>OZ024875.1:51400894-52823786 GCA_964017185.1 Rugalucina vietnamica | reverse complement strand
CTTATAGTATACCCATGCTCCGGTGTCCATCCGTCGTCCGTCAGTCCGTCGTCCGTCATTCACAATTTCAAAGATCTTCTCCTCTGAAACCGCTTGGCCAATCAAAGCCAAACTTCATGTGGAGCATCCTTAGGAAGGGGGAACGAAAGTTTATATAAATGGTCCAGGTCACATGACCAAGATGGCCGCCATGGCTATAAATAGCAAAAACCTTTAAAAATCTTCTTCTCCAGAACCAGTAGACCGATTTCCACGAAACTTGGTATGTAGCATCGGGGCTAAAACTTACTGGGAATAGGCAAATGGACAGAAGATAAATGTTAATGGAAAATTTTAGCCCCTGGGGGGTTGTCTGCCCCTGCCCCGGGGCTATATACATGTATATGACCATAATATTCAAACATCTTCTTCTCTGAAACCGCTACGTCAATCAAAGCCAAACTTCATGTGGAGCATCCTTGGGAAGGGGGAATGAAAGTTTATATAAATGGTCAAGGTCACATGACCAAGATGGCCGCCATGGCTATAAATAGCAAAAACGTTTAAATATCTTCTTCAGAACCAGAAGGCCTATGATTTTGAAACTTGGTGTGAAGCAGTGAAGCATCTGGGAATGGAGCTCTACAAAGTTTATATAAATCATGACCCTGGGATGACCTTGACCTATTTTACGGCAAGGTCAACTTAGGTCTCCCATGCATTGGAATGGGAAAAAATAGGAAAATGTAATTAAATGGCAGAAAACTTGCTAGAAATGAGCAAATGGACAGAAGATTTATGTTTAAGAAAATATTTTGGGGCCCAGGGGGTTGTCTGCCCCTGCCCCGGGGCTATATACATGTATATGACCATAATATTGAAACATCTTCTTCTCTGAAATCGCTAAGCCAATCAAAGCCAAACTTTTTATGGAGCATCCTTAGGAAGAGGGAATGAAAGTTTATATAAATGGTCAAGGTCACATGACCAAGATGGCCGCCATGGCTATAAATAGCAAAAATGTTTAAAAATCTTCTTCTTCAGAACCAGAAGGCCTATGATTTTGAAACTTGGTATGAAGCATCTGGGAATGGAGCTCTACAAAGTTTATATAAATCTTGACCCTGGGATGACCTTGACCTATTTTACGGCAAGGTCAACTTAGGTCGCCCATGCATTTGAATGGGAAAAAATAGGAAAATGTCATGTAATGGCAGAAAACTTGCTAGGAATGAGCAAATGGGCAGAAGATTTATGCTCATGAAAATGTTTTAGGCCCAGGGGTTGTCTGCCCCTGCCCTGGAGCTATATACATGTAGATGACCATAATATTCAAACAGCTTTTTCTCAGAAACTGCTTAGCCAATCAAAGCCAAACTTTATGTGGAGCATTCTTAGGAAGAGGAAATGAAAGTTTATATAAATGGTCAAGGTCACATGACCAAGATGGCCACCATGGCTATAAATAGCAAAAAACTTTAAAAATCTTCTTCTTCAGAACCAGAAGGCCTATGATTTTGAAACTTGGCATGAAGCATTAACGAACGGAGGTATACAAAATTTGTATAAATCATGAAACTGGGATGACCTTGACCTATTTCACGGCAAGGTCAACTTAGATCGCCCATGCATTTGAATGGAGAAAATTGTTGAAATGTCAATTGAAGGACAAAACTTGCAGTTAATTGGCAAATGGACTGAATTTTTATGATTTGAAAAAGACATTGACTCAAGGAGTTATTCTGACCCTGCCCTAGGGTTATATACATGCATTGTACCATTCTAGTCTAACAAGTTCATGTATATATCTCAGGTCTCAGGTGAGCGTTTACAGGACCATTGGTCCTCTGGTCTTATTTTTGCTCCAAACATAGATTGTGGGTACAACTTAGAACCACCTAGCCGAGGCGGTTCTAACTGTACCAACAATCTATGTTTTGAGCAAAAAGAAGAAAAATATCACAAATTTCTTACTGAAAATTACCAAGTTTTACAACTTACAAAAAAATAGTATACTACATGGATGTGTTTTCGTAATGTATTGCACCGGTCATTTGTAACCACTGTCCCCTCTCCTCCCCCCCACCTATGGGAAGGGTGGGGGATAGCCAGGCTAAAGTGCAGGGTAATTGCTTTTCAATTGTCCTCTCAGTGCAGTTTGACATTAGGATCCTTACTGCAGGTAGATTTTCTATTGCGAAGGGCGAGGCAAAGAGCAAAGTTTTGACCTCCAGCTGCCCCCTGGGGGTGGGGCTTATAGCAGGGCACTGAAAGCTGTAAAGTCATATTCCCCGCCCTTCCCCGTAGGTGGGGGAGCAGTGGTTACAAATGACTAGTGCATAAAGGAAGTACAAAATTGTCATTTGATTGACTGTATTCATGTTTTACATGCCGCTCAACAGCTATGGTCAAATGAAGGTGGGACCTTGGTTTAAAGTGTCATCTAAGGACTGAAGAAGCCAGGGATTGAACTCACAACTTCTAGTTTACAAGATGTGGCCTTACCGTTGCACCACATAGACTTCTGAAATTGTTGATTGATCCTCAGTATTGATACTGAAAAAATTCTGATAAAGCATTAAAAGTAGACATTATACATAAATGAACTGCATATTGAAACTGTTTCAGTGTTTTTACAACCATGTCAGAATTTTTGTCCCTGTCAGAATATGTCACTTTTTTAGGCATTAGCAAGTACTAAAGGGAGTTAATGTGTCTTGCCCAGAGACACATTCCCTTGCCATTGGGTTTAAAAACCTCAATCCCTGATCTGGAAAATTGGCAAGTTGACCACTAGTTCACTCTGCTACCCTATAGAACAGGGGCCAGTTGTTCAAAATAATCGATCTTGTTAGTTAACGATTTGTTAAAATTTCAAAAATGAATATTGATAAATGTAGTCGGCATTTACTTAACGAGTTGAGGTCTTAACGATGACGTTAAGCTAACAAAGTTCTGAACAACTGGTCCCAGATGTTCACAATAAAGCTACTTTGTGTGTTCATCCACATTCAACATTGTTGATCACTCCAAATGACCGGATAAAAACCTCAAGTAACTTACATTGTCTTCTAGGTAGCCAGAAACACCCAGTTAATGTATGTGCACAGTTACCAGAGTTATGTATGGAACTCAATGGTTTCTCGCAGGATACGAGAGTTTGGTCTCAAACCTATTGTAGGAGATCTTGCTATGCCAGATACAAGTACTGTAAACTCTTCAGGTGAGAAATGATGCTTTTCTAGTAATATGAAAATTGCACTTGTCTACGGATAGTCAGAAGTTTTTTTTCATGTCAATACTTATTCATATATGTTCCACTGCCTCAAACAAAAACATTCTCCTTTTAAATGGAATCTCTTAATAATTTAGAGAAAATAAGGGATATTTATGATGAATGACAAATTCTGTTGCTTGGCAATTAATCCTACATCATTTTGGACTGTTTCTTTTCCATAGGTGATACCTCTCAAGAGAAAGTAGTCCCCATTCTAGTCACAGCCGAATCACTGCTAAATTACTCCATAGAAGATATAGTTCTACCATTGCCAGGATATAACATCATATACCCAGAAAATGAGACAAAGTCCTGGTACCAGGAATTAATGGATAAAGATGGATTAGATGTTGATAATATGAGGCACAAAACAAAGTAAGGAGGGAATTTTTATTGACTTGATTTGGTAAAAAGAGTATGAATGTATGTCTGATTTGTTTGCAAGATGGGCAAAGTTAGGTTTGACTACATTTATACCAGTACCTTAGTTTGGATATAAAAGGTTTTTGTATGCTGATATAAAGGATTTTGAAGTCCTCAGGGTAGACTACAGTTTTGTGGATTCATGGAAAGCTGTTGGGGAACATTCTATTTTAGAGGAAATATTTGTTTATAAGCTAGAATTACAGAATAGACAAATCCATCCACTAAAAACCATTAACACAATGACACTATTATTTCACTGAACTAGAGGGCTATATATTATATGTAGGGCACTTGTGTAGTGGCTAAATCTAGTCTCAGTCGAGTATTCACGTATTTTAGATATGCTTAACACAGTTGTAAAGACGATTAATACACATTACACTTTACATGTACTTTGGCTAGATGTTAATATCAATGAAAAAGTTTGATGTTTGATTGATGATTAACAGAAATCAAATTCTTTCTCCAGAGAATACTCCTTGTCGGGTGATTACCGCCATATTGTTGTCCGGCCCACCACCGTTTCCTGGCAGACCTACAGATACGACGATGTCACTATCCCACTAGCGCTTAGCGACTATGACAGACTCAATAACGTAGCAGAACCAAAGTCTATTGAGGGTAAGTATAGTTGTTTCTTCATTTGAGTCACGGTCACAAAAAGCCAACAATTTGGTTTCCAAACAGGTCCGAAACAAACAAGCACAGAAGTTACTGTGAAGCTGATCTGCGCCTTTGTTTTTGCATATGCAAAATGTTGGTTTTCTCAACACATGGCTTATGTTGTTTAGCTTTGCACAGACTGTTTTGGGCTGCACTGTAAGCAAATTTAAAATATGGCGTTTTCAATGTGATGGTTTTAAAATGAGCCTACAGCAAAGCTGCCTTAATTCCAGGCTGGTCAGCCCAAAATGGCATATTATTGTTTTTTTAATTAGCATTCAGAATATGAAATTTCAGTTGCCACCTGAAAGTTCATTTGAATCTTGTACAAAATTGAAAAAAGAAAGGTCAAAGTAGGCAATGATCAGGAAATGGCGCAATCAGAAAGAAATTCCAACTCGAAAAACCGAGGTGGGAAAGAAATAAATTGACAATCAGGTACCCACACCAAGAGAACACACTCCAAGCCAAGCGAGCAGCCATTTCCCAATAGGCAGCCACATTCTTATCTCTAGTATAGTGGATAGATTAAAAATCGATGCTAGCTAAATGGATTAATATTAAAGACGCATCATTTAGCGTAGCCAATGAAAAATTACAAGACTTATTGTTTGTTGTTGTAGTAGTCATGACAAAACCAACATTTTGCATATGCAAAAAGAAGGGCGCAGATCAGCTTCGCAGTAACTGCGAAGCTGATCAGCACCTTTGTTTTCGCTAGATGGATAGTACAATTCCTCTACTTTCTGAAACCAAAGTTTCCAGCCTCTAGCCATCTTCTGTGCTTTTACAGTTCAGTTTGTGTCGGACCCGTTTGGAAACCACAATGTTGGTTTTCTCATGACGCGACTTTTAATAATTTTTACGTCATGTTATTGTTTGTATTACAGAAGGAAAACAGCTAGCTCTGAAGATAGAATTCTCATTGCCATCATCATGCTACGCTACCATGGCGATAAGAGACATTCTCAAGATGGATACCTCATCGGCATATCAGTCTTCATTAAATGTTACTTGATTAAAGGAAAACTAATGAAACGAAAGTGTCTGTTATAATATTTTATCCTTGCCAATTACTTTGTCTCAGGTGAGCTTATATTGTACCCATGCTCTGCGCTTCCGTCGTTGTCATCCACAATGTTCAAACATCTCTAAAACCACTGGGCCAATCGACGCCAAACTTCATGTGGAGCATCCTTAGGAAAGGGGAACCAATGTTTGTATAAATGGTCCAGGTCACATGACCAAGATTGCTGACATGCCCATATATGGTAAAAATCTTAACAAATCTCTGGAACCAGTGGGGCCGATTTCAACGAAACCCAATATGTAGCATTGGGGAGTCTGGTCCATAATAGTTTGTATAACTCATGACCTTGGGTTGACGCTGACCTATTTAGGGAAAGGTCAAATTTGTTCACATAGGCTTTTTAATTGAAAATGGAAAAAGTAACTAGAAAATGTGTTTATGAAACACTATGCCCCCAACTGGTAAGCCATTTTCAAGATGTAAAAATGTCCAAAAAACGACTAAGTTCAAATTGTAAAAAAAGTGACAAAATTAATCTGAGGAGTATATCCCAACCACATGCATATCTTCAAAGCATAGTCACAATGTCTGCAAAGTTTCAAAAGTATCGGTATTAAATTGTAGGAGGAGTTGCGCACACAAGGTACCCTCTATCCATCCACTAAAATTCCCGATAAAATGACTAAGTTCAAATTATGAAAAAAATGACAAAAAATAATCCAAGGATTATATCCAAACCACATGCATATCTTCAGACCATGCCCATAATACATATTAAGTTTTATATGAATTGGCATGAAACTGTAGGAGGAGTTGCGCACACAAGGTACCCAGTGCCCATTCACTTTCATTGTCAAAATGCTCCAAAAATGGCTAAGTTCAAATTGCAAAAAAAGTGACAAAAATTAATCTGAGGATTATATCCAAACCACATGCATATCTTCAAAGCATGATCACAACATCTGTAAAGTTTCAAGAGAATCGGAATAAAACTGTAGGAGGAGTTGCGCACACAAGGTATCCACTATCTATTCACTTTATCAAGAATTAAAAAGGGAAATAACTCTCACAGAATTGGCCCTAGCCCCTTGAATTTATCTGAAAGAAAAAATACGGGTCCTCTTAATTTTTATATACAAACTACATACCAAATTTCAAGATCCTAGCTCTAACGGTTCCTGACCGAGTGCTCACGCATCACAGACTGACTGACAGACTGACTGACAGACAGACTGACTGACTGCACGGACAGACCCAAACCAATATGCCCCCTCAACTTCTTCGAAGTTGGGGGCATAAAAACACTGCTTTTTTTTTTTCAGGAAGTTTTGTAGCCTGTAGCGTGAAAGTAGGTAGATACAGACAACTTATTGAAGTTATGCGAGTATTCTAGATCAAGGTCATTTCTTGACCTTGGCCAAAGGTCTTTACATATTAAAATTAAAACTTACTTTTCTCAGAAACCACTTAACCAATCAAAGCTAAGCTTCATGTCATGTGGATCATCCTTAAAGGGGAACCAAACTTAATATAAATGGTCTAGGTCACATGACCAAGATGGCCACCATGACCATATATGGTAAAAATTTTAAAAAATCTCTGGAACTGGTGGACCTATTTAAACGAAACTCTGTTGCCTCCGGGACTTTGGCCCATCATAGTTCGTATAAATCATGGCCTTGGAATGACCTTGACCTCTTTTACGGCAAGGTCAAGTATGGTCACATTGACTTTTTAATAGAAAAAGGTGAAAACTTATATTTTGTTTTTCAGAAAGTTTTGTAGCATTGGTATGCAGCATGAGACTTTGGCCCATCATAGTTTGTATGAACAAGTAGCCCAAGGGCAACGATTGCTCACCTGAGAGTCAACAAGTACAGTCACTGGACAGAGTGTTGAATTTTTTCCATATATGGGTATGACGGTCATCTTGGTCAAGTTTCAGGCCTATGGCTGCAATGGTTTCCATAGGATCATTGATCCTGTAAATGCTTACCCGAGACCTAGTTGTCACTTTTTCCCATGTTTCCATGTTTGCCTATGTTTCCAAAATGTTTCCTACATTAATCACATACCTTCATCTACTCTATCAGTTGTTTGCATCGATCACTTTTCAGTTCTCAGGCTACAATAGTTTTCAAAAAATAACATTTTAAAAGCCGATGGGCTCCATTTTTTTTCAGAATCATTAAATTTCAGTCTTACTGCCCATTTCCTGCAAGACTCACTTAAAATGACATTTTAAAAGTTTTTCCCATTCAAATGCATTGACGACCTATGTTGACCTTGCCATAAAATAGGTCAAGGTCACCACAGGGTCATGTTTTATATATACATTGTAGGACTTGAGTCATCCATACCTCATGCAGTTTCGTTGAAATCGGTTCACCGGTTCTGGAGAAGAAGATATTTTAATGGTTTTTACCATATATGGGCATGGCGGCCATCTTAGTCATGTGACCTGGATTATTTATATGTACATTGGTTCCCACTTCCTATAGATGCTTCATATAAAATTTGGCTTTGATTGGCCAAGTAGTTTCAGAGAAAAAAATCTTTCAAAAGTGTGTATGGACGACAGACCGGCCAAGGTCAAGAGATGACCTTGACCTAAATTAATCATATACCTTCATCTAATTCATTACATGTAGTTGTTTGCATCTACCACTTTTCAGATCTCAGGCTGCAATAGTTTTCAAAAAATAGCTAATTTCCACTTTTCCCATTATAGGTCTATGGAAACTTAAAGTTACCATAGCAACCAGAGTTCTTATCCGACTGGAATAAAAAACACATTATGTAGAGGCTACTGTCAGGAACATGTATATAAAGTACAGGATTCATCCACTTGACAGTTTCTGAGAAGATTTTTGAATGTTTTTTTTTTTTTCAAAATTTTGCCCTTTATGGGGCCCCAGCAACCAATCAAAATAAAGGATTAGGACAAAACTCGCAAGAAACGTCAAACACTACTCAATACACATTTCTGCAAAAACAAAATTCAAGTGTCTGCAATTTTAGCGGAAAAATAGCCGATTTCCACTTTTCCCATTATAAGTCTATGGAAACTTTAAGTTGCCATAGCAACCAGAGTTCTTATCCGCCTGGAATAAAAAACACAAATTAGGTAGAGGCCACTGTCAGGAACATGTATACAAAGTATAGGCTTCATCCCCTTGACAGTTTTTGAGCAGAAGATTTTTGAATGTTTTTCGAAATTTGCCCTATATGGGGCCCCTGCAACCAATCAAAATGAAGGATTAAGACAAAAGTCACATGAAACGTAGAGGACTACTCAATAAACATTTCAGCAAGAACAAAATTCAAATATCTCAAACAAGACAGCAAAAATAGGCAATTTTCACTTTTCTCCATTATCACGCAGTCCAATCTATAGTTCGATAATGAGCGGGTGGGAAAAGAATACACCCATTTTAGAGACGGTACTTGCATTTTTACGACAAAAATGTCGTTCTTAAACCCATTCTCTGCTATTTTGATCCAAACGATATAGCGCATACAAACGGTTATATCACACTGCACGTTCTGGTATAAAAATTATGTCGCAGTCATGTCTCATGCAGCACGCAAATATGCGCCAGTATAAATCAGCCTGTGAAAATTGTGGGTTTGAAATCAGTCTACGTCATTATTTTGGCCAGATTGTTTTCCTGAATTTTGCAATCACTTGTGAAGAGGTAAGTGCTATTTGGACTACGTATTATTGTATACTTTAAATTACTAATTTTGTTTAAAGCCCCACACTTTTGAAAATATGTTGATATAAATCAATTATGTCGTCTCCTACGATGGAGGGGTTGAGTATACGTATACTTTTACGGATGGGCATTCTTGTTTCATGAATGTTATTTTAATGTGGCTATGGGTTTTCGTCCAAGTCAACAGGTTTTTCAGTCATGTCGGGACGAAACCACTGATTCCTTGATGCTACACAGTTCCATGGAGGAGATTAAAGTGTCTTGTGTATGGGAACAGATAAACGAAGGTAGGTATTTCTCGATCCTGACCCCTGAGCTCTAAATATGAGGCACCCCACTCCCCAGATGCATGTTAAATTCAATGTGAAACGCATAAACACTAACTAAGGATTATCCTTTTCTCATTGTAAAAACAACAACAACAACAAAGGTTCTGATAAAATCATTTGAACTTAGATCAGGAAAGTAAATTTCACTCCGCTCCGCTTCGGTATCTCGTTCTACTACCGTGTGAGGTTCGGGTAATTACGAAACAGCGACGGGAAATAATGAATGAGAAGATCTTGTAGCAATTTGTCATATTTCAGAAATGTGGCATCTTCGTTCGTTTAAATTTTATTATATTATTTTTGGCCGGGGTGGGTGGGGGGAGGGGGCAAATCTACAATCAATGGGCAAATCTACAATTTTGTTAAATCCGATATTTAAACCTCTAGGCTGATTGTGTGACTGTAAAGGTCGGCTTTTATCGGACATGATCGGAAACAAAAGTGTTGGTTTTCACATGCAAAGGCTCAGAGCATATCATTACCAAAGCTTGCCCATGCAATATACAGATAATTTTTTTCATGTGTAAAAATTGAAGAAAAAATCCGTAGAAAAAATTTTATAATATATTTGCTAAAACATTGATTGTCGGTACACGTATAACCGCCTCGCCTAGGCGGTTTTAAGGAGTACCCACAATGTATGTTTGGGATCAAATATTGAAGAAAAATAGGTATAACCCTGTAATCCCCAATTTACGAATACCCACAATCTATGTTTTGGATCAAATGTAAGAATAATAAGTATGCCACTGTAGTCCCCAATTTTACTGTATAAAATTGGGGTTCAATGGGGTATACAATTCATAGACATCTTTTCCTGATGGCTTGACTGTTGCTTTGAGATCGATCACGTGACAATTTACGTCAATCACTTAAAAGGATGTACATGAAGATTTCTGTCATTGAGCAAAACGTTCAGACAATAGAGTCTGTATACACTTTTAAAGTTTTAAAATCCACAAAAAATCCAGACAATGTGGGTCAAATTTGTGGTTATATCCCAA
Organism: Rugalucina vietnamica; assembly: GCA_964017185.1. NCBI lineage: Eukaryota > Metazoa > Mollusca > Bivalvia > Lucinida > Lucinidae > Rugalucina > Rugalucina vietnamica. Next base: position 52,813,359 of record OZ024875.1, on the reverse strand, counting down.
GGCCCGGACCTGAACGATGACAATAATGAGAATCAACATCTGAAAGTTGTTCTTATGACAAACAATATATTCGAGAGAGGCTTAGTAATTTGCATGTACGTGCACTAAAGTAAGCCCACGGCACATCCCCGGCACATCAGAAGTTAAATCCTGGCATGTAGGCCTCGTTTTCCCCGGTAGATACAAATGACTAGTGCGGAACAAATTACTGCAAAAATAGGTAAATGAGTATTTTGAGCTGTAATAGTCTGTTTTAAGTTCAGCAATGTGTGTTCTTTTATACCAATGCCATAAATATACATAATTCATCAGGAATTGTGGGTACTCGTTATAACAGCCCCAGAGACGATCTATGTTTTGAGGAAAGTATTAAAAATATCATTTTTTTCCTGGTGAAATTTTCAATTTTTACTTTTCAAAAAATGTCTGCGCATTGCATGGGCAAGTTTTCGCACAGGCGTTTGAAGTTATAACCATAAATCATTAAAATATGCCCTTATATTTTCGGCATGGGCCATGAAATATACACTTGACTGTGGGTGAAATCGACAAAATGAAATAAAAATTCAATTAAGCTAGAATCTCACTGGCATGCGAATTTCAAGCGACTGTTTGACAATTTTGTCGCGGGCTTTCGCACGACATTCGTGCGAGTGTCGCTTAAGTATCTTGAAAATTTTCATTTGTCGCGAACTAGTCGCGAACTGGTCGCGAAGTTTTTAAACAGGTTTAAAAAGTTTATGCAAATGTTTTCGTCAAATATTTCGCAAGACTGTTGCGCGACTGTCGTAATAATGAAAATAAAAATAAGCCACATTCGCAGGAAAGTAGTGAGACACTCTCCCGAATGTCTCGCGACTGTCGCACGACAGTCGCGAGGTATATTTTCAAAATTAGACCGAAATTCGTGAATTTGTCGCATAAATGTCCATTCAATGAGAATGCAACGTAAAAGCTGTGTTTGTCTTATCGTTAATCCTTGTCGCGAAATAGTCGAGAACTATTCGCGAACTAGTCTCCAGTTGTCGCATACCAGTGAGGTAGGGGTCTTAAGCTAGTATCTCACTGGCATGCGAATTTCTCGCGACTGTTTTGCAAATTTTGTCGCGGACATTCGCACGACATTCACACGAGTGTCGTGAGAATTTTCAAGTGTCGCAATGTAGTCTCGAACTGGTCGCGAAGGTTTTAAACATGTTTAAATTTTCATTTTTCATTTTAGTCAGCAACGTATGTAACCTTTGTATAGGCATTGTGCATTACAATAGCACAAACGTTAAACGTATTTTGTATGCATTAAACAGCTTCACTGAAGATTTCAATATCCATCCCCTCCGGAAGAAAGGTACCTATTACAAATGCCACCTACGAAGAAACTACGTATACCTGAAAAAATCAGCCATGTGGCATCCCATCTTAATTTAGGATAGTATAGATCATTATTCGGCTACTGTGAAGGTCAGACATCATCAAAATTTGTACAGGTTAGATGGAATTGCTCCAAACTTGTCATTTCATGATGTCGCATGACAAAACAGGTAAGGCACAAAGCTTCGAATAAAATTTTGGCGCATCTATCACGCTGTTTCTACGAAGTGTTGCAAGGTCATTTTCATATCAGTTTAAAGCTTATGAGATGCACTTTATACTGCGCATACACATATTACAACAACTATCTACAGAGAAATGAGTAACAATGATCTTACCTGGCAGATTCATTTATCCATGGTTTGTTTACACAATTTATTCATCCCACCTATCCGGAAGTACGCTTTAAACCAACCCCTCCGTTCCGTCGCTCAGTTATTGATTGGACTGCGTGATTATAAGTCTATGGGAAGCATAAGTTGCCATAGCAACCAGAGTTCTTATCCGATCGAGATAAAAAACACAAACTTTCGTTCCCCCTAGGCCTACCCATGGATGCTCCACATAACATTTGGCTTTGATCGGCCAAGCGGTTTCAGAGAAGATCTTTGAAAATGTGAACGGACGCACGCACGGACGCCGGCTCGCCTTCAGCTCAGGTGAGCTTATAATGACCTTGGATTTACCTTGACCTCTAATGGCAAGGTCAAATTTGGTCATAAAGGCTTTTAACAGAAAAAAGTGAAAACATTGCTTAATTTTTTCCGAAAGTTAAAGAAGGTCGATACAGACAACTTATTGAGTTAATGAAGTTATGTACTCAAGGTCAAGGTCATTTTAGTCAAAGGTCATTTTTCAAAGGCCAAATCTCAGGTGAATGTTATCAGGACCAATGGTCCTCTGGTTTGAGTAGTGCTTTACATCCACGGTTAACAACTTAGGTAATGTTGACGTGGTCAGTTAGCCTAACCTCACTATTCCTGGGCAAGCCTCCCAGAGGCAGGTTACCAGTAAATTGTGCACTTACTGACAAACATCTGTTTACTCTTGAATCAAGGGAGGGTGTAGAAACATTTTCATGATCAAATCTTCATGAAAGAAACTAACAGATGGCACTTTTTGTGTCAATTTTAACATAGGCTGTGGAAATAATTCTGAGGATTTTTTTTGTATAATTTCTATATCACTTTTTTTTTGAAGATACAACAGGGAGGAATTAAACAAGACTTCTTAACAGTGAAAATCTATTCAATAATAAAATGTTCATGAGAAAGTAAAAACATAAAATGAACAATTTCAAACATCCAGCATTGTCTCAGGATGGCATAAAAAGTATCTTTTACCAATGTCACGAAATACAGGACTGGTTTGATTTTTACTGTATGTTTACAATACTGTAGTAAAATGACACATGTATTTGGAAAGCGATCTGCTTCCAAATAAAACTCAAACATTTTTGTGATAAAAACTTTTACAGGAATTAGTTAGAGCATCTTTTTCTTTGTTCGGCAGAAAAAGAAATGTTGTACTTTAAATTTTAAAAGAATTAAGACAAAAAAAATAAAAAGAATGATTTTGCTAAAATTTGTAGATTGATCATAACTTAAAACACACAGCATCAAAAATTTGTTTCATGAAATTTCATTCCACTTTATATTTAAGACAAAGATACTTTTTATGCAACCCTCATACATCTGTTTCCTAAAGTAACTAATAGTTCAAATTCACAAATTTAAAAAGTTTAAAGATTTTCACCAACAGGTCGATATTCTTCTATATTGCATTTTTTATTCGAGCAAAACATGTCATCTGTTTAAGCACATATTGGGCTGTTGTTTGATGTCAAGTTTGAATATATACACCAAAAATTACACCTAAGCCATCTGTATAAAAATGAAGAAAAATTGTTTTCTTCCAGAAGAAGTTTTTTTTGCCTCTTTTGTAACAGCCGTTTTATATAAAAGTATTCACTCAACATATTTGAATTTTATATCAAACAACACTGGGACAGTTCATCTTTAGAATGGTTTATTTCTTTTTAAGTTATGTTCAGTATGCTTGTAGGAGTATTTTGTAAAACACAGGCAGTGTTTGGAATATTTTGCCTTATTTAATTGCATAGTCAATTATTGCAGTACCTGTCCAGCCCAGTCCAAGTGGCAAGACAAGCATACTCTATAAAATAGGGCTAGAGTCCAATCACTTGTATTATAGATCACTGCAATAACATTCAATTCAAAGTGAAACATTGAAATCCCATGCTCAGTTTAAATAGATGAGCATGAAAAAGCTTTATTACCTCCAAAAAACTATTCACACACAAATTCTATATATATACTGATACCAAGTCAACGAATTTCTGATCATCACCTCGGGTAAAAAGGCATAAAAAGCAGATAAGAGATAGAGGTGAAAGTGAGAAATAAGAGGAAATATGATGATATTTTACACATGAATTAAGTCTCAGAGCGAACACGTTCACGGCCATTTATTTTTGTGATATTTGTACCTCCCTACATCAGGAAAACGTATCCGTGTAATATACCCCCTTGAATCCCACTCTTATATAGCAAAACTGGGCTATGCTGGGGTATACCTATTTTTCTTATTTTTGCTCTAAAACATAGATTGTGGGTACTCGTTAGAATTGCCTGGCCGAGGCGGTTCTACCTTGTACCCACAAACTATGTTTTGAGCAAAAATAAGAAAAATATCAAGATTTTTCACATGAAATTTTATTTCTACAACTGAAAATCATCTCCGTAATTGCATGGGCATGTTTTCGTTATGTAATATCACAAAAATAAATCGCGAAATCAAATTGTGTTACAGTACTTGACAGCTGGCAGCTGAGTATAAGAGCCATTTTGATACAAAATGAATAACGTATGAAAAAGGATTTTTTTTTCACACATTTCAACAATTTAAAGTAGCATACAAACTGATCACCGTGCCGCTGTTGCTTTGAACTCTCTCGGGTCAAGCTGTGCTAGTGTAAGTTATTGTTTTCCTGTTTTGTCCCAAACACTGATTGATTCATCTCCATACAAGCTAAACATTGTTTAAAGGTGGTTAACCCGAATTAAAATGTAATGAGCAACAGTAAAGGGAAGTATGCTTACTGTTGAATCCACAAACATGAAAAATCTTCATAATTAAATACGTTTTACAGCAAATGTACCAAACAATGGTCCCACGAGTATTCATTAATGCTTTGTATTCATAATGAATACTACACGAGCCGCGTCATGAGAAAACTGGATTTTTGCCTATGCGAAAACAAAGGCACAGCATCTTTGGTTTTTGTTACCAGATAGTACAATCCCTCCTCTTCTTAAATTCGAAATTATGAGCTTCTAGCCTTCTTATGTGACTGTACAAGCCAGTTTGTATCGGACCTATTCAGAAACCACATTGATGGTTTTCTCACGAGGCGGCTCAAATAAGTTTTACAGCAAATGAAAATACCAAATGATGGTCCAACACCAACAACCTTAGTGTGCTATTTAACGTATAACAGGTTTAAGTATCACTGATTTACCAACTTTCACACAAAAGACCTTGGCCCAGTTTCAAATGACATTGTTAGTAAACGATTCGTCAAAATTTCAAACTTTAATATTACAAATAGTTATTTTTGTTGATAAAATAAGAGAATCTTTTACCTTTCAAAGGATTCTCACATTTTATCAACAAAAAATAACAGTGTATTTGCTTATGTAGTAGGCATGTACTTCACAAGTTGAGGTCTTAACAATGATGTTAAGCTAACGAAGTTTTCAAAAACTGGGCCCAGATATATTTTTTTGTTTGTTTGTTTGATTTGATCCTTTACACCCCGGTCAAGAGCTACAGTCATGTTGGAACACTGCCTCAGTTTTATGGTACTTCTACCAAACATTGGGGATGCTATGACATCCGAAATGTACTTTGAATATAACCACCCATGTAAACGACTAAGGCTTATATGTATGGATGGTTTGAGACTAAACCGCTATTCTGTTTTTAAGGGGTTAACCAGTGATCAGTTGGTCAGCCAGTCAGTTATTTGCCGAAATGCACAAGCAGCCAGTCTATTTCTTACAGCCTCAATGGTTGGGGTCCTTATTTTTTTTTCTTCTCTCACTATTTTTTTTTCTTCTCTCACTATTACAACTACTGAAATCATGATAACCATTGGCCACATCTGAATGTACAACTGTTAAAGCCTAAAATACACATAATAAATATTCATAAGACAAACAATTTGACATCGATAATTACACTATAAAATACTTTGATACATTTTAAGACAAAGTCATGGTTTAGATGCTATGATAACCAATTATTTAAACGTTATTTTAAAAACCTGTTTTTAACCAAACCATGTGACAAAGACAGCAATCTATTGCTTGGTGAATCTTAGAAACTACCAGTCTTACATCAATTTCCGACTGGTATGCAATTCAGCACTATTTACTATTGTATTCTATTTTGAGCAATTTTGTGAAGCAAAAATAAAATTCATTTATATCAAAACCAACATGGCACATTACCAGATACACATTCAACTTCTTGGGTGTCCATACACATAATTCAGCCTTTCTTGTACCATGAAGGCGTCACGCAATACTGAACAACAGTGAAAGTCCCTGACAGGTGTTTTGGAGTCTGAGACTCGCAATCCTGCGTCAGGTAAAACCTTGGAATAAATATGTAGCACTTTCACTTTTGTTCAGTATACATAATTCTCATATTTCCATATCTGGTTCTATCTGTTCTTCACATACATGAAATATTCTGCATTTTAAAAACCATAATTGAGCCTGTGCGTGAGAAAACCCAACAATTTGGGTACCGACCAGGTCCGACACTAACCGGGCTGTACAGTCACAGAAGATTGTAAGAGGCTTGAAATTTCGGAACTAAGTAGAAGGGGAATTATACTATCTGAGTAGCTAAAACAAAGGCGTTGATCAGCTTCGCAATTACTGCGAAGCTGATCTGCGTCTTTGTTTTTGCACAAGCATTTTGTTTGTTTTCCCATGCGGCGGCTCATATAACATGTTAAAGAAATGCAAAACAACACCAACTGGGCCTACTCATGAGAAAACCTGTTTTATTTATATGAAAACATCAAATTCCACATTCAGATCAGTGTTATACATGTATTACTGTTCAATGCCTTAAGATATTATCTGAGCCGCGTCATAAGAAAACCAGATTTTTGCCTATGCGAAAGCAAAGCCACAGATCAGCTTCACAGTAACTGCACAGCTGATCAGCTCCTTTGTGTTCACTTCACAGATTGTACAATTCCTCTACTTTCTAAATCCAAAATTTCCAGCCTCTAGCCATCTTCTGTGACTGCAAAATCCGGTTTGTGTGTGACCTGGTCGGAAACCCCGAATTCCAGTTTTCTTGTATCACTGCTCATTTATAGTTTCTGAATACTGGACAGGTTTTCTCACAAATAGGCTCTTAACAAGTAAGAACCGACAACTTACAGCAAAGAGTTACTGTTACAACTGACTATTAAAAATTTACATACCAGTAAACTTAGTTTATAATAAACTAATCTACATTTTCAAAATTGAGCTGCCACATGGGAAAACCAATAATCTGCATATGCGAAAACAAAGACACAGATCAGCTTCACGGTTACTGCGAAGCTGATCAGCGCCTTTGTTTTCGCTACACAGATAGAACAATTCCTCCTCTTTCTAAGTCCAATATTTCCAGCCTCTAACCATCTTCTGTGACTGTATAGCCCGGTTTGTGTTGGACCTGGTCGGAACCCAAATTGTTGGTTTTCTCACGCACAGGCTCAAATTCATAAATATAATTCGCTTCTACAGGTCAACCTCATTATAATGCTATGTTAGGGGTACATGGAAACAGACCGTATTATAAGTGAACTGTGTTATAATGAGGTTGTTTACAATAGACATATAACAAAATAATTAATTTGGGAGCCATGACATAGCCGTGTTATATTGAAAACCACACTATAATGAGGTGCGTTATAAGGAGGTTGAACTCTAGTTCTACATAACTAAACCAACAAAGTTATCAATGAGTGAGTTTGTGTTATTGTTTGAATTGATGCTTTAAGTTTATGTCCCAGTTAACAGCTGTCGTCATATCTTGATGTTGCCTCCATTTTATGGGACTTCTACCCAAAATTAGGATGTCATGACATCCAAAAAAGTGCTTCAATTAACTCCCCAACACTTATATGTATGGATGGTTCGACTCTAAAACACTTTTCCTGGGCAAGCTCAGACATGAGTGGTTAATCAGTTATCAGATAGTCAGTCAGTAGTGTATAAGCTTTGCCTGGAGGCACAAGCAGCCCATGTACTTCTTTAGGCCCCAATGGGGGGTGCTTTACATTCATGGTCCCAAGGTCATGTTGGGACTTTCAGAGGCAGGTTCTTTATAGTGCATTTCTTTCACCACCAACTGACTGTCAGATGAGGAAGAGAGAAATGAGCCACCTCGTGGGAATACCAACAATGTGGTTTCTGAACAGGTCCGACACAAACAGGGCTGTACAAGCACAGAAGATGGCTAGAGACTGGAAATTTTGGATTTAAGTAGAAGAGGAATTGTACTATCCGAGTAGCGAAAACAAAGGCGCTGATCAGCTTCGCGGTTACCGCGAAGCTGATCTGCGTCTTTGTTTTCGCCTATGCAGATTGTTGGTTTTCCCACGAGGCGGCTCAAATGTTCATGAAAATGTTTTAGATGTAAGTATCAATTGAGCCGCGACGCAATAAAACTGGTCTTCGGGGTTTCCGAACAGGTCCGACACACACCGGACTGTACAGCCACAGAAAAGAGCTAGAATCTCGAAATTTCGGGTATAAGTAGTCGAGGAGTTGTACTATCCGTGTAGTGAAAACAAAGGCACTGATCAGCTGTGCAGTTAGATCAGCTGTGCAGTTATAGCACAGCTGATCTGCGCCTTTGTTTTCGCATAGGCAAAATTCCGGTGTTCTTATGACATGTCTCAATTGTGGGTCTGCTTCTTTACCAATCACTCATCCGGTCTAACAAAATGATTTTTATTTTCTGAGATACCAAATTACCAAGGCTTATCCGAGTCTTTCATAGTCTTAACATATTTGTTGGTTTTGTCATGCAGTGCATTAACTAACTGTTTATAACAATACACATACTCTAAATGTCTTAATTTGTTATACTCTAAATACTCATCAAAACAGATTAATAATAGCTATTATTTTTTCAACATGTTGTATCCACAGAGACAATTCTAGCTTTGTGAAAACAAAGAGACAGATCAGCTGTACAATAATTTTGCAGCCGGTCACAGTCAGTGCTGTTTTCACTACATGGAAAAGGCAATTCAATCTTTTTTGTCTGTTTTCTTTTTTATGCTACTGTAAGAGACTCATTCACAATTTACTAAAACTGTTTCTGCCTACTTATTTCCATTTCTGCTATGTAATCTATTGAACTAAACTTCAAACACTGTATAACTTAGATCTGGTACAAGTACATGTAATACGTTTCCCTACGAGTTCAGCTTGTTAACCTTAAACACTCTCTTGCACAGATACTGAAAATGTGTACTTCAGATTTTGTACCATTTGAAAGAGCGAAAAATGTTACAAAATTGAAAATCTTTCTCTACCTAGCTGCCAACACCTACAAAACTTTGACAAAAAACTGCTACCTAACATTTTCATTGACCTTACCAACAACAATGTTCAAATTATTATTTACCCTTTTGGGTACCAGTTCATGCATATCGATAGCCTAAACAGAGTTGCAAAAATATGCATTATTCCTTTATTAATTTGTCCCATCTGAATAACAGTAATTGTGGCTTAAAATTCTTATATTATAATAATGAATATATAATAAGAAAATAATAATGATAATGAATATTTGTCAATTTTTAAGAGGCTGTAAATCTATTATTAAATGAAGGCTAGTCTTTCATAGTCCTAAAATCATGAATTCATATGAGCCGCATCCTGACAAAACCCCGATTTTGCCTATGCAAAAACAAAGGTGCAGATCAGCTGTGCAGTAACTGTGCAGAGTCTGTTATTCGGTGACAACAGCTATGTGATACAAAACAGTGATATGTCACAGTGTAAGAGACTGCCTGCATACACAAACTTATACAAAAATATTTATTAATCCTTTTAAATTGGTTATGGAAATATGTCAGTAGTTTTCTTTCATAAGTCAGAATTTAATTCACAATCGAAAAGCTACACTTTGAACTAGAGCTACCTTCAAACTTGTACTCATAACTATAATGATTGTCAAAAATTACAGTCTTCATTCACCTTGAGAGGAAATCACCTTGCTATAAAATAACTTCAGATTCTCTAAGATACCACTATATCATTCAAATGTATGGATCTATTCTTTTGTCTGTCACAATTATTCAGATTATTTCATTGTTGTGTCAACCAGTAATGTCAGAATTCAATTAAAATGGTTATGAAAATAAGTTAACTAAAAGAATATATAATATTCATAAGCACTAAAAGACAAATTTTCTGCATTTCTTTGCCCCACACTGACAGACCATCCGATAAGCCCGGTTCGGAGCTTTTGGAGATTTTCTCGGACTGAGTACCGGCATTGGCGGAGGGGCATCTCCTCCTGGTCCTGTTTCTTGTACTGGCTGTAACTTGTTTTCATCAACAATTATGACACTTTCATCTGCGTCAGCCATGCTAACCTTTTCCGGCCTTTCCGTGACTATTAATGGCACTTTAGGCGATTCCATACCATCTACTTCATCAAACAATTTCTTTGTTGGTGATTGTGAGCTGAGAACTTTGATGGGCGACTTAGATGGACTCTTGGACGGACTTCGAGACTGACTGGTCTGAGATTTGGGTAGGTCTGAGGTCTGGTTGTCGATAGGGACAGTTTGGTTGCCATTTTCATCAGTACTGTCAACTCGTTCCAAAACTGGAGCTATGTCCTCTTCGTCCACAGTTGATGAATCGTCTAGTGATGCTTGAAAATAATTTAATGGATTGTTCAGTTTTAATTGTCATATTTTGTATTACCTCTTCTGTTGCTTATGATTTAAATGTAAGCTTTGGTGAAATGAAACTTGAAGGCATAGTCACTCAACTTGTCAATGTCACTCCCAGGGCCTTTCATTTATTTCCTAGCTCTTGCAGGACAAACCGTCACAAAGCGGCAAGTTTTCCTCAAATAATTCAATAAATTGTCAAAAACAATTGCTTCTTTTGAGAAGGCAGGTTTTTTTTTTTTTTTTTAAATTCAGTTTTACGTCCCTTTCAAGATTATTTCAGCTCATATGAGATGGGCCAATCAGTAGGTGGGCGAAAACGGGAGAACCCCCGAGAAAAACCACCTGGCACACCCACAAGCAGAACTTGGCTTGTCTCACATGTGGCCAGAGCGGGGCTCGAACCCACACCAGACACAGCGGTGAGAAGGCAGGTTTGTGTCTTTCCCATCGGATACCTTAGATCAGCTATTTTCAAAATTTGCAAAAGAACTACCAAACATGGGTATCTGAAATTCAGTTTTACGGTAGCTTGAATGCTTGAAAGAACGCTTCTATAAAATTTTGGGATTAAATGACAGGTAGTTAACTTCAAAATGTTGCACACTTTCCAAGCTTTTATGTCACTTTTCCAGTGTTTTGGTGGGTTATTTATAATGGTGTATCAACTTACTGTGAGGTTTGGATGCCATATAATCAAATGTGAGCTCCTCCCCCTTCTCTATATCTCTGCGTGAGAACAAGGCAATCCTGGGCATACGATGGTCCAGTGTGTTGATCCATACACTGTATACTTCTAGGTTAGGGTCGCACTATCAAAGAAAAAGATGTATTGTCAATTATTGCTATCAAAGGCTTATGCCTCTTGAAAGTTGCATATATTTACATGAAAGCATATCTATAATAATTTTACCCTAATGAGCTATGAGGAACACTAATGATTTATGCAGACCTTTAAAATGAGCCGCCTCGTGGGAAAACCAACAATGTGGCTTCCGAACAGGTCCGACACAAACCGACCTGTACAAGCACAGAAAAGTGCTAGAAGCTGGAAATTTCGGATTTAAGTAGAAGAGGAATTGTACTATCCGAGTAGCGAAAACAAAGACGCTGATCAGCTTCGCGGTTACCGCGAAGCTGATCTGCGTCTTTGTTTTCGCCTATGCAGATTGTTGGGTTTCCCATGAGGTGGCTCAAATGTTTGCAAGTCAATCAGTATTTTAAGCGATAACAAGCTTTTATGTTTTTAATTGAAATCAAAGATATTTCTATTGACTACTACAAAATGAGCTGTGTCATGACAAAAACGGATTTTTGCCTGTGCAAAAACAAAGGAGCAGATCAGCTTCCCAGTAACTGCGAAGCTGATCAGCGCCTTTGTTTTCGCTACACGGTTAGTACAATTTCTCTTCTCCCGAAATCCGAAATTTCTAGTTTCTAGCCATCTTCTGTAGCTGCACAGGCCGGTTTGTGTCGGACGTGGTCGGAAACCCCGAAGTCCGGTTTTCTCGTGTCGCGGCTCAAATACGAAACAGAAAATAACATTAACATCTTACAGAATGATTGACAAAATGCGACACATTGCCATACAGAGCTGCATCTACAGTGAATGGACAGTCGTCTCCGCTGAAGTCGAGATCAAACAGGTATGTTCTTCCAACTGAGTCGTATGTCATCCCGCGTAACTCTGCTTCTTCATTACTGATAACCTGTAAGAAATTTCACATCAGCAGTATAAAATCTGTAACCTGACCCTGCTCATAATCACATCTTTCTATTTTTCAGTTGTACCAAATTACTTAACACTTTTTTGAAAAGAAAACAAATGCAGCTTGGACAGACGATACATCTATTCGGGCAGTTTAAGAGTCTGGAAGTGTTTCAAAAGGTATTGTTCTAACTTCTATACGATTCTACAAGACCTACCCAGCTTTTTATTTTTTTACAGAGGACATATAACTATGAATGATGCTTTACATTCAAGATCATCACATACCTGGATCTCTTTATGCTTCGTTACAACACGGTTTGGGATATTACATTGATCATTGTTGGGACACCAAATGGTCATTTTAAACTATCTTTACTGTATATCTAAACAATACACTCGACACTCGCACTATTAACACAGATTGGATAGCTAACATGGAAATTGGCTTGGACCCAACCAATCGTGTTATAAGGAGATTATGTTAAATAATTTTAGCTGCACATTTTTTTAATTTGTTTTTTTCTGCAAATGCATTTCAGAGCAAAACCTTTTTTTTTATCAGTAATTTCAAACCTCTAACAATAGTTTAAGACCAGGTCCAGAGATTATATAACCTTTTTACATGCTCAACTCAGCAGAGCATGAAATTTAAACTGCGCATAAATACTAAAATTGTCCAAATTAATTAAATTTTTGGTTCTGACCATCAAAGCCAGTGATTTATCCTGCTAATAAATGTTACAATGCCAACAATTGTTGGTATTTTAACATTTATGAGCAGGATAAATTTCAGTCTCAGCTGAGCTGAGCATGAAAAAAAGTTTTATAACCTCCGGCCCAGGTCAAAACCCATGATGTTTTTTTTCATGGTCAAATGTTTTGGTCAGTAAGCCTTACCTCCCCTACATATTCCATGACAAACGATCCCGATTTGATTTTCTGTAACGCCTTCACACCCCAGCCACGACCATTCTTTGTTCGGAAGATGCAAACTTTGTGTTTGCGTCCCTGCTGTACTACCCTATTTGAACAGTCTGGTCCACATTTACACTTCTTATTACACTCATAAATCGGCCGTCCGCGAGTAATCCTTAACCTCTTGTGCTTGTAATATGCGTATTCAACCCCAAACTGACTCGGACAGCACTGAGACTTTTGAGTACCGCAATTTTCACATTCACATCCAATCGGGGGATCGTTAGGTATCTCGATCCCTGGTCCTGACTTATAGTCATTGATATATTCAAAGTTCTCGGGAGGACCTTCGAGATCTACATTGTTTTCAACGGTGATTGGTGCAGGATCTGTGTTGACCTGATTCAAATGTTTCTCCCATTCTTTCAATGCTGTCTGAATTTCTATCTTTTTCATTTTGTATGCTTTCGTCCTTGGGTTCAATAGGTTTCCACTTGTTGTGTTAAACTTTGGCACTTTGAGCCCAGCAGTTGTGGTCACACTCTTAAATTTCCTTACCAATCCTTTATCTGGACTAGTTAACGATATCAATCTCAACGGTGTCATGGTCTCTTTACAGGACGTCAATTTATAGAAAAGCTCTTCGACTCGTGTACGTTTCGCTTCTCTTTCTTCTTCTTTATCTTCTATTTCGTCAAATTTACGCTTGACAGCGACTCGTATACGACTCCCGGGAGCATTTTTCCTCTCAAACTCTTCCATAAGTTCGGAGCAATCCAGGTTTTCTTTAGGCTCCCAGCTGTTGTGTGCATGGCTCCATCCTCGCCATTTGATCAAGTAGAATTCAGCACCCTAGAATCAATCAAGAAAATTCTGATCTAACAAATGAGCTGTGTCACAAGAAAACCGGTCTTTGGGGTTTTCAACCAGGAAAGGCTGAGGACCGACACAAACTGGCCTGTACAGTCATAGAACAATGACGGAGGCTTAAAATTACAGATTTAGGAAGAAAGTGAATTGTACTATCCGTGTAGTGAAAACAAAGGCACAGATCAGCTGTGCAGTTACTTTGCTTTCGCATATGCAAAAATCCGGTTTTGTCATAACACCACTCAAATGGATTTCAAAACTCTTTTATTTAGCTATAAATTGCACTGTGGCCGGATATTCAAATGTTTTATCAGATCTGAAGATGGGACTAATGCTCAAGGACACAATATGGAGGCTTTGGGCCCCAGACGCTTCACTTGTTTGTAAGTTAGTCAATTTACCACACTCCACCTAGTTTAAGCCTCCTAGACTTGTTAAAACCTAGTGGCAGCCAGTTTACCAGTATGTTGTGCTGTTCTTTCAACTATTTAACTTATAAATCAGAGTTATCTAAGTGACAAACTTTTCCATGACTATGCTGTTCACAATGTATAGAAACTTCCATGACTATGTTGTTTACAATGTATAGAAACTTTTGCATGACTATGCTGTTTACAATGTATATAAACTTTTGCAGGACTATGCTGTTTACAATGTATATAAACGTTTCCATGACTATGCTGTAAAATTTACTATGTATAGAAACTTTAGCATGACTATGCTGTTCACAATGTATATAAACTTTTGCATGACTATGCTGTATACAATGTATATAAACTTTTGCAGGACTATGCTGTTTACAATGTATAGAAATTTTTCCATGACTATGCTGTAAAAGTTACTATGTATAGAAACTTTTCCATAAATATGCTGTTTACAATGTATAGAAACTTTTCAATGAATATGCTGTTTACAATGTATAGAAACTTTTGCATGACTATGCAGTTTACAATGTATATAAACTTTACCATGAATATTCTGTTTACAATGTATATAAACTTTTGCATGACTATGCTGTTTACAATGTATATAAACTTTTGCATGACTATGCTGTTTACAATGTATAGAAACTTTTCCATGACTATGCTGTAAAACTTACTATGTATAGAAACTTTTCCATGACTAAGCTGTTTACAATGTTTAGAAACTTTTCCATGACTATGCTGTTTACAATGTATAGAAACTTTTCAATGAATATGCTGTTTACAATGTATAGAAACTTTTCCATGACTATGCTGTTTACTTGTGTTTACAATGTATAGAAACTTTACAATGAATATGCTGTTTACAATGTAAGGAAACTTTTCCATGACTATGCTTTTTACAATGTATAGAAACTTTTCCATGAATATGCTGTTTACAATGTGTAGAAACTTTACCATGTCAGAATATGCTGTTTACCAAGCATACATACTGTGAAACAAACTACTGCCTCAATGACAATAAAGTGACTCAACACTTACGATTTACTTCCTCAACAACATAGTCCAGGTTCTTTTTAAAATAGATCAAGGTCATCTCAAGGTCATCACTTACCCCCTCTCCAACGACATGGACAATGAACTATTCAACTTACAAACCTTCTAAAATAGCCCAAGGTCCCAACTAACCTCCTCCTCAACGGCATGGACAATAAACTATTCAACTTACAAACCTTCTAAAATAGCCCAAGGTCATCTCAAGGTCACGACTTACCTCCTCCCCAACGACATGGACAATGAACTTTTCAACTTACAAACCTTCTAAAATAGCCCAAGGTCATCTCAAGGTCACGACTTACCTCCTCCCCATCGACATGGACAATGAACTATTCAACTTAAACCTTCTAAAATAGCCCAAGGTCATCTCCAGGTCATCACTTACCTCCCCCCCCCCCACCCCCGACATGGACAATGAACTATTCAACTTACAAACCTTCTAAAATAGCCCAAGGTCATCTCAAGGTCACGACTTACCTCCTCCCCAATGACATGGACAATAAACTATTCAACTTACAAACCTTCTAAAATAGACAAAGGACATCTCAAGGTCACGACTTACCTCCTCCCCAACGACATGAACAATGAACTATTCAACTTACAAACCTTCTAAAATAGCCCAAGGTCATCTCAAGGTCACGACTTACCTCTTCAATAATGACACGGACAATGAACTATTCAACTTACAAACCTAAAATAGCCCAAGGTCATCTCAAGGTCACGACTTACCTCCTACCCAACGACATGGACAATGAACTATTCAACTTTCAAACCTTCTAAAATAGCCAAAGGTCATCTCAAGGTCACGACTTACCTCCTCCTCAACAACATGGTCCAGGATCTGTTCAACTTCAAACTCTTCTTCATCATCCCAGGTTATCTCCCCTTGTTCTACCACTGAAATTATACATATTTTTTTTTAATTCAGTTTTATGTTCCTTTCAAGATTATTTCAGCTCATATGAGACGGGCCAATCAGTAGGTGGGCGAAAACGGGTGAATCCCAAGAAAAACCACCTGGCACACCCGTAAGCAGACCTTGGCTTGTCTGACGTCCAGGGTTGCCACACTCAGACGGAAACAAAATTCCCCAACAACATCTTGGCGTGCGGTCTCTAAGGGCAGCTCATTAAGACATTCTTAAGTTATGGAAAGTCATAAATTACCTCAACACACCAATCAGAACTAAATTCAACATAAAACCCACTTCTGGATGCCATCTGGTTTATGACTGCACCAAAAACACTGATATCGGATGATGATGACTTTACTCAGTAACTGCCACTGGACTTGAATCTGGTGTTTTCAAAATTCCCTGACATTTACCAAAATTCCAAATGGACATTTTTGACACGACACTGACGGCAGGTGTTCGGGCATTACGAAAACATGCCTATGTAATATACAGATATTTTTTAAGTTCTAAAAATTGGAAAATTTCAGTAGAAAATTTTTGATCATTTTCTTATTTTTGCTCAAAAGATAGATTGTGGGTACATGTTAGAACCGCCTCAGCGAGGCGATTCTAACTAGTACCCACAATTTATGTTTTTGGAGCAAAAATAAGAACCAGAGGACCAATGGTCCTGTAAACGCTCACCTGAGTCTGCTGCATATACCAATAAACATGTTTGAATATTATGGTATTTAACCCCAGTGCAGGGGCAGATAAAGCCCTTGGGCCGTTTTCTTTTTTCAGATTAATCAATATTCTGTCCATGGATGCTTCACGCCAAGTTTCATTAAAATCAATCTATTGGTTTCAGAGAAGAAGATATTTGAAGGGTTTTTACCATATAAGGGCATGGTGGCCATCTTGGTCATGTGACTTAGATTATTAATATACACATTGGTTCCCCCATCCTACAGATGCTTCACATAAATTTTGGCTTCAATTGGCCAAGTGGTTTTAGAGGAGAAGATGTTTGAATATTATGGTAATATACATGTATATTGCCCCGGGGTGTGGACATATGAGCCCTTAGATCCATTTTTTTTTTCAGAATCATTAATATTTAGTCCTACTACCCATTTCCTGCAAGATTTTCACCTCAAATGACTTTTTAAAAGTTTTCCCCATTCCAATGCATTGGCGACCTATCCAATGCATTGGCGACCTATGTTGACCTTGTCGTAAAATAGGTCAAGGTCACCACAGGGTCATGATTTATATATACATTGTAGAACTTCAGTCATTGGTGCTTCATACTAAGTTTCTTTGAAATCTGTCCTCAAAATTCGGAGAAGATTTTTGAAGGGTTTTTACCATATATGGGCATGGCAGCCATCTTGGTTATGTGAACTAGATAATTTATATATACATTAATTCCCCCATTCCATAGATGCTTGACATACAATTTGGCTTTGATTCGCCAAGCGGTTTCAGAGGAGAAGATGTTTGAATATTATGGTAATATACATGTATATTGCCCCGGAGTGGGGGCAGATGAGCCCCTGGGGTCCAATTTTCACTTTAAATGACATTTTAAAAGTTTTCCCTATTCAAATGCATTGGCGACCTATGTTGACCTTGCCGTAAAAAAGGTCAAGGTCATCACAGGGTCAAGATTTATATGCACATTGTAGTACTTCAGCCATCGAGGCTTCATGCCAAGTTTCTTTGAAATCGATCCACCTGTTCTGGAGAAGAAGATTTTTGAAGGGTTTTTACCATATATGGGCATCACGGCCATCTTGGTCATGTGACCTGGATTATTTATATACACATTGATTACCCCTTCCTATTGATGCTTCACATAAAATTTGGCTTTGATTGGCCAAGCGGTTTCAGAGGAGATGATGTTTGAATATTATGATAATATACATGTATATTGCCCCGGGGTGGGGGCATATGAGCCCCTGGGGTCCAATTTTTTTCAGAATCATTAATATTCAGTCCTACTGCCCATTTCCTGCAAGACTTTCACTTTAAATGACTTTAAATGACATTTTAAAAGTTTTCCCCATTCAAATGCATTGGCGACCTATGTTGACCTTGCCGTAAAATAAGTCAAGGTCATCACAGGGTCATGATTTATATATACATTGTAGTGCTTGAGCCATCGATGCTTCATGCCAAGTTTCTTTGAAATCGATCCACCTGTTCTGGAGAAGAAGATTTTTGAAGGGTTTTTACCATATATGGGCATCGCTGCCATCTCGGTCATGTGACCTGGATTATTTATATACACATTGATTACCCCTTCCTATTGATGCTTCACATACAATTTGGCTTTGATTGGCCAAGCGGTTTCAGAGGAGATGATGTTTGAATATTATGGTAATATACATGTATATTGCCCCGGGGTGGGGGCATATGAGCCCCTGGGGTCCAATTTTTTTCAGAATCATTAATATTCAGTCCTACTGCCCATTTCCTGCAAGACTTTCACTTTAAATGACTTTAAATGACATTTTAAAAGTTTTCCCCATTCAAATGCATTGGCGACCTATGTTGACCTTGCCGTAAAATAAGTCAAGGTCATCACAGGGTCATGATTTATATACACATTGTAGTGCTTGAGCCATCAATGCTTCATGCCAAGTTTCGTTGAAATCAGTCCACCGGTTCTGGAGAAGAAGATTTTTGAAGGGTTTTTACCATATATGGGCATGGCGGCCATCTTGGTCATGTGACCTGGATTTCTTATATACAGATTGGTTCCTCCTTCCTATAGATGCTTCATATAAAATTTGGCTTTGGTTGGCCAAGCGGTTTCAGAGAAGATCTTTGAAATTGTGGACGGACGGACGGACGGACGACGGACGGACGCCGGATCATGGCCAACCTATAAGCTCACCTTGTGAGCCTAACGGCTCAGGTGAGCTAAAAATAGGTATACCCCTGCATACCACAGTTTTGCTATATGAAAGTGGGATATATGGGGGTATATATTGCACAGACATGTTTTCCTGATGGTAAGTAAAACCAGAGGACCAATGGTCCTGTAAATGCTCACCTGAGATCTGCTGCATATACCAATAAACATGTTTGAATATTATGGTATTTAACTCCAGTGCAGGGGCAGATAAAGCCCTTGGGCCATTTTCTTTTTTCAGAATCTTCAATATTCCATCCATTTGCCAATTTCCTGCTGGCTTTTCCCTTCAAATGACATTTTAACAGTTTTCCCAATTCAAATGCAAAGGCAACCCATGTTGACCTTGCCATAAACTTGGTCCAGGTCATCACAGGGTCATGATTTATATATACATTGGAGTACTTTAGCCATCGATGCTTCACACCATGTTTCCTTGAAATCAATCTATCAGAGAAGAAGATTTTTGATGGGTTTTTACAAAATATGGGCATGGTGGCCATCTTGGTCATGTGACCTAAATTATTAATATACACTCGGTCACACAGGGGTCTGTTCTCCCAGAATTTCCTAGGAAAGCAGTAATCATCATGTACAGTTAAACTTCACAGGATGCTGTCAGCCAAGACATTATTATTTGAAAATGATATGTCTAATGAGAATTTACTACAACATGTGTTTGCCCTCAGATGTTAAACTTTGCAGGGGTTTATACAAGAAGTCAAATTTCTTCCTAGCAGAAAATTTCGAAATATAAATTCATTTCGAAGGTAAAACTCTTTCACAAATGACCATTTCATATTGAATATTTTCCTGTCGAATGAAATGTTACAGCTATTCTGCCATCATTTGATTTTTGCCATCATATGATTTTTGGAATAATTATGGACATAATTCTTGTAAGTTTTATAAGCAGGCTATTTGAGCCACTTCATGAGAACACCTGTCTTTGGGTTTCTGACCTGGTCTGAGACACACCATGCTGTGCAAGAATAGAAATAGCTTTAAAGCAGTGAAAACAAAGGAACTGATGCGTCACATTTTAAGTTTTATAAGATATAATTTTTATTTTTCTGTTATATGAAGTTTTGATGAGATTATGGCTTAACATCCAAGTCAAAAGTTTTAGCTCGCCTGAGCCGAAGGCCCACAGGATGAGCTTATATTTGACCAATGCTTCATTGATAAAATAATTCTTGTGAGTACACACACAAGTCATTATAAATTATCTAGGTAACCTGATTGAAAAAACAGGGTGCTTTATATTTTGTGAAAATTTATTTCAATATTTTAACCCAATCGTATGCATTTTAATTAATATGAGCCGTCTCGTCCGAAAACTAACAAGGTGGTTTCCGAACAGATCCGACACAAACCGATCCCTGCAGTAATAGAAACAGCCTTGAAGCTTAAAATTTCGGATTTAAGAAGAAGAGTAAGTGTACTATCCGTGTAGCAAAAACAAAGGCGCTGATCAGTTACCGCGAAGCTGATCTGCGTCTTTGTTTTCGCCATAGCAAATTGCTGGTTTTCTCACGAGGCGGCTCATATACTCAATAGAAACATGTGGCTGAAACATTTCTTGTGGGTACTAATGACATTCATTTTTTTTTTGTATCAAATAGGAACCTTGTTGCAGCAATAACAGTGGCTATCTAGTGATAATTTTATGATTATTTCGCTTAGCATGTGACGGAAATAAAATGTGGGAGTACTCAATAGAATTAATTGGCGGCAACCGGGGCCGAGCGGTTAAGAGCGCTGTTTCTGAATCACTCGATCATCTCACCGCTGTGTCTGGTGGGGGGATTGAGCCTCGCTCTGGCCACATGTGAGACAAGCCAAGTTCTGCTTACGGGTGTGTCAGGTGGTTTTTCTCGGTGTTCTCCCGTTCTCGCCCCATCTCATACGAGACTTGCCCGTCTCATATGAGCTGAAATAATCTTGAAAGGGACGTAAAACTGAATTAAAAGGGGGAAAAAAAAGAATTAATTGCTATAAACATATTTAGATCTATTATGTTTTAAGAATTTAAAATTTTAAATTTGAAAATTTCCGACAATTATTACCAAGCAACAGTGTTCACTAAATGTGTATGTTCAAAGTTTGATAATTCTGTTTGCTGAAATCCCACATCTGGAAAATCTCGAGTGCTGTATCTGACAGATTTAATGGCCATATCATTTACACATGTTCATTCCTAATGTCTAAAAGGTGCTAGAGCTAACTGTCTATCCCCTCTAATGAGCTGCTCAAAATTGAGCTACCTAGAGACCCCTGTGTGGCCGAGTGTATACACATTGGTTCCCCCATCCTATGGATACTTCACATAAAATTTGGCTTTAATTGGCCAAGCGGTATATTGCCCCGGGGTGCGGCCATATAAGCCCTTGGGTCCAACTTTTTTAGAATCATTAATATTCAGTCCTACTACCCATTTCCTGCAAGATTTTCACCTCAAATGACTTTGAGTTTTCCCAATTCAAATGCATAGGCGACCTATGTTGACCTTGTCATAAAATAGGTCAAGGTCACCACAGGGCCATGATTTATATATACATTGTAGTACTTTAGCCATCGATGCTTCAATCGAAGTTTCACCAGTTCCAGAGTAGACAATTTTTGAAGGGTTTTTACCGTATATGGGCATGGCGGCCATCTTGGTCATGTGACCTAGATTATTTATATATACATTGATTCCCCCATTTTATAGATGCTTCACATAAAATTTGGCTTTGATTTACCAAGCGGTTTCAGAGGAGAAGACGTTTGAATATTATGGAGGTATACATGAATATTGCCCCGGGGTGGGGGCACATGAGCCCCTGGGGTCCAATTTTTTTCAGAATCATTAATATTCAGTCCTACTGCCCATTTCCTGCAAATGTTCACGGAGCGAATTGTCTCGTTTCTGGCGCAGTGTAGTCTGCAAAATATTTCTGAGACAACCCCTTTCTGATGAAACCATTGTTATTCGCTAAAGGAGCAGATACAATGAGTTGTTTTGGTCCGTATATTTCACACTGGATAACTTACTCTCCTGTGCTTTTGTCATAACTGTTTAAGGGAAGAATTGTCTTTCATTCCATGTATTATTTAATTGCCAAATCGCATCAGTTTCTCCAAAACTTAGTGCGCTATTTTCGCTTTCAAAACGAGGTTCATTAGTGAAAACCAAAACGAGGACCATCAAGCGTTTGGCTGACTATGCAGGGTTCCCACTGAATTTTGAATTTGAGGGTACACTGGCTTAATTTTCTTAGTTTTATACCCCCAATGTATAGGCCTGTATAAGAAGTTATGCTAATTTTTGGGGTATATGTAGATATAACAAGCCATTTTTAAAATCTAAACTTTTTTCAAAAATTTTAACATCAGATAAAAATTCAATTTTTCCAGAAAATAATGGTGTTTGAATTATTAAAATCCATTCATTATTAAGCGAGATATGCACCTTTGAACTTTACTACTATTCCGAAAACCATCTGTCAGAATTGATTGATTTTTACAGGTAAACCCAGTACACAAATATGTGTATCGCGTATATCGGTCAATGCACTATAATGGGAAATCCCGTGAACGGTACTGACTTCTAGAGCAAAGCGCATGCGTCAATGTTGCCAAAATTAGTTTCTTTTTGTTGGGAAGGCCCAAATCTTTCGTTCTGCGCAGGTCCGAAGAGGTCCGATTCAAAACGAGGCGAGATACACATGTTCAAAGTTCACCAATCTTTAGGCTTCATTTAGTCATGTGATATATGAGACATTGAAAAATGTTTTTGATTGGATCATAGATGA
Source organism: Rugalucina vietnamica (assembly GCA_964017185.1). Taxonomy (NCBI): domain Eukaryota; kingdom Metazoa; phylum Mollusca; class Bivalvia; order Lucinida; family Lucinidae; genus Rugalucina; species Rugalucina vietnamica. The sequence goes on along the minus strand of OZ024875.1, from coordinate 52,790,389 downwards.
GTTTCATCTGCGTCATATGGTCTAAAAATATTCAAAATTAGATCACTAGAAGATATTTCTAAATTAATTTTGCAAACACGACACAGCGGGTCAGCATTAAAATGGCGTCACGCTTTCGCTGTAAAGTCGAAACGATCTTCGAGTTTGACCTAATTTCATGACTGAATGCATCAATCAATGCTTATAAAAAATAGATATAAATAAAGAAAAAAAATTCCGCTACAAAACTAATGTTTTCTTTAAATTTTTTCTCTTTTATAGGGGAATTCAATATTCGAGCACCAAAGGCCTGTTTACAGTTAAAATCAAAGACAACCCAAAGCTGTTTCAACATCGGACTTCAAAGAGTATGTAATCCTTTTGTAGTAAAAAATGAACTAGGTTAACCTCAGGACAGCAGCATCAGTGAGCATAGAAGTAGCCAATAATAGGCTGCTAAATCTGGTAGATAAACCTAAGTCCCGCCCATATATTTTGTGTGACAGCAGCTGGTCAGTTGAACAGTGGTAAAATCAATTAAATATTTACATGCTTCAAAATATTTAGTCCAAATTGCAAGATTAAATGTTGCTCTTATCTGTTATAATGTGCTTTTGTACCTGTCAACAAAACACATGCACTAAACTGAAATAAATTCAGCCTCTGACAAGTGAAAATACAATTTAATCAGAGGTTAGGTAGTTCTTCCTTCAGTGGTAGCAGGTAGGCGGAGCTAAACTTGCCCTAAGTAGATGGCTATTTAGCTGAATCATTTGTATTGAAACTGAACTGTTATATTGGTGCTATTTTGGGAACATCGAATTCTTTGATCTTATGATGAGACATCATCCAGGTGTTATGTCAGAAAACCACAAAAGGTGCTCGAATATTGAATTCCCCTATATCAGCTTTGTAATGAACGAGTTTTCTGAGCAAACTTTGCATGTTGACAGATAGGCCGGCCATTATTGATCAATACCGTTGTCATTACTAGTATATGGCAAATTTTGGGGGTAAAAAATCCTCAATAGAGGGTAAATGGGAACCGACGGAATGTAAATAAAATTATTTTGCGAATCAATTACACAAAGAACAACAAGTATGACTGCATAATCATTAAAAGAAATTATGCCTCTGGTAGATTATATCGTTGAATATCTTAAGTCCGTGAATATTCCAAGTTCGTGGGGTCAACGTTTGTGTGCCATTCTGGCAGACGTCTGCTTGTGCAATCGCTGGAAAGGTGCAAAAATGTTTCAAAGGGTCAACTACCTTCATTTATAAATAAATTGTTGTAATTCTGATCTAAATAAGACCAGTGTGTGCAGTTATTTTGCAAAGGTCACAAAATATTGAATTTTTCTTATTTCCAAATTTTGTACCTCTTAAAATGCTCTAAAAGCTACTAAATAAGAACTGTAAAAAAAAACAGCATGTGTCTGAAGTTTGTTTACAATATGGCAGTTAAGGTCATGTGATTTCCAGGAAGAGCAAGGCCAAAGGCATTTTTATTATTTGGTTGTTGCAACCTAGGGATGCTTACCCTTTACCTAAGAATGTGTAGGTTTTTAAAATAAAAACTAATGTATTTTAATTGCATACAAAATAAATGTGATGGATTAATTTTGTATTATCTGACTTGTCAAAGTCTAAATTTTCATTATTAGTCATATTTAGTTTGAAAATATTGCTATTTCTTGGTATTCTTGAAAAGAAATGCCCCTAAGGGTATAAGCTCATAAATGACTGCAGAGGTACAGATGGAGATGAAATCATCACATTTGCCAAATTTTGTTTGAATTTCAGGGCTTTTTCTCATTGGAATCATTTTAATGTGCCTTAAGAATTTTCAGCAAACCAATAATTGATTTTTGTGGCCTATTTTTATGGCGGGAATTTCCAAACATTTATTTAGTACCAGAGGACCAATGGTCCTGTAAACGCTCACCTGAGATCAGCTGCATATACCAATAAACATGTTTGAATATTATGGTATTTAACTCCAGTGCAGGGGCAGATAAGCCCTTGGGCCATTTTCTTTTTTCAGAATCTTCAATATTCTGTCCATTTGCCAATTTCCTGTTGGCTTTTTCCTTCAAATGACATTTTAACAGTTTTCCCAATTCAGATGCACAGGCAACCCATGTTGACCTTGCCATAAACTTGGTCAAGGTCATCACAGGGTCATGATTTATATATACATTGGAGTACTTTAGCCATCGATGCCTCACGCCAAGTTTCCTTGAAATCAGTCTATTGGTTTCAGAGAAGATGATTTTTGATGGGTTTTTACCATATATGGGCATGGCGGCCATCTTGGTCATGTGACCTAGATTATTTATATACACATTGATTCCCCCATTCTATAGATGCTTCACTTAAAATTTGGCTTTGTTTGGCCAAGCGGTTTCAGAGGAGAAGACGTTTGAATATTATGGAAATATACATGTATATTGCCCCGGGGTGGGGGCACATGAGCCCCTGGGGTCCAATTTTTTTCAGAATCATTAATATCCAGTCCTACTGCCCATTTCCTGCAAGACTTTCACTTTAAATGACATTTTAAAAGTTTTCCCCATTCAAATGCATTGGTGACCTATGTTGACCTTCCCGTAAAATAGGTCAAGGTCATCACAGGGTCATGATTTATATACATATTGTAGTGCTTGAGCCATCGATGCTTCGTGCCAAGTTTCGTTGAAATCGGTCAACCGGTTCTGGAGAAGAAGATTTTTGAACGGTTTTTACCATATATGGGCATGGCGGCCATCTTGGTCATGTGACCTGGATTATTTATATACATATTTGTTACCCCTTCCTATTGATGCTTCACATAAAATTTCGCTTTGATTGGCCAAGCGGTTTCAGAGGAGAAGATGTTTGAATATTATAGAGATATACATGTATATTGCCCCGGGGTGGGGGCGGATGAGCCCCTGGTGCCCAATTTTTTTCAGAATCATTAATATTCAGTCCTACTGCTCATTTTCTGCAAGATTTTTCCTTTAAATGACAATTTAACAATTTTTCCCATTCAAATGCATTCGCGACCTATGTTGACCTTGCCGTAAAATAGGTCAAGGTCATCATAGGGTCATGATTTATATACACATTGTAGTGCTTGAGCCATTAATGCTTCATGCCAAGTTTGGTTGAAATCGGTCCAGTGGTTCCGGAGAAGAAGATTTTTGAAGGGTTTTTACCATATATGGGCATGGCGGCCATCTTGGTCATGTGACCTGGATTATTTATATACACATTGGTTCCCCCTTCCCATAGATGCTTCATGTAAAATTTGGCTTTGATTGGCCAAGCTGTTTCAGAGGAGAAGATCTTTGAAAATGGTGGACGACGGACGGACGGACGACGGACGACGGACGGACGGACGACGGAGCATGGGTATACTATAAGCTCACCTTGTGAGCCTGACGGCTCAGGTGAGCTAAAAACTCATTCTTTGTGAGAACAGCCATCGAATGGAACCATTTGGAAAATTCGGTTGTGCATGCTGAGACAGTTGAGGGTTTCAAAGCAGCCCTCCACAAGTGCTACTAAGTACTACATGCTCTCTCTCCCGGTGTGTTGATGCTGAATAGGCCCTACACCGTACAGAAACAGAAACAAGTGACATCACGGACTTAGGATATACAAAATGGCTGCCCAATGTAGCAGACGATGTTTGTAAAAAGAGCATTTTAATGAAAAATTTGGTGTTTGAAACTTCAAATTTGATTTAGAAACAGAGGAAAGGAATAAATGCCTCTTGATAAGGTAGGTAATTAGACTGTTTTTCTCTGAAGATTGTGCAAGCTGTCTTTGACTTCTTAGCCCCACGAACTTAGCATACTCTGAGATAAAGATACAGAGATCTGAAACTGCTATTGAATATTGATATTTGCCTCCGCTGTGTCTGTCCCTTAGGTAGACAGGTAAATCGGTGAAAAAAATCAGTATTTTACCGGCCGCCGAATGTGGTCCAAATTTTTGTATATTAGCAAATATAAATCGCTTAAATTTTCTTCGCCATAATTCATATAAGAGCTGTCGCAGGACAGCGTAGCTCGCCTGACTTGTGCTTTGTCACTAAATCTATTAAAATCTATGACCCATGACCTTGACCTCAAGGCCTCTCAGGAGGGCTGTGACGGTACAGCATAAAACTTCAGACCAATACATGTATCTACCAAGATGCAAAATATCAACTTGATCCATCTACATATTCAAGAGATAAAGACAAATAAAAACTTTTACCAAAAACTTTAACACAACATTTCTAAGTCCGTGACCTTGACCTATATGTCACTCAGGTGGGTCATGATGGAACCAATATCTATCAACATGCAAAGTATCAACTTGATCCATCTACATATTCAAAAGATACATATACCTAGACTTACAACAATAGCTCTGTGCACTTTGTGTAGGCAAGCTAATAAGGTCAAGAGATATAGACTTACAAAAACTTTAACCAAAAACTTAAACACAAAATTTCTAAGTCCTTGACCTCAAGGTCACCCAGGGTGGGTCATGATGGTACTGCGTAAAACATCAGACCAATATCTAGCTGCTAAGCAACATGCAAAGTATCAACTCAATCCATCAATATGGTCAAGAGATATAGACTTACAAAAACATTAACCAAAAACTTAAACACAAAATTTCTAAGCTTGTGACCTTGACCTCAAGGTCACCCAGGGTGGGTCATGATGGTACTGCGTAAAACTTCAGACCAATATCTAGCAACATGCAAAGTATCAACTTCATCCATCAACATGGTCAAGAGATATAGACTTTTAAAAAACTTTAACCAAAAATTTAAACACAAAATTTCTAAGTCTGTGACATTGACCTCAAGGTCACCCAGGGTGGGTCATGATGGTACTGCGTAAAACTTCAGACCAATATCTAGCAACATGCAAAGTATCAGCTTGATCCATCAACATGGTCAAGAGATATAGACTTTTAAAAAACTTTAACCAAAAACTTAAACACAAAATTTCTAAGTCTGTGACCTTGACCTCAAGGTCACCCAGGGTGGGTCATGATGGTACTGCGTAAAACTTCAGACCAATATCTAGCAACATGCAAAGTATCAACTTGATCCATCAACATGGTCAAGAGATATAGACTTTTAAAAAACTTTAACCGAAAGTGTGACGCGGACGCGGACGCACACGTAAACGTAAACGTAAACGCGCACGACCGAGGTGACTACAATAGCTCTATGCACTTCGTGCAGGCGAGCTTATAATAGTAAAAGATTTTATTTCTGTTAAATAGAGCTTCAAATTTCCAACAAATAGATACTAAACACTGGCATCTTTGTAAGAAAGAAGAGAGAGAGAGAGAGAGAGAGAGAGAGTCATCTCTTTAGTTGTTTATCAATTATCATTCAATTTGCACAAGCTGTTGTTTTTTTACTTACGAATTATGCCCATAATTATCAATGCTTTTTTCTACGCTACTGGACACATACAATGATCTTAACGGATTATCTTTAGATTAAAGAAAACGCAAATTGATTTATCTCGCCGTATCTCTAATCATACTTAACACTTTGTCACCGTAAAAATAATGATAATTATTGAACAAGGTGAAAGCTTTAATTCAAATTAAAGCATCTTTTTTAAGCTTTAGACCTGACAACAACGATTTTGATGTCCCCTGACGTAAATGAGCGTAATGAGATTGCCCTATATCAATTCAAGCCACATCTATCTATCACGTTCAATGAAGAATACCGCCAATATCCGAATTGCACACGTTGGAGAGATGCGTTTGGTTCAACAACCATTTTTGCTTTTTTCTATCTTCTTTTTTCCCCTTCGTTTTGTTGGTCATATTTTATACTTTTCTCTACAAAAGGGCAGTGGAGGAACGGATTATGTGAATTAAATGGAATCAGTCAGGCATGAATTCGAATATTCTTCTTATTCTAAGAAGTCGCCGCCGAAATTTCAAAAGAAAAAATGACACTTTTACTACCAGCTACCTGTACTGCACCGTGCAATACCTGTTGATTCGGCGACTTGTTTGATCTTCGAGCCGTTAAAGACGCACTTATGTCATGTTGCAGGCACGTGCCGCATTTAATGACAGATACCTGACACAGTTTAATGTAACTTTATTGAAGATTGTATTCGGAAAAGTAATTGAAATAAATACATAATAAAAAATAATAATACACTCTAGCCAACATGCAACCACACTTTTCTTGCAATGTTAGCTCTCATCATGATATAGTCATACTCAAAATGTTGAAAAGATAATACTCTAGCTATATATGTTTATTTGCCCGTGCTGAGCAACAATTTCTTTTCAATAGCTGCTATGGTGTCTGTTTTCAAGCGCGGTCTCGCAGTTTTCACATTGCACGAAAATGCATCAATGGGATGTTTTTCAACAGCATCAAAGTCAAAATGCAATCTGCATATCAGAGCGCCTTTCTCCGGATCCTATTTTTTTCCTTCTCGAATCCGGACTTAACGTATAATTGAATTCCTACATTTTGCTACGCATATGTCATTTCTTCTTTTGTCACTGTTTTTATTTCGAAAAAATGTGGAAACTAATTGTTCTGTTGTCCCCATCACATTTCCGGGCATGCGGCTATCCCAAATCCTGTCCCGGGTACGGCACATGGGGAGGGTGTGTGGTTATAAATACAAAATAAACTATCGGCTAAATAGACAACCAATCACTGGAAATCATCTGTAAAAGCATGATGTGTCATTCTGCATTCAAGTGTAACTTTTTGGTCTTATTTGCAATGCCAACCGATGTGTAGAAATATCTCCATTTTGACGCCAAAGCGGCGAAAAGTTGTGAAAAACAGCCGATTCATTAGGGCGATTTAAAGCTTTCAAAAATACCCAAACCGTATCGAAGGGCAATAAGAGCTGTCGCAGGACAGCGTAGCTCGCCTGACTTGTGCTATGCCACTACATTTGTTAAAATCTATGACCCATGACCTTGACCTCAAGGTCACTCAGGTGGGTCATGATGGTACAACATAAAACTTCAGACCAATGCAAAGTATCAACTTGATCAATTTTCATGTTCAAGAGATATAGACTTATAAAAACATTAACCAAAACTTAAACACAAAACATCCAAGTCCGTGACCCTGACCTCAAGGTCATCCAGGTGAGTTGTGATGTACAGCATAAAACCTGAGACCAATATCTATCAACCTGCAAGTATCAACTTTATCCATCAACATGTTCAATAGATTTAGACTTTAACCAAAAAATTTAACAGAAAATTTCTAAGGTCACCCAGGGTAGGTCATGATGGTACTGCATAAAACTTCAGACCAAAATCTACCAACATGCAAAGTATCAACTCGATCAATCAACATGTTCAAGATATATAGACTTACAAAAACTTAAATCAAAAACTTAAACACAAAATTTCTAAGTCTGTGACCTTGACCTCAAGGTCACCCAGGGTGGGTCATGATGGTACTGCGTAAAACTTCAGACCAATATCTAGCAACATGCAAAGTATCAAAACAATCCATCAATATGGTCAAGAGATATTGACTTACAAAAACTTTCACCAATAAGAGCTGTCGCAGGACAGCGTGCTCGACTGCTTCTGACCTTTGTCAAGCATAAGGCCAAACCCGACCAGTAACCCAAAGCATTATGCTCACATCTTTTTGCCTTGATGCAATAAGGCAAAATCACAACCATGAAAGTTAACTATAACTACCTAAGATTTAAAGGTCTCACTCATATTGTGAAAGAAGTGTGTTCATATACCAACTGAGTGCCAAGACACAAGGCAAAATCATTGAACCGTGAAAAAAGGTCACACTGACCTATAATTATTGCAGGGTCAAAGGTCTAGTGATACTTACTCATAATGTGAAAGAAAAATGATCATATACCCATTCATTGTTGAGATATAAAGCAAAATCACTGAACCATGAAATTAGGTCATATTGACCTATAAGTATGTTTGGGTTAAAGGTGTGGTCATACTCATTCATAATCAGAAAGAAGTATGAAAAAATACCAACGGAGTGTTGAGATATAAGGCAAAATCACTGAACCATGAAATTAGGTCACAGTGACCCAGGACTACTTTATGGTCAAAGGTCTTGTCATACTCATACATATCGTGAAAGAAGTATGTTCATATACCAATTGAGTGCCAAGATATAAAGGAAAATCACTGAACCGTGAAATTAGGTCATATTGACCTAGGACTACTTTAGGGTCAAAGGTCTTGTCATACGCAAACATAGTGTGAAAGAAGTTTGTTCATAAACCACTTGAGTGCCGAGATATAAGGCAAAGTCACTGAACCATGAAATTAGGTCACAGTGACCTATAAGTATATTTGGGTCAAAGGTCTGGTCATACTTACTCATAATCTGAAAAAAGTATGAAAATATACTAATTGAGTGTCAAGATATAAGGCAAAATCACTGAACCGTGAAATTAGGTCACAGTGACCTAGGACTACTTCAGGGTCAAAGGTCTTGTCATACGCAAACATACTTTGAAAGAAGTTTGTTCATAAACCATTTGAGTACCGAGATATAAGGCAAAAGCGTGAAATTAGGTCACAGTGACCTGTAAGTATATTGGGGTCAAAGGTCAGGTCATACTCACTCATAATCTGAAACCAGAGGACCAATGGTCCTGTAAACGCTCACCTGAGATCTGCAGCATATACCAATAAACATGTTTGAATATTATGGTATTTAATCCCAGTGCAGGGGCAGATGAAGCCCTTGGGCCATTTTCTTTTTCAGAATAATCAATATTTTGTCCATTTGCCAATTTCCTGCTGGCTTTTTCCTTCAAATGACATTTTAACGGTTATTCCCATTCAAATGCATTGGAAACCCATGTTGACCTTGCCATAAACTGGGTCAAGGTCATCACAGGGTCATGATTTATATATACATTGTAGTACTTGAGCCATCGATGCTTCAAGCCAAGTTTCCTTGAAATCTGTCCACTGGTTCCGGAGAAGAAGATTTTTGAGAGATTTTTACCATATATGGGCCTGGCGGCTATCTTGGTCATGTGACCTGGATTATTTATATACACATTGATTACCCCATCCTTTAGATGCTTCACATAAAATTTGGCTTTGATTGGCCGAGTGGTTTCAGAGGAGCACATGTTTGAATATTATGGAGATATACAAGTATATTGCCCCGGGGTGGGGGCATATGAGCCCCTGTGGTCCATTTTTTGTCAGAATCATTAATAGTCAGTCCTTTAGCCCATTTCCTGCAACACTTTCACTTTAAATGACATTTTAAAAGTTTTCCCCATTCAAATGCATTGGTGACCTATGTTGACCTTGCCATAAAATAGGTCAAGGTCATCACAGGGTCATGATTTATATATACATTGTAGTGCTTTAGCCATCGATAATTCATGCCAAGTTTCATTGAAATTGGTCCAACGGTTCCAGAGAAAATGATTTTTGAAGGGTTTTTACCATATTTGGGAATGGCGGCCATCTTGGTCATGTGACCTGGATTATTTATATACACATTGGTTATCCCTTCCTATTGATGCATTACATAAAATTTGGCTTTGATTGGTCAAGTGGTTTCAGAGGAGCAGACGTTTGAATACAGTGAAAATATACATGTATATTGCCCCGGGGTGGGGGCACATGAGCCCCTGGGGTCCATTTTTTTTTCAGAATCATTAATATTCAGTCCTACTGCCCATTTCCTGCAAGACTTTCACTTTAAATGTCATTTTAAAAGTTTTCCCCATTCAAATGCATTGGCGACCTATGTTGACCTTGCCGTAAAATAGGTCAAGGTCATCACAGGGTCATGATTTATATATACATTGTAGTGCTTTAGCCATCGATGCTTCATGCCAAGTTTCATTGAAATTGGTCCACCTGTTCCAGAGAAAAAGATTTTTGAAGGGTTTTTACCATATATGGGCATGGCGGCCATCTTGGTCATGTGACCTGGATTATTTATATACACATTGGTTCCCCCTTCCCATAGATGCTTCATGTAAAATTTGGCTTTGATTGGCCAAGCGGTTTCAGAGAAGAAGATGTTTGAATATTATGATAATATACATGTATATTGCCCCGGGGTGGGGGCGGATGAGCCCCTGGGGCCCAATTTTTTTCAGAATCATTAATATTCGGTCCTACTGCTCATTTTCTGCAAGATTTTTTCTTTAAATGACAATTTAACAATTTTTCCCATTCAAATGCAAAGGCGACCTATGTTGACCTTGCCGTAAAATAGGTCAAGGTCACCGCAAGGTCATGATTTATATACACATTGTAGTACTTGAGTCATCGATGCTTCATGCCAAGTTTGGTTGAAATCGGTCCACTGGTTCCGGAGAAGAAGATTTTTGAAGGGTTTTTACCATATATGGGCATGGCGGCCATCTTGGTCATGTGACCTGGATTATTTATATACACATTGGTTCCCCCTTCCCATAGATGCTTCATGTAAAATTTGGCTTTGATTGGCCAAGCGGTTTCAGAGAAGAAGATCTTTGAAAATGGTGGACGACGGACGGACGGACGGACGGACGACGGACGGACGACGGACGGACGCCGGATCATGGCCATCCTATAAGCTCACCTTGTGAGCCTGACGGCTCAGGTGAGCTAAAAAGTATGAAAATATACTAATTGAGTGTCAAGATATAAGGCAAAATCACTGAACCGTGAAATTAGGTCACAGTGACCTAGGACTACTTCAGGGTCAAAGGTCTTGTCATACGCAAACATACTTTGAAAGAAGTTTGTTCATAAACTATTTGAGTACCGAGATATAAGGCAAAATCACTGAAGCGTGAAATTAGGTCACAGTGACCTATAAGTATATTGGGGTCAAAGGTCTGGTCATACTCACTCATAATCTGAAAAAAGTATGAAAATATACTAATTGAGTGTCAAGATATAAGGCAAAATCACTGAACCGTGAAATTAGGTCACAGTGACCTATAAGTATATTGGGGTCAAAGGCCTGGTCGTACTAACTCATAATCTGAAAGAAGTAAGAAAATATACTAATTGAGTGTCAAGATATAAGGCAAAATCACTGAACCATGGAAAGTAGGTCAACCGACCCTTACCGTCATGACACACAAGTCAGTGTCACAAGTCAAAAGATGAATGACCAACCATCCTCCTAAGTTGTTTCTATTAAGAAATAAAAAGAAAAAAAAATCGAAGAGTTCTAGATTATGACCTCTAGCCCCGCCCCCTGACTCCGACCCAGAGGTCCGATGTCATGGAACCTAAAGTGTATGAAGTATGAATGCTTTATGATAAGTTGTTGTCAAGATATGCCTCCTTGTAAAAGTTACAAAGCAGTACATCTATTTTTTAGTGTTCTAGTTTTTAACCTCCAGCCCCACCCCACAGGCATGGACCCAGGGGCCCGATGCCATGGAATGAAACTCAACCCTACAGGGTACCTATGGTCCGAGTATGAAAGCCCTCTGATAAAAAGTTTTCAAGATATAGACTTCTAGAATACTATATCACAGAAAAGCCATTATTATTAATGGTGTTCTAGATTTTAACCTCTAGCCCCACCCCCTGGCATGGACCCAGGGATCTGATGCCATGGAATGAAAGCCGACCCTACAGGGTGTCAATGGCCCGAGTATCAATGCTTTCTGATGAGTGGTTGTCAAGATATGGACTTCTAGAAAACTTTAACATAAGAATTGCCATTTTTGAAGGTGTTCTAGATTTTAACCTCCAGCCCCACCCCCTGGCCTGGACCCAGGGGCCCGATGCCATGGAATGAAAGCTAACCCTACAGGGTATCTATGGTCCAAGTATGAATGCTTTCTGATGAGTGGTTGTCAAGATATGGACTTCTAGAAAACTTTAACGCAAGTGTGACGCGCACGCGCACGGGAACGCGCACGGGAACGGGAACGTGGACGACCGGGGTGACTGCAATAGCTCTATGCACTTCGTGCAGTCGAGCTAAAAACTTAAACACAAAATTTCTAAGTCCGTGACCTTGACCTCAAGGTCACCCAGGGTGGGTCATGATGGTACTGCGTAAAACTTCAGACCAATATCTAGCAACATGCAAAGTATCAAAACAATCCATCAATATGGTCAAGAGATATTGACTTACAAAAACTTTAACCAAAAACTTAAACACAAAATTTCTAAGTATGTGACCTTGACCTCAAGGTCACCCAGGGTGGGTCATGATGGTACTGCGTATAACTTCAGACCAATATCTAGCAACATGCAAAGCATCAAAACAATCCATCAATATGGTCAAGAGATATTGACTTACAAAAACTTTCACCAAAAACTTAAACACAAAATTTCTAAGTCCGTGACCTTGACCTCAAGGTCACCCAGGGTGGGTCATGATGGTACTGCGTAAAACTTCAGACCAATATCTAGAAACATGCAAAGTATCAAAACAATCCATCAATATGGTCAAGAGATATTGACTTACTAACCAAAAACTTAAACACAAAATTTCTAAGTCCGTGACCTTGACCTCAAGGTCACCCAGGGTGGGTCATGATGGTACTGCGTAAAACTTCAGACCAATATCTAGCAACATGCAAAGTATCAACTTGATCCATTAATATGGTCAAGAGATATTGACTTACAAAAACTTTAACCAAAAACTTAAAACACAAAATTTCTAAGTCTGTGACCTTGACCTCAAGGTCACCCAGGGTGGGTCATGATGGTACTGCGTAAAACTTCAGACCAATATCTATCAACATGCAAAGTATCAACTTGATCCATCAACATGCTCAAGAGATATAGACTTCTAAAAAAACTTTAACCGAAAGTGTGACGCGGACGTAAACGTAAACGCGAACGACCGAGGCGACTACAATAGCTCTATGCACTTCGTGCAGGCGAGCTAATAAAACGATTTGTAAGACATTGTTCTTTGAGAAAATTGATCTTGTTTGCCAAAGAAAAGTCATTCATAGAAGCCTTTTTAATAAAAACAATTACACATCGTTTTGAGATCGGACCAAACCGTTTTTGCTTAAATGACAAAAATTGTCAATATTTATACGATCGTAAGACAAAGACAGTCATAGATTGTGAGCGTATCAACAAATAAAACGATTTTTATGCCTTTCTTCTTTCATATTTTGTTGTTTAAAGATTACCTAGCCTTTTAGTTACAACGCCTTTTAGTCAAAAAGTACCAACTATAATCCGCTTGGTCGCCATTTTGAAACGCCGAACAAAGAATTAGGTGTTTTATCAACGTATAATTAACAATCAAAAATCCAATAAAAACACTACAAACATCAAAATCCGGTTCCAAATATTAAATATTAACAGTTTCTATTGAATAAAATATTATCTCATCCGATGTATGAAATTGCCAATGAACGCCGATATTTATAGCAAACACACATGTGTTTGCTTAAGGGTATACACGTGTATATAGTTGTTGTTGTTGTTACAAAGCGAGAAGCACAAACCGGATGGTAAAAGCTGCGGACGGGCATTTTCAGATGTCGGGAAATTTGTACTTTATTTTTCTTTTCTTGACTATTTATTTTTTCTTTGTGAAACGAAATTCCAAATGTGCCATTTCAGATCAAATTTGTTACAAAACTGTAAAAAATATTAAAAACAAAATTTACAAATTCAGACGACAATCTCTGACTGTATATATCCCAAATGATGATCGCCTATGGGAATATTTCGAAAACCAGTCTGTGTTTGTCGCCCGTCACAACGGGTGACATATACGGTAGGATTTTCCCAAAGAAACAGGGAAGAAAACCGACAGAATCCAAATACGAAAATGTGTATGGTTCTCGAAATATTTTACATGTAATTTGACTAAGCGGGAAACCAGCAACGTTTTGCCGACAGGAACTGATTATTGAAAGGCAGAAAGTGGCTAGATCTATTTCGACCAATCATATCTTTGGTCTTAAAACTGGTTCGGTATTCTTTGCTGTCAAACTCCAAACCGGAGGTGTTGGCAATGTTGGGGAGTTTGCTTTGCTGTGGGTGGACTTGATTTAGCAATTATGAGTGTACGCATTCGTTTTACAAGGCGTTTCGTCTCCTGAGCACATAATTTCGGTTTCTGTATTTTGATTAGGCAGGATGTTCAACAGAACATTTTCGTTGATGTCCCATGACACCCCTCGACACAAATGGAGTGAACGATGTATAAAAGTGAAACGCGATGTAGGTTAGACAGTTGATCTACATGTTAGTTAAGCTGAATAACCATTCTTACGCAATCCAGGACTAAATGATGGTGGTCTAGATCTAAATAACAGAGAAAACGGGCGACACTAGCTTTTTAAAAGCTATCCTTGTTCGGAACACTCAGTTCGAAATTCCGAGGAGTAAAATCCGGGATCAACGCCCGGGACCCGATAGAGAAGGGTCGTTTCGGTCGCGTGAATCATTTCGGTCTTTAGACCGCTCCCTTGCTTATGTGTCAGATCCAAAGACACAAGTTGGTGGCTGGCTGGTGTGTGATTGGCAATAAACTCGCTTATCATAGCAGCCTTCAGTTGCAGGGTATGGCAAACTAAACTGATGTAGGAGTAAGGTAGGGGGTAGGCAGGATAGATTAGTAGGTGTGGATGTGTAGGGGATGTGTAGTGTAGTGTATGGTGGTGTTAGGAAAAGGCAGGGGGTTTGACTGAGTGGGAGATGGTAGGGCAGGGTAGGGAAGGAGGTGAGGGTAAGGTAAGGCAGTGAATAGTGGTAGTGATAGGGGTGTGTAGGGGAGAACGGATGGAGAAGGTTAGGGCAGGTGGAGAGTACGGGTATGGTAGGATAGGACAGGAGGGGTGAGTAAGGGGTTGTGTGGTGGTGGTAGGGGTGTGTAGGGAGAAGGACGTTTGTGGTGGGTGTTGGTGTGTAGGGAGTAGGGCTAGGGAAGGGTAGGAGTTAAGGTATGATACATTATGAAGTGGGAGTAAGGTAGGAAGAGGTGGGGTGGTTGGGTAGTGGTGGATACGATAGGAGTGGTTGGGTAGTGGTTGGTAGGATAGGGGTTGTGGTAGGGTCATATAGAGGGAGGGGAGGCTGGATGGTCGTTTCGGTCCCGGGTCATTTCGGTCCCCGGGTCATCTCGGTCCCGGGTCGTTTCGGTCCCTGGTCATTTTTGTCCTGGGTCGTTTCGAACCAGGCCAGTACGATCCAGAGTCATTTCGGTTTGCGTTCGTTTCGGTCCCGGGTGTTTTCGGTCCCAGGTCATTTCGGTCCAGGGTCATTTCGGTTTACGGTCGTTTCGATCCCGGGTGGTTTCGGTTACGGGTCATTTCGGTCCCGGATCGTTCCGGTCTCGGCTCATTCAGCCCCGGTTCGTTTCGGACCTAGTCGTTTCGGTCCCGGGTCATTTCAATCCCACGTCGTTCATTTCAGTCCCGGGTCGTTTCGGACCGGGGCGTTTCTCAGTCTCTGATCATGGCTGTATATGTGCTACCTACATACCTACCTACCTCTACATGAGACTTGTAGACCATTTTGGTACATAGTCTGGTATTCTCCAACGGGTCACGCTGGACGGAAACGATTATCCTTGAGTATACATGCTAAGTTCGTGGGGCTAAGAAGTCAAAGACAGCTTGCACAATCTTCAGAGAAAAAAGTCTAATTTCCTACCTTATCAAGAGTAATTTATTCCTTTCCTCTGTTTCTAAAGCAAATTTGAAGTTTCAAACACCAAACTTTTCATTAAAGTACTCTTTTTACAAACATTGTCTGCTTCATTGGGCAGCCATTTTTGTATATCCCAAGTCCATGACGTCACTTGTTTGGAAATTCCCGCCATAAAAATAGGCCACAAAAATCAATTATTGGGTTGCTGAAAATTCTTAAGGCACATTAAAATGATTCCAATGAGAAAAAGCCCTGAAATTCAAACAAAATTTGGCAAATGTGATGATGATTTCATCTCCAACTGTACCTCTGCAGTCATTTATGAGCTTATACCCTTAGGGGCATTTCTTTTCAAGTATACCAAGAAATAGCAATATTTTCAAACTAAAGATGACTAATAATGAAAATTTAGACTTTGACAAGTCAGATAATGCAAAATCAATCCATCTTATTTATTTTGTATGCAATTAAAATACATTAGTTTTTATTTTAAAAACCTACACATTCTTAGGTAAAGGGTAAGCACCCCTAGGTTGCAACAACCAAATAATAAAAATGTTTTTGGCCTTGCTCTTCCTGGAAATCACATGACCTTGACTGCCATATTGTAAACAAACTTCAGACACATGCTGGTTTTTGACAGTTCTTATTTAGTAGCTTTTATGGCACTTTAAGAGGTACAAAATTTGGAAATAAGAAAAATTCAATATTTTGTGACCTTTGCAAAATAACTGCACACACTGGTCTTATATAGATCAGAATTACAACAATTTATTTATAAACGAAGGTAGATGACCCTTTGAAACATTTTGGCACCTTTCCAACCATTGCACAAGCAGACGTCTGCCAGAGAGGCACACAAACATTGACCCCACGAACTTGGAATATTCACGGACTTAAGATATTCAACGATATATTAAGTTTTTCAGCTTTCAGCACAAGTCTCTAGCGTAAGGTTTACCGAGTGTGTGTTTGCAGATAAGGCAGTGTGCCTTTATTTCATATTAGCATTGGTTTTGAGTCTTATAGATATGTGTCGTTTTATTTACACATTAAACTTACACTTGCTTACGACTCTTTGGGCAACTGATGGACCAACTTTTTTCAGTGTAAGGTAAAGCAAATATTTGTTTGTTTCCTTGGACAATTCAACTTTCTGAGTGAGACATTTTCTTTGTAAATCGAGGATACTAGAAAGGCATGAGACTTCTGACTCGAAGATAGAAATTACACTCATGTTGGTGGAAAATTTTGGAAAGTTCTCATTAAATTTTGGCGGGTCTCCGATTAGAATATAAACCGGAAACGATGGAGGTACAGTTGAATTCCCATTGCAACTAACTTTTCTAAACTACAGAATTTAGTAAAGCGTTGAAGATTGGGTGTCTGGATGTTTCGCGACCTGGTTCGTTCGCACTTAGTCCGTTCGCTACCTCCCATTGGTCCGTTCGCGACTCGGTACTTTTCGCACCTTATCGACCCTAGTTTTCCCATGAGGTGGCTCATATCATGAGCCACTGGACATGACTGAGACCAAAACAATGATATTTATGCATGCCAGTTTATATTCTCTCTTCTGTGTCTTTACTGTGTCAGTAGCAATGAATTAGCTTGTTTTCTGGCGAGAAAACAGAACTAAGCAATATTCGTACGAATGTCGTGCGACACTCTCACAAATGTCGCGCGACTGCCATACGAATGAAAATGATACATGTAATCGGCTACATTAGTGGGAAGGTCGTGAGACACTCTCACGAATTTCGCGCGACTGTCGTGCGACAGTCGCGAGTTATATATTCAAAATTAGACCAAAATTTACGAATTTGTCGCATAAATATACCGTTCCGGTCCGTTTCGGTCTTCAAGAGTATGTCAATGATAAAAACTGGCCTTGAAATGGAAAATTTTGCAATTTTTGAGTTCGTTCCGGTCCGTTTCGACCCGTTCCGATCGATATTGTTAATTTAATAGATAAAACTGGACTTGAAACGGTCTGTTGTTTTGCTATTTTCTGTATGTTCCGGTCGTTATGGTTATGTTGATGATAAAAACTGGCCTTGAAACGGCATGTTTTGCAATTTTTGAGTCCGTTCCGGTCCGTTTCGGTCTTCAAGAATATGTAAATGATAAAAACTGGCCTTGAAACGACAAGTTTGACAATTTTTGAGTCTGTTCCGGTCCGTTTCGACCTGCTTCGATCGTTATGGCTTATTAAATAGATAAAACTGGACTTGAAACAGTCTGTTTTGCGATTTTCTGAGTCCGTTCCGGTCCGTTTCGGTCCGTTCCGGTCCGTTCCGGCCCGTTCCGGTAAATCGTGAAACCCTCGGTTCACTACCACGATGTTTTTCGCGGCTTCCCGCCCAATTATAACCGTTAATTATTCACTCACTACTGAACACCACAGCTTCTGCCTAGAATGTCCGCGAGGGCGTATGGCAGTATATAGAGAAAGAAAAGAAAGCTTCCCGCCAATTATGACCTTTAATTATTCACTGACTACCAAACTTCTCTGTTGCTTAATAGCCTACGCACGAGTAGGGCTTTTAAATTTTAGAATGATGGTTTTTAAATGATTCAATTTTTGAATGTTTATATATTACTATTTTTATGTTTTATCTTTGATGTATTTTAAATAATGGGGAAACGGAAATTTTTAATTGTATCTATCGTGCAAAGAAAGTTACAGGCAGACAACATGCGGTCCAATGCGATGGACATAAATGCAACACAGGTAAGGAACCGTTCAATACAAAAACACACGGTCCATGCAATATACAGATATTTTTTCATCAGTAAAAAATTGAAAATTTTATAGGATTTTTTTTCTTTGATATTTTTACTATTTCTTTCTCAAAACATGATTGTGGATACCCTTAGAATCGCATCGGCGAGGCGATTCAAACGAGTACCCATAATCACGTTTTGGGTTAAAAATAGGTAAACCCCTGTAAATCCCACGTTTTATATATAAAATGGGGTTCAAGGGGGTATTTAATATATGCACATGTTTGCGTGATGTATCATTTTATTTTTATGACAGTACGATTTTCTAATAATTCTATAAGTTTCTGAAGATTTTGGGTGGATATATTCAAAGTTTCAAACGAAAACAAATAGTTTTGGTATATACAAAGAAAATGAGCCTGTGCATGACAAAACCAACAATTTGGGTTTCCGACCAGGTCCGACACAAACCAGGCTGTACAGTGACAGCATAAAGCTCGAAATTTTGGATATAATAGCAAAGGAATAGTACTATCTGTGTGGCGAAAACAAAGGCGCTGATCAGCTACTGCACAGCTGATCTGCGTCTTTGTTTTCGCATTTGCAAATCTGTTGTTTTCTCATGCGAAGGCTAAAATAAATTTATCTATTTATTTATTTCGTCCGTTCGTTTGATTCCCTATATTTCATAGTAAATATATCATAAATTACATTTATTCCCCTTTAAGATGTTTAAATCATTGCTCATGTTTTAAACGTTTTATTTGGAGAATCATAATGTACATTTCTTTTTAATATATTTTATGCTAAAATTGTAACCTTAATCAGCAGATTTCATCTTTTAATTGTCTATAAAAATAATTAAAAATTGAAATAAATAATTATAATTGTCTACATTGTATGTGTAAATATGTTTGTATGTAGATAATAATTATTGTCACCCCTTTAGGCTCTACCGATCAATATTTTATGTGTATTAAACCATATTTATGAATATTATTTATAAAATTTCTGTTGTACATATTTTCTTAAGACAAAATTAAATATAATATAGATCTATATGAATTCACTTTCACTTCTATTACCTATTATTTACATTTTAAAAAATCAGGTAGCGAAAATGTCAGGTACACAGGTAGCGAAAGTGTTGGTAGCGAACAGGTCAGGTAGCGAACAGGTATAGGGTGCGAACAGGAAGGTCGCGAATCGACCATAAATCGAAAATTGTAATCCTCACTTTTTTTTAGCTCACCTGAGCCGTCAGGCTCACAAGGTGAGCTTATAGTATACCCATGCTCCGTCGTCCGTCCGTCCGTCCGTCCGTCGTCCGTCGTCCGTCCGTCCGTCGTCCACCATTTTCAAAGATCTTCTCCTCTGAAACCGCTTGGCCAATCAAAGCCAAATTTTACATGAAGCATCTATGGGAAGGGGGAACCAATGTATATATAAATAATCCAGGTCACATGACCAAGATGGCCGCCATGCCCATATATGGTAAAAACCCTTCAAAAATCTTCTTCTCCAAAACCACTAAACCGATTTCAACCAAACTTGGCATGAAGCATTAATGGCTCAAGCACTACAATGTGTATATAAATCATGACCCTATGATGACCTTGACCTATTTTACGGCAAGGTCAACATAGGTCGCTAATGCATTTGAATGGGAAAAATTGTTAAATTGTCATTTAAAGGAAAAATCTTGCAGAAAATGAGCAGTAGGACTGAATATTAATGATTCTGAAAAAAATTGGGCACCAGGGGCTCATCCGTCCCCACCCCGGGGCAATATACATGTATATCTCCATAATATTCAAACATCTTCTCCTCCGAAACCGCTTGGCCAATCAAAGCGAAATTTTATGTGAAGCATCAATAGGAAGGGGTAACAAATATGTATATAAAAAAATCCAGGTCACATGACCAAGATGGCCGCCATGCCCATATATGGTAAAAACCGTTCAAAAATCTTCTTCTCCAGAACCGGTTGACCGATTTCAACGAAACTTGGCACGAAGCATCAATGGCTCAAGCACTACAATGTATATATAAATCATGACCCTGTGATAACCTTGACCTATTTTACGGGAAGGTCAACATAGGTCACCAATGCATTTGAATGGGGAAAACTTTTAAAATGTCATTTAAAGTGAACGTCTTGCAGGAAATGGGCAGTAGGACTGGATATTAATGATTCTGAAAAGAATTGGACCCCAGGGGCTCATGTGCCCCCACCCCGGGGCAATATACATGTATATTTCCATAATATTCAAACGTCTTCTCCTCTGAAACCGCTTGGCCAAACAAAGCCAAATTTTAAGTGAAGCATCTATAGAATGGGGGAATCAATGTATATATAAATAATGTAGGTCACATGACCAAGATGGCCGCCATGCCCATATATGGTAAAAACCCATCAAAATCATCTTCTCTGAAACCAATAGACTGATTTCAAGGAAACTTGGCGTGAGGCATCGATGGCTAAAGTACTCCAATGTATATATAAATCATGACCCTGTGATGACCTTGACCAAGTTTATGGCAAGGTCAACATGGGTTGCCTGTGCATCTGAATTGGGAAAACTGTTAAAATGTCATTTGAAGGAAAAAGCCAACAGGAAATTGGCAAATGGACAGAATATTGAAGATTCTGAAAAAAGAAAATGGCCCAAGGGCTTATCTGCCCCTGCACTGGAGTTAAATACCATAATATTCAAACATGTTTATTGGTATATGCAGCTGATCTCAGGTGAGCGTTTACAGGACCATTGGTCTTCTGGTATTTCTTTTCTTTTCTTTTTTTTTTCTTCTTTTTATTTTTTTACATGGGCCGAAGTTTTTATTATTTTCATTTTCTTGTTTAAAACAGATCCTCCTACCCCATATTTTCTAATATCTATCTATCTATCTTCCACTACTTCTTAACCTCATCAGAGGACTTCAGAAGGAATTCCTGTATACCAAGCGCTAAAGGGGGTTAGCTTAAATAAAAGAAAAGTGAAGTGGGTGAAATGAGTTTGTACAGTGAAAGAAGAGTGTTAGTATAGTTTAAAGATAAAACAAAATCTGGTGATTAGGGAGACACATGCACTACCTATTGAAGCAGAAATAAAATGGAAAGGGGAGGAGCCAGATACGTTTGTAACAACTGTTGGTGTCTGGATTTGTCAGGGGTCTTGGATGGCGTTCATTGCAGGAGTAGAG
Organism: Rugalucina vietnamica; assembly: GCA_964017185.1. NCBI lineage: Eukaryota > Metazoa > Mollusca > Bivalvia > Lucinida > Lucinidae > Rugalucina > Rugalucina vietnamica. Next base: position 52,768,864 of record OZ024875.1, on the reverse strand, counting down.
GGAAGACAACGTACTGACACTCCTATATAAAATACAAATTAGTAGACATCAACCATGACACACCCTGAAACATGGAGATCACAGAACAAGAAGAAGATCAAGGCTATACCGATCTGCAGCAACATCAGCAGTTTTTAACTACTCATTCAGACGGTCATTCTACCCACGAACAACATACCAGTTAGAACGGCTCCAGTCCTAAAACATTTTTTCATAAAGTGTTTAGTGCTTGTCTATTTCAAGAACCTGTAGCTATCCTACTTCTGATAGCTGTTTTATGAAACATCTGGTCAGAAGAAGGTAACATTGGCGAAATAGCGAATATTTGTATTATCATTTTTCTCTCAAACCAACTACCAGTCTTTGTTACCGATGCCACTTGTCTAGAGGGCTTCAAGGTTGCTCTTACCAACCATCATAGAGCAGCCATCAGAATCAGAACAGTTCAATTACTTGTGCAACGCCACATTGACAATACCACACCAGGGTGGGTTGATGGCTGGGAGGAGTAGATTAGCCCCGAGCTCTCACAAGAGAAGTAAATTTAGACACACAGTCATCTGACATTTCAACAGTCAGGGAGGTCATTCCAATCTATGATAGTCTGGGGCCCTCCAGGATCCCATACTCAGCCACAACCCTGTAAATTTGTACAGCTTAAGTATGATTAAACCCCGTATTAAACATATACTGTCCTATAATCAAATTATAAATTGTTTACTGGTTTCACGTAGGCGGTGGGGCAACTCTATGACAGGTCCGAAATAAATAAAGCTACGTGTACTTAATTGTACCTCTTGCACCTCTTCATTTAGTTGGTGGACTTAGTGCTTTATCGTCTACTGCTTGGCCCGATGTGACTCAGCTTGGGTCTGTGGTGTAGATTTTAACAGGCTTGTTTGGCTCGAATCTGGGAAAGTCAGTTGCCGCGCGAAATTTAGTGTGTTGTATTTTTCTGGTATTTTTGTTGTTTGGTGTACTTAAAGACCTTTATTCCTATATATTGTGGGCCAATACCACAGATACCGAAGCCCCCTTTTTATATTTACATATTTCTATTGCAAATGGATTTGTTTCTTCTACAATTCATGATGAGTGCAAAGACTGATTTTGATACAGTAAATTTTCCGTTTTTGGATGGTGACGTTCCTCGCCGTGCTTCTTATGGTGTATACATTTCGCAACTTATAAGGTTTGCTATTGTTTGCAATCATGTTATGCCTAGGTCACACTAGGGCTTACGTACGCTGCGGACGCTGCGGATAGGTATTCCGTATCTGTCCGTCCTATCCGTAACGATTCGTATCTTATCCGTAATGTCCGTAACTGTAAGTATCGTATCCTCAGTGCGCGGAAGATCCGCGGGCAAATTTTCATAACTGTCAAAAATTCATGCGCGGATGGACGATCGGTAATGGTAGGTAATGGTACGTAACTAAAGGCATTTATTCGAAGCTGTCCGTATCTAATCAGTATAAAAACGTATCTAAATGTATCATTCCGCGATCAAGCATTTGTTGCGGATCGATACTGTTCCACGCGTGTTGTTTCGCTCGGTTGCGGTCTTTGTCGTTTACACACTTTTCGATACAATTTAATACGTTCAGATACGAACAAGTAATGTTACGGTTCGCCTGTGTCACAAAACCGGTGGCACCACTGTGTCACGCCACAAATGTGAACATGTAAGTAATTCAACGTAAAAAACTTTATTCGAAGGTACCAGTCAGTAACAAACATAATTAATCCGTATGTGAAAGTAACTATAGTCGCAATTTTCCGTAGAAAAAAAAAAAAAAAAAAAAAAAAAAAAAAAAAAAAAAAAAAAAAAAAAAAAAAAAATGCATATCAAAACTTGATGAAATTGGTATTTTCGTTGATATGAAATTTCACTGATATAAAATCTCACTGATATCAAAAGTCTCTAGTGACTGATATCAGCCTATATCTTCACTGTAGATTTTTGATTACTTCTGACGTTTCAATTTACTTGACGTCATTAAATGTGTCTCACTTCAGAACTTCAAACACCTATAACTCCGTCATTTATGAAAACATAAAGTGTGGGTATTCATTTTCTTAGTTAGAACGTAAGGAACAATGTGGTACCAAAATTATTTGTGTTTTCACTTTTTTTTTTTTTTCATTTTCATGGCTTGCCTTGTGAATTGGAAAATGCCCGTGTATTGTATAAAATAAAAAGATTTTTTTTCGGTGAATACCAAATACCGTATTCGTTCTAATTAGCGCACATGCTCCAATATGCGCACAGAGGAACACTATATATTGCTACAAACAAAATATGAAAGCTCTGGGCCTTGTGATTTCGGAGAAGAAGATTTTTTTTTATGTTTTACCCATGACGCCCCCGGGGTGGGGCCCCTATGGACCCCAGGGGCACGGTTGGCAGGATTTATAAAGAGGACCACTATACATTGCTACACACAAAATATGAAAGCTTTGGGTCTTGTGGTTTCGGAAAAGAAGATATTTTAAAGTTTTTCCAATGACGCCCCCGGGGTGGGGCCCGTATGGACCCCAGGGGCATGGTTGGCAGGATTTATAAAGAGGACCACTATACATTGCTACTGACAACATATGAAAGCTCTGGGCCATGTGGTTTCGGAGAAGAAGATTTTTTTATGATTTTCCCATTGTAAGTCTATGGGAGCTAATGACCCCCGGGGCAGGGTCATTTTTGACCCCAGGGGCAAGATTGGCAGGATTTATATAGAGGACCACTAAACATTGCTACATACAAAATATGAAAGCTTTGGGCCTTGTGGTTTTGGAGAAGAAGATTTTTTTTTATGTTTTTCTCATGACACCCCCGGGGCGGGGCCCGTATGGACCCCAGGGGCACGGTAGGCAGGATTTATAAAGAGGACCATTAAACATTGCTACACACAAAATATGAAAGCTCTTGGCCTTGTGGTTTCGGGGAAGAAGATTTTTTTTAAGTTTTCCCATGACACCCCCCGGGCCGGGGCCCGTATGGACCCCAGGGGCACAGTAGGCAGGATTTATAAAGAGGACCATTATACATTGCTACACACAAAATATGAAAGCTAAGGGCCTTGTGGTTTCGGGGAAGAAGATTTTTTTAAAGTTTTTCCCATGACACCCCCGGGCCGGGGCCCGTATGGACCCCCAGGGGCACGGTTGGCAGGATTTATAAAGAGGAACACTATACATTGCTACAAACAAAATATGAAAGCTCTGGGCCTTGTGGTTTCAGAGAAGAAGATTTTTTTATGTTTTTCCCATGACGCCCCCGGGGCGGGGCCCGTATGGACCCCAGGGGCATGGTTGGCAGGATTTATAAAGAGGACCACTATACATTGCTACACACACAATATGAAAGCTTTGGGTCTTGTGGTTTCAGAGAAGAAGATTTTTTTATGTTTTTCCCATGACGCCCCCGGGGCGGAGCCCGTATGGACCCCAGGGGCATGGTTGGCAGGATTTATAAAGAGGGCCACTATACATTGCTACACATAAAATATGAAAGCTCTGGGCCTAGTGGTTTGAGAGAAGAAGATTTTTTATGTTTTTCCCATTGTAAGTCTATGGGAGCTAATGACCCCCGGGGCGGGGCCTTTTTTGATCCCAGGGGCATGATTGGCAGGATTTATACAGAGGACCACTAAACATTGCTACATACAAAATATGAAAGCTCTGGGCCTTGTGGTTTCAGAGAAGAAGATTTGTTTATGTTTTCCCCATGACGCCCCCGGGGCGGGGCCAGTATGGACCCCAGGGGCACGTATGGCAGGATTTATGAAGAGGACCACTAGACATTGCTACACACAAAATATGAAAGCTCTTGGCCTTGTGGTTTCAGAGAAGAAGATTTTTATATGTTTTTCCCATTGTAAGTCTATGGGAGCCATCCGTTGCCATGGAAACCAGAGTTCTGATCCGACCTGTCCCAAAACCTAATACAACCTTTCCCCCTCTTAAATGATGCTTTAGATAAAATTTGATTATGATCGGCCATGTTGTCTTAGAGATATTCGAGTTTGAAAATGTGAACGGACGGACGGACGGACGGACGCACGGACGCACGGACGGACGCCGGCTCGACTACTGTACTATAAACTCACCTTGTGAGCCTTCGGCTCAGGTGAGCTAACAAATACGGTACATGTATATTTCATCTCGTGAGTTGAAAACATAAAAATTTTCACTCGTGCTGCCCACTCGTGTCGTATCTGTCGGCAGCCAATGCTTGATTGTGGGTTGATGCGTTCATTTACGGTTAAGATACGGAAAGATTCGAGTCAATACCTTCAGTTACATGTCTTTACTTAGTGTTACGGATGTTTCATCCGTGCCAAATTTTTGACTTTTTTTCAAAATTTGGGCGCGGATGGAATCGGACTTGCATATGCAATACGTTAAGATACGGACATATACGGAAAAGATACGAATTGTTACGGATATGACGGATAGATACGAAAGGTCAGTCCGCAGCGTCCGCAGCATCCAGATGTGCTAGTGTGACTGTAGTTTGACCAAAACCTGCGTTTTCTTGCATCAGATTTCACCGTTATATACGCAAGAAAACGCAACATTTCGTACCTGAAGGTGTATGTCTGTATATAAACGGAACAGATGGTATCTAAAGGTATGTAGTCAAGTATCTTAACCGTATGTATTCGAATTTATCCGTAACTATCTACGAACTTTTCCGTATCTTTCCTGAACTACCCGTATTTATTCGCATCTAAAAGTAATAAATTCATTAAGAACCGTTAGCCCCGCACCCAAAATTCTGCGGATCGCTACGTACAGTATTCGCAACTATCCGCGGCATCCGTAAGCGCTAGTGTGACCTAGGCATTACGGACTTCAATGCTCAAAATATATGTTTAACGGCAAAACTTCTCCAGCAGGGCTAACGGTATCATAAACTTCGAAAAACATTGTTTGAATTTCTAAATTAAGTGCTGGGTTGAAAAGGTACAAGTAGGCAATGATCAGGAAAAGGCGCAACTAGAAAGACGTGACGCGCGATGTTCGTACAAATTTGTGTAACACGACGTTAACGTTCAGTTCGATTTATTTCGCGCTGAGCCGCGGGTAGGTATCAGATTATTTGATTGTTCGCTTGCATGTTTGCACTTTCGAGAGCCAAACTTTAATAGTTCTTTTTTTTTTTTTCAAGTGATTCTTCTAAACTATTTTTCTTTCTCCACTGGGCAGTTCTATTTTAAGAAGCTGAGATGTGTGTTCCAATAAAAGTACGGTACGACGTTCTGTGACGTACTTTAACATGCGTTTACGTTCAGTGTGACAAAAATTCAGCCTTATTAAATAATTTATAAAAAAAAATAACATTATTTGTCGCACGGCAATGAAAATAATATGACTTTAAAGCTTAGAAAATGAGCATTTTAGTAATAGTATCGTATGTCTTGTTTTCTTGCATTAAAGTTTCTTTATCTTACAATAAGGAAGATAACCCACTCAAAAACAATGCAAAAATTGCACGTGTGACATTTTTTTCAGCCCAAAGCAAACATTTATAAGAGCGTACTATTCAATCAGCTTTATATGAGCATTTATTTGGTATTAAAAATGTCTCGTTACATTTGTGTAATAATATTTTATTTTATTTTCAAGTGCACCCTTGATTTTCCCCAAAGCGTGACACTTTTGGAACCGATATTTTTTAATGCCAAAATTGATAATGCGGTTCGAAGTTTACCAAAATTATGTCAGTGATATCTACATGTATTGTCATTATCCCGTCGTATTTTTATGGGATTTGGTTAAAAACCCTCGGAGATACACGTTTTTGAACCTTTTTTGAAATGCGTTTTTGTTACGTGTGACACGCTGTTTTGGCGTAAAAATTGCATTTTATTTGTATCTTATTATAATTAATATGGATGGTCGTTGAATTGTCCATATGAAGGGGATTAATTTGATAATATATAAGAGCTTGTAATTGAGTTTATACTAATACAGCAAGCATTATTTTAAAATTTGTACGAACTTCGCGCGTCACGCCAAAGAAATTCTAACTCCAAAAACCGAGGCGGGAAAAACCAAATTGACAATTAGATACTTACATACTTAGAGAACATATCGTTAGCCGTAAGCCGATTGAGCAGCTATTTCCCAATAGGCGGCCATTCAGTTACCCGAACTTAACTAAAACTATGAAAACATACATAAGGTTCAAACAGCACAAAATCGACCCCAAAACATATAACAAATAGAACCAAATAGAACAAACAGAATAAATTCTTGTTGTTTTATGTCTCGGTGTTAAATTCATTGTTAGCACCTGATGTATTCGTACCTGATTGTTAGTTTGGTTTTTTCCCCACTTCGGTTTTTGGAGTGAGAATTTCTTTCTGATTGCGTCATTTTCTAACATTGCCTACTTTTACTTTCATTAGCTGACCACTGGTAAGGGACATGTTACTAAAAACCTGATGGCTTAAAATGACTCTGAATACAAGGAAAGTATGGACCCCGAAAAGAAAAAAAATCAATATCGATTGCAGAGAGGGAGGTAGTTTTACTGCACTATCAAGTACCATAAAACCCACTAGCAGTGGTATCACAGGTACCATCGTTTAGAGGCCTCTTTATTACACTCTACAAAGATGATATAATCACTTCATTATGACAACATTTTGATCTCTAAATCATAGTTATTGCACCAGCAGGGGTCGTAAATCGAATCAACATTGGTACCACTTTAGCTCCGTCAGAGGCTCTTCCTTTAGATTTTTTTCTATTCTTCTCACTATCTTCGACACCACATCAAGCTTTCATTTAGACTTCTCGAGTAAAGTTTCGAAATTACAGTACAATAATCTGACGTTTGTTGCTGTTTTAAAAAGGGTTACTGATGAGGGTTTATTACTCGAAATGCACAATATAGTCCATACTATCTCCCTTTGAATGTTTTACTGCTTCCAAAGGATCAAACCGTTATGTTTTATTTTAGCAGGTAAAAGTTGATTCTTGTGATTGGCTAAGATATTTTATTTTGACATCATTTCTTTTAAATAATTTTGATTGATTCGTTTCGTTATTTATATTTCTTTGAACGTGATGTATCAGATTCAACGCGCGGCGCTATCACTTTAATGTAATGCTTCTCAACAAAGTTTCTTGATTAGACCGCGGCCTCCATGTTTATTGCAAATTCCATTTGTATCTAAATATTTAGTTTTGTTAAGATATAGGTGAATGTTACCTCTTAAAAAGATCTGCTAAGTTGAATATATAAACTACAATATATTTGTTCTAAAGTTACAATGAATCAGAGCGATCAAAGTAACTCAATAAACCATGGCTTACTTTTATTTGTCATTTCTTTGTTTTAGGATAAGGCTTTGGCCAATTCCTCGTCAATAGCTCTACATTAATGACCGTTCCAAGGCCGTGCTTCTGTTATGATTCTGTTTGTTTTGTTACGTTGTCCAATTTTACACTATTTGCACCTTCTATGTGCGTATTCATATATTAAGGTAAGTTAGTCCACTGACCACCTTTCAGGAAAAAGCTCATCACCCAGCTAAAGACGTTCTTTTTTCAGTACCTAAATGTCAATCTATGAATTGATTTCCAAATATAATGTTCGGTTAAAGACGCTTTTAAGTGAGGGCCTTTCGGAACCTGAATTTTATGGTGACTTGGTTTACAAATTTAAGAAACTTATAGGAATTAATGATTTTTCTTTTCAGTTCAGAAAAATCATAACACGTTACAGACGTATAGGTTATAACTTGAATGTTATGCGACAGTCTGCATGCTTAGTTTTTAACCCAATCATGGTTGATAACTATGCTGCCTTCTTTAATTGCACGCCGGTGGGTCGGGCGTTAGACTCTATGATGGCCCCGACTTAAAGCTATTCATTTTAGTTGGTTGGGGCCGGAGCTTCTTGTCTGTTGCTTGGCCCACCGGGGTCCAACTGGTGTTTTTCTTTTGCTCCGGAGTTAGTAGGTTATTCGGCGCCCAGGGATCTCCATCGTCGGGCAGCTTACTCAATCTGTGAGTCCTCGTTTTTGATTCATCAGGATGTTTATCATGATTTATTTGTTTGTTCTTGATGATTCATTGACTACTGTCTGCACACCATCTTTCAGAAACTGCATTTTCACTTTTCTCACTTTTCTGAAACACCTCAAGAAAAATATGACCATGTCATTTTTTTGCAACCCAAAAGTCCTAAAAAGTGCCGCAAAAATTTTGAAAATCGGTTCACGAATAAAATAATTATGCCCAAAAATTATTTTGAATAGGCCTTTTGCATGTGCAAGGGAGGTAATCCAAACACCTTAAAAATGAAAATAAAGCAAATCTGTGGAATGGTTTTAAGAGTTTGGCACTCAGCTATCCATACAATAGAATTTTGTTTTGGTTTGATGCATTTTCAATGAAAAATTACCAATTTAGATTTTTTACGGGAAAATAATTACTTCCCTTGCTGACATTTTTACAATGGAAAAAGGCCTATTCAAAACTATTTTCTGGCATAGAATTTTTATTTGTTAACCGATTTGCAAAATTTTTGTGGCACTTTTTAAGACTTTTGGAATGCAAAATGGTGATGTGGGAATATTTTTCTTGAGGTCTTTCAGAAAAGTGAGATTTTGAAAAATGCAGTTTCTAGAAGATGCTGTGCAGACAGTAGTTAGAGATTCACCACGAGGACCGAAGAACTAACTAAATGTTATGAACCACTGCAGAAGCTGAGGGTGAGGTTAGGATCCTGTAAAACCGGTTTAAGCCCGCCAGTAACTGTGTGTTACTGATCGTTCCAAGGCGATACTTCTGTGATGGTTCTTTTTGTTTTATGTCTTGGTGTTTAACATTTTTTTGTGTTGTTGGCGCCTTATGTGTGTTTTCATATTTTTAATTAGTAAAGGTAACTGAGTGGCCACCTATTGGGAAAATAGCTGCTCATTCGGCTTACGATATGTTTCAAGGTATAAGTACCTGGTTGTTGGTTTGGTTTTTTCCCGCCTTGGTTTTTGGAGTGGGAATCTTTTTCTGATTGCGCCTTTTCCTGATCTTTGCCTACTTGTACCTTTTTGTTTTTCTCACCTCGGTTTTATAGGCGATACTTTGGCTCCGAATTCACCAGTTCCTGATCACTGCTTACTTCTACCTTGTCCGGTACGATTTTGGTTCTGAGCCTGTCGATTTATGGGCATTTCTTGTATCTATGATCATCTTTGCATTTTGAAAACGACTAGAATATTCATCACTTCTTTGGGTGATCATCAATCAGTAGTTTGTTAGTTTGACCTATTGCATACAGCTGGGGTCCTGTAGGGACAGTCAGCAAGGGCACGTATTTAAAGGGTGAGATAATTAACAATGTCTACGTACAAATTTTGATTCAGATTTATGAATTTAAAATTACGAAGCAATATATTCTGAATTATATGAGCCGCATCGTGAGAAAACGGGATTATTGCCTATGCGAAAACAAAGGCGCAGATCAGCTTCGCGGTAACAGCGAAGCTGATCAGCGCCTTTGTTTTCGCTACTCGGATAGTAAAATTCCTCTTCTACTTAAATCCGAAATTTCAAGCTTCTAGCTCTTTTCTGAGCTTGTACAGGCCGGTTTGTGTCGGACCTGGTCGGAAACGCCGAAGACCGGTTTTCTCGCGTCGAGGCTCATATTATATTGAATAAATTTGCAAAAACATACAATGGAAACTCTAGTCCATACTCGGAATTCCACAACTTATGCCTTGGCATGACATGAAACCGAACAGCTAACTAAATGTTGCTAACCACTGCAGAAGCTGACGGCGAGGTTATGGTCATGTAAAGTCGATTTAAGCCCGCCAGTAATTTTATATTACTGATCGTTCCAAGGCGATACTTCTGTGGTGGTTCTTATTATTTTATGTCTTGGTGTTGAGTTTTTGCGCTGTTAGCACCTTATGTATGTTTTCATATTTTTAGTTAAGTTTGGGTAACTGAGTGGCCACCTATTGGGAAAATGTCTGCCCATTCGGTTTACAATATGTTTTCTTAGTATAAGTACATGATTGTTAATTTAGTTTTTTTCACACTTCGGTTTTTGGAGTGGGGATTTCTTTCCGATTGTTCCATTTCCTGATCACTGCCTACTCTTACTTTTTTATAGAATGCAAAGCAGTTACAGACACGTTACAGACGTATAGGTTATAACTTGAATGTTATGCGACAGTCTGCATGCTTAGTTTTTAACCCAATCATGGTTGATAAGTATGCTACCTTCTTTAATTGCACGCCGGTGGGTCGGGCGTCAGACTCTATGATGGCCCCGACTTAAAGCTATTCATTTTAGTTGGTTGGGGCCGGAGCTTCTTGTCTGTTGCTTGGCCCACCGGGGTCCAACTGGTGTTTTTCTTTTGCTCCGGAGTTAGTAGGTTATTCGGCGCCCAGGGATCTCCATCGTCGGGCAGCTTACTCAATCTGTGAGTCCTGTTTTTTGATTCATCAGGATGTTTATCATGATTTATTTGTTTGTTCTTGATGATTCATTGACTAGTTAGAGATTCACCACGAGGACCGAAGAACTAACTAAATGTTATGAACCACTGCAGAAGCTGAGGGTGAGGTTAGGTACCTGTAAAACCGGTTTAAGCCCGCCAGTAACTTTGTGTTACTGATCGTTCCAAGTCGATACTTCTGTAGTGGTTCTTTTTGTTTTATGTCTTGGTGTTTAAAAGTTTTTTGTGCTGTTGGCGCCTTATGTATGTTTTCATATTTTTAGTTAAGTTAAGGTAATTGAGTGGCCACCTATTGAGAAAATAGCTGCTCATTCGGCTTATGGTATAAGTACCTGATTGTTAGTTTGGTTTTTTCCCACCTCGGTTTTTGGAGTGGGAATCTTTTTTCTGGTTGCGCCTTTTCCTGATCTTTGCCTACTTGTACCTTTTTATTTATTTATATATGTTTTTAACTTTCCGTACGAAGTTGCAAAATATGGAAAAACACAGAAATAACAACTTGATAAACACAACAAAACAGATCAATGAACATACAGTCAATGAAGAATAAGAAAAGAGTGACGACAAAGAATGTTGTGACAATTTGAAATAGTCCATTGTTGTTAAAAGGTAAAATAATTAACATAACATAAGGAGTTTTACCGTTATATTTTGTCGAAATTGATTAAAAGCGCACTCTTATATCCCATTACCTGTATAATTGCTCAGAAGTATTTGCAGAACACGTTTTGTTTTAATGTCAATGAAACAATAAACATTACGTACAATACATGATCGATATCATATAACATGCGAACAGAAAATCAAATTAAAATAATGAAATTATACTTCAACATAAGCATAAGTTATACATGTGTATACAGCTGTACATACATTTTAGCCTGTGTATAAATACATTTTAGCCACTACCCCACCCCCACTCTCCTGAGTTTCATTTTCTTTTACGATGATAAAATAGTACATGTACAAAGTAAGGAAAAAATTATGAAGTCAAATCTACTCATCACCGAATCAATGTTTTATAAAATGGAAATAACAAAATTCTTACAGGCCTATGCGGATTATGAAAGGCAGAATTAGGTAGCTTATCTCAGTATTTGTCTAGACACCAAAGGGGTAACACCTCAAGCAGCTTCTAAAATCCATTCATCAATTTGATTGGCTGTGGCTGCTATCTGTGGAATAACTGATAAATATGCTCGCTTGAAATATAGATAACCACGAATACCTATGCACAAACTGTGAATAATTTCATTGCACTCTATTGAAACAGATAGTGCCTTGGGGATTATCAATAAGACAATGAATATGACAGAAGCTGCACAGTAGCTTATCTCTACACGTATTACCTGTCTCAATAAAGGTAATAATCTCTTGCCACCTGCGGCTGACTTAAAGAATTCATTGTTTGTATAAATATTCTGTATGTGATTTTTTCGTGCCGTTTTATAGCACAATGAGAATAATACTTTCAGCCAAACATTTCAATAGGCTCTTTGTTATCGACGACTTTGGCTTTCACACTAGTTTATTCATAAATTTACATATCACAGTAATAACAATCAATAAATTAAACAATCAGCAAACAAGCTTCAAAAAAAAAAAAAAAAAAAAAAAAAAAAAAAAAAAAAAAAAAAAAAAAAAAAAAAACGAGAGAGAGAGAGAGAGAGAAAAAGAAAGAGAGAAAAAGCTAATATCAAGCTTTGCTTGTTACGTACTAGGCAAACATATTTAGGACATATCAATATACTAAATCTTTAATGGCTCTTCTACTAACAACTGAAATTACTGTTACTTTTATTTCGTTTGAAAGGATCCAAGAAATCACTAAGTACATTACACAAAATTTAAATTTTGATTCTGTCAATTTCTTGATTATCTCTCCTTATGTATAAATTGGTAAAACTAACGATCTAAATGTTCAAACTGGTGTTTAACAACAACACTCGACAAAAATTAGAAACCAACGTAATTCATTTTTGATCGTTTTTTTCACTTTGACACAAACGTGACATTAACTACTTGAGCCGCGACGCGAGAAAGCCGGTCTTCGGGGTTTCGACCAGGTTTGACACAAACCGGCCTGTGCAGTCACAGAAGATGCATAGAAGCTTGAAATTTTGGATACGAGTAGAAAAGGGATTGCACAGTGCGAAGCTGATCTGCGTCTTTGTTTTTTGCATAGACAAAAATCCGTTTTTCTCATGACGCGGCTTATTTATCGTTCAACTCGTTTAAGTCGTCCTTGTAAACTGTGGTTCCGCATTTGCAAAATGTTTGCGACTCTGCACTTGTAAATTCCACTCTTGCACTGCATTGTGCACATCCATGTGTTTTCAGAAGTTTCACTCCATAAGCTTCATATCCATTATCAACCGAAAATGCGAGAAAAAACTCCACTCTCCGACCCACAAAACGACTTCCAATAAGGTCAGCTTTCTTTGGTATGTAAAATACGCGTACCGTATCTTTGTCCAAGTCCAGCTGAATGAATCCGCCCACACAATTTGTGTTTGGTCGTAGTATTGTTCCTTTGCATATCATCAACTCTGACGGTTTCACACACATTGTCTCTTTTTCTTCGATGTGTATGCTGCTTCCAACAAATCTATTTCCAGGAAGCAATCGCTTTATTCCACTGCCTGCTCCCCCCAACCACTCCCTTGGATACTTCGGCCTGATGATCAATCGGTTCATCTTCATCAACTCGTCTTTCATTTCCTTGGCCTGTATCAAGCATTCAGTTTTGCCGCGCTCTGAATCTGTTCCAAATCCAAGTAGACTCCTCAAGACAAAGTCATAGTAAATTGAAAGTGGAGAATGTAGGAGGTTTTTCCACATCTGCAGGGTGTCAAGAACATCCTCCACCTTGTAGTTTTTTGGAAATTTCTCATGTCGAATGGCATATATCCAGTCTCTAAAATCTCTTTCTAGTTCTTTTCTGCTGTATTGACCTGTCAATCCTTCACGCTGAACAGCTTGAAATATGTCCTCAAACAATCGGACCATTTCGGTAATGTCATGTTTGTCATCGATATCCTCAATGCTACACAACGTATGATCTGACCCATACTTCAGTTTTGTTGCTGCAATTTTCAATCTGCTACTATTGATGCAATCTTCAGGACAATCAACAACATTCTCTATTGGTATTACATGACCCTTGAAGAGTCGATTGTACCATAAGATCAGTGTTTGTAAAGATCGGACGTCCTCGGCCATCAGTTCAACATCTGTGTAGCAATCCATGATAAGATTCTCGATAATCGGGATACTCGAGTTGACAAAATTTCTTGCTTTTGGGTTGGTAGTAGACAAAAGAAAGCTAGTCATTCTGTTCTGGACTTCTTTTTCATGTGCGAAATGCTGCCTTATGTATTCTGATATCTGGAGCCTAACCTGAATTTCCCCAGTGTAGGCGTAAACATAGTTGTCAACCATTTCCGGAGTGACTTCTCTTGAGTTTTTGAAATACAGGCATGCAGTCTCAGCAGTTTCAACAAGGTCTTCAAGCCTTTCTTGGAACTTCTCTCTGTTTGAATCTGCATCGATCCTCTCATTTTCTATTCTCCCTGTATACTTGGCTAGCTCCCTTTGCTTAATGATACCATACATGTGATATATGTGCATCAGCGTTTGTCGCATGCCATCAGCTATGTCGTCAACATGCCTTCCTTCCGTGTGTTTCTTGCATAGGTCTATGGCTCGTTGAAAACATAACTCCGCCAAATGTTCTTCGTCTGGGCGACAGAAGGCGTGAAAGCGTCCAAGATGAGCGTGGAAATTTGGATCATCTGGAAAACACTGGGTCAGTTTTTCCAACACACGAAACCTTTCAGTAAATAGGGGTTTTCCGGCAGGTATATCTATCATTAGCCTGGACAGGACAGGCTTCTTCCTTTTCTGTTCTTCGTTGTCTCCCATGTCCTTTTCATCACGGAAAATAAATGTTCTAGCAATAATGTAACGAATGCTTGAAGAGAATGCACTGTTTCTTGTCCTCTTTCCACCTGCATATTCAATGAACTCCATGCAGAATTTTCCCAAGCTCCGACATGCTTCTAACCCAAGCTGATTTGTCCGAGGAGAAATGGTGTCACAATGACGGCCTAATATCTGTTGTAGTATTTCCTTTGCTACAATGAAATGGCATATTCTAATGTTGTTCTTTCTTCCTTGACTTCTGTCATGGACCACGAACTGGCGAAACGCATGTGGAAAATCATCGAATGAGATCATATGATTTGGTGGTTTGTTCATTAGCTTTGCGAAGAACTGACATGGGATTGATGTTTGTCCGTAGTAGTATACGAGGGCTAGATAACCCAAACATCTCTGCCAAGGCTGCAAGTCTCTTGTCGGATTGGCCCCTAATTGCAAATATCCACGAACAAAAGAGACGATTCCATGGAATTCATGATGATATTTTGTCATTCCAAACTCGTACATGTTGTGGTCTTGTTCCTTTGACTGTACATCCTTACGTAATTTTTCAAGAGCTTCCTTTTTCACCTCTTCACAGCTTTCGCTTAGCTTCAGACACAAGACCGATGCTTCTGACGCGGAAACGTTCCCACGAAGAAACACTTTGTTTTCGGGAGTAACTGCTGGGATATTGTAAGGATATCGTTTCACGTAGAGCAAGATTGTGCTTTTTAGCTGTTTAGACAGACATCTGAGGTACGCCTCCTCTTCTCCATCAACCATCATAACAACGGGCATGTGTGTCTTTTGGTGAATGAAAGTCACCTTCCTGGAAATTTCATCGATGCTTGACGACGTCCTAACCTTGAGTTGGACGCAGGGAAACTGCGAATGCAACTTCCATAAAACTCTTTGAGCAAGAGTGGTGCCACCAGATCCAGGTGCATGTGCTAACGTCACAACAGCAGTTTTGTACTTTTCAGCAAGTTTCGTTACTTTTTCTTCTAGATTCTTAAGTACATCTCTCTCAATATCAACTGGGTCGTTTGAGCACTCATAACTGACAAACCAGTGAAGGTTTCCTCCGCGATAAAAGCGTTCAATTGCCTCTTGAAGTTCCGTTGGGTCTACTTTACCCTTGAGATAGGTATTATCACGGTAAAGGACCTCAAGATCTTCTTTCAGCCACACTGCATCTCTGTCAGTTATTGACAGATCATCACAGCCATCTGCGGTTGGCAGCGAGTATACGTTTCTGGTAGTATTGTGACTTTTCACTGATGCCATTATTCCGCTGCATAGAGTCTCAATGTCTAGTCTATGTACATCAATACACCCTTCAAAATCATCGCAGAATGAAGCTAAACGCGATTTGGCCTTTTCTGATGAAGGTTCTGATGTTACACACAGAGCTATTTTAGGTGCAACCGACAAATGCTCGAACAGCCTCTGTACAAATCTGTGCAAGATTGGAATCAGATTTTCCTTCTTTGGCCAAAGCAGGACGATTGTCAAGACAGTGTAGTCCTCGGCAAAGCTGGACAGTTGCTCACAATTGGCATCTACACCCTTTCTCGTTGTCCTCAGCCATGTATTTGCATCTTCTATGCTATTATGCTTTCCATCTGTTCTACTTTCTGGTATTTCTCGTCGACCGCGCATAAAACACCAAGAGGTACCTTGTTCTGCGATGACTTGTGCTGGCTCGCTCCACGTGCTGATATGCAAGGAACGTCGACGCTCAATAAAGTCCATCGTTGCGTTTAAAAGACCTTCTCCATTGCTCATTATGTCAAAGTCATAGACGGCTATCCAAGGTACGAGTGTAAGTGCCTCAAGGCGCTTCAGGGTATTGGGAACGTCTCCAGATATCAGTACGAAGTGGCCTTTAGAAAATCACTGGACAGCGTTCCAAAATTTAACAAAGGATTCCCCAGGGTCAACGTGTGTTCCAGTTTCCTGCATTTGTGTATTCGTCTCTGCATTTCTGGTTGATTTGGTCACTGCCATAGACGTTGGTGCCATATTGCGTTTGTCTTGATGGATGGTAGTTTCGGTGCCGACACTCCCCAAGAACCAATGATAAATACTTGCTGTAGTAGGATTTGTGGGCTGACACACTTGATTTCTTGAACCCTGTCGATACCATAACTGGTTCTTGTTCAAAGTTATGCAGTTTAAACTTCCCGATTTTTTCACAATTGATGGCACTCCACACCCCTGACTAGATAAAACTTCTATCACACCAAAGAGCTTTCCTTTGTAAGAGACCTGATAATACGTAAAATTTGGACGCATGGTGAAATAATCATCGTCAAACAAACTCTGATATAATGCATTGCTGTCCGACGCACCTATCCCTGGAATGTTATGTGGCAACTTATCTTTTATGCAAACCCCTAAAATGATATATGAGCAATTTCTTTGTGGAGTGTTCCACATACTAACAATGTCCTGCATAAATCTAAACTTATTACATTTATATATCTGTGGATCACCAATGAATGCATGGTCTTTGTCTGGATTCCTTTTGATCAATGCCTTAAACTTGTTCACGTCAAACACCAATGGTAAATCATCCGACTTTTGTTCCTCTTTAGTTTGATTGTCACCTTCATGCACAGGAGACGATTTTCGTTTGCTTCGAGTCACCATTGTCCATGTTTCTGAGCGGTCCATACTTTCATCTAAATCAGAGGATGTGTCAAAGTATTCTGTTTCATTAGAAGCCACAGAACATTGATCTGAATATATATGCATTAAAATATCATTTTCATCTTCTAGTGCTTGGCATACGTGTTTACTAATCAGTCTCACGAAACGTTTCCTTTTCTTAAATTGCGTTTCAAACACATCTGGATTCTGTTTCAGAAACTCTTGGAGTGGAACACCAGCTATGTCTTTGAATCGCTTTATATTCTCCATCCCCATATCCTTAATCTTGAACTGCATTTCTTTATTCAGCTCTTCGTATGACAATGTTTGATCGCCATACTTCTCAAAAATATCCCGTAGAAAAAAGATACCAAACTGAGTTTTCGTAAGCTCATGGTCTCTTTCTACACAACCTATAAACATACATAATGAATACATACAGCATTTAAGATTTCCTAACCTTTAAAATTGATAACGGATTCGGCAACAAAACCTAACAGGTTTCTTTAGTTCATAGGCAGGATGAATGTGTGTTATACTATATGTTGCAACAAGGGAGAATATGATAAATGAAATGATGAAATTATAAAATTTACGATGTACATATATTTTTTTTGTTTTTGAGCTTACGTATATATCAGCATGGCGCAATACACCTAATTGTACGTTATATGGACTAATTTATACCAGCCACTGGGAGAACTTTTTAATTACGAGTAGTGATAGCACAGAGCTATTACGTCTCGAACTGAGTCTCGTAATGCATTTGGCTTAGACTGAGTCTCGGACAGTTGCCAGACTCCAAAGTGTATAATGTCTTTAGACTGTGTGCCAGTTTAGCTCTGTGATTTTTATGGTTCTGTCGTATAATCGATATCAATAAGTTGGAAATACCCTCCGCTATTTGCATTTGGTTGCGGTTAATGCCAATGCAAGCAAACTTACAGTCATCACTGGTTTCAGCTTCTACACCCTTTGAAAATATAACATTGTTCTTGCCGATCTGCAGGTTAGTAATGTTTACAATATTCATCTCTGAAACAAGCAATAACAATACCAAATGTCAAATCAAAATTGAGTTTATTATCAATGAAATGCATGACAATTAAAAATAAAATGAGCTTATTTGAGATACATGTAAGAATTACCTTACGTGCACATGTGGGCATGCTTACATACTGAGTATACAGACATTGAAAGGAGCTACAGCGGATGAAATTCAGACTGAGTGAATATTTAACTTTACTCGCTGTAATTTCAAGTAACTCTACATATTTTGATATTTTTTTGTTTTTCGCATGTAAAATGTACATTTTCTAAGATTAACATTTATCTCCCGCATAACTAATAAATGGTTATTCACTTTCACGTGAGTTCCCTTGTAAATTGAATAAAACCATCTTTGAATTTAACCCGAAATATACTTATTCAATCGAGTAACATAACCTACCTTTGTCGATTGAACCTTGTGCCATCGCTCTATGAAATTACATCAGCCAGTTTTCAAAGTCAAGATTACTTTAATTGTAGCCCTTTGACATCAGTGAATGTAATCTGAGAAATCATATATAAAAATGCATTATAATATCATAACGTGCTTGGTATAGATTTTGATTTTTACCGGTCTTTTGTGTTGACTGTCCTGATTAACAAATTTATCAAATTCTGCTCCTATATGGTCTGTCATGGTCACCCCTCATAAACAATCCAGGTAGAATATCCCATTTAAAAGAATCTATGAAGGGGTTGAGGCCGAGACAAGGAAATCTCAGGCAGGTTTTCAGATTATTCGAGTCTCACCAAAGGCTCTGCCGAGGATGAGACTCGAATAATCTGAAAATGAGCCCGAGTTGTTGAGGCCTCAACACCATCACTGATTATTTTTCTCATCCATAACTTAAACCATTTTGACTTGAAAGGCTTCAAGTGCTGTACAGGCAGCCATTTTGTTTATTACATGAAACAATATGCAAATTAACCAGTGAAAAAAATATATATATACTTTTGTATATGTACTAACCTCACAATGGGATATGCTTGTCTGATGGGTGAGAATGTCATATCTACATGATTATTGGACCATTAGGCAATTTTTGGGAAAACCCACCTGACCTCATTTTCAAAATCACTGTTTTTACTTTTTGGACCAGAGAAAACACAATTTATGTGCATCAGGTGGTAAATTGTATACCAATTTGAAGAAAAATAATTTTTCCAGTTGCTAGAAAGAAAAAATGTATTTTTAGTTCACAATTATCACCCAATCATATGCCTCCATTATCAGATAACAGTCTCGGAGCAACCTGCAGATTTTGACTTCTGGGATATGTTGACATAATTAGTTCCCGGTCTCCTATGGGAAATTATTTATCTCGCTGGGATTATGATCTGTAATCTACTCGGAGTCATTAAGGTGTTATGCTATGCTATGCAAAATATGTCTTTAAAGAGTTTAATAGTTGAGATCGCGGCAATACAATATATATTGTGTCGAGCTGACATTATCGTGCATGATACGTGGATGAACATACGGGTACTTTGAAATACATGTAATAAATACACCTACCACATAAGTTATATTCTCTTTTCTATTGAAGGCCGCCCTTCCACGTTTTGATAACAGCTTCCGTCCATTGCTGCAAGTATAATGGTGAAGACGCTTACAATATTTTCTGTTCGGGCATTAATATTTTGTTAAACGAACGACTGAATATATCTAGATGAAAATACTAACATCATTTCCTTTTGGTAAGTTCAATGAAAAGGACATACGTGTACGTAATAATATATTTGTCTGATTGTAGAGAAGGAAGTTATTTGTAAATGCCCATTAAAAGTTAAAAACCAGAGGACCATTGGTCCTGAGAACGCTCACCTGAGGCCTGATCTTGGAGTATTAAGACATCATGAAATGACCTTGACCTTGAATACTCACAAACCTTTATTGACTTCATAGGTTGTCTGCATCTGCAAAGTTTCAGGTCTCAGGCTGCAATAGTTTCCAAACCCAGTGATCTCTGAGAAAACCATAATTTTAATTTTGATATTTAAATGACCTTGGGTCAAGGTCAAGACATAACCTTGGCCTTCATTAATTACTTACCTTCATTGACTCCATTAGTTGTCTGCATCTAGCAACTTTCAGGTCTCAGGCTGCAACAGTTTCCAAAATATCCATTGTTTTCGCCTTTTCCCATGTAAAAGCCTATGTTTCCAAAATTGACCTTGCTGTAAAATAGGTCAAGGTCATCCTAGGGTCATCATTTCAACAAACTATGATGGGCTGGAGTCCCAAGTGCTACATACCAATTTTTGCGAAAATCCGCCAGCCTGTTCTGGAGAAGAAGATTTTTGAGTGGTTTTTACCATAGTTGGGCATGGCGGCCATCTTGGTCATGTGACCCATATTTCGCGATCAAACTTTCGTTCTCCCTACCCATGGACGCTCCACATAAAATTTCACTTTGATTGGCCAAGCAGTTTCAGAGAAGATCTTTGAAAAGTGTGTATGGACAACAGACTGGCCAGTCAAGAGATGACCTTGACCTAAATTAATCACACACCTTCATCTACTCCATTAGTTGTCTGCATCTACCACTTTTCAGGTCTCAGGCTGCAACAGTTTTCAAAAAATCCATAATTTTCACTTTTTCCCATGTAAAAGCCTATTTTTCCAAAATTGACCTTGCTGTAAAATAGGTCAAGGTCATCCTAGGGTCATCATTTTATCAACTTATGATGGGCTGGAGTCCCAAATAATACATACGAAGTTTCATGAAAATCGGCCTGCCAGTTCTGGAGAAGTAGATTTTTGAGTGGTTTTTACCATATATGGGCTTGGCGGCCATCTTGGTCATGTGACCTAGATTTCGCTACAAAACTTTCATTTTCTCTACCCATGGATGCTCCACATAAAATTTCAGTTTGATTGGCCATGCAGTTTCAGAGAAGAAGATCTTTGAAAAGTGTGTATGGACAACAGACTGGTCAAGGTCAAGAGATGACCTTAACCTAAATTAATCACATACTTTCATTAGTTGTTTTGCATCTATCACTTTTCAGGCCTCAGGCTGCAATCGTTTTTTAAAAAAAAAAAAACACATAATTTTCACTTTTTCCCATGTAAAAGCCTATGTTTACAAAATTGACCTTGCCGTAAAATAAGTCAAGGTCATGCTAGGGTCATCATTTGATCAAACTATGACGGGCTGGAGTCTCAAATGCTACATACCAAGTTTCGTGAAAATCGGCCTTCTGGTTCATGAGAAGATGTTTGAGTGGTTTTTACCATATATGGGCGTGGCGGCCATCTTGGTCATGTAACCTGGATTTCGCGATCAAACTTTCGTTATCTCTACCCATGGATGCTCCACACAAAATTTCACTTTGATTGGCCAAGCGGTTTCAGAGGAGAAGATCTTTGAAAAGTGTGTATGGACGACAGACTGGCCAAGGTCAAGAGATGACCTTGACCTAAATTAATCACATACCTTCATCTACTCCATTAGCTGTTTTCATCTACCACTTTTCAGGCCTCAGGCTGCAATAGTTTTCAAAAAATCCATAGTTTTCACTTTTTCCCATGTAAAAGCCTATGTTTCCAAATTTGACCTTGCCGTAGAATAGGTCAAGGTCATCCAAGGGTCATCATTTTATCAAATTATGATTGGATAAAGTCCCCGATGCTACAAACCAAGTTTCGTGGAAATCGGCCCACCGGTTCTGGAGAAGAAGTTTTTTGAGTGGTTTTTACCATATATGGGCGTGGCGGCCATCTTGGTCATGTGACCTGGATCTCGCGATCAAACTTCAGTCCCTCCTACCCATGGATGCTCCACATAAAATTTCACTTTGATTGACCAAGCGGTTTCAGAGAAGAAGATCTTTGAAATTGTGGACGACGGACGGACGGACGACGGACGACGGATCATGGCCATCCTATAAGCTCACCTTGTGAGCCTTCGGCTCAGGTGAGCTAGAAAAACACAAAATAGTTGAGTACAACTGAACTGAATGTTGGACATATTTTTAACAGACCTAGTAATATATGTAAAGAAAAATATGGCCGCCACTTTTCCCCTTATGTGTTTATCCAGTAGACTCAATTGTATTACACCTATTTAAAATACCCATTTGAAGATTATCTTGAGCTGTCTCAAGAACTGTTTAAGATAATAATAGGATGTTGGCGTCGGTCTATGTTATACCAGTCATTCTATTAGAAGTTGTTGGAATTAAATTAACGGTATCAACCCAGCACATAGATCAAAGATGTGAGCCGGAATTACAAATAGGTTTTCGTATAATTATGTTCTCACTTTACAAGATCTCGACGTCACTCACATTCCACTAATCTTTCATTTTTGTAGGGTGATGAGGGACTATTAAATGCATTTTTTCTGCTGTAAGTAGGGTGATCTGCCATGATCTACCCTAATATCCCACTTCAAATTATAATCTGATCTAAATGATTACTGGAGATTGTGCACTACCTGCCCTTGGACATACAGAATGAAAAAATCAGTATGCAATGCTATTGATTTTAATAACCCCTTTATTGACATGTACCTGTAAGAAATTCGAAATTCTTTATCTCTTCGAAGTTCTTATTTTTTATCTGCTCAAATTCATTGAGGTGATGTACGTCATGTACAGTTTAAAATGTCTTTATCCTCCTATATGTTCTAATTTTCTCTCCATTCAAAAGTTCAACATCTAAACCTATGTTAATTCTATATAATTTTACAGAAAATTGTCCATAAATTCAGTTAGTCAATTTTATCTTTTTATTTATCTTAATTTGTTATTGGGTATACTACAGCTAGCGACATGCAATATGGCTGCTGTTCAACGTCTCCCCATGTACATAGTTCATATGCTGATTATATACCTTCCGTTTGGTCATTTGAGATCATTGAGGGTATTATGGGTATTCTGAGAAATTCTGAGAATAATTATCGATTTCAGTATGTATTGTCTGTCTAGTTTAAGTTTTGAATGATCACAGTACTTTTCTCTGACTCCCTTTGTTAGTAACGAGGCTTTAGTAGCCAAACCATGGTATTGCCCTCTTCTTTTCTAACATGATCATTGCTCTTTGAGCATACAAGTTTTAATAATCAATCAGTAGTGAACAGGCCACTATAATTAGAAAACTTACTTTGTCAGCCCCTCACACTAGAAGTGTCAGAACAGTTTTCTAGCATTTTAATCATCCCATGGGTATTAACCGATTTCTTAAATAGATCATGGAAATTCCAAATAAACACTTTGAAATACACAGTTTAAAACAAATCGTATGGTAAACAAACGAAAAGGAAGTTTAAATTGTCTATTGTCTGAACATCACGCATACAAATCATTATCAAAGATGACTACGTTTCGATGGTAATATCAAACAAAAATCTATAATTTCCTGTGCACCTATTTGGCATTCCAATTTTTTGTCAGCCGATACGTATAATTGTTTCTTCAGTGTATTCACTGTTTTACATTAATACCACGAAGAAAAAAAACTACACTGCAGTGTACTTGTAACAATCTAAGGAAGTAACACTGATAACCGAGTCATCCAATACGTCCATGTATTTTGAAATATTATAAATCAAAAGTTAGAGCAGTTGTGGTACATTGCTATTGATTATACGTACTTTTAAGTACGCGTACTATTACGAAAGAGCAAAAAATCATGAACTTTGAAACAGTTTTCATATAAGGAAGTTAAAGGAGTGAAAAACTTATCATTCAGCAAAAAGAAAGAAAGAAATAATCTAACAAATTACGTATTAGAGAGCTAACACGTTTGAAATAAAAATAGAATATAAGCTAATATGAGGGCGGGCTGAGCTCGAGTCACTTTCCCCTTATATGGATGGCACACACTACCGTAACATTTTAAGAAAGCGAGAAATTCTAAATTCTACGACACGGGGAGTGTGCAATCGCAATTTTGTGAATCTCCTGTATTGACAATTTTTTTATATTTCTTTCACAATAACGAGCTTTTAAATTACATGACTGGTATAACAGGTTTCTATTAAAGATAAAGGCATAGTTATACAGAAGAAAGAAACAAAGAAATAAACCCTCATGGTAAAAAAAAAAAAAAAAAAAAAAAAAAAAAAATCACCGATTACAACTGGGAAACCAAGACCCTGAAGTAGGTCACTACAGTAGAATATCGGTAAGTAAACAAATTTGGTGCATACATTATAACTGAAAGCACAATTTTTATTTTAACGTCAGCAGGTCTTAAGTAAGAACAGATAGAGGCCGTGAATTTATGCACGTCCTAGTGTCCGAGGGCCATTCTCCGTTAAACGTTTTGTGCAGGGGCTCCAAACCGCTAATGAATGCTGTGGCCCAGAGTTTATCTCTTAACTGTTTTAGATGCTGACGATCTTTTAAAAACTGACTAGCAGTGCCAAAAATATTTATTCGCCTGCATTGCAATTGAACGAAACTAATGATTCTGATGCCGACTTTCCCTTTCTAGGAGCACACCTGCATTTCAAATGGATTTTGTTATTTGCGGCTTTTTCACTTTTTGTTGTCAATTCTGATTTGGTTTAGATAGCCCAATTGTCACCTTTTAGAATAGCTAACCCCTCTGTATACCATTTGTTGCTTTTATTTCTTGTGTATTAATGGTTCAAGTTATTCTTGTTTGCATGCTTGTTTGCGATTGTATAAGCTGTTGATCACTGTTTATTTTCACCTTCTTTGATACGTTACAAATTTAAGACCTGTATTCCAGACTGTCTATTGAAGGTCATTAGCTGATCACTGATGAGGGACAGGACACAAAAATAAACCTGGTGGCCTGTCAATGACTCTGAATACAGGAAAGGGCCCAAAAAGTAAATCAATATTGATTGGGAGACAGTTTTGCTGCATATGTTATCAGGGGCCATAAAACCAATAAACAGTGGTACCACACTTCCACAGGTATCAACCTGTAGTGACCTCTTTATTACCTCTATCTATCTTCTGATACTGAGTCGATCAATTTCTGATCATCACCTCAGGTGTGGGGTGGGTGGCTAAATTTAGAATTTAGTCAAGGGAAAACAAACATTTTGGGTGGGCCATTAAAACTATTTACAAGATATAGATAGAGGCATATCTGTGCCTCTGTGCCTATGATTAAATAGAAGCCTTAAATTCCTCAATGACTGAAGAAGGGAGACTATTCCAAACCGGAACAGTTCTGGGGAAAATGAATTTTTTCAGGGCATCACTATAGGCAAATTGTCTTGTATACTGTGATTCATGTGATGCCCGAGTTCGCCTTAGGTTGGGTGCCGGGGTCAGGAATTTGTCTTTATCAAGAGACACTGTACCGGAGTGTATCTTGTAGAAGAAGGTTAAGGAAGACCGCTCTCTGCGGGACTCCAGGGACGGCCACTCGAGCTCGTCAAGCATATCACCGATGCTACTGGAGTTCCTCCATCTCCTGCAGGTCCACCTAGCTGCAGTCCTCTGCACCTTCTCCACCTTAGCAGTCTGAGTTTCATTATAGGGATGCCAATAGGAGCTGCATACTCAAGTTGAGGACGAACCAATGTTTTGTATGCAACTTCTTTAGTATGCCTAGTCCAGGGGGGGGGGGGGGGGGGGGGTACTCTGAAATTTTCTGTATACATAGGCGAGGCTGACTTTTTTGGGGTCAAAATTTTGAATTTCTATATTTTTTGGGTTTTCAGAAAAACTAGTTATTTTTTAGGGTAGTGAGCTTTTTATGGATATTTTTTTTGGGTCATGCCGTTTCTGAATTATTTTTTTGGGGTCATCTATAATTCTAAGAAATGTTTTGGGGTTTTGCTCATTTCTTGGGAAATCTCTTTATTTCTATAAAAAAAAGGTAAGAAATTTTAGAGTGAAGCAATAGTGTTGTGAGAATAAAATTTTACCAATCATAGTTTAGTGAGACAGCAGCATTAGCAGCATTCCAGGCTATTATATATACTAACTGTATTGTGTGTTCTGTTGGTTGGTTGATTTGGGATTTAACCTCCCACCACCAGCTTAGATCATATGGATGTGATAAAATTTCATCAATTGGCATATAAAAGATGAATGATTTTTTGGGGTTAGCTAAAAGTGCAAGTATTTTTTGGGTATGCCTGATAGGACTGGTATTTTTTTGGGGGTGGTCAGTAAATCTCAGTAATTTTTTGGGTTTGGGGGTAGAAGGTGGGGCCTCGCCTATGTATCCACAAAAAGTGAGAGTACCCCCCTCCCCTGGGATGCCTAGGTGCCAGTGCCAGATTGCGTCGAAGAAAGCCCAAAGTCTTAGTTGCCTTGCATGTAATTTCCGAAATATGTTGACCCCATTCAAGGTTGTCTGTGATAGTTAAACCTAGGTATTTAGCGGACTGAACCTGTTCTAATGTTTGCTGATGCAGTGTGTAGCTGAACTGTATATGCTTGCCTCTGCAGAAATGATATAATGACTTTAATATGACAGTCCTTTGATTTCTGAAGATAAACAGCAGCATGGGTCATAAATCGAATAAACAGTGGTACCTCTTTAGCTCATTCAGAAGCTCCTCCTCTTTAACGTCACATTTATTAGTCATTTACATAAAACAATGCATTTTTCATTGACAAAAACAACCAAGAACGTTAAGGGCAATTAGATCTATAAACTGGTACCCCGTTATTACAAAAAAGTATTATACGTATGTAGGGATATGGAACAATTAAGTCATTTAGATGTAGTCCTCAGAACACAATTGTACCCATGAACCTGTTTTCTGAATTTTAACCTCAATTCATGGAGAACAGCACACCTTGTACGAACAACAATCGGCTTAGTGACAGTCTACTTACATTAAAATTTTGTTGAAATTTGCAATGTAGAGGACAGTATAAAATAGTTTTCATCTGTTGTCGTAATAAAACATCTTTCACCAAAACATATGTACACGTTTAATGGGGATCTACACAGCTGAGCTCCCCCTCAGTTCACGTTCTAGGGGATTTCAACTTTGGAGATATTGTTTGGCCGGACAGACACAATAAATGTGGGTCACCATTGAGTAGGATTGAAGGTCAAATTTTGGTTGACATTATTAATGGTCATGGATATGATCAATTAGTCCACTTCCCTACCAGAGAAAGAAATACTTTGGACTTGATTATCACTTCTCTTCCCAATCATTTTGTAGACATTCACTCCCCAGATTGTCTCAGTGATCGTGATATTGTTTCTGGAACGCTGAAGATTGCTATTCCCCCATTAAGAAACCTCGGAGGAAGGTGTATCGGTACCAGAAAGGTGATTATGAATCTATGAGGGCAGATACATTAAAATTTGCAAAGGAAAAGTATTTCAATGGCTACTCGGATACCCGTTCGGTTCAGGAAAATTTCAATCTTATTACATCTTTCATTCAGGACTCGGCAGATAAGCATATCCCATCAAAAACAAGTCGCTCTGTCTCTTCTGAGATAAGGAGGAAGATTCGCAGGAAAAATATAACTCATGCAAAAGCTAAGAAAACTGAAGTGCAAAAATAAGATCTTAATTTGAAAACTTAAGAAGGGACATCAAAGCTGACATAAGGAAGCAGCATGACCTGTATGTCAATAACTTGGTAGGGGATGTTAAGGCTAATCCCAGGGATTTTTATAGGTATATCAATAGCCAGAGGAAATATACCCAAGGCATTCCCCCTTTGAAAAAGAAAAATAGAAGTGGTATTGCTCAATCAGATTTCGAAAAAGCAGAAGAATTTAATGGACAGTTCACAGATGTATTCGCCAAAACGGTACA
The DNA here is from genome assembly GCA_964017185.1 of Rugalucina vietnamica. Taxonomy (NCBI): domain Eukaryota; kingdom Metazoa; phylum Mollusca; class Bivalvia; order Lucinida; family Lucinidae; genus Rugalucina; species Rugalucina vietnamica. Next base: position 52,741,021 of record OZ024875.1, on the reverse strand, counting down.
CAACCAAGTCCCAGTTCTGGATAGGTCGGTCCCATTCATGGATGAAATTGTTGTTACAAAGGAAGGAGTAACAAAACTCCTTAAAGGTCTGAACCCATCTAAAGCCTTAGGAACTGTATTTGGACATCTCTTCCAGCAGTCAATCAATACGGATGAAATCCCCAAGGAATGGTCACTTGCTAATATTTGTTCACTTTTCAAGAAAGGTGACAGGTCCCTTGCTTGTAATTACCGCCCAGTTTCTTTGACTTGTATTCCTTGCAAACTTCTAGAACATATTGTCTGCTCAAATATCATGGGTCATCTTGACCAGTATAATCTTTTGTCGGACAAACAGCATGCATTCAGGAAATGGCATAGTTGTGAAACTCAGCTGATTACAGTAATAAATGATTGGGCAAAAATATTGGACAAAAAGGGTCAGGTTGACACTTTTATTTTGGCCTTTGAAAAAACTTTGACACCCCTCCACATGAACTTCTTAAAAGCAAATTGTTTAGTTATGGTATAGTCGGAAAGACGTTGGAATGGATAAATGTTTTTGTGCTTTAGGCAGCAAAGGGTAGTAGTTAATGGTGTTAAATCTGACTGGGCCCCTGTTGTGTCTGGTGTCCCTCAGGGCACCGTTCTCGGTCCATTGTTGTTCTCCTTGTACATAAATGACATACCCGTTGGCATTGACTCTCAAATCAGGCTTTTTGCTGATGACTGTGTTTGTTACCGTGAAATTAGAACAGCAGAAGATACATTGAAACTTCAGAAAGACATTGACCTTTTAGGGAGCTGGGCCCGAAAATGGGGCATGAGATTTCAACCTGTCAAATGCAACATGATGCAGCTGGCAAATAAGCGGATAAATAAAATTGAGGCCTCGTACACCCTCGAGGGAACGGTATTGGAAAATGTTGATAGCATTAAATATCTAGTTGTAACAATTACAAATGACCTCAAGTGGAATACCCATATCAATAATATCTGTATTGAAGCCAACAGAACGCTTGGATTCTTGAGGAGAAACTTATTTTCTTGCCCGCAAGATGTTAAAGAAGCAGCTTATAAAGGATAATCCAGGACACGTGACCAAGATGGCCGCCATGCCCATAAATGGTAAAACCCTTCAAAAATCTTCTCCGGAACTGGTTTACTGATTTCAAAGAAACTTGGCATGAAGCATGTATGACTCAAGTACTACCATGTGAAGGAGAAACTTATGTTCTTGCCCGCAAGATGTTAAAGAAGCAGCTTATAAAGGACTGGTGCACCCAGTCCTGGAATATGGAAGTTCTGTTTGGGATCCTCATACTAAATGTCTCCAGGAGGAATTGGTGAAGGTACAGAATCGTGCCGCTAGATTTGTAACTAGGAATTATACTTTCGAGGAAGGTAGTATGACTGGCATTCTGGAACAACTCAAATGGGGATCTCTCAAGAAACGGAGGGCGGATAATCGACTTATATTGCTATACAAAGGTCTGAAGGATAAATTAAGCCAGAATACCTACAGATGACCTTATCCCAAAGACTAGGCGTTGTAGAAATAGTCACTCCAAGGCATTTCAGCTTCCATCTGCTAGTATAGAGGTCTACTAATGTAGTTTCTTTCCCCAGACTATCAGGGACTGGAATGACCTCCTTAATTGACTCTCTGTTTTCTACTGCTGAAATGTCAGATGATTGTGTGTCCAAGTTCGCTCCACTCGTACGTTCAAGAGACTAATTTCTCCCCCATCCGAACCCCTTTGTGAAATAATTTCATTTTGGCGTCTCACCAGTAAACTATTCAGATTCAGATCTCGGATCCAATAAGTTATTTTGGATCCGAGTTCAGATTCAGATTCAGCTCTCTGTTGAATCATTATTCAGTAATCTGTTAATCTGGAGCACGTGAGTGAGTCGTCTGGCATGGAATTCAAAATCAGATAGGTCTTTAACTTGTAATCTTAAATTCTTCCTGGTTTATGAGAACCAAGAAGTCAATAATAAACTGAAGCTTTGAAGTATTATCTAGTTCTTAATCTGAATGGTTTTCCTAGCTGGTGGCACACCAAATTGACATACTTCACCAGGGCAGCGCCAGAAAAAATGTACCTGGCTATAACAAGAGATGCGAACTTGGACACATATGCTATACACATATTCATGTCATTTCAGTTCTTGAAATATTTGACCATTTAATAGTGATATATGTTGCAGAATCGGTAATCTAGTACTAGTCATACTATCCAGAGCAGAACATTCCGGCCAAGACATAATTTTCACGAGTCTCATGATCCTCTGACAAATTAAACCAGAGATATATACTATACACAAAGTGTGGGTTTTATCTATCTTCTGATACTGAGTCGATCAATTTCTGATCATCACCTCAGGTTTTGATTAGTTTCAGTGGAGAACAATGCTGCCACACATCAGTTTCAATATTGCTGGAAGTGTACAACGGTCCCTGCCACCATCAACGAAGCGACTCGCAATTAACTAACACGAATATCATATTACTAGTCCAAAATCCCCTCGTGTAACGGGACGCTTACAGTTTTTTAAGCGTCTGCTGACTGTTACAATGATGCAAAAGCAATCAGATATTTAAGAAGCGTTTTCTTATACATTTGCATGCAAAGGCCCAACATATAATACATGCCATAGGTAAATGAAGTGTCATTGTTTCCTTACGATAAATGTTTTAATTTTCTACAGTGTCAAAAATAGTATTATTGAAATTTGTCATTAGTTTTCGCGGGTAATTTTGGCCTATTTCATAATCAGAATCAGCAAAGGCGTAACGCCCATTACGCACACTACGCAAGTGTGTAATGTAAAAAAGAGAGACACGAACATTCCTTATAAAAAACCTGTCTAACTCTTGAAAGAAAACAATTTTCCTTCCAAAAAAAGAGGCTTAAAATCGTTCTCCAGCCATCCCAAAAATCATTTTTTTCTCGGGTGAGGCCCCCCCCCCCCCAAACGAGAGGGAAATGCCTTCGATGTGCGTATAAATTTTAATTTCCTAGTTACGCCTATGATCAGAATAGTTTACTGGTGAAACGTCAAACTGACAATACCACACCAGGGGGATGGGGCTTGACCGGAGGGGATTAGTCCCGAGCTCTCACAAGAGAAGTAAATTTAGACACACAATCATCTGACAATTCGGCAGAGGAGATCAGAGAATCAGGGAGTTCATTCCAATCTCTAATGGTCTGGGGGAAGAAACTGTGTAAATAGGCATTTGTACTTGCTGAAGGTATCTGAAATGCCAAGGAGTGTTGATTCCTACAACGCCTATTTTTGGGGATAAGGTCATCCATGGGTATTTTTGCTCTCCCTTTTAGACCTTTGTAAAGTAATATAATTCTATTTTCCTTCCTTCTTTTCTGCAGGGATTCCCATTTTAGTTTTTTAAGGATGCCAGTCATACTACCTTTTTCATATGTATAGTTCCTAGTTAACAGACCTAGCCGCACGCTTTTGCACCTTCTCCAAATCATCTATCAGACCTCATACATGTGATATCTAACGATTGATCGTGAATCTCCCGATATTTTGGTCCCAAAAACGCTCTCACGATATAAAAACCTAAAACCCGATGAAGAAAAATTCCTATGGTGTTTTTCCGCAAGCCACCATTTTTTTAGTTTTCCCCAAAAAGATGGTTTGGCAGAATGTTTACAGCGCCTACTCGACGAATTTTCGTACTGTGAAGTGACAGGTGTGATAATTGGCCTCAGGTAATTGGATTAACGCTATAAGGTGCTAGGTAATTGTCGTACTTGATTTGAGGATGTCAGGTAAGGATCATCAGTTGACATGGTTGATTGATCGGTGATCATTGGGGTTTGTCTTGAGCTTGATAAAAAAAAATACACCAACCTTCAAAAAAGCAATAATCCCAATAATATTACTCCAAAACACTATTCCAACATGTTCCAATAACTTGTTCTAAGACTCGAAGTAAACAAATGACAATACACAGCTTTCCATTTATATGCAATTATTTATTGTGTAAACATAAACCATGTGCTTTTTACGTCTGGTCAAATGCTGGAGTGCTATGACGTCATCATGGCCAAGTGGTGCAGTGGTTAAGGTGTTGGCTTGTCACTCGGGAGGTCGTGAGTTCGAATCTCCGCTGAAGCAAATTTTTTTTTTTTTTTTTTTTGAAAAAAGATTATTTTTTTTCCTCTTTTCACCTTCAAACCTCTTTTTTGCATTAGTTTATTTCTCTTTTTCTTATCTGCACAATTTAGATTTTTTTTTTTCAAATAGATCTACATGTAATTTCTTTTTCAAACCTATACAAAACTTAATAATTTACTAATTTCACAATTACTTATTTTATCAATGAACTACTGTTAAAGGAAGCTATCATTATCCATTTGGTACATAGCAAGTATGTCTTACAACCAGAATTAAATTACTTTCAATAATTATAATAAAATTCTAATTTTAAGTAATCATCTATAGATTTGTGAGAATCAGTTGTATATGCATATTGAAGTGCAAACATTTGACAAAATGCTGGACTGCTGAAAATATTTTCCGGGGTAAAATCGGCTATAATTTTGTGGAGAAAAAACCTCCCTATTTCAGACCTAAATCTCCCTACCAAAAATGTCCAATCTCCCTATTTGGGCCTAAGAATGTATCACATGTATGTCAGACCTTCATAATGAGGGTCCCAAACTGAGCTACCATATTCAAGAATAGGTCTCACCAGACCTTTATAGGCAGCTTCTCTCACATCTTGGGGGCAAGAAAACAGATTTAGTCTCAAAAAACCAAGGGTCCTATTGGCTTTGGTACACACATTGCTGATGTGAGTATTCCATTTTAAATCCTTAGTTATTGTTACACCAAGATATTTGATACTCTCAACATTTTCCAACACAGTACCCTCAAGCTTGTAAGAAGCCTGAATTTTACTAGTACGTTTATTTGTCAGCTGCATCATGTTGCACTTGACAGGTTGAAATCTCATACCCCATTTCCTGGCCCAACTACCTAATCGATCAATATCCTTCTGAAGTTTCACTGTATCCTCCACATTCTTAATTTCACGATAACAAACACAATCATCAGCAAAGAGTCTGATTTCCGACTCAATGTCTGAGGTGATATCATTTATATGCAACGAAAACAACAAGGGGCCAAGAACGGTACCCTGTGGGACACCAGATACAACTGGAGCCCAGTCTGATTTAACGCCATTAACCACAACTCTTTGTTGTCTATAGCAAAGGAAGGCATCAATCCATTTAATTGTCTTCCCACCAATTCCATAACTGAACAATTTGCTTTTAAGGAGTTCATGCGGAGGAGTGTCAAAAGCTTTTTCAAAATCCAAGATAAATGTATCAACCTGACCTTGATTGTCTAAGATTTTTGCCCAGTCATCAATCACTGTAGCTAACTGGGTTTCACAACTATGGGATTTCCTGAATGCATGTTGCCTGTCTGACAAAAGTTTATGATGATCCAAATGGGACATGATATTAGAACACACTATATGTTCCAATAGTTTGCAGGGTACGCAGGTCAAGGAAACTGGACGATAGTTGCAAGCAAGAGACCTGTCAGCCTTTTTGAACAGGGGACAAATGTTTGCTAAAGACCATTCTTTGGGGATTTCACCCGAGTCTATTGACTGTTGAAAAAGATGTCATGGCGTACACATGTCTTATTGTTTTGGACCCCGAGATACCTTTCACTCTGCCTGAGACAAAAGGTATCTCGGGTACAGATGGTGCAAATTACAAAGTAATAAAATAATTGACTCCCCCAGTGCTACTGTGGTCATTATGCAAATTTTGCTATAGTTATCTTGTGATTAATCATCTGTTGATAATTGATATATCTATATCAAAATCAGAATGTTTAATTCTACATTTTAGACAAAAACAAAGTAAAAAATCATAATTATCGGAATCTTTTGAATAAAATCGCATTTTCAATCCGTTTTCTACATGAAATATTAACGATTTTGCACATTGATGAAAATATTTTTTTATCTGACATGATAGCTAATTACACACCACCTGCAGTGAGCTGCAGCATCAGCAACACTTTATTGCCCAGTTTTATAGTTAAAACCATATGCCAACTTCATGGTTCAGGGAAGAAAAAATGTACAGAAATTTTTATAAGAGATGTGTACGCTATGTGCAAAAACAAGACCTAGCTCAGATGCCAATTCCTTAAGGACTCTAGGATGAAGCTCATCAGGACCTAAAGCTTTCGACGGGTTCAAACCTTTCAGAAGTTTTGTGACACCTTCTTTGGATACCACTATGTCTTCCATAAACGGGGCTTTTCTATTCAAAAGAGGGACCTGGCTATGTTCAGTTTTGGTGAACACATCCGTAAACTGACCATTGAATTCACCAGCCTTTTCAAAATCTGATTCAGCAAGACCACTTCCATTTCGCTTTTTCAAAGGGGGGATACCTTGAACATCTTTTTTCTGACTTCGTCTTTCCATCAGCATTTTCGAGAAGTCATTCCGAGTAGCAACTTGGGTTGTAAGCGGCACAGTTTGGATTGCTTGAATATGCATGAGATAAATCAGGGTTGGTTGTAGCTAAGTTGCGGTCCATAGAAAAAACGTAGACTCAGACCTTCAGCTGTTATTTACAATCTCCATGCAAGTTCATGCGCGGATCCAGAAATTTTCATGAGAGGGGGTCCAACGAAAATGGTAATTTTTGGTCACAGACAAGGGGGGGGGGTCCAACCCCCAAAAAATCCCGAAATAACCTTTTTTTAGGTAAAATTTTCAACTTCCAAAGGGGGGGTCCGGACCTCCGGTCCCCCCCCCCCCTCTGGATCCGCGCATGAAGTTTACACAAAAGCATTCCGAATGAGTCATACAGCCTCGGTGCCAAGCGTGTACTAACCGGTCAAAAATAGTTTTACTTTACACATCAAATTTTGAAACCCGAAATTCACTGTGAAAAACTCAATCCCGCTCACCCTCACTTCACATACTGTTCACAGAGATATTAAATTTTATCTCCAGGTGATGTTCTATAAGAAAAGTCTCTAATTTCCTGCTTAAAATCCATAATTTCTGTGAGATTTACACATTCAGCTAGCTCGTTTGCTCTCATTTTTTACGCAACACTAAGCCAATCAGAAAGAAGCTCTCCATGCTCACGTGACAAAGCGCGCATCGTGACGTCAAGGTATCCGGACAAAATCCCCCCCGGACATAATCCCCCCCACTCTTTTTTGTTGACTAGGACAAAATCCCCCCCCAGTATATCTTGCAAATAGGACAGAATCCCCCCCCCCCCCACACTTCCCAGACAGAATGTACTTCAATAATTGAGCAATCTTTTTACTCGTATTTAGACATTATTTAGTAGACTATAATAAGTGGTGATTAGAGAAAATTAAATATGACAATTTGGTTATTTTTCAATACCTTTTACTATAACTTAGTTAATTGCTCAATACATAGATGTTTGTCTCACCTCATTATCACTATTAGCAGTAATTATAACATATTAAGACGCAGCTTTCTTTAAAAAATAAAAATCAAACAACATAATTATCCGGTCATTAGCAAACAATGAAAAAAAATTTTTTTTTGATGCAAAAATAGTTGATATATAGTTGTAAAATGTAGCAATATGATTATGGAGATTCTGACTGCGAGTGGGGGGGATTCTGTCCTAGCTGCAAGATATACTGGGGGGGATTCTGTCCTCGTCAACAAAAAAGAGTGGGGGGGATTATGTCCGGGGGGGATTTTGTCCTACACTCTGGCGTCAAGGCACACACGTGACGTCAAGAAGGTCAAGTTCGGATGTACTGACCACGTGTCAACCATGTGTAATTCTGTTTTATTCAATCGGAAATTGTTTTGATCAAATAGAATCATCAAGGTCCGCAACGGAACGTAGTGGAGTGAGGTTCCGCAACTAGAAAAAACGGAGCACACCGAAACACCAAAATGCACCTGTATTTACCGGAACGCACCATTTACATTTTTTTATGCACATTGATGTCAATAATTTATTGATATGCATATTTGAATGCAGTGACTTACATGCATTTTCTAAAAATTTCATCTTGTTTCCTTGAATAAATACTCAAAGGCAAAAGTTGGCAATAAGCAAGGATATTTAATCTATTGTTGCCCAGTGGTTTGACAATTTGCAAATGAGCAAACTCAATTAACAGTTTTGAAACTTTGTTGTTTTAAGCTGTGAATCCATCCCCCAAACTTTAAAAGGTGTGAAATACATTTCATTTGAGTCGTGCCAAGAGAAAAATTAGCGCAAATTGTGTGTATTGCTAATTCAACCATTGAACAGTATTATGCACAGTCATATTATTTTGTCTTTTAAAACAAATTAGAGAAAATCTTTTTATAGTAAAGTAAACACTACCTTTGCAGCTAATACTGAACACCTGTAAAGAATCACCCATTCGGAACGAAATTCAAGTCCAAAGATTCACAGGAACGCACAACAAATGTGTCAAGTTGTTGATGCCAAAATAAAAAAAAACATCAAACCCATTTGATTGGCTGATCGACATCTCTTGCTATATCTCAGTGTAAAAATGATTGTACTACCAGACAGAAAGCAAACTTGGTTCCCCATATTTTTAGCTCACCTGAGCCGTTAGTAGGTGAGCATATAGGATGGCCATGATCCAGCGTCCGTCTGTCATCCGTCCATCCACAATTTCAAAGATCTTCTCCTCTGAAACCGTTTGGCCAATCAAAGCCAAATGTGTATATAAATAATCCAGGTCACATGACCAAGATGGCCTCCACACCAGGGTTCGAAAAACCTGGGAATTAAACCATAAAACCCAATTTTTGTGGGTCTCTGCGGGTAAACCTGTATACCCACTGGGTAGCGGGTAGTGACCAGTATTAGAAATTTTATGATCTAATGATGATACTCAAGTATTGAGCAAGGTATTAAGGCGTTTTAGAAATCACAAGTGAACAAGACATTTGAATTTATCTCATTTGAATAACCTATTTAGTTTGTGTGAAGCAATCCCAAAAGAACAATCGGCTATCTAACCAAGCTGGCAAGATTGCATTAGGGGTGATTGACGATTAGACAGAATTGAAAAGATACAGAGGTTTTAACTTCTCGTTGAGTTTTTTTGTTGTTGTTACTAAATGGCTGATCGACATGCACAGAAGAAAGACTTGGTCTGTGACAGACTTATGATAAGAGAATGGTGAAAGATATTTCTACTGCCATAAAAATAATCAGATAAATCTAGCTAAGTCACATTTTACCTATAATTCATCATTTAACTACCATGCCAGATGTCATAACAGCTAGACATACAAGGCAGTCAACTTAGTGACATGAATTTAGAACAAACATAGTAACATACCAAACAATTAACACCTCATTTTAGCAGTGCCTAAATAGGTGTCATATGGGGTATTGTTATAAAAGTGTTATCAACACTTCCTAGAGCAATAATTAGGTGAAAACACAAACAAAGGATTAAAGCGATTGTCTATTAAATGTGAGAGACGTGATTGATGACATACTTTCATTGCTAGCTTTCACTGAAGTACAGTTCTAAAACTATCATTAGCTCCTACTAATATTCAAAATTGATGGTGTCATGGAATTTTAGTGGATGTTATATAAAGTACACATTAGTAGTAAATTTTACTTAAGTATATGAACCTGTTTCATGAGAAAACCAACAATTTTGGTTTCCGACCAGGTCCGACACAAACCTGGCTGTACAGTCACAGAATAAAGCTTGAAGCTTGAAACTTGGGATATAAGTAGAAAAGGAATTGTACTATCCATGTGGCGAAAACAAAGGCGCTGATCAGCTGTGCAGTTACTGCACAGCTGATCTGCGCCTTTGTTTTTGCATATGCAAATTGTTGGTTTTCTCATGCGAAGGCTCATATGTTTTTAAAGAAAAAAATATTTGTTTTTGTCTGTCAAATTACTGTAAAATACAAAAATGTGAACCTCAATAATAGTGAGGACCCACTAAGTACCCACTTTTTCAAAATAAGGCTTAAAGCCCAACCCGGGTTTACCCGGGTAAAACCCATGGGTAAACTTCGAACCCTGCTCCACACCCATATATGGTTAAAACCTTTAAAATTCTTCTTCTCCAGAACCGGTGAACCGATTTTAATGAAACTTGGCATGAAGCATCTATGACTCAAGTACTACAACATTTATACAAATCATAACCTTGCAATGACCTTGACGTATTTTACGGCAAGGTCAATTTTGGAAACATTGGCTTTTACATGGGGAAAAGTGAAAACTATGGATTTTTTGAAAAGTATTGCAGCCTGCGACCTGAAAAGTGGTAGGTGCAAACAACTAATGGATTAGATGAAGGTATTTGATTAATTTGGGTCAAGGTCATCTCTTGACCTTGGCCGGTCTATCGTCCATACACACTTTTCAAAGATCTTCTTCTCTGAAACCACTTGGCCAATCAAAGCCAAATTTTATATGAAGCATCTGTAGGAAGTGGGAACCAATGTATATATAAATAATCCAGGTCATGTGACCAAGATGGCCACCATGCCCATATATGGTAAAAACCCTTTCAAAATCTTCTTCTCCAGAACCGGTGGACTGATTTCAACAAAACTTTGCATGAAGTATGGATGACTCAAGTACTACAATTTGTATGTAAATCATGACCCTGTGATAACCTTGACTTATTTTACGGCAAGGTCAACATAGGTGGCAAATGCATTTGAATGGGGAAACTTTTAAAATGTCATTGAAAGTGAAAGTCGTGCAGGAAATGGGAAGTAGGACTGAATATTAATGATTCTGAAAAAAAAAATTGGACCACATCTGCCCCCACCCCGGGGCATTATACATGTATATTCAGTGTTCCTTGTGCGCTTAATCTGGGGCCGAAATAGGGCCCCATTCCCAGTGCCAAAAAGTATCTTTTTTTCCCAATTGCTGTCTAAAAATTCCTTACTGGAAAATTGTGAAAAACTCTGTCATGAAATTCAAAGTTTTCATGGTTTTAGCAGATGCCAAACTGTCAAAATGTAGTGAGAGATACTGAGTTTTCCAGTCTGCAATGTCATAGCGCATGGATTGATCCTAGTTTCAAGTTTTCAACAGGTTTTGATTTTTCCCAATTGCCCGTTTTTATCGCCAATTTTCCCAATTCAAAGGGCCCCGCCCCCATTCCCAAAACACTGAAAAGGAACACTGATATTACGATTGTATTCAAACATCTTCTCCTCTGAAACGGATGGGCCAATCAAAGCCAAATTTTATGTGAAGCATCTATAGAATGGGGAATCAATGTGTATATAAATAATCCAGGTCACATGATCAAGATGACCGCCATGCCCGTATATGGTAAAAACCCTTCAAAAATCTTCTCCAGAACTGGTGGACCGATTTCAAAGAAACTTGGCATGAAGCATCTTTGGCTAAAGTACTACAATGTATGTATAAATCATGACCCTGTGGTGACCTTGACCTATTTTACGACAAGGTCAACATAGGTCACCAATGCATTTGAATGGGGAAAACTATTTAAAAGTCATTTGAGGTGAAAATCTTGCAGGAAATAGGTAGTAGGACTGAATATTAATGATTCTGAAAAAAAAATTGGACCCAGGGCTCATATGCCCCCACCCCAGGGCAATATACATGCGTAATACCATAATATTCAAACACCTCTCTTCTGAAACCACTTGGCCAATTAAAGCCGAATTTTATGTGAAGCATCTATAGGATGGGGGAACCGATGTGTATATTAATAATCTAGGTCACATGACCAAGATGGCTGCCATGCCCATATATGGTGAAAACCCTTCAAAAATCTTCTTCTATGGACTGATTTCAATGAAACGGCATGAAGCATCAATGGCTAAAGTACTACAATGTATATATAAATCATGACCCTGCGATGCCCATGACCCAGTTTATGGCAAGGTCACCATGGGTTGTCAATGCATTTGAATGGGAAAAACTATTAACATGTTATTTGAAGGGGAAAACCAGCAGGAAATTGGCAAATGGACAGAAAATTGATTATTCTGAAAAAAAAAATGGCCCAAGGGGCTTCATCTGCCCTGCACTGGCGTTAAATACCATAATATTCAAACATGTTTATTGGTATATGCAGCAGATCTCAGGTGAGCATTTACAGGACCATTGGTCCTCTGGTTTGCTTATTTTTCTTGTGAGAATGATGAAGAATTTAGAGAAACCACCTGAAAATCAAACTCTCCATCCACAGCCAGCATGCCTAGTGTCTTATTTGCCAAAGGCTTTTTGTTAAAACACATTGGCAAATGTCTTTATTTTTTCCCTGCATCTTCACGCTGCTCTATTTCTACAGCACTGCTGAAGTATCAATGAAAAAGAGTTGGCACAAATGGCAGCCTTGAAATGAAGTAATGGTGACTCACCATAACCTTTCAGATATAAATTAGTTATAAACCACTGCTATTATTCAATCATGTCAACCATTCATAAATAATAGTTATACCACTAGGATTACTTGCCCTTTTAATTGATTTCCATGATAAATCATATCGCCAGTGCAAGTTGAAATATGAAGCCAAAAAGTAATGTGCTATCGAAACCAGTCGCTTTGCAAACAAATTCAACAATTTTGCGTCCAAGACAAAAAATTCATTGTATTGATCAGTCTTCAGTTCTGCATACATATCATATGGAGAATGTGGTGCCTAGCTTCTAAAAGAGAACTTTCAGAGTAATTTGACTTGATCAAACTGATCATGTAATATCTGAGTCTCGACACGAGAAAACCGGTCTATGGGGTTTCCGACCAGGTCCGACAAAAACCGGCCTGTACAGTCACAGAAGATGGCAAGAAGCTTGAAATTTTGGATTTAAAAAGAAGAGAAATTGTACTATCTGTGTAGCAAAAACAAAGGCGCTGATCAGCTTCGCAGTTACTGCGAAGCTGATCTGCGCCTTTGTTATCGCATAGGCAAAGATCTGGTTTTCTCATGACATGGCTCATATCCGACCCTTAAATCCTTTTTGATCTTGAAACTGTTTAGCCCCTCATTTGAGCCACCTCGTGGAAAAACCAACAATGTGGTTTCCGAACAGGTCTGACACAAACCGGCCTGTACAGCTACAGAAGCAGGCTAGAAGCTTGAAATTTTGGAGTTAAGTAGAGGAGGAATTGTACTATCCGAGTAGCTAAAACAAAGGCGCTGATCAGCTTCGCAGTTACTGCAAAGCTGATCTGCACCTTTGTTTTCGCCTAGGCAGATTGTTGGTTTTCCCATGTGGCGGCTCATTTACTTAATTGTAGCCACGTCATGGGAAAACAAGCATTTTGCATATGCAAAAACAGATGGGCAGATCAACTTCACAGTAACCAAATTTCCAGCCTCTTGCCATCTTGTGCTTGTACAGCTCAGTTTGTGTTGGACCTGTTCTGAAACCTTATTGTTGGTTTTCTCATGACGTGACTAATTTCTTTTTAGGTTAGCCGTATGAAGTCAGCAAAATGAGTGGATGCAAAGAGCCATGTTTTGGGATAGCAATTCCAAAGTTCAAAACAACCACTTTCACAAGACTCTGGAACAGATACACAGAACTGGACAAAATATTGATGAATAAAAAGTCTTTGCTGAGAAGCTTCAGGTTTCCCTTCTTAGATAACACATTGAAGGACAAAGATTCTCATGTCACGAAGGATAGTCAGAAATTTCTGTTATCTGCTAGTCAGATGCAAACATGGTCAATGTTTAAGAGTTTTAGAAAACTGTTTTCTGTGCCCATTGTTTATTGTGAGACTAGGAATGTTCAAGAGGAGCCCAAAGATTCTGTAAGTGGTGCTGATCTTCTAGAAAAGAACTTCAATACAAGGAGGCAACAGGTTCTTGTGAATCCATCAGTTGGTCTGACAGAAATTGACATCATTAACTATATTGACAGCCAGACTGGGAAGGATAGATTAAAGGCCCTCTTTGAGAAAAAGTGAGTTTAACATAATGCAAGGTTTTATGTACTATGAAAACACGCCCATGCAATATACAGAAAATGTTTTGGTTGTAAAAATGAAAATTTTCACTGGAAAAAATTTGATATTTTTCTTAGTTTTGCTCAAAACATAGATTGTGGGTACATGTTAGAACCATCTCGGCGAGGCGGTTCTGACGAGTACTCACAATCTATGTTTCGTGACAAAAATAAGAAAAATATGTATACCCCTGCAAATCCCTAAAAGTGGGGTTTAGGGGGGTATGCATTGCAGGGACATGTTTTCCTGGTGAAATATGAACATTCAAGCGATTATGGTAGTATATGGCTTCTTTTGGTTGTTGTAGCTGGACACTCTTTGTAATGCACGAAAGACATTGTTTTTCTAAATTATTTAGGGAATGCAATACATGTACATTTATAAGTGGCAAAATTGGGAAATAGCAGTAATCAGTAATAATAGTGTATGCTTTAGCTAGCACCTGGAAAAGCATGCAATTGTAAAAATTTAGTCCAATGATTGTTTTGAACAACTCTTTATTTTATTTAGAACAGACAGCAAGTTATGAGATAGCTCAAAATTCACATTTAATTTATTTGAGCCGCCGCATGGGAAAACCAACAATCTGCATAGGGGAAAACAAAGGCGCAGATTAGCTTCGCAGTAACTGCGAAGCTGATCAGCGTCTTTGTTTTCACTACACGGATAGTACAATTCCTCTTCTTCCTAAATCCGAAATTTCAAGTTTCTATCCTGCTTCTGTGGCTGCACAGCTCAGTTTTTGTCGGACCTGATCGGAACTCCAAATTGTTGGTTTTCCCACGCACAGGCTCATTTATTTTATTTTTTTCAGTTTACGAGGCGAGCAGAGCCCAGAGCTGCAGAGAATTTCTAATCAGTTGACAGGGATGGTGTTGGCGATATTCTTGGGCACTATGGTCTTTGGTGCTGCTAAGGGACGGGAGGAATTTATCAGGAAGAATAAAGCTACAGTTTTCCTCACTAAAGGAGCAGCAACTGTAAGTTGACTGTTGGAGTCAGGAAAAAAATGTACACATAATGGTTTTACTGTAAATTTAGAAATGAGAACTTAATTTTCGCTACTTTTCGTGAAATTGATGTCTTGCAAATTCAAAGTTCTCGCTAATGAAGAGTTTCTATAAGATTTATAGACTGCAAGAGTACTCATTTGCAAATTCAAGAAATCGCTAATAATTCAATTTTTAAAGCTAAAAAAAAAAAAAAAGAAAAAAAAAAAAAAAAAAGTACACAAACATTTCTGAACTTACAAAGTATCTAAATACATGTATTATGTTTTTGGTGTAAAAACCTGTAGAGTTGTCTTGATTTCAACAGTGTTTGTACATGTAGGAGCTGCATGGTTATCATGTTTTCATTTGAAGAAAAATGTTTTTAGCTTGACTGCACGAAGTGCATAGAGCTATTGCAGTCACCCCGGTCGTCCATGTTCCCGTTCCTGTGTGCGTTCCCGTTCCTGTGTGCGTTCCCGTTCCCGTGCGCGTTCCCGTTCCCGTGCGTGTCACACTTGCGTTAAAGTTTTGTAGAAGTCCATATCTTGACAACCACTCATCAGAAAGCATTCATACTTGGACCATAGATACCCTGTAGGGTTAGCTTTCATTCCATGGCTTCGGGCCCCTGGGCCCAGGCCTGGGGGGTGGGGCTGGAGGTTAAAATCTAGAACACCTTAAAAATAGCTACATGTATTATTGTGTTAAAGTTTTCTAGAAGTCCATATCTTGACAACCACTCATCAGAAAGCATTGATACTTGGGCCATTGACACCCTGTAGGGTCGGCTTTCATTCCATGGCATCAGGTCCCTGGGTCCATGCCAGGGGGAGGGGCTAGAGGTTAAAATCTAGAACACCATTAATAATAATGGCTTTTCTATGATATTGTATTCTAGAAGTCTATATGTTGAAAATTTTTTATCAGAGGGCTTTCATACTAGGACCATAGGTACCCTGTAGGGTTGAGTTTCATTTCATGGCATCGGATCTCTGGGCCCATGCCTGGGGGGTGGGGCTGTAGGTTAAAAACTAGAACACTGTAAAAAATAGATGTACTGCTGTGTAACTTTTACAAGGAGTCCATATCTTGACAACAACTTATCATAAAGCATTCATACTTCGTACACTTTAGGTTCCATGGCATCGTACCAGGTCGGAGTCAGGGGGCGGGGCTAGAGGTCAAAATCTAGAACACTCGATTTTTTTTTCTTTTTATTTCTTCAATAGAAACAACTTAGGAAGATGGTTGGTCATTCATCTTTTGACTTTGTGACACCGACTTGTGTGTCACGACGGTAAGGGTTGGTTGACCTACTTTCCATGGTTCAGTGATTTTGCCTTATATGTTGACACTCAATTAAGCCTGAGGAAATAATTCTGTTTACTTTCAATATACCCTCGATATCGTCGTTTAACTATCGATCGAACTTAAATTTACCTTGATACTATATACGCGCTTATATTTATTTTTAGCCAGAGAGTGACAACGAAGTATTTTTGGATCGATGACCTTGAGTTTGCTTCGTTTACAATGTAATCAGATATTTAGCATGTGTGATCAGCCATCGTTGTCCAAACATAAAAGTCATAGTTGTTACTTGGTGGTTATAATTGAGCCGCCTCGTGGGAAAACCAACAATGTGGTTTTCGAACAGGTCTGACACTAACCAGCCTGTACAAGCACAGAAAATAGCCAGAAGCTTGAAATTTTGGATTTAACTCGAGTAGAAGAAGAATTGTACTATCCGAGCAGCGAAAACAAAGGCGCTGATCAGCTTCGCGGTTACCGCGCGAAGCTGATCTGCGTCTTTGTTTTCGCCTATGCGGATTGTTGGTTTTCCCATGAGGCGGCTCATATATTAGCACATTTCTGCCGTCAGGACATCCGCTTGTTGGCTCATTTGCTCATGCACACCAACAACATAAGTATATAGTAACTGTGTCACATTACGAAAACTTGCCCATGCGTTATACAGATTTTAAATATTTTTGCTAAAAACATCGACTGTCGAACCACGTTAGAACCGCCTCGCCGAGACCCACAATCTATGTTTTGGAGCAAAAATAAGAAAAATAGGTATAGCCCTGCATATCCCATTTTTGCTATATAAAAGGTTAACGCGGACATGTTTTCGTGATGGACTCTCCCAGCTTCTGAACACCATATTGCACATGAGGCTTTTCCGTAGACAACTTCTCGCCCAGCGATGTCATGTTTCAGATTTTATTTTCAAATACTTGATGGTATTAGAAAGAGGGGAACTGTACTTCCGTAAGACAACATGAAGATTTGTCTGACATTACATAGACTAGAAACAGTGTAAATTTTAACCCAGCTGTCGTGTAAAACCACATAGAACTTGACAGACGTTTTGCGTAGTGAAACAGTGTCGTAGGGTGATCTAGGGGAAGAGCATCGGACTCCGTATCGAGACCCCCAAATGCGGCGGCGTGTTGTGTCATTGAGCAAGAACTCATTAACTCGCCTGCAGCTATGTCTCCGTCTCGACACAAATGGATATTTGTTGACTGGGATGTTAAGCCATTACCAGTCTGACAAAACTAACCTTCAACTTATCTTTACACTGATTCATTTGTCGCTGGCATGTCGGCTTTTTAATTAACAGATACAACTATTTATTATCATTTCTCTCCCTCTTGAAATTCAAAAGGGAATAACTTTAAAAGGCATAAAGACAAGTTTCAACTAGAATGTCCATCATAACCATGGTAAACAAATATTAAGATAATATCAAAAATAATCTCTGGGGTCGAGGCTCATGTCTTATATAGTTTTATATTCGTGACAACTATGCAAAGTGTAATTAATAGTGCTCAAATCGTCCGGAACTCCTGTCTCAATATGATCGTACTGTTTAGGTGGGACGTAAAACACCAATAAAAGATACCAACAGAATCTTACTGAAGAGGACAGAGATAGATCACTGGATGGCAAAACAATGAGTAGGCCTATTTGTAAACATACCTGTAGGAATGACTATTTAACAATGGATATTGACCAGTGTATTTGTCATCAAGTTTCAAATTGAATAAGATAAGATCTGTTTAGACAAGTGAAGTGGTAAGTCCTAGATCAACCAGTTTATCGTCCGATGGACCGATTTATGGACTGATATTGTTAGTTGTCCATCTGTTTTCAATATAAACATCACAATAAAAACGGGAAAACCCCGAGGTTTTATGAAATCATAATGGACATATGCATTTTATTCGTTTGAGATCAACCAAGTGACTCGTTTAAACGCATCAAGGTCGGTGGGTTAATTTGGAAATATTGTGAAATTAGTTTCGGAATGTGGATATTCATGTTATCTAAATTTTCCGGCATCAATCATTTATGAATCTCGGGTATGATTTTCAGATATTACCAAGCAGTGTAGATATGGATTGAATCAGATTCAAAATAATGTTTATTGGATCCGAGGTTTTACACAAGTATATCGACAGACATACAATGACATACAATGAGTATGTATAATTCAGGTGAGTCGGCTGTCGACATACCGAGACATGAAACCCATATCGTTATACTCGCACGAAAGTAACCTTTTGCGTATTACAAATGGCTCGGTCGACAGCACACTTGCTCCCATGGTATCTGTACCGACCTGGTGCTAAACCTAGCTTCTCTTACCAATGTTTAATATATTTGGTCCCATTTAGATAATACTAGTCTTTGTATCAACTACCATGTTGAAAGTTGTAAAATTTCAGTAATTCTCTTTGGCTCCATGTTGCCAAATCTAAAGGGTCACTGACGAGACTTTAATAGTCGAAACCGCGGTATGGCCCATCCCCTTTCTCATTAATGTCTTCACTGCTCTTAAAGGATCTCAGTTTTAATTTTTATTTGTCGTATTAACGATGGATTTGTCACGAATATGTGTCAAGATGATGCGATTGTAACGTTCGACCATCTGCTTGTGCACACAAATATGCTACAGCATCTGTTTCAGACTATATCCCATATTGCGTGTTAAGACGAAGTTGCATAGACCAATGCAGATTTAAGCTTTCACGTGTGACTACTTTATATCGTGGAATTTCACCATAAAAAGCGCATGGCAGCCATAGAAAACGAAGACATACTTTCAAACTTCTTTGACACTGTCATGCGTTTTTTTATATGTGTATCAAAATTTGCGTAAAAGAAACACTAACTCAAATGAAAACTAACATTGAAAGCGCTTGAAATCATTCCTTGGAACTTTTACTCTATGCTCCTCCTATGCCAAACCTTTATTTGTCCTTCAAATGTCAGTCTGACATCTAAGTAGGCAACATAAACGGAATTTCATCATCAACATTGTATCATGACTTCTAAATACATAATTGGTTTAAACCCCACGCACCCTGTGTCCAGTTGATTTTATCAGTTAATGAATATTTGCTTTGTTGTAATGTCGGGATGTTCACGTCCGTTTTCAAATATCAGTTTGAATATCATATTAAGAGGTAGCTAAATCAGAGTAAATTCCCCCTCCAACAACCCGAGATTGGAAAAACTAAACTGACAATCAGGTGCTATACAAAGACAAGAACGCCGCGGAGGTCAGCATTCGACCTATACACTTCGTAGAGGAAAAAACCGATGCTTTGTAAACCCTAAAAGTCATGTTTTGTGTTTCATACATTGTAGGTATACATTAGAACCGCCTCGCCGAGAACGGCCACGTTTTCCTGATGCTTTTGTATGTGCTCAGTTAAACAAAGCACCTTTGCGGACAAAATACCACTGGTATATTCTTAATATTTGAATGCGAGTTAGGAAACAAGGCGTGTCAATGGTCGCATTTGGGTCTGTGTTTCCTTTAAATACCAGGGTCCAGAATAAAGTTCGATCCCGGGCTTCTCCAACTATAAACCGACGTCCCGTCTCCATATGACCTAAGCTGTTGGTGGGACGTTAAACTCGAAATCAAATCAAAAAGTAATCTTATTTTCATCATGGTTATATGACAATTTATAAACAGGGTTTCGTAACGAATCTTACGGAAGCCTATTGACATATTGACATATTTATTTCAAGGTCGAGCGGGATACTGGGAAACTACGCACCTAAAAATATCTTACCTGTGTCGCAGCCAATATAAAATTTACTACAGCTAAAAATAAACATTGATCGATCGAGTTAGGTTGATGTAACGTGCATAGCAAAGTAAACAGAATATTTTCTACTGGTGTAGTATATTTTCTTACTTCTTTCAGATTATGAGTGAGTACGACCAGGCCTTTGACCCCAATATAACTTATAGGTCACTGTGACCTAATTTCACGGTTCAATGATTTTGCCTTATATCTTGACACTCAATTAGTATATTTTTATACTTTTTTCAGATTATGAGTGAGTATGACCAGACCTTTGACCCCAATATACTTATAGGTCACTGTGACCTAATTTCACGGTTCAGTGATTTTGCCTTATATCTCGGTACTCAAACGGTTTATGAACAAACTTCTTTCAAAGTATGTTTGTGTATGACAAGACCTTTGACCCTGAAGTACTCCTAGGTCACTGTGACCTAATTTCACGGTTCAGTGATTTTGCCTTATATCTTGACACTCAATTAGTATATTTTCATACTTTTTTCAGATTATGAGTGAGTATGACCAGATCTTTGACCCCAATATACTTATAGGTCACTGTGTCCTAATTTCATGGTTCAGTGACTTTGCCTTATATCTCAGCACTCAAGTGGTTTATGAACAAACTTCGTTCACACTATGTTTGCGTATGACAAGACCTTTGACCCTAAAGTAGTCCTAGGTCAGTGTGACCTGATTTCACGGTTCAGTGATTTTCCTTTATATCTCGGCACTCAATTGGTATATGGACATACTGCTTTCACGATATGTATGAGTATGACAAGACCTTTGACCGTAAAGTATTCCTGGGTCACTGTGACTTAATTTCATGGTTCAGTGATTTTGCCTTATATCTGGACTCTCAGTTAGTATTTTTTCATACTTCTTTCTGATTATGAATGAGTATGACCAGACCTTTAACCCAAACATACTTATAGGTCAGTATGACCTAATTTCATGGTTCAGTGATTTTGCTTTATATCTCAACACTAAATGGGTATATGATCATATTTCTTTCACATTATGAGTAAGTATCACTAGACCTTTGACCCTGAAATACATATGGGTCAGTGTGACCTTATTTCACGGTTCAGTGATTTTGCCTTGTGTCTTGGCACTCAGTTGGTATTTGAACACACTTCTTTCACAATATGAGTGAGACCTCTAAATCTTAGGTAGTTATAGTTAACTTTCATGGTTCAGTGATTTTGTCTTATTTCATCAAGGCAAAAAGATGTATGGGTTACTGCACTGGGTGCTTCCTTGGTCCCGATATAAAAAGGTTTTGTTTGACTTTTTGGTAACGGATTTTGTTCTACTTCTATAATACAGTAAATACCCACAAAACAGTGCCGACAATAACGTAAATTGCTTAATCTATATCACTTTTTAACGAATCAAATTAAATGTAACAATAAAATTGCATTCGAAGCATTACATTATGATTTGAAATTCTTTCAGTGACGTCATAAATTAGAATCAAATCAAATTTTTGACCAAATTCTAGGAATTATTGTAGAAAAAAATCTTGTACCTGAATCAAACAAAACCAAATCCTATTGGGACCTATAGTAAAAGTCAAACAAAACCTTTTTATATCGGGACAAAGGAAGCACCCAGTGTACTGGTCGGGTTTGGCCTTATGTTTGACAAAGGTCAGAAGCAGTCGAGCACGCTGTCCTGCGACAGCTCTTATTGATCATACTTTTTATGACTTGGTACTGAAGTACTTTCTGCCTTTTGCCTAGCAAGCACATGCTACTTGTATTGTACATGTACATCAGGAAAACATGTCCGTGAAAAGTATATCCCTTTGAACCCACAAAATTGGGGTTTGCAGGGGTATACCTATTTTTCTTATTTTTGTTCCAAAA
The DNA here is from genome assembly GCA_964017185.1 of Rugalucina vietnamica. NCBI lineage: Eukaryota > Metazoa > Mollusca > Bivalvia > Lucinida > Lucinidae > Rugalucina > Rugalucina vietnamica. Next base: position 52,719,040 of record OZ024875.1, on the reverse strand, counting down.
CATAGATTGTGGGTACTCACAATCTATGTTTTGAGCAAAGAAAAATATCAAAATTTTTCAGCTGAAAATATTCAATTTTTAAAGCTCAAAAATATATGTTTATTGCAAGTTTTTGTAATGAATTGTGTGGGGATAGTCAGTTTTCCCCTGCAGTCTGTTATGTTTACATTACATTGCCCTATGTAAACAAACCCCTAGTACACTGTATATTCCCTGCACTTCAGGGACTGGGTAAAGGTCAAACCCGGGGGCTGGAGTGGGTGTTTTGACATATGACTTGCACAGAAGACCTCAAAGGCAGACTAAACACTCATTACAAAAACTGCATTGTAGAGATGAGATTTTTTTGGTTTTGAAAATGAAAAAAAAAATCACATGAAAAATTTTAATATTTTCAGTATTTTTGATCAAAATATTGATTGAGGGTACACGTTAGGAACCGCCTTGCCACGTCGGTTCCAATGAGTACCCACAATCTATGTTTTGGAGCAAAAATAAGAAAAAAATGCTTACCCCTGTACACCCCAGTTTTAGTATATGAGCCGCCTTGTGAGAAAACCAACGTGCTTTCCGAACAGGTCTGATACAAACCGACCTGTACAAGCACAGAAAAGAGCTAGAAGCTTGAAATTTCTGAGTTAAGTAGAGGAGGAATTGTACTATCCGAGTAGCGAAAACAAAGGCGCTGATCAGCTTCGCGGTAACCGCGAAGCTGATCTGTGTCTTTGTTTTCGCATATGCAGATTGTTGGTTTTCTCACGAGGTGGCTCATATAAAATTAGGTTGTAAGGGTCTCTTCTGTACATGGGCATGATGTTTTGTCATAATGCTGTTCTTGTAATTGTTCCAGAGACAGTTAATGGATGCTATATTTCTAGAGAGTATCAAGACTGGATTCACCCTGACTTTTAAATTTGGGTTCTTTGCCGCCATTATGATGTAAGTCAACATTCTCTTAACCAGATTTTAGGTGTTCAGTTTAAAAATGAAGAAATGTATTGAAAAAATGCTGAGGGATGTCAAATGATGAAAACCTTGATCAGACACTTCTACTGACAGTCTGATATGGTTCTGCAATATTTGCCTGGGACTTAAAATCCATAATTGAATATAAAAAAAAACATGTGGACAGTTCTGTTCTCATGCAAATTAGTCACACATCATGTGAATTATCTTCTGATAAGGATTCGTTCAAACTGTAAGCAAACAAGCGAAATAATTTATAGGGCCTAAGAACCTTGTCTTAGAATAGACAGAATGAAATTATTTAGGATGCAGTATCTTCAAGACTTCTGCACTCTATTGGATTTACCCCTCAACTTTCACACAATAAATGATCTCTAAATGTCTTTCTATACATTTATTGTACAGACAACTTTGATCACCTACATAAAAGTTCAGCGGCAAAACTTGTATTCCATTTCAGAACAGCATCAGAAGCTATAGCTATATATAGAAACAAGACATCACCTGTAGAATACACAGTTTCTGGTGGTATGTGGTCCAGAGAATGAGCTGTGTCATGAGAAAAACATATTTTTGCCTGTGCAAAATGATAAATGCAGATCAGATGTGCACTAACTGCACAGCTGATTATCTATATTCATTGCCTATGTTTTTACTGCCCAGAGTGTTCAATCCCCTAAAAGTTTTAGCTTTATTTATCTTATTTCAATTACACAGAAAGCTCATGGAACTTATATGCGGGTTCTTGAAAGCGCGGATGTTAGCATTATGTGTTCAACCCCTCTTCTTAAATCCTGTGGACAATTTGTATCGTTCCTGAAGCCCTGAAGATAGGTCTTCTCATGACACAGCTCATATGGAATTAGAAGTTATCCATGTCTTCCCCTGACACAGCTCATATGGAATTAGAAGTTATCCAATGACATAAGTCTTTAAAAGAAGGAGAAATGTTTTCAGTATTTCGGTATTCAAATAAATTATGCTACACTGGCAAAACAAAAGAGCGAATCAAATGGTACTCTATTGACTTAGGATCAATATACTCTGAGCCGCCTCATGGAAAAACCAACAATCTGCATAGGCGAAAACAAAGACGCAGATCAGCTTCGCGGTATTACCGCGAAGCTGATCAGCGCCTTTGTTTTCGCTACTCGGATATTACTATTCCTCCTCTACTTAAATTTCAAGCTTCTAGCACTTTTCTGTGCTTGTACAGGCCGGTTTGTGTCGGACCTGATCGGAAACCACGTTGTTGGTTTTCCCACGAGGTGGCTCACTCTGTTGACAGCAAATTTTGCATGTAAAGTATGCAGTTGATTTGTTCATAAATGAGCCGCCTCATGAGAAAACTACAATCTGCATACGAAACCAAAGGCGCAGATCATGCGAAGACTACGGATCTGATCAGCACCTTTGTTTTTGCTACAGGGATAGTACAATTCATTTACTTTTTAAATCCAAAATTTCCGTCCTCTAGCCATCTTCTGTGCTTGTACAGCTCGGTTTGTGTCCGACCTGTTCAGAAACCACATTGTTGGTTTTCCCACGAGCTGGCTCAAATATTAATCTTTTGCTACAAATTGTCTTCTTGAGCATAAAGTGGACTGAGCAGCAAAGACTAATGAGAAAGGGCAGATGTTAAACTTAAGCTTCATCTAGTTCAAACCGTTTGATTTTATGCAACAAATGAGCTGCTCATGAGAAAACCAACAATGTGGCTTTTAAACAGGCCCGACACAAACCGAGCTGTACAAGCACAGAAGACAACTAGAGGCTGGAAATTTTGAAGATAGAAAGTAGAAGAATTGTACTATCCGTGTAGTGAAAACAGGGGCACTGATCAGCTTTGCAGTTACTCGGAAGCTGATCTGCGCCTGCAGATTGTTGGCTTTCTCATGAAGTGGCTCAAATGTGTTCATAGGAGGACCCTATGGAAGTCTGGCATTCATTCTAAATATGCTTTCCTCCTGAAAGATAGAGATAATTGTATTTATTCTGTATTTCAGCTGCAGCAGGTTCTATAGTGAAGTTTAACTTGGGTCCTAAAGGCATGATATCTGGTGGAGTGATTGGCTCCCTTATAGGGTAAGTCACATGGAAAGTGAGAATGGCATTTTTACATTGACGAAAACATAAGATGCAATACAAATCAGCTGATGATGGTATCCCTACACACACAGAACACGTATCTGTGACATGATTCCAAATTGTTATAATGAAAAGGTACAAGTAGGCAATGATCAGAAAAAGGGGCAATCAGGAAGAATAACCACCCCATCATACCAAGAAAACATATTGTAAGCCAAGTGAGCAGCTATTCCCCAATAGGCGGCCACTCAGTTGCCCGAACTAAACTAAAATATGAAAACATACATAAGGCTAAAAAAGCACAAAAATTTGACTCCAAAACACAAAACAATTAGAACCACAACAGGATTATCGCCTTGGAACGAATCATCCTTCAGCAGGTTATGGAGTACATGAAACAAAGATTGTATAAGCAATGCCTGATTCTTATGTAAATAGTTGCCCCTTCATCTCTGATTTTAATGTGATGCTACACAGGCTTTATTCTATCAATTCTTGGCCCTTCAATTGTTACAAACTTCCAAGGTATCCAAATATGCAGGAGGTAAATTTTCACTTTCAGATTTGTTCTTGGACTAGGCATAACACAGATAGCCAGATATGTGGAAGACACACAGGAAATCAGACACTTCAAGAATATACAGACCCAGCTCTTAGAGGAAATGTAAGTGAACAACATTACGAAAACTTGTCCATGCAATATGGAGATTTTTTCAGCTGTAAAAATTGAAAATTTCATTATAATAATTTTGATATTCTTACCTAATATATTTGCTGAAAACATTGATTGAGGGTACACATTAGAGGCTGTTCTAGGGACTGCCCACAATCTATAATTTGAAACAAAAATGAAAAAAATAGCTAAACCCTTGCATACCCTTTGCTATATAAAAGTGGGGTTCAAAGGGGTATATATTAAGCGGACATATTTTCATGATGAAAGGGCTAGGTGCATTTATGATTGTCTTCTGTCCATCTTCAGATTTATTTATCAGACTTTTTTTTCTCTCTTTTTTTAGCTCACCTGAGCCGTTAGGCTCACAAGGTGAGCTTATAGGATGGCCATGATCCGTCGTCCGTCGTCGTCCACCATTTTCAAAGATCTTCTTCTCTGAAACCGCTTGGCCAATTAAAGCCAAATTTGATATGAAGCATCTATGGGAAGGGGGAACCAATGTGTTAATAAATAATCCAGGTCACATGACCAAGATGGCCGCCATGCCCATATATGGTAGAAACCCTTCAAAATTCTTCTTCTCCGGAACCACTGGACTGATTTCAACGAAACTTGGCATGAAGCATCGGGCACTGCAGTACTACAATGTGTTTATAAATTATGACCTTTGGATGACCTTGACCTATTTTACGGCAAGGTCAACATAGGTCGCCCATGCATTTGAATGGGGAAAATTGTTAAAATGTTATTTGAAAGGCAAAACTTGAAGAAATGGGCAAATGGACTGAAGTAGGTAATTCTGAGAAAAAAATTGGACCACAGGGGTTGGTCTGCCCCCACCCTGGGGCAATATACATGTATATTACAAAAATATTCAAAGATCTTCTTCTCTGAAACCACTTGGCCAATCAAAGCCAAATTTTATAGGAAGCATCTATGGGAAGGGGGAATCAATGTGTTTATAAATAATCCAGGTCACACGACCAAGATGGCCGCCATGCCCATATATGGTAGAAACCCTTCAAAATTCTTCTTCTCCGGAACCACTGGACTGATTTCAACGAAACTTGGCATGAAGCATCGGGCACTGCAGTACTACAATGTGTTTATAAATTATGACCTTTGGATGACCTTGACCTATTTTACGGCAAGGTCAACATAGGTCACCAATGCATTTGAATGGGGAAAACCTTTAAAATGTCATTTAAAGTGAAAGTCTTGCAGAAAATGGGCAGTAGGACTGACTGTTAATGATTCTGAAAACAATTGGACCCCAGGGGCATATTTGCCCCAACCCCGGGGCATTATACATGTATATTACCATACTATTCAAACATCTTCTCTGAAACCGCTTGGCCAATCAAAGCCAAATTTCATGTGAAGCATTTATAGAATGGGGGAATCTATGTATATATAAATAATTAAGGTCACATGACCAAGATGGCCGCCATGCCCATATATGGTAAAAACCCTTCAAAAATCTTCTTCTCCGGAACCGGTAGACCTATTTCAAAGAAACTTGGTGTGAAGCATCTATGGCTTAAGTACTACAATGTATACATAAATCATGACCCTGTGATGACCTTGACCCAGTTTATGGCAAGGTCAACATGGGTTGACCATGCATTTAAATGGGGAAAATTGTTAAAATGTCATTTGAAGGGAAAAGCCAGCAGGAAATTGGCAAATGGACAGAATATTGATTATTTTGAAAAAAAGAAAAAAAAAAAGAAGAAAATGGCCCAAGGGCTTCATCTGCCCCTGCACTGGGGTTAAATACCATAATATTCAAACATGTTTATTGGTATATGCAGCAGATCTCAGGTGAGCGTTTACAGGACCATTGGTCCTCTTGTTTTTTTTTTGTTTTTTTTTGGAATTTTGTAAATGCAATCTATAATATTTCAGCATATGTGACAGTCCTAATGTTGTGATATCTTATGGTGACATTGGTTTAATTCTGCCATGGTTTACATCCTACCATTATCATATTAAAGCTGCTAGCTGAGAAAAGCACCTGTAGCCCATTAAACTACTCTCAAGGAAGTCTGCCTTTGGGATTTCTGACCTGGTCCCGAGGTTATAAAACTTTTTTCATGCTCAACTCAGCTGAGCTTGAAATTTATCGTGCTGATAAATGTTAAAATGCCAACAATTGTTGGCATTTTAACATATATCAGCAAGATAAATTACCAGTTTTTGAGGTTTGAACCTGAATTTTCCACTAATTTTTACTATTTCAGCATTTATGAGCAGTTGAAATTTCATGCTCAGCTCATCTGAGCATGAAAAAAGTTTTATAACCTTGGGGCCTGGTAAGAAACTAAGGACATCTATGCTTTAGATGTAAAAAGTCCCTAAATCTCAGATTTGGGAGGACGAAATTTTCATGTTATGACTATGGGGCTGAATTTATTATTTATAGGAGAATAAATATATATACTTTCGTTTAGAAAACAGTTTGGCTGATTCAACAGAATCCAGACAATGCAACTAAATATTTTCACAACCAACCCCAACTTTGGCAAAAATGAACCATGAGACTTTGAACTGATTTGCATTTGTTTGTCAACAGCACTTTTCAAGCAAACAAATATGGGCTTGTTTGTCATATGAATGCTGAACAATATCCACACATTGATTGTTTATTACTTTGTAATTTTAAGTTTATTTTGAAAGAAATCTTAGCTTAGTACATAATATCTTTAATTTACAATCTTATAGTTTATTTCTAGGTGTGTTCCCCCCCGGGACCCACCATGCCGTTTCGTCAGTTTATGTGTTTTTCACATGCACACATCATATCAAAGTGGCATCCTGGGTCTAGGGGGGGAACAGGGTCATCTAGGCGAAAATGTATAATTTCCTGAAATTTTCTATGAACCAAAATTAGCACACTTGTTATGGACAATTTTAAAGACATCAACTGTAGAATTGTAAACATTCATGGTCGTATTTCTTGTCAAACCAGTGTCAGGGTGAGTATATTTAGGTTATGTAGATGTATTTATAGAGATACAGTACAGGTTCAAAAGTAAATTTGCTTTCAATCTATGCGTATTGCATTAATGCTTAGAAATGTTAATTCCCAAACTAATGTTAAAATTGACACAAATTATGCCATTGACAGTCAAAATATGCAAGAACACAATAATAATAAAGAACTAGGCATTTTCGTCTTTGAAAGTGACATATTTGTCAGTTAGGGAGTACTCCAATCTAAGGCATAGATGTCCTTGGCGTGCTCAGCTTCAGAAGCTAGCAGGTCTTGATTATCAATCATACTAGAAATATTACCAGTGTCATTGATGTTTTCTTCCTTTAGAAATTATGTTTATGAAGTGAGCTATGACGAGAGAAAAGTGGTCTTCCGGGCTTCCGACCAGGTCCAACACATTACAGTCCCAGAATAAAGGCTAAAAGCTTGGAATTTCGGATTTATGAAGAAGAGGAATTGGTACTATGCGTGTAGCAAAAACAAAGGCGCTGATCAGTTGTGCAGTTACTGCATAGCTGATTTGCTCCTTTGTTTTCGCATAGGCAATAATCAGGTTTTCTCATAATGCGGCTCAAATTTAAGTCCCCTGGATTTTTATTTTAGCTGCATGATCTTTGTACCATGATGCCTCTTCACAAGTTTCAAGAGAGGATAAAAGTTATTTTTTCTTTACACAAATAAATGTACTCATGTTTTATTAGGGTGCACACTTCTTCTCTGCCTGGCATGTCAGTTACAAATTTGAGAACAGCTTACTATTTGGACATCTTTGATGTGTTAAGATCTTTATTTTGTCATTCAGTTAAAGTGCAGTGGCAAAGACCGTTTACATTTATAGTAGTTAGATACAGTCCCTTTCACTTGAGTTTGCCATTTGAGTATTTGCATTACACAAGAAGACCATGTGTTCTGAAGATCTGAGGTTCTTTTAATGTTGTCTACAAAGACATCTGGATTGATTGATCTGCTGATTTGAGTGACAGGTTCAAACTAAATTACCTTTAAAACTGCAAACTCAAGTGAAATATTTATCTTACTATGTGGAATTTTGATTATGTAAATAGTGATATGTATCTGCTAAAATTTATAAAATTCTGTTTTTTCCTATCCTATTTCAAATGTGTGTTCTTAATATGCATTGTATCATTATGTTAAGCAAAGAGTTTTTAAGTAAAAATATGCTTTAACCAAACAATTACGTAGTAATTACCTGCTGAGCGACAGGTGGGTATGATATTTTCCTGACCTGTCCAGCCAAAAGCATGCACCGAGAGCCCAAAGGGCTTGAGGTGCATGCTTTTGGTGGGACAGGTCAGGAAAATATCATGCCCACCTGTCACGAAGCGGGTTATTAACTTACCTTATGACCACACTGAGTGAAATTGTAGTTTGTAATACATACACAACAATAATGAACACTGGTAAAGTGCCTTTTCTCGCGGTGTATCTATTGACAGAAAACTGCACGTGCAAAACGAGGAAGCTCGTCAACTGTACCGCATTGCTATTGTCAAAAATAGACCAGAATGAAGTATTTTCCCTTGTGCATTTAAAACATTTTGAAGCAAAGTTTTATTTTGTAGTTTTAAGCATTTCGTTCTCAAATCAGCAATAAGTATTATCTTTTATTGAAACAGTTATTATAATAGACCGTGTGTGAGCAAATATAAATTATCTCTTCTTTTATATGGAAAAACATTATAACCACTTCGTAATGATTTTCAGATATGTATATATTGTGGCTGAACTGCAAGGTTTTAAACCGAAGGACCTAACTTTCCCAAATCCACTTGGTCAGTTAGGGGACCAGCATACAAAATGCCCAGTTGTATTTAAGGGATACAGTTGGTCGTTTTTGATTATGTCAGCTCTGTAACTGCCCAGTCAGATCAATGCCCAGCGCTCGATATTTAAACGATATTCTTTACTTACATTGTACTTGTTGATGCCTCCCTGATTTCTCAGACATGGAAATAAAGAATCGTCTGCTCTCATGATATTGGGACTGAAGTGTGAGCCGGAATGGCATGGCCACACTTTACAAGAGGCATGATTGCATGGAAGTTGATGTGCAAAGAGCTTTCACCACCTGTCTGCAGGTCAGGAAAGTCACTTTCACCACCTGTCTGGAGGTAAGGAAAGTCACTTTCCTTACCCCCAGACAGGTGTGAAAGAACCTGGGTAATTTTCCTAACATCGCATGTGGCAATTCAGTTTCAAAAATAACTTCCCAGAAGTTACATTATTAGCTCACCTGAGCCGAAGGCTCACAAGGTGAGCTTATAGTATGATAGTCGAGCCGGCGTCCGTGGGTGCGTCCGTGCGTGCGTTCACACTTTCAATCTTGAATATCCCCGAGACAACAAAGCCGATCGCAATCAAATTTTATCTGAAGCATCATTTAGGAGGGGGAAAGGTTGCATTAGGTTTTGGCCAGGTCGGATTAGAACTCTGGTTTCCATGGCAACAGATAGCTCCCATTGAGTTATAATGGGGAAAATGTTGTGGCCACTCTAGCAACTTCATTTTTAATTGGATCTTCTTCATTCTTGCAGGTAACAAGGACAACCATAACATCTCGGATGAGTTCGAATTTCGGCCAGGTTCCACCTCAGATTGCGGAGTTAGCTGCCCTTGAGCGTCTAGAAAAATCTCCATAGACTTATAATGGGAAAAATGTTGTGGCCACTCTAGCACCTTTATTTTTTAGCTCACCTGAGCCGTCAGGCTCACAAGGTGAGCTTATAGTATACCCATGCTCCGTCGTCCGTCCGTCCGTCCTTCGTCCGTCCGTCGTCCGTCCGTCGTCCACCATTTTCAAAGATCTTCTTCTCTGAAACAGCTTGGCCAATCGAAGCCAAATTTTACATGAAGCATCTATGGGAAGGAGGAACCAATGTGTAAATAAATAATTCAGGTCACATGACCAAGATGGATGCCATGCCCATATATGGTAAAAACCCTTCAAAAGTCTTCTTCTCCGGAACCACTGGACCGATTTCAACCAAACTTGGCATGAAGCATTGATGACTCAAGTACTACAATGTATATATAAATCATGACCTTGTGATGACCTTGACCTATTTTACGGCAAGGTCAACATAGGTCGCCTTTGCATTTGAATAGGAAAAATTGTTAAATTGTCATTTAAAGGAAAAATCTTGCAGAAAATGAGCAGTAGGACTGAATATTAATGATTCTGAAAAAAATTGGGCACCAGGGGCTCATCGGCCCCCACCCCGGGGCAATATACATGTATATTATCATAATATTCAAACATCTTCTCTGAAACCGCTTGGCCAATCAAAGCCAAATTTTACATGAAGCATCTATGGGAAGGGGGAACCAATGTGTATATAAATAATCCAGGTCACATGACCAAGATGGCCGCCATGCCCATATATGGTAAAAACCCTTCAAAAATCTTCTCCAGAACAGGTGGATCGATTTCAAAGAAACTTGGCATGAAGCATCGATGGATCAAGCCCTACAATGTGTATATAAATCATGACCCTGTGATGACCTTGACTTATTTTACGGCAAGGTCAACATAGGTCGCCAATGCATTTGAATGGGGAAAACTTTTAAAATGTCATTTAAAGTCATTTAAAGTGAAAGTATTGCAGGAAATGGGCAGTAGGACTGAATATTTATGATTCTGAAAAAAAAAATGGACCCCAGGGGCTCATATGCCCCCACCCCGGGGCAATATACATGTATATTACCATAATATTCAAACATCATCTCATCTGAAACCGCTTGGCCAATCAAAGCCAAATTTTATGTGAAGCATCAATAGGAAGGGGTAATCAATGTGTATATTAATAATCCAGGTCACATAACTTAGATTGCCGTGATGCCCATATATGGTAAAAACCCTTCAAAAATCTTCTTCTCCAGAACAGGTGGATCGATTTCAAAGAAACTTGGCATGAAGCATCGATGGCTGAAGTACTACAATGTGCATATAAATCATGACCTGTGATGACCTTGACCTTTTTTTACGGCAAGGTCAACATAGGTCGCCAATGCATTTGAATAGGGAAAACTTTAAAAATGTCATTTAAAGTGAAAGTCTTGCAGGAAATGGGCAGTAGGACTGAATATTAATGATTCTGAAAAAAATTGGACCCCAGGGGCTCATCTGCCCCCACCCCGGGGCAATATACATGTATATTACCATAATATTCAAACATCTTCTCCTCTGAAACCACTTTGCAAATCAAAGCCAAATTGTATGTGAAGCATCTATGGAATGGGGGAATTAATGTATATATAAATTATCTAGTTCACATAACCAAGATGGCTGCCATGCCCATATATGGTAAAAACCCTTCAAAAATCTTCTTCTCCGAATTTTGAGGACCGATTTCAAAGAAATTTGGTATGAAGCACCAATGGCTGAAGTACTACAATGTATATATAAATCATGACCCTGTGGTGACCTTGACCTATTTTACGACAAGGTCAACATAGGTCGCCAATGCATTGGAATGGGGAAAACTTTTAAAAAGTCATTTGAGGTGAAAATCTTGCAGGAAATGGGTAGAAGGACTAAATATTAATGATTCTGAAAAAAAATGGACCTAAGGGCTCTTATGTCCACACCCCAGGGCAATATACATGTATATTACCATAATATTCAAACATCTCCTCTAAAACCACTTGGCCAATTGAAGCCAAATTTTATGTGAAGCATCTATAGGATGGGGGAACCAATGTGTATATTAATAATCTAAGTCACATGACCAAGATGGCCACCATGCCCATATATGGTAAAAACCCTTCAAATATCTTCTTCTCTGAAACCAATAGATTGATTTTAATGAAACTTGGCGTGAAGCATCCATGGACAGAATACTGATTAGTCTGAAAAAAGAAAACGGCCCAAGGGCTTCATCTGCCCCTGCACTGGGGTTAAATACCATAATATTCAAACATGTTTATTGGTTTATGCAGCAGACTCAGGTGAGCGTTTACAGGACCATTGGTCCTCTGGTCATTGGATCTTCTTCATTCTTGCAGGTAACAAGAACACCTATAATATCTCGGATGGGTTCAAATTTCAGCCAGATTCAACCATTGACTGCAGAGTTATCTGCCCTTGAGTGTTTGAAAAATCATTATTTTGTGTTGTGGCCACTCTAGCGCCTTCAATTTTAATCGGATCTTCTTCATACTTGGAAGTCACAAGGATAGCCATAACATCTCGGATGAGTTCGAATTTTGACCAGATCTGACATCTGATTGCAGAGTTATCTGCCCTTGAGTGTTTCAAAAATCAATATTTAGTATTGTGGCCACTCTAGCGCTTTCAATTTTAATAAGATCTTCTTCATACTTGGAAGTAACAAGGATAGCCATAACATCTCAGATGAGTTCGAATTTCAGCCAGATCGGACCCTTGACTGCAGAGTTATCTGCCCTTGACTGTGTGAAAAATCAATATTTAGTGTTGTGGCCACTCTTGCGCCTTCATTTTTATTTGGATCTTCTTTATCCTTGGAAGTGACAAGGACATCCATAACATCTCGGATGAGTTCGAATTTCGACCAGATCAGACCTCTGACTTCGGAGTTATCTGCTCTTGAGTGTTTGAAAAATCAATATTTTGTGTTGTGGCCACTCTAGCATCTTTGTTTTTTGTTGGATCTTCTTCATTCTTGCAGGTAACAAGGATAACTACAATATCTCGGATGAGTTCCAATTTCCACCAGATCCGACCTCTGACTGCGGAGTTACATTGTATCTGCCATTGAGTGTTTGAAAAATCAATATTTTGTGTTGTGGCCACCCTAGCATCTTTGTTTCTAGTGGATCTTCTTCATTCTTGCAGGTAACAAGAATAACTATAATATCTCGGATGAATTCGAATTTCGGCCAGATCTGACCTCTGACTGCAGAGTTAGCTTCCCTTTAGTGTTTGAAAAATCAATATTTTGTATAGTGGCCACTCTAGTGCCTTAAATTTTGATGGGATCTTCTTCTTTCTTGGAAGAAACAAGGGTAACCATAACATCTTGGATGAGTTCGAATTTGAGCCAGATTCGACCCTGAACTGCGGAGTTAGCTGCCCTTGAATGTTTGAAAAATCAATTTTTAGTGTTGTTGCCACTCCAGCATCTTCAATTTTGATCAGACTTTCAAAAAAAAAAAATAAAATAAAATAAAAAATAACCACTTTGTCCGGTGACTGTACTTGTTGACTCTCAGGTGAGCGATTGTTGCCCTTGGGCTACTTGTCTTTGATCGTAGTCATAAGGTAAAATCTTTTATCAGAAGAGGTGACATCATTACCTAAAGATAAATGCAGAATAGATTTTAAGAACACCTGGCACCTGGGACGCTGTTTCAGTTAAAAAATATAATAAAAACTTACCTGATTTACACACAAACTTGATTGACCTAAATGCTCAAATGGCAAACTCGAGTGAAAGGGACTGTAAGAATTTTCTGAGATTTTCTAAATAAAACTTACATGATCTTGCGATATTTATGCCTAATTTTCATGTTTCAGAGAAATTAAAAGAAGTTTTCTGTCAGAAGCTCCTGTTGATGAAAACAATGAGGACTATGAAATAGAATGAGGATGCTATTCAGTTAATTACAAGTGGTCTAAATGAGCTTGACATAAGAAAACCAGCCTTCAAGGTTTCAGGCCAGGTCTGACACAAACCGGCCAGTGCAGCCACAGGAGAAGGCTGGAAGTTTGAAATTTCTGATTTATTAAAGAAGCAGAGGAATTGCACTATCTATGAAATGGAACAAAGACACTGATCAGCTGTGCAGATACTACACAGCTGATGATTGTGTCTTTGTTTTTGAAATGGTAAAATGCTGGTATTTTCATAATGTGGCTCAAATCCAGTGAGAAATGAAGGAGCTTATCAGGAAGGGATTGAGGGGCTGCTGTGTTTTATGTATCTTTAGGCTGACTTGCCAAACATATACAACATGAAGTTGCTTACCAGTATATGATAAAGTAAATAAAGAAGTGAAAAGTGCTGTGCTAGTTATTAGAAATAGATGGGCTGCTTGATGCATTTGAGCAAAGCTGCAATTAGACCACCTGAGTACAGGTTAACAATATACACATCTGAGTTTGCCAAGGGAAAGTGGTTCAGTCAAACCATTCATGCATATGAACGTTAATTTGGTGTTGTTGCTACTTTTCAACATGTCATCCAATTACTTGGTAGAACCATCCATGAAATGTAGGTGAAATAACATCATCATGATCACAGCAGTTGATTTGGACATTGAGCAACAAACCAAACAAAGTAATAAAAAGAAATCATGGTTAGTTTTTGTTCAAGTTTAGGATTTTATGGGCATGAAATTCCTGATTTGCACTACTAGAAGGTGCACAACATATGCATGTAAATTTTACTGTATTTATTTTACTAGGATAGGATAAAACATGCTTGCTTTTAACCTTGTGTGATAATTGTTAAGAAAATATAGAAGTGAAATTGTTTTATAAAAGCTTTATTATTTTTTTCTTTTTCCTGATGCATGACAGAAAATGATGTGACCAAAATATTTACACTTTCATGTGTGAATGCTACAAGAGATTTCCTTAAGACACAACAGAAAAGGAAATAATAATTGAGCCACTGCATTAGAAAACCAACAATCTGCATATACGAATACAAAGCCGCAGATAACTTCACGGTTGATCAGTGCCTTTGTTTTCGCTCCATAGATGAATATCTCTTCTTCTTAATTCCAAAATTTCAAGGTTTTAGCCTGCTCCTGATATTGTACAGACCGGTTTGTGTCGGTCCTGTTCGGAAACCCAAATTGTTGGTTTTCTCAGGTACTGGCTCAATTTGTATCTATTTTGTATCAGACTTACCATGCATTTTATACCTGCCACATGTTAAATTCTAATTTACCAGCTATATTGGAGGTCATGTTTTCCAAAGGTTTTTGTTTGTTTGGATTGAGGTCATGTCGGGACAGAACCAACGCTTCCTGGGTTTAACCAGTACTGTAGGGAGCTAATATGTGTCTTGCTCAAGGACACAACACATCGATTCGGAGTCCGATGCTCTACCATTATGCACCGCGCTCCCGTTTTCCAAAGGAACATATGCTTTTGAAACATGGATAACACGATAGAATTTAAATAAAAAGTAAAACTTGGTTCATTTAAGAGTAGTGAAAATATTAATGAGGAAAGAGATAGGCCATACTGCGGTTTTGCCTACTCAAGCCTCATCAGTGACCCTATAAACCTCACATTATGGAGATAATGGTACCCAGCTGTGAAGAAGTGGTGGACTAATAGATCTGCAGATAGGAAATGAGGTGATTGTTTTTCATGCTAAAGCTTACTTTCAAATAGTAAACAGAAAGGCAATTTTGAGGGAGTAAGGAGATCATTTGAGCCGTGACGTGAGAAAACCGGTCTTCGGGGTTTCCGACCAGGTCCAACACAAACCGACCTGTACCAGCACAGAAAAGAGCTAGAAGCTTGAAATTTCGGATTTAAGTAGAAGAGGAATTGTACTATCCGAGTAGCGAAAACAAAGGCGCTGATCAGCACCGCGGTTACCGCGAAGCTGATCTGCGCCTTTGTTTTCGCCTAGGCAAAAATCCGGTTTTCTCACGATGCGGCTCATTTAACTGTGTTTAAAGAACACTGGATTCAGAAATGAAATGCACATTAACCATAGCTGTTCCAAACGTCTGTCAAAGCATAATATGTCTTGTTTTCCAATCCTCACTATTAAGCGTGTCATGTGAAATATCCTGTCAGGTTATTTTGAAAAAATATTTACAGTTTATTGTTTAAACCAAAGTACTGTAAAGGTGAGCAATATACATATACATTGTAGATGTGCAAATTTCAAATTCCTTGGTTGAAATTAGCTAAGATTGTATATATAGCTCATTAAACCATCTTTTGAGCACAGTTTTCCACTGACTGGGTTTATTGTTGCTGGTTTGGCTGTCGTTACATTTGGTGACAGTGAAGGTATCATTGTGGATTAATCCTTAGGCATGAACTCGGGATACAGGCATGTGAAGTTTGACGAAGAAAGATAACAGCACTTTTCAATAGTAAAGTATTGTTTGTAAGTTTTTACCTTTGGCCTACATGCGCGGATCCAGAATTTTTCATGAGAGGGGGTCCAACGAAAATGGTAATTTTTGGTCACAGACAAGGGGGGGTCCAGCCCCCCAAAAATCCCGAAATTACCTTTTTTTAGGTAAAATTTTCAAAATCCAGGGGGGGTCCGGACCCCCGGTCCCCCCCTCTGGATCCGCGCATGGCCTATATAGTTCACCTGCTATATTTGACAGTTTGATTGAAATAGTTATAGCTGGGCTGCATTTGGAATCATGATGACCTAATAATAGTGTGTGAGAAGACGTTCGATGAAATGACGAAGAATCGTTTTACTTACGTTTTATCACGATGGTCCAGCTCCTTACGGCAAGGGAATGTGTATTTTACTTGTTCTGTTGCGACGGCACCCGGTGTGTGACCGTCTAGCTGCGGCGTGTCGAGTCATAATACGGTTCTCGCGGCACGTGCTGTAAACATAAAACCTGGACATTTGAAGGCCGGATCCATTCAAATGTAAGTAGTCAAACAGAGAGGTCATTCCTTTGAAGAAAAAACAAAGACAAACAAAAGCTCATACCCAATTAACGCTGCAGCCTGCTGTATCCTTTTTAGCTCACCTGAGCCGAAGGCTCACAGGTGAGCTTATAGGATAGGCAGGCATCCGTCGTCCGTCGTCGTCCGTCCACAATTTCAAAGAAGAATATTTCTGAAGCTAGTAGGCCGATCTTGATCAAATTTAATGTGAACCATAATTGGGTTGGGGGATTGATGGCATTAGGTTTTGGAGCAGATTGTATCAAAATTGTGGTTTCCATGGCAACAGATAGGTCCCATAGACTTACAATGGGAAAAACTAAAAAAATCTTCTTCTCTGAAACCACTAGGCCCACAGCTTTGATATTTGGTATGTAGCAATGGCTAATGGTCCTCTACATAAATTATGCCATTCATGCCCCTGGGGTCAAATTTGGCCACGCCCCGGGGGTCGATAGTCTCCATAGACTTACTATGGGAAAAAAAATTCAAAAATCTTCTTCTCTGAAACCACAGGGCCCACAGCTTTGATATTTTGTATGTGGCAATGGCTAATGGTCCTCTACATAAATTGTGCCAGCCATGCCCCTGGGGTCAAATTTGGCCACGCCCCGGGGGTCGATAGTCTCCATAGACTTACTATGGGAAAAAAATTCAAAAATCTTCTTCTCTGAAACCACAGGGCCCACAGCTTTGATATTTTGTATGTGGCAATGGCTAATGGTCCTCTACATAAATTGTGCCAGCCATGCCCCTGGGGTCAAATTTGGCCACGCCCCGGGGGTCGATAGTCTCCATAGACTTACAATTGGAAAAACTAAAAACATCTTCTTCTCTGAAACCACTAGGCCCACAGCTTTGATATTTGGTATGTAGCAATGGCTAATGATCCTCTACATAAATTGTGCCATTCATGCCCCTGGGGTCAAATTTGGCCACGCCCCGGGGGTTGATAGTCTCCATAGACTTACTATGGGAAAAAAATTAAAAAATCTTCTCTGAAACCACAGGGGCCCACAGCTTTGATATTTTGTAGGTGGCAATGGCTAATGGTCCTCTACATAAATTGTGCCAATCATGCCCCTGGGATCAAATTTGGCCACGCCCCGGGGGTCGATAGTCTCCATAGACCTACAATAGGAAAAAAACTAAAAAAATCTTCTTCTCTGAAACCACTAGGCCAACAGCTTTGATATTTGGTATGTAGCAATGGCTAATAGTCCTCTACATAAATTGTGCCATTCATGCCCCTGCGGTCAAATTTGGCCACGCCCCGGGGGTTGATAGTCTCCATAGACTTACTATGGGAAAAAAATTAAAAAATCTTCTTCTCTGAAACCACAGGGCCCACAGCTTTGATATTTTGTATGTGGCAATGGCTAATGGTCTTCTACATAAATTGTGCCAATCATGTCCCCGGGGTCAAATTTGGCTACGCCCCGGGGGTCGATAGTCTCCATAGACCTACAATAGGAAAAACTAAAAAAAATCTTCTTCTCTGAAACCACTAGGCCCACAACTTTGATATTTGGTATGTAGCAATGGCTAATGGTCCTCTACATAAATTGTGCCATTCATGCCCCTGGGGTCAAATTTGGCCACGCCCCGGGGGTTGATAGTCTCCATAGACTTACTATGGGAAAATAGTTAAAAAATCTTCTTCTCTGAAACCACTAGGCCCACAGCTTTGATATTTGGTATGTAGCAATGGCTAATGGTCCTCTACATAAATTGTGCCATTCATGCCCCTGGGGTCAAATTTGGCCAGGCCCCGGAGGTTGATAGTCTCAATAGACTTGCTATGGGAAAAAAATTCAAAAATCTTCTTCTCTGAAACCACAGGGCACACAGCTTTGATATTTTGTATGTGGCAATGGCTAATGGTCCTCTACATAAATTGTGCCAGCCATGCCCCTGGGGTCAAATTTGGCCACGCCCCGGGGGTAGATAGTCTCCATAGACCTACAATGGGAAAAACTAACAAAAATCTTCTTCTCTGAAACCAAAAGGCCCAGAGCTTCTATATTTTGTATGTAGCAATGTTTGGTAGTCCCCATTATAAATTGTGCCAGTCATGCCCCTGGGTCAAATTTGGCCATGCCCCGGGGGTCAATAGTGTCCATGCATAGACTTTCATTGGTCGATTCTCAATTAATTTAAATCTCATGAGCTTACAATGTGATAATCTCTCAGGTGAGCTACAGGACCAATGGTCCTCTAGTTATAACGTTGCTATGCTGAAACTTGAGTACAAGTGAGTTCTATTATATCGGCGGGCATATTTTTATCGCACCTGCTTATAGCAGGGTGCGATATAGGAGTCCAAATTTCTGTCCGTCCATACGTTCATTCGTCCGTTCGTTCGTTCGTCCGTCAACATTTACGTCGAAGTTTGGTTTTCTTGACATCAATGATAGCTGTGAGTCTAAAACCTTGCATAGTAATTGTCCTTGACATACCCTTCAAGCACGCACCTTGACCCGCTGACCTTGACCCATATTTCACGGTCCACTGACTTTGACAAATTTTACGTCGAAGTTTGGTTTTCTCGACATCAGTGATTGCTGCGAGTCTCAAATCTTGCATAGTAATTGTCCTTGACATACCCTTCAAGCACGTACCTTGACCCACTGACGACCCATATTTCACGGTCCACTGACTTTGACAAATTTTACGTCGAAGTTTGGTTTTCTCGACATCAGTGATAGCTGCGAGTCTCAAACCTTGCATAGTAATTGTCCTTGACATACCCTTCAAGCATGCACCTTGACCTACTGACCTTGACCTATATTTCACGGTCCACTGACTTTGGCAAATTTTACGTCGAAGTTTAGTTTTCTCGACATCAGTGACAGCTGCGAGTCTCAAACCTTGCATAGTAACTGTCCTTGACATACCCTTCAAGCACACACCTTGAACCGCTGACCTTGACCTATATTTAATGGTCCATTGACTTTGTTAATTGTCATGTGGAAGTTTGTTTTTTCTGCATCCATCATAGCTGCGATTGTGAAAGCTTGCATAGTAATTGTCCTTGACATGCCCTTCAAGCATGCACCTTGACCCGGTGCCCTTGACCTATATTTCATTGTCCATTGACTTTGTTAATCTTTACGTCAAAGTTTGGTTTTCTCTGCACCTGTGATAGCTGCAAGTGTGCAACCTAGTCTAGTAATTGTCCTTGACACTTTAAGAGAACACCTTGACCTGGTGCCCTTGACCTATATGTCACGTTTTTAGTTATTTTGCCCAATGCAGGTGCGATATCGACCGCGGAGTTGTACGCGACAAAAAGGTGTTCATAATTTGCCCGATGCCTACGTTTCATCCGTGCGTGCCATGCCGTGACCAGAATGCAACTGACCTCACCAGAAAAACGAAACAATTATATTCGTGATATGTCGTGGGGCAAACCACAGAGCGCCTGGGCGCCCACGGGATACACCGGCTTGTATGTATACCGTGATGTAGTTAACCCATATTTGATGAATGGATTTTCCAATCATTATTATTAGGGTGAGTCCACTTTCATTTTTAGGGGTGTAAGGAGTGATTTTTAAATTTTAATGTTTCGTTGAAAATTCTCAAAGCAAACAGAATAGCCCCAGATGGGACGCCGCGTTCTGCGGCGTCACATCTGGAGCTATACTGTTTGCCTATGTCCAACAAAAGGGACGCCAGGCTTAAATGAGTTAATGTGGCAGCACGAAGCAAGACGTGAAATACCTTGAATTATGGTGTACCGAAAGTCTCATAAAGCGGAATTAGGGTATATACCCAAATTATTTAGGGTATACACCCTAATTAATTAGGGTGTATACCCTAATTCAAAAATCGAATTAGGGTATATACCTTAATTAATTTGGGTATACACCTTAATTCCAATTTTGAATTATGGCATATACCAAAATTAATTTGGGTATATACCATAAATAATTTAGGTATAGACCCAAATTAAACTTTTGACCCTCTTGGTGCGCCTCAGTATGGTCAAGGCTATAATTAATGAAGAAAACAAATCGGAATTAAGGTATACACCCTAATTCGATTTTAGAATTAGGGTATACACCCTAATTATTTTGGGTGTATACCCTATTTAATTTGGGTATATACCATAATTAATTTGGGTGTATACCTTAATTCAAAATTCGAATTATGGTGTATACCCAAATTAATTATGGTATACACCCTAATTCGATTTTTTGAATTAGGGTATACACCCTAATTAATTTGGGTATATACCTTAATTCAAAATTCGATATAGGTGTGTGCTTTAAATACCGATTCTATCCAATCAGAACTGTTGTTACAAACAGACGCTTACCTAATTGCGCGCGCAATAGAGAATATTGGAAATCCCGCCAATGTTGGCACACCACAATAAGCTGTGACCTGTTACCGAGTATTACTACAGTGAAAGTCTGTTATTTAGGCAGTGCCGGACTCAAGTGGGGGAGGGTTGCAAAACGATATCCCCCACGAACCAGCCAAAAATTATACCTTGTCCCTAAAACCCCAGCTACAGCAACATTAAAATGAATGACGAATGATTCAGTTGTTTATTTTAATGTTTTATTACCTATACTTGTGTCAAATAGATGGAATATACAACAAAGTTGCCAAAGGAAGTTTGTTATGAAAACACAATTGTCCACACCTTTGATCAGGTTAGTTTTACAAGCTTCAACTTAATTCAGATCTCTGACCAAATCACATCTGTTAAAGACTCTAGGTGATCGTGATTAATGATGAATCTGTATAATGGATAACATTACACAACATAACATAAATTTTATTCATGACTTAACCATAAAGCTCATCGTTTTTACATACCATACAAAATAATGGATGAATGGATGGGGGAACACATTTTGAGAAGCGTCCCGCAATTATACTGCCACATACACAATTCATGTAAAAATGGGTTTAACGTTATTGTATGCTATCGCGCAGTCTGGTCTTACTAATTTCTTTGCGTTCGCTGATAAGTAATCAAAACTTTCGGCAATTTCCGTGAATCCATAGGCTACGTTGAGTTCTACTTCAACAGACACCTAACAAAAAACTGCTGTAACACAGTTGTGTTTTGATGGTAAGAAGTGTGATGATCTTGAGCACCTTTAATTTGTAGGTTTTGAATTTTCATGGTAGCCATTGAATGGCACGCGTGTATTGCTTGAATATGACACCAATTTTATTGAGCTAATATTAATGTATCTGGAGGTGCATGGAGTCTCTTCGTCATACCTTTTACAATCGGCGACTACTGTAGGCCATAAAATAAAAGTGTGTCATAACTGATTGCACTAAACAGCTACCTAATTGCGATAAGCGAAGTACCTTTGGGGACATGAACGCTACCTTTTTCTAAGAAATTAAAATATATGACAATCCTATTACTTCCCACTTCATTCATTCATTTGAAAAGAAAACGCTACATGTTTGTATGTTTGAAACAATCGTGTTCATTCATTCATTCATTCATTCATTCATTTCTTTCTTTCTTTCTTTCTTTCTTTCTTTCTTTCTTTCTTTCACTCGACATAATGGTTCAGAATCAGAACAGTTTACTAATGAAAAAATACCGCACCAGTGTGTATGTCTGTGTGTGTGTGTGGGGGGGGGGGGTAACGTCCATGTCAACAATTTTCTGTCAGTATCAATGTACATGTATCATGGTTCGACAAAACATTAACATCTTAAACTACCGTAATCATAACTCACTGTGTAGCGCCTAATCATCAATTTTAGTCATACCGTGATGGAGCTACAAATGCACATGTATCAATAATAAATTATATGCCACTAGTATAATAAGTACAGTATATAACTGTTGCTAGATCATATTTTGTCATAATTGATTAAAAATGTATTTATGATTGACTGTGCTTACTTTTCTTGATGCCTTTCGACGTTAGTCCGTACTTGGAGCATTCTGCTACAATCGTTAGTGCGGCTCCTTTCTCGGTAAAACATATGCATACTGTTGAAATAATAGGGCATTGTTATAAATCATTTTAGAAGCATTACGAAAACTGCTATCGGCTGGTGCATATTTTTACAAGATTATTTTAAAGCCTTCTTTTATTTTATTTCATAACAAACACTTATAATGCAGTATGCGCGACCATACCACCATTTGCTGATGTGCTGATTTTCGTGATATCAGGTATTAAGGTTTGTAATACATATGTATTATAAGAAGTATTCAGAATGTTGTGATTTTGGTATGGATCTTGCGATTCATACATGTGTACTTGTGGACAGAGTATAATAGGCTATCTCGCAGTCTGATCTTACTAATTTCTTTGCGTTCGCTGATAAATAATCAAAACTTTCGGCAATTTCCGTGAATCCATAGGCATCCTTTTGGCCTTGTTCCCTTGACATAACTAAATCTCGATGAAGGGGCGAGATCTACATCTGCGATGCATTTGTAATTTACATGTTACATTTGCTCAAACAAAATATCTCTAAAATGTTCTTTTCCATAAACACGATCAGCACACTCTCTAAGCCTGACGCATTCGTAGCATTATCATTAATCAAGAAATAATAGTAACAATAATAATGTCCGTTCCCGGAAGGTAAAAATAGGCAGTGGTCAGCAAATGGCGCAACCAGAAAGAAATGTACACTCCAAAACAGAGATGTGGAAAAATTAAATTATCAATTTGGTACTTATACTAAGTAAAATGACACTTTGGTTGATTAAGTAAGATTGAGTGATAGGAAAGCCGTCATTCAGAAAACAAATACGCGGACCTCGTATTTTTCACAAACAAATACGTGTTCACACCTCGAATATTCTAGGTTAATAACACCCACCATTTTACAAGTAGAAACCCTTTACTAAGAGAGAAGTACATGTACTTGCATGAACTATTAAGTCCTAGAATGCTAGAACATTGTGTTTGAAAATTGCTTTCAAAACCACATAGAAACTGATATATCTTTCCAGCTTTATCTGCATTTTTGTCATAAATATGAAACTGTCCGCTTTTAATGCAAAATCTTTCAAGAAGCAATGAATTATATCACATATGGACAAACTTTTTTAAAATTCACTTTTACCTCCCTTTCAAGATTGTTTCAGCTCATATGAGAGTAGGTGGGGCGAAAACGGGAAACTCCAAGAAAAACCACCTGACACACCCGCAAGCAGAACTTGGCTTGTCTCACATGTGGCCAGATCGGGACTCGAACCCACACCAGACACAGCAGTGAGATGATCGAGTGATTAAGAAACAGTGCCCCCAACCGCTCGGCCACGGGGGCCGCCCCATATTGACAAACTAAATATTCTGGTGGAAATATGGGCCCGCGCCAATTCCGGCCTTGAGAAATTGATAGGCTGACCATATGATTACGGGTTAACTACCCAGAATGTCTGAGCCTGCCCAGGAAAAGTGGTTCAGGCCAATCCATTAAAACATATAAGCAACAGTTGTTCCGTTAAATCCCTTCATTCGACGACGCACAAACCCTAGCTATATAGCTCGGCAAATGGGTCACTGTATGGGCGGCAACTTTAATATTCATATCTGGGCGTGGTCGGCTATTCCATCTGTTCAAGTAGGGAGATAATAGAAAAATCGAATTCAGTCAGCCTAGAGCGCTGTCACATATTTTACCGTTAAAGATCAGCTACCTATTTTGTCCAATCCAGTAAACTAGACAAACTCGGATTTTCATTCTAACGGACAACATGTGAGTTGAGTCTTTCAACAGTATACCTTTAGCTTTTACCTAGGTCAAAAGTAGACCATACCCAATAACGTATTCATAAGGTAACGCCCATACAGTGACCTATTTGCCGAGCTATACCATACTTAGCATCACACGGGGGTGGATTGTTAATGTATATTAATACGAGCCTTGCACATAAACGTAGACCGGACCTGGAAATTTTTTGCGATGAGTCTATATGGGCAGAACTAAAAGTCAAACAAGAAATATATTTGATAGGACTGTTTTATAGTCCTACAACAGCAGATCAAACATTTTTTAACAATTTTAATGTAAACATTGAAAGGGCATTGGAGATTTCAAATAATCTAATTTTGGTTGGGGACTTAAATGAAGATTTGTTGAATATTAACTATCGAAATTTGAGAAATATTTTATTAATTAATTCTTTGCAGAATGTTATAAGTAGCCCTACTAGACAAAATGCGATTTTGGACCCCATATTAATACACGAGGACATGCCTTATTGTGATAGTGGCGTAATAGACACACCCGCAAATATTAGTGATCACAAGGCCACATTTCTTATCATTCCCTTTGATTGTGAAATCAAAACTTCATACACAAGACTGATTTGGCTCTATAAAAAGGCTAACTTTGAAAATTTAAAATACAAATTATCAACCCAAAACTGGGATTGCCTAACTGAGGGATCTATAGAAGAAGCCTGTACTACATTCACAAAAATTTTTCTTGACATGGTGAAAACGTGTATACCTTCTAAGGAAATAACTGTAAGACCCGATGATAAGCCTTGGTATGACCACGAAATAAGGCATTTCACCTTAAAACGGGATAGGGTCAAACGAAAATTAACTAAATCATGTAGTAATGTCTTGAGAGAACAATATAAACATCTTAGAAATAAAGTCAATAACCTAAAAAGCATGCAAAAGAAAAATTTTATAATAATCTTGAATCTTCAATAACTGACTTTTACAGTAATGATAGGAAACAATTCTGGAAAACAATTAGATATTTCGTAAAGAATAATAATAGCACGACCTCAATTCCTCCATTAAAATCAACGTTACCCAACGGACAGATTACGACTTGCTACACCGATTACGAAAAGGCCGAGTGTCTGAACGAATATTTTGCATCTATTTCAACTATAAATGACGATAATTGTCAACTACCAACTTTCGAATTTAAATGCCCTAATAGATTATCTAATATCTCGTGTTCCGCCGACGAAATCAAAACCTTAATTGATATTTTAAATCCTAATAAAGCCAGTGGCCCGGATGGAATAAGCAACAAGATGTTAAAGCCCGTTGCCCAAGAAGTCGCTCAACCACTCAGTATCCTTTTTAATGTTCTTTTCGTGAGGGAAAATTTGCAGAATCATGGAAACATTCAAATGTAATACCACTTCCAAAAAAAGGAGATAAGTCTGAACCGTCCAATTTTCGACCAGTTTCTTTGTTAAGCGGGCTAGGGAAATTACAAGAACGAATTGCATTCAAACATATACATAACTATTTAATTGAAAACAATCTTATTTATAAATATCAATCAGGTTTCTTACCCGGGCATTCGACAACTTTTCAGTTAATTGATATTTATCATCACATATGCCAAGCAATAGATAATAGCCAGTATGCATGCATGGTATTTTGTGACGTGTCAAAAGCCTTTGATAGGGTATGGCACAGAGGGCTAATTTTTAAATTAAAACAGATCGGTATTAATGGTAATTTATTAGAATGGGTTTCGAATTATTTAAATAATAGACAACAAAGGGTGGTAATTAAGTCCTGTAAATCAGACTACAAAAAAACTAATGCTGGGGTTCCTCAGGGGTCTGTTTTAGGTCCCTTGTTATTTTTAATTTATGTTAATGATATATCAGAATCTTTATTAAGTTTGACAAGACTGTTCGCAGACGATAGCTCCCTCTTCTACTCTGCCACTAGTATACGCGATATCGAAGGTATTATTAACTCCGACCTCCAGATACTCTCAAACTGGGCAAAACAATGGCTTATCAATTTCAATCCACTTAAAACTGAAGCTATACTTTTTACATTAAAACAGTTTGTGCAATTTCCAAACCTTATTTTTAACAATACAATAATACAATTTGTTAATGATCACAAGCACCTCGGTCTTACATTAAGCAATACCGGGCAATGGCACAAACACATCGAAAATATTCTTGCAAGCGCTTCAAAGATTATAGGAATAATGAGGAGACTAAAATTTTCACTTTCTAGAGTTGCTCTAAATCAAATATATTTTTCTTTCATTCTCCCAGTCCTTGAATACTCTTCAGTAGTTTGGGATGGTTGTTCCCAACGTGACGAGGAAGCACTCGAACGTCTTCAAAACGAAGCTGCCAGAATAGTGACCGGACTTACACGATCAGTATCTATAGAAAACTTGTATGCAGAATGCGGATGGAGCTCCTTAGCTGAAAGACGCAAACATCACAAACTTACTTTTATGTATAGAGCCAATAATAATCTTGTACCAACATATATAACTGATTTAATTCCCCCTGTTATACGGGAAACAACTAATTATCCGCTCAGAAATCAAAATAATATCACAACGCCTTACTGCAGAACAGAATTATTTAAAAAATCATGCATACCCTCGTCAATATCTTTATGGAATTCTGCAGATGATAATCTAAGAAACTGTCCCTCGATTGATTCATTTAAATTTAATCTTAAAAAGGAAAGCACTTTAACTAAAGTACCCATCTATTATACATATGGCGACAGATTTTTATCAGTAATGCATGCACGAATCAGAAACAAATGTAGCAATTTGTCAAATGACCTGTGTCTCAATCATCTAACTCAAAATCCCTTTTGTAGCTGCAACTCCGAAATCGAAAACGCAGAGCACTATTTCTTTCGTTGTCCTAAGTATGTTAACGAACGTATAACTATGTTTCGTGAAACACATAGTTTCCATCCACTTAACTTAAACAAGCTTCTCACCGGTGATAGTAATCTATTGAGAATAACGCAAAAATATTTGAAGCAGTTCAAAAGTATATCAAGAATACTAAGAGATTTTCGAATACATAGACAACCCAACGACATATTTTACATTTATTATATAAAATGCCCGTATGCTTTGCTTGTTTAAACTTTTGTTATTGTTGTTGTTTTTTTTTTTCATCTATTCACCGCTGCTGACCCTTGCTATGGACTTCTTGACAGGACACTCAATTCACTTAATTACTTTATCAATTTATTTATTTATTTATTTATTTATTTATTTATTTATTTATTTATTTATTTATTTATTTATTTATTTATTTATCATTTTATTTATTTATCATTTTATTTATTTATTTATGTAAGCTGACTACCTTTAAAATTTATTTCTATATGTATATATTTCAATGTAAATCAAAATTAAGACTCTGCATTTATGTATTTTGTATTTGTATTTATAATCATGTGACCATATAATATTTGTTGATGTTGTACATATTAGGGGGAGGGCCGTAACTAATGTTGGAAGAACTTGTGGCCCAACCCCATTGCTTACATGTTCATGTAGATATATGGCAATTAAATATGTTTAAACTAAAACTTAGCATCAAAAACAACTAACAAATATATCAATTTCAAAATTGCATATATTAAATTGCCTTGAGCACTTGGACAGACGACTGACGTCGAACAGACGACTGAATAAAGACATATTTAACATAATTATCAACATAAAATGTTTCTTCAAGAAAGACAATTGTTTTCTGAAACCGAATAACATTAAAGATCTAATAATGCTAAAATCTTCCAAACTCGACAAAAATCCTCGACAGCATTTTCAGAATATATGATAATGTTCCTTGCAAAAAGAATCATGTCTGTGCAGACAAGATAAAAACTTTCCCAATAATAATGAATTCCCAATCCGTCAAACACAACAATACTTCAAAATTTATCATGAAAAATAAAATTCATCGATCTGTACGGTCGGACTGTCCAAAGCTGAAGTGATTTTACACCTTAACTGGCACGTGCAGCCAACTACTTTCCCGCCTTTCCGCTATGAAAGCGACACCTAGCGCTCATTGCACTTAATAACGGAAAGTAATTTTCTTCTTATTCGTAAACTCAAACGCAGAAAATTATATTTTACTCGGGTCGTTATAGTTTCAAGCACATTATGGTGGGACAGACTAAAACGCTGAATTTTCTGCTGAATTCAGCAACTGACTGATCAGCAGAAAATATACTAAAACGCTGAAATACTGAACTGCTGATTTTTTGTTGCACACCAATTTTGATCGTTGTTAAGCAATTGATAACATTTGTCAATATTTATGCAGCGTCTTTGACCGTCTGCGACCATACCATTTAGAAACTTGACAGTCGTTTTTGCTGATGTGCTGATGTGAATTAAATTCGTGCAGTTTCATATACGTATGCATTATGGTTGTCATGGCATTCTAACAGTGAGTAAAAGTTTCATAAAACGGAGGCAACATTCCGACATGGCCATAGCTGTTGACTGGGCCGCTAAATCACAAATCAATCAAACCCATTTCCTGTTTCTATGTTTAAACGTGTTTTTAGAACTGACAATTTCTTCAGTTGGTAAATGTTACATGCATTTCTAATCGAATCCGGACATGCGCGGATCCAGAAGATTTTTTCAGGTGGGTGGGGAAGGGTCCAAATTCCCAGAAGGGGTGTGACGGAAAATTTCAACATGGCAAAAATAATAACCTGGCAATTCCAGAGGGGGGGGGGGGTCCGGACCCCCTGTCCCCCCTTCTGGATCCGCCCATGCCAGACCGGACTGCGCATTCTACGATAAACACTTTTCTGTGAGAATTTTGACCAAGTAGAACACAACACATCATATGAACGAACGAACGAACAAATCTTTTATTTCACAACTCCGGTCATACATGTGACATCGAGTTAATATTATAAAAAAATACAATATGACATGACAAGCTTGAAATTAAGGTTAAGTATAAGTAAAGAGGTTATGGTAGAGTCTAGGTAAGTGAAGAGAAGAGAGGAAGAAGAGGTGGGGGTAGTGAAGATACAGTAAACATGACATTTAGATATAACGAGCTGGTGACTGCAGGTTTCCAATAAAGATTATCATACTGATGGGGATATGACAAACGGTATAGTCCCTAGCTGTACGGAACGGTATGTGTTCAACCTGGGCTAAGGTCCAGTTTATGACAATATATAAATCCGATGAGTGTATTGAAAAAACATACAAATGCAGAAAATTTGAAAATGTGCTTTGGAACTTTAAATGATTTCTTACTTTTATTAGTATGCGATCTAGAGTAATTTAGTGATGCGCAGTCATTATATTTATTTGTCAACACGTCTGTCTCGTCAATTAGCGCATCTAAACAACTGTCCAATTTTGAAATTTTAATTTTTTTTTTCTCAAAAACTGTATAGCTTTAGAAGAAGTAATGGCATAGTCTATCACTGATATGCCACGAAAAGTCATAGCTCCTACGTTTCTGTCATCGCCATACCTACCATTTAAAATGGACAGGTTGTGCGTTTTATACAAATCATTAATTTTAAAACCATGATTGTTCTTTTTGGCATCTTTGGAAACCCTACAGATTTGAATACCGAATTTTTCCAAAACACATTTTTGATCCATATATTCAATAGTATCTTGGTCAAAATGAATATATTCAGAAAGGAATGAGTCAGCTGTGGTAAAATCGTCCATGTTGGATGTTTGTGCATTAGAGTCTCCCAGGAGATACAGTAAATTATCCAGTTCCGGGTCACTTTTTTTTTCGAAGTGGTTTCCAGATAATTGCTCAGAGCAAATTAGGTTTCGACCTTACCATTAGAACGTATAATCCTTCTTCTAAATAATGAACTTCAATCTGATTAATTGTGAATATTCTGTGTGCCACACGAAGGCTTTGAAGCAGACCACCAATTTATCCAGTTCCGAATCATTTGTCCAGTTCCGAATCACTTGCGATAATTTTTAAACAAGAAACTCTCTGGCACTATTGCGTTATGATTTTGAGTTTGTAGCTTCATTACTTCTTTATAAAACAAGACTTACACACAGTTTACCATTTCAGATAAAAAAAAAGTATCCAAAAACTGTGTACATGTATAGGACGTATAACTTACGTTCTGGATATTGGCGTCAATCGAAAACAAATACGTTCTATGTTGATAATGGCGTAACTGGTTCCAGATTTTTGCAGTTAAGGCTGGTAATCATGGGCTGTGGATTGATTATTTTCATTTTGTTTGTTTGTTTGTTTGTTTGTTTGTTTGTTTGTTTGTTTTGTTGTTGATGTTTTATGAGTTTAACTTTCACCTGTTTGATTAACATTGAATTTCAAACACAGCTTTAATGTTGCACAAACAGGGATATCTAACAGGAGTATGTCAACTAGACTAGAAATCCAGACAGCATGTTTTTTTCGCGATGCAGATCGACTGCACAAAGAATCACCTGCGTAAGGAAACGACCATTTGAATTTTATTATTTGGGGGGTGGGGGGGGGGGCTGTAAGATTTTTTGAATAAAAAAAAACAGGATCCAATTTTGGCCGAAAAACGTATCTAGGACAGAGATTTACTATCTTACATATTGCAATGTATACCAATAAAAAGACAGGACCGCGTCGTGAGAGAAAAATAATATCCAGGCCGGAAACATCTTCCAGCACCCCCCCCCCACCTCTTAAAATTAATTCATTTATTTATCTATCTATTTTATCTATTTTGGGTCAGTTTACGTCCCTTTTAAGATCATTTAGCTCATATGAGACGAGCCAGTCAGTTGGTGTGGTGAAAACGGGCGAACCTCGAGAAAAAAAACCCTGGCAAATCTTCAAGCAGAACTTGTCTCACATGAGCCCACACCAAACACAGCGGTGAGACGATCGAATGAAACGCGTTAACGAAATCAGCTCTTCACCACTCGGCAACGGGGTGGGGGCTTTGGCATTCATTTATTTAATTAAGTTTCGGTAACTGAATAGCCACTTTTAGGGAAACAGCTACTCACTAGACTACTGTGTCAAAAGAAGAAATCAAAATAATAGATAGAACAATTTTGAGAGAGAGAGAGAGAGAGAGAGAGAGAGAGAGATGCTGCTAGATTCCTTATATGAGGACCATAAAGCATAACTCGGCGCTCAACGTGAGGATCGAACCCAGTGTCTGTCCTTCTTGGCTTTGTTGTGTGGTTATATTTGAAGCACGTTTAGTTTAGGATGTCAGGGCATCCTAACTTGGGACTCATTTTTTTATTAAGTTTAACGTCCCTTTCGTGATTATTTCAGCTCATATGAGACGCGCCAATCAGTAGGTGGGAAGAAAACGGGAGAACCCCGAGAAAAACAAAACCACCTGACACGCTCGCAAGCAGAACTTGGTTTGTCTCAAATGGCCAGAGCGGGGTTCGAACCCACACTAGATACAGTGGTGAGAACTTTGGGCACAAGTCCCATAAAATGGGGGCAAAGTCCTGACATGACCATAGCTGTGGACTAGAACGTTAAGCACCAATTCAAACAAACTGCATTGCAAATGAAAGACTGTGGTATTGTGGCGACCCGCACGCACGCACGCAAGCACACAGACACACACACATCAAATAAAATATTTACTGAGATTTAAACACTCCCCTCTCAGTTCCTTTATGTTTAGCGCTAAGACGTGTACTGCGATATTAATAGATTTACGAGTACATGTACTATGTCGACACAATTAATTTTTACTGACCCGAAACTAGCTAAATTGGTACAGTAGATAAGATTAACAAGCTCCTACGCAACAGAAAATCAATAAATGAAGTTCAGTTTTCCTGGTGTGTTATAATTAATGTTGGAATGCATGTTGGAACCAAAAGTGTAAAAAAATAATGTTCCAGGTTCATGCATTTTGCGGAAACCTGCAAACTGCGGATAATTACACATTCAAGTGCAATATACATTCTAATTCGACAGGTCATCTCGAAGAACAGATTTATTTTTAGCATGCAGATAAGTTTTCAAAATCTGACTTCGTGCAGATGAAGAGAAAAAGATAGACTTCATGACCATATAAAATATTTGTTTTTTAATAAAACAGCTGCTGTGTAGTTCGTGACGATACGATCACTTGATTCGGAACTGGATAAGATTCGAAACCGGATAAATTACTGTATATGTATTCGAACTTGCTTCGCACCGACACTATTTCTTGTTCAAAAATGTCATATTCATCTTCCGAATAGAATCTTGATTGCTGTGGCGGAATGTAAACCAACATCTTTGAAAATGAAAAAAAAAAAAAAAAAAAAAAAAAAAAAAAAAAAAAACGTGAAAACAAATAATTTTGGTACCACATTGTTTCATACGTTCTAACTAAGAAAATGAATACCCACACTTTATGTTTTCATAAATGACGGAGTTATAGGCGTTTGAAGTTCTGAAGTGAGACACATTTTTAAAATGACGTCAAGTAAATTGAAACGTCAGAAGTAATCCAAAATCTACAGTGAAGATATAGGCTGATATCAGCACAGGCGCTTGAAGTTATGGCCATAAATCATAAAAATAATGCTTCAGATAAGTGTCAACATAGCAATACGAAGTATTGCAATACCTACGGTATTGCTATGTAGACACTATTGTTTTAGGGCATGTTTTAATGATTTATGGTAATAACTTCAAGCGCCTGTGATATCAGTCACTAGTGACTTTTGATATCAGTGAGATTTGATATCAGTGAAATTTCATATCAATGAAAATACCATATTTATCAAGTTTTGATATGCTTTGTTTGTTTGTTTTTCTGCGTAAAATTGCGGCTATATTTACTTTCACATACGGATTAATAACGTTTGTTACTGACTGGTACCTTCGAATAAAGTCTTTTACGTTGAAATACTTACATGTTCACATTTGTGGCGTGACGCAGTGGTGCCACCGGTTTTGTGACACAGGCGAACCGTAACATTACGTGTTCGTATCTGAACGTATTAAATTGTATCGAAAAGTATGTAAACTGTGACGACAAAGACCGCAACTGAGCGAAACAACACGTATGGAACAGTATCGATCCGCAACAAATGCTTGATCGCGGAATGATACATTTAGATACGTTTTATACCGATTAGATACGGACAGCTTCGTATAAATGCCTTCAGTTACGTACCATTGCCTACCATTACCGATCGTCCATCCGCGCATGAATTTTTGACAGTTATGAAAATTTGCCCGCGGATCTTCCGCGCACTGAGGATACGATACGTATAGTTACGGACATTACGGATAAGATACGAATCGTTACGGATAGGACGGACAGATACGGAACACCTATCCGCAGCGTCTGCAGCGTACGTAAGCCCTAGTGTGACCTAGGCATTATAAAAGATTGCAATGAACAGCTACCCTTTTTTCTATGACATTAAAATCTATCTTATATGTGTTTCCTGAAATAAGAAGAAAAGCACTTCAATTTACTTGACGTCATTATCTTATATGTGTTTCCTGAAATAAGAAGAAAAGCACTTCATTCATTCATTCATTCATTCATTCATTCATTCATTCATTCATTCATTCATTTGAAAGGAAAGCGCTACATGTTTGTATGTTTGAAACAATCGTATTCTTTCTTTCTTTCTTTCTTTCTTTCTTTCTTTCTTTCTTTCTTTCTTTCTTTCTTTCTTTCTTTCTTTCTTTCTTTCTTTCTTTCTTTTCTTTCTTTCTTTCTTTCTTTCTTTCGTTCGTTCGTTCGTTCGTTCGTTCGCTCTTGCGTTCTAATTTAATGACGCGTTTCCAGCTTTATGAGGTGAATATATAAAATAAAATTCTTGTTTAACGTCCAAGTCGACAATTTTTCAGCCATACTGCGATGAAGATAAAGCGTCGATATCGTTACTATGCACATGAATGGTTCAGAATCAGAATAGTATGCTACTGGTGAAACAATACCGAACCAGTGTGTGTGTGTGTGGGGGGGGGGGGGGGTGGTAACGTCCAAGTAAGTCAACAGTTTTCTGTCATGTTGTTATGTTATTTCTTACTTCTAACTTCCATGTTTGTATGTTGACATAGACGGAATATTTCCATCGGTATTCCGTTATACCTCTCTGTCAGGAAAGTGAAACGAGGTACCGAAGTGGAGCCGAGTGACAGTTAGCCAGCTGACCTAATGTTGACATAGATGCTTGCGCCTGCATATGTGTACGCTGTGCATACATCATACCGTCCGTCCGTACGTTTGTCTTTGCTTGGGTCTGTACTGCACAAGTACTCGTGTTTTCTGTTTATATGTATGGATATATGCTTATGTTCGATATATGCATACGCACATGCACGTATGTTCGTGCGAGTGTGTGCATTCGTGCATGCCCATGTGTGTGTGTGTGTGTGTGTGTGTGTGTGTGTGTGTGTGTGTAAATGCACATGTGCGTACATTCTAACGGCGTTCGTGTGCGCTTGCATGCATGTTTGCGTATATTCACGCTTGCAGGTACACGTATGTTCATGCGAGTGTGCGTGCATGCGTGCTCAGATGTCCATGCGCATTGGCACGTGTATCAGACCAGGTTATTCCTTATTTCTTACTTCTTACTTACAACTTCTAACTGCCATGTTTATATGTTGACATACGGTTGCTTGAGCCTGTGTATGCATACCGTCCGGCCGTCTGTCTCTGCTTGGTTCTGTACTGCACAAAGGTTCTTCAGTCTGTATATGTATATGCTTATGTGTGCGTTATTTGCATGCTTGCATGTACGTATGTTTGTACCAGTGTGCGCGTATATATTAAACTTTTCATTCAGAGTAAAATCGGGTGGGACTAGATAGCGAAAACAGGCTCTTTTGGGAAAAGATGCGAAAAGATGTTTTTGAACGCCAAAAGAGTCGTATATGATGCACTTCAAATTAGTTATATTTCAGGGAGCAAAATAGTAGCAGCATGTCATAATACAAGTATAAGAATTTCTGAAATATTTAATGTTGACAAAAAGGTGCGATTGCTCTTTTTAAGATTACTCAAGGTGTGAATTAATACGGTAGGTGTTGGCTGGCACGCGCATATATTGCCTTATGACACCTTGTTGACTCTACAAATAAATATTATCCTCGATATAATCA
Organism: Rugalucina vietnamica; assembly: GCA_964017185.1. NCBI lineage: Eukaryota > Metazoa > Mollusca > Bivalvia > Lucinida > Lucinidae > Rugalucina > Rugalucina vietnamica. The sequence goes on along the minus strand of OZ024875.1, from coordinate 52,683,864 downwards.
TGTATTTTAAAGAGGCAATATTAATATTTTAATTTGAATAAATAAAACAAGTTGGCTTCTTTAAAAAGAAACCAATGAAAAGGTCAGCAGCTGTTTGTTATAAGAGATTCCTTTAAATTTGCTCTAGATTTCAGTGTTGTTGATTCTCTGGTTTGTCATTAATTTCGATTCTCATACGTTTCAGTTTCGTTTCCTATACATGAATGTCGTTTCTTGTTATGAACGCTTGACCAGTGTGTGTATCTGTCACTCAAGGCATTGACCAAAATTTCTGATGTTATGGAACCAAAGCCAATACTAAAGGGAAAACGATTACAATCAATATGTCGATGTGTAGAAAACCATTTTGCAGTGCAGTCAATTTGTGACAGAGTTCTGAATTTTGACCTGCAGCCACACTACCAGAAACAGACCCATATAGAGTTCCTATAGTTTCTGTACCCCTCGTCAGGGTATCTACGATCTAAACCTAGATGCGCTATATGATAAGCAGTCACCACGATCGAGACTGCTTGCTAGATTTTACCGTTATTTGACGGGGAGTGTCAAAAATGGATACATTTAATTGATTGCGGTTAACTGTCTAGTCAGTATAGACGGGTTCACTAGATTTTATTAAGCGCTTTATGTGACAAAACGCGTAATTGAGAGAGAGCAGTCGATCATGGGTAGAATTTTCTTCATATTCAAAGTAAACACTGTGGAAAAGGTCCTGAGGGACCTTTTCCAATAAAAAATGGAAAGCACGCATATTTGTCTCTATGTATTAGTAAAATGACTGTTGTTGCCTCTTTTCGCCAAAAAACCTCTTTTCGCTATCTAGACCTACCGAGTAAAACCCAAAATTGGAATAGTACATATATTTTGGAATAGTTTCCATTGCTTGTTTCTAGAATATGATTTTTTTTTTCAAATAATGAATATGTAGATGTCTATTGCAACCAATTATGACACACAATATGGTCAATTTTATGACCCCTAAAAGGTAGCCAGCTACCTGCGTCTAAGCCCCGCCCACTTTGCAACTCTCTTTGTAGTGTGTGTACCTGTGTATGAGCTCCGCCCACTTTGCAACCCCTTGTGTAGCATTCATATGCAGCGAAATTTTGTCCATATTTACCATCCATATAAGCTTCAGGTGTGTTCTTCTATGGAAATAAATAAATAAATAAATAAATAAATAAATAAATAAATAAATAAATAAATAAATAAATGTTATTAGCTTCATTGAGGTAACCACCCTTGTAAATAACCTAGACAGAAATATATACTGAACAAAAAAGAAACGCAACATTACGTCACCTAAAATTGAGGAGCGCATTTGCCATTTTTATGCTTTGATTGAAACAAAGAGTCATGTTATACTAAACTGTGAAAGTTACAGTGATTTGAGACAGGCAGTGTTTAGCCAGTCCGTGAAAACTGACAGTAATTTTCAAACTCTCTCAGAAGCTGATGAAATAGAATTTCTTTGTAGCAAAAACCTGTTTTAATATTCTACGAAGAATCGCATTTTATTTTAATAAGTAAATAAATGTTTAAGCGAATTTATTAATGTTATACAGGTCTTTTAAATAGGTACCATTCATCGTTGGTTTCAAGTGAAAAAGAAGAACGTGATTTATTGTGGAACTAATAATTTTATGACCGACAAATAGGACAAACTGTTCATGCCAATTTTCTTCTGCATGCATATTTATTTATTTATTTATTTATTTATTTATTTATTTATTTATTTATTTATAGAGGACCTTACACTAGTGGTCATTTCATATGAAATTTATTAAACGAGCCTTCGGCGAGTTTAATAAATTTCATATGAAATGACCTCGAGTGTAAGATTCGTTTTATCATATGACTTTTAAAATAGGATTTTTCGCCTTCGAAGTGAACATAATTATTTTCAATGAGAATTTACATTGTTGTTACGGACGTCGTCAATGACGTTGCGTATTCCCGCAAAAGTGTTAATACACGTGTGGTCATACGATTTTCATAAAGCAATGGCTTAATAATATTAATTCAGAGACAGTATAATTTTATTTCCGGAGAATTAAACAGTTTCTGTATAAATCGTATAGAAAGTTAGGTATCAAATTTTACTGTTTACAGCTTTTTTGATAGAAAATTGCCAGACGTGGCTAAAATGAAGGGGGAAACTGCATTATCGTTCATAGTAATTAATCTGTTTTGACCAAACATGATAAATAGAGGATCTTACACGAGTGGTCATTTCATAAAGCAAGCAAGCAAGCAAATTTATTAGCAAATCAGCAAAATACAATGCCTTTGGATGTACACTACATATAAACAGCAATATGACATAGATGTACAAAAACAAATATTGAAGCAATACAATGTAGTACATAGGGGTTATCAGGAGACAGCTAGAGCAGATAGAGGCTGAGCTCGTGCAATATTTGCAGACATAATAAATCTAGCTAATTTCAGAATAAAACGGGGTGAATTTGACGACATAATATTAATAAATTTGGCTACTGATGGCCAAGAGGACCTGGTCAAAAATGATCTTCTTAAGTCAGTATACAATGGACAGACTAATAAAAAATGGTATTCTGACTCAACCATGCCCATCGAGCAGAGACGGCACTTTCTGTTCTGACGTGAAACATCAAAGTGGCGCCCCCTCTCAATTTCCAGGTTATGTGCACTGAGACGAAATGCTGCTAGTTCAGAACGTAGCGAATCATTTGAAATACATTCCACATATTTTTCTAATTAAAAATTTGTTTTGAACTGACAATAGTATTCCAACTTTGAAAAATCGCAAATAGTAGCATACCAATTCTGTGTAAAGTGGTCCCTGATTCGATTCCTTATCATCTCATAAGATGGTATCTGAAGATCCTGATTTAACCACATGTGGCTAAATCCCAATTCGTCAAGTAAAGATTTTATACCGTCTGCCCAGGAAAGCTTATGCCTGTATCTACTTGGCCGTGCATGTGCACGTGCAACTATTTCGTCAATCTGAGATTGGAATATTCTGGTCATTACAGAATTTCTGTTTGTTAGAAGTTTCAACCAATACTTAATTGATCGCTCTTTGGCAATAACTGAAAGTGGGAAGCGCCCGAGGTCTCCATAAACTGCATAATTAGGAGCTTGTACACGAACACCTAGCAACTTCTTGCAAAACTTTATATGAACCTTATCGACATGATCATATCCATATATTCCCCATACTTCTGACGCATACAAAAGAATTGGAGCTACTATAGAGTCAAATAATCTCAACTTAGTTTTGACATCAAAACTCATTCGCTTAAAGAGTGCCAATAGTTGATTTGTTGCTTTATTTATAGAGGATCTTACACTAGTGGTCATTTCATATGAAATTTATTAAACGAGCCTTCGGCGAGTTTAATAAATTGCATCTGAAATGACCACGAGTGTAAGATTCGTTCATATACTATAGAGCGGCCAGATGATCAAGACTACCAACGTCAACGCGAGAAACGTTACGTTGCATCGAAATTGATGACGTCGACGTGAACTTTGGACAACGCTGCGGTCAAAAGTTTCATGAAACTGTTGGAAAACTGGAGTGCCAAAGCTGTATTTTTGTTCAAAATTACAGGTAATTTTTAACTATTTGTTTTTTACATGAAGTTTTGTGTACTTTATTGTGCGACGCATTCTGTAAGTTTTCTAGTTTTGTCATTTGTTCAGTTAAAGTGTAAAGCAAAATGGCTGCCAGATATTTTTTCAATGGCGACCATCATGCGAAAGTAGTCCCACCGGGAACGCCCTTCCTTGGACCCGTGCAATATGACAGAAGTTTCCATGGAAAACCTTCTAAACTATTGAATATGGAAAAACATTCAATTTTTTCAGCAATGCAAAGTGAACGTGACAATTTCTTGGATATATAATAATTGTCCATATTCCATTGGTTATTAAAGGGTATATAATAAAAAGGTTATTGAATGAATATCGTAAAAAATATTCGTGCGTCCTCGCCATATGATCAAATCAATTCAACAAAAGAAATTGTTCACACCCTGAACAACCTTTGTTTTCAATAGACCAACAAACCAATTAAAGTGACACAGCCATATAACCTAAGTGGTGCATTAGACTGAGCTTTAGAAGAATCACTAAGTTGTAGGCTGTTGAAATGCTTGGATATTGCTACCTGTGATTGCTGTAATATGATTTGTAGCTAAGACTGTTAGATAATATGAATTTTTAGGGAATATACAATTTCCATATCAGACTGCAAAAGGCAATTGCAAACAAGAAAGACAAGTTTCATGAATTATGTTGTTTTTGGGAATGGGGGGTGGATTTTGCCCATATTCATGTATACCATTGATGCACATTAACATTTAACATAAAACCAGCCAAAGTTTATCTAATTGTAATCAGATGTAATCAGAATGTAATCATGATTACAAGCCATTTTTCCAATGTAATTGATTAAATTAAATTACTTGTAATCAGAAAAATGGTTGATTACTGATTACAACCGATTACTTCAAAATCTGTAATCGATTACAGCTGATTACGATTACAGATTACAATTACCCCAGCCCTGCTGTAAGGGATGGATTCGTCCATATTGTACAAAATGTGTATTACATGCATGTAACCATGCATGTAACCATGCATGTAAACATGCATGTAAACAGATCATATAAATTTCACGCGATTCTATATGCGTATTTCTAGGACAGACTACGTATATCCGATTGGCATTTATCGTGTCATATTTCATCAGTCACCTGGTGTTTTTTTTTTTTTTTTTTTACAGTTTTGAGCTATGTTGAGCCATTCGCAAATTTCAAATGGTAATTGATCGGTACTATTTGACTGACTCCCGTCATATGTTCAGTGTGTTTACCTCTATACTGTTTACAAGGAAAAAATAACTAGAATAAGACCGTTTCTACCAGAGAACGTTAAATTCAGCCTTGTCTAAAAGAAATCGTTTAGAATACAGATGTTTTATCGTATTTAGATTTTCATTTTTGTAGAAAGCTCAATCATTAGATTTAATCACGGCAGCCTGACTAGATCGGTACCAGATCCTAACATTTTGTGAATAATTAGTACCAATGCGTCATGCATATCATTGAATATTTCGCACCTGTAAAAAGCAGTCACCGCTTCGATTTCAATTCTTCATAGCATAAAAAGTGACAATTTGGTACCAATTTTTCACATCTCAGAAATATCCACACCAGTTCTTCACAGATGATTTTTTAAATATGAATTAGACTTTTTTTATATTGTTTAAAGCCTGTGTGCCCCCTTGTCCTTTACTACAGTGGACTCGACAATGGCGAACCACTAAGAGGTCAAACGCTATTATTTTAAATACGATCATGAGAATGTTATTCTAGTTGGTACTAAGAACATCTAATGTATCTCAGCTATACAGGAAAACAATAATTTTAGTTTATTCAATTTCCTAATGGAAGATAACTCTGTTGATATGATACCTTCCGCATTAGACAAAGGCGAATCAAACTCGACAATGGCGAACCAAATAGTCTACAGCCCAAAGGAAACCATTTAAGAAGGTTATTTTGCACACAAATGGTGCCATCATCATGCGAAACTACATGGTGTTCGAATATATAGTGTTAATTTGCTTTGGTGCTTTAGTCAATTCTTTATTACACTAGGTCAACACAGGGTTAACAACAAGTGAATCAAATAATTTCAAAGCAATTTTCATCATGATATCATGGCAAAAGCCAAAGAGAAAGATGGTAGAAAAAGATAGAAAAAGAAAAAGGAGCACAACAGGCGTTGTGAAAAGAACGTATGTAAAGCAAAATACCACAGGTTATCTAATTTTGCATGTGTACTGTAGAGGCGGATCTAATTGTGTATTGTAACTGTGACAGACATTTGACACAGTAGGGGTCAAAAATCGTGCACATCGTGCTGCACTTTAGCCATGCGGTTACAACTAGGACAGACATGCAGACTATAAATGGAATTAACTTTCGCTAATAAGGTAGGAATTCATCTTTTTTTTTTTTTTTTGTACAGTTCATTGTTGTTTTGAGGGATCATGCACAACTGTGCATGGTGGTAGGTATCAATCTGCATTTCAAGCATCATTATGGGAACCGTTTGCTTATTCGTTGACATTGAATAAAAGTAGTGGTCTATAGACTATACAGTTTTGACAACACAACTGAGGAGAGAGAGAGAGAGAGAGAGAGAGAGAGAGAGAGAGAGAGAGAGAGAGAGTACATTATATAAACTACATTGTTCCATCTCGAGATCCTGGTGCAATTTTGGCGGACCATTGTCTGACCTGGGAGGAGCGCTGCGAGCGCTAGCGCTGTAGCAATTATGTATTTGTATGATCGTATAGATAGTATAGAGCACCAGGTTTCTCGGGTTGGCACATATCGTAATGACAAACAATTATGACAAACATACTGGTTATAACAAATAATGAAAGTATGGAAGCCAATAAATGTTTACGTAAAAGATGCGTTTATTATGTTGATGAACTGGCATAATTTCTTCAGTTCGTCTATATCTTCAGAATTCATAAGGCTTTTGAATGTTTGCGTATTCGGTCTGAGAAAATACTGTCGACGAATGAACTTAGGTCGAATCGTTCACTTTCAACAGCCATTTCCCCATCGGAAAGGTCAATTTTACCGATTTAAGCATGTCTAATTGCTTTAATGAATCAATGTAAGCCTTAAATCAAGAGGGTTAAACCACGACTTGCACCAATATTACTTATATCATTGATCAACCCAAATTGTTCATGGGCGAGCCTCCCAAAAGTTGATTATCAGTAATTTGTGCACATTCTTTTTACAACACAAAGTATGATTCGCTATTGTCGAATTTACATGTACATCTTTCCACGCTTATATCTACCTTCAATGTCAAAACTTTTATCAGAAACATGCATAATGCATATTACTAGGGATAATAGGCATTAAAGTACTGAAAAATGGTTATAATAAAATGCTGAAAAACGAGGTAAGAAACACATTTTATTTGAACGGCACTTTCTGCGGAACAATAAACTAGGCATCTTAGTTAAGGGGTCAAGCGTTTCTGCAACCCTAATTTTATTGTCCGGTGGAATTTTGACTCCATTCTTTTACCAAACATCAAGGCATAGATCAAAGTAAATGACTGAGTTATATAATTAATAATACTTAATCAAAGATTCAAGAAATTTTGCAATATATTTACGAGTGATTCGCCATTGTCGATGATTCTCCATTGTCGAGTTAACTGTAACGATAAACCCAATTTTTACACGAATTGGGATTTTTCTTTTTTGTATGTGGCAGTATAGCTGCGGGACGTTTACGTTTTGACTTGCTCAAAATGTGTTCCCCCATCTATTCATCCATTATTCTGTATTGTATGTGAAGACGATGAGCGTGTTTTTCAAGTGGTTGTCATGAATAAAATTTATGTTATGTTATGTTATGTTTTCCATTCATACAGATTCATCATTAATCATGATCACCTAGAGTCTTTAATAGATGTGATTTGATCAGAGATCTGAATTAAATTGAAGATTGTCAAACTAACCTGATTAAAGGTGTGAACAATTTTGTTCCTCTGGCAACTTTGTTGTATATTCCATCTATTTGACACAAGTATAGGTAATACTTGTGAAATTAAAATAAACATTAAAATAAACAACTGAGTCATTCATCATTCATTTTTTATGTTGCTGTAGCTGGGGATTTAGGGACAAGGTATAATTTGTGGCTGGTTTGTGGGGAATATCGTTTTGCAACCCTCCCCCACTTGAGTCCGGCACTGCCTAAATAACAGACTTTCACTGCTATAGTAATACAGGCCATGTGCCAACATTGGCGGGATTTCCAATATTCTCTATTGCGCGCGCAATTAGGTAAGCGTCTGTTTGTAACGACAGTTCTGATTGGATAGAATCGACATTTAAAGCACACACCTTATTTCGAATTTTGAATTAAGATATATACCCAAATTAATTAGGGTGTATACCCTAATTCAAAATTCGAATTAGGGTATATACCATAATTAATTTGGGTATACACCATAATTCGAATTTTGAATTAAGGTATACACCCAAATTAATTTGGGTCTATACCATAATTCGCTTTTTTTCTTCTGAATTATAGCATTGACCATATATGTCATACTGAGGCGCACCAAGAGGGTCAAAAGTTTCATTTGGGTGTATACCCAAATTAATTTTGGTATAGACCCAAATTAATATTGGTATATGCCATAATTCAAAATTGGAATTAAGGTGTATACCCAAATTAATTATGGTATATACCCTAATTCGATTTTTGAATTAGGGTATATACCCTAATTAATTAGGGTATATACCCTAATTAATTAGGGTGTATACCCTAATTCCGCTTTATGAGCCTTTCGGTACACCATATTGAATATAGACAGAGAAATGACTAAAATTCCACGACACTCTATGAACTCTATGAACATAGTATAAATGTAGCATTAAAACTTATCTGATGAGGTGTGGCTTAAAATGGGTCACATAAAGTACATGAAAATATAGAATTACTAAAAGAAATATTCGCGGTGTCAACCAAGTTGAAGAATATGGCCGTTCATAAAAGTTCACAATATGGCGTCACCAATGTAAGTATTATGATCCCAAATTGTGGTATTTTGTGTATAAACCAGTTCTGCATTTTAACCGGTCTTGTTGGGTGTCAAAAATAAATGTTTGTAACGATGAGCAGAATCTGAAATTGTCATCTTTATTTTTTATGTTATTTTACGGTTTAACAAAGTAATTGGCTGGCTTTTTGCATGTTTTGATGAACGATTTGGCAGTTGCATTAAGAAGCTGAAAGCGGCTTATTAAATTCTAAATCTGTTGAGATGCAAAACACGCTCAGTGTCCGTTCGAAGGTGGAGACCATGTTGTTTGTTTTCACAGTTTATCTGTAATGAAAAGGTAAAAGTAGTCAATGACCAGGAAATGGCGCAAATTGCCACTCCAAAAACCGAGGTTGGGAAAAACTAAATTGTGCAGTTTATCTTGTGCGTTGGTATACATCTTGTATGTCTTTGAAGTGTCTTTTATGTTTTTTGGTCATGGTTCCCTGTTAAGGATTAATACTGAATAAATTTTTAATTGACTTGACTTATTGTAAGCAGAGTGAGCAGCTATTTCACAATGGACGGCCACTCATCAGTTACCCGAACTTAACTATGGTGTACCAGAAGGGTCAAAACCACCAGTAGCAGTCCACTGGTAAATTTTTACCAGTGCACTGCTAAATTTTACCAGTGCACTGCTATATTTTACCAGTGCACTGCCAAATTTTACCAGTCCACTGATAAATTTACCAGTCCACTGATAAAATTTAGCAGTGCACTGGTAAATTTACCAGTCCACTGATAAAATTTAGCAGTGCACTGGTAAATTTACCGGTCCACTGATAAAATTTAGCAGTGCACTGGTAAAATCGGTGACTTTGTATTTTACCAGTGCACTGCCATCTAAGGGTATGTTCTTCAGCCAATCAAAATACAGCTTCTATCTCGTTATCGGTATCGATTTACCTGTGCATATTTGACAGTTGTAATCATGGTGTGTAACCGCACACAGTCGCATATACGAGTAGGCCTACAGGAATTACGAGTTACTATGCCTTCGACCTTTTTATTTATTTATTTATTTATTTATTTATTTATTTATTTATTTATTTATTTATTTATTTAATTCTCAAATATACACATTCGCTGTGTAGTATGGATGCATCATGTTTCTTGTCCGTATGATAAAACACACATTTACAAATATTCATAGGAAACTTCTCAAGGCTGATTTACGTTATATCTACCGTAGCTTCGTCTGTTTTTGTCTTTATTTGGAATCCAAATCCAAATTTTGGGTATACACTCGTATGCGATTTGTAGATTTGTTTGCTGATTTAACGCAGAGAAAGTGACATTTCTAATGATCGCTTTTATGTGTTAAACTCTACAAATTATGTGCAAAGTGAACAGTATAAAGGGAGCGGCACGTCTAGAGGCTTTTTCTCAAAAAGGGTCGAAAATGGGCATTTTACCATTAAATAGAGACAAAATATGCGTAAAATCCAATTTTGTCAATTTAAGATAAAATGTTAATATTGTTTCTTTTAAAAATATACGTTATCTTTGTAGAGTCAGTAATGGGTATATTATCTAAAGTGTCATAAGGCAATACACGAACGTGCCACCTATCGTGATAATCCACACCTAAGTGTAGTAATTAAAGACGCTAAGTCATCGCACTTGTTCGAAAAGCTAATTGTTGTGGTATGATCTGTGTACATGCTAGGTAATCTTTGACTTATGGCATATGCTTTACATATGTACAAGTTTCATGGGAAATGTGTACAAGCCCTCATTTGTTTATCGTCTTAATATGCACAATTCCTACATTCGAAATGATGATTATGGCAGTCGCTGTAGTTAGTACAGTAAGTGTGAATATGTCATAATGGAAAAATGATTAAGCAAACGACATGTTGGCTAATATCAAAAGAAGCATACTCAAGGTAATAGTGGATTCATTCAAAAGCAGACTGGCATGTGTCTAACTTGGTCGCCGCGGCGTTTGTTAAGAATACTATCATTGAATGTTTTTCAAACTTTAAAACATTATAATGCTTTACAATATATAGTGTTTTTTTTTTTTTTTTAATCCTACGTGTGAGTTTAAGATTACATGTACATCTTTTTTTGCATAGTTTTGCCTCGTTTTGCTGCAGACCCACCCGTACAATAGAATATGTATTTGAATACGCGAGTGTCAGCCAGTTTTCAAGTTACTGACATCCATGTGAAATCGACCATATATCGATTGTAATTAATTTGACATGCGTCTATTGTCGATCGCACCTACAGGAGGGTGAACCTTTGCGTTCTTTTGGGAAGGAATGAAGGTATGAATATAGTATATGATCTGGTAGGGAAAAGAGCTGGTTATCTTGCTCTTCGTACTTGTACATTAATGACAATTTTGTCAAATTTCTAGCCTGTTGTCTGGGCTATGTAATATAGTCACCGCTGTTTCCGATGTTGGTGCGATCCATACACGAGCCACATTTGAGACGAGACATGTTTTACTTGCGAGTACGCCAGGTTATTTTTCTCGGGGCGTCCCGTTTTCGCCACATAGGCTGATTGACCCGTCCTATATCTTGAAAAGGACGTATAATATTTGTATGTATTCCTGGACATTCGATTTTTACTTTACATGAAAGTTGCTAATTTGTTACCAATTGAACATTAGGCTTGAAATATATCATTCAGCGTTTTTAACTAGATAACATACACGCACATGCCCTTATTTGTGTCGATAAAAGATGACAAAATAATATAATATACGTAGCATTTGACATTTTTGCTGTTACGTCAGCAGACAGATACATGTTTTTGTCCCCCGCCTTTTCGAAGAAAAGCGGAGGGACATAGTTTTTGGCTTTCCGTCCTTCCGTCCTTCCGTCCGCCCGTCCTTCCGTCTGTCCTTCCGTCCGTCCTTCCGTCCGTCCTTCCCCTCCTTCCGTCCCCCTATAGGAGTATGTACCTTGTGTGCGCAACTCCTCCTACAGTTTTATTCCGATTCTTTTGAAACTTTACAGATGTCTTCATCATGCTTTGAAGATGTGCATGTGGTTTGGATATAATCCTCAGATTAATTTTTGACACTTTTTTCGCAATTTGAACTTAGTCATTTTTCGGGCATTTTGATAATGAATGTGAATAGACAGTGGGTACCTTGTGTGCGCAACTCCTCCTACCGTTTTATTCTGATTATTTTGAAACTTTACAGATGTCTTAATCATACTTTGAAGATGTGCATGTGGTTTGGATATAATCCTCAGATTAATTTTTGACACTTTTTTTGCAAATTGAACTTAGTCGTTTTTCTGTATTTTGACAATGAAAGTGAATGGACAGTGGGTGCCTTGTGTGCGCAACTCCTCCTTCAGTTTTTAATTCAGATTCTTTTGAAACTTTACAGATGTCTTGATGATGCTTTGAAGATATGCATGTGCTTTGGATATAATCCTCAGGTTAATTTTTGACACTTTTTCGCAATTTGAACTTAGTCGTTTTTCAGGCATTTTTACAATGAAAGTGAATGGACATTGTGTACCTTGTGTGCAAACTCCTTCCTCAGTTTTATTCTGATTCTTTTCAAACTGTACAGATGTCCTGACCATGATTTGAAGATTTGCATGTGGTTTGAATATAATCCTCAGATTAATGTTTGACACTGTGACATGAAGTAAATGCATGTGATTTGGATATACATTATTGTCAGATATATTTGTGTAACTAAACAATTAAGGCGGGGGACATAAATTCTCTGAATTTGCTTGTTTTTTTCTCTCTTTTTGTGACTTAAATTTTGTGCATGTATGCATATATTTGTCACAGTTTAAATACGCAACTTTTCGTTCCGTGGCAAATTTGCTTGAAGCGCTCACTGATCAAATCAGTCCGTGTAAACATCAACCAATTATCTTGCTCAACTGGCTTAGGTCGCTCTTCATTCTGTAATATTGCCGTTGTGGGGTTGGGGTGCATGTTGGACAAAACAATCGTTTTCCTCCAAAGAACCAAAGGATTCGCCTCTATCCTGGTGAAATATCTTGAAATAAAAATGTGTCCATATGTGACGGCATTATTAAACATTATTCATTGCTTCTTGAATGTTTTTGCTTTTGCTGTTAAACGCGAAGAGTTTCATATACATGTATATTGCCCCGGGGTGGGGGCAGACCAACCCCTGTGGTCCGTTTTTTTTTTTTTTTTTTCAGAATTACCTACCTTCAGTCCATTTGCCCATTTCCTGCAAGTTTTGCCTTTCAAATAACATTTTAACAATTTTCCCCATTCAAATGCATGGGCGATCTATGTTGACCTTGCCGTAAAATAGGTCAAGGTCATCCAAAGGTCATAATTTATAAACACATTGTAGTACTCCAGTCCCCGATGCTTCATGCCAAGTTTCGTTGAAATCGGTCCAGTGGTTCCGGAGAAGAAGAATTTTGAAGGGTTTTTACCATATATGGGCATGGCGGCCATCTTGGTCATGTGACCTGGATTATTTATAAGCACATTGGTTCCCCCTTCCCTTAGATGCTTCCTAAAAAATTTGGCTTTAATTGGCCAAGCGGTTTCAGAGAAGAAGATCTTTGAAAATGGTGGACAACGACGGACGGACGACGACGACGGACGCCGGATCATGGCCATCCTATAAGCTCACCTTGTGAGCCTAACGGCTCAGGTGAGCTAAAAATGGACGTAATAATTTTAAAAGTTAATCTTGAGGTGTGAACACGCGTATTTGTTTTCTTAACGGCGGTGTGAACGCATGTTTCTTTTTTCTTAAACTTTTCGGGTACTTGGTTTTTACGGCTACATTCTAAAAACGAAATTAAAGAAGCCTAATTAAGTAGCCCATGAGGTAAATTGCTACTGAAACCCTACTAAATATAGCGAATCGCTTCTGACAGAGGGTTTCATAGTTGACAATCGATGAATAATCGATTAGTTTCAAGCCAGGTACATGTATCGCGACACACGCCACATTGAATTTTAATTAATACTGAATCTTGGTGGTCTAAATGGCACTTATTTATCTAACTAATTACATGTTTTCGTACATCCTCCATTTTCCTTGTTTGCATTTTAGCATTTTGATAACATAAGCTTCAGAATAGTTTGCATGTTTAATAGTTTAAAAGTGGTCTATAAAAAGTATGTATACTCACCGACAAAAGATGAAACCCGAAACTAATTTGTACGTGTGAATTTTCACGGTAGCCATTGGCACGCTTGCACCTTTTTGTAGGTTTTGAACTTTCACGGTAGCCATTGAATGGCACGCGCGTACATGTATATTGCTTCAAGATGACACCTATGTAATTACCAAATGTTTTGATAGTAAGAAGTGTGATGGTCTTGAGCACCTTTAATTTGTAGGTTTTGAATTTTCACGGTAGCCATTGAATGGCACGCGCATACATGTATATTGCTTCAAGATGATGTCCTTACATAAAGCTAATTCAATTTAAATATCCATTTAAGACCACATGGAGGTATCTGCTTGACACCTTTATTATGAGGGGCCATAAAACAAAAGCGTGTCATAACTGAAAAAGAAAAGAAAGAAAAAAACAGCTATCTTTTTTTTTTCTAGGAAATTAAAATCTATGGCAATCTTATATATGTTTCCGAAAAAATGAGAGGAAAAAGTAGAATTAAGAAGAAAAGAACTTTCCACTCCATTCAATATTCATTTGAAAAGAAAGTGCTACATGTTTGTATTCATTCATTCATTCATTCATTCATTCATTCATTCATTCATTCATTCATTCATTCATTCATTCGTCGCTATCATTGCTATGCACATGTTTAATGGTTACTTGACATACTTAAATGAAGTCTGGGGTGTCTACTTTCCAGCTTTTCAACAAACGGTAGCTGTTTATGGCACACTTATCGAATAAGGTAGCTGTCTATTGCTTGCATTAATGACGCACGTGTATGGTTCAATAAAAGTGCGTCATTAATGCATGCAATAGACAGCTACCTTATTCGATAAGCGACTAAAAAATGTAAAAAAAGTGACAAAAATGAGTATATCCCAACCACATGCATATCTTCAAAGCATGGTCACAATGTCTGTAAAGTTTCAAGAGAATCGGAATAAAACTGTAGGACGAGTTGCACACACAAGGTACCCACTATCTATTCACTTTAAAGGGAAATAACTCTCACAGAATGGGCCCCTAGCCCCTTGAATTTACCTGAAAGAAAAAAATACGGGTCCTCTTAATTTTCATATACAAACTACATACCAAATTTCAAGATCCTAGCTCTAACGGTTCCTGACCGAGTGCTAAGCATTACTCACGCATCACAGAGTCACAGACTGCACACCACTGCACACCACACCACTGCACTGCACGGACAGACCCAAACCAATATGCCCCCTCAACTTCTTCCGAAATTGGGGGCATAAAAAAAGAAGAAGCAGAAGAAATCTTCACACTTTTACATTAAATTAGAAAAGTTATCATAAAATGAAACTTAGTGCTCCGAAACAGAGATTTTAAGTACTCGTTAGAACCGCCTCGCCGAGGCGGTCCTAACGTGTACCCACAATCTATGTTTTGAGCAAAAATAAGAAAAATATCAAAATTTGTACACTGGGAATTTTCATTTTTACAACAACAAAAAAAAATTCTCTGTATATTGCATGGGCAAGTTTTCGTAACGGTATGAGAAATTATCACCATAACGAAAACATGCCCATGCAATATACAGATTTTTTCTAAGTTGTATAAAGTGAAATTTTCAGTAGAAACCAACAATTTGGGTTTCCAACCAGGTCCGACACAAACCAGGCTGTACAAGAAAGCAATGACCAGGATATAGTATCCAATGGGGACAAGCTCCTTTGTTTTCGCCTATGCGGATTTTTGCTTTTTTCCCACGCGGCGGCTCAACTACGCTGCGTTCTTTTCTCGCATACACAATACATAGATTTCCCGTGACGCGTCCAAATTTTTGAAAGTTAAATGAATTAAATTAACAACCGACTCATTAATTTTTAGACAACATTAGCTAAAATAATGCATGAAAGATTGTAATAAGTATCACTTTGATTAATGCGCGATGCTCAATTCCTTTTGGATTTGCTCCATATATAAAATTGTTAAAAAGGTAATATTTTTGCTTAAATTTTTTCAAAAATATTTCAAACAAACATTGATATTATAAATATTTCCAAAAATGTCAAGTCTGTATGATATATACAACTTTGATACTAACTACTGCCTCTTTTCCCATCATTTTGCCTCTTCGCATCTTTTTGCAAAAAGAGCCTCTTTTCGCTATCTAGTCCCACCCGTCATTTTGACCTTCCGCATGAATTCACTGGTAACGACGCACGTTGATCATTAATCAATTACCACACTTCTGTCGATAGCTGATTTCGTTAATGTGTGTAGTTGCGAAAAGGTGTGAATGTAATAATTTTTCAAACTTTTTCAACACTGACACGGGGGTAAAGCAAGGGGACCCGCTCTCCCCGGTGCTGTTCATATGTTTCATCTCGAAGCAATATGTATGTGATCTTCCTTCGAAGTTTCATAAGTGATATCATTCATAACACCAACGATGATTATGGCGAACCATTGACCATCAATGAAATTAATATGTCTACATCTGTATACTCATGTATGCATACATGTATGATGCTGAAAGAAAGAAAGAAAGAAAAAAAAAGAAAGAAAGAAAGAAAGAAAGAAAGAAAGAATTAATGAGCGAATACGATTGTTTCCGATTGTTTGAAACATACACACATGTAGCGCTTTCTTTTCAAATGAATGAATGAAGTTATTTTCTTCTTAATTCTACGTTTTCCTTTTTATTTTTATTTTTTTTTTAAACCCGGGAAACACATATAAGATTGTCATAGACTTTAATTTCTTCGAAAAAAGGAAGCTGTTCATTGCAATCATTTAAGGTAGTCGCTTATTGCAATTAGGTAGCTGTTTAGTGCAATCGGTTGCATGTAAGAAACACATTTATTTTATGGCCTACAGTAGTCGCCTATGGTAAAGGTATGAAGCAGAGACCTCCATGCACCTCCAGATATTTTAATTGAATTAACTTTATGTAAGGACAATATTAGCTAAATAACATTGATGTCATACATGCACACGCGTAACATTCAATGGCTACCGTGAAAATTTACACCTCAGCTCTGCCTTCGTACTATCAAAACCTCTGGTATACATGTGCACGCGTGCCATTCAATGGCTACTGTGAAAATTCAAAAACTACAAATTAAAGGTGCTCAAGACCATCATACTTCGTAGTATCAAAACATTTGGTAATTAAATAGGTGTCATCTTGAAGCAATATACATGTACATGTTCACGCGTGCCATCAATGGCTACCGTGAAAATCAAAGGTGCTCTGCCTTCGTACTATCAAAACATTTGGTAATTACATAGGTGTCATCTTTTCGTAGGTGAAGCAATACAATACAATACATATAATTTTATTCAGCATTAAACATAATCATATGTTTATAGCCTACATCAGCAATATAGTTCAGTGATAAACAGTATACAATGAACAAAACTTTCGATCCTGCAGGAGGTAGATCTATGTATGTTGCACCAATATAAACATCTTGGTCAAAAGTAAAAATTTCGTTTAAAGGTTTTAATCCATACAATTCCAGCTTGTTTTTTTGTTGCTGTTTTTTCTACCACTTTAATTTTACCACTGAAACAGTTTTTGTAATATACAGAAATTCCGCCGCTATATCGTCCTTTCAATGGCTACCGTGAAAACCTACAAATTAAAGGTGCTCAAGACCATCACACTTCGTACTATCAAAACATTTTTTTGAGGAAGAGTATATTTTGATTTTCGGTATTGGGAATTTTGTATACACATGGAAAAATGTTAGGGAACATTTTTAGCTCATGGGGAAAAATTCTTTGCCTTTTTCAAGTTCTGGCGATTTTGAAATTTGCAACACAAATATTTCATATCGGGTCCGGGCCTTGGCATAGCTACATGGCATATTATGGACGTCCATAACAGTTTGTATTTGTGCTACGGAGGATGCATATAAAATACGAGTTGCCTTAACTCAATTTTTGAAAGCGAAACAAGAATAGAACGTTGACTCTGATTGTTGTTTACTTGATGAGAAAACGACTTCCGTGTTTTATCTCCAACTAAACCATACGAAATCTGCAGTTTGCATTGATTTCTATGGAAAGCAAAGTTCTTGGATACATGTATATATATGGTTTCATTTTTTTTTTTTTTCAAATAAAGCCGTAAAAGAATACTTCCGCTATGACCAGAACGTGCATATTCTAATCAGTCCTAACGGGTCATATCTGGCCCAACATTTACAGCCTGCAAAATGTATAGCCAAAGAACAAACCGTAAAGAAACCTACCCCCGGAAATGGATGGATCAACCGCCGACAGTGACCGTCGGGGTAACCGGAGCGACACCGGGATTCGGGCGCGCGCCAGGTCTTCTCCGGAGCATCCTCCATGATGAACCGGGGCCTTCCAGCTTTGAAGGTTTGACCAGTGGAATAACAACGGGCTTGTAGCATTGCCATTTTAACGTTTTAAGTCCCAAGGCCAACACACGGACAAATATGTACAGACTGCAAATACACAAAAGTGTCAGTGTATTCAATACACTAGAGCAGAGACGGATAAAGATTCTGAATGTCTCTTACATAAAGAAAATCCCTTGAATCAAGAAAATTAGACGAATTCAAAACTTGAAAATAGCTCGATAGGATGGTATGGACACGTGCGTGCCGTTGAAGTTTAACTACAAGCGTATTCGCTGAGAAGCCGAGTGGTTGCGGGTTCGATATCCGGCTGGTACATGCCTGTCTAGTCGTGTTGGTGACAAATGTTTATCCAGGCGTTGTATAGGCAATGCACCACTATGGATATTCATCAAACGCAAAGATAGCCAAAACGTTCGTTAAATAACAAAGACGTCGTCCAAATAAACCTTTTTGTCCTTCAAAAGACCGCCGAATAAATAAATAAATAAATAAATAAATAAATAAATAAATAAATAAATAAAGAATTTGTCTATAATTGAATGAATGGAAGGAGTCACTAAGCAGTACATGAACGCATGTAAATAGTCCAGTAAAATATCGATCCATTTTTTTTTTTATTTTTACAACAATTTTCAAAATGAAAACCTTTCCAAGTGCGAAAATAAATAAATAAATAAATAAATAAATAAATAAATAAAGAAAGAAAGAAAGAAAGAAAGAAATCAGGCAATATACCGACTTTATAATATAACTATTAGTATTACGGAATTTGTATGTGCGTTTACATGTAGCATTAATTTTACCTGTATCGATTAGGATGAAATATACCTGTATCGATTGAGATGTAAGCCGATTTTTGATTGGATAATGAGATATCGTAAATGCCAGTGCACTGGTATATCGAAAGGGTCATAACTAATACCAGTGCACTGCTAAATTTTACCAGTGCACTGCTAAATTTTATCAGTCCACTGCTAAATTTTACCAGTGCACTGCTAAATTTTATCAGTGGACTGGTAAATTTACCAGTGCACTGCTAAATTTTATCAGTGGACTGGTAAATTTATCAGTGGACTGGTAAAATTTGGCAGTGCACTGGTAAAATATAGCAGTGCACTGGTAAAATTTAGCAGTGCACTGGTAAAAATTTACCAGTGGACTGCTACCGGTGGTTTTGACCCTTCTGGTACACCATACTTAACCGTACATAAGCTGCAAACAGCACAAAAATTCAACACAAAACATAATATAAATATCGCCATGGAACGATCAGTAATATAAAATTACTGGGGAGTGTATGTGTGTGTGTGGGGAGGCTTAAACCGGTGTTACAGGCGCCTAACCTCAATCCTCATCTTCTGCAATGATTCACAATATTTAGTTAGTTGTTCGGTCCTCGTGGTGAATCTCTAACTAGTCAATGAATCATCGAGGACAAACAAATAAATTATGATATTAAACGACCATGATGGATCAAAAAACGAGGACTCACAGACACAATAAGCTGCCCGGCGATGGAGATCCCTGGGCGTCAAACAACATCACTGAAAATCTGGAGCAAAATAAAAACACCAGTCGAATTCCGGTGAACAAAGCAACAGACAAGAAGCCCCGGTCCCAAACAACTAAAATGAATAGCTTTAATTAAGTCGGGGCCATCATAAGTCTGACACCCGACCGACCGGTATGCAATTAAAAAAGGCAGCATAGCTATCGTCCTTGATTGGGTTAAAAACTAAGCATACAGACTGAGTGACTGACGCATAACATTTCAGTTATATCCTATACGTTTGTAAAGTATATGATTTTTCTAAACTGAAAACTAATCATTCCTTAAATTTGTAAACCAAGTCACCGTAAAATGCTGGTTCCGAAAGGCCATCACGTTAAAGCGTCTTTAACCCAATATTAAATCTGGCGATCAAGTCAAAGTGTCTGCGATAAAATTTAGAAAATACGAAGTTTATGATAACCGATAACCCTGCTGGAGAAGCTTTGCTGTTAAACATTGAAGTTCATACTCTAGCAAACCTAATAAGTTGCGAAATGTATACACTATAAGAAGCACGGCGAGGAACGTAACCATCCAAAAACGGAAAATTTACTATATCAAAATCAAAGTCATCGCGCTTATCATAAATTTTAAAAGAAACAAAACCATTTGTAATAGAAAGATGTAAATCTAAAACAAGGGCTTCGGTATCTGTGGTATTTGCTTTGTTCAACTGTAGTTAATGTAGATAAATTTGATTGACCATGCCTTCAAAATAAGGATAGTCAATGTTCAAAAGGTCAACGAGGTACCGAGGAAGCCTCGATAACATCAGGGCCCAGTTGTTCAAAATTAACGATGTCGTTAGTTAACGATTCGTTAAAATTTTAAACATGAATATTACAAATACAGTGTTATTTTTTGTTGATAAAATGTAAGAATCCTTTGCCATGCAAAGGATTCTCACATTTTATCAACAAAAAATAACAGTGTATTTGCTTATGTAGTCAGCATTGACTTAACGAGTTGAGGTCTTAACGATGGCGTTAAGCTAACGAAGCCTTGAACAACTGGCTCCAGTTTGATTGCCATGGTTAAACGACTCCATGAAAATAAATCAGCTACGAGAGGGACGCAATTTGTACCCATCTGAATTCAAACAATTTGTCTGTTTAACTTGGTTCCAAATCTAATATAAATACTATCCAGGAGATAGGATAAAGCGTCGCATACATCTGACATGACCAAAGTGTATATCGACTTTGGTCAGAGCAAGTGAAAAAAAAATCTTTTTAAGTGGGTCCACTCTAACAAATAGAGAAGATTTTCAATATACAGAGTAGAAAAAATCGTATGTAGACAACCTCGTCACACGGAACCGTCTACACTTCAGTTTACTGACTCGTGAGCACCTCGCCAGGTTTTTCTGCTTTCGGGTATGCCAGGTGTTGTGTTTTTTTTTCTCGGGGTTCTCCCGTTTTCGCCCACCTACTGATTGGCCCGTAACATATGAGCTGAATACTGAATCTTGAAAGGGACGTAAAACTGATTTAAGAAAAAAAAATAAATAAATAAAAGCCAGATTTTAGAGTTTTTAATGACCAAAACCATTTTTACACCGTCTCACAGTATCATATGACATGAGATTTAATTAAGACAGGAAGTTGAAAATTTATAAAGATCAGTGGTAGTTTAGAATCTGTATACTAGCTTTATACGGTCTTTTGTGAAGCTTTGGTAACCAATACATCACAGGAAGTTTATCTTGGCCTTCGTTGACACAAACAGAAAACTCAACATGTAAATCATTGAAGTGAGCATTAACTATAGACATTTTATCAGTATCTGTCCCCTGATAAGCCCTGGTACCATCAAGCTCCTGTTTTGAGGTGTTAATGTAGTGTATGCTTTGTTTCAAGATTCATTTTCTAGCCAATGTTTAATATATTTGGTACCATTTTGATAATACTAGTCTTTGTATCAGTTTTATTTTGTATCAGTTTTTTTTATTTGCTGTTACTGCAGCTGGTGTTGTGTCGTGTGGCGGCCCTAAAAAGTCTCCCCGTACATCATCCATAGTGCAGGTTATATTTTCATTTTTGGTCCTTTGAGATCAGCGAGGATATTCTGAGAAATCATAAACTTATTATCGGTCAAGATTCATTTTCTAACCAATGTTTAATATATTTGGTACCATTTTGATAATACTAGTCTTTATATTGACTACCCTGTTGAAAGTGGCAAAATTTCAGTAATTCTCTTTGGCTCCATGTTGCCAAATCTAAAGGGTCACTGACGAGACTTTTATGGTCGAAACCGTTGTATGGCCCATAGTGCAGGTTATATTTTCTTTTTTGGTCCTTTGAGATCAGCGAGGATATTCTGGGAAATCAGAAACTTATT
The DNA here is from genome assembly GCA_964017185.1 of Rugalucina vietnamica. Classification (NCBI taxonomy): domain Eukaryota; kingdom Metazoa; phylum Mollusca; class Bivalvia; order Lucinida; family Lucinidae; genus Rugalucina; species Rugalucina vietnamica. The sequence goes on along the minus strand of OZ024875.1, from coordinate 52,661,845 downwards.
ATCGGTCAAGATTCATTTTCTAGCCAATGTTTAATATATTTGGTACCATTTTGATAATACTAGTCTTCGTATCGACTAGTCTACCCTGTTGAAAGTAATTCTCTTTGGCTCCATGTTGCCAAATCTAAAGGGTCACTGACGAGACTTTAATGGTCGAAACCGCGGTATGGCCCATCCCCTTTCTCATTAATTTTTATTTGTCTGCTGGAACTATGAAACTCTTGGATACACTGCTTCAAAGGGCGATTTGGGTTTAGGAGGTAAAAGGTTAGTGAATAAAAATTTATACGTTTATCCACAATAGTGAAGGTACTTTTGAGAAATAGCTGCTCACTCGACTTATGATATGTTTCCTAAGTATAAGTACCTAATTATCAATTTAGTTTTTCGCACCTCGGTATTTGGAGTGGGAATTTCTTTCTGATTGCGCCTTTTCCTGATCATTGCCTAATTGTACCTCTTTAAGAGCAGTATCGTCAACGCCCTCTCGTTTACACTATTGATTAACGAAATCATTCAATGCGATGCAATCTCTCGTCTCTACATTTGTCTAAATTAATGTAAGAAGGGCATCTATATGTCGGACCTTTAGAAAAACAGTTTGAATAACTTTTGAATATACATGTACAATTTAGATATTACCAGTTACTACATGCCTGTTTTGGAAATACCTGTTTATTATACAACGCTGATTTATTGAACTTTTTTTTATAAAACGCTAAATTACAACTTTATTCTGCCCTCAGTTTCGAGCTAATTCCCAACGCTTACAAAACTCACATAAGAACTGGAGTATCCCAGCACTTATCATAAGTATTTTTCAAACCTATTCATCTAAAAACATGATTGGATAATTTAGAATATAATATTGGTAGAGTATGGGGTGCCGTTTTACTATAAAATCCCGATTTTTTGATATCAGAAATTCGATTTTTTGATATCAAAAATTATTTTTTGATATCAGAAATTCGATTTTTTGATATCAGAAAATATTATTTGATATCAGAAAATATTTTTTGATATCAAAAAATCGATTTTTTGATATCAGAAAATCGAATTTCTGATATCAAAAAATCGAATTTGTGATATCAAAAAATCAGGCTTATTTTTTGATATCAGAAAATCGAATTTTTGATATCAGAAATTCGATTTTATGATATCAGAAATTCGATTTTCTGATATCAAAAAATAAGCCTGATTTTTTGATATCAGAAATTCGATTTTTTGATATCAAAAATTCGAATTTTTGATATCACAAAATCGAATTTGTGATATCAAAAAATCAGGCTTATTTTTTGATATCAGAAAATCGAATTTCTGATATCAAAAAATCGAATTTCTGATATCAAAAAATGGAGAGTATTTTTTGATATCAAAAATTCGATTTTGTGATATCAAAAAATCCTTTAGGCCTTCCTTTGCTGAGAAAAAAATGATAGATCCCTCAAATTATTTATAGGCTTGCATGGGCTGAGTTCAGGTGTTTAACTATGGTCACTATAGTTTTCGCGAAAATCTACTTGAAATCCGCTGTGTATGTTCAGTAAAATTAGATCTACCGATAAATTGCGCGGCATGGTCAGACTTGAAACATGCGCAGCAGAATATACACGGTTTCCCATGCGTTTCTTTATTGAAATGGGCCGGAATGTGCCTATAATTATTCATATGTATCGTGGGGTACTTTGAAGGCAGAACAGAATAAGAGCCGCCGCATGAAGAAACTAACAATCTGCATAGGCGAAAACAAAGGCGCAGGATCAGCTTCGCAGTAACCGCGTATCTGATCAGCGCCTTTGTTTTCGCTTCACGGATAGTACATCATCAGTTTCAATACTTTCTACATCTGACATTCCAAGTTTCTAGCATGCTTCTTTGGCTGTACAGGACTTGGTCGGAACTGAAATTGTTGTTTTTCTCACGCACAGACTCATATGTTTAATATTATATAGATAAAGATAATTATTGTTATTATCAGCCTGATATAAGTATAGCTCGGCAATTAGGTTACTGTATGGGCGGCAACTTTAATATTCATATCTGGGCGTGGTCGGCTAATCCATCTGTTCAAGTAGCGAGATTATAGAAAAGTCGAACTCAGTCAGCTCAGAGTGCTGTCACTTATTTACCGTTAGAGATCAGTTACCTGTATTTTGTCCAATCCAGTGGATTAGACTCGTATTTCATTCTTATTTTCTAACGGAAAACATGTGAGTTGAATCTCTCAACTGTATGCCTTTAGCTTTTACCTAGGTCAAAAGTAGACCATACCCAATAACGTATTCATGAGGTAACGCCCATACAGTAACCTAATTGCTGAGCTATACCATACAAGTGTGTGCTGCGGCGTACGATGGGGATCTAGCTGACATCAATTGCCTATGCTTGTGTCCCTGAAGACTACCGTCACGTTGACAACCCCTGATATGAGGTCTGGTCATACAGATGTTTTGATCGAAGAAACGTTGAATCAGCGTTAAAATTCTAACAATTATTCCCCCTCCACCTTCTTCTGTCATCCGTAACCCAATGCGCAACTGCAGGAGGTTAATTTTATTATGTTTAAATGAAACACATCTGATACTTGTATTTTTATGCAAATGAAATACTACACAATTACACAGCAGTAAGGCCATTCCGATAATTAGGTCCATCCGGTAAAGGAACCACGTGGATGCCACGAGGTGCGACTGGTACAGAGCGTTTCGCGAAAAGTCAAACAGTCAAACTATGGGACAGATAGTTGAGCGAGTTGCCTTTCATTAGTGAGGATGAACATTTATCACCGACATAAAATGCCTTTACGGCCGATCGGGAATCGAACTGCCAACCTCTCGGTTGCAAAGCGAAAAAGCTATCTACTTGACTAGCGTGACACTAGCTACCACCCGAACTAACCCATAAACTGTTTATTTTACACGGGAAACTACTCTAATTGTTTCTTGTTAGGGAGCCATCATTTCTTAGATGGAAAATTTTCCAGATTTTTTGATATCAAAAAATCGAATTTTTGATATCAAATAATCGCTTTGATTTTTTGATATCAGAAAATCGAATTTTTGATATCAGAAAATCGAATTTTTGATATCAGAAAATCAAATTTTTGATATCAAGAAATCGCTTTGATTTTTTGATATCAGAAATTCGATTTTTTGATATCAGAAAATCGAATTTTTGATATCAGAAAATCGAATTTTTGATATCAAGAAATCGCTTTGATTTTTTGATATCAGAAATTCGATTTCTTGATATCAGAAATTCGATTTTTTGATATCAAAAATTCTATTTTGTGATATCAAAAATACTGATTTTATAGTAAAACGGCGCCTCATAGTAGAGTACTGAAATAGCAATATTCATTTTGTCTTTCTTAGGGGATCTTCTATGAAAAACACCGACCTTCATACGCCTTCGAAGTGGTAGACCATGTTATTCAGTCCTTGCACGCTGGCCACGAAAAAGAAACCAAATACGATGTGCTAGAACTTGGAGCAGGGACGGGCATGTTCACCAGACAAATGTTTGATCGGTTGGAATCACCATTGCGCTACCTAGCGACAGAACCATCGGGCGGATTTTACCAAGCATTCAAGCAATTATGCCCATACGTTGAGGTGAAACAATGTGATGCGGCACACCTTCCTGTGTCCGACCGCTCTGTTCAGAATATCATTTGCGCCCAATGTTTTCATTGGAAAGTTTAGATGAGATGTTCCGAGTTCTAGTACCAGGCGGAAGAATACTGTGTATCTGGAATCTCCCGGATATACGGGAAGATTGGGTTAAACAAACGGAAGACATGTTAAAAGAATATTTTCTTTCATCTGATACTCCTATTGCACGGAATGGCGAATGGAAAGAGGTTTTAGAAGATTATAACGGTCTACGTCTTCTCAACCATAGTATAAGTTCGAAAGCTGAAGATTTTAAGGGTCCAAAGGAGTTTATGTTGGGCTACTATGAATCTATGAGTGTTATAACAATGCTCGATACAGCTGCAAAGAGAAGGGCTTGTGACAAGTTCAAAGCAGTGCTTAACAAGTACTTTGACGAGGTGAGGAAATAGCAATGCCACTAGAATCCGAGTGTTACATATTAGAAAAGGCTGAATAGAAACCTACTCTGAGTTGTCTTACAGGAAGATTTAAACATGGTTTAAATGATCAATAAACATTCTGGTTTGACAAAACTGAACACAAGCTCCAGTGCAGGCAGTTTGAAGACTTTAACAAGGTCGTCTACTTAGATATCAGTGGTTATTTTAACGCATTGCTGTCAGGGTTTAGTAATATGCTTCAACTTGAAAGTGACAGGTTTGATTCAATGAAGCTTTTTCTTAAGGCACTGAAGCTGTTAATGCTTGAAAGCAGATACCAAAATATAATAACATTGGAATAGAAATAGTACCTAATCGTTTGAGAATAAGTTTTGAGCTCTGTCTGTATCAAGACAAAATAGATGTTATCCTTAATGTTTCTTTTTATACAGGTTGCATTCACGGTAGCGCTCAGAGACGTTTCGAATCAGAACCTGCGTATGCGCGCTCTGATCCGGGACTTCCCTGGATGCATGTGATAACTTGTTGAATCGTGAATTTCATTGATGTGAATGTGCATAAACACCACTTTCTACTTTTCATCGTATATTATTCATTTTCTTGTCATTTATTCTGGTCATGTGTGTATGTGTGCGTGCGTGTTTCTCAGGGTAATAATGTTATTATTTATGGGGTGCCGTTTTACTATAAAATCCCGATTTTTTGATATCAGAAATTCGATTTTTTGATATCAAAAATTATTTTTTGATATCAGAAATTCGATTTTTTGATATCAGAAAATATTATTTGATATCAGAAAATATTTTTTGATATCAAAAAATCGATTTTTTGATATCAGAAAATCGAATTTCTGATATCAAAAAATCGAATTTGTGATATCAAAAAATCAGGCTTATTTTTTGATATCAGAAAATCGAATTTTTGATATCAGAAATTCGATTTTTTGATATCAGAAATTCGATTTTCTGATATCAAAAAATAAGCCTGATTTTTTGATATCACAAATTCGATTTTTTGATATCAAAAATTCGAATTTTTGATATCACAAAATCGAATTTGTGATATCAAAAAATCAGGCTTATTTTTTGATATCAGAAAATCGAATTTCTGATATCAAAAAATCGAATTTCTGATATCAAAAAATGGAGAGTATTTTTTGATATCAAAAATTCGATTTTGTGATATCAAAAAATCTTTTAGGCCTTCCTTTGCTGAGAAAAAATGATAGATCCCTCAAATTATTTATAGGCTTGCATGGGCTGAGTTCAGGTGTTTAACTATGGTCACTATAGTTTTCGCGAAAATCTACTTGAAATCCGCTGTGTATGTTCAGTAAAATTACCGATAAATTGCGCGGCATGGTCAGACTTGAAACATGCGCAACAGAATATACACGGTTTCCCATGCGTTTCTTTATTGAAATGGGCCGGAATGTGCCTATAATTATTGGACACTCTGAAGGCAGAACAGAATAAGAGCCGCCGCATGAGGAAACTAACAATCTGCACAGGCGAAAACAAAGGCGCAGGATCAGCTTCGCAGTAACCGCGTATCTGATCAGCGCCTTTGTTTTCGCTACACGGATAGTACATCATCAGTTTCAATACTTTCTAGATCTGACATTCCAAGTTTCTAGCATGCTTCTTTGGCTGTACAGGACTTGGTCGGAACTGAAATTGTTGTTTTTCTCACGCACAGACTCATATGTTTAATATTATATAGATAAAGATAATTATTGTTATTATCAGCCTGATATAAGTACCATACAAGTGTGTGCTGCGGCGTACGATGGGGGGGGGGGGGTCTAGCTGACATCAATTGCCTATGCTTGTGTCCCTGAAGACTACCGTCACGTTGACAACCCCTGATATGAGGTCTGGTCATAGTTTTGATCGAAGAAACGTTGAATCAGCGTTAAAATTCTAACAATTATTCCCCCTCCACCTTCTTCTGTCATCCGTAACCCAATGCGCAACTGCAGGAGGTTAATTTTATTATGTTTAAATGAAACACATCTGATAGGCCTACTTGTATTTTTATGCATATGAAACACTACACAATTACACAGCAATAAGGCCATTCCGATAATTAGGTCCATCCGGTAAAGGAACCACGTGGATGCCACGAGGTGCGACTGGTACAGAGCGTTTCGCGAAAAGTCAAACAGTCAAACTATGGGACAGATAGTTGAGCGAGTTGCCTTTCATTAGTGAGGATGAACATTTATCACCGACATAAAATGCCTTTACGGCCGATCGGGAATCGAACAGCCAACCTCTCGGTTGCAAAGCGAAAAAGCTATCTACTTGACTAGCGTGACACTAGCTACCACCCGAACTAACCCATAAACTGTTTATTTTACATGGGAAACTACTCTAATTGTTTCTTGTTAGGGAGCCATCATTTCTTAGATGGAAAATTTTCCAGATTTTTTGATATCAAAAAATCGAATTTTTGATATCAAATAATCGCTTTGATTTTTTGATATCAAAAAATCGAATTTTTGATATCAGAAAATCGAATTTTTGATATCAAGAAATCGCTTTGATTTTTTGATATCAGAAATTCGATTTTTTGATATCAGAAATTCGATTTTTTGATATCAGAAAATCGAATTTTTGATATCAAGAAATCGCTTTGATTTTTTGATATCAGAAATTCGATTTTTTGATATCAGAAAATCGAATTTTTGATATCAGAAAATCGAATTTTTGATATCAAGAAATCGCTTTGATTTTTTGATATCAGAAATTCGATTTCTTGATATCAGAAATTCGATTTTTTGATATCAAAAATTCGATTTTCTGATATCAAAAATACTGATTTTATAGTAAAACGGCGCCTCATAATTATTGCTATGTATGTAATTTGTATATGTATGTCTCATGTATGTATTTTTGTATTGTATTTTGCTCTCCAAATATGGAGGATAATAAAATATCTATCTATCTAGAGACACAAGTGACAACAGGAAAACGAAATTAAATACCACTCACACTGGTCAACCTATACGTTGATTGGGTACTTTACGCAAGTTTGCTGGTGCTAAAACGAGGAAGTGGTTCGTTTTCGTTTATTCGTTTTGTTATAGTGGCATTGATATTAATAACTATAGACGTATGTTAATTTTGGAAATATATTCGAGTATCGATCAAGGTGGTAGATAAGAATATATTCGAGTATCGATCAAGGTGGTAGATAATTTTGAGAGAGTTCTTTATACAATACCATATAATCGCAGAGGCGGTCGCAACGATTACCCACTATGTTTTGGAACAAAAAATAAGAAACATAAAATAAACCCCTGCACATCCAAGTTTATTATATATATATATGAGCCATCTCGTGGGAAAACCAACAATGTGGTTTCCGAACAGGTCCGACACAAACCGACCTGTATACCAGCACAGAAGCAGGCTAGAAGCTTGAAATTTTGGATTTATAAAGTAGAGGAATTGTACTATCCGAATAGCGAAAAGAAAGGCGCTGATCAGCTTCGCGGTTACCGCGAAGCTGATCTGCGCCTTTGTTTTCGCTTATGCGGATTGTTGGTTTTCCCGTGAGACGGCTCAATTATTATAAAGATGTGGTTTTGTTTCACGGATTATGTTTTCCTGGTAGGTTGTTTTGATGTCCAATGATTATTGCAAAGATTGCTGGAATGTGTTTGAATTCAAATTGGTGGCAATAGAAGGTACCCATATGAAAAGGTAAAATATAGTGCCCATTGTTGTAGAGAACCTTAACATTAAAGATCTTCACGAAGCGAAGGAGTTTTAACTTAGATCGGGGCCTGGTGAAAAGTTCACAGCTGAAACCACTTTTAGAGGTTTGATAGAATATTTGGCAGAAAGTGCGAAATAAACTGACAGAATATTAAAATTGTATGAATCTAGGAATGTGACTGGGGGATTTTAATACAATTCAATGTCGTCTGAATGGTGCACAGAATATTCTCGCCAAGGGCATGCCAGAAAACATACAAAAACATAAGGGACATGATATTTTATTTCATAACAATCCTTATAACAAAGGTGTATTTCATTTACGTACTTTGGACAATCATACTGAAAATGGACCAGGTCAAAATAATAATTTGAATGTTAAATGTGCCGTCGCATAGCTGAGTTCATACACTACAGTTATATCAAAATTAATAATTGTTGTAGAAAGAGTGAAAGTTTAACCCATATTTGACGAATGAATTTTCCCTTCTTTATCATTTGGGTGAGTCCACTTTCATTTTTAGGGGCGTCAGGAGTTTTAAATTCCATTCAATTTTTCGGTGAAAATTCTCAAGCAAACAGAATAGCCCCAGATGGGACGCCGCGTTCTGCGGCGTCACATCTGGGGCTATTCTGTTTGCCTATATCCTATAAAAGGGACGCCAGGCTTAAATGAGTTAAATGAAATTTTGATCACCTTTTAATTAACAATTAACTCGTTTTGGTAGGATATTCTATTCTATTCTAATATGAGCCGCCTCATAGGCGAAAACAAAGACGCAGATCAGCTTCGCGGTAACCGCGAAGCTGATCAGCGCCTTTGTTTTCGCTAAACGGATTATAGTACAATCCCTCTACTTCCTAAATACGAAATTTCATGCTTCTAGCTGTCTTCTGTGACTGCACAGTCCGATTTGTGTCGGACCTGTTCAAAAACCACATTGTTGGTTTTTCCACGAGGCGGCTCATATACGATACGAATGTTTTACGAACATTTCGAAACCACGATGAAAATGCAATGTAATACGTTTTGGTGATCACTTCTTGGTCATTTCAATCAATTGTTTGAAATGTCTGTCCTCTTGTATTTGAAAGGGTTTTTACATGCACTAAGTAGGTTAAAGATTAATAATGTGCAGATAGGGCATACAATTCTGTTTTCAGTCAGTCGGTATACATACATTTTGTTTTACTATATAAAGTATTTAATCGGTGCTTATTTTAGTAAATTTTAGGTTCAATGTGCTGTTATAACTGCGAAGTAATGATACAGCATTTCATAAAATGACTTGTGAATAATATGTTTGTTATACAGGTTATTGAAAACACAGGATTTACTACTAATGGACAAAAGCAATTTGATCAACTTTCGATAAGCTTTGATACATTTACCACATACACATGGGCATTTTGCAAACACGGCCAACTCTTAACAACTGCTGGCTTCCACGCATACAGTATCTTTTTTTCCAAACCATTGCGTTCCTTGAACATATTAAGGTTAATGGCAGTACCAAGATACTAGTAGTTATAAACAAAGAACATCATTTTTATATTCTTATAAATTCTTCAACTTGAATACAGTATTTCTATATTTGTCACTCGTATTTTCTCCTCCCCTCCATCCGTATACCTTCACTCCCAGGTCATCTGACACCGGTCTGAAACAGCGAGAAAAGAATATAAGTACTATCCATCCAACGGTCACCACATACGCTATAGGGTAGAACAAGAAGTATCCTTAAAATATGAACCGCCTCATGAGCAAACAAACAATGTGGTTCGACACAAACCAGTCTGTACAATTACAGAAAAAGGCTAGAATCTTAAAATTTCGGATATAAGTAGAAGAGGAATTGTACTTTCCGTTTAGCGAAAACAAAGGCGCTGATCAGCTTCGCGTTTAGCGCGAAGCTGGTCTGCGCCTTTGTTTTCGCATAAGCAGATTGTTTTTTTTTTTTTTTTTTTTTTTTTTTTTTTTTTTTGTTTTTTTTTTTTTTTGGCGAGGCGGCTCATATGGGTATTTAGAAGAATTACAGTAATTCTTAGATTTTAAGTAAATGTCTTCACTTCACGCATAAATTTAGACATTTATAGACAAACTGGAACATTAAAATTGATCTTAACCCATCAGCATTTTATAATGCAATTTTCTAGATGTACATGTATAAATGGACCGTTTGGAATTAAATACATGTTAACGCAAACGCCGAACCTGTATATAAACGGGTTTTCAAACTCAAGCATAGAAAAGGCCAGTGACATGGAATAATTTGAGAAGGGTCTACTTGCAACATCACTGCTGAGTACGTCCGTACCCAGTACGTTTTTATATCTCTGCCCAGTACGTTATAAGAGTTATCGTTATTTCTTAAAAAAGCTATTTTAAGCTAAATATAAATAGACTAATATATGTTTTTAACATATTATGTCAATTAGTCCTTTTTGTGGTCTAATTCATAATAAGAGTAATTCATAATAAGAATATTTTATAGCTTAATTTTATTTGATGACGTTCATGTGTAACATTCACGGTCTATATATAATATTAAATCTACATGTAGTCTTCGACTTTAAACCCACCTGAATATAATAAAATTTGAAATTGAAGGGTATATAGATTACGTGTTGCGAATTTTCAAAAGCGATTTTACATTAGTCCGGCAGATAAATTTATACTTATATAACAGTCAGATAGTTTTTGTTTATTTACGTCCCAGTAAACGATGTTTCAGTCATTGTCCTGGCGGGCGAAAGCTAATCTAGTTGTTAGATTTGGGCATGAAAGGGCACGTACATGCGACCCATTTCCTACCGAATTTCTTTCTGATTGCATCATTTTTTTTTATAACCTCTCTATTATCATGATTCCAGAAACATGATCCCTGAACAACAATTTAATTAAAATGCCTTTACGAATGCAAAACTAACACTTATGATGGATATAAGTGTTGTTATGATCATAAAAGTTCAATCGACGTTTTGGATTTACCCCCCCCCCCACACACACACACACACACTTTTTTGAATCAGTTTTACGTCCCTTTCAATATTATTTCAGCTCATATGAGAACGGCCAATCAGAAGGTGGGGCGAAAACGGGAGAACCCCTAGAAAACCCACCTGGCACACCCGCAAGCAGAACTTGGCTTGTCTCACATGTGGCCAGAGCGGAGCTCGAACCCACACCAGGGCGGGCCCCGTGGCCGAGCGGTTAAGAGCGCTGTTTCTTAATCATTCGATCATCTCACCGCTGTGACTGGTGTGGGTTCGAGTCCCGATCTGGTTACATGTGAGACAAGCCAAGTTCTGCTTGCGGGTGTGCCAGGGACGTGAAAGGGATTTTCAAAGATCTTCTCCTCTCAAACCGCTTAGCCAATCAAAACCAAACTTCATGTGAAGCATCCCTATAGGAAGGGGGAACCAATGTTTATTTAAATTGTCCATGTCACATGACCAAGATGGCCGCCATGGCTATAAATCGCAAAAACCTTAAAATATTCTTCTCCAGAACCAGAAGGCCTATGATTTTGAAACCTGGCATGAAGCATCAAGGAGAGGAGCTCTACAAAGTTCATATAAATCATGACCTTGGGATGACCTTGACCTATTTTACATCAAGGTCAACATAGGTCGCCCATGTATTTGAATGGGGAAAATTGTCAAAATGTCATTTGAAGGGAAAAACTTGAAGGGAAAGGGCAAATGGACTGAACATTTATGATTCTGAAAAAAAAAAAATGCACCCCAGGGGCTGGTCTACCCCCACTCCGGGGCAATATACATGTATATTACCATAATATTCAAAGATCTTCTTCTCTAAAATTACTTGGTCAATCAAAGCCAAACTTCATGTGGAGCATCCTAAGGAAGTTGGAACAAAAGTTTATATAAATGGTCCAGATCACATGACCAAGATGGCCGCCATGGCTATAAATAGAAAAAAAATCTTTCTCCAGAACCATAAGGTCTATGATTTTGAAACTTGGCATGAAGCATCAGGGAAAGGAGCTCTACATAGTTTATATAAATCATGACCCAGGAATGACCTTGACATATTTTACGGCAAGGTCAACATAGGTGGCCCATGCATTTGAAGGGGAAATTTGTCAAAAAGTCATTTGAAGAGAAAAAACATTAAGGAAATGGGCAAATGGACTGAAGATATATGATTCTTATAAAATGGACCCAATGGGCCGGTCTGCCCCCACCCTGGGGCAATATAAATGAATATCACCATAATATTCAAAGATCTTCTTCTCTGAAATCGCTTGGCCAATCAAAGCCCCGCAAATTTGATATGAAGCACATGTAGGAAGGAGAAACCAATGTGTACATAAATAATCCAGGTCACATGACCAAGATGGCCGCCATGTCCATATATGGTAAAAATCATTCTAAAATCTTTTTCTATGGAACGGGTGGACCAATTTCAACAAAACTAGGCATGTAGCATTGTAGACTAGAGTACTATATGCGTGCATAAAAATATGACCCTGTGATGACCTTGACCTATTTTACGACAAGGTCAATATAGTTCGTCCATGACCATACTAGTCAAACAGGTTTATTGGTATATATCCCTGATCTCAGGTGAGCGTTTACAGGACCATTGGTTCTCTAGTACAGGTTTTCAGCTATGTCAGGACAAAGCCAGCGCTTTTTGAGTATTAACCATTACTGTTGTGAGTTAATATTGTCTTGCTCAAGGACACGGCCCGGAAACCCCTAGTGGTAATCAAACCCAATACCTCTCGATTCGGAGGCCGGTGCTCTACCACAAGGCTATCGTGCTCCATAAAATTCTTATAAACAACCAAGAAACAGGCATGTTTATGAAAGATTTTTTAAGATATATTCGTTTATCGAGTGTGTCTGATTTATATACATTAGAAAAAAGAAAGATTATTTCTTAATCCAGGTATCACAAGCGCGGAAATGTTTCCAAACGCGGATGTGAACCAGTACATCGCGGAAATACACAAGGTACGAAAACATGCGGCTATAGCATTTAAGTGCTGGTTCAGATAAATAAATGTTTAATTATTATAAAACACGTATTATATTACAAGTTTCAACAATAAAACGCTTTGCAATTTAATATGCACGGTTGCCATAGCAACAAGCCGAACACCACTGGAGGAAAAATCCAAGATTTCCTTGTTTTAGGGGTTTTCAGATACCTTTATGTCAGAAGCTCTGCGTATCTCGGACGGTCTTACGCATAACGAATAAGTTCTACATGCGTTAAATACGCTTTGAACGCTTTCGACGTCTTTGTATGGTCCTCGCCCATTTGTGGCCTAAATAAATAGAAGGGCTGCTTGTGCCTCCAGGCAAAGCTTCTACGCTACCGACTGACCGTCTGATCATGTCTGAGACTGCCCAGGGAAAGTGGTCAAAGTCAATCATCCATACAAAGTTTATATGGGTCATTATCAAAAAATGGAGCAATCCAGAAAACTGTAAGGCAAAACGAAAAAAAAAATCGTTGTCCAGTTTTTCTTTTTTAATGAGATAGTTTTATTAACAATACCATTTAGAATATAGAAATAAAATATGCCGAGTTTAACTGAACAAATTGTGCACCAGCATTAATCAATTGTATGGTACCCTTGAAAAAATATCAGTGCTGTCACGAACAAAGTTTCTTGCGTACAACGCTTATTTGATAAGACTTTCCAAATCTGTAAGTGGGGGTATATATAACTTGTCACAAACCTTAAATACTTTCAATGAATTAACGAGGGAGAGAGCTTCAATGAAAATGCACATACTGTGATTTGTTCTGTTTCTGAAGCGCTTTTTTCTGTAGACATAATCTTGTAGGATTAAACCAAAATTAAGTTCTGCAAAACGTTTACTATTTTAGTATAGTATCATTACATACCAAAAACAACTACTTTTATATGATGCGTTTTGAGTATTTTAAATAATTATGACCGTGACAGCACTGATATCGTGACAGCACTGATGCTGTCGTGACAGCACTGTTAATTATCCGATCTCGCATTTTTTATTCCAATGTGTGCGGAGTTGATTAATTGATTAATTTCTGACAATTAACCGATGAGCTTAGGGACAGTGACTGCCTTACGGTCGCAACCAACGAAGCCTCGGCTAATGCTCGAACCAGGGACACCTTTGGGTAGATAACACAACACGTTCGGTACACGCAAACCAAACGCGATGTAACACGACAAGCGCAATTAGCGCTATTCAGCTTAACACTTTAAGCAGCTGCAGCATGAGAAAATGTTTTTTGGGGCTTTCGACCAGGTCTGAAACAACCAGGATTGTTCACGACAAAAGAGTGCAATTAATTTGGGACCCTATCACGGGTTTTCTGTGTAGAAGGGCCATTAATAATAATAATAATCTCTATATTTATAGAGGATAACGTATTTAGCACAACGGCCAGTCTTCCATACGGTCCTCTAGTGAATACAGACATTGATTATTTTCGGACCTCTTTTGTTATTATTCGGACATTTTCATATTAGACATGCGATGTTAGTGATGCTATATTTTGTTTTGGGAGAAGAGAAGCCAGTGCTTGCCTAATAATGCTGAGCGCCAAGCAAGGTAGCCACTGGTACCATTCTTAAAGTCTTTGGCATGACCCGGCCCGGGATCGAACCCACGACATCCCGCTCCCGAAGCGGACGCTCTCACCATTACGCTATCGGAATCGGTAATTCGTTATCAAGGAGCTTGGGAGAACTGGTAAACATTTGAAGGGAGTTGGGGATTACTAGAAGAGAACATTTTTAGTTTTAGGAAGCTGGGAGCAAGTAAAAAAATTAGGGAGCTGGGGTCATTTTTCTTTTAGTGAGCTTGGAGCTAATACCCCCTTGGAAGGTTACACTGCAGCTGAGCTGCACTTTTGCAAAATCATGTCTTCTCATGACGCGTCTGATATTTATTTTTTATGTACCCGAGTCAATAACTTTCAGTAATGTCGGGACGAAACTACCACTTTTTTTCTTCGTAGTAACCAGCCTCATTGGGTATACCCTGGTCGACGAAGAATTTTGAATTTGCAGTTTTTTATCACCCCACACACACACACACACACACACCTCAAATGGTTTGACCTCTTTTGACTGCTACTGGTGTTAGTAGCTGAGACCCTCTAGTGAAAGGCGACCTAACTCTTTTCAGTGTAGGAAATTGCCTGAATCCACACCTGCTGACAGAAGTCAACTCAGTGCTGTCACACATCAGTACTGTCACGACCGTGACAGCACTGACCGTGATAGTACTGAGTTTTACACATAAATTTAATTATTATGACTAACAGCTGAATGCAGGCTGAAAACTTTGCATATCTATTCAAAACGGCCCTAAGCTGAAATTCAGTCATGGCCTTAAAATGTACGTGATATTTGCAAGAAGCGGCAAAATGCGCGTGATAGTACTGATGGCTAAAAATTTCCCACACCGATTTTGACATGTCTTTATGGAATATGAACGGAGTGATGCGATTTTCTCAAAAAGTTGTTTACCATGACTTCATCAGCTTGCTGTCGTCTACAAAAATGCGATTGTTTTGATCTGAGAAAATGATTCATAACTCTGGTCAAAATAGATGTTTTAAAACTGTGACAGCACTGATACGTTTTCCAGGGACAGCACTATAATGTGCCGCCGCTCTTAAATTGCACTTAATATACCATATGATTTTTGAATTTGACTTCAATAACATTATATGCAATAGAGGGTTACAGAAAATGTTATTTCTGTCAAGCTTCTTTTGCAATGGAAACAAATAAAATTACTTACCCAGACCCGGGGACACGATAAAAATCTTGCATTTTTTCTTTTAAATAACATACTCGTAAAAGTGAAATCACGTGTGGTTCTTGTAAAGCACGGCGGATAATAATATTATAGAAGGAGGAAGCAAACCTCGGACATCACGCTTGGGAGAAAATCATCAGGGACAAGGATTGCTCCGTTTTTTTGATAATGACCCATATATACAATGCGTGTCTGCAGCTTAGAAGCGAAAATGGGCTATTTTGAAAATTGTACGGCATCATACCAAATATGTGATACCGGAACGTTCCAAGTAGAGATCTACAGCGCCATACTCTACCACAACGTTCCAAGTTGAGCTCTAGAGCGCTGTATTCTACCGTAACCTCCCTAATAAAGAGCTACAGTGCCATGCGCTACCGCAACGTCCCCAGTAGCATTCTACAATACCATACTCAACCGCAACCTCCCCAGTAGGGATATACAGTATCGTACTCTACCACAACGTACACATTAGGATTTACAGCACCATTGTTTACCGCAACGTCCCCAGTATCGATCTACAGTATCATATTCTACTGCAACGTCCCCAGTAACGATCTACGGTTAGATACTCTACCATAACTTTACTCAGTAAAGATATATAGCGCCACAGTTTACCACAAGGTCCCCAGTAGGAATCTACAGTGCCATACTCTACTGCAACGTCCTCAGTAGAGATATACAGCCATATATTTTACCGCAACGCTATACTCTACCACAACGTACCCATTGGGGATCTACCGCAACGTTCCAAGTAGGTATCTACAGCGTCATAGTCTACCGCTGCGTTCCAAGTAGGGTTCTACAGTGTCATATTCTACCGCATCCTCCCCTACAGCTCCATACTCTGTCACAACGTACCCAGTAGAGATATACAGCGCCTTAGTTTACGAAAACGTCCCAAGTAGGTATCTTCAGAGCCATACCCTACCATAACGTCTACAGTATGGATCTTCAGCGTCCCCAGTAAAGATATACAGCACCAAACTGTTATGCAACGTCTTCAGTATGGAAATACAGTGCAATACTCTACAACAACGTACCTTGTAGGCATCTATAGTGCAATACACTACCACAACATCTTCAGTTCGCAACTACCGTGCCATAGTCTACCGCAACGTTTTCAGTTTGGTATCTGCAGTGTCATACTCTACCTAAAAGTACCGAGTAGAGAAATACAGAGCAATATTTTACCACAAGGTCCCAATTAAGGATTTACAGTTCTTATCTATACCGCAACGCTCCCAGTTAGAGACCAATAGCGCCATACTCTATCACGCAGTCTCTAGTTGAGATCTATAGCCAAATACTCTACAGAAACGTCCCCAGTAGATATCTACTTTCAACTACTACATCTGCTGTTTGGATCTTCAGCCACATACTCTACAACTTTCTGAAAAATATGCTCACTGCTCTTGACGGATCTCAGTTTTATTTTTATTTGCCATTACTGCAGCTGGTGTTGTGCCGTGTGGCGGCCCTAAAAAGTCTCCCTGTACATCATCCATAGTGCAGATTATATTTTCCTTTTGGTCCTTTGAGATCAGAGAGGATATTTTGAGAAATCAGAAAATTATCATCGGTTTAGATTCATATTCTAACCAACGTTCAATATATTTGGCCACAATTTGATTATACTAGTCTTTGTATCGACTAGCCTGCTGAAAGTCGAAAAATTACTGTAACTCTCTTTGGCTCCATGTTGCCAAATCTAAAGTGTCACTGACAAGGCTTGAATAGCCGAAACCGCGGTAAGACCCATCACCTTTCTGGAAAATATGCTCACTGCTCTTAAAGGATCTCAGTTTCATTTTTATTTGCTATTACTGCAGCTGGTGTTGTGCCGTGTGGCGGCCCTAAAAAGTCTCCTCGTACATCATCCATAGTGCAGACTATATTTTCCTTTTGGTCCTTTGAGATCAGAGAGGATATTTTGAGAAATCAGAAAATTATCATCGGTTTAGATTCATATTCTAACCAACGTTCAATATATTTGGCCACAATTTGATTATACTAGTCTTTGTATCGACTAGCCTGCTGAAAGTTGAAAAATTACTGTAACTCTCTTTGGCTCCATGTTCCCAAATCTAAAGGGTCACTGACGAGGCTTGACGAGGCCCATCACCTTTCTGGAAAATATGCTTAGGGCTCTTAAAGGATCTCAGTTTTATTTTTATTATCTACTGCAACGTCCACAGTAGAAATCTACAGACATAAACACTACCTCAACGCCCCAACTTGGTATCTACAGTGCAATTCTGTAGCGCAACGTCCCCAGTAGATATCAACAGCGCCATACTCTAGTGCAACGTCTTCAGTAAGAATGTAAGTACCGAACTCTACCACAACGTACCCAGTAGGGATATACCGCACAATTCTCTACCGCAATGTCCCCCATAGTGATAAACAGTGCCATATTCTAGCACAACGTCCCCTTGTGGATATTCAATGCCAAAATCTATCGCAAACTCCCTGTTATGAATATTCAGCGCCATAATCTACTGCTACGTCTACAGCATCTATAACGCCTTTCTCTACCGCAACCTCCCCAGTAGGGATCTACAGTGCCATACTCTACCACATCGACCCCAGTAAGTATCTACAGAGCCATACTCTACCACAACGTACCCAGTAGAGATCAACAGCGTCATACTGTACCACAACGTCTCCAGTAGGTATCTACAGCGCCATACTCTATCGCAATGTCCCCAATAGGGAACTACAATGCCGTATTCCACCACAACGTCCCCAGTAGGGATGTACAGTGCCAAATTCTACAAAACGTGTCTGTTAGGGATCTACAGAGCCATACCCTACAGCAACGACCAAGTATGGTTCTACAGTGTCATACTGTACCACAACGTAGACAGTAGACAGTAGCAAAACTAATCGATTGATTATTCGATTACTTTTGCAAATCAGTTGTAATTGTAATCGAATAAAGCCAGGAAAAATACTTTTAATCGTAATCGTTAATCGTTGAAAGTAATTGTAATCGTTAGTGATTAACTTTGAAAGTAATCGATAACAGGTCTGCCAGGCTCTACCGCAATGGTCCAATAGGGATCTACAGTGCCATATTCTAATACAACATCCCCAATATGGATCTACAGTGCCAAAATCTACCCAGCGCCCCTAACCACATACTAAACAGCTATGTCCCCAGTACATGTAGTGTAGCCTGGGTTCCAGTCTGATCTTTTTTTTCTTTTTTGTTTTTTTAATTTTTCATTTTTTCAGCCTTGGCAACTTTGATTGCATTACTATACTGCAACGACTACCCTACCCTACCGCAACGTCCCCAGTAGGGATCAACAGTGCCATACTCTACCGCAAAGACCCCAGTACGAATCTACAGCGCCATACTCTACATCAAGTAGAGACAAACAGCGCCATACTCTAGCGCAACGTCCCAAGAAGGAATCTACAGTGCCATACTCTACCGCAACGTCCTCAGTAGAGATAAGCTGTCATATATTCTACCGCAACGTCTCCAGTAGCGTAGCGATCTCTGTAGCGTCATACTCTACTCATCCGTCCCCAGTAGAGATAAACAGCTACATATTCTACCGCAACGTCCCCAGTAGATATCTACAGCGCCTTACTGTATCCCAACGTCCGCAGAAGCGCTCTCTACAGCGCCATATTCTACCATAACGTCCCCAGTAGGAATCTACAGCCACATGCTGAACCAGAACGTCCTCAGTAGGGATCTACAGTACCATACTCTATCGCAACGTCTCCAGTAAGGAACTACAGTGCCATACTCTACCACAACGTACCCAGTAAGGATATAGAGCTGTACAGCGCCATAATGTATCACAACGGATTCTGTAGGGATATACAGCCACATACTCTACCGCAAAGTATCCAGTAATGATCTAGCGTGACATACTCTTCCACAAGATCCCCAGTAGAGATCTTCAGTGCCATACTCTACCGCAACGTCCGCAGTTTGGATCAACAGTGCCATACTATATTGCAATGTCCCCGGTAGGGATCTACACTGCCATAATCCACCACAACGTCCCCAGTAGGGATACACGACACTATTCTCTACCAAGTGATATAAACAGCTCAATTATTTCCACAAGGTCCGTAGTGGATTTTCAGTGACATACTCTTCCACATTGTTTACAAATTAAACCTTTAATCTACAACAATGTACCCAGTGGAGGTCTACAGCGCCATAATCTGCTACAAAATCACCAGTAGGGATATAAAGCGCCATACTCTATCGCAACCTACCAAGAAGAGATCAACATCGCCATAATCAACCGCAAGGTCCCCAGTATGTATCTTTATTCCATACTCTACCACAACGTACCAAGTTGGGATCTACAGCGACATACTCTGCCGCAACGTCCCCAGTAGGATTATAAAGTGCCACAACTTCCCCAATACGTATCCACAGTGTCAAGCTCTACCACAACGTCCCAAATAGGGATCTTCAGTGTCATATTCTACCACAACGCCCCCAAAGGAATCTACGGTGCCATACTCTACCGCAACGTTTCCATAACCTCAATTCTAAGTTAAATTCGTTTTGCGCAAGAAATCATGGCTGCCTTCTTGAATGACATCTTGAATACGATAATCACTGCATCTTGATAAGGCAATCTAGCTTGAGTAATGGTTCTGAAAGTTAAAGTGCTTATTGTATGAATAAAAAAGTTAAACCAAAATTACGAAAAACCTTGACTTATTTCATCTATACAGTGTTTTTATCCTGTCTTGAAAAGAAACTATGATAGAATGTAAATACTTATACAAAACTGATACCTATTCATCATTTTGTACTGAAATAACCACAAATTTGCCAGATAAAAACAATCAGAGACCCCTGTTAAATATTATTATATATTCTGGCCGCCATCTTAAACGCCATCTTGAAAATACAAAATTGCTCAATGATGCCAAAGTGGCATCATTCAGATTCTTGTAAGGCAATGCCAACTGAACATAATTCAGTAAAGAAAAAAACTTTAGAACACAATTCCAGGTCAAATTTGTTTTCTGCCGGACTAAGGGGACGGTGTGGTGGATTATGGTGCTGTAGACCTCTACTGGAGACGGTGTGGTAGGATATGGCGCTGTAGATCATTCTGGGGACGGTGTGGTAGGGAATGTCGCTGTAGATCTCTACTAGGGACGTTTGGGTAGGAAATTGGGCGACAGATCTCTACTGGGGACAGAATGGTAGGGTATGGTGTTGTAGATCCCTACTGGGGAAGATGCTGAAGAGAATGATATTGTATATCTCTACTGGGGACGGAGTGGTAGAATATGGCGCTGTTTATCTTTAATGGAGACGGTGTGGTAGACTTCCGCACTGTATATCTCTACTGGAGATGGTCCAGTAGAGTAAGGTGCTGTAGATCTCTAATGGGGACGTTGGGTAGGGAATGGGGTGATAGATCTCTACTGGGGACGGTGTGGTAGATTATGGTGCTGTAGATCTCTACTGGGAACTTTGTTGTAGGATATGGCGCTGTAGATCTTTACTGGGGACGGTATGGTAGGATATGTCGCTGTAGATCTCTACCGGGGACGTTGTGGTAGGGAATGGGGAGATAGACCTCTACAGGGGACGGAATGATAGGGTATGGTGTTGTATATCCCTACTGGGGACGATGCTGATTAGAATGACTCTATATATCTTTACTTGGGACGGAGTGGAAGGGTATGTCGCTGTAGATCTCTACTGGGGACGTAGTTGTAGAGTAGTTTTGTTTTGTATGTCTACTCGGAACGTTGAAATATGTAGCTGTAGATCTCCACTGTGGACGTAATGGTAGGGAATTGGACGATAGATCTTTACTGGGGACGGTGTGGTAGGGTATGTCGCTGTAGATCTCTACTGGGGACGTTGTGGTAGGGAATGGGGTGATAGATCTCTACTGGGGACGGTGTGGTAGATTATGGTGCTGTAGATCTCTACTGGGGACGACGTAGTAGGATGTGGCGCTGTAGATCTTTACTGGGGACGGTATCGTAAGATATGTCGCCGTAGATCTCTACTGGGGACGTTGTGGTAGGGAATGGGGCGTTAGATCTTTACTGGGGACGGAATGGTAGGGTATGGTGGTTTAGATCCCTACTGGGGACGATGCTAAAGAGAATGACACTGTATATCTCTACTGGGGACGGAATGGTAGGGTATGGCGCTGTATATCTCTACTTAAGACGGTGTGGTAGACTAACTCACTGTAGATCTCTATTGGGTACGATCCAGTAGAGTTTGGTGCTGTAGATCTCTACTGGGAACGGTGTGTTGGGGTATGTAGCTGTAAATCTCTACAGGGAACGCATTGGTAAAGTAGTTCGCTTTAAATCTCTACTGGGGACGGTGTGATAGGGTTTGTAGCTGTAGATCTGTACTGGGGAATGGTAGGGAATGGGCGAAATATCTCTACTGGAGACGGTGTGGTAGATTATGGTGTTGTATACTTCTACTGGGGACCGTGTGGTAGGGTATGTCGCTGAAGATCTCTACTAGGCACGATGTGGTAGGAAATGGGGCGATGGATCTCTACTGGGGACGGAACCATAGGATAGGTGTTGTAAATCCCTACTGGGGACAATGCTAAAGAAAATGACACAGTATATCTCTTCTAGGGACGGGGTGGTAGGGTATGGCGCTGTATGACTCTTTATGTCTCTACTGGAGACGGTGTGGTAGGGAATGGAGCAATATATCTCTACTGGGGACGGAATGGTAGGGTATGGTGTTGTAGATACCTACTGTGAACGATACTGAAGAGAATGATACTGTATATCTCTACTGGGGACGGTGTTTTAGGGTATAACGCTGTATATCTCTACTGGAGACGGTGTGGTAGAATACCGCTATGTAGATCTCTACTGGGGACGGTCCGGTAGAATATGGTGCAGTAGATCTCTACTGGAGACGTATTGGTAGAGTAGTTCGCTTTAGATGTCTACTCGGGACAGTGTGATAGGGTATGTAGAGGTGGATCTCACTGGGGACGTTAAGGTAGGAAATGGGGCGATAGATCTCTACTGGGACGGTGTGGTAGGGTATGTCACTGTAGATCTCTACCGGGGACGTTATGGTAGGTAAAATGTCGATAGATCTCTACTGTGGACGGAGTGATAGGTATGGCGCTGTAGATCTCTACTGGGGACGTTGTGGCACGGAATTGGGCGATTGATCTCTACTGGGGACGGAATGGTCGGGTATGGTGTTGTAGATCCCTACTGGGGATGATGCTGAAGAAAATGACACTGAATATCTCTACTGGGGACGGAGTGGTAGTTTATGGCGCTGTATATCTCTACTGGTGACGGTGTGGTAGACTACCGCATTGTAGATCTCTACTGGGTATGGTCCAGTAGATAATGGTTATGTAGATCTCTACTGGGGACGGTGTGGTAGGGTATGTCGCTGGAGATCTCTACTGGGGACGTATTGGTAGAGTAGTTCGTTTTAGATGTCTACTTGGGACTGTGTGATAGGGTATGTAGCTGTAGATCTCTACTGGGGAAGTTGTGGTAGGGAATGGGTCGATATATCTCTACTGGGGACTGTGTGGTAGATTAATGTGCTGTAGATCTCTACTTGAGACGGAATGATAGGGTATGGTGTTGTAGATCCCTACTGGGGACGATGCTAAAGAGAATGACACTGTATATCTCTACTTGGGACGGAGTGGTAGGGTATGGCACTATATATCTCTACTGGAGACGGTGTGGTAGACTACCGCACTGTAGATCTCTACTGGGGACGCCCCAGTAGAGTATGGTGCTGTATATCTCTACTGGGGACGGTGTGGTATGGTATGTCGCAGTAGATCTCTACTGGGAACGTATTGGTGGAGTAGTTCGCTTAAGATGTTTACTGGGGACGGTGTGATAGGGACTGTAGCTGTAGATCTCCACTAGGGACGTTGCGGTAGGGAATTGAACGATAGATCTCTACTGGGGACGGTGTGGTAGGGTATGTCTATGTAGATCTCTACTTGGGACGTTGTGGTAGGGAATGGGTTGATATATCTCTACTTGGGACGGTGAGGTAGATTATGGTGCTGTAAATCTCTACTGGGGACGCTGTGGTAGGTAATGGCGCTGTAGATCTTTACTGGGGACGGTGTGGTAGGGTATACCGCTGTATATCTCTACTGAGGACGTATTGGTGGAGTAGTTCGCTTAAGATGTTTACTTGGGACGGTGTGATAGGGAATGTAGCTGTAGATCTTCACTGGGGACGTTGTGGTAGGGAATTGAACGATATTATTTTTTACTGGGGACGGTGTGGTAGGGTATGTCTCTGTAGTTCTCTTCTTGGGACGTTGTGGTAGGGTATGGGTCGATATATCTCTACAGGGGACGGTGTGGTAGATTATGGTGCTGTAAATCTCTACTTGGTACGCTGTGGTAGGTTATGGCGCTGTAGATCTTTACTGGGGACGGTGTGGTAGGTTATGTCGCTGCAGATCTCTACTGGGGACGTTATGGTAGAAATGGGTCCATTTATCGCTACTGGGGACGGTGTGGTAGATTAAGGTGCTGTAGATATCTACTGGGGATGTTGTGGTAGGGAAAGGTGCGATAGATCTCTACTGGAGAGGGAATGGTGGGGTATGGTGTTGTAGATCCCTACTGGGGGACGATGCTGAAGAGAATGACACTGTATATCCCTACTGGGGACGGAGTGGTAGGGTATGGCGCTGTATATCTCTACTGGAGACTGTGCGGTAGACTACCGCACTGTAGATCTCTACTGGGTATAGAGTAGAGTATCCAGTAGAGTATAGTGTTGTACATCTCTACTGAGGACGGTGTGGTAGGGTATGTCTCTGAAGATCTCTACTGGGGACGTATTGGTAGAGTAGTTCGCTTCGCTTTAAATGTCTACTTAGGACTGTGTGATAGGGTATTTTGCTGTAGATCTCTACTTGGGACGTTGTGGTAGGGAATGGGGCGATAGATTTCTACTTGGGACGGTGTGGTAGGGTATGTCGCTGTAGATCTGTACTGGGGACGTTGTGGTAGGGAATGGGTCGATAGATATTTACTAGGGACGGTGTGGTAGATTATGGTGCTGTAGATCTCTTCTGGGGACGGTGTGGTACGGTATGGCGCTGTAAATCTTTACTGGGGACGGTGTGGTAGGGTATGTAGCTGTAGATCTCTACTGGGGACGTTGTGGTAAGGAATGGGACGATAGATCTCTACTGGGGACGGAATGGTAGGATATGGTGCTGTAGATCCCTACTTGGGACGATGTCGGAGAGAATGACACTGTATATCTCTACTGGGGACGGAGTGGTAGCGTATGGCGCTGTATATCTCTACTGGAGACGGTGTGGTAGACTACCGCACTGTAGATCTCTACTGAGGAAGGTCCAGTAGAATATGGTGCTGTAGATCTCTACTGGGGACGGTGCGGTAGGTTATGGCTTTGTATTTCTCTACTGGGGACGGTGTGGTAGGGTATGTCGCTGTAGATCTCTACTGGGGACGGTGTGGTAGAGAATAGGGTGATAGATCTCTCCTGGGGACGGAATGGTAGGGTATGGTGTTGTAGATCCCTACTGGGGACGATGCTGAAGAGAATGACACTGTATATCTCTACTGGGGACGGAATGGTAGGTTATGGCGCTGTATGTATCACTGGAGACGGTGTGGTAGACTACCGCAATGCAGATCTCAACTGGGGACGTTGTGGTTGGGAATGGGGCAATAGATCTCTACTGCGGACGCAATGGTGGGGTATGGTGTTGTAGAACCCTACTAGAGACGATGCTGAAGAGAATGACACTGCATATCGCTACTGGGGACGCTGTGGTAGGGTTTGGCGCTGTATATCTCTACTGGAGACGGTGTGGTAGAATACCGAACTGTAGATCTCTACTGTGGACGGTCCAATAGAATATGGTGCTGTTGATCTCTACTGGGAACGGAATGGTAGGGTATGTCGCTTTAGATCTCTACTGGGGACGTTGTGGTAGGAAATTGGGCGATATATTTCTACTGGGGACGGAATGGTAGGGCATGGTGCTGTTGATCCCTACTGGGGACGATGCTGAAGAGAATGACACAGTATATCTCTACTGGAGCGGTGTTGAAGGATATGGCGTTGTATATCTCTACTGGATACGGTGTAGTAGAAACCGCACTGTAGATCTCTACTGGGGACGGTCCAGTAAAATATGATGCTGTAGATCTCTACTGGGGACGGTGTGGTAGGTCATGGCGCTGTTGATCTTTACCGGGGACGGTGTGGTAGGGTATGTCGCTGTAGATCTCTACTGGAGACGTTGTGGTAGGGAATGGGGCGAAAGATCTCTACTGAGGACGTAATGGTAGGGTATGGTGTTGTAGATCCCTACTGGGGACGCGGCTGAAGAGAATGACACTGTATATCTCTTCTGGGGACGGAGTGGTAGGGTATGGCGCTGTATATCTCTACTGGAGACGGTGTGGTACACTACCGCATTGTAGATCTCTACTGGGGACGGTCCAGTAGAATATGGTGCTGTATATCTCTACTGGGGACGGTGTGGTAGGGTATGTCGCTGTAGATCTCTCTTGGGGACAGTGTGGTAGGGCGATAGATCTCTACTGGGGACGGAATGGAAGGGTATGGTGTTGTCGATCCCTACTGGGGACGATGCTGAAGAGAATGACACTGCATATCTCTACTGGGGACGGTGTGGTAGGATATGACGCTGTATATCTCTACTGGAGACGGTGTGGTAGAATACCGTACTTTAGATCTCTACTTGGGACGGTCCAGTAGAATATGGTGCTGTAGATTATACTGGGGACGGTGTGGTAGGGTATGTCGCCTTAGATCTGGGGCCGTTGTGGTAGGAAATGGGGCGACAGATCTCTACTGGGGACGTTGTGGTAGGGTATGGTGTTGTTAGTCCCTAATGGGGACGATGCTGAAGAGAATGACACAGTATATCTCTACTGGGGACGGTGTGGTAGGATATAGTGTTGTATATCTCTACTGGAGACGGTGTGGTAGTAAACCGTACTGTAGGTCTCTGCTTGGGACGGTCCAGTAAAATACGGTGCTGTAGATCTCTACTGGGGGCGGTTTGGTAGGTTATGGCGCTGTTACTCTTTACTGGGGACGGTGTGGTAGGGTATGTCGCTGTAGATCTCTCCTGGGGACAGTGTGGTAGGGAGATAGATCTCTACTGGGGACGGAATGGAAGGGTATGGTGTTGTCGATCCCTACTGGGGACGATGATGAAGAGAATGACACTGTAAATCTCTACTGGGGACGGTGTGGTAGGGTATGTCGCTGTAGATCTCTACTGGGGACGTTGTGGTAGAGAATAGGGCGATAGATCTCTCCTGGGGACGGAATGGTAGGGTATGGTGTTGTAGATCTCTACTGGGGACGGTCCAGTAGAATATGGTGCTGTAGATCTCTACTGGGGACGGTGTGGTAGGGTATGTCGCTGTAGATCTCTCCTGGGGACAGTGTGGTAGGAAATGGGGCGATAGATCTCTACTGGGGACGGAATGGAAGGGTATGGTGTTGTCGATCCCTACTGGGGACGATGCTGAAGAGAATGACACTGCATATCTCTACTGGGGACGGTGTGGTAGGATATGACGCTGTATATCTCTACTGGAGACGGTGTGGTAGAATACCGTACTTTAGATCTCTACTTGGGACGGTCCAGTAGAATATGGTGCTGTAGATTATACTGGGGACGGTGTGGTAGGGTATGTCGCCTTAGATCTGGGGCCGTTGTGGTAGGAAATGGGTTGACGGATCTCTACTGGGGACGTTGTGGTAGGGTATGGTGTTGTTAGTCCCTAATGGGGACGATGCTGAAGAGAATGACGCAGTATATCTCTACTGGGGACGGTGTGGTAGGATATAGCGTTGTATATCTCTACTGGAGACGGTGTGGTAATAAACCGTACTGTAGGTCTCTACTGGGGATGGTCCAGTAAAATACGGTGCTGTAGATCTCTACTTGGGACGGTTTGGTAGGTTATGGCGCTGTTACTCTTTACTGGGGACGGTGTGGTAGGGTATGTCTCTGTAGATCTCTACTGGGGACGTTGTGGTAGGGAATGGGGAGATAGATCTCTACTGGGGACGAAATGGTAGGGTACTGTGTTGTAGATCCCTACTGGGGACGATGCTGAAGAGAATGAGACTGTATATCTCTACTGGGGACGGAGTGGTAGGGTATGGCGCTGAATATCTCTTGAGACGGTGTGGTACACTACCGCATTGTAGATCTCTACTGGGGACGGTCCAGTAGAATATGGTGCTGTAGATATCTACTGAGGACGGTGTGGTAGGGTATGTCGCTGTAGATCTCTCCTGGGGACGTTGTGGTAGGAAATGGGGCGATAGATATCTACTGGGGACGGAACTGAAAAGTATGGTGTTGTTGATCCCTACTGGGGACGATGATGAAGAGAATGACACTGTGAATCTCTACTCGGGACGGTGTGCTAGGGTATGGTGCTGTATGTCTCTACTGGAGACGGTGTGGTAGACTACCGCAATGTAGATCTCTACTGGGGACGTTGTGCTAGGGAATGGGGCAATAGATCTCTACTGAGGACGCAATGGTGGGGTATGGTTTTGTAGATCCCTACTGGGGACGATGCTGAAGAGAATGCCACTGCATATCTCTACTGGGGACGGTGTGGTAGGATATGGCACTGGATATCTCTACTGGAGACGGTGTGGTAGAATACCGTACTGTAGATCTCTACTGGGAACGGTCCAGTAGAATATGGTGCTGTTGATCTCTACTGGGGACGGTGTGGTAGGGTATGTCGCTTTAGATCTCTACTGGGGACGTTGTGGTAGGAAATGAGGCGATACATCTCTACTGGGGACGGAATGGTAGGGTATGGTGTTGTTGATCCCTACTGGGACGATGCTGAAGAGAATGACACAGTATATCTCTATTGGGGACGGTGTGGTAGGATATGGCGTTGTATATCTCTACTGGAGACGGTGTGGTAGCAAACCGTACTGTAGATCTCTACTGGGGACGGTCCAGTAGAATATGGTGCTGTAGATCTCTACTGGGGACGGTGTGGTAGGTTATGGCGCTATGGATCTTTACTGGGGATGGTGTGGTAGGTTATGGCGCTGTGGATCTTTACTGGGGACGGTTTGGTAGGGTATGTCGCTGTGGATCTCTACTGGGGACGTTGTGGTAGGGAATGGGGCGATAGATCTCTACTGGGGACGGAATGGTAGGGTATGGTGTTGTAGATCCCTACTGGGGACGATGCTGAAGAGAATAACACTGTGTATCTCTACTGGGGACGGAGTGGCAGGGTATGGCGCTGTATATCTCTACTGGAGACGGTGTGGTACACTACCGCATTGTAGATATCTACTGGGGACGGTCCAGTAGAATATGGTGCTGTATATCTCTACTGGGGACGGTGTGGTAGGGTATGTCGCTGTATATCTCTACTGGGGACGTTGTGGTAGGAAATGGGGCGATAGATCTCTACTGGGGACGGAATGGAAGGGTATGGTGTTGTTGATCCCTACTGTAGACGATGATGAAGAGGATGACACTGTTTATCTCTACTGGGGACGGTGTGGTAGGGTATGGCGCTGTATGTCTCTACTGGAGACGGTGTGGTAGACTACCGCAATGTAGATCTCTACTGGGGACGTTGTGGTAGGGAATGGGACAATAGATCTCTACGTTGGGACGCAATGGTGGGGTATGGTGTTGTAGATCCCTAATGGGGACGATGCTGAAGAGAATGCTACTGCATATCTCTACTGGGGACGGTGTGGTAGGATATGGCGCTGTATATCTCTACTGGAGACGGTGTGGTAGAATAACGTACTGTAGATCTCTACTGGGGACGGTCCAGTAGAATGAGGTGCTGTAGATCTCTACTGGGGACGGTATGGTAGGGCATGTGGCTTTAGATCTCTACTGCGGACGTTGTGGTAGGAAATGGGGCGATGGATCTCTACTGGGGACGAAATGGTAGGGTATGGTGTTGTTGATCCCTACTGGGGACGATGCTGAAGAGAATGACACAGTATATCTCTACTGGGGACGGTGTGGTAGGAAATGGCATTGTATATCTCTACTGGAGACGGTGTGGTAGTAAACCGTACAGTAGATCTCTACTGGGGACGGTCAAGTAGAATATGGTGCTGTATATCTCTACTGGGGATGGTGTGGTAGGTTATGGCGCTGTGGATCTTTACTGGGGACAGTGTGGTAGGGTATGTCGCTGAAGATCTCTACTGGGGACGTTGTGGTAGGGAATGGGGCAATAGATCTCTACTGGGGACGGAAGGGTAGGGTATGGTGTTGTAGATCCCTACTGGGGACGATGCTAAAGAGAATGACACTGTATATCTCTACTGGGGACGAAGTGGTAGGGTATGGCGCTGTATATCTTTACTGGAGACGGTGTGGTACACTACCGCATTGTAGATCTCTACTGGGGACGGTCCAGTAGAGTATGGTGCTGTAGATCTCTACTGGGGACGGTGTGGTAGGGTATGTCGCTGTAGATCTCTACTGGGGACGTTGTGGTAGGAAATGGAGCGATAGATCTTTACTGGGGACGGAATGGAAGGGTATGGTTTTGTTGATCCCTACTGAGGACGATGATGAAGAGAATGACACTGTATATCCCTACTGGGGACGCTGTGGTAGGGTTTGGCGCTGTATGTCTCTACTGGAGACGGTGTGGTAGACTACCCCAATGTAGATCTCTACTGGGGACGTTGTGGTAGGGAATGAAGCAATAGATCTCTACTGGGGACGCAATGGTGGAGTATGGTGTTGTAGATCCCTACTGGGGACGATGCTGAAGAGAATGACACTGCATATCTCAACTGGGGACGGTGTGGTAGGATATATCACTGTAATCTTTACTGGGGACGGTGTGGTAGAATACCCGACTGTAGATATCTACTGGGGACGGTCCAGTAGAATATGGTGCTTTTGATCTCTACTGAGGACGGTGTGGTAGGGTATGTCGCTTTAGATCTCTACTGGGGACGTTGTAGTAGGAAATGGGGCGATAGATCTCTACTGGGGACGGAATGGTAGGGCGTGGTGTTGTTGATCCCTACTGGGGACGATGCTGAAGAGACTGACACATTATATCTCTACTGGGGACGGTGTGGTAGGATATGGCTTTGTATATCTCTACTGGAGACGGTGTGGTAGAATACCGTACTGTAGATCTCTTCTGGGGACGGTCCAGTAGAATATGGTGCTGTAGATCTCTACTGGGGACGGTGTAGTAGGGTATGTCGCTTTAGATCTCTACTGTAGACGGTGTGGTAGGGTATGGCACTGTATATCTCTACTGGAGACGGTGTGGTAGAATACCGTACTATAGATCTCTACTGGGGACGGTCCAGTAGAATATGGTGCTGTGGATCTCTACTGGGGATGGTGTGGTAGGTTATGGCGCTGTGGATCTTTACTGGGGACGGTGTGGTAGGGTATGTCGCTGTAGATCTCTACTGGGGACGTTGTGGTAGGGAATGGGGCGATAGATCTCTACTGGGGACGGAATGGTAGGGGATGGTGTTGTAGATCCCTACTGGGGACGATGCTGAAGAGAATGACACTGTATATCTCTACTGGGGACATTGTTACGACATCATCCTTAAACCACTGATAGTTCTCCATTGTAGAATATAAATATAAAACTTAGATCCTTTAAGAGCAGTGAAAATGGGTGTTTAGCCTACTTTAGGCTCTTCAGATAGCCTATATGGCATACTATATGCCAACAATGAAAATGGCTGTGTTTAGGACAAACACGTTGTCTGTCGCTGTTCAATAGATCTGCAGTACTAAATTACAATCTAAAGCCGTGTTCATATGCTGTATTTGCAACCGGGTGTAATTTTTCATCCGCTTGTGTAGCGGCCATATGCAGCGATTAAGCGTTTTGCGTTCATATACACACAATACACACGGGTGCAAAAATACACCCGGCTGCAATTCAATTTGCTCCACCTGGAAAGTAGGAGAAAATTTGTACCAGAGTGTAGTTTTGCAGGGTGTAGTTTTCATGGAATACCATACACCCGGGGTTCAAATTTACATCCAGTGTGCAAAAATACACCCGAGTTCAAATGTTGCACATGAACATGGCTTTAGAAATAGACTCCACGTCACTCAGGATAAACGGCAATCCCAAGCACGGCCTAGCGGTAGACCAACTAACTCCAAATCGAGAGGGCCTGTGTTCGAACCCCACTTGGGCTGCCATGTTGTGTCATTGAGCAAGACACATTGGCCCATAACTGTCTTATACCCATGGAACATTGCCGCTTTGTCGACATGACTGAAAATTTGTTGACTCCCTCGTTAACCCTTGATACAAACAAACAAACAAACAAACAAACGGACAAACAAACAAACAAACAAACAAACAAACAGACAAACAAACAAAACACTTAATGGGCACCCAAATCTTTAATCATTAAATTTTGCATGTTTGAAAAACATTTTATTTAAATTGTTCGTTCAGGGTAGCGCGGTCGCCTATCGGTCGATAATCGGACTCAGAACGAAAAGGTCTTTGGGTGAGAACCCAAATGGATAGCAGGTATGAGGCCTTTCACAAAACACGTTGAATCTTTAACACTGTTAAAAACTTGAGCTCTTGCTAGACATGACAGTGACTGAAACATCGTTGACTGGGGCGTTAATCCACAAAAAACGCCAAACTCACTGTCACGACTGTATAAAAATGCATATCTGCCAGACTATCTCTTTGTCGGCCAAAAAAAATAAAATAAAATATATATACCCTTCAATTTTAAGTTTTACTTTATACAAGTGGGTTTAAGGGTCTACAGAATACAATTATATTTAATCTTCTTGACAATGAATTTTAAACTTGAACGTAATTAAATGAAAACAAAAATGAAAAATCTATATACATGTAAAATTGGACCATCAAAGGTACTCATTATGTAAGTTACACTGTCAATATATCTAAACGATTTTATTTATAAATAGCGTTTTAACGATTCTATTTATAATTAGCTTAAAATAGCTTTTACCGTACTGGGCAATGATATTAAACCGTACCCAGCAACGACGTACTCGGCAAGGATGTTGCAAGTAGATACTACTGAATAATTTACGAGCCTTGACAAGCAGGCACATATACTAGAGGACTTTGAAAACGCCTCACTGTACACTGGTTATCATTTTGCTTAAAAACTTCTTTAAAGCAGAATCATTATACTATCGTGTACATGAACTCGATAAGCAATATTTATCCATAAAGATCCATAAACAAGTAGCCCAAAGGCAACGATCGCTCACCTGAGAGTCAACAAGTACAGTCACTGGACAAGGTTTTTTTTTTTTTTTTTTTTTTTTTTTTTTTTGAAGATCTGATCAAAATTGAAGATGCTGGAGTGGCCACAACACTGAAAATTGATTTTTCAAACATTCAAGGACAGCTAACTCAGCAGTCCAGGGTCGAATCTGGCTCAAATTCGAACTCATCCAAGATGTTATGATGATGCGGACAACAATAAGAATTATCATGGTTTAAATTGGGCATCTCAGATAAAATCTATTTTATGCGGTATTGGGCTAAACTACTTCTGGATACAACAAGCAGAAATTGAAATACCTTTTAATGTTATAAAAACAAAAATATTAGACATTTACAAGCAAACTTGGTATACAGAAATAAATAACTCTAACAGATTGTCAGCATATGCTCGTTTTAAACACGATTTTATGTGCGAAAAATATCTTGATTTCAAATCAGACAAGAAATATAGGGTGGCTCTTAGTAAATTTAGGTTATCTTCACATGATCTGGAGATTGAACGGGGGCGACATGTTAACACAAATAGGAGTGATCGTTTATGCAGATTTTGTAATGGTACGTACATCGAAAATGAATATCATTTTTTGCTTGTCTGCCCTCTATATAGGGATCTTAGAATAAAATATTTTAAACCATACTATTGTCGATGGCCGACTTTAAACAAATTCGATGATCTTATGTGCAATACAAGTAAAAATGTTATCCTTAATGTAGCTAAATATATATATTTTGCATTTCAATTACGCAAAGAAAATTTGTAACACTTTGATACTTGATACTTATTTGTCTTGTATGTTTACATGTATTTGCTAGTTATGTGCATGCTATAAGCCGTAATTGCTCCTCGGCTTCATTTTCATGTACTGTTCTCACTACTGTATATATTTTATGTAGGCTTTAAGCTGTGTTTTGCTTTATGCTGAATAAAGTTATTTGTATTGTTATCCTTGTTTCTTCCAAGAATGATCCGATCAAAATTGAAAGCGCTAGAGTGGCCACAATTCAAAATATTGATTTTTCAAACACTAAAGGGCAGCTAACTCCGCAGTCAGAGGTCGGATCTGGCCGAAATTCGAACTCATCCGAGATATTGTAGTTATTCTTGTAACCTGCAAGAATGAAGAAGATCCACTGAAAAACAAAGATGCTAGAGTGGCCACAACACAAAATATTGATTTTTCAAACACTCAAGGGCAGATAACTCCGCAGTCAGAGGTCGGATCTGGTCGAAATTCGAACTCATCCGAGATATTGTAGTTATCCTTGTTACCTGCAAGAATGAAGAAGATCCACTGAAAAACAAAGATGCTAGAGTGGCCACAACACAAAATATTGATTTTTTCAAACACTCAAGTGCAGATAACTCTGCAGTCAGAGGTTTGATCTGGTTGAAATTCAAAGCCATCCAAGATATTATGGACGTCTTTGTTACTTCCAAGAATAAAGAAGATCCGAATAAAAATGAAGGCGCTAGAGTGGCCACAACTCTAAATATTTATTTTTCACAGAGTCAAGGGCAGATAACTCTGCAGTCAAGGGTCGGATCTGGCTGAAATTTGAACTCATTCGAGATGTTATGGCCATCCTTGTTACTTCCAAGCATAAAGAAGATCGGATCAAAACTGAAGGTGCTAGAGTGGCCACAACACAAAATATTGATTTTTCAAACACTCAAGGGCAGGTAACTCTGAAGTTCGCTGAATTTCGAACTCATCCGAGATCTTATGGTTGTCCTTGTTGCCTGCACGAATGAAGAAGATCCCATTTGCAATGAAGGCGCTGGAGCGTTCACAACATCTTTCCCATTGTAAGTCAAGGGGGATTTTTTCAAACGCTCAAGGGCAGCTAACTCCGCAGTCCATGGTCGAATCTTGCCGAATTTCGAACTCATCTGAGATCTCATGGCTGTCCTTATTACTTGAAAGAATGAAGAAGATCCGATCAAAAATGTAGGTGCTAGAGTGTTCACAACACTTAACAGACAGCCATTTTCCAAACGCTCAAGGGCAGGCAACTCCGCAGTCCATGGTCGAATCTTGCTGAATTTCAAACTCGTCTGAGATCTTATGGTTGTCCTTGTTACCTGCAAGAATGAAGATCTGATCAGAAATGAAAGCGCTCGAGTGTTCATAACATCTTTCCCATTGTAAGTCAATGGGGATTTTTTCAAACGCTCAAGGGCAGCTAACTCAGCAGTCCATGGTTGAATCTACAACGAATTTCGAACTCATTCGAGATCTTATGACTGTCCTCCTTACCTGCAAGAATGAAGAAGATCCTATCAAAAATGTAGGCGCTAGAAATTGCAATTTTCCGCTTTTCGTCTTATAAGTCAATGGAAACTTAAAGTTGCCATAACAACCAAAGTAGTGGGACAAGGACAATAAAAACACAAACTTTGTAGAGGCTAATATCATAAGCATGTATGCAAATTTTCCGCTTCATCCGCCTTACAGCTTATGAGAAGAAAACTTTTGAATATTTTTTCGAAAATTTACCCTTTACGTTGCTATAGCAACCAAACAATGAAGCGATTTTGACAAAAGTTGCCTAAAACGGGGAGGACTACTCAATAAACATTTATGTAAAAACAAAATTTCAATATCCCCAATGAAACGGCAGAAATTGCAAATTTCCACTTTTGCTTTATAAGTCAATGGAAACTTCAAGTTACCATAGCAACCAAAGCAGTTGGACAAAGACAATAAAAATACAAACTTTGTACAGGCTAATGTCATAAGCATGTATGCTAAATTTCAGCTTCATCCCCCACACGGCTTCTGAGAAGATTTTTGAATATTTTTTTTTTCGAAAATTTACCCTTTATGTTGCTATAGCAACCAAACGGCGATTTTTACAAAAGTTGCATTAAACGTGAAGGACTACTCAATAAACATTTATGTAAAACAAAATTCAAATATCCCCAGTCTGACAACGGAAAATGCCAATTTCCACTTTTCTCCATACAAGTCAATGGAAACTTCAAGTTGCTATAGCAACCAGAGTTCTTATCTGATCGAAATAAAAAACACAAATATTAGTTCCCCCCACCTGTAAATGCTATATGTGAAATATGAAAAGATTCGGCCTGGCAGCTTCAGAGGAGAAGTCGTTTGAAAATGTTGACGACGGACGACGCACGGACGACGGCTCGACTACCATACTATAAGCTCACCTGTGAGCCTTCGGCTCAGGTGAGCTAAAAATTGTTCGCTCGTGTGTTTGCTACAGCTGTTTACACAGATGTCATCGAGAGGTAAGAAAACCCTAAAACGGCTACAAAAAAGGGATTTAAAAAAAAAAAAAAAAAAAAAAAATAAAAAAATAAAAAAAAATAAAACGTCTCCGGTGACAGCTTACAACCTTAAAGCCAGATGTACGTAATTGACCTCACGGTAGAAATTTTTTTATTTTTTGCATGTGAGTGTATTTTGATGTCCTACATACGAAAATGAAAAGAAATCGATACCGTTCCGTGCTTGTTTTCGAGATATCGGCCTTCAAAATCGTCAAATTTGAGAGCGAAAATACATTGACGTCAACGTAAAATGCGATTTTTAGACCCCCTTTTTGTTAATTTTCTTGATATATTTCAAAAAATCCACGGTAGGATTTTTTAAAAAACTGATATGTATTAGAGAAATTCCTGAACTACATATAGATAACGAAAAAGTCCTTAGTTACCGGATTCGTTTTCCTGCTATAGGCGTGCGAAGAGAGGTTGTCGTTGCTGAATTCAGTACATTTTACGCGCGACGTCGATTTTGCGCCAAAATTTCCGACACTGTTTAGTATTCAATATTGCTAACTGTCGCGGAAATGTTGTTTTCTTCGGAATAACATGTCCACAATCTATATTTTGAGCAAAAATAATAAATAATATCAAATTTTTTACATTTCTGAAGAGCTCTGCATAATTGTTTGGATATAGTTTCTTATTCCGAACGTAAACTGACGCTAGAAAAGACGTTTCGACCGAAAACTGACGTTACGAATGCGGCGTTAAAATGACGTTTCTACCCTTAGATACGCACGTTCCTTTGAGCGCCTTCAATTACGTACATCTGTCTTTCAGCACAAGAAAAACAAAATAAAAATGGGGGATTTCTTTCAATGTGGTTTGAGGCGCTAACGTTATTTGATGACGTCAAACGTAAGTGTTCAAAATACCTCTAAACATTCGATTACAGCGTCAAAATTAATTGTAATTTTTAGTTAGTCTGTGCTTATTTATTGTGCACAAAAGCTTTTGAATTCGTTTCATTTTACTCGAAAAAATTAAGTTTTCCTAATAAACGTAAAAGTGATGTAACTACCGCGGTTTTTGTGCAAATGAAAGCAAACCAACAGCATTTGCTTGGCTTTTGGTGTTTCTTTCCAGAAATCATCACGGGGGTGATTCAATTGATACCACCTGTGCTGTCGTCCGAGACGTTACTGCATATATTGCTGTCGTCCGAGTATTCCGGTTTTCGTCCGAGTACTACGGCTGTCGTTACACAAACAGTACACACGTAAAAGCGGCTCGTGATTGTATTTGAAGGTATTATTTATCCTTTTTTCTGCTAGAATGTGTTGTTAGATATTTGTCTATCGTGCAATATGTTTGTACGGGTTTTTGGGTCGCTAGTTTGCATACAACCATGTGTTTAATCGTAAAAAAGCAAAAATCACATAAATATGCAAATACTTTAATAATCAGCATCTCTCAGTTCTAACGATTTATTGAACAACATGGAAAACATAACTGCAAAGATAAAACCTTTTACAGTTATAAAAAAAATCCAAAGCAGAAAGATTAACTTTTTGTGTTACTGCTGTCGATCAGTTGTAAATATGTGTGATACGGCTGTCGGTTAAACTCGTTACGGATGTCGACAATTTAGAACAGGTAATAATTGAAAATATATGGGTAAAACTAAGTTTAAGGCACCCTAGATTTCAGAAATATGAATGAAATAACATCTATTTCACTTTGTTGACTACCTCGTTGGGAAAGAGCTAATTATTCTGCTATTCGAGTGCGTTGTCCGACCTAAGTTCGGAAAATTTGTGATGCCGTTTGCATGAGTCATTTGTGAAATATTTTAAATATACTATCATGTGACTGTATATGAAACTGTAAAAAAATCACATACTTTTATCTGGTCGCCGAGAACACTTCGAAACATTTTAAGTTCCGAAGTGTTCTAGATGTTGACAAATGTTTCAAAGAAAGAAAAGTTTGCTAAAGAGTTCTTATACTATCCCGCATATGATAGGATATGTGTGAAATATTTTCTTTCATATGAATATAGCAATGCGTGATTTCCGACAGTATGTGCAGTACGAACGCGCTCTCTAACGTATGCACAAAATATAACATACACGGAGTTTGTTTCCCGACACTGTGTCAGCTTATAAATCGTTTTCATTTCCAGAAAACATGTTATGCAAAGTTTGTACTTAGAGACGCATTGTTCATTCATATGACTTCACTAATTATCTCATATGACATTACAGAAGAGACTATTTGTAGCATTTGTGTTTTTCGAGGTTATGCTTTCTAGCGATCTGTATAGTCGTCCTTTTATGAGTAGCATACGAAAATTATTCAGAAACTACAAAATAAATGCATAAAATATGTTGAATTTGATTTCAATGGACAATATGCCATCTCGAAATACTATCGACAGCCGTATCGTACTGATCAATAAACAAACGCCAGCCGTATCAGGGGTCAGCGACAGCCGTATCACGCTTTTTAAAAACGGGAAATAAAATTTGAACGACGCAATGAATTGGGTAAATGATTACAGCTTTCAAAGGCTAAATGGAAAGCGTAATATCCCTGATACTTTCGCTTACATGGAATGGTTGCATGTGTTGAAAGTAAGAAAAACACGCGAGAAAACGATGTTTTGTACTAAAAATAAATTCTTGTGATTGTCTTTATGTTAAGAAAACTGGAAAGACGTTTGTAATAACGATAAATACATTCTTGACAATTTTCGGTGATAAATGCGCTGATTAGCGACGATCTGTTGGCCCTGTGGGCACTGAAATAGGGGCACCGATGATAACGACAGCCGTAGTACTCGGACGAAAACCGGAATACTCGGACGACAGCAATATATGCAGTAACGTCTCGGACGACAGCACAGGTGGTATCAATTGAATCACCCCCGTGATCATGTTGGATCTGATGAATATTTGCCATCCCCATCCTTTGGTTTTGTTGAATTCTGGATAACGCTTGAATTCATTGTGTATGCCGTTAATAACAGGCGTTGACGTTTCGGTTTAGGTATCGAAGTTAAGCAGACTATCCTGTATTCTGAGAGTAAGGAGCAATAAAACAAGTGAAGCGTTTTCAAAGTCCTTGAGTATATTAAATTACACCGTTTTACACATGTAGTTTAGGGAAGGATTTGCTATCAAAATAGTATTGCTTTGATATTTGCACATGTTTCAGTCGTTAAACAATTGCTGGGTATGCAAATAAAGGATGTGCAATGTACACGTTGGGTGTCAAGTAAGCATTATTGTAGTGCTCATGGCCAAACTGCTGCGGTTGATTACTTTCACGAAGCATGACAATAATCATAAGCTGTGCTTTGTAAAGCATCAAAATACCATACGCGTGTAAAACGTGCTTGATTCTTTTACCGTTTCGTTATTTCACACACCTTGAAGCTATGTGAGTAAATTATCTGCTTTCCTGTCATGAAAAAGTAAAGATATATTACTTTCAATGGCTTCATAAACTTAAGAGATTTTAAACTTCATGACCATTCACCACTTTCTATGGTCAATATCTTTGTTATACATGATCACTGTATGGGATCCATTATTTGTAGGGTATATTCATGTAAAATAGATTTTGCTGCATCGTGTTTTGGTAAGATATTCGTCCGGGAACTCCAGCTTAAGGTCACTACATGTATAATACGTATAGATAAAATTAGCGTATGATGCTTAATAAACAAGCACATGTTTCTTACCGTCTTTAAGAGTTTTTCCGTCTTTGTACCAAGATACCGTTAAATCTTCACATTTCTCGGCCGTAAAAGTGAGTTCCAATGGAGAATTCAATGTCACCCACTGAGATCGTGGAGGAGACACAAATTTAGGGACTTCTGTAATTTTTGGCTTCACTGAGTCTGAAACGCCTTTAGGTTTCAAAAGAGTATTATTTCCTTCAGTGTTATTTAATGTTTCTTGGATTTCACTGGCGTTTTCTTTACTTTCACTTAGTTTCGCACTTTCTATAGTATCTACTTTCTTTAATGTTTCTGATGCTTCCACGCTATTAGAGTCACTTACAACTTGTTCTTGAACGCTTGAATCTGCACCATCTTCAGGCACATCACTACTGATATTAGATTCCTTTGCTGTAGATGTGGAGAGTTCATTGTCTTTTTCAGCTGTATCCTCAGTCTCTTTATTAGCTGTTAACTCGGTATCT
The DNA here is from genome assembly GCA_964017185.1 of Rugalucina vietnamica. NCBI lineage: Eukaryota > Metazoa > Mollusca > Bivalvia > Lucinida > Lucinidae > Rugalucina > Rugalucina vietnamica. The sequence continues at coordinate 52,621,485 of OZ024875.1, read as the reverse complement.
TTATTAGATTTATTTTCATTAAGCTTTTCCCTTTCTCCATCAGTTCCAGTTACAACTTCATTATTTTCCGTTACAGATTGACTTTGTTCCTCAGGTTCTTTTGTGTCCACTTTCTCTTCTATAGGTTTGTCTACTTCATTCTCCTTTTTGTCCAGTTTATGTGAATCTTCATATCCTACTGATGCCCCAGTTACTTCCTCTTTCTCTACACTCTTTTGAGATTCAGAATTTTGCCCAGGCTTCTCAGAGTTTGTTGTCTTCACCGACTCCTTCGTTGCTATATCTATTTCTTGTACTGTCTCAGCTTCTATTGTTATTTCTTTAACGTTAGCAACGTTATCAGTGCTTTCCGATAATGTAGCTTCTTTAAGCTCAGAGTCATTAGCTTTAGACACATCAGACGATTCGCCTTTTTGATTTTCAGTTTTGGCAACTGTAACATCGTTCTTCTTGTCCTCATCATTTGTGTCTGTAATGCAATTAAAATCATCATAATCTTAGTGGCATACGGTCGCAGTTGATAAAATTTGCAATATGCATTCTATAATGATAACCAGCAAGACAAAGTAAGAATGCGATTGAAAGAGACATTATACGAACTTATTGTTACTCTTTTAAATCTCTCAGAACTGCCTCTTATTTTCTATTGAAGATACTTGAAAAATATATTCTTTAAACAAAGGTGTATTTCTAGAAGTATGTTACCGTTATATTCTTTTTCTTCAAACAAAGTATGGTCTTTCTGTTCTGTTTCAGCAGATACTTTATTGTTTTCTAGAGGCTTTTCGTTTGTATCAGCCTTTCCTACAAGTAATGTCACTTTGTTTTATGGTGGAAGTTACAAAGCAATTCTGCATAGACAAACTATTAACCAATGCGGTTAATGATGACTTGATAACGTTTTCATAGTTTTTTGGAGTGGGAAGCTCTTTCTGATTGCACCATTTCCTGATCATTGCCTACATATTCCTTTTTTCGTGGCCTTCAATTTTCCAAAATGGTGGTGATGCTGCAAGTAATAATTGATTTAAATACAAATGACTCGAAATGGTTAACAAGATAAACAATGCAATAAATTATATACCTATTATTGTTAAAGATGCACACGATTTCACAGTGCCATCATTATTATTTGCAAAGCAGTAGTACAGTCCTTCATCGTGGATGTTGACTTTCTTGATTGTTAAAGTTGTTTCTCCTTCTGAGACTTCTACATTGACTCTGTCATTTTCTATGCTGGTTACACCTTGCCTCAGCCTGTTTTCGAATCAAAGATACTTTGTAATAAAAACAGAGACATTTTTCTAGGGATCCACTGCAATTTGCATATACAGGGTGTTAAATTCATAGAACAGTTTAGTTAGATTCAAAGTTAGAGTTGATTTTCAAAAAATCGTGATTCAGTTACATGATATAAGGTAGTTTTGACAGATCAATGTTTAGAAATGTTACGAATGTCTACAGATCTATACAGATATTGAAGCAAAAAAGTAAGCATAATGAAAGAATGGCATTGATTAATGTATAACATAAACTGTATACCATTTAAAAGCTGGCATTGGATTTCCCTTAGCAATACACTTGAACACCGCATCTTGTCCCAGCGACACACTGATACTATGTAATGGCTCCTCAAAGTAAGGGCGAGTTTTATCACCAGTGTCTGAATCTGAATCGTCTGAAATGTACAATAGTGTGGAAGTTATTTTAAGTTTTATTTTTCTGTCTAAAGACGCAAAAAGAAAAAAAAATAATTCGCGTTATACGAGTATAACAATGTAGTGTGAAATCAAATATGTTTATGAAAATAACACCAAATAAATAAATAAATAAATAAACACTAGTTTTAAAATCCAGTGCCAAGTATCAATACAAGCAATAAGCCAATTTTCACTAAAACTCTTTCAGGTGTTCAAGAACTAGTTCTGAGGTGTTGACGTCTTGTATCGCTGTTACTTTCGATGTTCTTGACTGTAATTTTAGATTTTACTGTCATTTCTTTGTTTTGGTTCTTGCTCTTTATCTAGCTGTGGCAAGGTACTGCAGATACACACCTGTTACTCTAACATGTGCACATGTCGTAACCACACCGTATTCATTCTTTGCCTCACATTTAAAACAATCACTGTCGGAGATATGGACATCAGGAATGACTAGAGCATGAACACCTTCATCACTTCTCTGTGGACAAAATAGATCTTAATGCAAATAAGATTTAAGTATAAGGCATGTTCAGTTATAACAGTTAAAGGCATTTGACTGACAATGGTAAGGCTTTGTTAAAATTCAAAATTTAAGTTTGCTTACACAGCTTTTTAGCCTGAAAAGTCAAAATTAATCAGCCTTTCTTGACTACCATGGGAAAATGAAATATGTATTTGAGAGAGTCAACCACCAACTTTATTTTATTTTGTTTCGGATGTTTACGATTGTTGACTATTTTCTTCATGTAAATGCAAAATCTTTGAAAAAAAAATAATGATCCAAGTAATTATTCAAAAACTTTTAAAAGATAAATAGATGCTGGGCTGTACACACTGTGATTGTGATCTTTTCTGTCATTTCAGTGATTGGTTCACTATTTTTGAACCACGTGACTTCAGGTATAGGGAATCCTTCTGCTTTAACCTCCAATCTCACTTCCTGGCCAGGAGCTGCTTCTTTATCTGCCAGCTTAACCTTAAGTGATACAAAATAGTAAACTGTAGAATTGTACTTTGGTTAGATGAAAAATGCAGATGCTTTTACTGGATGTGGTAAATAGCTATAAAGTATGTTTTCAAATGATGTTAAAAGTTCATGTTCTGTGACGAGTTCTAGATGTTTCAGATGGGGTGGTATATTAGATACTATCTCTCTAAATTATTGGACTCCAGTGTAAAGAAATGCGTCTGGCATACTGAGATTGGTATGACATACTAGAACCATTTACCTTGAATTCTGGAAGTGTTCTTTTACTTGCTTCCTTTTCTTTGTCTGGATAGTCAAGTCCTGTAAGGAGAATAGCTCATTGTCAATTTGATGTACGGCGTTCTAGGTCTCTGAATATGTATGGAAATTAACTTGTTCTATTAGAAGTTAGAGACCTGTAAGTCTTTTATTTCCCGGGATGAAATGGCAAATAATTCAACCAAAATAATACATCATTTAACACCAAAACATTAATTTTCAAAGGATGTTGCAAATATTCGCAAGTGCTAGAAGGAAATGCAGTAACCACGTTAGACTAAGTTTTGATATTGTTTGACCTTTAATACCAACATAAAAATACTCGATTCTGCTTTTTCATCTCACCTCTCACTTGCATCACCGTAGATGACAAGGCATGACCTCCGACATCGGAATATGCAATGCAAGAATATTTCCCCGAATCTTCAAGTTTTATAGACTTGAAAACTAAAGATGCTAAGCGTGTTTCAGCGTCCCAGGTTACAGAAATGTTGTCGGAATCTTCAAGCTTTCTGTCGTCCTTAAGCCTGAAAAAGACATACACGTGCACGCAATATTCAGTTTTCAGTTGTGTGGCATGTTAACATACTTATGATTGACAAATAAGACGACAAAACTATGAAATTTGAAAAACAAGTTGTTCCATTATATTTACGAGGTCAATAACGTACACGGACTTTAATTAATTACTTACATAGAGACGATAATATATTATTTGCTTACCATACAACTTTTGGGCAAGGTTTTCCGCCAACTTGACATTCAAGCCTTAGATCTGCATCCTGTTCGTAAGGAGTCACCATATCAGGGAGTGGCTTTGAGAATTGAGGGGTCTCAAGAGTGTCCACCAGACATATAGATTCTAAAGCAAAACCGTATTAAACTAATTTATTAAGAATAAGGGATGTTGATTGCTTACAAAAAGGTACAAGTAGGCAAGCATTTTCTTTGCGAATTCGAAAAGTTTTATTATATCTGTCAGAATTTTGGTAAAAAGTAAAGTAAGCAAAAGGTGTCAATGGAATATTTAACGGTATTGCGAAATTAATATTGGAAAGTATATACATCGTCATTTACATAATTAGAAGATGTACTTCTTGTAATATTGCATTTTGTTCATGCTATATACATGTACGTCGGTTCGGAATTAATATTTACTTGTTTAGTGATACCTACACTGACACAATGGGGACTAAGCAAGAACGAGCACACGAAGCGCATGTCGTATGAGTATTCTAAGGCAGTAAACAAAGATGAACAATGTGAGCATGATGATTCTTTTCATGCTAAATATGAACAAAACTTCAAATATTTTCAGACGACTAAACCAAATTATTGTAACTAATGAATAGTAGTAACTTTACAAAGGTGGTTATGTAATATTATTTTATGATTACCAGTGGTGCATGAAAATTTGTATGAAAATAAATTCAGGAAAAACAGCAATCTCATAAATAAGAAGGGCGATGTGAACTGACAGGGCATCATTCACAAAGTACCTTTTGTTAAATTATCTGTCCTATCGACTTCGTAATTACCTGCGAATTGTAGAAAAATATGACAAAAAACATATTATAAAGCAAGACATTCACAAAATGGTCAGAAAGAAGCTAGCTCAAAAGTTTGACAAGAATTGGCATTTGTAGCTTATATGCCATGAATACGCTGTATTTAGCCATACTCTAAGAGCTAAACAGCCTAGAAGCTAAGCACAGAAAATATAACAATTGATTCCAAACATACATACAAGAAGTATACATGTAAGAAGTATAAACATTTTAAGTTAGCAATAATTGATTTCAGCCTTTTTTATGTACGAACCATAACTTTTATAGCATTGAAGCTGCATGAGGCAAAACATCAGCCTTTTCCTCTGATGGGTCCCGGCTAAATATACGTTAATTTTAGCAAAACGTTTGACTTACATAGATGGAAGCTAGGTGTCAATCCTGGAATATCGAACTGATGCCAGGGAAACTCAGTCTGTAGAAGTTGAAGTACTGGCCTAGAAATAAAAGAATTTGTCTATGAAGTTTGAAATATTTATCAGATTGAGAGTGAAACAATGGAACAGAAGCTGCCAAACGACATCGTCAACTAACACACTCCGTCAAATGACTGTGAAACTCTGGTTAGTATTGCAATTAGACAGTCTGTAAACAGAGACTGTAACCCATGTGAACATAATGTTAACTCCAACACTTATTAAAATAGCATAAACTTTATTCTCAGTACACCATGTTGTTACATAGATAAACTAAAGGAAGTCAAATCGTCATGGAGTCATTTGTGACGTCATGACGTCACAATGACGTCGCTTAATGTTGTTTCCTAAAGAAGAGTATCTGAATCATACCAAAGAGTTATCTAACATTAATCAAGTAGCTATAAGCTGGAAATTAACATTCATTATACTTTTCTTTTTGTTCTTTGCTTTTGTGCTGTTTTTGATATTTTTCCAAAATAGAAAAGAAATCAGTTTGAGGAGAAATTACTAAATAAATAATATATTAATGCTATATAGATAAGAAGCAAAATAAATCAACATTTTGTCTGTAATGTGAGAAGTTAATTCTGAACTGCTATTAATGTTAGATGAAGTCTTCTGGCATCCGTCCTTCTTTAAATATGTTCAGTACATTGTAACCCGAAGCTCCACGTTTCGTCATGCAGTCTGCCAGGTGGATTTTACCTGGACACCATTTGATTGCATTCACTTCGTTTCTTGACAGTGATTCACTAATTGCTGCTATGTCAATCCTGAGGCGTTTGTCATCTACTAACTTGGTTGAATTCACAGCTTCGATCACACTCTTATTGTCTACGTATGCAATAATTGGTATGGTATGATTAGAAATGCCTAAGATGTCCTCAAGAAGCTTTCTATAGTAAAACCCAGACTCAAGTCCTTCTTGTAAGCTTAGCGCTTCAGCTGCAATTGTGGATCGTACCACCCGCTTAATTTTGCCAGCATGCCAAGACAGTGGGCAACATTTTCCATAGCAATCCATTAACCAAATAATGTGTCCAGCTGTACTTCCAGTTCCGTCATTTATGTTGCAGAGAGATGCATCTGTGAAGACAACAATGGTCCAGTCTTTACTATTTCCACTCAGTTTGGGGAATGCAATCATAGACCTGATGTCTTTTAGTCTGTTGACAGCTTTTATAGCTCTTGAAAGATCATTTATAGTGCCTTCCTTCAGTTTGGTGCTGAGGTCAATCTGTTCAAAAGCCATGTCTGGTCTGGTTCCCTGCACAGCCCAATTGATCTGACCTATAAGCTGTCTGTATTCTGTTTGTTCCTCTGGCGTTAATTTGCTTTGTTTATCCTGTGCTCTTTTGGGGTCAATTGTTTTGTTTGTCATATTTTGAACATATCTGGATTGATCTATTATGATGGCATTTGATTCTTGCATGATTCTGAACCCAATATAATTAAAGTTCCTTTCTTCAACTTTTCCTGCCACAAACCTTTTACGCAAGTTAACCATTATCTTTTCAAGGTGCTCATCCCCTGCATGCAAAAAGTCATCTACATGGCAGCATATGATGCCACTCAGCTTTCCGGCATTATGTAAGAAGAACATTGCTGGGTCTATGTCACACATTCTGCAGCCTAGTCTGAGTAATTCTTCTTTCACACTCAGGTAGAACTGTCTGGCACCATCTTTCAATCCATAGAGTCCATGTTTTAGTTTCCAGATTATTCCCTTGGCTGTGTCGCTCTCTTTTGGTGGCTTAATGTACACATCTCGTCTTATTTCTTTGCCCTGTAAAAACGCAGATTTAATGTCTGTTGTTTTTATTGTCCAGTTATTAATGGATGAAATAGCCAGGAAAATTCTCATGGTTCCTTTCCCTACTGTGGGACTATCTCGTGGCATCATAAAATCTTCCTCAAAACCCCTTACAACAAGCCGAGCCTTTGTCTGTCCCTCTTTGTTTGTGATTACCCACCTTGTTGACAGAGTTTGTTGCCCGCAGTCTTTTACCTCTTCGTAAGTATTAAAGTGCCGCAGTTTCTGTAATTCAGCTAGTTTTGCTGATGTGTCCTCACTGCTAATCCTGTTTTGCTTCGTCACTATGTTGACATTTGCATCATCTGTTATCAACTGCCATTGGGCTTGGTCTAGATTGACACTTTTCTTTTCTTTGCTGATATCATCCTGTAGGTTATACCAGTATCTATTCTTACCAGTTGCTTTTCCAGCTCTTCCAAGCACGGTTGCTTTTGTCCATTCATCACCATTTTTTACCCTGTACTGGATGATGTCATTGGCTTTCGGTGCTTTTCTGATCTGTTGTCCATTCTGTGTTGTTCTCTCTTCATCACAGGATGGAGCTGGTAAGTCTTCCCAAATTGTGTGAGATTCTGTTTCCTCTTCTCTGTCATTATTTTCATCACTTCTTTCTTCTATGCTCTGTTCTGCCTCCCTCTCAGTTTCATCTGTCATATTATTGTGAACTTTCTGAAGTCTGTTCGGACTAACTCTCACAAATACACCGCCATGTCGTACAAACACTACCTTTCCATCTTGGAATACGACCTTCCCTGGCCCAAGCCAACGTTCTTTTCCTTCTCGTTTATAAAAGACCCTGTCTCCATTTTCAAAAACTTGCTCAGAAGCCCTGACTTTATTCCGAAGAGCCCTTCTAATTCTTTCATCAGCTTCTGTCTGTATGAATGCTTTGCGAGCAGCATGTAGAGCATTTAAATGTTCAGCAAAAACCTCACTGCTTGTTGTTCCCTGTAATGCTGGCAAGTTATTGCTCATTATATTTGGAAGGTTAGGGTTTTCTCCAAACACAAGCTGGTGACTGCTAAAGCCATTCCACATTTGTAAAGAGTTTCGAGCCATGTTTGCCCATGAAAGCAATGTCTGAGAGTTTATTTTTCCATAGTCAGCCTCAAGCTTAACTAACATCATGTCAGTTACAGCATGTACTCTTTCACATAAACCATTTTGCCATGGGCTTTCACCTGATGTTGTGCATAGTTGAACATTCAGTACAGATGTGATTTCTCTCATCTCGTCCGAGTTGAATTCTCCACCGTTGTCTGTCATCAGGGCTCTCATGACTCCAAATTTTCCTATCCACTGTGTCATCAGGGCATCTATGATGTTAGCTGGCTTTTTCCTGTCAATGAAAATGGACATAGTATACCTTGACCACATGTCTATGATGTGTAAAATCCAGCGGTCATTCCACTTTTTAAGGTCCATTGCAACTTTTTCGTTGAATTTTGAAGCCATGGGCATCCCAACTACTGGCCTTGATGGAGTTTTAGCGTAAATCTTACAGAGCTCACATTCTGCATTAATCTGTTCTATAATAGCCTCATATTCTTCCCTCCAAACATTAGCATCCTTTAGGAGTGCATTTAACCTATTTTTGGGTGGATGAGCAAACTGTCTGTGCAATTTCAGCATTGTCTTGAATCTATCCTCTTTGCTCAACATATCAAGGTTAACTGCACAGACATTTTCAACAGGAACTTCTTCTGATCTGTCGATTGGGATGCAATAATGTCCTGATGTTGTAAGATTTAAAGCTACCTCTTTTCCCATGATTGTGGCAGTGTCGTGTTCTAGATCCATTTTTACTGCAGCTTTCTTCATGGCTGTTCTTGAAAGTAGCAGAGGAATGTCTGACTCTACTACATCGGTTATTATAGTCGCCTCTTTGCCGGCAATCACTACAGGTAAGCTGTATTCTCCCTTTGACTGTAACCGTGTTCCTCCTCCAAACTTGAACACTTTCTGGCCCTTGGTTTGTTTCACTTTCTGTCTATCATTCTTATCTAAAGACTGGATGTAATTATTTATCCAATTGTCTCCACAGACTGTACTACTGCACGCACTGTCTAAGACTGCGCAATTGCGTGCATCGACACCTAAACGACGAACCTCTTCAGTGTTGTACCCTGTAAATAGTACAGCATGTTCCTCTTCAACAGCATTTACCTTTTTCATGTTTTCCCAACTGTCTGGGCATGCAGGCAATAAGTGACGGTACGATCCACAAGACTTGCAAGTTAAAGTGCGACCATCTGGACCTATTGGATTAATGTTCTTTTGATTTCTTTCTCTTGGTTGGTTTAGTCTAGAACCTGATTCAGTATGTTGGTATCTCTCTCTTCTCCCATATTCTGTACCCGAGAACTGTTGTACTGCTCCTCCTCTCCGTGGTCTCCAACGCTGCCAGGTTTCGTCTCTGTCTCCTCCACCCTGTTTACCTCGTTGTTTCCCCTTGATATACCCTGCAGCAAGCAGGGCTTCCTCATTGTCAGCTAGAAATGTTGGTTCCAGTTTGACAGCTCCACTGCGGCTAGATTCACTATCACCCCCTTTGAGTTTTTTTAGAGATTTCTTTGCCTCTTCATACAATGTTCCTTTGTTATCATAGTTCATCCCGGTTAGTACCAGCAATTTCTCCTCCTTAGTAATATTAGCTTTGCGAATTAACTTAAAAGCTAAGATTTCAGGTGGCAGTGTCATTTTCTTTTTCTCCACTTTCCTATATTTTGCATCAAATGTTGCTACATACTCATTTATGGACTGTCCTTCTGCTCTTTTAAAATCTTCAAAATCTTCAAATTTTTCCAAACTGTCTGTAAGATCATCTTTGGCAAGATGTTTGTCCAAAAAGTTCAAAAGTACAGTTAATCCATCATCACTTTTCAAATCATCTAAAGCAATTTGGTCAAAAACTTTTTCTCGGATTTTGGATTCATCATCTTCTGGAAGAGATAGAGCAATGGCTATACCTTGCTTGTCCTGTCTAAGGTCTGTTATTTCCTTCCAGGCTAGAAGCTCTTGCTTATAACGTTCATAGTTCTTGTCTTTGTTGAATGCTGGTGGGTTGATCCTGGTTGCCATGTTGACTTCTATCTTTTATACTGTCCAAACACTAGTTAATTCCAAAATCTCTAGATAAATACACTATCACGAACTCCTGTCCCCCCAGAGGACTGTTCCCTCACGCTCTGCTACCACTTGTTAACTCCAACACTTATTAAAATAGCATAAACTTTATTCTCAGTACACCATGTTGTTACATAGATAAACTAAAGGAAGTCAAATCGTCATGGAGTCATTTGTGACGTCATGACGTCACAATGACGTCGCTTAATGTTGTTTCCTAAAGAAGAGTATCTGAATCATACCAAAGAGTTATCTAACATTAATCAAGTAGCTATAAGCTGGAAATTAACACATAATTCTCTCTCAGATGATTCTTCAGAAAAAATCATCTACTGGTAAAGTATACCACATCAAACCCCACTGTATGTAGTGAAACTAGGGTTTACCGGGTTATACAATTTTCAGTATTTTTGATCCAAAGCATAGACGGTGGTAACGTTAGAACTGTAACTGCTTCGGCCACAATAAATGTTTTGAGCAAAAATATTAAAATATCATTTTTAAGAAAACTTTTTATTTTTTACACTTACTAAAATTCTATAATATATAACATGGGCGCGTTTTCGTAATGGTATTTTGTTGGTGCCAGAAAATCAATTTGATTGATATTCATTTTGCATCTTGTTTAATCGTCACAACATGAATATTTTATGTGCCGGTGTTCTTACTTGTGAAAAACTCTCTCCAATGACTCCTCTGTGGTGTAAAAGAATTGTGGGTCTTCTCTTGGCAATTTCATTTCCACCTTACAAGTTGACGTTACAGAACCAGAAGAGTTCTCTAGTGTTACTGTGTATAATCCTTCATGCCTAGGTAATGCTTCGAGTATCTCTAACCCATACCAATGTCCAACTGATAAGAAGTGTACGTATTCGTCTTCTTGTATAACTTTGTCGTTTTTCATCCATGTGACTGAAATAAAAAATGTACAATTGTATTATATTCGATGGAGTATTTTGTGTACGACATAGGTATGGCTGAGTCCCCAAGTATAGAAAAAGAAAAAGTTTCATGGTCGGGAAAATGGAGGTTTGTAGGTAACATCCCGCTTATCAAAACTGAATTCAAAGTTTATATAAATTTATATAGACACGTTTTAAACTTTAAGTCTCCCCGTACATCATACATAGTGCAGATTATGTTTTTTCTTTTGATCCTTTGAGATCAGTGAAAATATTTGGAGTATTTCAAATATATTGTACGTTAAGAATAACCATCTTACAAAATTTTGAATTTTTGGCCTCTTTGATTTAGACTTTACTGGTGTAAACTTTGGAAATTGCAGCTATCATGAATGTCTGGCTTTCGCTGCCAGTTTTATAAAGGGTCACTGATGAAGGTTCATTACCCGAAATTGTACAATATGGCCCATCTTTTCTCTTTGAATGTTTTTACTGCTTCCAAAGGATCTAACAATTATATTTTATTTAAGAAATGATGCGTGGTTTCAGCCAAACGGTAAATTAAACAATTATTTATACTGCAAGACACTAACCTTTCGGCTTCGGGAAGCCAGAAGCTGAACATTCTATGAAGAATCGTCCCCGGTCCCTGACCACTATGGTTCTTGGTAAAGCTGCATTCAGTATCGGAGCTTTAGAGTATGTCCCAGTTTCTACGCGAGGTTCATATTCTGCCTCTTTGTGTGGTATATCACCATTTTCTTGAACTTCTGATTCTGTCTCGCCTTTTGTTGATACCGTGACATCTTCAATCGCTTTCTTTGGCGATTCTTGAGCGGCTTCATACTTGTCTGTGGTGGTTATACATAAACACATAAACGTGACGAACATGTAAGAGTCATCTTAGCGCAGTATTTTCTAAAACATACAGTATCCCACAAAACTTATCTGCGGGATAAATATTTTCAATTGCAAAATGACATTCTCCGAGACCCCGTTAGGTGTTTGCATTTCTTGAAAATAGGCAAGCAAGTGTTAATATCTTTCAGATAGCATCCAATTCCTGCGTTTCTAAATTCGTAATACTTTTGTCATATTTTCATCACCCGCAACGCGAATTTTTAGACTCCGTGCCAGTTACATTGTTCTTATTAACAATTGTTTAAACAAGCCTATTCCGTTTAAAAATGCTGAGTAATTTATAACGACTACTCAGTTTTTACTGATGACAAATATCTATCGCTGGCATCTCTTAGACAAATATCTCTTAGACCTAATCAAAACCGACCTAAATCCACTTTATTATTTAAACAATATACCTAATATTATTACCTCTCACACTCAAACGGACCATGCTCCTTGCTCTTCCTGCATGGTTATGGGCCTCACAAACATACAGCCCTATATCTCTGACTGATGCCAAATGAATGGTCAGTTGTCCGCCGCCATTTGGCAGTGTTTCAATATTTATTCTATCATTTTCACGAAGTTCCTGACCGTCTTTGAACCTACAGGGGATAACAATATTATGCATTTATCCGACAGAAGTTTACAATGAGCTCAGCATTTCAGCTTTTATGAACCAATAGAATGTACTCGTGCGTACCATTTCATTAAATTCTATTCCATGATCTTTTTATTTTGAGACCAATTCTGCCTAGGCAATAAGCAAATTTAGAAATTGTTAATCCAAATGAACCAAGTCATTAATTTACCATTTAAAGCCTGGTGGAGGACTCGCCTTAGCAGCAACTCGAAATATCACCAGTTCTCCTTCATCCACTCTTTGTTTCTTCAATGGTTTGGTGAAGAATGGTTTAACGGGTACCTCTGTTGATAGCTTCTCTAATCTAGCTGCAATATATATCTCACTTGTCATCTACAATCTGCATTTATATTTGACGTTCAAAAGATGTGTTTCTGCTCATCATGTGTATTTTTTTTTTAATTTTACGTGTTTTCTAGTATTGTCCTTGTCTTCCCCACCACCCGTCTTGATTGGGATTCTTAATCTAATTGTAACTTACAGTTTCCCGATCTTATATTCCAATGCTTACTTAAGAGAATCTGTCATTTGATTAATCTGCCTCTTTTTGACTGTATATTTTTGTATTTCTTATCGATTCCATTCGGCAGTCATGACAAAATAGTCAAATAATTGGCATTGTTGGCATAGTCTTACGTTCTATCTGTAGATGACAAGATGTGAATATTTTTCCTTGGTCATTCCTTACAACACACGTATAATGGTCCGTATCCTCTAGTTCTACTATCGGTATCTCGAGACTCTGAATATTTTGGTAGCTCTGAAACATTATGAAAACATGCCCATGCAATAAACAGTGATTGTCTCCGCTGTAAAAATGAAAACAAAATCACTTTTAGTATATTTCTCAAATTATTCAACTCTCGGTATCCACAGACATTGAAACATTCGGTACCTCTGAACTGTATCATTGGGCCTTTCCTTGTAAAAATCGGCATCTCTTAACTCTGAATATTTTGGTAGCTTCGATGGATTATCATTGGTTATATTATTTATCGGTATCTCTAGACTGAATATTCTCTTAAAAGTATCATTGGTTCTAAGATGTACAATATGGCCCACCTCTCTTTGAATGTTTTTACTACTTCCAAAGGATCTAACAATTATATTTTATTTTAACTATCGGTATCTAGACCGGAATATTTTGGAAGCTCTGAAGGTACTTTACAGCTCTTAAAAGTATCATTGGTTATAAGGTACATGTACTTTACATCTCTTAAAAGTATCATTGGTTATAAGGTATTTTGGCAGCTCTTAAAAGTATCGTTGGTTATACCATAAGGTACTTTACAGCTCTTTAAAGTATCGTTGGTTAATATGTATTTTTCACCTATCGGTATATCTAAACTTTTTCTGATTGCGCCTTTTCCTGATCTTTGCCTACTTGTAGTTTTTTCCCACCTCGATTTTTGGAGTGGGAATCTTTTTCTGATTGCGCCTTTTCGTGATCTTTGCCTCCTTGTACTTTTTTTCTGAATACTTTCGCAGCTCTTAAAAGCATCTCGGTATCACTAGACTGAATATTTTGGTAGCTCTTAAAAGTACCATTGGTTAAAAGGTACTTTACAGCTCTTAAAAGTATCATTGGTTACAAAGTGAGTTTTAACTATCGGTATCTCTAAACTCTGGATATTTGACAGCACTTAAAAGTATCATTGGTTATAAAGGTGCTTTTATTTATCATATCATCATCTCTAGACTGTATATTTTGACAGTTCTTAAAAGTACCATTGGTTATAAGGTGTTTTGATAGCTCTGAAAAGTATCATTCGTTATAATTAAGGTGGGCATTTGGAATTTAAAGACCAAAATTTTATATCACTAACCTAACTAGCTGTGATTAACGATAAAATGGGCCAGCATGGTCAAGTATTGTGTGATATCTTTGTCTCATTTTAAATGACTTCAAAATGCTGTTTATTAAACACGTATGGCTGTGCTGACAATTCCTGTTGTCAACGACCATACCCAATCAGCAAATTATCTATGGGTAAACGTGCATGGCTAAAAACCATATAAAAAGTAATTATACAAACCCTTATAAAGTACTTAGGTCCTTCGAAAAGTTCGTTGTTTCCTTTATACCATCTCACATTGAAAGGTGATTTCCCGTTAACAAGACATTTTAACACAGCTTGAGAACCTTCTACTTGACATTTATTCCTAAGATGAACTGGAAATTCTAGAGTTTTATCGTCAAGTTGCCATTTGATCAGAAATTTCTTTAGTGCTGCAGAATCACACATAGCATTGAATAGAAAGTCGGCTTCATTGAGCAAATTATTGTCCGATCTTCTGCCTTCGATGGTGTTAACTAGTGTGTATTCTGAAACTTTTCTTTGACTAGGTACCACAGCATCTTCTACTTTTTCTGCAACAAAAAAGAACAATTTGGAGTTTTGTTTAGATTCATTCAAACTTTAAAACGTTAAAGGTAATACTATATGACTAAGATTATAACGAATGCAAAATTGGGGAAATCACAACATTTTCGGCAAACTTATACAAACGCGGGCTAAGAGACAACAAAATGCTTCACTACACATGTACTTAGAAAATCCCACAATTTTTGAACATTTTGAATTGCAAGAAACTTATACACATTTATGCTTAGACGTTGTGTATTGAGGAAGGACCGGTCCAAGACATACGGCAACAGTCGAATATGTTAACAAAATATGTCTGTATTTATTGCGAAAATCTTACTTGTAATGTTTACTTTAGCGTCGCAGGTAGCCCAGCCAGCTGAATTAGTGAATTTAACCTTGTATATGCCTTTGTCTGCTGACTTGACGCCACTTATCGTAAGAGTTTGGAAACCATCGGAATCCGATTTCATGTCATGTCGAAATGATGGGTCTATGGGCACGTCATTGTGAAACCTAGAAATACATTGAGGTGGGCTGTGAACATTTGCAAGAAATGTGTTTACTGAGTCAATCTAGGCGTCTGCCGCGTCGACACGATGCTTTGGAGTGGGAATTTCTTTCTGATTTTATCTATTTTCTGATCATTGCTTACTTTTACCTTTCAATTCCCCACAATGATTCAGCTATTGGCAATTGCATTAATATTAATTCATTTGTACTCAATTACTTATCAAACATCTCCTTTGGCTGCTTATCTGGTGTTGCTAACATAAAGGAACTTGTGACAGTCATTGGATCTTTGTTTTGGGGGCCATGCCTGTATGACTACATATCTCGTATTCGTCAATGTTATTACGGATTTTTATGAGCTAGAATATACAATTTTGGTATCTTGACCCCTTTACTTTGTACTCAAATACATATCAAGCATCTTTGGTTGCTAGAAATCGGTATAGCTTACAATATATCAATAGCAACCTTTAAGTTTCGCCACAATGCAAAGTGCGCAACACCACCTTGAAGTATATTTATTTCTTGTCCCTGTATTTCATAATCATAACTTACCATTTCACGTCTGGTGAAGGATTTCCTACAGCTTTACATTTCAGGACAGCGTCTGAGAATTCTGTGACAGTCGTGTTGGTCAACAGCTGCTCAATGGATGGAGGTGTATCGCCCGCGTCACTTGTTTCGTCTGTAAATAAGTAAGATAATTAATTGAACACATATAACTCGTTTGGGACAGAATACCTATTAGAAGTAGATTTAATGATTATTGTTTTAATAAATAAGTTTAATGCTAAATTAAAGCATCGTTTTTATTACAACAGTAGTCATCGTAATTATTTGATACATCTCTTTAAGTATTTCTCCTTATGTAGGTCGTGTATGATAACTTTAAACATATTTGAATTTTTACAGTCACGTTTTGTGTTTCTTTATCATGTGTATTCATTTATACAGGAAATCTTAACCAAGCCAGTCATTAAAATGGCCGTCCATCAAAGTGCTAAATTTGCCTTCACAGAGGTAAGTTATCGTGAATTCCATGCTTCACATGCTGGCATAATGTTAAGAATATGAAAATCGTGACGTTATTATTATTGAATAACCGCTTTGTCTTCTGTTGCAGGGAATGGGAATGTATTACGAAAATCATCGACCAACTTATGCAAACGAAGTGGTAGACCATGTTATTCAGGCGCTGTACACTGGCCGTGAAAAAGATACCCTGTACGATGTTCTAGAAATCGGTGTAGGAACGGGAAAGTTTACCAGAAAATTATTTAATCAACTAAAGACACCGTTGCGTTTTCTAGCTGTTGAGCCATTAGATGAATTCTACAAATTATTTCAACAACTTTGCCCAAACGCTGAAGTGAAACAGTGTGACGCGGCACATATCCCGCTGCCAAACAGTTCTGTTCAGAATATCATATGCGCCCAGTGTTTTCACTGGTTTGACAACAAAGAAAGTCTAGATGAAATGTTCCGAGTACTTGTGCCCGGTGGGAAATTATTGTGTGCCTGGATCCATAGGGATATGAGTGTGGACTGGGTAAAAGAAACGGAGGGCGTCTTAAAGGAGTATTTTGACAAATCGGGTACGCCTCTAGCACGTGCAAGGAACTGGAAAGTGGTATTGGAATCATATAAAGGTCTAAAATTTCTCGAGCATAGCTTTTCAGCAGGAATTAATAATTTGAAAGGATTGAAAGATTTTGTTCTAGACCACTATATGTCAATCAGTGTTATAGCTATTCTCGAAGCAGAAACAAAGGCAAAGGCACGAGACAAATTCAGAGCAGTTCTCAACAAGTACTTTGACGACAGTGAAGAAATCACAATCCCACTAAAATCCGAATGTTATTTTGTACAAAAGGTCGAATGAAAATTTATGCTGAATTAGAGGAAGGAATTGGGACAATTGGAGACCAATACACGCTTGGAATGAGAAGTTAAAAGTACAATTTCTCAGTGCAGTTAAATGACAGTATTGTAACAATAACAATTACAGTATAAGAACGGACGACATGCAGCTGAAGCATTCGATGATGGCTTTGGAAATGTGTCGTTATTTTTGTACAAAATACTGTGATGTAGTGCTCGTTTGTTTTTACTAACTTACTAAGACATGAATCCAGTTTCATTATTTTCAAATGTTTTATGGTTATTCGATTTAATGTGCATACCTTTTGAACTAAATAACATGCAAAATATATATTTCTGTATAAAGCTATCATGATAAAAATACTTAATTGACTTATAATTCATACTCACCGACAACTTTTACATTGCATGTAGAAGTAGATTTTCCAGCTGCGTTCGAAAGTTCGCATATCCATGATCCAGAGTCCGTCACCTTAGCTTCACCGACGGAAAGCCGACATACAACTGTCGGCGTTTGTCCCCGCTCCTTCATCTTCGAACAGGATTGACTTTTACCTGAAACAATAATAAGAACGAATTCGTATCAGGAGGTGAAGTAACAGCATGTTACTAAGAATTGCACTCGAATCCAATGAAAAGGTGGTTATATCGTTATGGAAGATGTCGCCTCGGTCTATTACATGTATATATAGAATGTCATTTGCTGCTGTAAGTAAATGCTTTTGATGTTGTACTCACTGCACATGATGTACAACATCATGAACATACAAAGATTGATGATAGGGAGTTCTGCGCTTGGTGTGCAACAAAGGTTTCGCATAGTACATATTAGATTTGAGCTTTACAGTTCCTCTTCACAGTTGCTAGCTCGTAATTGTGTGGTTTCCGATTGGATGATATTCCTTTTGTTCTTTCGACGCTTTAAACAGGTTGCGGTAGTCCTCTGTGGCACTCCTGTGGTGTTCCGTGCAATCATTAACCATTTAATCCAAGTTTGTGGTCTTGTTCAGCGACTATAGTTTAAAATCCTTTACCATGATCTTTCTTTTCTCATTTCTTTCTTCGCTTCCCATAATAAATCGTTGTCTGTAGCTTCAGAGCTTGGTGTGCAACAAGGGGTGTCACAGTTGCTAGTTGCAGCTGAAAACTCGTAATTGTGTGGTTTTCGTTTGAATGAGGTTCCTCTTTTTTCTGTCGACGCTTTGGATAGGTTGAGGTATTTTATTGTGGCTTTTTTTTGGGTGTTCCGCGCAATCATTATCCATTTAGTCTGAATGTTCGCTTTTTGTTCGGGTTTTGAAGTAGTCGTTCGTGTTATAAAATCGACAGCCATATTTTTTTTATTTATTTATTTTTTTATTCTTTCACTTTAAAAATTAGTTTTTGTCCCTTCCGTCCTCATTGTTTGTTTGTCATTCTTTGTAGATTATACCTGTTCCCCAGGAACTATGCAAGTTCACATATCTCTAACACCAGAGCCGGCGAAACGTATCAGATTCGAGGTGATTAGCGAGATTAGTGCTCAAGGTGAAGAAGGAAAGATGAGCAAATGTGTTTACCATACAATGTTTTCATATCGAACATCAATCGTTTGAAGCATGTTCAGTGGTTTAGTGTGCCAGGTTACTGAGCCGACAGCTTGCAACAACGTGCATCGTCATTACTAGCTATGAACGGAACAGAGACAGTTACCCGGCATTGCTATAACCAGTAAAATGTCTATAAAATTTTGTTTGCCGTTGTCTGTTTCTGCATTCCCAATCAATGCTTAGTATCCGTATTTTCAATTAGCGGTTTTGATGCCAAAATTAACAGCAGGTTATTATTATGCATCACATGTGCATGCAACTACCTACCGTATGATGCATTGTTTTCGGATAGACAATAAAAGTTAAGTTGCAGAGCAGCAAGTGGTGATCAGAAAATGGTGTTTATCTCTCGCTATTCATAACATTTGCATTATTGTAGAACATGTTTGGAAGCTTTGGCCAATACACTTCAGATATTAATGTAATATTTTCATGATAACCACTGATCAAACTGCGTTAATTAACTGATCTAATCACTAGATATCTGTACATTTGGAATAACCAGTGTGTATTTACATTGATCTTTACATGTTTCGAAAATATATCTTTGCATAACGACCATTATCAGATATGGTATATCAAATATATCAAACCCATTTTGCCAAATCTAGAGGGCCACTGAAGAGGCTTAAGTAGCCGAAACCGCGGTATGGCCCACCCCTTTTCTTATTAATATGCACTTTCTTTTTTTAAAGGATCTCATTTTTATTTTGATTCATATTGTTTTGTGCTGAAAAATAGCTACTAGGCCTGTGTGAAATGCAGCAATTTGGCGAGCCTGGACTAAGGCGAATTTAAGCAACTGTGGATGATATTATTGAGCCTCAAGCCAAGTCCTTGGTCAAAGCCAGCTGATACCACGGCCACAATCCTCTACAACTGAATAAAAAGGTAAAAGACTATGACTGCAAGCAGGTTGCCTAATGTTTGATTTTCATTCGGGTGACTAACAGATAAGCTGGTGGACGGATGCTCCGCAAATTCAAATAGAAACGGGTACAAGTAGGCAACGATCAGGAAAAAGCGCAATCAGAAAGAGAGTCCCTCTCCAAAAACCGAGGTGGATAATTAGAAGGGGAGAAAATACACGTCTTTTTCTTATCATGAATTAGCGCATGAAATCAAGATAAACAATTTGGCTGTGATGATCATTGATTGCCGATGGAATGTAGTAAAAGCAGTAACAGATGGTCGTAATATACCGGTAAAATGGCAAACCGCTATCAGAAAATCAGAGTTCTATTCTTGAACATACAATACTGGATTCTGGCAAAATTGTACAGTAATAGTTTACTAAGACGACAATGGGAAGGTACAAGAAGACAACAATGGAAAGCATATAACTTAGTATCAAGTAATTTCGGTACAAGACTTCAAAGAACGTTTCAAATACATGTATTAACAACCTGTGACGGATGAAAAAAGAAACAACACGAAACCATGAGATTAATCTAAGATAATGAAACAATGCACACAGGATTTTACTCCGACTGTGAAATATTGTTTATTTAAACTGAAAAATGGCGAATAGCAACAATAAATAAATAAATAAATAAAAACTAGACAAAGCTGCACGTGGAGATAGATAGATAGATAGATAGATAGATAGATAGATAGATAGATAGATAGATAGATAGATAGATAGATAGATAGATAGATAGATAGATAGATACTACCTTAAGGTCAACTATAAGCTTCCAAAGTCATTGCACTGTATATACCTTTCTGATAACAACTGACTAGAACTACAAATTATCCTTACCACATGTAAACTGGTTCTGGAAAACATATATTGCGTCCAATTTGCACGGTTCCTGTAAACAGGTAAATACTGATTACGGATATAAATCTCTTACTATGTATTTCTCGATATATTCACTCTCTACATAATGTACTCGGAAGAGATCAATTTGTACGCGATGTTTCTGTCAGAACTGATGACTTCTCCATGCCTGAGTATAAATGTACGAAATAAATTGCATTTTTCTCTCACTCGACTCATGTTAACCCATATATGCCGAATGGACTTTCCCATTGTTGTCATTTGGGTGAGTGCACTGTCATATTAGGGGCATCAGGAGTGATTTTGAATCTTTATTCCAGTTTTCGATGAAATTTCTCTAAGTAGACAGAATAGTCCCAGATGGGACACCGCGTTCTAAATCGGGGGCTATCCTGTTTGCCTATGTCCCGTAAATAGGATGCAATGCTTATATGAGTTAACGCTTACCTGTTACCTTTGCATTTTATATGTTGAACAATAAGTACGTCATAATTTCTTGCGAGATAAAAAGAAAAGCAAAACGTTGTTTGATCATCCCACATGATGCACATCGATACTCGCATTTGTACATGGTCATGATCTAAAATTGTTTTTGGGTCTCTTTTCAACTTCCATTCACCTATTTTCAAAAGACACTGATGTTTATTTATTTGTAAGAGTTAAGAGAAATAGAGTAAAAGTTAATTTAGTAAATTAGAAGTAAAATTACATGGCATCTATACATCTTTTAAACCCCGGTCACATGGCCATGATTTGCGTATACGCAAATTTTGCATATATGCAAATTTTGCTCACGTAAGTAAAAGTAAATTTTGCTTTGCGGTCACATGAGCTTTTGAGGTCTTGTCATTTCAGTTAAAATTGTCAAGTTTTTAAATTGGATAACATTTATATCAGTAAAAGTAGTTAAAAGGAATGGACTGACGTAGAATGATGCCATACTGCCTTGGATTGGGGTTTGCTATGTGGTTAGGACATGAAAAGCAGGAATGGCGAAAAGAAAGATCTAGTGATCTAGTGATTTGTATGATAGGATAGTGCTACGGACATTTACAGATGAGCAATGGGTGGAAAGCTTCAGAATGACTAGGCAAACCTTCAATAAGGTGTGCAGGGTTTTTGATCCAGATCTTTCTCCAATGGAAAATACTGTCTAGACTTCTGGCTGAAAAAGGTCCTGCTCCCCCCCCCCCTAGGGAATTTTGCAGACATAGTCTATCTTAAAGAGCAGTCTTTTCTGATTCAAATAAGAGATGTTTGCACTTTGTACGCCGGGGCGTGACGGTGTAACAGCTATTTAAAAATAACAACTGTTACCAGCTTATTATATTTACAGTATTCTTTGATTGGGAATGAAAAATAGGTTGTTTTACCATAATTCTACCATTTTTCTGCAAGATTCTTCGAGGAAAATATGTGGGATGCATAATGTTATCAAGTTGACATAGATGGTTTTCTATTTGTATAGCGTATGTAACGTATGTAACAAAAATATGCAAATTTACATTTATAAACAAATAAGGTTTTCCGTAATAGTTTCTGTGGAGTACAAATCTGCAAACGCCAATGTGCAAGGTTAGAATGTCATGTTTGTGTTATTTGCATTCAAATGAGAGATGTTTGCACTTTGTACGCCGGGGCGTAATGGTGTAACGGCCATTTGAAAATAACAACTGCTACCAGCTTATATTTGCAGTATTATTTTTATTTGGATTGAACAATAGGTTGTTTTCCATAATTCTACCAGTTGTCTGAACAATCTTCAAGGGCAATATGTGAGATACATAAGTTTATCAAGTTGATATAGAGGTTCTCAATTTGTGTAACATATGTAACAAAATATGTGAATTTATATATATAAACAAATAAGGGTTTCTGTAATAGTTTATTTGGAGTACAACGCTGCAAACACCAATGTGCAATGTAAGAATGACATGCTTGTGTTATTTTCATTTGCTAGATGTGTCTCAGTTGTAACGGTGTAACGCCAAGTTGTTTATATTTATGTTTCATGTAATGTTACAATGTTACCAATACCACATGGGGTTAATTTGACCTACAAAATTGATCATATTTTCGTTATGACTTATCATAGACCACTGAGCTTGGTTTCATTTAAAAGCTTCTTCCCTATGGCCGTTTCATCTCAAGGTAAGTTATGCAAATTATCTTATTTGCATATTTGTGAATTTTAATTTAAATATTAAAATGGCCGAAAAATCATTAAAACCAGAGGACCAATGGTCCTGTAAACGCTCACCTGAGATCTGCTTCATATACCAATAAACATATTTGAATATTATGGTATTTAACCCCAGTGTAGGGGCAGATGAAGCCCTTGGGCCATTTTTCTTTTCAGAATAATCAATATTCTGTCCATTTGCCAATTTCCTGCTGATTTTCCCCTTCAAATAACATTTTAAAAGCAGATGAGCCCCTGGGGTCCATTTTTTTTTCAGAATCATTAAATTTCAGTCCTACTGCCCATTTCCTGCAGGACTTCCACTTAAAATGACATTTTAAAAGTTTTCCCCATTCAAATGCATTGACAACCTATGTTGACCTTGTCATAAAATAGGTCAAGGTCACCACAGGGTAATGTTTTATATATACATTGTAGTACTTGAGTCATCCATACTTCATGCAAAGTTTCGTTGAAATCGGTTCATCGGTTCTGGAGAAAAAGACATTTTAAGGGTTTTTACCATATATGGGCATGGCGGCCATCTAGGTCATGTGACCTGGATTTTTTATAAACACATTGGTTTCCACTTCCTACAGATGCTTCATATAAAATTTGGCTTTGATTGGCCAAGTGGTTTCAGAGAAAAAAATCTTTGAAAAGTGTGTATGGACGACAGACCGGCCAGGGTCAAGAGATGACCTTGACCTAAATTAATTATATACCTTCATCTAATCCATTAGTTGTTTGCATCTACCACTTTTCAGACCTCAGGCTGCAATAGTTTTCAAAAGAGAGCTAATTTCCACTTTTCCCATTATAAGTCTATGGAAACTTAAAGTTACCATAGCAACCAGAGTTCTTATCCGACTGCAATAAAAACACAAATTATGTAGAGGCTACTGTCAGGAACATGTATACAAAGTACAGGATTCATCCACTTGACAGTTTCTGAGGAGAAGATTTTTGAATGTTTTCTTCTAAATTTTGCCCTTTATGGGGCCCCAGCAACCAATCAAAATAAAGGATTAGGACAAAACTCGCAAGAAACGTCAAACACTACTCAATAAACATTTCTGCAAAAACGAAATTCAAATGTCTGTAATTTTAGCGGAAAAATAGCCGATTTCCACTTTTCCCATTATAAGTCTATGGAAACTTAAAGTTGCCATAGCAACCAGAATTCTTATCCACCTGGAATAAAAAACACAAATTATGTAGAGGCCACTGTCAGGAACATGTATACAAAGTATAGGCTTCATCCCCTTGGCAGTTTCTGAGAAGAAGATTTTTGAATGTTTTTCGAAATTTTGCCCTATATGGGGCCCCTGCAACCAATCAAAATAAAGGATTAGGACAAAAGTCATATAAAACGTAGAGGACTACTCAATAAACATTTCTGCAAAAACAAAATTCAAATATCTCCAACAAGACAGCAAAAACTGGCAATTTTCACTTTTTTCCATTATAAGTCTATGGGAAGCATAAGTTGCCATAGCAACCAGAGTCCTTATCCGATCAAAACAAAAAACACAATTATTCTTTCCCCCTACCTGTAGATGGTGTATGTGTAATATGAGAACAATCGGCCCAGCGGTTTCAGAGAAGAAGATCTTTGAAATTGTGGACGACGACGGACGGACGACGGACGGACGGACGCCGGAGCATGGGTATACTATAAGCTCACCTATGAGCCTTCGGCTCAGGTGAGCTAAAAAACCATAAAAACGTCTTTCAGACCCAAGCTATCATCGTAGCACATAGTTTATACACCAGTGATACCATTTGACAATTTCACAGATGTATTGGGTCTATTTGAAAATCATCTCATTTGCATATTTATCAATATTAATATAATAAACTTTGAAAAGTTTGGAAAATCACTGAAAAATAAGATGTATACTAACATAATTACTAGTGTCTGGCATGTCAACAGACCTAGAATGATACAAGTGGTAGCAGCTTGATGCTTTAGGCTATTCACTTTGTCTTCTAGTCTGATAAATGAATATTAAAACTTATTTTAAGTTTAATGAATATTAATGCAATCTTTACAGAGTGGAGAAGAATCACGACAAATAAGAGGGTATACCTTACAAAATGGCTTGTGTCTAGGTTACTGATAGCACTTCTGTACTGAACCTGGTATCAAATGATTGCTATGACAATGTATTGTAACCATGTAACCAGATATACAAACCTTCTTATCTGATAAAGGTCACTAATATTAAAAATAAAACTTCATAAATAAGAGAAAATAAGAGAAAAATGAAGAGATATACCAACAAAATCACTTATATCCCGGCTGCTCATTGCCTTAGAGGGCTAAATTGGTATCAGATAATTGCTTGGACAATACAAAATTTCCCAGTGCTCTTATTTACAAAGCATATCAGATTTACTTTCATGGATATTCACAAATTGTCGATAAAAATGGTAAATAGCAAAAAATTAAGGGTGTCCAGCAACAAAGACGCATGTACCTTTGCTTCAACCTCATATGTTTAGCAATATGTATACATGACAACATGACAATAATTCACATATATTGTGATAACATGACAATAATTCATCATTAAAGTGACCAAATAGTAACATTTGAGGCCATTTTGACTACTCGACAGCTATTGACAATGGAGATACAAGTGATTTTGTTGGTATACCCCTTCACGTTTCTGCAAATTTTCTCTTTTTTTCTGAAGTTCTTGTTGCAATTTATGAAACAAACATTCATGTGATTTTTTATGATTTATTCATAACACCATATGGTTAAAGAACATTTTCTTAGCAACAGGTAGATAGCAATTATTGCTGTCTATGTCTTCTAGTAGCCAAGATTCATCTTGTTTAATACGGGCACCGCTTCAATTCTTTGGTGGTTGATCGCCAACATCTAATTTAACCATTATATTTTTATTAGTGCTCACCAAATGATTTTTAATTATAGTAGGGTGATAGTAAATTGCCCTTGCCATTTTCAGCACATTCAGACTTTGGCTTGCTGAAAAACATAATCATTTTGTTGGTACATGTATATCTGCCTATTTGTTATGTATTTTCTCTAATTTCTAAAGTTTCCATTAATATTCATAAAACTGAAATTCAGATGATGTATCTAGAGGACTGAGGGCATTAGTCCATTACCGTAGCATTTATTTGATACCACTTTCAGCATTCTAGGTCCATTAGCAGTTCAGGTACAAACTATTTTGTAGTAATACCCTAACTTTTCTGCATTTTAAAGAGATTTCTAAACGTTTTATTAATAGTATTTAAAGGGATCCAAAGACATTTATTATCAGAAATGAATAAGATTTTTAGTATTGTTTTACACCAAAAACTAAATTATTCATAGGGAAACGTGAAGTGTTGGCACTATTTTTAAATAGCATCATATATATCTTCTGTACCCCACGTCATTCCTTATTCATACATATATGTTACATACGTTACATTTCTCATTAAGATGTCTGGTAACACCCAATCAGAACTATAGTTCTCAATAAGCATGAAATATAAGCAAATAATTATCAACATTAGATATAGCCATTAGAAATGAGTATTTACACGTTTTGTGTAATTAGCAATGCAATATTTGGCTTATGAAACTGGGAATAGGGTTGCTAAACAACACATTTAGTATAATATAATACAGTATAGGAATTTTCCATCTCCTCCATTGAACATGGTAATGGAAAAATCACATGTATTTGGAAAAGCTGGAATGTTTAACTAAAAACATACGATGTCACTCACAATGCTAATTTTGAAAATGTAATTTTAATAAATGTTACAGACATTACACTGTAGGTGTCAGATGATTATTGCTCAAGCAACTTTAGTGTGTAGAATGGACATGTTTCATGCAGACAATATGAGAAGGGTGAATGGATAAATAAAAATCTTATTTTTCTGACGCTCAAACTGTCATATCATTATTTTTAAACATATTATGGTAACATATGTAACAGACTGACAAAGACACATGCTCCAATGTGCATAAAGTAAAAAGGTACAAGTAAACATCTCTTATTGGGGCAAAGTTGAATTGTCATTTAAGATATATTTTTGCAAAATATCTTATGGAATGTAGCATTAGACCGGCATGCACTGGCATGTATAATGCCCTTCGTTACTCATTACATGTGTGCTACATATGTTACATTCTGGATCAAAATCTTTGATCCTAGATACTTGGTTACAGATCCTCAGCGCCATGGTTCATGATTAAATAAGCAGGAAAGTATGGAACTATGATATATAACCACCAGTTTCAACTATTTTACATACTTCATGTTTGTTGCAATAGAAAAATTCGCATTTGAAATTGGGGGTAGGGCTACTTAATACTTCATTAAAGCAATATATACAAGATAGAAAAATAAACCTTGGTTTTTCTGTCTGCCAATTGAACATACTGATGGAAATAAATATCATATCTTTGGAAAAATGCATAGTGCAACTTTACAAGTAAATGATATCACTCAAAAGTGTTATTTTCAAAGGGTATCTTAATTTACGTTACGTATGTTACAGTTAGTCAAGTTAGTGTGGGTCAAATTTTTGTTCAAACAATTTAATATGTAGTATACACATACAGCAAGCAGACAGTATGAAAAAGGTGAGTAAAATGATAAACTATTGTCATTTTTCTGTAGTTGAAAACACCATATCATAATTTCTTAATTTTGTTAAGGTAACAAATGTAACAGGCTGTTACAGGATAACGCCCCAACGCTCAGGGTGCAAACATCTCTTATTCTACTCAGCTTGAATTGTTCTTTAAGGTAGGGTATGTCTGCAAAATTCCCGGGGGGGGGGGAGCAATCGACCCTCTGGCTAGCAGCCTAGTCCGGATGCAATAGACGTGCAGAAACAAGTAGCACACTCACGATGTACTGGCTCTCCACTTCAACTGAGTACAGAACAATTTGGAATTTATTTGGTGTGGCAAAATCCACCGCTCTCAAGTGCATTCACAGTGTCTGTGGGGCTTTAGTTGAAAATCACTTGCAGGAGTTTGTAACCTTTCTAACTGGTAATGAAAGAGTCTGATTAAAGCCTAACTCATTGATATGGATCGTAACTTGTGTCGCTAAAGTTATAGGAATTTAACCTGGAATCCAGGGCAAAATTAAAGTTCAGATAAGAGATTCCTTTAACCCCCAGGCCTTCAATAGCTTTCTACTGAATGTTCTAAGGCGGTAGTGTTATCTTAATTAGGTCAGATATGCTGTATTGTTTTATTTAGTCATTTTGGGAATAATTGCAGCTTGAATCAATGCCTTTTTAACATTTAAATGGCACAAATTAATAAATACTCACGTGTGCAAATTTTGCTTTCCGGTCACATGGACAGATTTGCATATTTGCGTATACGCAAATTGAGATTTGCACTTGGTCTAGACCAAGTGCAAAGTTTGCGTATACGCAAATTTTGCATATACGCAAAGGTGGAAAAATTGCGGTCACGTGGACAGATGTGCAACGTGATAAATTTTGCTTGTAAAGTACTGTTACTTCTTTGTATGAGTGATTTTTCTATCTATACTGATCTTTTTAGTTCCTAATTGTTCTTTTTAATCTAATTAAGATCAAATCTATGCCTATCATTATCGTACTATAGCCTATACCCATGCGCTTAGTGCAAATGTCAGTTAGTCGGTTATAGAAAGGGATTCCGAAACGTATACATCAATAATTAAATTTGCTATAAAAGGGCTACAAGTTATTCTTTTTATTTGAGAGTCTTTCACGGCGTTTCCAAAAAATTACGTCACGGAGAAAAAAACACGCACGCTGTGCTTGACGTCACGTCGCACTTGCTCGAATCAATTAAAATTATTTCGCAAACTAATACTTAAGTCTTCTGCAGCCCTGTGTCGTTTACCACGTACGGCGGTCCTTATTGCCTAGGGTGGTAAAAGCCGTTGATGAATCATTTGACCATCTCATCTCTATGTCTAGTATGGGTTCGAGCTCAGAGTGTGTGGGGACACGGGAAACAAGCAAAAGCTCTACTTACGGGTGTGCCGGTATTTAACAGTAATAAAAGCCGCCTCATCTCATACGATGAAACATAAAAAGGATAATCAAACTGAATAAAAACAAAGCGGCGCCCCCCGTGGCCGAGCGGTTAAGAGCGCTGTCTCTTAATCATTCGATCATCTCACCGCTGTGTCTGGTGTAGGTTTGAGCCCCGCACTGGCCACATGTGAGACAAGCCGTTCTGCTTGCGGATGCGACAGTGTTCTCCCGTTTTCGTCACACCTACTGATTGACCCGTCTCATATGAGCTGAAATAACCTTGAAAAGGACGTAAAACTACAAATAAAATAAATAAATAAATAAATAAAGAAAGAAAGAAAGAAAGAAAGAAAGAAAGAAAGAAAGAAAGAAAGAAAGAAAGAAAAACAAAGTAAATAAACAAAACATGGTGATGCACCCCGTTTGATCTTTATATGTGACGCTTTCCGTTGGGTGGTCGGATGGGAATATGGACCCCGCCAACTGGGGCCTAGGAGCAATAGATGGACTGATTGTGCCTCCAGGCAAAGCTTTTAATCTCCTGAATGACCATCTGATTACTGGTTTACCGCTCATGTCTGGTTCTGCCCACGAAAAGTGGTTTAGTCAAACGTATCCATACATATAAGCCCTGTTGCCTTTTTAGCTGGATATATTTATGGAGCATACTTTGAGTGTCATGTCATCCTAATATTGGGTAAATGCTCATAAAAGGGAGGCATCGTCCCGGCATGACCATTGCTGTTGACTGGGACGTTTTCTTTAGACCCACTTGCAAACGAAGCAGACAGCACAGGTTGACCTACCGATTTTACATTGGCGTATATGTGGTGAAGGCAAATAATAGCTCATATATGTAATGGAGTAGCCATCTGCGCCAAAAATGAACGTACACGCAGGCAGACAAATTGACCAAGAACGAATGGATCGAAGATCTTACCTTTATTTTGTTTGAATTGTTGCTTTACGCCCCAGTCAACATATATGGTCAGCTCGGAACGTTGCTTCCTGGACCATTAAATGGGACCGCGTTCTACCGGACATTGGGATGCCATGACATGTAGAATATTAAAATGTTCTAAGCCGTTAATCAGTACTCAGGCGGTCGGTCAGTAATTTATAAGCTTAGCAGCCTATCTATTTTTATATCCAAAATGGGCAGGGTGCAATCTGCCATGCCTTGTATCGATGGAATTTCACCCTGTATACCGTTGGTGCAACTGATTATGTTACGGCACAGATTGATGCAACATTTCACGAGGGTAGGGAAAAATGGAGAACGGTAAGTTGACGATTATTTCAATTTTACAGGCATAAATGCGAGGATGTCTGGGTCGTGAGTTGTAGGGAAAACAAAGTAAGGATGCTTTCAGTTTTTGCCATAAGAAGTTTGTTAAAAACCTTACCTTGTGATAGAAATTAAACATTTGATTGGAGGAATATGCCACCAGAGACACGAAAATTGATAACGTTTGCTAATTGCTCGATTCCTTCATCGTAGTTTTTCGATGTCAAAGTTTCGGTATATACCGGAATCATTCCTTGTTTCATAACACCAAAAGACAATCCCGAACTCAAACCGACTTTTGCACAATACGGTGTTTACACACCTAGATTAGAACGTTTGGGAAACAACGTACGTCAATGTGTTCATTGCCTGGATGCAAGCTACGTCTAAGATGTGTTGTTAAAAAATGAGGCTACATACGGCGGATCTTTGGGCCGAAAACGATATTTCTTACAGCGGACAAATCGTAGAATGGAAATAATGTTCAATTTTAGACATTTTCTTCTGTGAATTGACAGATTCAATACCAGTTTGGATAAGCATATATCTCTTAACATATTTGTTGTACTTATCTACACGCGTTGCAGAATTATTAATATACTTAAGGAATAAAGAAACGCAACAAACACTTTGGGTCACTATAGTCAAGATGTGTGGTGCAAGTCTGTGGTGAAACTTGTCTTACTACATGATCGCAGTATCTTTACGTCAAATTACAGCAGTTAAAGCCTTTACGTCGGTTACGTTTGCTTGATGGCGTGCGCATAACCTCACTGGCCCACAGTCATGCACTCTAGAAACATGATCAATTAAAGTCAAATTTGAACCAAAACCAATTTTATTGTTTCCAAATCTGCTAAAAGTGATAGCAGAGGTGATCATTGACCGTGGGTAGCATTTGTTGTGATTTAGGACGTTTAACGCCACCTACGCCAATGGCAAAACAAACGTTAGATGTCCCATTACTACAGTAATTGTGGCGTCATTGTTGCTTGAAAAGCATGTGTCGTCTTTTGGTTCTATGAATACCGTAAAAACACAAAAGTCCACATCGAAAATTGTAAATGACGTTAATTGCTTATCATTTATTATTGTGCACTTTTGCATTCCGTTAGCCAGTTTTGACGCAACATGGCATGACACCCAATCACGCCAGTCTTAATGACTTATTTTCTAGTCGATGTCATATTACCAAGCATGTACAGCATTTGGAATATTCACCTTCGCCCGACGCGTACGTAACGATTTGCTTTTTGCATGGTTTTTGGCGTTTTGGCGTTAATTTTATCAACAAAATGACGTTTTCTCATTTCATCACATGCCACATGCAGTCTGCAAGACATTTCTAAAAAAGATTTCATCAAAATGTTAAAAAACATACGTTACAGTTGAACTTTTATGTGATGCGTATTTTAATTCCTTAAATATGATGAAGAGTATGGAACCATATATACAGTATACAGATTGTACCTATCCGCCCTAATGCAGCGAGTACCTTACATTTGAAGGAACGATAAATTTCCACAAATATTGCACATATTGGGCATTTTACTTCATAAGTCTAAAGATATTAAAGTTTGAAAAGAATAAAATATATAAGTTAGATCCTTTGGAAGCAGTGAAAACGTTCAAAGGTATATAATATAATATGGGTCGCATCGTGAGAAAACCGGATTTTTGCCAATGCTAAAACAAAGGCGCAGATCAGCTTCGCAGTAACTGCGAAGCTGATCAGCGTCTTTGTTTTTGCTACTCGGATAGCACATGTTTTCTACTTCCTACGTCTGAAATTTCAAGCTTCTAGCCATCTTCTGTGCTTGTACAGTTCGGTTAGTGTCGGACCTGGTTGGAAACCCGAAGGCCGGTTTTCTCGCGTCGAGGCTCAATTATAATAATCCATAATTTGTATGTGACGTAAAGATACTGCGATCATGTAGTAAGACAAGTTTCACCACAGACTTGCATCACACATCTTGACTACAGTGACCCAAAGTGTTTGTTGCGATGTATAATAATATAATAATAATTCTGCAACGCGTGTAGATAAGTACAACAAATATATGTTAAGCGATATATGTTTATCCAAATTGATATTGAATCTGTCAATTCACAGCAGAAAATGTCTAAAATTGAACATTATTTCCATTCTACCATTTGTCCGCCGTAAGGAATATCATTTTCGGCCTAAAGATCCGCCGTACGTAGCCTCATTCTTTAACAACACATCTTAGACGTAGCTTGCATCCAGGCAATGAACACATTGACGTACGTTGTTTCCCAAACGTTCCAATCTAGGTGTTTAAACACCGTATTTTGCAAAAGCCGGTTTGAGTTCGGGATTGTCTTTTGGTGGTATGAAACAAGGAATGATTCCGGTATATACATAAACTTTGACATTGACAAACGATGATGAAGAATTCGAGCAATTAGCAAACGTAATCAATTTTCGTGTCTCTGATGGCATATTTCTCCAATAAAATGCATATTTTCTGTCACAAGGTAAGGTTTTTTAACGAACTACTTATGGCAAAAAAATGAAGGCATCCTTACTGTGGTTTCCCTAAAACTCACGACTCGACATCGTCACATTAATGCATGTAAAATTGAAATAATCGTCAACTTACCGTTTTACATCCCTCACTAACCTCGTGAAATGTTGCATCAATCTGTGCCGTAACATATTCAGTTGCATCAACGGTATACAGGGTGAATTTGGGGTTAACGCAACATAGGGAAGTTCTTCTGTTGAAAGGAACGTAAAACAATAAATCAAACAAACTAAGCTCCTCCAAAAGGTGACAAATAAACATTCATGTTATATGTGCAATATTAGTAGTTACTTTGCAAGTAGGTGTCATTGTCGACTTCACCAGCCATCATTTTTGTTTTCTATACGGTATGTTTGGCGATACCTATCTTACAATATTTCAATATAACACTCAGTTGCCATGGGAACCACAATTAAAACATGACTCTCATCAAAATCTTGTGACTCTGCAACTATGGCATTGTTATTTATCCTTCTAAACTGTAAACATAAGTTAGCACCACGCTTATTTTGGCATGTATATTGAAAACCTTAATCGTTGCTAAGGCATGTCACGCGTTGCTATGTGATTTTTTATGGAAAAAATGACGTGCGTGAGGGACATTCCTAACCTTAATGCATACTTCATCTGCTTTATAACATGCAATGACAATTTATGTTTCGCATTGGTACTAAAACCTTAGAAATGACGTATCAACCTACCAAAACTTGGAATCATTGTAAAACATGTTGCTATGGTAACCGACAATGAACCGACAATGAAACGAATTAAAAACACCATGTTTTGGCACATTACATAACCATTACTATAAAAAGGATAGATAATGAGTAATTTAAAATTCAAGTCCATTAATAAAATAACCCATTACTTACTTTCGTCATAATTGTGGTTATTTTTCATGCTGCTAAGGAATGTTACGTGTTGCTATGACATTATTGTTTTGGAACAGTGACTCTCATGGAGGTCATTTTCATTCTTAATGTATTCTTTATCTGCTTTAGAACGTTTTATGACAAAATATGTTTTGTTTCTGTCCTAGCACCTGAAAGACACATGTCTTATCGCTTCAAAACAGTAATCTTCGAAATATGCGCGTTGCCATGGTAACCAGCCATGCAACGAATTGAAAATACCATTTTTGTTATTGACAAATCTAGTACTATCAAAACGTGTAACATCAGCCATTTGAAGATGAGGCCAAAAACCGCGTCTATAGACTCCAGCCCTTTGCGTATACGCAAAATTTGCATACGTGAGTAAATCTGGCCATGTGACCGGGGCTTTAGGCTGGGTAAGGTTTGCCACATTTACGTTTATATATCAATAATTTATGCATAGTTTTATCATTGGTCGTTTCCATATGCATGTACTGTACATGTAGCTAGTGTGTCGCTTGTTTGAACGCCGTTTTGTAAAGAAAAGTAAAGTAAAGTAAATTAAGAGGGTGAGTGGGTGAGTTTTGAGTTGCGTTGTGTTGAGTTGAGGTGAGTAGAGCAGAGTAGAGTAGAGTAGAGTAGAGTAGAGTAGAGTAGAGTAGAGTAGAGTAGAGTAGAGTAGAGTAGAGTTGAGTTGAGTAGAGTTGAGTTGGGTTGATGTGTGATAAGTTGAGGTGAGGCGCGATGTGATTGCGCGAAGGAGCGAGTGAAGGAGTGGAGGAAGAGAGTAAAATGAGTGAATAAGTAGGCCAAGTAGGCAGTGAAAAGGTAGATGAGTGACTGTGTGCGTTTAAGTGAGTGAATGGATGAGTGAAAAGGCAAGTGGTTGTGTGTGAGTGTATGTAGGCGAGCGAGAGTTAGTAAACGTGTATGCGTATAGTTAGGGCTAAGTATATTAGTGTGAGTACGTGAGTTAATGTGTATTTTACTAAGCTGTGCAGGTTAATGGTAGGTAGGTAAATATGTGTGTGAGCGTGCGATATCAGCGAGTGAGTGAGTGAGTGGGGTTGTGTGAAAGAGGTAGATAGGTATTTGTAGAGTGAATTCATCTAGTGAGTGAGTAAGTTAGACCATGAAGCTATAATGCTCTGATACCTCCATGGTTAGACGGAGTGAGTGAGCGAATGGGTGAGTGAGTGAATGTGTGAGCGAGTGAGTGAGTGAGCGAGCAAGCGAGCGAGCGAGTGAGTGAGTGAGTGAGTGAGTGAGTGAGTGAGTGAGTGAGTGAGTGAGTGAGTGAGTGAGTGAGTGAGTGAGTGAGTGAGTGAGTGAGTGAGTGAGTGAGTGAGTGAGTGAGTTGAAGAGTGACTGATTTTTTTTTTATTTAACACCCCTCGTAGTTTAGTACGAGTTATCTCCCTTGAGTAGGGTGGCGCTTCCAATCAAAATAATCTCTGACGTCACGTAATGGACGTCGCCATGTTCAGAAAATTTCGATAAAAAGTATCCTTGAAATAAACCATTTTTGTATGCTTCAGCGTCAGAATAGGAGAAAGTTATCTCTGCATAGTTGTTGCTGAATAATTGACCTATACAATCATGACGATTCTACCGAAAAAGAAGGTAACAAAAGAGAAAAATGAGGCAGAGAATGTGGACAAAAATTTGACCCATCACGGCCACTCGCACCACCACCCTTCTACGTCGGAGAATCGTCACGCCAGAAACTCACCTACGAGATGGATCCCGACCCCTGGTAGGGAAGAGAAGAAACAGAACCATGACCCTGGTGGTGTGTTTGACTTGCACGAAAGCGCATCTGGTCATAGCAATCTGAATAAAAGACGTCACAGATCGTCCCCTCACAGGAACCACAACAGGAAGCACCGTGGGGCCCACTCAGGGGCAAGTGCTACACACCCTCCGCCTCCAGCTGTCCCGGTTGAAACTGAATATGATGAGACAGAGAATAACAGCGGTGACGAATATGTCCCACCTTCGCATCCAGAGAATATTGAAGAGGTATATACACAGGCTGTTGAAATTATGTGCAATATCTTGATCGGGGTGGGGTATGAAAGTCCATGCCTAGCCCGAGCTGTCAAGCTTGTATGCCGATTGATCCAGTCGGAATGACGTCATAGCTCATTCGTACGAGGTGAATGACTCGGTGTTTATCGCTTTGGCTTTACTGAATACAAAGCAGAAAATATGAAAACAAAATTATATGTGTCGTAAAAGTTTTGAAATTATTTTTAGATTCCTTTCCAGCCTTCTCATTAGCAGGTGGCAGGAGGCTAAATTGCCTTCTTTTATGAATGTTCAGCCTCCTACTTTTCATATATTCACAGTGTATTTCTTTTAAATGACCCTATTTTTGCCTTCTACTTGAAGTTTTCAGCCTGTTACTTCAAAAGTTAGTGAAAAGGCTGCCTTTCATTTCTTCAACTCAAGATATTAACCCTGTAATATTTCTGGCAAATTACGATTTTATATGCGTCTAAAAATAAATCATAGCGATAATGACCGAGTTATACCCTTGACCGAATGAGCAAAAAGGCGGTAATGGAGCAGTTCCGGTAACCAATATTGATTTTTCCTCACGAAAGTAGCTTGCCGACCGGATCAATTCAGGTTTTTGTCTTGTAATCCCCAATTTAACCTAAAATACAGGGAAAAATATTGGATTTTTTTTCACACTCAAGTAGGTGCATTACTCTTTAGGTACACTCGCCAAGAATAATTCACAATATAAAGTTGTGCCACACAAAGTTATTATAAAAGATCAAGAGAACCTGCTTCAAATAATTAAATTTTAATACAAGCAAAATGGAAAACTTTAGCCAAAAGCAGCATAACAGAGTCTGAAGTTGTAGCTGCCTAAACCAAGAAAGATCAACCTCATTGTATTGACCAATCAAAATCTCCATTACATAACACTGTAAAAATGAATGAAAACAAACTCGCTTCTCTTATTTTTGTTTTTAACATGGTTTTCCTTTGAAAATGATTGATAATTAAGAGAAACCACCTGAATTTCACACTCGCCAGCCATGGTGAGCATGCCAAGTGTCTTACTCGCCAACAGCTTATTTTTTTACTCACATTGGCGAGCTGGCGAACATTTAAATTTTTCCCTGAAATATCAGAAATGAATGATTTTATATTTTGAAACAGATAAAAATCAAACAGGCATTGAAATATTTTTCATCATGAATTGTAAACTTTGCTGGCATTTTTATCTTAAAGTTGATTTATGCAAAAACTGAGATAGATTTGGTAAATTAGCATAGCTTAGTTTGGTATATGATATTCTGTTTATTATTGTCCAAAATTTACTAATAGTTTATAGTCTAAAACCTGGCTCAGCATATGAGCTCTGGCTCAGCCTGGGCTTTCATACCTGGCCCTTGTTGGGGACCCGTTCAGTTCGTTTTTCATAAAGTTCCTCCATTACTTTGTCAAGGCACCACCATAAGGTGTACACATATGGTATTTCTTTCATGAAGTTTTGGTAATGAAAATATTTCTACAGCTTTACTTTAGCTGAAGTGATCATCATAAATTGACCGACTCAGTACCAGGTCCCGAGGTTATAAAACTTTTTTCATGCTCAACTCAGCTGAGACTAAAATTTATCATGCTCATAAATGTTAAAATGCCTACAATTGCTGGCATTTTAACATTTATCAGCAGGATAAATTACAGGCTTATGTGATCTAAACTTTAAATTTCCATTTATTTTGGCTATTTTGTCATTTATGATGAATTTCAAGCTCAGCTGAGTTGAGCATGAAAAGAGTTTTATAACCTCGGGACTAGAAGAGACCGATAGAGCAAGAAAATTTGTCGACATTTGATGAAAGAAAAATGCACAATACTTGTAATCTGTCTCTTGAGTCTTGCCCAGATCAGTGTTGGTAGGATAACTTATCATCATGACATAACCTCCTATATCTGTTGACTGTGGACATTTAAAGTGCTAACTCAAAAGCTAGAGTCTTGGCAGTTACATGTAGTCTGATGGTCTGCTCTATGGATCTGAAATGTATATGATATCAGAGCTGATTTATTGTCGCAGGGGTAGAGTGTAGGACTCCGGTCCCAGAGTTCGATCCTCAGCCGAGGTGCCGTTTGTTGTGGCTTTGAGCAAGTCACCAATACACAGCTCCTTGGTTAATGGTTAGAAATTGTTCAACTCAGTACACAGTAAAAAAAAGAAAGAAAGAAAAAAGAGGTTCTTCTGCTTAAGCCTTGAATGCTTTCTCATTTAGTAATTCCTGATCTAAACTTTTAAACTTGATAAATAAGAACATATTGAAAAAATAAGGTCATGCCTTAAGAGGAATTTTGCTGATCACATCAGTGACATCACCAGCCTTTATCACTGACCCACATAGGCCAGTGACCATCAAATGTCTCAGGTGGGGTGGGGGGGGGGGGGGTAGAAGAAGAAGCCGCGAGCCCCGAGGTTATAAAACTTTTTTCAAGCTCAGCTCAGCTGAGCATGAAATTTCTACTGCTCATAAATTTTTAAATAGTCAATATTGGTAGAAACTTCTGGTTCAAAACTCAAAAACTAGTAATTTATCCTGCTCATAGATGTTAAAATGCCAGCAATTGGTGGCATTTTAACATTTATGAGCAGGATAAATTTTAGTCTCAGCTATGTTGAGCATGAAAAAAGTTTTATAACCTGGGGGCCAGGACACGAGAGAGCAGAACAGAAGATTTCTTTATTGTCGAAAAGCATAAAACAACAAGTGAATTTGATAGCTATAGCATCTTTAAATAAAAATTGCTTTTTATAGTGATTTTCTTTTCTATTCAGCTGGAAGAATGGTTTGAAACCAATTTAAAGGAGAAGAAAGGTTTGATTATCAAGAGAATGGGTGAAGACGGAGCATGTCTTTTTAGAGCAGTTGGTAAGTCCAGGCAATAAATATGAGCTGCAATGTGAGAAAACCGGCATTCGGGGATTCCAACCAGAACCAACACAAAGCGGCCTGTGCAGTCACAGAAGATGGCTAGCCTAGAAGCTTGAAATTTTGAATATACGTAGAAAAGGGATTGTACTATCTGAGCAGCGAATACAAAGGCGCTGATCAGTTACTGCGAAGCTGATCTGCGTCTTTATTTTCACATAGGTAAAAATCAGGTTTTCTCATGATGGGGCTCATACGAGGGTCATTCAATAAGTAAAGCAATATTGACCATATTTTTTTGTTTGAACACTTTATTTAAGTTTGATTTAGCTTTCTTGACACATAAATTCAGTTCGCCTTGTGCAAGACAGTTCAGCACCTAGTCACATGCTCGACTTCCTGTTGCCTAGCAACAATAGAACACTGGGAAAAGGCACTTGACCACGACTCTTAAAACCGTTGCCATGGTTACAGGAAAACCAAATTAAATATATTCACTTTATTTTCTGACACTGAACTTAAAATATTTGCATTTAGTGTTAAAGATAATGTAATCTGACTGATACATTTTAAATGACAACCAATCAAAGTTGAAAAAATGACCAAAATTTATAGATCGAAGGGTGAAAAATGGGGGTAGAGATACAATTTCCGCTACAATTTGATATATGTATCTAGTTTGTTTAATTGAATGTTTATACGCATATTTATACGCATATTTGTTTCTGCCATTGAAGCTTTGTAAACTACTTGCTATAAAATGCGTGAAACCGAAATTGCATAGGTTCT
The DNA here is from genome assembly GCA_964017185.1 of Rugalucina vietnamica. Taxonomy (NCBI): domain Eukaryota; kingdom Metazoa; phylum Mollusca; class Bivalvia; order Lucinida; family Lucinidae; genus Rugalucina; species Rugalucina vietnamica. Next base: position 52,582,392 of record OZ024875.1, on the reverse strand, counting down.
GGCGTTGCTAAGCAACAGTTGACATGCGTGGGGCTGTATAAACATTGCAGTTGCCCAGAAAGTTCTGGCTAAGTTGACGTTACACAAACATGTTAATAGATAGCTATTTAAAACACCAATAAAGAAATACCAAAGCTTTTTGTTTATTAATTCGATTTTTGAAAAGTGGTTTTCGCGGCCACGACACCTTTGCTGCCATTCTATGGTTGCTAAGCAACATTAAGTGTATGGTCCGATTTAGTGGATGTTTATTTTCCTGAATACAGATTGAATCAAACGTTCAGAAATTAAAAACATTATCTCTGTCAGATAAAAATACACAAAATTACGCTACATATTGCATTACTTATTGAATGACCTACGTATGTAGAATTTTCTGAAGCTGAAAATTGAAAAAATTCAGTTTCAGATATTTTCATATGTTTCTTGTTTTTGCTCAAAACATTGATTGTGGGTACACATTAGGACTGCCTCGCCAGAGCAGTTCTGACATGTAACAGTACCCACACTGTATGTTTTCAAACAAAAATAAGGAAAACAGGTATACCTCTGTACACCTAAGTTATACTTTAGATATAAAAGTGGGGTATAATTGATATACATAATATGGACATGTTATGGTGATGAGTAAGCTTCATTAAAACGTTGAAAATCTTCAGATACATAGAAAAGAAGCGAATTTGCTTCAGTGCATTAAATGCATGCAGAAGTTGCAGGTATCAAGTGATATGTCAGATAAGCTGAGTGACTTAACATCGAAGCAAGGAAAACGTCCAGATTGCTAATGGATGTATGAACTTTTTGAATCGCCCTCATAATATGATTCATATTTTCTGTTGCGAGCAATTTTGGTGATCAATTTAAATTGTCAATTAGCTGCCCCCATGGCCGAGCGGTTAGGAACACTGTTTCTTAATCACTTGAACATCTCACCGCGGTGTCTGGTGTGGGTTTGAGCCCCGCACTGGCCACATGTGAGACAAGTCAAGTTCTGCTTGCGGGTGTGCCAGGTGGTTTTTCTCGGGGTTCTCCCGTTTTTCGCCCACCTACTGATTGGCCTGTCTCATATGAGCTGAAATAATCTTGAAAGGGACATAAAACTGAATTAAAAGAAATAAATAAATTGTCAATTACAAGTTACTATTGAAGGAGTAGATGACTTTTTCTAATTCTGCTGTTAGACACACTTTTGTTGAAATTAAAATTCATGTGGAGATAATGACATTGTTTTCATATGTTGTGTTTTGTGTTTCAGCTGATCAGGTGTTTGGTGATCAGGAGATGCATGGTACGGTGAGGAAACATTGTATAGATTATATGGTAGGTGTCTTATGAGCTACGTAATGAGAAAACATGATTTTGCCTATGCGAAAACAAAGGTGTAGATTAGTTGTACAGTATTCCGCAGCTGATCAGCGCCTTTGTTTTCACTACTCGGATAGTACAATTCTTCTACTTAAATCTGAAATTATAAGTTTCTAGCCATCTTCTGTGACTGTACAGGCTGGTTTGTGTCAAATCTGGTCGGAAACCCCGAAGGCCAATTTTTTCGTGACACAGCTTATCTATCATCATGAGAAACTTGGGTTTTAGTGGGACCCAGTCGGACATATTTCTGGCTGTAATGCTACAATCGACAAGAGGTTTGAAATTTATTGATAAAAGGGATTTGTACCTTTTTAGTGGAATACATATTGAAATCAAACAGGGTGTCCACAGTCAGGGAAAAAGTAAGAGAAAAAAATATTTTTGCAAGATCAGGGATATGTCAGGAAATTTTGACATCAGTCAGGAAATTTTGTATTTATATCAGACAAAAGTCAGGGATTTTTGAAAAGACAGGTAAAAGATATCAAGAATAAAGGCTAAGGCATTTTCTTCGTGTTTGGAATTTGTAATAAACATGGAATTTGTAATAACTGAATACGCAAAAAGAATATTGTGTTTTCATTGATAATAAAGCATTGTTCAAATTATTCTTTGTAAAGAAACCAAAGAGATTGGTGCTCCGCGTCTCCATTGAAGTAAGAAAATTACATGTTACATACACAAACTTTAGTCAGGGAAATTTGATTCGAGTCAGAGAAAAGTCAGGAAATTGTCAAAGGATTTTGCTTCGCTCAAATTGTGGACACCCTGTCAAATGTGCTCAGTTTTTTTTTTTCCATATCAGAGCTCATAGTATTCTAATGCATATAAAAATAAAACAGGGATCCTTGAAGAGAAGTGAACATATTAATGAGAAAGGGGATGGGCCATACTGTGGTTTTGGCTACTTAAGCCTCTTCAGTGACCCTTTAGATTTGGCAAGATGGAGCCAAGGAGAAATACTGTAATTCAGGGTAGTCAATCAATGACTAGTATAATCCAAATGGGTCCAAATATATTAAATATTGGTTAGAAAATGAATCTAAACAGATATTAATTTTTCTGATTTCTCAGAATACCCTCCCTGATCTCAAAGGACCAAAAGGAAAACATTATCTGCACTATGGACTAGTCATTTGTAACCATGCAACCACCCCCCCCCACCCCTCAGGCCCGGGGATAGCAGGGACTTTGACTTTTGGTCCAGCAAATTCCCGCTAAAAGCCCCACCCTGCAGGGACTGCTCGTTGGTAAAACCACTGCTGTTTTCCCCTGCTGCCTGCTATCTTTTCATTTCATGGCCCTTTTTGCATATAGAAAGCAAACCAAGGGTATTTCCCCCGCACTGCCGTAGCAAAACTTTGGTCAAAGCCCCGCTCATTTCCACTGCTATGCCCCACCCTCCCCCGGGCCTGGAGGGGCCGTGGTTACAAATGACTAGTGCATAAAACAAATAATACTTGATATATATATATGTAAGACCAGAATAGAATCTAACTAATTTGCAAGATGATAATGATAGCAGTGATAGATACATGTATGTGCCAAATAAATATCTACAACATTGGGAGCTCCATAGATTTCAATGTATTTTCATGTTTTCATTATCTTGGTGACCTAGTGGTTTGCGCTTCAGGCGGTCAGATTAGGGTCTCACAGATACTGAGTTGTGTCCTTGAGCAAGACGCATGAACTACACATACTACTTAATATCCAGGAAATGATGACTCCATCGAAACATGACTAAAACATTATGGACAGAAAGCAAGCATGTCAGCTTCTCAGTGCAGTTGACAAAATGTTTATTTACAATACATGTATGTGATTTTTTTTTTTGTATTTAGTTGTATCTTATTATCTACTTTACTATTTTTACAGGCAAAAAATTCAGACTTCTATTCATCCTATGTGACGGAGGATTTTACAACTTATTTAAACCGTAAAAGACTAGACAATTGCCATGGCAACCATTTGGAAATGCAAGCCATGTGTGAAATATACAATAGACCAATAGAAGTTTACCAATATAGTTTAGGTTTGTATGTTAAACTAGATGTGCCGCGACACGAGAAAACTGGTTCTTGTGGTTTTCGACCAGGTCCGACACAAACCGGCCTGTACAGTCCGAGAAAAAAGCTAAAAGCTTAAAATTTCGGATTTAAGAAACATAGGGATTGTACTATCCGTTTAGTTAAAAAACAAAGGCGCAGATCAGCTGTGCAGTGCAGATCAGCTGTGCAGTTACTACACAGGTGATCTGCGACTTTGTTTTTCGCATGTGCAAATATCTGGTTTTCTCATGATGCAGCTCAGATTTATTTGATGATAATCAAGTTCAGAAAGTCTGCTCAAGTCAGTGAAACATAATTATTTCCCCTTGAGATCTTCCATATATCTCATCTCCCATGTATGCATACAGAAATCAGTCTGACATCTCAATATGTTTCAAAAGGATTTTTTTATTTTTCTTTAAATGTTCCCACACATGGCATGATAGCTACATCAAATTATGGGTGTCTGTTTTGTAAGTAGCGGACTAGTAATCAATCCCTGTGTGCAGCATAATTTTTCATGAATTATTTTCATCTTCAAGATTACTGGTCAGGTCTCTATTAGTAGCAAAAGGATGGACACTTAATACTTGTAAACTGCCCCCTATATGTGACTATCCAAAGAACAGTGTGTCAAGAAAATGACTTGTGTCATTGAAACGCAACAAAGGCCCCCGAGGATTTTTGAGCTTAAGGGTAAAACGTTGATAATTTCAGGCCTGTTGCTGTATGATTCCAATTCGTGGGATATAAGGGTATATCATGCAAAAAACTGGTTTTCATTTCGCTGAAAAATGAATGTGAATTTTTTGTCGTCTTAAATAATGCAAGTCAGGAAAGATTTGCTCTGCGCATGCGCACACTTTTGAACCTCCAAATCACCAAGAAACAATGTCAGCTGCTCCCTAATTAAAATTCATGAAAAAGAAATAAAGTTCAACGACACACAAGCTCGTAATTAAAACCATCAAAATCCCTATATGTTTAATTGAAAGGGAGATAATTTCAATTTTATTCTTTTTATTTCTTTAACGTGTGAGTTATCTGCTTAGTGGTACATGGTGATTTTTAATGGGGGTTTATTGCGGATTTAAATCGTACCATTATTTTAATGCTTTCGCATGCACACTGTGTGGTTTTCTTCTTTCAGCATGCCTATGGTCGGCATCAAATAACTCAGTAAATACTCATCAAAATGAAAATCGGTTTCTTGCATTAGGAAACCTGATATCTAATGCAGAAGTAGAAAATGCAGTGATTTCTGATTTTATCATAGTTTGCTCAAAATTTAGTGAAATATAATTGTTGCGTTTCTTTTTTTTGTTCAGTATATTATTCTTGAGACTTCAAAAAACTAAGATTTTGTAAAAGCAGACAGTAACTGTATTTTAGAAATAACAAAGATATGTTAATTTTTTCCAGATCCAATAAATACTTTCCACGGCTCTTACAAGACTGACAATGAACCAATACGCATTAGTTATCACAGAAATGTTCACTACAACTCTATAGTTGACCCCTACAAGGCAACCATAGGGGTGGGACTAGGCTTGCCCACTGCTAGGTTCCAACCAGGGGTATGTACCTTTATATTTGTAAAATTTGAGAGTCTCTAAGATCGACATGTATATTTGACCTTAGTTATCACAGAAATGTTCACTACAACTCTATAGTTGACCCCAACAAGGCAACCATTGGGGTGGGACTAGGCTTGCCCACTGCTAGGCTTGCTCACTGCTAGGTTCCAGCCAGGGGTATGTACCACTATACAATGAAGCCTTAATTTTGTTAAAATGCACCCCCTTGTGATCCCTTATTAGCTCACCTGAGCCATCAGGCTCACAAGGTGAGCTTATAGTATACCCATGCTCCGTCGTCCGTCCGTCCGTCGTCCACCATTTTCAAAGATCTTCTCCTCTGAAACCGCTTGGCCAATCAAAGCCAAATTTTACATGAAGCATCTATGGGAAGGGGGAACCAATGTGTATATAAATAATCCAGGTCACATGACCAAGATGGCCGCCATGCCCATATATGGTAAAAACCCTTCAAAAATCTTCTCCGGAACCACTGGACCGATTTCAACCAAACTTAGCATGAAGCATTAATGGCTCAAGCACTACAATGTGTATATAAATCATGACCCTATGATGACCTTGACCTATTTTACGGCAAGGTCAACATAGGTCGCGAATGCATTTGAATGGGAAAAATTGTTAAATTGTCATTTAAAGGAAAAATCTTGCAGAAAATGAGCAGTAGGACTGAATATTAATGATTCTGAAAAAAATTGGGCACCAGGGGCTCATCCGCCCCCACCCCGGGGCTATATACATGTATATCTCCATAATATTCAAACATCATCTCCTCTGAAACCGCTTGGCCAATCAAAGCGAAATTTTATGTGAAGCATCAATAGGAAGGGGTAACAAATATGTATATAAAAAATCCAGGTCACATGACCAAGATGGCTGCCATGCCCATATATGGTAAAAACCGTTCAAAAATCTTCTTCTCCAGAACCGGTTGACCGATTTCAACGAAACTTGGCACGAAGCATCGATGGCTCAAGCACTACAATGTGTATATAAATCATGACCCTGTGATGACCTTGACCTATTTTACGGGAAGGTCAACATAGGTCACCAATGCATTTGAATGGGGAAAACTTTTAAAATGTCATTTAAAGTGAAAGTCTTGCAGGAAATGGGCAGTAGGACTGGATATTAATGATTCTGAAAAAAATTGGACCCCAGGGGCTCATGTGCCCCCACCCCGGGGCAATATACATGTATATTTCCATAATATTCAAACGTCTTCTCCTCTGAAACCGCTTGGCCAAACAAAGCCAAATTTTAAGTGAAGCATCTATAGAATGGGGGAATCAATGTGTATATAAATAATCTAGGTCACATGACCAAGATGGCCGCCATGCCCATATATGGTAAAAACCCATCAAAAATCATCTTCTCTGAAACCAATAGACTGATTTCAAGGAAACTTGGCGTGAGGCATCGATGGCTAAAGTACTCCAATGTATATATAAATCATGACCCTGTGATGACCTTGACCAAGTTTATGGCAAGGTCAACATGGGTTGCCTGTGCATCTGAATTGGGAAAACTGTTAAAATGTCATTTGAAGGAAAAAGCCAACAGGAAATTGGCAAATGGACAGAATATTGAAGATTCTGAAAAAAGAAAATGGCCCAAGGGCTTATCTGCCCCTGCACTGGAGTTAAATACCATAATATTCAAACATGTTTATTGGTATATGCAGCTGATCTCAGGTGAGCGTTTACAGGACCATTGGTCCTCTGGTTTTGAATAACATGAAAAAAGTGCTGCAAAGTGCTAACGGGATCTTACAGTTTGTTTCATAAATGCAATTTATTTTCATTTTACTTCGTTCCTTAAGTATTTCAAAAATATTATTAGCTCGCCTGCACGAAGTGCATAGAGCTATTGTAGTCACCTCGGTCGTGCGCGTTTACGTTTACGTGTACGTGTGCGTCCGCGTCCGCGTCACACTTTCGGTTAAAGTTTTTTAAAAGTCTGTATCTCTTGACCATGTTGATGGATCAAGTTGATACTTTGCATGTTGCTAGATATTGGTCTGAAGTTTTACGCAGTACCATCATGACCCACCCTGGGTGACCTTGAGGTCAAGGTCACAGACTTAGAAATTTTGTGTTTAAGTTTTTGGTTAAAGTTTTTTAAAAGTCTATATCTCTTGACCATGTTGATGGATCAAGTTGATACTTTGCATGTTGCTAGATATTGGTCTGAAGTTTTACGCAGTACCATCATGACCCACCCTGGGTGACCTTGAGGTCAAGGTCACAGACTTAGAAATTTTGTGTTTAAGTTTTTGGTTAATGTTTTTGTAAGTCTATATCTCTTGACCATATTGATGGATTGAGTTGATACTTTGCATGTTGCTAGATATTGGTCTGAAGTTTTACGCAGTACCATCATGACCCACCCTGGGTGACCTTGAGGTCAAGGTCACAGACTTAAAAATTTTGTGTTTAAGTTTTTGGTTAATGTTTTTGTAAGTCTATATCTCTTGACCGTATTGATGGATTGAGTTCATACTTTGCATGTTGCTAGATATTGGTCTGAAGTTTTACGCAGTACCATTATGACCCACCCTGGGTGACCTTGAGGTCAAGGTCACGGACTTAGAAATTTTGTGTTTAAGTTTTTGGTTAATGTTTTTGTAAGTCTATATCTCTTGACCATATCGATGGATTGAGTTGATACTTTGCATGTTGCTAGATATTGGTCTGAAGTTTTACGCAGTACCATCATGACCCACCTGAGTGACCTTGAGGTCAAGGTCATGGGTCATAGATTTTAACAGATGTAGTGGCAAAGCACAAGTCAGGCGAGCTACGCTGTCCTGCGACAGCTCTTATTTTACTTCAAGTCTGAAAGCTTAAAATGGATTTTGAAAGAAGTTACTGATAAAATATTTTTAGCTCACCTGAGCCGAAGGCTCAAAGGGGAGCTTATAGGATAGGTAGGCGTCCGTCTGTCGTCGTCGGTGTCGCCGTCGTCCACCATTTTCAAAGATCTTCTCCTCTGAAACCGCTTGGCCAATCAAAGCCAAATTTTATATGAAGCATCTATAGGAAGGGGGAACCAATGTGTATATAAATAATCCTGGTCACATGACCAAGATGGCCGCAATGCCCATATATGGTAAAAACCCCTCAAAAATCTTCTTCTCCAGAACCGGTGGACTGATTTCAACGAAACTTGGCATGAAGCATTAATGGCTCAAGCAGTACAATGTGTATATAAATCATGACCCTGTCATGACCTTGACCTATTTTACAGCAAGGTCAACATAGGTCGCCAATGTGTTTGAATGGGGAAAACTTTTAAAATGTCATTTAAAGTGAAAGTCTTGCAGGAAATGGGCAGTAGGACAGAATATTAATGATTCTGAAAAAAACTGGACCCCAGGGGCTCATCTGCCCCCACCCTGGGGCAGTATACATGTATATTACGATAATATTCAAACATCATCTCCTCTGAAACTGCTTGGCCAATCACAGCCAAATTTTATGTGAAGCATCAATAGAAAGGGGTAATCAATGTGTATATAAATAATCCAGGTCACATGACCAAGATGGCCGCAATGCCCATATATGGTAAAAACCCTTCAAAAATCTTCTTCTCCAGAACCGGTGGATCGATTTCAAAGAAACTTGGCATGAAGCATCGATGGCTCAAGTACTACAATGTGTATATAAATCATGACCCTGTGATGACCTTGACCTTTTTTACGGCAAGGTCAACATAGGTCGCCAATGCATTTGAATAGGGAAAACTTTTAAAATGTCATTTAAAGTGAAAGTCTTGCAGGAAATGGGCAATAGGACTGAATATTAATGATTCTGAAAAAAATTGGACCCCAGGAGCTCATCAGCCCCCACCCCGGGGCAATATACATGTATATTACCATAATATTCAAACATATTCTCCTCTGAAACCGCTTGGCAAATCAAAGCCAAATTTTATGTGAAGCATCTATGGAATGGGGGAATTAATGTGTATATAAATTATTTAGTTCACATGACCAAGATGGCTGCCATGCCCATATATGGTAAAAACCCTTCAAAAATTTTCTTCTCCGAATCTGGTGGACCGATTTCAAAGAAACTTGGCATGAAGCACCAATGGCTGAAGTACTACAATGTGTATATAAATCATGACCCTGTGGTGACCTTGACCTTTTTTAAGACAAGGTCAATATAGGTCGCCAATGCATTGGAATGGGGAAAACTTTTAAAAAGTCATTTGAGGTGAAAATCTGGCAGGAAATGGGTAGTAGGACTAAATATTAATGATTCTGAAAAAAAAATGGACCTAAGGGCTCATATGCTCACACCCCGGGGCAATATACAGGTATATTACCATAATATTCAAACATCTTCTCCTCTGAAACCACTTGGCTAATTGAAGCCAAATTTCATGTGAGGCATCTATAGGATGGGGGAACCAATGTATATATTAATAATCTAGGTCACATGACCAAGATGGCCACCATGCCCATATATGGTAAAAACCCTTCAAATATCTTCTTCTCTGAAACCAATAGATTGATTTCAATGAAACTTGGTGTGAAGCATCCATGGCTAAAGTACTACAATGTTTATATAAATCATGACCCTTTGATGACCTTGACCAAGTTTATGGCAAGGTCAACATGGGTTGTCCATGCATTTGAATGGGAAAAACTGTTAAAATGTCATTAGAAGGGAAAAGCCAGCATGAAATTGGCAAATGGACAGAAAATTGATTATTCTGAAAAAAGAAAATGGCCCAAGGGCTTCATCGCCCCTGCACAAACATGTTTATGCAGCAGACTCAGGTGAGCGTTTACAGGACCATTGGTCCTCTGGTTTCAGTTGGCAGAGAAAAAATTAGTCCAGAATGCTACAAGACAATCAGAAGACTTACATTTAGAAAAGGTATGGTGTATCACTGTTTGCTACTAATATGAGCCTGTGCGTGAGAAAACCAACAATTTGGTCCGAGACAACGGAACTATACAATCACAGAAGATGGCTAGAAGCTTAAAATTTTGGATTTAGAAAGTAGAGGAATTGTACTATCCGTGTAGCAAAAAGAAAGGCGCATTACTGCGAAGCTGATCTGCGCCTTTGTTTTCGCCAATGCAGATTGTTGGTTTTCCCATGTGGCAGCTCATATATTTACTCTTAATTTAAGAGTTGACCGAAATAGGGGTCATTAATGTAGTCTGTTTATAATTTTATGTATTATACTTGTTGAGAAAGTCTGCCTAGCCAGGTAGCTGATATGTGCCTTTGTTGCAGAGAATCTGAAGACAGGGTTTCGTTTCATGTAGTTCAATTATCACTGTTTAGTGCCTACTTTGTAGGGGTTCTTGGTGGAAGTTTTAAAGTTTGAAGCTTGAATCATTACAAAACACGCCCATACAATTTACAGACAGTTTTAGCTCGACTGCACGAAGTGCATAGAGCTATTGCAGTCACCCCGGTCGTCCACGTTCCCGTTCCCGTGTGCGTTCCCGTTCCCGTGCGCGTCACACTTGCGTTAAAGTTTTCTAGAAGTCCATATCTTGACAACCACTCATCAGAAAGCATTCATACTTGGACCATAGATACCCTGTAGGGTTAGCTTTCATTCCATGTCATCGGGCCCCTGGGTCCAGGAAAGGGGGTGGGGCTGGAGGTTAAAATCTAGAACTCCTTCAAAAATGGCAGTTCTTGTGTTAAAGTTTTCTAGAAGTCCATATCTTGACAACCACTCATCAGAAAGCATTGATACTTGGGCCAATGACACCCTGTAGGGTCAGCTTTCATTCCATGGCATCAGATCCCTGGGTCCATGCCAGGGGGTGGGGCTAGAGGTTAAAATCTAGAACACCATTAATAATTATGGCTTTTCTGTGATATAGTATTCTAGAAGTCTATATCCTGAAAACTTTTTATCAGAGGGCTTTCATACTCGGACTATAGGTACCCTGTAGGGTTGAGTTTCATTTCATGGCATCGGATCTCTGGGTCCATGCCTGGGGGGTGGGGCTAGAGGTTAAAAACTAGAACACTGTAAAAAATAGATGTACTGCTGTGTAACTTTTACAAGGAGTCCATATCTTGACAACAACTTATCATAAAGCATTCATACTTCATACACTTTAGGTTCCATGACTCTGGGTGGGTGTCAGGGGGGCGGGGCTAGAGGTCAAAATCTAGAACTCCCTGATTTTTTTTTTTCTTTTTATTTCTTAATAGAAACAACTTAGGAAGATAGTTGGTCATTCATCTTTTGACTTTGTGACACTGACATGTGTGTCATGACTGTAAGGGTCTGTTGACCTACTTTCCATGGTTCAGTGATTTTGCCTTATATCTTGACACTCAATTAGTATATTTTCTTACTTCTTTCAGATTATGAGTGAGTACGATCAAGCCTTTGACCGCGATATACTTATAGGTCACTGTGACCTAATTTCACGGTTCAGTGATTTTGCCTTATATCTTGACACTCAATTAGTATATTTTCATACTTTTTTCAGATTATGAGTGAGTATGAACAGACCTTTGACCCCAATATACTTATAGGTCACTTTGACCTAATTTCACGGTTCAGTGACTTTGCCTTATATCTCGGTACTCAAATGTTTATGAACAAACTTCTTTCAAAGAATGTTTGCATATGACAAGACCTTTGACCCTGAAGTAGTCCTAGGTCACTGTGACCTAATTTCACGGTTCAGTGATTTTGCCTTATATCTTGACACTCAAGTAGTATATTTTCATACTTTTTTCAGATTATGAGTGAGTATGACCAGACCTTTGACCCCAATATACTTATAGGTCACTGTGACCTAATTTCACGGTTCAGTGACTTTGCCTTATATCTCGGCACTCATGTGGTTTATGAACAAACTTCTTTCACACTATGTTTGCGTATGACAAGACCTTTGACTCTAAAGTAGTCCTAGGTCAATATGACCTTATTTCACGGTTTAGTGATTTTCCTTTATATCTCGGCCCTCAATTGGTATATGAACATACTTCTTTCATGATATGTTTGCGTATGACAAGACCTTTGACCGTAAAGTATTCCTGGGTCACTGTGACCTAATTTCATGGTTCAGTGACTTTGCCTTATACATGTATCTCGACACTCAGTTGGTATTTTGTCATACTTCTTTCTGATTATGAATGAGTATGGCCAGACCTTTAACACAAACATACTTATAGGTCACTATGACCTTATTTCATGGTTCAGTGATTTTGCTTTATATCTCAACACTGAATGGGTATATGATCATATTTCTTTCACATTATGAGTAAGTATCACTAGACCTTTGACCCTGAAATACTTATAAGTCAATGTGAACTTATTTCACGGTTCAATGATTTTGCCTTGTGTTTTGGCACTCAGTTGGTATATGAACACACTTCTTTCACAATATGAGTGAGACCTTTAAATCTTAGGTAGTTATAGTTGTCTTTCATGGTTCAGTGATTTTGCCTTATTGCATCATGGCAAAAAGATGTATGAGCATAATGCTATGGGTTACTGGTTGAGTTTGGCCTTATGTTTGACAAAGGTCAGAAGCAGTCGAGCATGCTGTCCTGCGACAGCTCTTATTGAAGTTGTAAAAATGAAACATTTTCTGTAGAAAATTTTGGTTATTTTTAGCTCACCTGAGCCGAAGGCTCACAGGTGAGCTTACAGTATACCCATGCTCCGGCGTTCGGCATCCGTCCGTCGTCCGTCCACAATTTCAAAGATCTTCTTCTCTGAAACCGCTAGGCCAATCAAAGCCAAACTTCATATGGAGCATCCTTAGGAAAGGGGAATGAAAGTTTGTATAAATGGTCAAGGTCACATGACCAAGATGGCCGCCATGGCTATAAATAGCAAAAACCTTTAAAAATCTTCTTCTCCAGAACCAGAAGGCCTATGATTTTGAAACTTGGCATGAAGCATCAGGCAATGGAGCTCTACAAAGTTTATATAAATCATGACCCTGGGATGACCTTGACCTTTTTTATGGCAAGGTCAACTTAGGCTGTCCAAGCATTTGAATGGGAAAAAATAGGAAAATGTCATTTAATGGCAAAAAACTTGGTAGGAATGAGCAAATGGACAGAATATTCATGTTTATGAAAATATTTTGGTCTCAGAGGGTTGTCTGCCCCTGCCCCGGGGCTATATACATGTGTATGACCATAATATTCAAACATCTTCTTCTCTTAAACCGCTTGGCCAATCAAAGCCAAACTTTATGTGGAGCATTCTTAGGAAGAGTGAATGAAAGTTTGTATAAATGGTCAAGGTCACATGACCAAGATGGCCGCCATGGCTATAAATAGCAAAAACCCTTAAAAATCTTCTTCTCCAGAACCAGAAGGCCTATGATTTTGAAACTTGGCATGAAGCAATAGGCAATGGAGCTCTACAAAGTTTGTATAAATCATGACCCTGAGATGACCTTGACCTTTTTTACGGCAAGGTCAACTTAGGTTACCCACACATTTGAATGGGGAAAATTGTTACAATGTCATTTGAAGGGCAAAACTTGCAGTAAATTGGCAAATGGACTGAATCTTTATGAAATTGACTCCAGAGGTTGCTCTGACCCTGCCCTGGGGTTATATCAGGGCTCAGGAAATTTTGATTTCCAAATCGGTCCAGCCAAGTGATGACGTCATCGGCGACATACCAACGTGCATTGTCATACATTGATACATAGTCACGAAAACTAATGACATTTATTATTTCAGGGTTACTTTATACTTATGTATATGTAGAATTAATTGTTAATAGCTTGTTTTATACCGATCGTTGAAGCGTTAGTACACAGGAAATACGAAGGGCCAGCATACATGGACGTTTTTTTCGTATTAAATTGTACTTTTTAAATAAAAGAATTTTATCGTTGTAAATCGTTTTTTACTGATTAAAATGTGGGAACACGCAAAGTTTTACTTTTGTTTATTCCATTTTACAAGGACTCCACGATTAACCGCCAATCTTTGTAAAGCCAATATACACATCGTATAGGTTCCCCACCCACCAAAACATAACAGAAACTGCGATCAGCCTGGTTTGCATTACGCGCCTCGCCTATGACGCGCATGCGACTTGTCGACCAGCACGTTATAACGGGTCTGAAGTGTATGCCATTTTCAGAATCTTTGAATGAGCTTGTAAACAGCATAATTTTCTTAAAATGGACCGCTTATTTGACGGTCATTTGAGCAAAACAGATCAAACAAAAAAAAAAATAAAGATCAAAGCGACCTTGATCTCAATTCTGCCAGTCTTTACCGTATGGCTCCTCCCTCACGATTGTCAGTGTAATTGGCTTTAGCCAATCAGAAACTTGCTTGTTTGCAAGCCGTGCAGTGATACGAAACAGACAAACAATTAGGACACGATTCAGTAGATTTACTGCAGTGTTTTGATTATTGGACAATAAACAGCTTGACACGTGAGTAATCAAGGGGTGGTGACCCGGGGGTGGTGATTGGGAAAACCTGTGAATTATGGACCGATTAAGCAAAAACCGGTCTTGCAAATTTTATTATGATTCAGTATTTGAAAATACATTCATAATCGGCCAAAATTCACAGTTTTCGGACCGATAAAAAAGCTTTTTCTGAAAAATGATTCGGTCCCATGAATTCAAAATCGGTCTAAACCGACAAATTATCGGATTTCCTGAGCCCTGGGTTATATACATGTATATTACCATTCTGGTCAAAGAAGTTTTTTGGTATATATCTCAGGTCTCAGGTGAGCATTTACAGGACCATTGGTCCTCTGGTTCTTATTTTTGCTCAAAACATAGATTGTGGGTACAGTCCCGGTACACGTTAGAAAAGCCAAGGCGGTTCTAACGAGTACCCACAATCTATGTTTTGGAGCAAAAATAAGAAAAATAGGTATACCCCATACCTGTAAACCCCAGTTTTGCTATGTAAAAGTGGGGTTTAAGGGGGCATACATTACATAGACGTTATCCTGATGTCAAGACTTCAAAGTTTACATGCTCATTATCAGTATAAAAACAGTATCTTATTATTTAACTTCAAAATAACAAATGTAGCTTAGGCTAATGCCGAAATGGCTTAAATAATATGAATTTCCTATCCCGCAGGCAATGTTAGAAGATAAACTACGCGAGACTGACTGGGAAGTGACCCAGGAAACCATCGAGGAGCAGGTGGCCCGGGAGTCGTACTTACAGTGGCTCAGAGATAATGAGAAGAGGGCTCGAACCAGTGAACCGGTAAGCATGTGCTCTGCATGCATAGTTGCCAATATACTTGCACAAATACAGAAGAATTTTCTTTAAGATATATTACCCTCAAAACTGCAAGCCTCAAGCAGATTGCTGTGGTTACATGATGCATATAAATTTGAGCTTACCAAGAATTAAATTTGACTGCTCATACTAGATATAAATCCCTGACCACTGTATTTTGGAGTGTTTTCTTGTTCATAAACAAAAGTTGACATTTTTAGCTCACCTGAGCCGAAGGCTCAAAAGGTGAGCTTATAGGATGGCCATGATCCGGCGTCCGTCCGTCGTCCTTCGTCGTCGTCCACAATTTCAAAGATCTTCTTCTCTGAAACCGCTTGGCCAATCAAAGTGAAATTTTATATGGAGCATCCATGGGTAGGGGGAACTGAAGTTTGATCGCGAGATCCGGGTCACATGACCAAGATGGCAGCCACGCCCATATATGGTAAAAACACTTCAAAAATCTTCTCCAGAACCGGTGGGCCGATTTCCATGAAACTTATTATGTAGCATCAGGGACTTCAGCCAATCATAGTTTGATAAAATGATGACCCTTGGATGACCTTGACCTATTTTACGGCAAGGTCAATTTTGGAAACATAGGCTTTTATATGGGAAAAAGTGAAAACTATGGATTTTAGCTCACCTGAGCCAAAGGCTCACAGGTGAGCTTATAGGATAGGCAGGCATCCGGCGTCCGGCGTCGTCGTCCGTCCACAATTTCAAAGAAGAATATTTCTGAAGCTAGTAGGTCGATCTTGATCAAATTTAATGTGAACCATAATTGGGTTGGGGGATTGATGGCATTAGGTTTTGGAGCAGATTGTATCAAAATTGTGGTTTCCATGGCAACAGATAGGTCCCATAGACTTACAATGGGAAAAACTAAAAAAATCTTCTTCTCTGAAACCACTAGGCCCACAGCTTTGATATTTGATATGTAGCAATGGCTAATGGTCCTCTACATAAATTGTGCCATTCATGCCCCTGGGGTCAAATTTGGCCACGCCCCGGGGGTCGATAGTCTCCATAGACTTACTATGGGAAAAAAATTCAAAAATCTTCTTCTCTGAAACCACAAGGCCCACAGCTTTGATATTTTGTATGTGGCAATGGCTAATGGTCCTCTACATAAATTGTGCCAGCCATGCCCCTGGGGTCAAATTTGGCCACGCCCCGGGGGTCGATAGTCTCCATAGACTTACAATTGGAAAAACTAAAAAAATCTTCTTCTCTGAAACCACTAGGCCCACAGCTTTGATATTTGGTATGTAGCAATGGCTAATGGACCTCTACATAAATTGTGCCATTCATGCCCCTGGGGTCAAATTTGGCCACGCCCCGGGGGTTGATAGTCTCCATAGACTTACTATGGGAAAAAAATTAAAAAATCTTCTTCTCTGAAACCACAGGGCCCACAGCTTTGATATTTTGTATGTGGCAATGGCTAATGGTCCTCTACATAAATTGTGCCAATCATGTCCCCGGGGTCAAATTTGGCCACGCCCCGGGGGTCGATAGTCTCCATAGACCTACAATAGGAAAAACTAAAAAAATCTTCTTCTCTGAAATCACTAGGCCCACAGCTTTGATATTTGGTATGTAGCAATGGCTAATGGTCCTCTACATAAATTGTGCCATTCATGCCCCTGGAGTCAAAGGGCTGGGGTCTTTAGACGCGGTTTTTGGCCTCATCTTCAAAATGGCTGATGTTACACGTTTTGATAGTACTAGATTTGTCAATTACAAAAATGGTGTTTTTAATTCGTTGAATGGCTGGTTACCATGGCAACGCGCATATTTCGAAGATTACTGATTTGAAGCGATAAGACTTATGTCGCTCAGGTGCTAGGACAGAAACAAAACATATTTTGTCATAAAACGTTCTAAAGCAGATAAAGAATACATTAAGAATGAAAATGACCTCCATGAGAGTCACGGTTCCAAAACAGTAGTGTCATAGCAACACGTAACATTCCTTAGCAACATGAAAAATAACCACAATTATGACGAAAATAAGTAATGGGTTATTTTATTAATGGACTTGAATTGTACATTACTCATTATCTATCCTTTTTATAGTAATAGTTATGCAATGTGACAAAACATGGTGTTTTTAATTCGTTTCAATGTCGGTTACCATAGCAACGTGTTTTACATTGATTCCAAGTTTTGGTAGGTTGATACGTCATTTCTAAGGTTTTAGTACCAATGCATGTTATAAAGCAGATGAAGTATGCATTAAGGTTAGGAATGTCCCTCACATACATTTTTTCCATAACAAGTCACATAGCAACGCGTGACATGCCTTAGCAACGATTAATGTTTTCAATATACATGCCAAAATAAGCGTGGCGCTAACTTATGTTTACAGTTTAGAAGGATAAATAACAATGCCATAGTTGCAGAGTCACAAGATTGTGATGAGAGTCATGTTATAATTGTGGTTCCCATGGCAACTGAGTGTTATATTGAAATATTGTAAGATAGGTATCGCCAAACATACCGTATAGAAAACTAAAATGATGGCTGGTGAAGTCAACAATGACACCTACTTGCAAAGTAACTACTTGGAACTTAACATAATTTTGCACTATTTTTCGTAATTAAACGCAAGTCTACGTCGAGAGATTCACGATTATGTGTGAAGAGGCCTTTTACATGTAATAAGTTAAGAAAAACTAAGAACTTCCCTTTGTTGCGTTAACCCCCAATTCCATTGATACCAGGCATGGCAGATTGCACCCTGCCCATTTTGGGTATAAAAATAGATAGGCTGCTTAGCTTATAAATTACTGACCGACCGCCTGAGTACTGATTAACGGCTTACAACATTTTAATATTCTACATGTCATGGCATCCCAATGTCCGTAGAACGCGATCCCATTTAATGGTCCAGGAGGCAACGTTCCGAGCTGACCATATCTGTTGACTGGGGCGTAAAGCAACAATTCAAAAAAAATAAAGGTAAGATCGTCGATCCATTCGTTCTCGGTCAATTTGTCTGCCTGCGTGTACGTTCATTTTTGGCGCAGATAGCTTCTCCATTACATATATGAGCTATTATTTGCCTTCACCACATATACGCCAATGTAAAATCGGTAGATCAGCCTGTGCTTTCTACTTCGTTTACAAGTGGGCCTACGAGGAGTACACACACACATTCAAAAATAAGCCTTTATGATGTCAGCATATGATGTTAATTTATTTTTTCTCACCTCGGTATTTGGAGTGGAAATTTCTTTCTAATTGTACCATTTCCTGGTCATTGCCTACTTTTATCGTTTAACGTATTAAAGAGGTGAAATTGTGTGTATGTCACATACATGTACATGTGTAGGTATAAACTTCTTGTGTCGTGTCTTAACTGGTACCGCATTATCATAAAAGTGACGTATAGGAGTATGGAGCAAGTCAAGTGTTTAACGCCGAGGCAAAGTTTTTCCCTGTTTTTTTTTTTTTTTTTTTTTTTTTTGCTTTACTTCCCAGTCAAACAACTATGGTCATGTCGGGGGACGCTCCCTCCACTCTTAATAAGACTTTTACCCATTTATTTCTTAAGGCCCCAATTTGCGGCGGCCAATATCCCTTCCATGCACCAACCTTCCCAGCGCGTTTTAGTAAAAAAATAAATAAATCAATGAATATCTAAACTGAAAAAAAGAAAGAAAGAAAGAAAGAAAGAAAGAAAGAAAGAAAGAAAGAAAGAAGGGCGGTCGGTAGGAATATGGGCCATAAAGAAATAGATGCAGGGCAAAGCTCGTACGCCGCAGATCAGCACAGGTCTAAGCCTGCCCAGGAAAAGTGGTTTCAAGTCAACCAGCCATACATATAAACCTAAGTGGTTTACTTTGGTGGTTTTCACATGTGTATTGGGAATACGCAAATTACGATTCCACCGTTTCATTTCTAATTTATACATAACTGAATTTTATAATCTATGCTATTGTTGACGCAATGAACGTTCACACACAATATCGACGTAATGACGTAACGTAATGACGTCATTTAGGATTTTGACGTCATATGCTTTAGCGCGCAACGTTACAATGACTACATGCAATATAATAAAAAGAAAATTCAAGTTTTTGTCGTGAATATGAGTTTTATTTCATTGAGTGAAGTGAAAAAAATTTATATTTCATGAGTGCCGAAGTTACTGAACGATCAGTAACACAAAGTTAGATTCTCTTTACTGTTACTAAAGAGAATCTTTTTCATTGGTATTCGTATATTTGACACGGGAATGTGCATGTACATGAATGATATGGCTAATTTAATTTTGATATTGAGCTGTATACATGTACATGTAGGCGTATATGTTATTCTGGGTTTGTTTGTTATTACATGTCCTTTTTTGTTGGCCACTGGGGAGCGGGGTTGCGTTTTATAGTTCGGGATTCGGGCTACATAACCATCTTGACGCTGTAAAACCAAATCAAATATTTTGGGGAGAAAGTCAGTTGTTGTCGCCTCACTCTGTCCACGTTTTGCTTTAATGAAATTCAATGAGATTGACTAATAGATCTGCCAACATCATGTGGTTTGTATATAAGACCATGGTATGCCTACTTCAGCTTCACCAAACATTTGCCTGCGGAACAGTTTACCAACAGTGATGAGTTTGTGGGCGTTCTATTAGTTGCTTCCCTTGAAAATCTAAGTGTTTAAACTACCTTTAAACTATTGTTTTCTTTTAGATGAAATATCCTAATCAATGCTCTAAGTTCATTTATATGATAAAATGCATAAATGATTCAATCATGAAGATGAAAATATTTAAATTCTATAACCATGTTAACGAAAACATTTTCTGTTTTAAAAACACAGACGTACATAAATAATTACACAATGAATACGTTTTTACTCCGACTCTTTGCCAGTCATTCTGTCGTTATAACATTTCTGTGATGTACGTACCCGCCTGTGTTTGGTTTGGATTGTAAATTTCATTGTATAATCTCTGTGTTGTCGTTCTTACGTTTCATTCTAGACAAAACAATGCGCTATCAGTATACCAAAACCAAGCGAAAGCTTTGTTAGGATGACATGACACTCAAAATATTCTTCATAAATATAACCACCCAACAAAGCCAATAAGGCTTATATGTATGGATGCTTTTGACTAAACCACTTTTCCTGGGCAGAACCAGACATGAGCGGTAAACCAGTAATCAGATGGTCGTTCAGGAGATTAGAAGCTTTGCCTGGAGGCACAATCAGTCCATTATTGCTCCTAGGCCCCAGTTGGCGGGGCCCATATTCCCATCCGACCACCCAACGGAAAGCGTCACATAGAAAGATCAGACGGGGTGCATCACCATGTTTTGTTTATTTACTTTGTTTTTATTTATTTATTTCTTTATTTATTTATTTTATTTGAAGTTTTACGTCCAAAGGTTATTTCAGCTCATACGAGACGGGTCAATCAGTAGGTGTGACGAAAACGGGAGAACACTGGCGCATCCGCAAGCAGAACGGCTTGTCTCACATGTGGCCAGTGCGGGGCTCGAACCTACACCAGACACATCGGTGAGATGATCGAATGAATAAGAGACGGTGCTCTTAACGGGACCGCCGCTTTGTTTTTATTCAGTTTGATTATCCTTTTATGTTTCATCGTATGAGATGAGGCGGCTTTTATTACTGTTAAATACCGGCACACCCGTAAGTAGAGCTTTTGCTTGTTTCACGTGTCCCCACAAACACTGAGCTCGAACCCATATTGGACATAGAGATGAGATGGTCAAATGATTCAAAGCGGAAAGAAATCAACGGCTTTTACCACTCTGATGGCAATAAGGACCGCCGTACGTGGTAAACGACACAGGGCTGCAGAATACTTAAGTATTAGTTTGCGAAATAATTTTAATTGATTCGAGCAAGTGTGACGTGACGTCAAGCACAGCGTGTGTGTTTTTTCTCCGTGACGTTATTTGTTGGAAACGCCGTGAGAGACGCTCAAATAAAAAGAATATGTAACTTGTAACCCTTTTATAGCAAATTTAATTATTGATGTATACGTTTCCCTTTCTATAACCGACTCAAACACAGTCAAACACCTGCGCCCGCTGACATTTGCACTAAGCGCATGGGTATAGGCTATAGTACGATAATGATAGGCATAGATTTGATCTTAATTAGATTAAAAAGAACAATTAGGAACTAAAAAGATCAGTATAGATAGAAAATCACTCATACAAAGAAGTAACAGTACTTTACAAGCAAAATTTATCTCGTTGCACAATTGTTTTTTTACGTTTCCGCAGCGTTGTCAAGTACGCTCTATGTCTTTTTCCATGAAAGCCGATGTCTTTTTTATTAATTTTAGATACCGCACCACCCCTCGACCAAAACAAAACTTTGGTGATAAGAAGTTCAGACGTTGTTCTTTTATCATGCGAAATCTCATTTTGGTCGAGAGGTGGTGCGGTACTTAATTTTCGACATGAACATTTGAAAATTGCTGAAAATTGAGGAAAATGGCGCGACCATCTTGCTTAGTGACGTCGTCATAGCGTGGTCACGTGCTTTTTCGGACGTTCTGACGTCATTTCTAGAAACACGGTACGTTGTACTATATGTGTGAGTATTACTCACAGAAATATGTTTCAATAATTTTTTCACGAATTTTGAGGCCAAAATCCCGTCTTATAGACTCCAGCCCTTTGGCCACGCCCCGGGGGTTGATAGTCTCCATAGACTTACTATGGGAAAAAAATTAAAAAATCTTCTTCTCTGAAACCACTAGGCCCACAGCTTTGATATTTGGTATGTAGCAATGGCTAATGGTCCTCTACATAAATTGTGCCAGTCATGCCCCTGGTGTCAAATTTGGCCAGGCCCCGGAGGTTGATAGTCTCAATAGACTTGCTATGGGAAAAAAATTCAAAAATCTTCTTCTCTGAAACCACAGGGCACACAGCTTTGATATTTTGTATGTGGCAATGGCTAATGGTCCTCTACATAAATTGTGCCAGCCATGCCCCTGGGGACAAATTTGGCCACGCTCCGGGGGTTTATAGTCTCCATAGACTTACAATGGGAAAAACTAACAAAAATCTTCTTCTCTGAAACCAAAAGGCCCAGAGCTTCTATATTTTGTATGTAGCAATGTTTGGTAGTCCCCATTATAAATTGTGCCAGTCATGCCCCTAGGTCAAATTTGGCCATGCCCCAGGGGTCAATAGTGTCCATGCATAGACTTTCATTGGTCGATTCTCAATTAATTTACATCTCATGAGCTTACAATGTGATAATCTCTCAGGTGAGCTACAGGACCAATGGTCCTCTAGTTAGCTCACCTGAGCCGAAGGCTCACAAGGTGAGCTAATAGGATGGCCATGATCCGGCGTTCGTCCGTCGTCGTCCGTCCGTCTGTCCGTCGTCGTCCACAATTTCAAAGATCTTCTTCTCTGAAACCGCTTGGCTGATCTAGTTGAAATTTTATGTGGAGCCTCCTTGGGTAGTGGCATTTCAAGTTTGATCGCGAAATCCAGGTCACATGACCAAGATGGCCGCCACGCCCATATATGGTAAAAACCACTCAAAAATCTTCTTCTCCAGAACCGTCGGGCCGATTTCCACGAAACTTGGTATGTAGCATCGGGGATGTCAGCCCATCATAGTTTGATAAAATGATGACCCTTGGATGACCTTGACTTATTTTACGGCAAGGTCAAATTTGGAAACATAGGCTTTTACATGGGAAAAAGTGAAAACTATGGATTTTTGGAAAACTATTGCAGCCTGAGGCCTGAAAAGTGGTAGATGCAAACAACTTATGGAATAGATGAAGGTATGTGATTAATGTAGGTCAAGGTCATCTCTTGACCTTGGCCAGTCTGTCGTCCATACACACTTTTCAAAGATCTTCTTCTCTGAAACTGCTTGGCAAATCAAAGTGAAATTTTATGTGGAGCATCCATGGGTAGGGGAGACGAAAGTTTGATTGCAAAATCCAGGTCACATGACCAAGATGGCCGCCAAGCCCATATATGGTAAAAACCACTCAAAAATCTTCTTCTGCAGAACCGTTGGGCCGATTTCCACGAAACTTTGTATGTAGCATTTGGGACCTCAGCCCATCATAGTTTGATAAAATGATGACCCTTGGATGACCTTGACCTATTTTACGGCAAGGTCAAATTTGGAAACATAGTCTTTTACATAGGAAGAAGTGAAAACTATGGATTTTTTGAAAACCATTGCAGCCTGAGGCCTGAAAAGTGGTAGATGCAAACAACTAATGGAGTAGATGAAGGTATGTGATTAATATAGGTCAAGGTCATCTCTTGACCTTGGCCAGTCTGTTGTCCATACACACTTTTCAAAGATCTTCTCTGAAACTGTTTGGCAAATCAAAGTGAAATTTTATGTGGAGCATCCATGGGTAGGGGAGACGAAAGTTTGATCATGAAATCCAGGTCACATGACCAAGATGGCCGCCACGCCCATATATGGTAAAAACCTTTCAAAAATCTTCTTCTCCAGAATCGGCAGGCCAATTTTCATGAAACTTGGTATGTAGCATTTGGGACTCCAGCCCATCATAATTTGTTGAAATGATGACCCTATGATGACCTTGACCTATTTTACGGCAAGGTCAATTTTGGCAACATAGGCTTTCACATGGGAAAAGGCGAAAACAAACTGTTGCAGCCTGTGACCTGAAAGTTGCTAGATGCAGACAACTAATGGAGTCAATGAAGGTAAGTAATTAATGAAGGCCAAGGTCATGTTTTGACCTTGGCCCAAGGTCATTTAAATATCAAAATTAAAATTATGGTTTTCTCAGAAATCACTGGGTTTGGAAACTGTTGCAGCCTGAGACCTGAAACTTTGCACATGCAGACAACTTATGAAGTCAATAAAGGTGTGTGAGTATTCAAGGTCAAGGTCATTTCATTATGACTTAATACTCCAAGATCATGCTTCAGGTGAGCGTTCTCAGGATCAATGGTCCTCTGGTTTGAAAACTATTGCAGCCTGAGGCCTGAAAAGTGGTAGATGCAAACAACTAATGGAGTAGATGCAGGTATATGATTAATTTAGGTCAAGGTCATCTCTTGACCTTGGCCAGTCTGTCGTCCATACACACTTTTCAAAGATCTTCTTCTCTGAAACTGCTTGGCCAATCAAAGTGAAATTTTATGTAGAGCATCCATGGGTAGGGGAGACGAAAGTTTCATCGCCAAATCCAGGTCACATGACCAAGATGGCCGCCACGCCCATATATGGTAAAAAACGTTCAAAAATCTTCTTCTCCAGAACCGGTGGGCCGATTTCCATGAAACTTGATATGTAGCATTTGGGACTCCAGCCCATCATATTTTGATCAAATGATGTCCATAGGATGACTTTGACCTGTTTTACCGCAATGTCAATTTTGGAAACATAGGCTTTTATATGGGAAAAAGTGAAAACTATGGAATTTTTTGAAAACTATTGCAGCCTGAGGCCTGAAAAGTGGTACATGCTAACAAGTAATGGAGTAGATTAAGGTATGTGATTGATTTAGGTCAAGGTCATCTCTTGACCTTGGCCAGTCTGTCATCCATACACACTTTTCAAAGATCTTCTGAAACTGCTTGGCCAATCAAAATGAAATTTTATGTGGAGCATCCATGGGTAGGGGAGACGAAAGTTTGATCGCCCAATCCAGGTCACATGACCAAGATGGCCGCCACGCCCATATATGGTAAAAACCACTTCTCCAGAACCGGTGGGCCGATTTCCATGAATCTTGGTATGTAGCATTTGGGACTCCAGCCCATCATAGTTTGATCAAATGATGACGCTAGGATGACCTTGACCTATTTTACGGCAATTTCAATTTTGGAAACATAGGCTTTTACATGGGAAAAGTGAAAATTATGGATTTTTAGCTCATAGTACAGTAGTCGAGCCGGCGTGCGTCTGTCCGTGCGTGCGTCCGTCCGTCCGTTCACATTTTCAAACTCAAATATCTCTAAGACAACATGGCCGATCGTAATCAAATTTTATCTAAAGCATCATCGAGGAGGGGGAAAGGTTGTGCAAGGTTTTGGGGCAGGTCAGATTAGAACAGATGGCTACTATAGACTTACAATGGGAAAAACATAAAAAAAAGTCTTCTTCTCCGAAACCACAAGGCCCAGAGCTTTCATATTTTGTGTGTAGCAATGTATAATGGTCTTCTTTATAAATCCTGCCTACCGTGCCCCTGGGGTCCATACAGGCCCCGCCCCAGGGGTGTCATGGGAAAAACATAAAAAAATCTTCTTCTCCAAAACCACAAGGCCCAAAGCTTTCATTTTTTGTATGTAGCAATGTTTAGTGGTCCTCTATATAAATCCTGCCAATCATGCCCCTGGGGTCAAAAATGGCCTTGCCCAGGGGTCATTAGCTCCCATTGACTTACAATGGGAAAAACATAAAAGAATCTTCTTCTCCGAAAAAACAAGACCCAGAGCTTTCATATTTTGTGTGTAGCAATGTATAGTGGTCCTCTTTATAAATCCTGCCAACCGTGCCCCTGGGGTCCATACGGGCCCCGCCCCCGGGGGGGGGGGGGGGTCATGGGCAAAACATAAAAAAATCTTCTTTTCCGAAACCACAAGACCCAGAACTTTCATATTTTGTTTATAGCAATATATAGTGTTACTCTTTATAAATCCTGCCAACCGTGCCCCAGGGGTCCATACGGGCCCCGCCATGGGGGCGTCATGGGAAAAACTTCTTCTCCGAAACCACAAGGCCCAGAGCTTTCATATTTTGTGTGTAGCAATGTATAATGGTCCTGTTTATAAATCCTGCCTACCGTGCCGCTGGGGTCCATACGGGCCCCGCCCCGGGGGTGTCATAGGAAAAACATAAAAAAAAATCTTCTTCTCCGAAACCACAAGGCCCAAAGCTTTCATATTTTGTATGTAGCAATGAGTAGTGGTTCTCTATATAAATCCTGCCAATCATGCCCCTGGGGTCAAAAATGGCCCCGCCCCAGGGGTCATTAGCTGCCATAGACTTACAATGGGAAAAACATAAAAAAAATCTTCTTCTCCGAAACCACAAGGCCCAGAGCTTTCATATTTTGTCAGTAGCAATGTATAGTGGTCCTCTTTATAAATCCTGCCAACCGTGCCCCTGGGGTCCATACGGGCCCCGCCCCGGGGGCGTCATGGGAAAAACATAAAAAATCTTCTTCTTCGAAACCACAAGGCCCAGAGCTTTCATATTTTGTTTGTAGCAATGTATAGTGTTCCTCTTTATAAATCCTGCCAACCGTGCTCCTGGGGTCCATAGGGGCCCCGCCCCGGGGGCGTCATGGGAAAAACTTTAAAAAATCTTCTCAGAAACCACAAGGCCCAAAGCTTTCATATTTTGTTTTTAGCAATGTCAAAAATGGCCCCGCCCCAGGGGTCATTAGCTGCCATAGACTTACAATGGGAAAAACATAAAAAAAATCTTCTTCTCCGAAACCACAAGGCCCAGAGCTTTCATATTTTGTCAGTAGCAATGTATAGTGGTCCTCTTTATAAATCCTGCCAACCGTGCCCCTGGGGTCCATACGGGCCCCGCCCCGGGGGCGTCATGGGAAAAACATAAAAAAATCTTCTTCTTCGAAACCACAAGGCCCAGAGCTTTCATATTTTGTTTGTAGCAACATATAGTGTTCCTTTTTATAAATCCTGCCAACCGTGCTCCTGGGGTCCATACGGGCCCCGCCCCGGGGGCGTCATGGGAAAAACTTTAAAAAATCTTCTCAGAAACCACAAGGCCCAACGCTTTCATATTTTGTTTTTAGCAATGTATAGTGGTCCTCTTTATAAATCCTGCCAACTGTGCCCCTGGGGTCCATAGGGGCCCCGCCCCGGGGGCGTCATGGGAAAAACATAAAAAAACCTTCTTCTCCGAAATCATTTGGCCCAGAGCTTTCATATGTTGTTAGGACCAATGTATAATCCTCTCCTTTATAAATGCTGCCAACGTTGCCCCTGGGGTCCATACAGGCCACGCCCCAGGCATGTCATTATCTACCATAGACTTATAATGGAAATGTATGAAAATTGACCTATTTTACGGCAAGGTCAATTTTGGAAACATAGGCTTTTACATGGGAAAAGGCGAAAACAATGGATATTTTGGAAACTATTGCAGCCTGAGACCTGAAAGTTACTAGATGCAGACAACTAATGGATTCAATGAAGGTAGGTAATAATTGAAGGTCAAGGTCATTTCTTGACCTTGACCCAAGGTCATTTAAATATCAAAATTAAAATTTTGGTTTTCTCAGAAATCACTGGGTTTGGAAACTTGCAGCCTGAGACCTGGGCCCAGTAACTCGAAGGCATCGTAAGTTCCCCAACTTACGACAAACTTAAGATGACCACCTTAAAATTTACGCCATTGCTATTCCAGTTACACTAAGCTGTCGGAACTTTTTTCAAATGAAAGGTGCCACTTTGTAAGATAAGACGTCGCCAAAGTTACAATGCTGGTAAGTTGTCACCGTTACTTAAGGTCCTTTTCAGTTTTTCACCATAATCCCTAAGATATAGTTAAGTTGTTCGTAAGTTGATCTTAAGCTTAAGATGGCTTTGAGTTACCAACCCCTGAAACTTTGCAGATGCAGACAACTTATGAAGTCAATAAAGGTGAGTATTCAAGGTCAGTGTCATTTCATGATGACTTAATACTCCAAGATCAGGCTTCAGGTGAGCTTTCTCAGGACCAATGGTCCTCTGGTTATAGTTATTAGCTAGATTAATTAATGCACAAATGATTTTATTGTGTAAAAGTTTCAAAATCGACAGATCTATGGCTATTTTTTTGTCAACATACAACCGCTCATTTTTAGCTCACCTGAGCCGAAGGCTCACAAGGTGAGCTTATAGTATGGTAGTCGAGCCGGCGTCCGTGCGTCCGGCGTCAACATTTTCAAACGACTTCTCCTCTGAAGCTGCCCCGCCGAATCTTTTCATATTTCACATATAGCATCTACAGGTGGGAGGAACGAATATTTGTGTTTTTTATTTTGATCGGATAAGAACTCTGGTTGCCATGGCAACTTATGCTTCCCATAGACTTATACTGGAGAAAAGTTAAAATTGCCTATTTTTGCTGTCTTGTTTGAGATATTTGAATTTTGTTTTTGCAGAAATGTTTATTGAGTAGTCCTCTACGTTTCGTGTGACTTTTGTCCTAATCCTTCATTTTGATTGGTTGCAGGGGCCCCATATAGGGCAAAATTTAGAAAAAACATTCAAAAATCTTCTTCTCAGAAACTGTCAAGGGGATGAAGCCTATACTTTGTATATGTATATGTACATGTTCCTGACAGTGGCCTCTACATAATTTGTGTTTTTTATTCCAGGCGGATAAGAACTCTGGTTGCTATGGCAACTTAAAGTTTCCATAGACTTTTAATGGGAAAAGTGGAAATCGGCTATTTATGTCTCCCCCCGACAGGGTCGGGAGACATATTGTTTTTCCCCGTGCGTCTGTCTGTCTGTCTGTCTGTCTGTCCGTCACAAATCGTGTCCGCTCTATAACTTGAAAACCGTTAAAGATTTTTCAATGAAACTTGGTACACTTGTAAACCACGACGAGACGATATGTCATGCACAAGAACCATAACTCTAGCTTGAGTATTTTTGGAGTTATTTCCCTTTGATTATTTTCGATACAATTTCGTGTCCGCTGTATAACTTGAAAACCGTTAAAGATTTTTCAATGAAACTTGGTACACTTGTAAACCACGACGAGACGATGTGTCATGCACAAGAACCATAACTCTAGCTAGAGTATTTTTGGAGTTATTTCCCTTTGATTATTTTCAATACAATTTTGTGTCCGCTGTATAACTTGAAAACTATTAAAGATTTTTCAATGAAACTTGGTACACTTTTAGACCACGATGAGACAATGTGTCATGCAGAAGAACCATAACTCTAGCTTGAGTATTTTTGGAGTTATTTCCCTTTGATTATTTTCGATACAATTTCGTGTCCGCTGTATAACTTGAAAACCGTTTAAGATTTTTCAATGAAACTTGGTACACTTATTGAGCATGATCAGACGATGTGTCATGCACAAGAACCATAACTCTGGCTCGAGTATTTTATGAGTTATTTCCCTTTGATTATTTTCGATACAATTTCGTGTCCGCTGTATAACTTGAAAACCGTTTAAGATTTTTCAATGAAACTTAATACACTTATTGAGCATGATCAGACGATGTGTCATGCACAAGAACCATAACTCTGGCTTGAGCATTTTATGAGTTATTTCCCTTTGATTATTTTCCATACAATTTCGTGTCCGCTTTATAACTCGAAAATCGTAAGAGTTATTTCAATGAAACTTGGTACACTTATAAAGCACGATGAGATTACGTGTCATGCTAAAGAACCATAACTCTTGCTTGCATATCTTTGGAGTAATTTCCCTTTGATTATTTTCCATACAATTTCATGTCCACCCTATAACTTGAAAACCCTAAGAGAAATTTCAGTGAAACTTGGTACACTTATAAAGCATGATGAGACGATGAGTCATGCACAAGAATTATAACTCTTGCTTTCATATCTTTGGAGTTATTTCCCTTTGATTATTTTTCCATACAATTTCATGTCCACTCTATAACTTGAAAACCATAAGAAATATTTCAATGAAACTTGGTACACTTATAAAGCACGATGAGATGATATGTCATGCTAAAGAACCATAACTCTTGCTTGCATATCTTTGGAATTATTTCCCTTTGATTATTTTTCATTCAATTTCGTGTCTGCTCTATAACTCAAAAAACCATTGGAGATTTTTCAATGAAACATGGTACACTTATAAAGCATGATGCACAAGAATCATTACTCTTGCTTTCATATCTTTGGAGTTATTTCCCTTTGATTATTTTCCAAACACTTTCGTGCCCCCTCTATAACTTGAAAACCGTAAGAGATATTTCAATGAAACTTGGTACACTTATAAAACAGAATGACAGGATATGTGATGCACTCATAACTCTTGCTTGCATATTTTGGACATGCACGTAGAAAGGGGGGAGACATCAGGTTTCACATAGAAAACAAATTCTAGTTTTCCGCTAAAATTGCAGACACTTGAATTTTGTTTTTGCAGAAATGTTTATTGAGTAGTGTTTGACGTTTCTTGCGAGTTTTGTCCTAATCCTTTATTTTGATTGGTTGTTGGGGCCCCATAAAGGGCAAAATTTTGAAAAAAAAAAAAAAAAAAAAAAAAACGTTCAAAAATCTTCTCCTCAGAAACTGTCAAGTGGATGAATCCTGTACTTTGTATACATGTTCCTGACAGTAGCCTCTACATAATTTGTGTTTTTTATTCCAGTCGGATAAGAACTCTGGTTGCTATGGTAACTTTAAGTTTCCATAGACTTATAATGGGAAAAGTGGAAATTAGCTATTTTTTGAAAACTATTGCAGCCTGAGATCTGAAAAGTGGTAGATGCAAACAACTAATGGATTAGATGAAGGTATATGATTAATTTAGGTCAAGGTCATCTCTTGACCTTGGCCGGTCTGTCGTCCATACACACTTTTCAAAGATTTTTTTTTCTGAAACGACATGGCCAATCAAAGCCAAATTTTATATGAAGCATCTATAGGAAGTGGGAACCAATGTATATATAAATAATCCAGGCCACATGACCAAGATGGCCGCCATGCCCATATATGGTAAAAACCATTAAAATATCTTCTTATCCAGAACCGGTGAATTGATTTCAACGAAACTTTGCATGAAGTATGGATGACTCAAGTACTACAATGTATGTATAAAACATGACCCTGTGGTGACCTTGACCTATTTTATGGCAAGGTCAACATAGGTCGTCAATGCATTTGAATGGGAAAAAATGTCATTTTAAGTGAAAGTCTTGCAGGAAATGGGCAGTAGGACTGAAATTTAATGATTCTGAAAAAAAAAATGGACCCCAGGAGCTCATCTGCTTTTAAAATGTTATTTTTTGAAAACTATTGCAGCCTGAGAACTGAAAAGTGATAGATGCAAACAACTGATAGAGTAGATGAAGGTATGTGATTAATGTAGGTAAAGGTTGATTTTGGAAACACAGGCAAACATGGAAACATGGGAAAAAGTGACAACTAGGTCTCGGGTAAGCATTTACAGGACCAATGATCCTATGGAAACCATTGCAGCCATAGGCCTGAAACTTGACCAAGATGACCGTCATACCCATATATGGAGGAAAAAAAACACTTTGTCCAGTGACTGTACTTGTTGACTCTCAGGTGAGCGATCATTGCCCTTGGGCTACTTGTTGTGTGATTTTCCCTTCTTTTTCTAGAGTCGTACTGCCAGTGCCACATGTAGTTCATCCAGTGAGTATGCAAAGTTATTCGAGAGTACAGCATCCCCAGATACGAGGCATGGTCGATCTCCACGAGCAAAATCAACGCCCAACAGTGCACAAAACAGCCCACTACTGATGGAACCAAGTGCTCATAGTCCCAAACAATCCACAGAACTTAAGCTCTCAGCTGGTAAGTTAGTTAAAGAGCTGCTGCATGAGAAAACCAACAATTAAAGATTCTGACCAGGTCTGACACAAACCAGGATGTACAGTCACAGAAGAAGGCTAGAAGCTTGAAAGTTCGGATTTTTACTAGCTGATCTGTGCCTTTGTTTTCGCATATGCAGATTGTTGGTTTTCTGATACAGTGGCTCAAAATATAATGGTTATATCTTTTGGAAGCAATGAAAACATTCAAAAGGAGATAGAATGAGCTATATGAAGCGTCTTTAGAATAGATATTTACATCAATTAGAAAAGAAAAGTTGACAAGACCAGGTTTGGTAGCTCAGTCAGTTACTGTTTCCTGACATGACTGAAAAATTTTGCGACTGGGACATTTAACAAACAATCAAAAACCAAGACTCAGTGGCACATGTCGGAAGCCACCAAAGAAGATAGTTCTCTCATTATGCCATATTTATGTTTTCCAGGTTCATCTCCCCACCATCTGCCTGTGCCCGACCCCTCCAGCCTGGGAATGGATGTGACCGGTGGGGCAACTGGAGGGTTTGCCTTTGAGACTCATTCCATGATGAACCAGTATCCACAGTCTGTATATGGTAGGTGATAATATTTGAGTCGCCGCTTCAGAAAACCATCAATCTACATATGCGAAAACAAAGCCGAAAATCAGCTGTGCAGTAACTCCACAGCTGATCAGTGGTTTTGTTTTGGCTCCATAGTAAAATGCTTCTTCTTTCTAAAACTGAAATTTCAAGCTTTTAGCCTGCTTCTATGGCTGTACAATCTGGTTTGTGTCGGACCTGGTCAGAACCAAAATTGTTGGTTTTCTCAAGGGAAGGCTCATTTAATAAACAGCACTGTGTCTAATTTTATGCCTAACCAAGACACAGATCAGCTCGGACAACTATGATTTAAAGTTTATACTGCTTATGTACCTTTTAGTTAATTTTAAGAGAGGGTGACTGGCAGGGGGCAGGGAGAATAGACAAGTACGTTTTTTTCCCTGTGTATTAAACAATTTTCATAACTTTGAAAAGCAAATAAATTTGTGCTAATTGTTCTTTCTTTATTTGAGCCGCGACACGAGAAAACCGGTCTTCGGGGTTTCCGACCAGGTCCGACATAAATCGGCCTGTACAGTTACAGACAAGAGCTAGAAGCTTGAAATTTCGGATATAAGAAGAAGAGGAAATATACTATCCGTGTAGCGAAAACAAAGGCGCTGATCAGCTTCGCGGTTACCGCGAAGCTGATCTGCGCCTTTGTTTTCGCCTAGGCAAAAATCCCGTTTTCTCACGATGCGGCTCATTTAATACATGTACATCAAAATAATGTTCTTGATTGCAAGTTGACCTTAAAAAATGAAAATTACTGTACAGTTGCTAAACAATTTCCTATATTCCAGCTGACCTGGCTAACTGGGATGAGGACGACCTTCTGGCACAGGTGATGGCGCAGTCCCAGCGGGAATATCTCGACTCGTTGAAGAAAACTGTGGCCACGGCAACCACTTCAAACACAGACAATACATACACACCTAGCAGCTCAAACAATGGTAGAGGAGGGCCAAGTTAACATGAGCCACAGCATGTAGATAGTGACTTGGAAAAAAGATAGGTAAAAGAGTTGCCGAGTAAGGCAGAAGCTAGGTGACAAGTGTTACTGCAGTAGCTGGTCAGAGAACTTAAGTTTTGAGAAAAGCTTTTCTTGTATATCAGGTAGAGATATATATCTTGTTTTACTGCGGCTGAGAAACTTAATTAATGTAATATCACCAAGAGATGATATCATCTTGAAGAAAAAATAACATTGTGTATAGGATGTGACTTTGTCACTTAACTTCATCGTTAAGCGCACATCAAAACGTCACAAACTAAAAATTTCAAAATGGCTGATGCAACTGAATAAAGTCACTGAAGGTCAAGCCTATGCCTAAATGTGTGCAAGAAAAAGAAACTGTCATGCGATAGTTATTTTAAGAATCTTACTATTTTTATGTCCCCCCAACCGAAGGTGGGGGACATATTGTTTTTGGTGCGGATCCCGTCTGCGTCCGCGTAGCTTCTTTCCGACGCGATATCTTTTGAACCAGTGGATGGATTTTGACCAAACTTGCTTAGATACATGGTTTGGAGGGGGGAAAGAGTTGATTAGATTTTGGTGACCTTGACCTCATTTTCAAGGTCACCAGCCCATGAAAACTGATCAAATTAGGTTTTCTGACGCGATATCTTCTGAACAAATGAATGAATTTTGATTAAACTTGCACAAGAGCATTGTTGGGAGGAGGCTTAGAGTAGATTAGATTTTGGTGACCTTGACATAATTTTCAAGGTCACGAGTCTATAAAACTGTTGAAAGTAGTCTTTCCAACGCAATATCTTGTAAACCAATTGATGGATTTTGACCAAACTTGCACAGAAGCATTGTTGGGAGAAGGCTCAGAGTTGATTAGATTTTGGTGACCTTGACCTAATTTTCAAGGTCATGAGTCCATAAAAACTGTTGAATTTAGTCTTTCCAACGCAATATCTTGTAAACCAATTGATGGATTTTGACCAAACTTGAACAGAAGCATTGTTGGGAGAAGGCTCAGAGTTGATTAGATTTTGGTGACCTTGACCTAATTTTCAAGGTCATGAGTCCATAAAAACTGTTGAATTTAGTCTTTCCAACGCAATATCTTGTAAACCAATTGATGGATTTTGACCAAACTTGCACAGAATCATTGTTGGGAGGAGGCTCAGAGTTGATTAGATTTTGATGACCTTGACCTAATTTTCAAGGTCACGAGTCCATAAAAACTGTTGAAACTAGTCTTCCCAACGCAATATCTTGTAAACCAATTGATGGATTTTGACCAAACTTGCACAGAAGCATTGTTGGGAGGAGGCTCAGAGTTGATAAGATTTTGGTGACCTTGAGCTAATTTCCAAGGTCACAAGTTCATAACTGTTGAAATGAGTCTTTCGGACGCGATAGCTTGTAAACCAATTGATGGATTTTAACCAAACTTGCACAGAAGCATTGTTGTGAGGAGGTTCATAGTTTATAAGAATTTGGTGATCGTGACCTAATTTTAGACAGGGTCCAAAACAAGTTTAAACTACCACACCATACAGAACAAGATGGGCATGGTGTCTTCCATAGAAAAACTTCATGTCACAAGGTAACTACACTTCAATTACTAAACGGTTGGAGGGACATAGTTTTCCTCAGAAAACACTGTTTTAGTTACTATATGGACATCAGATAAACCAAACTTGCGAAGAGGCCTGCTGGTTAGCTACCATACCGCTGGTCTGCCTCATTGATTTTGACTAAAACATGTATTATGACTGATCACATGCAGTGTTATTTTATTGAGGGTTAATTTTAAAGTGAGCTAAAAACAGGCTCCTAATGTCCTTGCACATGTATATGTAGTATTCAACTGTTGATTATCAAGGGGCTCACATATCACAAAAACATCAAACATACTGCAATCCAATTTATTTTTGTGGCTATTAAATTTCGTGGTTTTGACTGCAAAGAGCATTTTTGTGGGTATTTATTTTTGCAGATTGTAGTTGAATATGTCAAAATTATCATTTTAGCAGCAATTTATTTTTTTGCAAATATCTTTCTTGCAAATTGGGAAAATAAAATGATCCCAAAAATAATTTGGTTTATATTGTAATTCTTAGTATATGAGCCGTTACGTGGGAAAACCAACAATCTGCATAGGCGAAAACAAAGGCGCAGATCAGCTTCGCGGTAACCGCGAAGCTGATCAGCGCCTTTGTTTTCGCTACTCGGATAGTACAATTTCTCCTCTACTTAACTCCAAGCTTCTAGCCTGCTTCTGTCGCTGTGCAGCCTGATTTGTGTCAGGCCTGGTCGGAAACCACATTGTTGGTTTTTCCACGAGGTGGCTCATAAGATACTGTGAGTATTCTTCCTCTAGTATGTTCAAACACTAGTGTAGCTGTGCTTCTCCAGTCCTTCATATGATATATTTAGACTAGGTCCCTACTCTGTATGACCTTTGATGTTGAGTGGGATGTAATTACAACCAACCAACATCATTAAGACAATATTTTTAAGGCCTGTCACTAACGAGTTGAAAGCACAACATGCTACAAGCTGGTACATGTTAAAAGTCGCTGCATGTCGCGCAAGTTGCCTTCAGTTATGATGGAAAAAGTTTAGAAGCTGTCACACACGAGTTGAAGCTACTAGTTAGAGCACAAATCATAACTGGCCGCTTGTCACGCGAGTTGCCTAGAGTTATAATGTTCTAGGAGTTCTACATGGCATCCCTACGATATAAGTCTTGGGAACTTGTGGATACTCCTAGGAATGTCCTAGTCAACTCGCAAGATGTCATAGTAACTTATGCAAAGTCGGCTTCAGTATCGTAGCAACTCATAGGAAACTCACCATGTTTGAGAAGACGCCGCAAAGGCACCACATCCCACGACATTACTACGGGTTCTATATGATAAGCTTAGAGATCATAAGAGTTATGCTCCGACGGCGAGTTGCTATGACTATAATGAGAATTTTAAACTGTTTAAAATTCTCGTAGCCTTCTCATGACAAGCTATGAGTTGGGGAGACTTGTGTACAACAGTCACCAACATATGGTGAGTTCTCTGCGAGTTGCTGTGAAAAGTGTGTGAAGCTGAACTTGTAGGTCCAACTCCCGAACTTGTGACAGGGGCTTTAGATGTAATGATGCTGATCTCCAGATTGAACTGTACCTTTGTTATGCCCCCAACTTCGGAAGAAGTTCCCCCAACTTCGGAAGAAGTTCCCCCAACTTCGGAAGAAGTTGAGGGGGCATATTGGTTTGGGTCTGTCCGTGCAGTCAGTCAGTCGGTCAGACTGTCTGTCTGTCTGTGATGCGTGAGCACTCGGTCAGGAACTGCTAGAGCTAGGATCTTGAAATTTGGTATGTAGTTTGTATATGAAAATTAAGAGGTCCCGTATTTTTTCTTTCAGGTAAATTCAAGGGGCTAGGGGCCAATTCTGTGAGAGTTATTTCCCTTTTTAATTTTTGATAGAGTGAATAGATAGTGGATACCTTGTGTGCGCAACTCCTCCTACAGTTTTATTTCGATTCTCTTGAAACTTTACAGATGTTGTGACCATGCTTTGAAGATATGCATGTGGTTTGGATATAATCCTCAGATTAATTTTTGTCACTTTTTTGGCAATTTGAACTTAGCCATTTTTCGGGCATTTTGACAATGAATGGGCAGTGCGCAACTCCTCCTACAGTTTCATGCCAATTCATTTAAAACTTTACATGTATTATGGGCATGGTCTGAATATGCATGTGGTTTGGATATAATCCTTTGATTATTTTTTGTCATTTTTTTCACAATTTGAACTTAGTCATTTTTTCGGGCATTTTAGTGAATGGATAGAGGGTACCTTGTGTGCGCAACTCCTCCTACAATTTCATACCGATACTTTTGAAACTTTGCAGACATTGTGACCATGCTTTGAAGATATGCATGTGGTTGGGATATACTCCTCAGATTAATTTTTGTCACTTTTTTTACAATTTGAACTTAGTCATTTTTTGGACATTTTTACATCTGGAAAGTGGCTTACCAGTTGGGGGCATAGTGTTTCATAAACACATTTTCTAGTTTTTGAATATCTTTAAAACAAGTTTTTTTTAGATGTAACTCATTTTAAATAGACTATCACACACATTGTTTATAATGACAAGAAAGTCATGCTGTGATTGTATGTATGAGCCTGTGCATGAGAAAATCAACAATTTGGGTTCAGTCCAGGTCTGACACAAACCAGGCTATACAGCCACAGAATAAAGCTAGAAGCTTGAAACTTTGGATCTCAGTAGAAGAGGAATTATACTATCCGTGTGGCGAAAACAAAGTCGCTGATCAGCTGTGCGGTTACTGCACAGCTGATCTGCACCTTTGTTTTCGCCTATGCGGATTGTTGGTTTTGCCATGTGGCGGCTCATGTGATTTATACTGAATGTGATGTATTTGCATTGTATCACAAGATAGTGTTTTATAAGATGAATTGACCTGTGATGCGAGAAACCGGTCTACAGGATTTCTGACCAGGTCTGACACAAACCGGCCTGTACAGCCACAGAATTGAGATAGAATCTTGATAATTTGGATATAGGTAGAAGAGGAATTGTTCTATCTGTGTCGGAAAAACAAAGGCGCTGATCATCTGTGCAGTTACTGCACAGCTGATCTGCACCTTTGTTTTCCCATAGGCAAAAATCTGTTTTTCTCATGATGCAGCTCAAATGTGATGTGTTTGCGTATATTTAACAAGTTTGTATTTTATATGATGCATTGGTAAATGTGATGCGAAGACGTTTAGCTTTTTCATGAGAAAACTGTAATTGTTGAATTTGAATTGCTCTGATACAGTAACAAGCTCTACTACTATAGGAACAGCATGTAGAGGCTTTAATTTGAGATTAAGGACTTAATTGATGATTGGGGAAAAAGTCTCAAATTCGCATTTGCAAAAAGCAGATTTACTCACGACTGAGGCTAAGGTATGCATGGAAATTAATTTCATGTTTGATTTTGCTCTTGAATGAAAGAGTAAATTGGCAACTTTTAGGCTTTTAGAATTTTCTGATTGATTTTCTCTGATTTTCTCAGTGTTGTAGGGGAAAAAAGAATTTCAGCATTGCAGGAGCATGAAAGCTAATTCATTTATAATTATAGGGAACAAATGGGCCACCTCGTGGGAAAACCAACAATGTGGTTTTTGAACAGGTCCGACACAAACCGGCCTGTACAAGCACAGAAAATGACTAGAGACTGGAAATTTTGTATTTAGAAAGTAGAGAAATTGTACTATCCGAGTAGCGAAAACAAAGACGCTGATCAGCTTCGCGGTAACCCGCGAAGCTGATCTGCGTCTTTGTTTTCGCCTATGCAGGTTGTTGGTTTTCCCATGGGGCGGCTCAAATATGAATATCAAAAGGGTAAATAAAATGAGAGAAGTAACTGAGCATACATATGAATGCTCTAGAAAAATCTGAATGGAAGTGCATGTGGCAAGAATTTCTCAAGTTGTCTTCTTATTAGCAAAATTGATGCATTATTGCAGACCAATATATTACAAAACAAATGAGCCACCGCATAAGAAAACCGACTATCTGCATATGAGAAAACAAGGCGCAGATCAGCTGTGCAATAACTGAACAGCTGATCCGTGCAGTTGTTTTTGCTACACTGATAGTACTATTTCTTTCTTTTTAAATCCGAAATTTCAAGCTTCTAGCCATCTTCTGTGACTGCACGAGCCAGTTTGTGTCAGACCTGGTCAGAATCCCTAATTGTTGGTTTTCTCATGCAGCAGCTCACATGCGCGGATCCAGAAATTTTCATGAGAGGGGGTCCAACAAAAATGGTTATTTTTGGTCACAGACGAGGGGGGGTCCAACCCCCCAAAAAATCCCGAAATTACCTTTTTTTAGGTAAAATTTTCAAATTCCAGGGGGGGTCCGGACCCCCGGTCCCCCCCTCTGGATCCGCGCATGGCTCAAGTCAGTTAGGTTGTAGTTTTGAAACCATTAGTAACGATATAGTTTCTAGCTGGTAGCAAACAGCAAAGCTGATAGCCCTTATGTTTTCATTATTCTTGCATCTAGGTCAACAAGCATTTGAAAAAAGAAAAAAAAAAAGACAACCCTGTTTAGTTGGAAAAGCTAGTGAGCATATCAAATGCAGAATTATTTTTTAGATTCTTTTAATGATTTTTGTGTGTAGTACCAAATGTCATTTCTTTGTGTATCACATGAACCTGTGTAATTTTAGTAACATTTACTACAAAATTTTGTACCATTTTTATTATAAGTTCATGATGAAATCATATTAAGTTTTTTCTTTGAAGTAAAAGACAGAAATGCTTCTCTATCCACCAAATTAAAAGTGGTAGCTTTTAAATGAAAATTTGTTGATATGTTTTGTTTGTATCTCAGTAAACAAAATGAGCCGTGATGCGAGAAAACCGGGGTTTCCGACCAGGTCAGACACAAACTGGCCTGTGCAGCTACAGGAGATAGCTAGAAGCTGGAAATTTCAAATTTTTGAAGAAGAGGAAATGGACTATCCGTATAGCGAAAACAAAGGCGCTGATCAGTTTCGCAGTTACTGCGAAGCTGATCTGGGCCTTTGTATTCACATAGGCAAAATTTCATTTTTCTCATGACGGGGCTCAAATAATAAATTTCTTTACAAGGTGCAATGATAAATTTGAAAATTTTCCCTGTGGTCTTTTCTGTGTACAAATGTAGGGTTATAATGAGGTTTTGTTGTACTTATTTTGATATTTATTTAAATTCAAGAAAAGTGCTATAGAAGTAAATTATTATACACCTAGCTAGGACTTGTATTTTAACCATTACTCAATGTATATTACGTTACGAAATTTTGCCATGCAATATACATTTTTACACCATAAAAATTGAAAAATTTTACAGGGTGTCCCAAAATAACGTAGCCGCTAAAATATATGTTTACTTTTTGTTTTTATTTTTACAGGTAACTCAATGAAACTTAGCAGGAGTATGCTTCAAAATAATGTCTTTAGATATATATTAATTGCAATTACATATAAATAATACTACTGCTAATATCCAAAATGACTACCATTATTGTAAATGGCCGCTTTCGGAGTATAGAAAATTTTACATGACGCATTTGATGATCGTTCACTCCCCATTTTGGAGTAAAATTTCCATTTTACATCACATTTTGTCCATTTTTAAAAAACGTGTTCGAATTTCTTATAATTAACATTACTTCCTCCATTTAATAACCTTTTTAAGGCAGAATAAAGGCTTGAAAATGCTTGGGTATTGCATATTATTACTGCTTTCCATTTTTGGGAATGGAAGTTGCAGCAGATAACAGGAAATGACATCACAAAATCGTTATGACGTCACTTGCAAACGAAGCACCACCTAGCTAAAAGGATGTCATATTAAGAATCAGTTATAATAGCTCTCCCACTGTGTAAAATGTCTTGCTTATATCTGTTTTATTTAAAAATCTATACACTTTTTTGTAGCGGCTACGTTTTTTTGGGACACCCTGTATATGAACAATTTTGAGGCGGTTCTCACAAGTACCCACAATCCATGTTTTGAAGGAAAAATAAGAAAAATCCATACCCTTCCAAACCCCATTTTCACTTATTAAAAGTGGAGTGGGAGGGGTAATAATTGCATGGACATGTTTGTTTGAGGTATTGTCAGAAGTGTAATATCTCTGAGTCTTTTCACTCACCATGCTTCTGATTCTGAAAATTTGCCTTACTGTGAAGACCTGCACCAGCATGGGAATTTTAAATGTTGATACTTTCATATTGGTTGTCCCAGTGACATGCTTTTCATAATCTGTCATCATAAAATGATGTGAGGCACCATTCTATCCAAAATAAAGACTGCTTGCTTCAGGAGGTACAGATGTTTATGCCCCCAACTTTGAAAAAGTTGGAAGGGCATATTGCTTTTGGCTTGTCTGTCTGTCTGTGTGTGCGTGTGTACGTCTGTTAACTTTTGAATGGTGAATGTTAGGGATTTGAAATTTCATGTATGTATTCCTCATGAAAAAATAGTTGACCCGTATTTTTTTTCTTGTCCGAGTTATGCCCCTTTTCTGAGTTATTTCCCTTTGAAAACAAAATTTGAAAATCTTGTGTGCAAGATATCTCGGAAAGTATTTGAGCTAGAGCCTTCATATTTGGTATACTGGTTGGAGCTGTTGAGTAGATGACCTGATCAACTTTTGAGAACTTTCCGTCAAATTTTGACAAAACTACAGAATTTTGAAATTTTGATTGATTTTTCCTCTTTTCGGTGAAATTTGAAACTTTTGAACGGTGAATGCTAGGGTTTTGAAATTTCATATACAGATTCCTCATGAAAAAATAGTTGACCCATATTTTTTTCATGTCCAAGTTATGCCCCTTTTCTGAGTTATGTCCCTTTGAAAACAAAATTTGAAAATATTGTGTGCAAGATATCTCAAAAAGTGTTTGACCTAGAGCCTTCATATTTGGTATACTGGTTGGGGCTGATGAGTAGATGACCTGATTAACTTTTGAGAACTTTCTCTCAAATTTTGACAAAACTACGGAATTTTGAAATTTTGATTAATTTTTCCACTTTTCGGTGAAATTTGAAACTTTTGAACGATGAATGTTAGGGTTTTGAAATTTCATATACAAATTCCTCATGAAAAAATAGTTGACCCATATTTTTTTTTCATGTTCAAGTTATGCGCCTTTTTGGAGTTATGCCCCTTTTAAAACAAAATTTGAAAATCTTGTGTGCAAGATATCTGAAAAAGTATTTAAGCTTGAGCCTTCATATTTGGTATACTGGTTGGGGCTGAGAAGAAAATCACCTGATTAACTTTTGAGAACTTTCCGTCAAATTTTGACAAAATAACTCCATTTTGAAATTTTTACTCCATTTCTAACTTGTATGCAAAAAGCTTACATTCTGTTTCTGGATCGAGGTCAAAAACAGAGGCAACCGAACAGCTTCTTTAGGAAATTAAATTTCACCTCATTCAAATGAAATAAATGAATCATACAAGCTGCCAGTTTAGGGACAAGCATACAGTTGGGGGCATAGTGTTTTACAAACACGCATTTCTAGTTTTACTTGAATATGAAAGGGTTCATGGTTATAAGAAATAATGATAGTACATTCATCTTGATTGTCAGAAATGCATTTATCAAATCCATTTGACTTTTATATGAGCTGTGAATCAAGAAAACCTGCTTTAGTGTTTTGAACCAGGTCTGACATGCACCTGACTGTTCAGCCACAGAAGCAGGCTATGAGTTTGAAATTTCCTAAAAGGAAGTACAAGGATGGTATTATCTCTGTGGTACAGATCAGCTGTGCAATTATTGTGCAGCTGATCTGTAACTTCATTTTTGAAGGGGCAAAAAGCAGGTTTTCTTTTCATGTTGCTCAAGTAAGAAGATATTCAGTGATAGTGAAAGATAGAGTTATCAAAAAGAAATGAATCATCCCAATCATGTATTTTTGTGAACAGGAAAAAACCAACAATGTGGTTTCCGAAAAGGCCCGGCCCAAATCAGGCTGTACAGTCACAGAGGATGGCTACAGACTGGAAATTTTGGATTTAAGAATAAGAGGTAGTGTTCTATCCCTATAGTGAAAACAAAGGTGCTGATCAGCTTCGCGGTGACCGTGAAGCTGATCTGCGTCTTTGTTTTCACATATGTAGACTTGTTGGTTTTCTCGTGAAGCGGCTCATTTAATAGTCTACAAAGTTTCTTTGCAGTATCACTGATTATGCTTCTTATGATGTGTTTTCTAATCAGTAATCCTTTGTTACGTTTTGTTATGTAGGTTTTCATTGATTTGTTCTTCTGTTAATGGATGATTTATTTGAAAGATGTTTACATGTGGAATACATGTATATCAAGAAATTACTGAAATAAAGTTTCTAAGAAAATTGTCACTGTGGTTTATGTCATGACATCCTTCAGAGTAAATTAAGATCAGTTAAGAATGTCACTTAATACATTACTGAATGATCTCCCATTTTAGCTCGCTTGAGCTGAACCCATAGGTAGGCTAATAGGATGGACAGGTACCAGGCGTCTGTCATCCGTTCGTCGCCACCATTTTCAAACAATTTCTCCTCTGAAGCCATTAAGCCTGATTGCTTTCATATTGAACATGTAGCATCTACAGGTAGGGGAAAGAATAATTAATTTTTTTTTGCCCTGATTCGATAAAAACTTAAACTTAATAGTGGGGTTTAAGGGGGGATACATTTCAGGGACATGTTTTCCTGCTGATCAGAATTCATATAGGTTTGGAGTTCTAACCCAACTTACACCAGGCTGTGTCCTTCAGCATCCATAGTTCTGATAAATACCCAGGAAATGGTAGATCCACCTATCTCTACATCACCCTATAGATTCACTGTACACCGTAGAATCAGTGAAAGACACTGTACCAGTGATTGAACACATTTTTTGGGCAAAAAATG
This sequence comes from Rugalucina vietnamica, assembly GCA_964017185.1. Lineage (NCBI taxonomy): Eukaryota > Metazoa > Mollusca > Bivalvia > Lucinida > Lucinidae > Rugalucina > Rugalucina vietnamica. The sequence goes on along the minus strand of OZ024875.1, from coordinate 52,538,587 downwards.
CAAGATAGTGGTAAGTATTTTGCATGTTTTCGTGTTATCCGTTTTGTTTCTGTGACATAGTTTTCAGTTGATCACTTCGGTACATGTTCTTGTTTCATCTTATGGTTGACAAACCGCAAAAGGTGTTCGTGGGAGTATACAGGAGGCATTCGTTTTGGATAAGAGTTGTAAAAATGCTTAAAATCGCTGCATTTTCTCCTCTAGTTTTACTATCAAACATTTTTGAGAAAATAAAATATGCACCAAAGTAAGAAATACTTCGGAACTACCAATATAAGAAAGTGCATGCTGATCCGCTCCATTGATATCGAAATTTCTTACCATAAAGGACTGTACGTTCGAAATTCAGTGAAAGGAACTACTGGCCCAGTCAAAGAGAGGTCGATTTATTTTTTGTACCCAGTTTTATCAATTGGCTGTACGAAGTTATTGAAACTGCTATCGAGTAAAATTGCCTTGTAAGCGAAGAAATATGCCTTATTTAGGAATAATGGGCCAGTTTGTAAACCATATAAGTATATTACATCTTCTCGATTTACCTTTGCATTTTGTCAACCCCATTTACTGCAAAAACAGTTAGCGAAAAAAAGTACTATAACGCTCGTGTATGGAACGCCAAAGCTGTCTGATGGTAAGGAATAAAAACATTTGATTCATCATCGTCAATATATCCTGCTCACATTTTATTACGTGGGTGATCCAAGAAGTAATGCGAACACAACTGTATTTTAGTAACCAAAGCAGATTCATTCAAATAATTTGGCATATGTACACGTGTATATATGTGCAGTAATTAGGTGTAATATCATGAAGTTCGGATGACGGACTGAGATTTAAAGAATATTTGATTTGTCGACCTGAAGTCGACATGGACGCAAAATTGACTGAAAACGTCAATTTTAAAGGGGGTAGAGGGAAAGATTTTGTGCTCCAATTTATTGTACTGACATTTATATACATACAGATCATATTAGTTGTGTTATATATGCCTTATGTTTGGAATTAATAGAGAAAGCGAAATGCAAAGATCAGCAGGGACTTTTCTGTGTTGCCTAGCAACGGCATCTGTCAAAAATATCACAATTTCGACGAAATACGACAAATACCTATAAGTCATGCGTATATTTGACTCCGATAAGGATGTAAATATCAATATTTATGCCCACAGCCTATCACAATGAAGAATTTCTATTCAAAAAACAAATATTGTATAGATTTTAACCATTTTGGTTAAGTAGAATGGGCGTCGATGAAAATGTGTAGATTTTGATAGATCAAAATTGACTCAAATTCTAGGGGTTACAGATAGCCAAACTTCAATAATTTGCGCTGTGTTAAACTCATAAAGGTATGAAATACAAATCTATTCAAGGGATTATTGTACTTTGAAATAAAACGATTATTGACGTTATTGTGCTTTGCATATGACACTTCAGTACATAAATACATTCCATTTTACCCGTGGCCAAGGTCGTTTACCATGCATTCTCTTGTTGCTAGGCAACGAGGGTTGCTATGTGACTCAGTGAAAAAAGAAATCGGATCTGGAAAATTCGATAATGCACCATAGTTCTGATGTAAACTATCTTGAAAAATGGCAATGGCGAAGGAAAATACACATGAGTTCGCATTACTTCTTGGATCACCCTCGTATATGACCACTCGAGAAAAAAGACGTTGTCCGAACAATGTTCACACCAGAATAGCTGTTATGACCACTTCATGTACTGTATGCAAACAAATCAAATACAGGCGTTTAATCACAATTTTTGCTAATTGATTCCGTCTGCATTGGCGTACATTGTCTCCGGAGACCTCTCATGAAGACAATTATACATAGAATGTGATGTTAATCTAATAGGTACAAAGAGGGAATCAAAATAAGTTTAGAAAAGAAAATTGATTATCATATAAAAACATTTTCAAATATATCGTTTATCAACATAAGGTAAGGATAAAATACACATTTATACATTTTTCAAGTGCCTTGTTCGCATTGCTCACATCCTAATTAACGAAAATTTGAACGACTGTACCTATCACTGGGTACATAACCTCTAACACTGTGAGGCTTTTACTTCGTACAATACCTCTCATTCACTGGGACAGTAGTTCCTTTCACTGAATTTCGAACGCACAGTCCTTTATTGTTAGAAATTTCAGAATCGATGAAGCGGATCAGCATGCGCTTTCTTATATTGAAAGTTCCGAAGTATTTCTTTCTTTTGGGCGTATTTTATTTTCTCAAAATTGTTTGATTTTAAAACTAGATGAGAAAATGCAACGACTTTTTTAACAGTTTTACAACTCTCGTCCAAAACGAATGCATTCCGTATGCTCCCACGAACACCTTTTGCGGTTTGTTGACCATAAGATGAAACAAGAACATATACCGAAGTGATCAACTGAAAACGTTGTCACAGAAACAAAACGGATAACACAAAAACATGCAAAATACTTACCACTATCTCACATATTTTGCCCCAAAAATGTGTTCAATCACTGGTACAGTGTCTTTCACTGATTCTACGGTGTACAGTGAATCTATAGGGTGTACATGACTGAGAAATTTGTGTCATGTCTGCTTTTTGTATCACACATGCGCCAAACTTCATTTCAGGCAGAAAGATATTTGTGTGTATTGGTTTCAATATTCCATATAACAACATATACTCAGTACAAAAAGAAACACATTTTTTTTTTTTTTTTTTTTTTTCATTATTTCATGTAATCACATTTTCAAAATCTTATTGTTTGTTAGGATTCACAATCCATATGAGAGTTTTACAACAGATTTTGTTGTGATTTGCATGCAGAGGTAATTTGTAGAAGCAAACTTGTGAAATCCACATTTCCCCAACAATCACAATTGAGAGAATAATTAAATCAAATTTAGCTTTTAGTATGATCATTGTGGACCAGCAACTCAGAAAACACAAAATTTATTGAATTTCAAAGATAGGAAAATTTTGCTTTGATTTTTGAAAAACATGTTTAACGAAAAATATTAAGTGCTTTGGAAATTCGGCATTATGATCACGTTTTTAGTAAATTGTATGTCCCCGTTTCGATAAAATAATGTTAGTTTACATTAATGTGACTCTCTTAATGCCTATTACCTCATTTAAAATTTCAGTCTCGTTCATTGCATCATGTCCATGTAATATTTACCCCTTTTAACCACACTATTATATAAGGAGTATACATATTTTTTCTTATTTTTGATCAAAAACATAGATTGTGGGTACTCGTTAGAGGCGGTTCTAATGTGTACCCACAATTAATATTTTGAGCAAAAAATATTAAAAATATCAAAATTTTTCATCTAAACATTTTCAGTTTTTTCTTCTGAAAAAAAAAATCTCTGTATATTGCAAACGCTTCCTTTGAAAATATAATCAGAGTTAAGACAACCATTTTGAATTTGAAATCATGAATGTATACTACACTTACACCACGTCAATTTAATGTAATTTGCAATTAGCTACTCCCCAAATAAGATTTTAGGACCAATTTTTCTGCAAAATATAAGGTGCATTACTTTTAATGAACAGCTGTGTTTTAGACATAATTATTCTTCTGAATGATTATGTGACACATATATACTATCGTTTGCAGCCAAGGCCGAATTTTTACTTGTGGGTTATTTCTATAGTGTTCCAGATTGACCATCATTTTGAGCATCTTGGCCACTTATCTTGTTAACTACATGTATAGCAGCACCAGTTAGTCTGTCTGAGTTACTCACAAACTCAAATCTGATTTAGGGGAATCAATCAGAATATGGTAATTTTACACCCTATGGGCGGTTTGCCTTTATTGGCTCACCTGAGCCGAAGGCTCACAGGTGAGCTTATAGTATACCCATGCTCCGGCGTCCGTCCGTCGTCGTCCGTCCGTCGTCCGTCATCCACAATTTCAAAGATCTTCTCCTCTGAAATTGCTTGGCCAATCAAAGCCAAACTTTATGTGGAGCATCCTTAGGAAGGGGGAATGAAAGTTTATATAAATGGTCTAGGTCACATGACCAAGATGGCCACCATGGCTATAAATAGCAAAAACCTTTAAAAATCTTCTTCTCCAGAACCAGTGGGCCGATTTCCACGAAACTTGGTATGTAGCATCGAAGACGCAGGCCCATCATAGTTTATATAAATCATGACCCTAGGATGGCCTTGACCTATTTTACGGCTCGCCAATGCATTTGAATGGGAAAAAATGATAAAATGCTATTTAATGGGTAAAACTAACTGGGAATAGGCAAATGGACAGAAGATTAATGTTTATGGAAAATTTAAGCCCCTGGGGGTTGTCTGCCCCTGCCCCGGGGCTATATACATGTATATTTCCATAATAATGAAACATCTTCTCCCCTGAAACCGCTTGGCCAATCAAAGCCAAACTTTATGTGGAGCATCCTTAGGAAGGGGGAATGTAAGTTTATATAAATGATCCAGGTCACATGACCAAGATGGCCGCCATGGCTATAAATAGCAAAACCCTTTAAAAATCTTCTTCTCCAGAACCAGTGGGCCGATTTCCACGAAACTTGGTATGTAGCATCGGAGATGCAGGCCCATCATAGTTTATATAAATCATGACCCTAGAATGACCTTGACCTATTTTACGGCAAGGTCAACTTAGGTTGCCAATGCATTTGAATGGGAAAAAATTATAAAATGCTATTTAATGGGTAAAACTTACTGGGAATAGGCAAATGGACAGAAGATTAATGTTGATGGAAAATTTTAGCCCCTAGGGGTTGTCTGCCCCTGCCCCGGGGCTATATACATTTTATGACCATAATATTCAAACATCTTCTTCTCTGAAACTGCTTGGCCAATCAAAGCCAAACTTAATGTGGAGCATTCTTAGGAAGGGGAAACTAAAGTTTATATAAATGGTCAAGGTCACATGACCAAGATGGCCACCATGGCTATACCGGTAAATAGCAAAAACCTTCAAAAATCTTCTTCTCCAGAACCAGTGGGCCGATTTCTACTAAACTTGGTATGTAGCATCGGGAACGCAGGCCCATTATAGTTTATATAAATCATGACCCTGGGATGACCTTGACCTTTTTTATGGCAAGGTCAACTTAGTTTGCCCATGCATTTGAATGGGGAAAATTGTTCCAATGTCATTTGAAGGGCAAAACTTGCAGTAAATCGGCAAAATTGACTGAATCTTTATGATTTAAAGAAGAAATTGACTTCAGAGGTTGCTCTGACCCTGCCCCGGGGTATATACATTTATACACCTAGTATAACAAGTTTAGTGGTATATATCTTAGGTCCCAGGTGAGCGTTTACAGGACCATTGGTCCTCTGGTTACGTCAGGGTGAATATTTGTCACCAACATGACAGGCATATGTACCAGCCGGGTTTCGAACCCGCAACCTCTTGATTGCTAAGCGAATACGCTATCCATTAGCTGCACAATATAAGATATCTTAAGGAAAAAGTGGATGTAAGAGATTTGTTTAAAGGAGAAAAAAAGTTTTCATCACATTCTTCTTTTTGTTTATGGGTACTCTTGATTGACACAGAAAAACAATGCTCTGTGTTCGAAAAAATATAGAATTCAGATTCGTAGACCCATTTTTTTTAAAGTGGCACCAATTACTAGTACTTCTCATACTAGTTAGTTTTCTGTAAATTTGAGATGGTTATCTTTAAAGTTGTTCAAGTTATAGCAGAAAATGTGCGTTTTGCATTTCTTTATGTACTGAGTATAGTATTGGGTATTTCAAATGTATGAAAAACTAATATGGAAATTCGACTCACGCAAGAACATTTTGTACCTGCTGTTTAATATGATTAACCTAGTGAAATTTGAGCCGCCTCGTGGGAAAACCAACAATGTGGTTTCCGAACAGGTCCGACACAAACCGGCCTGTACCAGCACAGAAAAGAGCTAGAAGCTTGAAATTTCGGATTTAAGTAGGAGATGAATTGTATTATCCGAGCAGCGAAAACAAAGGCGCTGATCAGCTTCGCAGTAAATGCGAAGCTGATCTGCGCCTTTGTTTTCGCCTATGCAGATTGTTGGTTTTCCCACGAGGCGGCTCATTTATGAAAAAGTAACTATTAACATGCATAAAAACTGCCATATTTAGAAAGATACACTTTTTAAATGGTAGAAAAAATCTTAATATATTAGATTTTCTTACGTCAAAAGTCTATAATTCATTCTTAATATGCAATTCTCCATACTTAATTCTCTTCAGGAAAAATGAAAGACAATTTAGGGACATTAAACATGTTAAAATACACAGTTCGTTTCATTTGATTTGAAATATTCGTTTTATGTTATGAATGGGTATGTTTCTATTTTAAGCATGCACACCCTCTTCCTTTTGCAAATTATCCATCAACTGGCTTTAGTGTATCTTACTCTGATTATGCTTTATGTAACCTATATACCCAGAATTAGAAAGTTGTGCTTGCACGTGCAAGACGTGTAGAAGAAATAAACTAAGGAATACTTGAGCCAAGACATCAGAAAACTGGTCTTCAGGGGAGGGGATGGGGTTGACCAGGTATTGCACAAACCGGTGTGTACAGCCACTGAAAAAAAAATCAAGAAACTTGGAATTTTGAATATAAGTAGAAGAGAAATTGTACTTTCCATGCAGCGAAATCAAAGAAGCTGATCAGCAAAGCAAGTAAAATCTTGGTCGCTTGACATTCGAATTTTTCTTCACATTCAGTTTTTTTTTTTTTTTTTTTTTTTTTTTTTTTTTTTTTTTTTTTTTTTTTCCCCGCTAAAAATCTGTATTTTTAACGATTCCTTGTTCGCAACTGTTACTAGAATTGTTCAAGCCGATCGTATTGATACGGTAATTAAGCTGTCACACTGTCTCAGTAAGATGTCAACCAGCCTTTTGTTTGTTTTTTTATTTTTCCTAGAAATCATATATTGACATAAGCTTTTGTCATTTTACCACTGCCTTATTAAGATGAAGAAAAGCGTTTGTGTCCCTTTTTAGAAGCCTCCTCATCAGAAACCCAACAATTTTCATATGCAAAAACAAAAGCGCAGATCAGCTGTGCAGCAACTGCACAGCTGATCGGCGCCTTTATTTTCGCTCCATGGAAAGGACAACATCTCTTCTTCACAAATATGGAATTTCAAGCTTCTAGCCTGCTTCTGTGGCTGTACAGCCTGGTTTATGTCCGACTTGGTCGGATACCAAGCACGCGAAGACTGACACTGGGATATGAAATGTACATCTAACATTCTTCGCCACGTCACATGTAGGATCATGTAGACTTCGGTGTCCAGCGATGTCACATGTGGACTTCAAACAGAATCCACTTGTTATGGAACTTGGAAATGTATTCAGTCCCCTTAATGAGATGAAAACCTGTTGCCATATCCTGCAGTGTTTCGTTTTCAACTATCAATTAGCATGAAATGAGGTTGAAAAAGTAGAAAATGTAGTTTTGTTATTAACATTCAGGTTTCCTTAATTTCTGTCCGTTGTAGTTTTACCCCATTTCAAAGAGAAATTGTCTTAAAAGTTTACAAAATGCGTCGTATAATTTAAAAACTATTTTTGCATAATATAATAACTGTTGCATACAAGTATAACCTAGACTGGTCAACCCATCAGCTTTTAGCTAAGAACAAAATAATAATAATTATGATACTTGAACAAAAATACTAAATAAGTTTATATTCTAAACATATCAGATTAGACATGCACTAGGCTGATGGCCGTGCAACTACAGAATGGCGAAATTCACTCAGAAAGCCATGTTGTCGGTTAAAAAAATAGTGAAAATACTTGGCTGTGTTGGACGAGAACATATTTATTTCTGTCCCGCGATCGAACCCAGTGCATAGTCGACAGTACCATACAAAATTAACGAGACACAGCGTGCAATGACGACAAATCGTTTTAGGATCAAATTCAGCTTGAAACGTCACCATGCCCTCACATAACAAAGACAAGTTGGGATGGATGCCTTTATCATCGTGGTCGCACAGTTATTTATACTGATTTTCACAGGCAGCGGCTCAAAGTAAAATAAACATTTTAGGATTAAAATTGTGTCGCTTTACTTTCAATTAAATAAAATGTATCATAATAAATTACAATTTGAATATATCATTCCATGTGATCAAAAAGGAATCAAGATTGAAGTAGAACTTGAGTTTGATAGAGAATAAGGCGAACTATAATTCCATACTTTGTGTTCTGAATCGTGATTAAATGGCTGTTTTGTGCACATTTACTAATCCTTGGTTAACAAATATAGAAGTTGAAAAGAATTGGACAAACTTATTTATGTAAACTCGTGAAATCTGCGACTTAAAAGTTCAATGGATCAAACGATTAAACAGGAACAATTTCCAATTCGAACATGTAACAAGTGAATTGACAGCAATTTAAAATGTCCTTCGAAAAGACATAAATCACGCTTTTTATGATGACTTGCAATGTTGTTTTAATCAAAATGTTCTAATTCGAGCTGGGATTTCCATTAAAACTGGCTTTTGAATTATGCTCAGAGGACTTACAGGATCTTAACTAAAAATTCCCCAAGACAATGCATTTTGTCGCGAGAAATACGACGGAAGGTGCGTATATCACTGCTTCGAATGCACATAAACGCCTGCATCTTCAGCCGGACGCTGCTGGATTTCATATTCCTCATAAATCGCCGAAGTCTCACCGGAGAAATACGAGTGTCTCCGGAGAATCTGCTCGACCCTTAATCTCAAAGGGGCTTCATCATGCTACGAAAAACGACATTACAAAGTCGGAAAGTGATCTTAACCTTTTTGGTGTGACTTATCAAAGAGGCGACAGGACTGTGCAGCACGAGCAAGAAAAAAAGCTTCTGGATTATCAAGAACCGGAACAGGAAGTAACAGCGGAAGCGACAGAATTAGACATTTTGGAAGAGAGCATTCACAACTGCAGAACAGAACGCTGTCACAGAGTTGTGATAAATGTTGCTGGTGCTAAATATGAGACTCAACTCAAAACATTGGACAGACTGCCCAGTACACTGCTGGGAGACCCGAATAAAAGGCACTGTTATTGGGACGGCAGACGACAGGAGTATTTCTTTGACCGCCATCGACCAAGTTTTCCCGCCATTTTATACTATTATCAAAGTGGCGGGAGGCTGAAACGCCCTGTCGAAGTCCCGGTAGATATTTTCCTTGAAGAACTGGAATTCTTTGAACTTGGTGATTCTGTGATAGAACAATTCAAGATAAGTGAAGGATTTATAGTCGAGGAAATGCCTAGTATTGCATCAGATCATCCCACGTGCATGAGGAAAATATGGGAGACATTTGAACAACCTGACAGCTCATTATTTGCCAGAGTTCTTGCGATTATTTCTGTGATTTTTATCCTGGTTTCTGTGGCAACTTTCTGTATGGAGACACTTCCACAGTTTAAGAATGGAACTTGTGTCGAAATACATGTTCCTAGGGGAAATGGATCTTTTGATGTGAAACATATTCCAAATTACTTAGACCCATTCTTCCTGATAGAATCTGTATGTATAGCCTGGTTTGTGATAGAACTTGTGTTGCGGGCCATTTCTTGTCCATGCTTCGTGACTTTCTTGAAATCCTGGATAAACTGGGTTGATTTAAGCTCAATTCTACCATATTTCTTGTTTCTAGGAGTATTCTTCATCACAAATGAATGCACTACCAACTCCACGAGTGCTTTCCTATCAGTTCTACGAGTGCTCAGGGTTATACGTGTATTTAAACTCAGTAAACACTCAGTCGGGCTGAAAATCTTGGTCAAGACCCTCCAGATGAGTTTGAGCGAGTTGACCATGTTCGCCCTCTTTCTAGGTATAGGGGTAATTATTTTCGCCTCCGCTATATTCTTCGCGGAATCATCCGAAGAGAAATCGTTCTTCACGAGCATTCCCGATGCCTTCTGGTGGGCCGTCGTATCCATGACAACGGTGGGGTATGGTGACGTATACCCAGTTGGACTTGCCGGGAAACTAATAGGCGGGTTGTGCGTGTTATCTGGATTGTTGGCTATTGCTTTACCCGTGCCTGTTATTGTTACCAATTTCAACAACATTTATCGCCAAACTACTGGAAGAGGGCTGGTGACCTAGCGCGATTGCACCTTGTATAGCCATCAGTTTTAATCGGAAAGTGGTGTTTACCAACGTTGGATGTAGCCTTCTTCTTTTCAAGATTAGGACATTGCATCATGCATTATATCTTTTCTACAAATTCTTCTTCTTCTTCTCCAGTCTGAAAATATGTTGCGAATGCTTGTTAACTCAGTCACATCACAATACGTGTAGGTCTTGCTACAATACGAAAGAAGACGCGAATTCAATTACCATTACCCAGATTTATAAAATTGCTTGTTCAAAAGCAGTTAGTGTAAACTGAAACTGTAGTTGTACATTTTAATGGATATGCCTTTGTTGATTTTAATTTCATCTTAATATGCTACTGAAAATTCTTTATAGTGTGAAAAGTTTGTCCATACAAAACAGTCTGACTTTTATATGTCCATATTGTGTCAATATTTTTGCAACTCTTTTACCTGTATATGCGGAAAAGTGGGCTTCGCCTCGAAATATATGTTAAAACTGGAAATACATTGTTTTAACTATGTCATAAGAGGAAGACTCTGGTCAGAATGCGCAGCAATGTTGTCATGCTTGTGTTGTTCACATTGCTTTAATATGTTTTAATATGATATGCCTCAATCATTTCTATATACACATACTTATATATAATATTTGAAGTTGATCCCAAGGATAAATATTTTTTTGTATGAAAATGACATTTTTGTTTATTTTTACTTCCCATTCAAACAGTTCATTTCACCTCCGAACTCATATAAGTTCCACTCCACTCTTATGCATGTTTTCATTGCTCTTAAGCTGGAATTTAATACTGTTATTACGAAAACTTGCCCATGCAATAAACAGAGATTTTTTTAGCTTTAAAAATTGAACATTTTCAGCTGAAAAAGTTTGATATTTTTCTTATTTTTTCTCAAAACATAGATTGTGGGTACACGTTAGAACCGCCACATAGATTGTGGGTACACGTTAGAACCGCCTCGCCGAGGCGGTTCTAACGAGTACCCACAATCTATGTTTTGGAGCAAAAATAAGTAAAATAGGTATACCCCTGCATACCCCACTTTTACTATATAAAATTGGGGTTTAAGGGGGTATTCATTGCACGGACGTGTTTTCCTGATGTCTAATGAGTTTTCTTTTTTCGAAAGTATCTTTCACATAAACTCTTCACAAGCTCCCAGTTATTTATAACTGACCGTTCCAAGTAAAGGCGGTATTGCTGTCGTGGTTCACATTTATCAAAAACTTTCTTATCACGAGTTTCATGTTGCATGACTTTGTGACTTGGCTGTATTCTTGTTCTGTTTGCACCTGTAAGTTTTCATACTTTTAGTTAAGTTCGGATAACCGAGTGGCCGTCTATTGGAAAATAGCTGCTCACTCGGCTTACGATATGTTCTCTTAGTTAGTACCTGATTGTCAGCTTAGTCTTTTCCCACCTCGGTCGGGATGGTACAGCATAAAACTTAAGAATAGTATCTAACAGCAGATCCATTAAGAAATATAGAGTTCTTTAAGAAAAAAAAATCTCAGTCTGTGACCTTGACCTCAAGGTCATCCAGGTGGGTCGTGATGGTCAGTATAAAGCTTCAGACCAATATAAATCTACCAACATGTTACAGTCGGGGAACTCAAAGTATGGCCAATATAACACCTAAGTTCTTTCAAATGTTGCAAACATTCGATGAATTGCTAACTTCTTTGTGAAGTAGTGAAGAGATTACCCTTTCAACTTGCCAGCATAAAAATAATCTTCCTGACAATTTTCATGTGGTGATTGATTTATAAAGCAAGTTAGATTGGTACACAATTTGAAATCAGCAGATTTGGCCACCTATTGTTGGTTCTCTTCAGGGTTGACCAGAGCAATTTGCAATTGATTTGGATTGTGGAAAAGTAGGAAATTTAAGTTTGGCCACCCTAACCAATTTAAAGATTAAGAAGTAATAAAAGAATCATTCAGTTACTTTGGCCATAATTTGTCTTCTTTTGGTGTAAGTATCAACTTGATCCATCAACATAGACATATAAAAACTTGAACCAAAACGTTTACATTTGAGCAACGCCGACGCCGGTGTGAGTGCATTTAGCTCTTCCTGTAATTTCGTACAGGTGAGTCAAGTGCAGTAGTAATTAAATTTTACTGACAGGCCCAAGGCGGTGCATCTGATGACTTCATTTGTGGTAAGATGCTTTCTGTGTGTCTATAAATATCACATACAATAAATAAGCAAATAGAATCCATCATGCCCGGAACGTTCCAACCAGAGGTTCCAGTGGGAAGGAAACAAGGCTTCGACATGACTGAAAAAAATTATTTGTATATCCAAACCATACTAAAATTTATAGCATGCATACACAAGTGTATAAAAGGGAAGAAAAGTTGCTTCTGTTTACAGCCAAAATTCAAATCAAAGTTTTCTCCCATAGCGTGATTTTTTTTATATCACAAGTACGTACAGCAGTCTACTATACAATATAAACAAAAATATGATTTTACAATTTTATTATAAAATATTCTATTTTAACTGGTTTCAGTTGTACACCCAGTTCTTCGACCGCTGTTTTAAACCTCCATGCGCACAGAAGAAATGTAGAGTGAGGTTTCGCCAATAGTCTAAGGTCCCGATTTCTGATAAACTTAGAATGAGTCTTTATTGGTCTTTATTATTCAGATTGCCAAATACATTTTTAGCGCATCCACAAAACATGTAATAAAACAAGGACTTTCCAAACAATAGAGGTTTTGATATGCAAACTGGTCGACAAGGATGTGAAGGTCATAGGGAAAACTGGTGGAGTGCCCAAACAGTCATACATACAAGCCCCCATATAAGTATCAGTGATACAGGCCGTGCCTAGCAGCAACCGATTTCAGCCGCAATCAAAACGGGCGCCCAGTTCACACGAGCTATAGTCGTTGTATACAATTACGTTTATGTTTGCCTGGGCGATTCTCTTAGATCGATCAATAGATAGATAGATAGATAGATAGATAGATAGATAGATAGATAGATAGATAGATAGATAGATAGATAGATAGATAGATAGATAGATAGATAGACAGACAGACAGACAGACAGACAGACAGACAGATAGATAGATAGATAGATAGATAGATAGATAGATAGATAGATAGATAGATAGATAGATAGATAGATAGATAGATAGATAGATAGATAGATAGATAGATGGATAGATAGATAGATAGATAGATAGATAGATAGATAGATAGCAAGGACTAGCGGCCTGGCGACTGGAGGCCAATGTGTGGCAAACAACATCACTGAAAATCTTTAAAAAAAAAAAAAAAAAAAAAAAAAAAAAAAAAAAAAACAATGATCCCAGATGGGCCTAGCAACATACAGGAGGAGTTACAAGGTGGGTGAAAATGGAAATTTTTCATATGAGACCAGCATTTTAGGAGATAAACTCTCTTTCCTTATGCATGCAGCACGCTCCACAGGAAGGTTACGTATCAGCCTCAAAAATAACAAAAGACAGAGGACATAAATGTTATGAATGTGCATGTTTGTCTATCGTTTAGTAATGGAGAGAATACGATACTATTATTATAATAACAATAAACAGATAGATTTACGTGATCTTGTATTCATTAACAACAAATACTTGACACCAAATTCCCAACGCACCTAGTCATATTTTGTTGAATATCTCAAAAACGAAAAAACTGAAAGTCTTCAAATTCTCTACAATCACCACGAGCAGCACGTGCAGAAAACTTGTTTTTGCATGATATTCTTATGACGTGGTCACCTGATAAAAAGTTGAAATAATCAGTCAAAATGCGTAAATGCTCGTCAAGGAAGAATATGCAGAATTTAAAAGCAAAATCTTTAACGAAACGAAAGTTATTCAACTTTTAAAACTGATGCGTTGGCATTTTTGCCAAGCCTTGTATAATAATTGCATCAGACAAGAAATGACACAATCTAACATTAAAAGCAGGAAATTTGTATAAACTTACTTCAAATGCTGCCATTTGACACGCTAGAATGTAAGAAAACAAGCAAAAGTTATAAAAAAAAATACTTGTATCGACGATCGCATTTCATCCATCTTAATTCGGTGTCTATTTAAACATTTGCGTATAAGTGCAGCGTGCTATTGCTGAGTCTGCATCATCTCGGCTGAGCGTTTGTTGATTTGTACGGTTAGATCGCCAGATCTGGACAACTCAGGTTTAGTTCAGATCTACGGAAGCGTATATGTGCACCGTGTTGTTGCTTTAGTTGGCATCATCTCGACTTTGCGTTTGTCGATTTGTTTAGTTGATCTACCAAATCTCGACAAATTTATGTCTAGATGTCGAGTTAAAATGACACAAATCGATATACTTTCATTCTGATAGGATTTAAAGTTGCAACATCTAGACATTAATTTGTCGAGATGTGGTAGATCAACTAAACAAATCGACATACACAAAGTCGAGATGATGCCAACTAAAGCAACAACACGGTGCACATATACGCTTCCGTAGAATAAGCTTGCGACCAAAATAGGTCGCATCATCGTAGAACTCAAAAAGGTAACAGTAAGAAATAATCAGGAAATGGCGCAGTCAGAAAGAAATTCCCACTCCATAAACCGATGTGGGAAAATCTCTATTGACTCTAAAAACTCTATGGTACTTATACAAAGGGAACATATCGTAAGCCGAGTGAGCAGCCGTTTCCCAATAGGCGGCCACTCAGTTACCCGAACTTAACTAAATATAACTAAATATATGAAAACGTACATATCATAGAGTGCAAACACCACAAAAATTCATATCAACTCCGAAACATAAAACAGTTCGAACTACAACAGAAGATTCTCAGTGGAACGATTGAAGTACTATATATACAAGAAAAGATATGACACAAAGTGTCATATTATTTGACTCAATTATGAAGAAGATGTTGCTGCAGTTACTCTTCTACAAGGCCGAAAAATGTTTCTCAAAAATGCCCCTCCCTCATCTGTTTTAACCGCGCCTCATCTTATGGCTCAAATAAAAAAGCCTCTTTTTTGTTCAAATGTGATAATTTGTAGTAGTCTATACTTGGTATTGGTTTTTGCTATTCATAGCCATGGCGGCCATCTTGGTCATGTGACGTGGACCATTTATACAAACTTTCGTTCCACCTTCCTAAGGATGCGCCACATGAAGTTTGGCTTTGTTTCTGAGGAGATGATGAAAAGTGTGGACGACGACAACGACGACGACGATGGACGACGGGGCATGGGTATACTACACTGAAAAAAATTGTAAGAGGCCGCCTCTTATTTTTTTCTTTTAGTTCGGAAAATAAAATACGATCAATTAAAATTCATGATCATATGAATAATTCAATATCTAACAGTGGCTCTGTGAGTTTCTGCATTCAAAAATGCGTAATATATCTCACACAGACGAAGCATGAGTAAAGGTACCCTCTTTTCATAAAGTCACACTTTATTAACATCAAATTAAATGTCATATTATGACGATATTTTTTACATTTGAATTTACTTACTGCCATGATGCCAGATAAAATTAAGTCAGATTTGTTGCTGCAATAAGAATCTTCGTTTGTTTTGTACATGCAAGAAGACAGCAACATGCAGGAATTCAGCTTTTGCATGCAATTTGCATACGAACTTTGTCCTTCTACGGTTGCGTTATTATCAGCAGCATGCCATTGAAATTTTCAGCGATTATTAAAGTCTAATACTAGACTCTGATTAACTTTGAAAAATTAAAAAATCGTCCACAAATTTTGTTATTTTGTTCGTTAAATATTGGCATTGAAACCGGAAGTGTGCGGCAGCCGTGGCCTGTTTGTCCTAGAAAATAGTCTTAAACATCTCATTCTAGTTATAGCTCTCATTTCCAGGCCTCATCAAGTGAATTTAACATGTATTAACATGTTTAAGAGGCACATTGATGACTTTTCCAAAAAATCTAAAAAAAATAGCGTTTTTAAAAATGCGTAAAACATCTACCAGTAGAGAAAATTCGAATGCTGGGTGTTTTTCCAAGCCGTAAGGGCCCCTTTGATGACATCCGTTCCTAATTTCAATAAATGTTGTGCTTTATCCAATTTTTTATCTAAAACAATTATTTTTTTTGCATTTTTACTCCAAAAAAAAAAACGTTTAGTTAAAGAAAAGTATTTCTGAAAACTTTACTTACTTGAAAGACACGTCTTTATGCAAAGTCGGAATCGTACAATTTTGATCATCGCTAAGAAACCAAATATGGGTTTGAAAAGTGGCCTCTTATAACTTATATAAGCTCAGGTGAGCAAAAAATCTCAAAGGTTTAGAGTACATTTGTGTTACGTCCCAGACACGCCGCTAAGCACGATCTGTAGGCGCACAGCAAAAACGTTCAACGCGCGTCTCACACACGCTTAGGCCACGCTACTGAAGCAATATCTCCATGATTAAATCGGAACACGCATGTAGCGTACACTGGCGTGCCTTAAGGTCAGGGTGTTGTAAAAAACGCCACGATGGCATTTTCTTATTTTTGCATATCGATGTATTAAATCCTTCCCCATCGGAATATGCAAAAATATTCCTTGACTACCGGATTAGTTTTTAAGCTACAGGCAATCCAAAAACACCATTTTTGCCATTGAACTCAATTGGGAAAAGGGAAATAGATGTCGGATTTCGCACATAAACATATTTTTCAAAGTTTCCTAAATTCCACGATGAATTTTTTTTAAAAACTGATATTATTTGCATGAATCAGTTTGGAACAGATTGCTTGAAAAAAGTCCTTGACAACCGTGCTCGTTTTTGTGCTATTTGATGTTTTGATATGCATGGCAGTGCGTTTTTGTTTTTTTTGTATTTTACGCGACGTAACGTTACGTCGTGGCGCGAACACGCGTTGCATTTCAATGTGCGACTGACGCAAGAATTAAGGATGTTCGCTGCCAATGAAAAAGTATTCAAACTTTTTTTCTTACCCCTCTTTTTTGATTCCAAAATTCAACACAAGACATTTGATAACAAAATAAATATAGGGTAGTGTGCATTTTTTCAAGCTACAGGCCTCTGAATGAGACCTCTGAGTACCATGTTTTAAATTTAGTAAAATTAATTTATTTTTTAATTCTTTGAAGCATACGTGTCTTGAACAAACATATAATTAGAATGCTTTCAAAAGTCATAGTATTTACGTATCGCAGACTATTTTGGACCAAAAGCAAAGAAAAATTTGCAACTTGAAGTGGATGACAAAATTTTACGATTCCTTTTTCAACCCTACCCCCATACTTGGAAAGTCGGAAAATTGCAATATTTTGAAATGTGCCAAACCCATATTTGTTGATTCAAACTTTTTCTTGTATTTTCACACAACATAGAACTTGGTAATATTGTTCGAATAAAAGAAAGAAATATATAGGGTAGTGTGCATATAAGAGAGAACCAACAACTTGAAAATCGCCATTTTCAGCCTTTTTTCGGCTGTTTTGTTTCTTAAAGCCCATTTCGTAAAACCACCTAAAATTTTATAACCAGCACACCAAAGACCCAAAGACTGACTTAGAAGACCATGTACACATATACTGCAGCTAAAATAAACATCGAACTAGTGCAATTAATTTGAAGATGTGTAATATTCAAGTTTAATCTACCCTACCCCCTAAATTTTACTGACAACTAAAAGTTTCTGAAATGTTGCAGAAAATGGGGTGAAAAAATGAAGTTTCTTAGATTGACAATTTTCATGGCTCATTCAATGCATATCATCAATATGTATCCAAATATAAAATATTAGGAAAATATCTGCAACCGTTTACAAGATATTCAACAAAAGAAAAACCGGAAGTTCCGAAATGTCAAATGTTAGCAGCGAACATCCTTAAAATAAATGCCTTTTACAGCAGAAATTCTCATTTTCTGTGTTTTGGTGAAATTTTGTCGCAGTCTTTAAGGGAAAAAAATGTAAAATTCGTACTAAATGACGTAAAAGCTACAGCTTTCTCCGGTTCAAAAAGCCTTTAAGGCGAGACATAAGAGCGTCGATTCTCGTTCCGCTGGTGTCGCAAAGCAACGTCGCACGCGACGTTTAAACGTGCACCAAACAAGCATGTTCAACGTGCCTGGAACGCGCATGGAACTTATTCGAAACGTATATGTCAGACGTCCGAAACACGCAGAGCGTCTAGAAAATTTTTAAGCATGTTTATTTTTTATCCCAAACGCGCACGAAACACACACCGTTTTTAGCGACGTACAGCGTCGCGCACCAGACGTACACCAAGGGTACCCAACGTACTCGTATCGCGTTTTGAACGAGTCTCCGACGGGCGTCAGGCGTATTTGGAATTTTGCATTTTTTTCAACACGCTCGGCGCGCGTTTCACTTACACGCTAATGTGTGATTTCACTAGCAATCCAGATGCCGCTAATATGTTAGGAAATTGCCGTAAATTTGGTCGCTTCCCGGCCCGGTTATGGTTTTTATCGATAACCGTTACGTAATGTTCTAAAAATAGATATGAACCATCGTCTTAAAACTAGATATCGGCTAATCCGCGAATCTGTACTAAAGCAGAGTATTGAGTCGTTTCGACCCAATATAAAATAAAAAATATCACAAAAGGACAAATAATGAAGCCAACAGTGCATAACGAAAAACAACCATTATGAATAATTATTCTCACGAATAGACAGTCAATGTTAACATTATAAAATAGCTAAAAATAATGTTTTGGGCATTCTGTAATTACACATTAGAAAGCAAAAACAACAATCTGTATCGAAATAGATGGGGACGAAGAATATAAGTCTCCCACCGACCGTGAACTGAAATGGCTGGACAATTTACGCATTATGGCCAATAATCTCACTTTTCAATTCAAAACTTCAATACCATTCAAATTGTTAAGTAGCACAATTGACCAAACAATTGATTTTCATTAATACGGTTATAATTTTATTTCCAAAAAATAATAATTTCGACAAATAAACATTCTTTCAAAAACGGACTATTTTGTCCCTCGGACGAATATCTATAGTAAGTTTTGCAATACATAATGACATCTATAATTGGTTATGGAGTGAAGAGCTTTGAGTCATAAAAACTACTGGCGGGTTTACTCTTCTGAATCCCGATTTCTTTTGTGACCGAACTGACCGGTCAATGTTGGAGCTTGCGTTAAAATCACGAAAGGTTTTCTCGTCGGGATAGCTCGATCTGTAGCGTGTCTAATTCGTACTGAAAGCTGTAGATCGTGATCGTAATATTATAAAGACAATGAATAAAACAGAAGAAGTCTAGCTGCTATATCAATAATATAGATCTATGCTTAAAGTATGTCAACAACATTAAATGGTTTCGTAAAAATTTTAATGGGTTTAAATTTAGAATGATCGTCACAGCTATGATTTTGTAATAAATTTAATAAAATACATCGCATTGCGATATACCGCACAATCATTTTGTAACAATCTCGCTTTGCACGGAATTCAAGTATTTTTCCTGAGGTAGCCACAGGCTAGTCGATTGATTTCTACATAAAAAATCAATCAGTGTTATCGTCCTGAGGCTATTTCTATCTAGTTCCTGGAAGTGATTAATTAAGTCATTCATTGTTACACCTTGGAGACATTATAGCTACAAAACAGGTTGGATTTATTATCTTTTTCTTTGCATGTTTTCATAATACTCCCATTCGATTTGTGTACCAGTTATGACCAATGTTCATAGTAGTGTCTTTCATATTAAAAATACTGAAGATTTACATACGTATACTGAACAAGAGTGAAAACGCTACACACGTTTAAAAATAAATGATCTTTATATTTGTGAAACATTTCCCAAAGGACAGACTAGAAAGAACAGAGTACTAGAAGCGTTTGAACAAGCAAGGGGTCGACTTCACATGAAACTCGCCGTATAAATGAGCGCATGGCGCATGAAATCGTCTGTGCTAGGAACCAATCAGGGTTGTTTCAATTTTCGTTGGGCGAGGGCATTTTTGTCACAAAAATCCCCATAACACTCGACGTACACTATTAGCACTGATTAGCTTTTGCTGGCATAACGAATACGGAACTCACAGGGTGTGCTTGTGATCCATCCTCATGGTAATTACGCACTTAGATATTGTTTAACTACTCGTATATCCATGGAACTGCAAGAAAGTCTCGGATGCTTCAGAGTGACCGGACATTACCAGTTACGCCTTTAAAGTGACACAAATTTGCTCATTTTATATTTGCTTACTTTATTATTCAGGCGTGCATATTTTGTTCAGTATATAGTACAGATTACATTCTTCACCTTTTATCGAACAAAAACTTTTCAATGTTTATTTAACACGACCATTGATAAAAATTATTCATACAGTTTACAGTGAGAAAAAATAACTGGATCGATCAGTTAAACTAGGACAGCCCAGGTAAGTTTTGTTTATTCTTGCATAGCTGTGGGGCCCCGGGGATTCGGAGATGTTTAACTGGGCATGGTCATATTAAGAGGGCATTGGTGTGCGAGTAGTAGTGAAAAACAAAAACTATGCTGAACGAAAGTATGCTCTGGGTGTGAAAAGACAAATAACGAATGACAAGAAATCGTAGCATTTTGTGTAAATTCTTCAAAGTCAGGGACTGTTTGTTAACTGCCAGCTTAGGATCACTTTAAATAATGCAAACATCTGCCACTTCTTTTACGAGGTTTTGTTAAAGATATTTCAAGTACTTATAATGAAGTCTAATGACAATGAGTGAGTGATTTTGAAATGCAATTTTATTTACATTTCGAAATGATCTCTTAACTTCGCCGATAAGGTAGAAAACCTGTTTCGTCATATTTGAGTCGCATCGCACCGATATGACAAACTTTAATTTGAGCCGCCGCATGAGAAAACCAACAATCTGCATAGGCGAAAACAATGGCGCAGATCAGCTTCGCAGTAACTGCGAAGCTGGCGCAGATCAGCTTCGCAGTAACTGCGAAGCTGATCAGCGCCTTTGTTTTCGCTACACGGATAGTACAATTCCTCTTTCTAAATCCAAAATTTCCAGCCCCTAACCATTTTCCGTGACTGTACAGCCCGGTTTGTGTCGGACCTGGTCGGAACCAAAATTGTTGGTTTTCTCACGCACAGGCTCATTCTTCATCAGAATAAACAGATACATGTTTCATTTGTATACACATTCACTGGTCATTTCGAAATGAACTTTCAGTCACCCTCGCTTGACATTTGTGGCATATAGTTACATGTATGCATGTGTTTTTTCGTGTATTCATGACCCCCTAAACGCCCTCTCTATATCAGAGCCGCGTCATGAGAAAACCAACAATGTGGTTTCCGAACAGGTCCGACACAAACCTAGCTGTACAAGCACTGAAAATGGCTAGAGGCTAGACATTTTGAATTTAGAAAGTAGAAGAATGGAAGTACTATTATGTGTAGTGAAAACAAAGCCTGGCGCTGATCAGCTATGATAGCAGTAATACTGCGAAGCTGTTTTCGCATATGCAAAATGTCGGTTTTCTCATGACGCGGCTCAATTCTACTGAAAATAGCCTATATGTTATAGTAACCATCACAGCATCTAGTCGAGGACTTTCCTATCAAAATATGAGTGACACTCGGGTGTGCCTAATATTTCAGAAAACGATTTAATTTAGTAACGTTTTTTATACAGTCTACATGCTCGAGCAGCAACACAACAACAAGTATCAATTCACAGAAATTTACTTTGAAAAATGTGTGTCGTAGAGTTTGCCTGTATAGATGTTTGAACCTGGAATATATGTAGGACACACAAACTGGGCCAATCCCACAAACAGGGCTAAATTCAGGCGGCCGATTTCCACAAAAGGCCAATCGATCTTATGTAGGCAAATCAATATGATCAAAAGTAGATGAATAGGAGGCTTTTGATATGATGTATTCTCTCAACAGACCAACAAACAGTGCTTTATTACTCGACGAAAAGGCGCAAAGTAACGACAAGATAATCAAATTGGCCTAGTGTTATATTTCAGCCCAGTTGGTGGGTTTGGCCCAGTTTGTGGGATTGTCCCAGTTTTCTGGTGAGCCACATGATCAAAAATGTTGATCGGGTAGGTAAAATTATTCTTGATTATTTAAAATCAGCTGAACCTTCCGGGCAGGGGAAGTGGTCCATGAATGATGACTACACACCTACAGTCAGGAGTGAGTGTGTCATTCCGCCTACTCAAAAATTGAGCCGCGACGCGAGAAAACCGGTCTTCTGGGTTTCCGACCAGGTCCGACACAAACCGACCTGTACCGTGAATCTCAGAAAAAGGCTAGAAGCTTGAAATTTCGGATTTAAGAAGAAGAGAAATTGTACTATCCGTGTAGCGAGAACAAAGGCGCTGATCAGCTTCGCAGTTACTGCGAAGCTGATCTGCGCCTTTGTTTTCGCATAGGCGAAAATTCGGCTTTCTCACGATGCGGCTGAAATACTTCCTGAACAGAAGTTGTATTTACTTTGGCGAGCTCAGATGACTGTGTTGATAATCAAAATTTGTAAATAGATATACAACTATAAAGTTTGAATTATCATAATATTGTAATTAATCTTACATTGTAGGATATCATATACACAGTCACTAACAACTTGAACAGTTAAATATGGGTGAGTTTATATATTTTTAATTGATTTTTTTTTTCAAGTTGGTCATGCAATTTAAATACGTTTTTAGTGTATTCATAATATACTTAGAAAAAACAATTGATATCAGGGATATTGAACTTATTTCGTTTTAAAATGCAAAAGGTGTAAATCTTTGAACTTTTGAATTTGAACTGATGCTTTACGTCCCAGTCAACATCAATGGTCATGTCGGGACGTTGCCTACATTTTATGGGACTTTTACCCAACATTAGGGTGTCATGACACTCAAAATGTGCTTCATAAATATAACCACCCGAGCAAACCAATAAGGTTTATATGTATGGATAGTTTGACTAAGCCACTTTTCCTGAGCAGGCTCAGACGAGCGGTTTACCAGTAATCAGATGGTCGGTCAGTAATTTAGAAGCTTTGCCTGAAGGCACAAGCAGCCCATTTATTTCTCCTAGTCCCCAATGGGCGGTGGCCCATATTCCCACCCGACCACCCTTCTCTCTACCAAAATAATTAATGGATATGTAGCAGAACCATCACTGTGCAAACATGTTTTAACCAAAAATCACAGCTTTTTTAAATTTTGCAATGGATCACTTTAGACATAAAAGTATCGACATTTCGATTATCAATACAGTTTCGCAGTTGAATGAACCAGAGGGTACTTTGACTTCAGGGGTGTTCCATCATTTCTGCAAGTCTGCGAGAAGCGCTC
Source organism: Rugalucina vietnamica (assembly GCA_964017185.1). NCBI lineage: Eukaryota > Metazoa > Mollusca > Bivalvia > Lucinida > Lucinidae > Rugalucina > Rugalucina vietnamica. The sequence continues at coordinate 52,515,153 of OZ024875.1, read as the reverse complement.
CCAGGCAAAGCGAAAATTTGATGGAATGTTTCTGCTACATATCTATTAATTATTTTGGTAGAGAGAATTATACCTTTTGCAATGAAATCGAAATAAGTTCAATATAGATCCCTCAATTGTTTTTCTAAGTATAGAATATGTGCATTTTTGCCTCATAGTATTATGTAATATCGGCATTATTTTATGGTTAAATTTGATTTGATCTGAGGCCTCTGTCTCGTCAGTCACAAACGGCAACGTCGCCACACGAACATATTGCATGTACATGTATGGCCTTTGACTGAGACGATAAAGCAACGAATCAAATAAACAAATGTTCTGTTACTAAGTACCTCTTCTTTATTTAATTTTGGCTTCTTATACTCGGGAGAGCGTGATGGCCAGTGGTACAGGACTTCAGACAGTGCAGAGGGGCCTGGTCTAATACGTCCAGATTTTGTAGATTCCTTGAACAAGAAACTTAGCTTCCCAAAGTTCTTGTTGAGTCGCTGGAAGTGGCGACTCCGTCACGACAACTGAAGAAAAAGAAGCTTTTTTTATGAATTTTAAACCAAATATTTTTCTATGAAATTTAAACCTGATGCTTTTCTATGAATTTTAAACTTGATATTTTTAAACCAGATATTTTTTCTTTGAAGGTTTAAACCTGATACTTTTTAACGTGCAATAGAACCGATGTATTTAGATAATGGTATGCGCATAAACCTAATTAGAGATCCGATTTCTTTGAAAGTAAAACGGGCGTATAATCGGGTATGGCAAGGGCTTACTTTTTAATTTACATACAGCAGACCTGCATAAATTGTGATTTTTGTTTCATCATTTTGCGCGCTGTTAATATTTATGCGTTACACGTACATTGATTGATACATATATGTATAATTAATAATTGTGAATGTCTCATAGTTGAGATACAACAATAAAGCATTTGATTTGATTCGTTTTGATTTTTTCAGCGTTACGAAAACAGAAGCAGTATGACTGGAAAGATTCCAACATGGCCTTGTTTGGTTCTGACACTGAGAGGAGCGTCAAAAGTAAGTATTTGGGATGAGAAATGGTGTTTACTGCTCCATGTAATTTTATAGTAGTTTTCTGGAGAATTGAAAAATAAGCCTGCCTCTTCGGTCTCCGTTTTAAGGATAAAACAAAGTTTGCTTAAGAATTTTTCTGCTTTAGTTGACAGTATCTCGTACACTGCTACGCGTAATGTGCGCTCTTGCACACACGCATACGAATCACATGTAGTCACTGCATCTCAAAATATCTGATATCATGGATCGTTATCCACAGCTGAGAAACACGTGGTACGGAATGGGTTACGCACACTGAAATTCTGTCCGAAGTTGAGATGAGAAATTTAAGTTTCCTCCTATATAGCGTTTGTAAACTCTTTTGACTGATAAATAGGTGCAGTCAATGCAGAAATTGAACATTAATTGAATGAAAGTAACATAAGGAATCCTGGTTATTTCGTTTTCGCAAACACTTCCGCCCCATGAACATATAAATCTTCCATCACAATAACGTTGAAGTGTTTGCGATATGAAATAACCGGAATTCTTTCAATAAATGTTCAGTTTCTGCATTGAGTGCATCTGTCAGTCACTGTAGAAGAAACGCTATAGGAGAAAACTCGAAAGTCTAACCTCAACTTCGGACAGATCACTGATCATTTATCGGTTTGTACATTGTATGGATACAATACCACGTGATTCTCAGCAGTGTTATCTGTCGATCGACGAGTAAATTTCCGGCTACAACAAATCCTGTTTTCTAGTCATTCACATAGGGTATGATTTAAAAACAAGCTGATGTAAGTTCTCTGGAAACACGTACAGGCGTACATCAACAAACATCTTACCAGAGAACTGTAGCAGACACGGTGTTTCAGGTATGGCCTGATCACACACACAAATACTGCAACGAGACTGAGCACACAGCTTCGCCTTCGTATTCGTAGATGTATGCCGCAAAATTTCAGTGTATATGATGATGATGATGATGATAATAATAATAATAATAATAATAATAATAATAATAATAATGAGCCCCCGTATCAGAAAACAAACAATTTGGGTTTCCGATGAGAACCGACTGAGCTGTACGTTCACAGATTGAAAGTTCGGCTTAAAGAAGAAGAGGATTGTACTATTTATGTAGCGAAAACAAAGGCGCTGAACAGCATATATGCGTCTTTGTTTTCGCATATGCAGATTGTTGAATTTCTGGAGCGGCGGCTAATATATTTAAATACAAGTTATTTTCTAACAGAGGAGTCCGCCCAACAGGAAAAGGCCTGGCACAGCACTGGAAAGAAAGTGGGGCTACAAATCTGGAGAATAGTCGTAAGTTCTTCCATTTAACATCCTGGCCCACTAACTGATATCACTTATTATGTAGCATTACATTGACAACAAAAATGACAATGTTTGTTTATGGTGGTGAGTTGGATTTAGTAGAAAAATTAATGTAATCGTCAGAAGCAGGACTGGATCTTCAAGAAGCCACCGCATACGAAATAATTGAGAAAAAACTTAAATGCATTTCAGTGTCAACAAAATCACAGCATATTTTCGCAAGGAGTCGTGTGTTAGATCCTTGGCACTCGCCTATACACTCTTTCGGATGAGACTTTGAGTAGGCTCGGTGTCCGGATTACTTTATCTACCTTGCCTAACACCAAGATTCAATCTACAGACATGCTCCTATTGTGTTTGGAGTTCGTGTATTTTTTACAGAAATTCAAGGTGACAGAATGGCCAAAAGAGGACTATGGAAAATTTTATGACGGTGATTCTTACATTATCCTTAACGTGAGTCGGCGTCTTATATACATGGATGTATTTCTTGTATTTTAATCAGTTTAGATTGTTAAAACTCCTGACATTTTCAGGATTCATTGTTAAAACTCCTGACATTTTCAGGATTCATTGTTAAAACTCCTGGCATTTTCAAGATTCATTGTTAAAACTCCTGACATTATCAGGATTCATTATTAAAACACCTGACATTATCAGGATTCATTGTTAAAACTCCTGACATTTTCAGGATTCATTGTTAAAACTCCTTACATTTTCAGATTTCTTTTTTCGCTCGAACCGATTCACATCATCAATGAATCATAAAAGTAACCATGCATTTTCGTAGTATGGAAGGTAATACTGTATTGTCATGAGTCTTATTAGATGCATTTTACTGTTCTTCTATAGACTTACAAGTATGACGACTCGGAACAGCTCGAATATGATGTTCATTTCTGGATTGGGAAATACAGTACACAGGTAATCCCAGAGGGCTACATCGGCCATAGCCAATAAAACATACCCTTGCAATCCTTAAACCATATTTGCCAAGTACACAGTTCTTGCATTTCGGTCATAAAATTATTTTACATCAGTGCTCGGAATACAAAACTGTATCACTGAACACCCCAAGTATCAAAACTTTTTGTCTACGAGTAGTTGTGCATCCCAACTAGTAAATAATCTTCAGAGCTTTAGGCACTGTCCAGTCTGCAACAAACCGTTTGTGGTCAAAAGATTCAAAGATTCAAACTTTTATGAAGCATCTAGAGGAAGGGATTTGTGACATGATCGGCGGAGTGCTGACTGTCTTAATTTTTTCAGCAAATTGCAGTTATCCTATAGGAAATAAAACCGTTTGTTGTATAAACAACATATCGCTCGCTATTGCTCGCTATATTTGTGGATCCGCATAGAAGGTGGTACGGTGCACTTATTTTAACAGGGGCATTTCAACTCCTATCTAGAACGATGGTAGCGCGACAAAGCATCAGTATTCGCATTGGTTGTACCGATAAGATAGGCGATATGTATTTAAGATGTATGTAATTATATTTTGTAAATTCAGCAATTTTCATAATTATGGCTCAGTGGTAGCGCGTCAGACTTTGCATCTACAGGTAATGGTTTAAATAAATCGGCCGTCATCATTTTATATCACTAGGAAAGTACCTACACCATGTATAATGCCATCTGTAAATAGTGTCGTGGCAAAGGTCATTTGGTTCAATGTTCCGTTAACTAAACAGTTAAAACGAGACAATGCTGGTCACGGGGAGGTGACAATAAACAATGCGGCCACTGTAACCGCGTTACAGTGGTCCGACCCGAAATGGATAAAACGTAAGACATAAATGCACAGCGTAAACATGCAACGACTCTTTGAGCTAAGATAATCTTGAACGGGACGTTTAACTGAAAAAAAAATATTGTTATGGCAATGCAATAATTGTAGGATGAATATGGCACGGCATATAATTATATTTTGTAAATTCAGCAATTTTCATAATTATGGCTCAGTGGTAGCGCGTCAGACTTTGAATCTACAGGTAATGGTTTAAATATATCGGCCGTCATCATTTTATATCACTAGGAAAGTACCTACACCATGTATAATGCCATCTGTAAATAGTGTCGTGGCAAAGGTCATTTGGTTCAATGTTCCGTTAACTAAACAGTTAAAACGAGACAATTCTGGTCACGGGGAGGTGACAATAAACAATGCGGCCACTGTAACCGCGTTACAGTGGTCCGACCCGAAATGGATAAAACGTAAGACATAAATGCACAGCGTAAACATGCAACGACTCTTTGAGCTAAGATAATCTTGAACGGGACGTTTAACTGAAAAAAAAATATTGTTATGGCAATGCAATAATTGTAGGATGAATATGGCACGGCAGCGTACAAGACGGTAGAACTGGACACGTACCTGGACGATGTTCCGGTACAACACAGGGAAGTTCAAGGTCACGAGTCCGATCTCTTCATGAGCTACTTCCCCAATGGTATCACGTGAGTGACTAAATAAACTTCTTAAAAATATAACTGTACACCTCTTGTATACCTTTCTGTGCTGTGTGTCTCTGTAATAGTTAGCAAACTTGATCAGAATTCGGAGGTTTCAAATATCTTGTATGCGCATCTCCTAGTTTTGGTAGTGAAGAGAAGTGTCAGTTGCTTTTTATTAGGAGCCTGGATATCCTGCATTTGAAAATAGTAAATTTCCACAATTAATGACAAAAATAAGACAATTTAAAATGAGCGCATGTGTTCAAAGCGAATAAAGTCATTTGCATATATCCAAAAAGTGTATAGCATACTATAAAAAACCGCAACTGCACCCGGGCAACCACAGTTTCTTTCTATATAAAAGTGGGGATATACATTTCATGGGCTTGTTTTCCTGATTAAGTCAAATAGAATTGTGTTATGTTGTTTACAATTTTACGGTCTAAAACCGTGTTCTTGCTGAGGACCTATCGTTTATAAGTTAAAGCCAGCAATAATAGAAATAGCTATTACATTTTATAGACTCATGCAAGGTGGTGCTGAGAGTGGTTTCCGGCAGGTGAAGCCTACAGAATACCGTCCCCGTCTGCTACATTTCAAGGGTGACAAAAAGGGGGTCAAGGTCACAGAAATCCGACGTAATCGTAGTCTCCTTGACAACACTGATGTATACATCCTTGACCTTGGTTTGAAACTCGTCCAGTGGAATGGGTCTGGGTGTAATATGCAAGAAAAGATGAAGGTATGGCCCGACCGATAAAAATGTATTAGGTACAGTTAAATTCTTGCATTGAAAAATATTTTACTTATAATGAATTTGTAGGTAATCGTAGGTGGGGAAAACACCTGACACTCAGCAAGCAGAAGTCGGCCAGGTTGTACCAGATGCGACTGGAGCGGTGAGACAGAGCAACCAATAAAACGACTGGTTCCAATCTGTAATACATTATTTCATTGTTCTCTCTAATGAGTCTGCATCATCAATCAACTGGAAGCTTGTAATTTTGATATTTTGACGACAATGAAGTCCCACAACGACTGACAATCTGAGAAAGTTTGATTATGCACCATGAAACCTAGATTCTTATTCGCGTGAGGAAACAAACAATTCGGGTTTCCGACCAGGTCCGACACAAACCGGTCTGTACAGTTACAGAAGCAGACTAGAAGCTTAAAAGTTTTGATATCAGTAGAAGAGAAATTGTGCTATCCATGTAGCGGAAACAAAGGCACTGATCAACTGTGCAGTTACTGCACAGCTGATCTGCGTCTTTGTTTCCGCCTATGGATGTTGCTGGTTTTCTCATGTGTTTTGTTGTGATGTGTTGCAGGCTATGAAATACTTGAATGATCTACAATCTGAGAGAGGGGGGAAATGTACCAAAGAAGTTCTGGACGAGGACACAGCTGGAGATAATGTAAGAACATTTTGATTAATCATAGAGCATTTAGAACGTGAAATTGGAACAAGACTGGATTTGTAATTTGGATAGGCATATCTAGAACACTTTAAGGAACATGTATTCGTACTTTTGTACGCCCAACACAGTGACCGAGTTAATAAATCCAAGCCTGTATCTATCTATGTTTCCGCCTAAAGCCGGTTTTCATATCACACTACTCTAATATTGACCCTGCTAATTTATATTCCAGGACGAGTTTTTCAACCATTTGGATGAAGAAAAGGATCTGGATTCACCTGAAGAACAAACACAAGAGGCGGCAGACAAAACTAAGCTGTTACTCAGGTAAGTAGAGAGAGAGAGAGAGAGAGAGAGAGAGAGAGAGAGAGAGAGAGAGACAGAGAGAGAGGGGGACAGAGAGAAGAGAGAGAGAGAGAGGGGGGAGGGAGAGAGAGAAGAGAGAGAGAGAGAGAGGAGGGAGAGAGAGAAGAGAGAGGGAGGGAGAGAGAGAAAAGAGAGAGAGAGAGAGAGAGAGAGAGAGAGAGAGAGAGAGAGAGAGAGAGAGAGAGAGAGATTTGGACTTTCCTGAAAAATATACACAAGTCTATTTCAGTTCAATTTTAAACTGTGTATTCCAATTGTGTTGGCGTAACGGTGTGCCATTGTCTTCAATACATTTCTGTATTTCCACAGATTGTCTGATGCGTCCGGCAAATTGACCATGAAAGAAGAAAAGAGAGGAAAAATAGCCCAGAAAGACTTTGACCCCAAGGTAAAAAGAAATCAGATATTGACAATAAGGTTTTATCATTTTATTGCAAAACATGATGACATTTTATTGCAAAACATGATGAATCACCGCACAAAAAATCTTGACATCTGATGTTATTTAGGCAAAGCACAAGCTATCTACCAATGCCGCTGTCATTCATATCCTGTTCTTTAATAGGAATGGAATACTAGTAACTGGTAAAGATATATTTTTGAAGACATTCAAAGATTAAAGATCTGATTCTTTTTGTGATATGAATAGGTTTTATGATTTCTTCAATAGAGAATTATTTTAGTAACAGTTTTTCAAATAAATGCGCAACACTCATCAGTGTCTAGTTGCAACTTCACTACCCAGTACGTCCACACTAGATACACAACACTCGTATTTCAGTGCTATTTCAGTTTATTTAGCAAAGAAAAAAAGGATATGCGACATAATGAATAAAAAGTTACTTTCATTAATCAAACTATATGAACATGATGAACTTATGAATATTTTCATGTGTGTATTAATACAACAGCCTGAAACAGTGCCTTTGGTTTTCCATCTGAGGGCTCTTGCATCGATGTGTGTAGACGGAATATTTCCATCGGTATTCCGTTAAACCTCTCCAAGGAAGTGAAACGAGGTACCGAAGTGGAGCGGAGTGACAGTTACCCAGCTGATCTACGATATGTGCACACTTCAGTAGTTAAAACTAGTGATATAGGAGAAATTGATATTTGGCCTACGCAATTAGACGTACTAGTACTTGAGTCAGTCAGTTTCAAGTTTTGAGGGAGCGCGGTGGCGTAGTGGTCAGATAGAGGTCCTGGGTTCGATTCCCATTGACGACACCGTGGTGTGTCCTTAAGCAAGACACAGTTTAAAACGTCCCAGTGTACTTGTTAAAACCATGGAAACAGTGGCTCCGTCCCGACATGACTGAAACGTTAAACCTCAATACAAACAAACAAAATATCAAGTTTTACAGAAACTGGTCAGATGTGTTGTGTATGATAATCTTGCTTTTCAACAGGATGTTTTCATTCTGGATACGAAAGACGAAGTGTTTGTCTGGATAGGCCGTCAGACGAGCGTTAACGAAAAGAAAAACGCCATGGCGTACGCTCACGTAAGCCTAACACGACTAACAGCAGTGTGTTTCTTACTCTAACCATAGTCTGCCGTGTTCGTGTTTCAGAGTCTTTAAAATAAGGCCAATCCAGACAGATAAACAAAAACCAGAAAAGCCCATTTTACCGCCTTATTTTGGCCATTTGTAAACAGAGTCGACTCCGATCAGTTTGGCAATTCATCCAGGTCTGCGATGCATCAAAATCCGGAACGAATCAAAAGCGAAATATGAGCCGCGTCATGAGAAAACCAACATTTTGCATATGCGAAGCGAAAACAAAGGCGCAGATCAGCTTCGCAGTAACTGCGAAGCTGATTAGCGCCTTTGTTTTCGCTGTACATAGATAGTACACATCTCTTCTTTCTAATTCTAACGCCATCTCCTGTGCTTGTGCAGCTCGCTTTGTGTCTAATCTGTTTAAAAACCACATTGATGGTTTTCTCATGACGCCACTCGTATATGAAAAAAAGCAAGACATTGGGTTAAAATGGGCTTCTTTGGTTAAATTTGACGAGAAAGTCCAAAAGGCATTTATTTCATCAAATAATGTTCCAACAGGACGTGTTCATACTGGATGCCAAAGACCAAGTGTTTGTCTGGATAGGCCGTCAAACAAGCAAGACTGAAAAGAAAAACGCAATGGCATACGCACACGTAAGCATTACCATCTGTACCTCCATGGAGTACAACACAACCTCTTTATAACACTATTGTTTGGGTCCAGGACAATGTCCGTGTTAGCTATCCAAACCGTGTTATAACGAGAGTAAAATGCATGTACGAACATAAAACAAAAATAATCAAAAATGAGCAATTGGTTTCAAAACGTGATCAGCGTTGTATCCAAAATCGTGTTGTAACGAATCGTGTTGTAAAGAGGTCCAGATATTGTAACCAGATCATAAACGTTTCAGTAGGCATACGTTTGTTAATTGTAAAGCCTGCCAATGCCACAACTTTGCCTGAGTATTCAATATTTTTCTTTTCAGCTCTTATGCGTGTCATTCTTTCTTTAGAAGGCTAAATGCCACCAAGACTAACCATCTTTTAATTGTTTTGAACACAAAAAAGTAACTTAATCCTAAGTTCTGTTGTTTGCAAGTGTTTCGTTCGCTTTTTCTCGGTTCTCAGTTTCATCTGTTCATTGTCTTGATTAATTTCTATTCCCATTGAATTGTAGCGTATTATTTTCGTTACATTAGGCTACTTTATTTTTGCAATTTTAGATTGTTTTTATTTCTCGTTTTATAACTTTACTGTCGCATTACATTATTTTGCCGTGTAAATTGCGTTGGCCTAGTGATAGAGTACTGGACTCTGGAGCGAGAGATTCTAAATTTGATACCCATCTCAATTGAGCAAGACACATCCCCAAAACTACTGGTTAATTAATACCCAGGAAGTCATTACGAAAACACGCCCATGCAGAGATTTTTTTCACCTGTAAAATTTCAAAAATTTCATCAGAAAATTTTTGATATTTTTCTTATTTTTGCTCAAAACATAGATTGTGGGTACACGTTAGAACCGCCTCGCCGAGGCGGTTCTAACGAGTACCCACAATCTATGTTTTAGAGCAAAAATTAAAAAATAGGTTTACCCCTGCATACCCCAGTTTTTCTATATTAAAGTGGGGTTTAAGGGGGTATATAATGCACGGGCATGTTTTCGTGATGGTGGAGGCTCCGCCGCAAAATGACTGAAAAACCATGAACTGGAACATCAACAAAACCAAAACGAATTTAATTATTTTCTGAAGCTTTCCAATGAAATAGTTTTATTCGTGTTCATCGTAAATACATTATAGTTCATCGTATTTAAACTCGCGGTGTAATTCTTTGTAATTTCATCACAGTGTTTAGTTTGTTGTATGACGGTGTTTTATTTATTGCACTGACTACATTACCATGTTTAACTCATTGTATGTGCATTAGTGTGTTAAAATTTTAATTCGTAATTGAAGGACATTGTTTTTATTGTTTCAAGCTATACATTTAACCGCGTTTTATTTATTATTATACCAATTTACTGTATGTGCATTGCAGTGATTTATTCATTGTAATGTGTAATAGTATTTAACACATAGTCTGCACTTTATTAATTGTGCTGCATTACGTTACAGTCTGCAATTAATTATTTTATTGTATGATGCAGTGTGTAAAATTGCATCTGTATTACAGTGTTTAGTCACCATACACTAAATGCATAGCAGCGTTTTATTCATTGTACCTGTTTTATATTATATATAAGTTTAATCGCTGTATTTGCATGGCTGCGTTTTATTCATTTTATTCAAATTTAAAATGTTTTATTCTTGCAGAATTACCTGATGAAGACGGACCATCAGCTGGTTCCCATCACGTGTGTACCGGAAGAGCATTCCAGAAATAGAGCGTTCCAGATGGCGATCGCTGCTTAAACAACTCGTCCGAAGGACCTTAAACTAAGATTACAATTTGCTATTTCCACGCATAGCAAGATATTATTATGACTGTAACAACCAAAAATAATAATTTTCTAATGAAATATTGTGATATACCATATACAAGATACTATAATCAAAATTCCTGCTGCGTCGTCGTCGGTACCGATTAATCTATAACGTGAGTCTACGCGGAAGAGTTTAATTATTATGAGTACTCTTTGTTGTGGATCCGCAGTGCATGTTTCACAGCAATATCCTAAGAAATACAAGTAATTCCTCGCGTAGAAACACGTTTTAAACTTATAATCTTTACTGACATGTATGGTTTTTGATCGCTCTGGATGAGAGTCAAAAATATGGTCCCATAGACTCTACTGGGTGTGTTGAACTGTTAGTGTCTGTAGCGCTTTCCTCTTTACCTCACCAAAAGAGTACAATCATTAACTTAAGCTTTGAATAACAATAATAAAATATACTGAGCCAAACTTATAACGCAACACGGTTATGGCATTTTGTTCGCATTTTAATGTAATGCAAGACGGTTTTCCAGACATATGGATTAGCCTCCAAGTCAGTACTAACCAAGCTGTAAGTAATAGTAGAAAATTTCTTATTTGCGTAGTAGAGTGATTGTACTACAGAATACATGCTGTAAAAACATGGGCTTTGACCAGTTGTGCATTCACCCGAGCATATGGTCTGCACCTTTGTTTTTGCACAGGTATTAATAATGTTTTCTCATGAAGGGACCCAAGTGATAATAGGGTCATAATTTAAACGGTTGACCAAGATGTAGTATTAATGAATTTAGGGGCTAGATATGGACTCTCTTATGGCATAAATGAAATCAGGTTTTTTTTTTTTTTTTTTTTTTTTTTTTTTTTCAATTACTCAATTGTGGTTGTCTCCCTTTGACCAAGATAATGGTCACCGAACATGACATGAATGGTAACTTTTTTTTTTTTTTTTTTTTTTTTTACGAAAGTTACAAAATGATACCACAATGTTAATGTTATATCAGGCCTGGACCTACCCCATAGAGACCCTGAATTTCTTTCTTTTTAGAATATGAGGATATTACAAGTTTATGTGTAAGTGGTCTGATTTTTGTATTGTTGTGGTATAGGATCATATTTTATACTTTATAGCACTAAATTTTTTGTTGTGTTTTAGTCTTATAGTGTTGAGTCTGTCAGGGTACCTGTAATTTGTTAATTCTATGGTCATTTTTGCCGGAATTTGAAAAGATGCCACTGAAAACAAGATTGACAATAAGTTCTTGGAATGTTCAAGGTTTGTTTAAAAGGAATGACAATGAAAGGGTTTCAAAATTAAATGAGGATGATTTTTTAAGTCATATAAAATCAGATATTGTATGCCTTCTTGAAACTAAAGCAGATAATGGAGATAATGTATCCCTTAAAGGTTATCGTTTACTTAAACATATTACTAGGCCTAGGAAAGGAAAGGGTATTTATGGTGGAATAGCTGTATATGCAAAAATGAATATTGCAAAAGGAATCACATTAATAAAGACCAACTCCACTGAATATCTGTGGATGAGACTTAGTAAAACTTTCTTTAATCATAAAAATGACATTTATTTATGTTGCGTGTATAATGCTCCAAAAAATTCAACATTTGTTAAGAAACAAACCAATGTTACCTCAATTTTGGAAAAACTTGAAGATGATATGTCAAAATTTTCTTCTACAGGTGAGATTATGCTTGTTGGAGATTTTAATGCACATACAAACATTTTAGATTTGGATTTTGTTGAAAATGACTATGAAAAAGACTCTGAAGATTTATTACCCAATTCGTATATTGGAGATGCAGTCCTTTTGAATAGAAATTCACTGAAGCGTAATACTAAAACTGATGATTTTGGGAGGTCTCTGCTTGACATGTGTATAAGTTCACAATGTCGCATACTTAATGGCAGAACTTTAGGGGATACAGAAGGCAAACCTACATCATATCAGTACAATGGCAGTGCAGTCGTTGACTATAGTATAATAAGCCAAAGTCTTATTAATCATATTAGTTATTTCAAAGTTGAAGAGTTTACTATTCATTCTGATCATAGCCAGATAACTACGTGTCTCAACTTAAATATAAGCAGACAGGAGGATAAATTAGGTCGTCCACCTCCAGTAGGATTAAAATGGTCAAAGCTTACTGAAAAATTATTTCAAGAAAAAATTATTTCTCCAGACATAGAAAAGCTTTTACAAAACTTCCAATTTACAATTAGGGAGAATAATGCTGAAGGTATAAATGAAGCAGCATCAGAACTTTCATCTATATTTAAACAAATCAGTTCAGATATTAACACCCACTCAAAGTTAGCATTGCAACATACCAAGAAACGAAAAACAGTGCGCAAACATAAAAAATGGTTTGACCAAGATTGTGATACTCTGTATAGAAACTTAAAATCAACTGCCCGTTCTCTTACTAGCAACTGTAATGATACAAACAAGCTGAAGAATTATTACAAACTCCGCAAAAGCTATAAACAATTAATAAGAAAAAAACAACGTCAATATAAATCTAAACTCTTGTCATCTCTGGTAGATCTAGAGAGTAAAGATTCTAAAACCTTTTGGAATGTGATTAATAAATTCAAAAATGGAGAAGCCGAACAGAATGACCCTAGCTCAAATATCTCTCCTGATGAATGGCATAGCTATTTTAATAATCTCTTAAGCGTAAGGGTAGAAGAATGTGATTATGAAATTGGCATAGCTACATTGAAAAATAATTTTGATGAACATATTACTGTCAAGGAAGTTACTAATGCAATTCGGACACTAAGGAATAATACATGTGTTGGTTTTGATACCATAAGTAATGAAATGCTAAAAAATTGCAGTACAAATATGTTGCAATGTATCTGCAAACTATTCAATCTTATATATGAATCAGGTATTTACCCAGCTAAATGGACTGAAAGCATCATAAAACCTATATTTAAAGCAGGTGATGAATGTGATCCTAGTAACTATAGAGGTATAGCAATATCAAGCTGTTTGAGCAAGTTGTTTTCTAGAATCCTATATAATAGAATGGATAAGTTTGTTTGTGAAAATAACATTTTAAGTGAATGTCAAATTGGATTTAGGAAGTCTTACAGAACAACTGACCACATATTCACTTTAAAATCCATTATAGACAAGTATCTTAGATCTAAACAACATGTTTATGCATGTTTCGTTGATCTGCGTAAAGCTTTTGACACAGTTTGGAGAAATGCAATGTTTGCTAAGATGTTGAAATATGGAATTAATGGGAAATTGCATAAAGTAATCAAAAGTATGTACTCTACAGTAGAATACTCTGTCAAACTGTCTACTGGATTGACTAAATCACTGTCATCAAATGTTGGAGTGAAACAGGGATGTATTTTAAGTCCGCTTTTATTTAATCTTTTTCTTAATGACCTTCCGGAATGTTTAGGATCTAATGAGAACAACCCTGTGTTTATTGGAACAAATAAAGTTAACTGTTTAATGTATGCTGATGATGTGATACTGTTGTCTACTTCTAGGGAAGGGCTTCAGAATTGTTTGAATTCCCTATATGCATATGCCGAGAAATGGAAACTAAAAGTAAATACAGAAAAAACTCAAGTAATTACATTTAATGGAGGGGGGCAACTTATAAAGGATAATTCATTCTACTTTGGCAATGATTTATTGAAAAACGTACAAGAATACAAATATTTAGGGGTAATTATAAAAGCATCTGGTAATTTTAATAGTGGAATATGCCATTTATCTAATAAAGCTTTAAAGGTGGTATATATGATAAGAAGTAGATTTCATACGTCTGAAGTGAATGCAAAATTATTATTGAAACTGTTTGATGCATGTGTCAAGCCTGTACTCTTATATGGAAGCGAACTATGGTCGGTATTTAATTTGAATCTTTCTAAAAAGCTATCAGGTGAACAAGAGTGTGCTCTTGAGAAAACTTTCGATTCCTTTCTACCAGAAAAGATACACACGCGATACTGTAAGTACATACTAGGGGTGGGCAAGTATGCTTGTAACATGGCTCCTAAAGCTGAATTAGGTCGTTTTCCTATCGCTATCTCTGCCTTATTACAGTCAATTAAATATTGGTTATATTTGTTACAAAACCCATTTGAAAAAGCGACAAGATTTTCATATTTATCGCTAACGTATAATGATGGTGAAGCATTTGGCTCATTTAACCATCAAATAGGTTGTCTATTGAAATATCTCGGCTTTAGCCATGTTTGGCATAATAAAGGAACAATGTCTGTTAATAAGTTAATATATGCTATTAAGCGAATTTTACTTGACAGATACGAAGCATATTTTAATTCCGTCATATCAGGTACTTCTACAAGAGTTAAGACTAACAATAAGTTATTAACATACAGTGAATTCAAGAAGAAAATCTGCTTTGAAAATTATTTATCGGCAAATGTTGATAGATCTATACTTGCAAAATTTACGAAACTTCGCATATCTAATCATAGACTAGAGGTAGAAGTTGGAAGATATACTAGAACAGCAAAACAGTTAAGGCTTTGTAAAACATGCAACTTGAAAGCCATAGAAGACGAGTTTCATTTTATTTGCATCTGTAAAGCATATGACGATTTGAGAAAACAGTTGTTCAAAGATATGTCATCCATAGTTCCTAATTTTGACAATTTTTGTCTTTATGATAAGTTTTTATATATCATGTCAGTTAGTGAACTGGACATGATACCAATTGTTGTCCTCTATGTAGATAATTGTTTAAAGATTAGGCAACAATATCAGGACTCCAGTCAACTTTCAGGTACATTAGTTTTCAACTAGTTTTATTTGACATTTTATGGACATAATAAAAATACATTTATACACTGTTACGGCTGCACTGCCAAGTGTAATGGTATGTCACACTAACATAAGTCATATTCATAGTATAGTTTGTACATCGTGGAATGCAAATGTACTGTAAATGTAGTGTACATGTAGTTGTCATTTTTCATCTTGTATGTATGTTATATGTTTCTGTCATAATCCTGTATGTTTTGGATTGAATGCAGATTAAACTTTGAATCTTTGAATCTTTATGCTGGTCAGCAATCGCCACTGAATAAATTGGGTACAAAAATTTTGATTTTCAGAGCACGGGTCACTGAGCTTGAATCTGATTGGCCAAAACGGTTATTTGGGTAGCATGCGCTTCCTGAGAGATTCTGGAAGTCAGTTTTAACACAAATTGCTTCTTTATGGATCTTCCAGTGAGGCTCGATGAGGTAATTGCAAAATGCATCCCATTTGTACCCAAAATTTTAAATCAAAGTTTGCATCATTGAAAATTGAACGTTTAACACTGAGCATTCCATTGAACACAATAGAAAACGGAATTGGTCAAAAATTCTAACGGCGAAGGTTTTTAATGAAACCTTTGTGGAAACATGTTCATTCTGTCATAAAGCATTGTTAGAAGACACAAACACACCCAAATGTTTTGTCAGGAACGTCTGTAACAAATGTTAAAATGTGAGTAAACTTGAATGTTTGGGAGCGAACATGGGTCTTCAACTCTGCTCAAAACTGAGCAAAATTGATCTTTTGACAGTAAAATTATTCATTGTCTAAAGTGGAGGAGGGATAATCCTGGAAACCGACATTAATTTCTAGGGTACGAATACACGTCACATGTCGCGTTCTAGAAAATCACAATGCATTTCATTTTTTGCAAAGACCCTACCTTTGAAAAATGAATAATTTCTTGAGACGCATTACACAGAATGTTACGACCAAGATGTTGTGAGATGTGTCGATCATCCGCCAATCTAATTCAGTAGAGACAAAGTTTATTTGATGACGTCCCTGTGTATAATATCAAAAATAAACCTATGTTGCGTTATAAGTTTGGCTCAGTATACCAATATGGTCGTCATGAAAAAAATGTGCATTTGTTAACTCTTTATTATAGAATTTATTTTCATGATGTATTTTCATGACTTGTACTTATTCTATATACATCGAATTCTACATTTCAAAGCAATAAAGAAGTAATAACTGTCAAAATTTATATTTGTCGTTTCCTCATTAGCTACATTCTCCAGTTTACCTGTCAATGGAACACAGAACAAGAGGTCACCTTTAGGGAAATGGCTGCTGTCTCAAATTACAGTGTGTTCTCTTATCTTAGTATGTAAATAATTATTCATGATTTTTTTTTTCGACCTGGATTTTGAGGTGGGATCTTGATTCAACGGATTGTACATGTTCCTGATCATTTACTAGTCCTCCCTCTGTCAGTGCAGTGGCGTAATTAAGCCAGTCGCCTTATACAGGAGACAGTATATTAGAAATGTGCGAAGTGTGAAATTTTGCGGTTCAATAGTAACAGAGCCACCTCCGATACTCTCCGATGTTTTCCGAGAGGACTTACGTCCGGAAATGGAACACCGCGGCTTGGAGTTGGTTGAAAGCTTCTAACATTAGCGGCCCCCGTGGCCGAGCGGTTAAGAGCTCTGTTTTTTAATCATTCGATCATCTCACCACGGTGTGGGTTCGAACCCCGCTCTGGCCACTTGTGAGACAAGCCAAGTTCTGCTTGCGAGTGTGCCAGGTGGTTTTTCTCGGGGTTCCCTCGTGTTCGCCCACCTACTGACTGACCCGTCTCATATGAGCTGAAATAATCTTGAGAGGGAAGAAAAACTGACGTCACAGATGAGCCGTCTCGTGGGAAAACCAACAATGTGGTTTCCGAACAGGTCCGACACAAACCGGACTGTACAAGCACCGAAAATAGCTAGAAGCTTGAAATTTCGGATTTAAGTAGGAGAGGAACTGTACTATCCGAGTAGCAAAAACAAAGGCGCTGATCAGCGTCATCTGCGTCTTTGTTTTTGCCTATGCAGATTGTTGGTTTTCCCATGAGGCGGCTCAATTATCTAATCCCGGTCATTTCGCTTTCGCAAACACTTTTTAAAATGTTATTGTAATGGAAGTAAAGAGCCGATGTCACGATAGGTTCATTTTTCTGAAGTGTTTGTGAAAACGAAATAACCTGGATTCCTTATGTTACTTTTATTCAATAAATGTTCATATTCTGCATTGCCTACACCTATCTATCAGTCATTTGAGTAAACGCTGTAGGTGAAAACTCGAATATCTCACCTCAACTTCGGCGGCATTTGCAATATGCGTCACCAATCATTTTATCGGTTTGTATACATTCCGGACCACGTGCATGCGCGGATCCAGAAATTTTCATGAAAGGGGGGTCCAACGAAAATGGTAATTTTTGGTCACAGACCTCCCAAAAAATCCCGAAATTACCTTTTTTAGTAGGTAAAATTTTCAAATTCCGGATCCGCGCATGACGTGTTTCTCAGCTGTGCCATAACGGACACAAGACCATACTGGAAAAAGACGTGCTTTTTATTAAACAGGTGATCATTTATTTTACCCGGTCTGAAAAAATATGTAACAAAAAAGATCAGCGGTTTTGTATCACTACTCCACAAGGATCCGGGATTCGGCATCATCATTTTCCTTATTCTTAAAGTTAAGCATCTGGACCTTTTTCAATTCCTCGTTAAATTCCAGTTCCTTCTTCATTAACAGAATACAGTCATACCGGCTAACACGGAACGCGGCGTTGAATTCTGTCTCCCAGAATATTGTCTCTCTCCGCGTCGTATCTAACGTACAAAACGCCGTCACAAGCTGGAGCGTACGTCTAAATTCCTTCACTTCTGCGTCAAGATCTTTTTCCTTCGCAGCCATTTCGTTGAATCTTTCTACAAATTTGTCATAGATGAGGTAATCTAGGCGATTCGTCTCTTTGTATATTGCCTCGTCTTCCGCGGTGACCTTCTGGATTTTAATGCCTTTTGTAACGTCCTGCAGCTGATTCTGTTTGATATAGAGAATATCTTTCATTGTCCAATTCAGAAAACGTTTTAGCATCACGAGGGACTCATCAAACTTTTTTACAATCATCACAAAGTGAAAATACTCCATTATTTGAGAAACATAGGTGTTCATCGTGCTTTCGTCCAAATCCATAGCCTTTTGCACAGTATTCACGGGTGCATTGAACTCATATGCCATTTGACTGAATGTTCTTGATGATCTGAGTTTTGGGGGCTCGTACTTAAGAGGGTTTGTAATTAGGTCATGGATAAATGTAGTTTCGTTTAAAATGCTGAGGTATGGCTTTGCGAATACATGACGATAGTAGTAGGCCGCGGACACAAATCTCTGGAGAGGGTTTCTGACAATAGCTAGATAGAACGCATCGTCATGCATTAGGGATTTGAACTTCGTTTCATTAAAGACCACGTGGTTACATAAAATGTCATACTTTCCTGACTCATCCAGTGGTGGAATTCTCGGAAAATAGACATCAGAGTTCGTGGAAAGGTAATGACCCACCTGTGGCAGCACAAAACTCAGGCCGTGTGTTGCACCGAACCGATACAGAATGTTCTGGACGGTAGAACTCGCCGCCTTGTGGACTTTCAGAAACGCAATGTGCGTTTTCGGTTTAGGCCTGGTGTTAGATATCTCGAAGTTACTGTTGTATCCTCCGATTATTTTGCTTCTATTACTTATGCTGGCTTCAGCTTCTGGCATTGTGAGAATGGTGGGAGGAGTAACTGTGACACGAGTTCTCGCACTGACAGATGTTCGCAGCACCAGATCTTGGCGAACAACGAGGATTCCCAGAAGAAAGGTGATTATCACCAAACTTATAGCTCGTATGTTTTTCCTGAAGCGAAAATATTAATGATATTCAAGAGATGACACTAAAAACATAGAACATTAGCTATGAACACACACACACACACACACACACACACACACACACACACACACACACATACACAAACACACACACACACACACACACACACACACACACACACACAATCGGGAAACACAATCTCAACTGAAGTACTGCCTTGATTCGGTAATTACAGCATAAACATCCGTGTCACGTGGCAAATCTAGACAATTTCCCCAAATGTTTTCATGAAAAAAAGAAGACTTCATTTATTGTTCAATACGATAACGTTCAGCATGTTTCCGGTAACTTAATTTTGGCAGGTGCGATGATTGTATGATGTTACATTACATAGACTACATGTATTGTAAAGAAATAATGACAGAAGAAATATGCTAGAAGAAGCAAGAAGAATGGAAAAATGCAAACGAACCGCACATGCTGGCTTTGTTCATCTGATTTCAGAAATGTTTTTAATCGAACATATGTTGTAACTTCTACCTGTGAAAGGCCTCTTCTGACCCAGATAACAAATAGCCCAACGGGCAACGATCGCTCACCTGAAAACCAACATGTTCAGAACCACACCAAAGTTAAGCTTACAACTAATTATATGATCGCGATTTACGGCGTAGTGGTGGTTTGTACGCTGTATCTCATTAATATTTACCAGAATTTAAGAATGTTGGCATCAATACATTGACAATTTTCTACTAAAAACTAGTCTAAACGTCTATAAATCGCATGCTTTGAAAATTTATTTTCATAAAAAGGTACAAGTAGGCAATGATCAGGAAATTGTGCAATCAGAAAGAAAACCCCAATCCAAAAACCGAGGTGGGAAAAACTGAATTGACAATTAGGAACTTAGAAAACATATCGTAAGCCGAGTGAGCAGCTATTTCCCAATAGGTGGCCACTCAGTTACCCAAACCCAACTAAAATATGAAAACGCACATAAGGTGTAAACAGCACAAAAATTCAACACCAAGACATGAAACCACAACAGAAGTTTCGCCTTCGAACGATCAGTAATATAAAATTACTGGCGGGCTTAAACTAGTTTTACATGGCCATACTTCTGCAGTGGTTCAAAACATTTAGTTAGTTGTTCAGTCCTCGTGGTGACTCTCTAACTAGTCAATGAATCATCAAGAACAAACAAATAAATCATGATAAACACCCTGATGAATCAAAAACAAGGACTCACAGATTGAGTAAGCTGCCCGACGATGGAGATCCCTGGGCGCCGAATAACCTACTAACTCCGGAGCAAAAGAAAAACACCAGTTGGACCCCGGTGGGCCAAGCAACAGACAAGAAGCTCCGGCCCCAACCAACTAAAATGAATAACTAAGTCGGGGCCATCATAGAGTCTGACGCTTGAATTATCAAGGACAAACAAATAAACACTGATAACAACCATGATGAATCAAAAACGAGGACTCACAGATTCAGTAAGCTGCCCGACGATGGAGATCCCTGGTCGCCAAATAGTTTACTGAAAAAAAACACCAGTTGAAACCCGGTGGGCCAAGCAACAGACAAGAAGCTCCGGCCCCAACCAACTAAAATGAATAACTTTAAGTCGGGGCCATCATAGAGTCTGACGCCCGACCCACCGGCGTGCAATTAAAAAGGCGGCATAGTTATCAACCATGATTGGGTTAAAACTAAGCATGCAGACTGTCGCATAACATTTAAGTTCCTGTGTACGTTTGTAACGTATACTAATTTTTCTAAACTGAAAAGAAAAAGCATTCCTTCCTGTAAGTTTCTTAAATTTATAAACCAAGTCACCATAAAATTCTGGTTCCGAAAGTCCCTCACGTAAAAGCGTCTTTAACCCAACATTAAATTTTGCAATCAATCCATAGTGTCTGCGTGGTGGTCGGGTGGGAATATGGCCCCCGCCCATTGGGGCCTAGGAGAAATAGATGGGCTGCTTGTGCCTCCAAGCAAAGTTTCTAAACTACTGACCGACCGTCTGATTACTGGTTAACCGCTCTCGTCTGATCCTGCCCAGGATAAGAGGTTTAGTCAAACCATCCATACATATAAGCCTTATTGGTTTGCTTGGGTGGTTATATTTATGAAGCACATTTTGAGTGTAATGACATTCTTATGTTGGGTAAAAGTCCCATAAAATGGAGGCAACGTCCCGACATGATCATTGCTGTTGACTGGAAGTTAAAGCATCAATTCAAATAAACAAACATAGTGTCTGCGATAAAATTTAGAAAATGTTTTTCGAAGTTTATGATATCGGAAGTTTGGCTGTTGAACATTTATTTCGCGCGTTGAAGTCCGCAACTTGATTGCAGACTCTATCGAACCTAATAAGTTGCGAAACATGTACACCATTAGAAGTACGGCGAGGAGTCACCATCATTAACTATATCAAAATCAAAGTCATCGCGTTTATCATAAATTTTAGAAGTATAGGTAAAATAATTTGACCGTGCCGCTTAACCTCTGACATAGATATGCATAGATCATTGATAGTTGATCGGACTATGTTCTCAATAATGCAACTCTATGACTGTAAACAATAAAAGGCCACGTGCTTCACATGGCACTGGAAAAATGTGTAAAACAAATATGTGTCCCTTTCACCGTGTTTACAAAACTTCATCACGTGAGTTCAAGCGACAAGGTCAAAGTATAATCCATTTGCATTACAAAGATGTAAATCTGAAAAGGGCGCTACGGTATCTGTGGTGTTGGCTTTATTTAACTGTAGTTCAACTAAAAAAGCTTATATTAACTTATACTAGGTTTCGATCTTCCAGGGATATCTTTGCAAGGGTTGGCACAGGCGCTCGACGACTGGACTCATTTTTTTTTTTTTTTTTTTTTTTTTTTGCATTTTCACCCGTTTGGAGACCCTTACGATATGTTCATGCAACTATTTTACCTTTAAAACCTTTTCTATCAATCCTCAATCAACCCTCGTCTATGGGCTACTATACAGACAAGGTCGGAAACGCGGTGTCCTAGTTTAATTGGGGTCATGGGATTCCCCGCATCTCAAACTCATACTTCACCCTTTACCGTTATTTCAATGCTGGCTGTCAACACATGAGTGTCTTTGTAAAAGGTCTCGCCCATTGCATTCATTCAAAATAAGCACCACCGCCCGTAAAAACTAACAATTAAAGCATTCAACAGAATTGGAGGACATCCCGAATGAAATCGGCAATCTAGCCGTGACATTACTATAAATACACTGGTCACACGACGTGTTACGCCAGCACGTGATATGTGTTACGTTGGTTTTCATAGGTTGCTTGATTTATATCCAGTCAAAACACTTTGTGATCTAGTGTCATGGCAACAATGCAATACAATTATCCAGTAGGATTGATTCTTTCATACGATATTTACAGTGACCTTCCACTGATTTCTAGAAACGAAAGGTCACCATACAAAAACATTCGGGATCCCATCCAAGTAGACAGGTGGTGGTATAAAATATAAGTTTACGGGCGACTATGCTTATTTTTGACGAAGGCAATGGGTGAGACCTTTTACATAGTCGCTCATTAGTAGACACCCAGCATTGAAATAACGGTAAAGGGTGAAGTACGAGTTTGAGATGCGGGGAATCCCATGACCCCAATTAAACTAGGACACCGCGTTTCCGACCTTGTCTATATAGTAGCCCATAGACGAGGGTTGATTGAGGATTGATAGAAAAGGTTTTAAAGGTAAAATAATTGCATGAACATATCGTAAGGGTCTCCAAACGGGTGAAAATGCAAAAAAAAACAAAAAAAAAAAAAAAAAAAAATGAGTCCAGTCGTCGAGCGCCTGTGGGGTTGGGTGCGGGAAAATGCTAATGACAGCTAAAAAAAAAGTGTGAAAAGACCTATCGATTTATACATTATCTTACTTGATTAGCCTCCCTTTTCAGGAATCAGTTTTTAGCTCACCTGAGCCGAAGGCTCATAGGTGAGCTTATAGTAGGTAGCCGGACAACTCGGACCCAAGACAACTCGGACCCTTGGTATTTTTCGGACCCAAGACGATTCGGACCCAAGCCTGAGACAACTCGGACCCAATTTTGAGACGACTCGGACCCAACAACAAGGACGACCATGCAAACAGTTTCTATTTTATCATGTAGATAAAACTTGTATAAAACACACATACGTACTTGCTAAAATCATAATGCAGCTCATGATGTTATTTTGTGTAACCTGGGTTATTGAATATACTTAGCTTGAACATGTGGTGACTACTTTGATATGATGATTTTTTTTTTTTTTTTTTTTTTTTTTTTTTTTTTTTTTTTGCAAAAAAAATGCATGGAATTGAGTCGTTTTATCTGTAATAATGCAGCTCATGATGTTATTTTGTGTGACCTGGGTTATTGAATTTTACTTGGACATTTGGTTACTACTTTGATATGATGATTCTGTGATAATATGATAATAGTGATGTTTCAATATTATCAACTTTTTACAATTATTATACACAAAAACTCGCCTGTAGGCACATGTGACGCCTCAGCTAAGTATTATCATTCGATAATTTAATCAACGTCGATAATTGTTTATCAATCACGACTTCTGTAATCGATAAGCGATAATCAACAAACAAATTAACAGATGTGTTGAGTGGTAAATATGATAGACAGAGATGACTTGAGTATCTTTAGATACGGTGCAGTGTACTGCTTTTCAAATAAAACATAATTTACTTGGCTCCCAAATTGTGTGAGTCTTCATCGCATATGTCGTACAGATAAGGCTTTCCTGTTTGGTCGGACGGTACTGTCACATTCGACACACAGATCAAACATTGTCTTAAATTACCTTTGGTCACTCTTCACAAATTTGCAGAAAACATAAACTTGTTAAAAACCAAGTTTATGCAGTTAAAATTCATACAACTTTAAAAATCATAAACCAATGTTTTAAATAAATTAAAAATCTAAAACACATCCATTCTAAAACCATTGCGTTCATTCGTTCGTATTAAAATTGGTTGTTCCATTATACATGCAGTTGCGTAATAAAGACTGCTCACTCGTCTTATTAACATTTAAGATAATGCACTAGGTCATTTGTAGCCACGAACCTCTCGGCCCCGGGGGTATCATGCATTTATGATCGTCCGTCAGCATGGGTCCGATTCGTCTTGGGTCCGAAAAGGTTTGGGTCCGATTCGTCTTGGGTCCGAAAAGGTTTGGGTCCGAGTCGTCCCAGAAATTTTGGGTCCGAGTCGTCTTGGGTCCGAGTTGTCTGACATTCTTATAGTATACCCATGCTCCGGCGTCCGTCCGTCGTCCGTCCGTCGTCCGTCGTCCGTCCGTCGTCCACAATTTCAAAGATCTTCTTCTCTGAAACCGCTGGGCCGATTGTTCTCATATTACACATCCATACACCATCTACAGGTAGGGGGAAATAATAATTGTGTTTTTTGTTTTGATCGGATAAGGACTCTGGTTGCTATGGCAACTTATGCTTCCCATAGACTTATAATGGAAAAAAGTGAAAATTGCCAGTTTTTGCTGTCTTGTTGGAGATATTTGAATTTTATTTTTGCAGAAATGTTTATTGAGTAGTCCTTTACGTTTCATGTGACTTTTGTCCTAATCCTTCATTTTGATTGGTTGCAGGGGCCCCATATAGGGCAAAATTTCGAAAAACATTCAAAAATCTTCTTCTCAGAAACTGTCAAGGGGATGAAGCCTATACTTTGTATACATGTTCCTGACAGTGACCTCTACATAATTTGTGTTTTTTATTCCAGGGGGATAAGAATTCTGGTTGCTATGGCAACTTAAAGTTTCCATAGACTTATAATGGGAAAAGTGGAAATCGGCTATTTTTCCGCTAAAATTGCAGAGATTTGAATTTTGTTTTTGCAGAAATGTTTATTGAGTAGTGTTTGACGTTTCTTGCGAGTTTTGTCCTAATCCTTTATTTTGATTGGTTGCTGGGGCCCCATAAAGGGCGAAGTTTTGAAAAAAACATTCAAAAATCTTCTCCTCAAAAACTGTCAAGTGGATGAATCCTGTACTTTGTATACATTTTTCTGACAGTAGCCTCTACATAATTTGTGTTTTTTATTCCAGTCGGATAAGAACTCTGGTTGCTATGGTAACTTTAAGTTTCCATGGACTTATAATGGGAAAAGTGGAAATTAGCTATTTTTTGAAAACTATTGCAGCCTGAGATCTGAAAAGTGGTAGATGCAAACAACTAATGGATTAGATGAAGGTATATGATTAATTTAGGTCAAGGTCATCTCTTGACCTTGGCCGGTCTGTCGTCCATACACACTTTTCAAAGATTTTTTTCTCTGAAACCACTTGGCCAATCAAAGCCAAATTTTATATGAAGCATCTATAGGAAGTGGGAACCAATGTGTATATAAATAATCCAGGTCACATGACCAAGATGGCCGCCATGCCCATATATGGTAAAAACCCTTAAAATATCTTCTTCTCCAGAACCGGTGAACCGATTTCAACGAAACTTTGCATGAAGTATGGGTGACTCAAGTACTACAATGTATATATAAAACATGACCCTGTGGTGACCTTGACCTATTTTATGGCAAGGTCAACATAGTCAACATAGGTCGTCAATGCATTTGAATGGGGAAAACTTTTAAAATGTCATTTTAAGTGAAAGTCTTGCAAGAAATGGGCAGTAGGGCTGAAATTTAATGATTCTGAAAAAAATGGACCCCAGGGGCTCATCTGCTTTTAAAATGTTATTTGAAGGGAAAAATCAGCAGGAAATTGGCAAATGGACAAAATATTGATTATTCTGAAAAAAAGAAAATGGCCCAAGGGCTTCATCTGCCCCTGCACTGGGGTTAAATACCATAATATTCAAATATGTTTATTGGTATATGAAGCAGATCTCAGGTGAGCGTTTACAGGACCATTGGTCCTCTGGTATTATTTATCAACAAGAATAGTATACAGAGGCCTTGAAACATTTGCGGGACCCCTCGACGGGGGTTTACTCTTCTTTTTCTCTCAAGCTTGGCATTTTAATTTTAAGTGGAATAGGAGAGGCTTTCTTAAACCAAAATATAAAGTATCACTGTCCCATATATTCAGTATTTAAATATGATAAACTTAAAAAGCAGTCTTTCAAACGGAAAATATTTAAGCATGAAAATGGTGACTATGAAAGTCTTAGACAACGTATTAATGACTTCAATTGGCTCAGTTTAGAAAATCCTGATATAAATATCTACGCAGAAAACTTTACAAATAAATTTTTAGAATTATGCGAAGTTACGATTCCCAATAAAATGATAACTGTAAGATCTTCCGATCCGCCCTGGATTAATGGTCATATTCGTAGGCTGATTCGTAAACGGAAGCGTGCTCATAAAAAAGCTAAGCGTTTTAACACACCAGGAAATTGGAGAGCTTTTAGGAAGATTCGAAATGACGTCATAAATGCAATAAGAAAATCGAAAAAGGATCTAAAGGATGAATTAGCCAAAAAATTAAATTCCAAAAATATATCCGGCAAGGATTGGTGGAAAACTTTTAAATGTCTTATAGGTAAGGGTAAGCATTCACCTATTCCTCCGCTAAATCATAACGGAGATCAGATCAATGATCCATCTGAGAAAGCTAACATCTTTAACAAATATTTCCAGCTTCAGTCACAATTGGATGACACAAACAAAGCTGTGCCGAACCTTACTCCCAATACCTACTTTCCTCCATAGTCATTCATTATGATGAGGTTTGTTCAGTATTAAAAGCTCTGCCAGTAGGGAAAGCATGTGGTCCGGATCAAATAAATAATCGAGTTCTAAAGGAAGTTGCAGAATCAATAGCTGGACCCTTGACTCATCTATTTAATGCCTCTCTCGCACATTCAACGGTGCCAAATATTTGGAAGAAAGCTAACGTCTCTCCGATTCATAAAAAGGATAATAAAACGCAGGTCGAAAATTATAGACCAATCTCTTTGCTCAGTTCTCTCGGAAAAACGTTCGAAAAGATCGTGCATAAACATCTGTATAATTTCTTGCTTGAAAACAATGTAATAACTCCTTTCCAATCTGGTTTTGTACCGGGAGATTCGACGGTCAATCAACTTCTTGATCTCTACAATACCTTTAGCCGGGCCCTGGACGAAGGCAAGGAAGTTCGCGTTGTTTTTTGCGATATTAGCAAAGCCTTCGACAGGGTCTGGCATAAGGGGTTAATCGCTAAGCTCAAACATTATGGTATTTCTGGCAGTCTTCTGTCTTGGTTTGAAAACTACCTAACATGTCGATTTCAAAGGGATGTCCTACCAGGAGGCAACTCTGAGTGGGTGGAAATAAAAGCAGGTGTCCAACAGGGGTCCATTCTTGGACCGCTGCTTTTTATCATATACATTAAACGATATCGTTCACGAAATTCATTCAAATATTCGCTTATTTGTCGATGATACGAGCCTCTACATTATAGTTGATTATCCTATCTCGGCAGCTCAAATTTTAAATGTTGATCTCGAACGGATCGGTAACTGGGCAAGTGTATGGTTGGTTGGTTTTAATGCCAATAAAACCGAAGCATTCCTTGCATCTCGTAAAACAGATGAAGTTATTCACCCAACTCTTTTTCTTAATGATGTACCTATTTGCGAGGTTACAACTCACAAACATCTTGGGCTTTTCTTTTCGAAGCGTTTGGATTGGCAGTCTCATATTGAATACATACAAGAAAAAGCTTGGGCACGCATGAATCTTTTACGAAGTTTAAAATTTACACTCGATAGAAAATCGCTACAGCAAATATACTTTACTTTCATTCGACCCGTCCTAGAATACGCAGATGTAGTATTGGACAACTGTACTGAACAACAGAGCGAACTTCTAGAAAAGGTCCAGCGTGAAGCTGGTCGGATAGTCACTGGTACGACCAAGTTTATCGGAATTGAGGAACTAGATGCAGAGCTAGGATGGCTTAAGCTTTCAGAACGAAGAAACTTACATAAGTTATATCAGTTTTTTAAAATGGAGAATGGTCTTTCTCCTATGTATCTGACAAAGGGGGTGTTACAGATGTGCCCACGCAAGGATTTTTCTTAAATTTTACACATAAATAGGTCATCATATATGAGCTATGAAAATGTATATATTGAATTAAATAATTAATTATAAGACTCAAGAGACAACCCTGGCTCACTCCCACAATGACATGATACCTACCCTCTTCTTTGTGTGTCCTAAATCTTAAGTTTTAGCATTTTCTAAGATTTGTCATGTGGATTGCCTCGAAAACATCCCAGGCATTATACTTATACCATAAAAACAATTTACAGAAGTATCATATTGATTTCCTGATTGAATAATCATAAAAATTCTCAATTTTTTCTCTAACATTTACAAAAATTACAAAATTCAACTCCAAAGATGAATACGTTCCAGTCTTTGTCAAGATATCATATTTGCATAAAAACTTGCCATATATATCCTCTTGATTTGAGCAAAATTACATGATAATTTAAAACCGGTAACTTTGTCATTTTCTACATTATATACTTGTAGGTCACTTTTCATAATTTTAACAAAATGTTGAAATTTCTCCACATCACACAAAGGTTTTGGATTATGATCATAATGCACATTTCTGACACACAATATGCTAAGACAATCCTGAATGATATATATTTAGTAACGTCCATGTAATTGGGTGGCCACCTGTTGGGAAATAGCTGTTCTCTTGGCAAACTCTACATTCTTTTTGTACAAGTATCTGTTTGTTATTTCGGTTGTTTTCCACATGTTTTTAGGTGGAACCTTGGTTGTAATTGCAGCAGCTCCTGGTCATTGCTTACTTTTACCAAAAAGATGTTATTCGTGATGGTCTTCTACCATCTGTTTTTCACATTTGACTGTTTTCTTTATGTTTAGAATGATATAAAGTAATTCTAAAATAGCAGTGAGACCAAATTGCTTAAAGTTTGCCTTCAGTTGAATCAATTCTAAAAGCTCTGAATTATTCTTATGAGGAAATAATAGAGGATGTTTAACTTTGTTTAACTGATAATCAGATGTTACGCTTCTCATATAGGAGTGCGACAGGAAGATCCATGTGGACTTGTGTAGTGATAAACGGAATCTGATATTAATATTTCTTACGCTCACTGTATATTACTTTAACATACCAATTCCATGTTTTAAGTTTTTAGAGGGAAAGCTAGAGTACCTCTGTCACCTCTTGTATCCCTTTCTGTACCCAGATTTTACAATTTTGATTTTCAACACACGATATGATTTTGATCTTTACATGAGATTACGGCCCATAAATTCTGTAAAGTCATATGCCATAAGTATTTTAAACATTTAGCGTTTAGTCAATTGCAACATCACTGCATTACATATGTTACCCACATAAATGCTTGCAAAATAACCATCAAACCACCCCCCTATGGATCTTATTCAGCCTTTTAAGCGTATATCGTTTGTTTCATACATTACATCCTTCAAAACTGAATATTTAAGTCAATATGTTCTCGGTAAAAATTAAATTTAGTAAAATATGTTCTGTCATATCATGACAAACATATTGTAGACAATGATTTTCCTTTCATACAAATACAAACATTAATCTTGCATATTATGTGTTCTAATCGGTTAAACAATCCTGCAAAGGTACTAAGATAGGATTCGCATCAAAATAAAACATTGAATGATGAATATATGTCAGAAAAACAGATTGAGTAATAAGCTTATAATCCATATATTGGGATGTTCAATGAAATGTAAATTCTTAATTTGTGATTTTTGTAACATTCTAATGAATTAAGGATAAGATGTATGCAAATGAGTAACACCCTGATTTAGCATGACTATTAACTAGTTACATTCATTTAAAATAAGAAGAAAAAGTTCAACTTTTAAAGATTGCATCATATGAAAATTGTTCATAGTACATGATTGCGCTAAATGTAACGCATGTAACAGATTGAAAGGTTACACAGAGGCATTTTCTGAATTCAGGAAGATCAATAACATTGCATTTTAAACCCTGCAGTTATACTAAGGTGATGTTTAAAACACAAAACGTTATTGAAATCTTTAAATTCTTGTAAGTCTGTACAAACCGTAACTTATGTAACAGAGTATAAGGTCTTTGTGTTGGGTTTCATTAAAAGCATGCTATAATAATATAAATTGCTTATAATAACCCTTAAGGAAAAATCCTATGGTCATTAATCATTTATTAAATTCGTTTGTAATTATTAGTGAACAAGTTCACATTTTGATGAATAAGGGTTATGTGTAATGAATGTAACAAAACACCATGTTACCGGTCCACGATTTTCATGAAATTTCACGAATATATTCCTAACATATGTGGGCAGTTTTTATATTAAAATGGTGTCTTGACAAAGACTGGAACACAGAAAATTTTACATTCAAATTCTACCTCTATTAAAATAAGCAGGTGAAAATTGGGGTAAAATGTACATAAAAATGACTGCTGCGCCACTATCTTGTTACTAACAAAGTCATTTATAGTATCAGCAAACTTACCTATGAATACTTTAATTCTGGAAAGATTTCAACATTTGCTCCATGAATCGTTGATCACTATAGAAATGTTTAAATTTGGGTACCCTCAGCTATGCTAGTGACGTCATATTTTACGTCATAATTTGCCAATGGAATTGAATTTACAAGGGAATACACCATTTTTACAGCAGTCATAACCAAGACAATTAATACACATAATTTCATAAAATTCCATGCGTGGGCAAACTCCCATGTTAATTTCCCATACCCTGTAACAGACCCTTTAATTCCTCCTCGTGTTGACGAAAGAACAAATTACCCACTTCGTAATTCCGACCACTATGTAACCATGAGAACAAATAGCAGGTCCTACAGTAGGTCATTTCTACCATCAACTATAATTACATGGAATAACCTCCCAGTCACGATAAAGTCTGCCACAACAATAGCATCATTTAAACATATGCTTGCACAAAATAACACCAGAATTCCCGAATATTACTTTGAAGGTGAGAGAATGTTGCAAATTCTTCATACGCGTCTTCGAACTGAATGTAGTTCATTAAATGAACAGTTATTCCGTCGAAACCTAGTACCATCTCCGAATTGTTTATGTGGAGAAAAAGAAGACAATCGCCATTTTTTGTTGAACTGTCCTAGATACAATATATTTCGTCAGGATATGCTTAACTTAATTCAGTCAACAATCCCACAAAATATACCTATTAACTCAACCCTTCTGCTCTTTGGCGATCAAGAAACTCTTTCTATGCAGGAACATGCGCGGATCCAGAAATTTTCATGAGAGGGGGTCCAACGAAAATGGTAATTTTTGGTCACAGACGAGGGGGGGTCCAACCCCCAAAAAATCCCGAAATTACCTTTTTTTAGGTAAAATTTTCAAATTCCAGGGGGGTCCGGACCCCCGGTCCCCCCCTCTGGATCCGCGCATGAGGAAAACAGTTTTGTTTTCGCTGAAGTTCAAAAATACATCAAACTTACAAAACGATTTGCTTCATAATCGTGTATGCAAATTTAATTTCACTGTTTTGATTTAGAATCATCTGTGATGTATGTATGACTTGACAATGGAACTGTAGCTTGACGTGCTCTCTCTCTCTCTCTCTCTCTCTCTCTCTCTCTCTCTCTCTCTCTCTCTAACATTTAATCATTTTTGCACTTTATCCTTTTATTAATTAGACTACTTAAATTCATTGTACTTGGAAATATTATATATGCCATTCACGCATGCTCCTATCTAGTCACAGGAGATGATTTGCATAAGCGGAATGCTTGTTTTCAAATTCTGTTATGTAACTTCTACAAATTTTGTTTGTACATGTTCTTGAAATGTAAATAAATATTGTTTAAACCAAGCTTGGCATTTACCGCCTTCCTCGGAAATCAGCAGGTCTTCTTGCCTTACCACCTGTTGACTGGGTATTTACGATCAAAATTTCTAACTATATCTGTCGGATCAAGCCGTGCTTCTTTTTCTGCACTGACTAGAGATGATTAAAATTGTTCTGAAGCGCAGAGAGAGGGAGAGAGAGTCCTAAAATTGTTACGAAGCAGAGAGAGAGAGAGTACTTACCTAATGCTCCTCATATTTTCCATGGTTTAAGTTCGCCTGCTAATAAAACATACAACACAATAATGTACTACAATACACAAACTGAAACAACTCTATTGTGTTGTCCGTGCAATGACAAGGCAGTATTGACATGGTCCATTGCTTTGCCCAATTACGCAATTTTACATCGGTTGTCAGTACAGGTGCGTTCAGTTATTAATATACCCCTGCGATATTCAGAAATAAATTGACAACTCTTCTTGTTTTGGAACAATCGTCACTGGCAAGAAATGGACAACTGGATAAATTTGTTTATATAATGTGTTAAGTAAGTCTATAAATACTTACTCTGTATATAAAACTTCCAGATCTTGCGGTGTTGTATGCCTAAGTTGACTACATAACATATGGAGCCAAATTTTTAACAAAAGTTTCGCTGATATTCGAGTTTCAAAGATTCCACATGGAACCATGGTTAATGGTTTGTAATTTTGTTTGTAAATTATGAAAGAACAACCATTTTTGAACTACGGCAGAAAATTTGATTGACTGATTGATTGATTGGGGTTTAACGTCTCACCAACAGCTAAGGTCATATGGAGACTGGACCTCGGTTTATAGTCTCAATCCGAAGGACTGGAGAAGCCCGGGATCGAACCTGCGACCCCTGGTTTACAAGGCAAGTGGCTTAACCACTGCGCCACGGAGGCTTCAGCAGAAAATTTGGTATCTTTATGAGCACTATTAACAAAGTTACACCCTGATTTTCATTTATTGTACATTTTATAATTTCATGGTAAAGCGGTTGTTAATACAATATGGGCCACAACGTGAGAAAATGTACCTTTGGACAATTTTTGGAGAATAAGGAAAACAAAGTTACATTGAATGTTTAATGTTTCTAGAGTCCATTAGTCTTTATTTGACCAGATTACTTAACATGTAAGGTATTTTGTGAGTGATGACCAATTTACTTTATGGACCCTACAGACGTCATTGTCCTGAAAATTGACGTCAAAATTGCGTAGTGCATTTCTGCATGCCAGTAGAGCTTACAAAACTCGATGCATTTGCTTAAAATAGTTTATGCACTGGCCAGAACCTATTATTAAGATAGAAGCATACTATCCTTACAGGCAATCTGTCGTAATTATTTTGTCAATTTTTATGATGATGCGGTTGCTATGGTTACCGTTTAACGATAGATAATGCAAGATAATGTGTATTATGGGCTAAAACAAGGGCAGATAACTCCAAATATTAAAAAAATAATATGTTTTAAAAACTCATTTGTTTAGTAGCCCAGTGTTCTAAAATTACAAATACAGTGTTATTTCTAAAACCTATATTACATCATCTTTCCGCATTTTGCTGCTTTCTACTACTAATGTCAGAATGTCCGAAGGTATATTTTGTCGCGTTGAGGTTCATATAAAACTAAGAATGTCAGTGTTATTTTCCACGAAAACTAATATTCTACCAGAACGGTTTTACGACCAAAGCATGCTAGTGGGTTCCTTCATGAGGTAAGTATGTCTTAAAGCACTGTAGAGTCACCTATGGCTTTTGCTTCCAAAACGTGGGTTGGCATTTCATCATACAATTCATGGTTTGTTTTCTCGGCACAGAACACCATAGGGGACCGGGACTTTCACAGAGAAACTTTTATAGTTAGGCTATCTCTCACTGCTCATATTCATGATATTTAAATCCTCTTGTATATGTTTTAAGTCAAGGAAATCACCAGGACATTCAAAGATAGGCATTCCTCTAATATCAATAATATGTTTTGCTGATTAAGGATAAATAGAAAGACCATTGCCTTGCATAATGCCATTTTTGACATCCTTTAATGGCATGTTAATTTCCATGACTTAAACACTATAGAAGAGGTTGGGAATATCACGAAGATGAGATGTGAGTCATTACCTAACAATACAGCCC
This sequence comes from Rugalucina vietnamica, assembly GCA_964017185.1. Taxonomy (NCBI): domain Eukaryota; kingdom Metazoa; phylum Mollusca; class Bivalvia; order Lucinida; family Lucinidae; genus Rugalucina; species Rugalucina vietnamica. The sequence goes on along the minus strand of OZ024875.1, from coordinate 52,480,825 downwards.
GCTTAGCCCCTTGGTGCGTAGGAAAAAAATCATGAAACTGTATGATAAAATGCCAGCCCACGTTTTGGCAAAATACAAAGTCATGGGTCACTCCACATTGCTTTAAGACATGCTTATCTCATGAAGGAATCCACTAGCAAGCTTTGGTCGTAAAACCATCCTAGTAGAAAATAAGTGTTCTTGCAAAATAACACTGGCATGCTTAGTTTTATATTGTAACAACCGCTTTACCATGAAATTCTAAAATGTACAATGAATGAAAATCAGGGTGTAACTTTGTAAATAGTGCTCATAAAGACACCAAATTTTCAGCCGTAGTACACTTATGGTTATTCTTTTTATAATTTACAAACAAAATTACAAACCATTAACCGTGGTTCCATGTGGAATCTTTGAAACTCGAATATCAGCGAAATTTTTGTTAAAAATTTGGCAACAAAACTTTGGCTCCATATGTTATGTAATCAATTTAGGCATATGAAATCACAACATCTGGAAGTTTTATATACAGAGTAAATATTTATAAACACACAACACTTTATATAAACACATTCATCCAGTTGCCCATTTCTTGCCAGTGACGATTGTTCCAAAACAAGAAGAGTTGTCAATTTATTTCTGAATATCGCAGGGGTATATTAATAACTGAACGCACCTGTATAGAAAAGACATACACGTTTAGGCTAACGTTACCCATAACGGCGTAAGCATTTTGTTTTGTTTTTTTTTTTTTCGAATTTGGGTCCAGACTAGGCACTTATGCACCAGTTATGTGTATCCCCGGCCCCCGGGACCAGGGAATAGCAGGGCTTTTACCTTTTCAAATTTTAAAGCCCAGGTAAAAGCCCCGCCCTGCGGGGCCAAATTTTTGGTTAAACCCCTGGTAAAAGCCCCGGCCCCCGGGGACTGACTATATAATGAGGAACAGCAAATGACCTTAAAGCTGTTTGAATAATTTTAAATCACCTATTCCATGGTGGTGAGATTAGGCATAAGTTGTCATAGTGGTTTCAGAGAATTTGAACACACACACACACACACACACACACACGCACACACACACACACACACACACACACACCGAGCCTTTGGCAATATTAAATAGAATTAATACATGTTCTTGAAATTGTGCTTACTGGAATACAACAAATGTGACTTATTTTCATGAAATTAAATGTGAAAATACAGCTAAATGCTTCTGGCAGTTAATGCGAGACATTTATGTTTGAAAGTGTGGTTGGACACAAAAATGCAAGAAATGAATCTATGAGTGTTGACACAGACCAAATATATCTGTAAATGTTGCATATAGCAATAGAAGAGGGCAAACTTTGCACACATTACAGTTTCTGCAGACACCTTTATTTCCAACCTTATTGAATATATAACCTGATACACACATATATAGCAAAACTTAACTCCGGCTATTTTTCCTGCTATATTGGCGGGAAGTTAAAACCCCGGCACATCCCGGCACTGCCGGGACACATCGCAGGTTAAACCCCGGCACTTAAGCCCCGCTAAACCCCCGCTATCCCCTGTCCCGGAGGGGGGATACAAATGACTAGTGCATTACGTGAAGAGGAATTTGTACTCTTTCGTAATTAGTTCTGCAGATTAATGGCGTATTTTATTGGAACCTAGAAATAGGGTCCAAACTTTTTTTCTTGACTGATCCGTAAAGCCAAGACCTTGCCCTTCAAAAATCTGACTGATAGCACCTTGCCAGTATTGTGCATATTGAGGAAAACCAGAAGGCGTCGAAACGGCAGCCAAATCTAATGTTATCCATTGATTTGCCATGTCATTTGTGCAATATTTTGATGTAAAAACATACATTGGAAGTTAAATGACAACAAAATATAGAATTATCTTAATTATTTTTAAAATCATTTACTTTATTGAAGAAAAGGTGCTGAAACATTTTGCATGAACAGTCCCGGGCGTTCAGTTGCTGAAAACCAAATTACACACGGGACATCGACCAAGTTATGTTGATGTCATTCTTCCTTTAATGTTATAGTTCTTAACTGAATTTAAAATTTTGTTGTCCTTATATTTATGCTCTAGTTTATACCTTTGTACCGTTCTAAGCTCGTCATTAAAAGTAAGCTCATTCTTCATCATAAGATGGCAGTCATGACGGCTAACCGAAAAGGCAACATTGAACGCGGTTTCCGTCAAATAAACGTCTCTATGTGAATTATCCCTAGTACAGTACGACTGTACAAACCGCAATTTATGTTTAAATTCCATCACTTCTGTATCGAGGTCTTTTTCTGTAGCAGCCATTTCGTTGAATCGTTCTAAAAATTTGTCATAGATAAGATAATCGAGACGATTTGTCTGTTTGAATATTCCTTCCTCCTGTACTGAAACGTTCTGAATTTCAATGCCGGGAGAAGCATCTTGAAACTGGTTCTGCTTGATATAGAGAATGTCTTTGATAGTCCAGTTTAGATAGCGCTTCAACATGACCAAAGCTTCGTCAAACCTCTCGACCAGCATCACAAAGTCGAAGCGCTCTAATATCTTCTGTACAAACATGTTCACAGTGATTTCGTTCAAGGCAAAAAACTGTTTTATAGAGGACACTCCAAGACCGAAGTCAAATGCAAGACGATTAAATGTTTTAGAGATTTGAAGTGATTCAGGTTCGTATTTCAATGGATCTACAATTAAGTCATGTATAAAACTGGTTTGGTTCATTTTGCTGAGGTAGCTGAGATTTACAACATAGCGATAGTAGTAGGCCGCGGACACGAACCTTTGAAGCGGGTTTCGGACTATGGCTAGATAGAACGCATCGTCGTGCATCAGAAACTTAAATTTCGCCTCGTTGAAAACCGCATGGTTGCATATAATGTCATACTTTCCCGCTTTATCCAGAGGCGGAAGAATACTGAAGTAGTCATCCGGGTCTTTTGAAATATAATGACCTTCCTGTGGAAGAACGAAGCTTAAGTTATGTCCCGAACCGAACCGATATAGTATATTTTGAACGGTAGAACTTGCCGCCTTATGGACTTTCAAAAATGCAATATGCGTTCTTGGTTTATGTCTGGTCGTGACAAGATCAGTGAGTCCGAATTTTTTTCTGCTCCCACTTTTAGTATTGATTTTATTGTCTGGCGTTGTGCCCGTGGTGGGTGGGGTATTGGCTACCAATTCTTTTTCAGCAGAGATGGGTATTTGTATCGCTTGTTTTTGTTTCACTACAAGCACGACGAGAAGCACTGCGACGATAACCAAGCAGATGGCTCGAAGGTTTCTTCTGAAAAAGCAAGAAAACATAACTGAGCCGCATCATGAGAAACCCAACAATGTTGTGTCCGAACAGGTCTGACACAAACCGTGCTATACAAGCACAGAAGATGGATAGAGGCTGGAAATTTTTAGATTTAGGAAGACGAGGACTTGTAGTATACATGTAGCAAAACCGAAGACACTGATCAGCTTCTCTCTCTCTCTCTCTCTCTCTCACACACACACACACACACACACACACACACACACACACATTGATCACAAATTGATGATCAATAACGGTTGATAATTGCCATTCATGTATTTTCCACTGTGCGTCAGGAGATTTATACTTCAATATAAGCTTTTGCTTACCGCCAGATCCTGTATTATTTGATGAAATGAAAAAAGTGTCAATAAGCAATGCTTATTAAATACCCCCCGCAGTGTAACTGTTAACCACAAACATTAATTTTTCACAATAAAATTTCTTCATGCAAATGTCCTATAGGCCTACATGTTCGCATATCAAATAGTTCCATCAAAAACTGTGGTAGAGTTGATCGGCATGTGAATGCCTATACCTATAATAAAGCTAAGAAAACCATGCCCTCACCTGTAAAAAAAGCTAAGACAAATTGAATTGTGTTAGGACATATTGTCTGAGTTCTCATAGCAGTTATTTTGTCAAAAATTACATTTTCACAATAAAATTTCTTCGTGCAAATGCCCAATGGGTGTACTTTATGTAGGCATAATATCAAATTGTTCCATCAAAAACTGTAGTAGGAGTTGATCGGTCCATGAATGCCCTTACCAGTAAAAGAACCAAGGAAAATTTTCTAAGTTCTCTTAGCTTTCATTTTGTCAAAAATTACTTTTTCGCAATAATACTTCTTCATGCAAATGTCCAATTAGTGAATATCATGTAGGCACGATATCAAGAAGTTCCATGAAAAACTGTAGTAGGAGTTGATCGGCCCATGAATGCCATTACCTGTAAAAAAGTAGGAAAAATTGTCTAAGTTCTCATAGCTGTCATTTTGTTAAAAAAAAAAAAAAAAAAAAAAAAAAAAAAGTGCAATAATACTTCTTCACGCAAATGTCAAATTGATGTACATCATGTAGGCATAGTATCAAATTGTTCAATGAAAAACTGTAGTAGGAGTTGATCGGCCCGTGAATGCCTTTACCTGTAATAAAAGTAAGGAAAATTGTCTAGGTTCTCATAGCTGTCAGTTTGTCAAAAATTACTTTTTCGCAATAATACTTCTTCATGCAAATGTCCAATTAAAGAACATCATGTAGGCACGATATCAAATTGTTCCATCAAAAACTGTAGTAGGAGTTGATCGGCCCATGAATGCCATTACCTGTAAAAAAGTAAGAAAAATTGTCTAAGTTCTCATAGCTGTCATTTTGTAAAAAAATATTTTTTCGCAATAATACTTTTTCATGCAAATGTCCAATGGGTCTGCATCATGTAGGCATAATATCAAGAAGTTCCACCAAAAACTGTGTTAGGAGTTGATCGGCCCGTGAGAGCCCTGAATCTGAATCTGAATCTGAATAGTTTACTGGTGACACGCCAAATGACATTATTTCACCAGGGGGTTCGGATGGGGGAGAAATTAGTCCCTTGAACGCACGAGTGAAGCGAACTTGGACACACAATCATCTGACATTTCAGCAGTAGAAAACAGAGAGTCAGGGAGGTCATTCCAGTCCCTGATAGTCTGGGGAAAGAAACTACATTGATAGGCCTCTATACTAGCAGATGGAAGCTGAAATGCATTGGAGTGGCTATTTCTACAACGCCTAGTCTTTGGGATAAGGTCATCTGTAGGTATTCTGGCTTTACCCTTCAGACCTTTGTATAGTAATATAAGTCGATTATCCGTCCTCCTTTTCTTGAGAGATTCCCATTTGAGTTGTTCAAGAATGCCAGTCATACTACCTTCCTCGAAAGTATAATTCCTAGTTACAAATCTAGCGGCACGATTCTGTACCTTCTCCAATTCCTCCTGGAGGCATTAAGTATGAGGATCCCAAACAGAACTTCCATATTCCAGGACTGGGCGCACCAGTCCTTTATAAGCTGCTTCTTTAACATCTTGGGGGCAAGAAAATAAGTTTCTCCTCAAGAATCCAAGTGTTCTGTTGGCTTTAGTACAGATATTATTGATATGGGTATTCCACTTGAGGTCATTTGTAATTGTTACACCTAGATATTTAATGCTATCAACATTTTCCAATACCGTTCCCTCGAGGATGTACGAGGCCTCATTTTTATTTATCCGCTTATTTGTCAGCTGCATCATGTTACATTTGACAGGTTGAAATCTCATGCCCCATTTTCGGGCCCAGCTCCCTAAAAGGTCAATGTCTTTCTGAAGTTTCAATGTGTCTTCTACTGTTCTAATTTCACGGTAACAAACACAGTCATCAGCAAAAAGCCTGATTTGAGAGTCAATGCCAACGGGTATGTCATTTATGTACAAGGAGAACAACAATGGACCGAGAACGGTGCCCTGAGGGACACCAGACACAACAGGGGCCCAGTCAGATTTAACACCATTAACTACTACCCTTTGCTGCCTGAAGCACAAAAAAGCATTTATCCATTCCAATGTCTTTCCACCTATACCATAACTAAACAATTTGCTTTTAAGAAGTTCATGTGGAGGGGTGTCAAAAGCTTTTTCAAAGTCCAAAATAAAAGTGTCAACCTGACCCTTTTTGTCCAATATTTTTGCCCAATCATTTATTACTGTAATCAACTGAGTTTCACAACTATGCCATTTTCTGAATGCATGCTGTTTTTCCGACAAAAGATTATACTGGTCAAGATGACCCATGATATTTGAGCAGACAATATGTTCTAGAAGTTTGCAAGGAATACAAGTCAAAGAAACTGGGCGGTAATTACAAGCAAGGGACCTGTCACCTTTCTTGAAAAGTGGACAAATATTAGCAAGTGACCATTCCTTGGGGATTTCACCCGTATTGATTGACTGCTGGAAGAGATGTGCAAATACAGGTCCTAATTCTTTTGCCAACTCTTTTAGGACTCTAGGATGGAGTTCATCAGGTCCTAAGGCTTTAGATGGGTTCAGACCTTTAAGGAGTTTTGTTACTCCTTCCTTTGTAACAACAATTTCATCCATGAATGGGGCCGACCTATCCAGAAGTGGGACTTGGGTGTGTACCCTTTTGGTGAATACATCTGTGAACTGTCCATTAAATTCTTCTGCTTTTTCGAAATCTGATTGAGCAATACCACTTCCATTTTTCTTTTTCAAAGGGGGAATGCCTTGGGTATCTTTCCTCTGACTATTGATATACCTATAAAAATCCCTGGGATTAGCCTTAACGTCCCCTACCAAGTTATTGACATAAAGGTCATGCTGCTTCCTTACATCAGCTTTGATTTCCCTTCTTAAGTTTTCAAATTTAGATCTAATTTTTGCACTTCCAGTTTTCTTAGCTTTTGCATGAGTTATATTTTTCCTGCGAATCTTCCTCCTTATCTCAGGAGTTATCCATGGGACAGAAGAGACAGAGCGACTTGTTTTTGATGGGATATGCTTATCTGCCGAGTCCTGAATGAAAGATGTAATAAGATTGAAATTTTTTGCAAAAAATGTATTCCCTGCAAAAAAGTACTTATACGACCTAATGACAAGCCGTGGTTCACATCTGAACTAAGATATAATATTCGCATCCGTGATCGGTTACGTAGGAAAGCAATGTTATCACGATCTATTACTGATCTTCAGAAATTCAAACAACAACGTAATAAAGTAAACAATATGAAGAAATTTGCAAAAGATAATTATAATAACAATATAGAAGATATGATTTCTAACACCGAGCGGGGCAGCAAAACGTTTTGGCAAGTAATGGGCAGATTCATGGGAAAAGGTAACTCTGACTCAGTCATTCCTCCTCTGAAAATGTCAGATGGCAATTATGCATTCACTGATTTAGAAAAAGCCACCACCTTGAATAATTATTTTTGTAGCATTTCATCTGTAGATGATAGTAATACGGAATTGCCCTTTTTCGAAAATAGGACAAATACAGAAATTAATGATATAAACATTTTAGTTTCCGAAATCGTAGATATTCTAAGCTCCTTGAAGGTAAATAAAGCGAGCGGTCCAGACGGCATCAGTCACAGAATGCTTAAAAATACTTGCAAGACTATTGCTATTCCTTTATGTAAACTGTTTAATAAGTCACTCCAAAGTCGTATATATCCACGTATATGGAAGTCCGCTACAGTTATGCCAATATTTAAGAAAGGAGACAAATCGGAAGTAAGCAATTATAGGCCAATTTCCTTGATAAGTTGTGTCGGGAAAACATTTGAACGCGTTGTATTTAAACATGTACACAATTATTTACTGTCAAATTCCTTAATATATAAATACCAATCCGGTTTCCTTCCAGGACATTCAACTGTACACCATTTGATAGAACTAGTTCATCAAACATGTCTTGCTCTTGAAGACCGCAAAATAAATTGTCAAATTTTCTGTGATATATCGAAAGCTTTCGATAGGGTTTGGCACCGGGGCCTAATACATAAACTTGAAAAATATGGAATAAAAGGCAATCTTCTAGCATGGTTTGAAAATTATTTGTATATGAGATTTCAAACCGTTTCTATAAATAATTCACGTTCTTCGTCTGAATATATTTCAGCAGGTGTTCCACAAGGGTCAGTTCTTGGACCGATGCTATTTTTAATATACATAAATGATATTTCCGAAGCATTAACAGGAATAGCCCGATTATTTGCAGATGACACTTCCCTTAGTTATTCCTCCGCTGATCCCGTAGAACTCGAGAGCATTTTAAATCAAGATTTGAATAAACTTAGTACCTGGGCTAAAATTTGGCTTGTGATATTCAATGCAACAAAAACCGAAGTAATGATAACCTCCAATATTTTCTTTGATTATGATATTAAGCTTGCCATGGATAATACCATTCTTAAAATTGTAGAAGCACACAGGCATCTGGGTGTAACTCTATCGTCAAGCAATAAATGGACGGTTCATATTAACGCTATTATTCAGTCTGCTGCAAAACAAGTATCTTTCCTTAGGAAAATAAAATATAGATTCTCAAAAACCACCCTAAATAAAGTTTACTGTACCTACATTAGACCATTATTAGAATATGCGAGCGAAGTATGGGATGGATGCACTCAAGCTGATTGTACAAGGTTAGAACAAGTTCAGTTAAATGCCGCTAGGATCGTGACAGGCTTACCTATCTTTGCCTCACAAAACTCATTATATTACGAAACGGGATGGGATACACTTGCTGACAGACGCAAAAATAAGAAGCTGAATTTAATGTACAAAATAACAAGCAATGAAGCCCCTTCGTATTTATCTGACCTACTGCCAAATCGAGTAAATGAAGTTGGAAATTACAATCTAAGAAATAGTGATAACTATCAGATACGCTTTTCACGTTTATGCTCCTTTGATACATCCTTCTTCCCAGCAACACTTAGATTATGGAACGATCTAGATCAGTCAATCAGAAATTCCTCAACCATAGCAGAATTTAAAAGTAAATTAAAAACGCAAAGCCACAAGGACCGAGCTCGTGATTTTCTCAATAACGGCGACAGGAAATTAACGATCCTCCTAACAAGAATTCGCCACAACTGTAGTAGCTTAAACGCTGATCTCCATAGAGTAAAGATAGTGCCATCTCCCACTTGTAGCTGTGGTGCTCTCCATGAAAGTTCGCACCATTTCTTTTTCGAATGTAGTAACTATATTAACCAACGTAACAACCTTCTCAGGGACTTAAGCTTTATTCCTATTGTAACACTAGATACTTTATTGTATGGCTGTTCGACCTTTGATGAACAACGTAATTCTCAAATCATTAATGCAGTATTGATTTTTATCAAAGACAGTAACCGATTTGACTAAACAGACCGTGTATTGGATACCAAAATATATTAAGTATTAGGTTTTAGAATTGTGTTTCCAAGAAAATACAAACTTATACTTTGCTATAAGTAGCCGCCACCGCTCATGACCACAACCTGTATGCGACATGTATGTAATATAAAATGAACTGTTTCATCACTGTACCATCAGCACTAGCTAGATGAGCTGAGGGAGAGGACTTCATAATGTTGATATAACTTGTGTCTTATCCCATTGTTAGTTGATTGCAATAAAATATGTTTAATCTAATCTAATTGAAATTTTCCTGAACCGAACGGGTATCCGAGTAGCCATTGAAATACTTTTCCTTTGCAAATTTTAATGTTTCTGCCCTCATAGATTCATAATCACCTTTCTGGTACCGATACACCTTCCTCCGAGGTTTCTTAATGGGGGGAATAACAATCTTCAGCGTTCCAGAAACAATATCATGATCACTGAGACAATCTGGGGAGTGAATGTCTACAAACTGATTGGGAAGAGAAGTGATAATCAAGTCCAAAGTATTTCTTTCTCTGGTAGGGAAGTGGACTAATTGATCAAATCCATGATCAATAATAATGTCAACCAAAATTTGACCTTCAATCCTACTCAATGGTGACCCACATTTATTGTGTCTGTCCGGCCAGACAATATCTCCAAAGTTGAAATCCCCTAGGACGTGAACTGAGGGGGGTTTATTTCCTTTATGTTTATCCCTAATTTTGTTAAGCTGCTCTCTGAACAAAGTATCAAATTTCTGTAGGTCTTCCAAAGGTGTCAAGTTTTTATCACTATGGGGTGGCCTATACCAGCTTGCAACAAAATGTGCGGTTTTATTAGCGAATACTTTTACCCAAACTGATTCTGACTTATTTTCTAATTCTGTTATTGGCATGTGTGGGATATCCTTGTGAATAAGTAACATGACACCACCACCATCAAGAGTTCTGTCCTTCCTGTACACACTATATGGGAAAGTTTCCGGAAACAATTCTGAACTTGAAATAGAACTGTCAATCTTTGTTTCTTGAATCGCCACAATCTGAGGTTCATGAAGATCAATGAAAGCCAACAACTCAAGCTTTTTACCTCTAATGCTGTTGATGTTTATACTGAAAAATTGCAACCCACCAATAAACTTGCTTTTGCTTGTCAAAGTTGAGGGTGCTGAGGACTTAGTTTTATCACTGTTTCCAAGTGGATTAAACCTATTTTCACTTTCCAAATTTAACTGTTCGTCAAAAAAAGAGTCAGAAAAATTGAAGAAATCACATTTTGGACAAATCCAAGTACAGTTTGTGTTTTGCATGGTTTCATATTGTGAATCGGATAGAAAGGAGCAGTCATTGTACACCCACATATCACATTTGTCACACTGAACCGCCTTGTGGCAATTGAGAACTAAACCACTGCAAAGGCTACACTCAGCCTTGCAGTTTGAACAATACTAAGATTCACTACCAGATTCTAATTCTTGCAATTCTTCCTTTCCAAGGTTGGCACATGATGCGTGGAAACGCTTTTCACAATCTGCACATTCTACTACCTGATCAGCTGCCTTACCTTACAGTATTTTTTACATAGACGACACTGAAATCTAGGTCCCGGGTTCATTTCGATGTCTCCGGCCAAAACAATTAAAATGAGAAGATTTGTTCCATTTGAGTTCTTAAAGCTGCGTAAACCCTCTGATCCTCTTCGGTTACCAATTTTCCTTGTGAAAGCCAAGCTCTGAGCAATTCCACCAACTGATTTTCCAAATGCTATACAACAGTCCTGGTTTGCATTTAAAATATCTCCTGATGTTGTCCACTTCCAAACACAGAGTCCGAAAACCAAAAACAAAGCCAACCTGAGGAGCAGCGGACAAGACTTCGGTGTATGGAAACTACGCACAGGTTTTTTTCCACCCCGACAAGTCAACCGCCCCACAGATGGACCGACAAAACCTGAAACCAAAAACAAAGCCAACCTGAGGAGCAGCGGACAAGACTTCGGTGTATGGAAACTACGCACAGGATTTTTTCCACCCCGACAAGTCAACCGCCCCACAGTTGGACCGACAAAACCTGAAGCCATGAGTTCCGATTCAAATGATTAAATCTGAATCTGAATCTGAATAGTTTACTGGTGACACGCCAAATGACATTATTTCACCAGGGGGTTCGGATGGGGGAGAAATTAGTCCCTTGAACGCACGAGTGTAGCGAACTTGGAGACACAGTCATCAGACATTTCAGCAGAGGAGATAAGTGAATCAGAGAGGTCATTCCAGTCCCTGATAGTCTGTGGAAAGAAACTACTTTTGTACGCTTCTTTGCTAGCTGAAGGTATCTGAAAAGCCAAAGAGTGTTGATTTCTACAACGCCTATTCTTTGGGATAAGGTCATCTGTGGGTATTCTGGCTTTACCCTTTAGACCTTTGTATAGCAATATAAGTCTACTATCCTTCCTCCTTTTCTTAAGAGATTCCCATTTCAGTTGACCTAAAATGCCAGTCATGCTCCCAGTTTCAAAAACATAATTTCCCGTCACAAACCTTGCCGCACGATTTTGTACCTTTTCCAGTTCTTCCTGGAGGCCATGAGTGTGAGGGTCCCAAACTGAGCTCTGGCCGCACCAGTCCTTTATAAGCTGCTTCTTTCACATCTGGGGGACAAGAATACAAATTTCTCCTTAAGAATCCGAGAGTTCTGTTAGCCTTTGTACAGACATTGGAAATATGAGTATTCCATTTCAAATCATTTGTGATAGTTACACCCAGGTATTTTATGCTTTCAACGTTTTCCAGTACAGTGCCCTCAAGGGTGTAGTTAGCCTGTATCTTACTAGACCGTTTATTTGTCAGCTGCATCATGTTGCATTTGACGGGTTGAAATCTCATTCCCCATTTCCTAGCCCAACTGCCTAAACGATCAATGTCTCTCTGAAGTTTCAATGTATCCTCTTCATTCTTGATTTCACGATAGCAAACACAATCATCAGCAAAGAGTCTTATTTCAGACTCAATGTCTGCTGAGATGTCATTTATATACAAGGAAAACAGCAAGGGGCCGAGAACGGTGCCCTGAGGGACACCCGACACAACTGGAGCCCAATCCGATTTAATACCATTAACCACTACCCTTTGTTGTCGGAAACAAAGGAAAGCATTTATCCAATTCAGTGTTGTTCCACCTATTCCACAGCTAAACAATTTGCTTTTAAGGAGTTCATGGGGAGGAGTATCAAAAGCCTTTTCAAAATCGAGTATAAAAGTGTCGACCTGGCCTTTTTTGTCTAAGATTTTGGCCCAGTCATTTATCACTGTAGTCAACTGAGTTTCACAGCTATGCCATTTCCTAAATGCGTGTTGCCTGTCCGACAAGAGTTCATGTTCATCAAGATGGGCCATAATATTTGAGCATACAATATGTTCAAGAAGCTTACAAGGAATGCATGTCAAAGAAACAGGGCGGTAATTGCGGGCAAGTGACCTGTCGCCCTTCTTAAACAGGGGGCAAATATTAGCAAGAGACCATTCTTTAGGAATTTCACCTGTATCAATTGACTGCTGGAAGAGATGGGCGAATACCGGCCCTAATTCCACAGCCAGTTCCTTTAGGACTCTGGGATGAAGCTCATCAGGCCCTAAGGCTTTAGACGGGTTTAGACCTTTGAGAAGTTTGGTCACCCCTTCCTTTGTGACCACAATATCATGCATGAATGGGGCAGATCTATCCATAAGAGGGACCTGTTTGTATTCACTTTTGGTGAAAACATCCGAGAACTGACCATTAAATTCTTCCGCCTTCTCAAATTCGGATTGTGCAATTCCACTTCCATTTCTCTTTTTCAACGGGGGAATACCTTGAGTATCTTTTTTCTGACTGTTTATGTACCTGTAAAAATCTCTAGGATTAGCCTTAACATCTCCTACCAAGTTGTTCACGTAAAGATCATGCTGCTTCCTGATATCAGCTTTGATCTCTTTCCGTAAAGATTCAAATTTAGATCTAAATTTTGCACTACCAGTCTTTTTAGCTTTTGCATGAGTTGCATTTTTTCTGCGAATCTTCCTCCTTATTTCAGGTGTTATCCAAGGGACAGAGGAAACTGAGCGACTAGTTTTTGAGGGGATATGTTTATCTGCCGATTCCTGAATAAACGATGTAATGAGATTGAAATTTTCCTGAACCGACCGAGTATCTGAGTAACCGTTAAACAAAAGACCTTCAATCACTCTATGAAAAAAGTGGGTGGGGGAAGGTCAATCCAGAAAAACTATTCAGATACTTTTATGACAGATCGTTGCAGCCCTGCTAGAGTCGTTCATTGTCACTGTCAATGAAGCTTGAACAAATTCTGGTCCAAAAGCTTGTCAGCTCTCAGGCCAAAAAGTTTCAAGAAAAGTGATTTTTTAAGTAAAGTATGAATCGTTTTGGCGCGAATCGCACGACTAAGAAAATCTAAGAAAATCGATGCTTAGACTCTTTATTTGGGAAAAAACAGCGACCAACAATGAGAAATTGCAGGTCCCAAACTTCCTGACCCAAAGTCGGGATAGTTTACTGACAAAAACAATGGGAAATTCGGAAAATAATAGAAAAATTCTGTGCCCTTACCTGTAAAAAACTAAGAAAATTTGTCTAAGTTCTCATAGCTGTCATTTTGTCAAAAATTGTTTTTTGGCAATAATATTTCTTTATGAAAATGTCCAATAGGTGTACATCATGTAGACATAATATCAGAAAGTTTCAACAAAAACTGTGGTAGAAGTTGATCGGCCCGTAAATGCACTATCTTCACTGTATACAAAAGCCATCAAGAACCATAAAGGGAAGTAACTCAGAAGGGACTGGCCCCTAGCCCCTTATTTTTGCAGATGCCTGCAAAGTTTCATGAAATTCCATCAATGGGTCTTCAAGATATTAAAGAAACAAAACGTTACGGACGGACGGACGCACAGACGCACGGACGCACAGATGCACGGACGGACGGACAACGTGAAAACAGTATACCCCCCTTAAAACTTCGTTTTGGCGGGGGGTATAAAATGTATAAATGTTTAAATATATTTGAGCTGCCCCGTGGGAAAACCAACAATGTGGTTTCTGACAAGGCCCGACATAAACCGACCTGTACAGTCACAGAAAAGAGCTAGAATCTTGAAAATTCGGATTTAAGTAGAAGAGGAACTGTACTATCCGAGTAGCGAAAACAAAGGCGCTGATCAGCTTCGCAGTTACTGCGAAGCTGATCTGCGCCTTTGTTTTCGCACTATATGCAGATTGTTGGTTTTCCCATGGAGCGGCTCATTTGATGAAATAATATTGTTTAAACCAATTGCTGCGAACAATTCTATGTTCATTTAGTTTTACCTATCATCCGCAGATATCGGTAAAAATGTAAATAAACAATGGAGATATTTATATCAAGGTGTATCAAGTAAAAAGCAGCAAAACTTGTCATTTGCAAGTCCGCATAATGGCATGTTCATGTGCAGATTGCAGGCTTCTCATACAAAAGTAAATTTACCAACGAAAGAAAAAAAAAAAAAGAAAGAGAAAGAAAAAGAAAGAAAGAATTAAGGGAAAAAAATAAGAAGAAATACCTAGAAATGCGTGAACATTCCATGAATACAACACTGATATCCAGACTAATAATGTGGCACCGTTCAGCCGTTCAAATTATAAACATCACATGTGAACTTTGCAAATGGCTCAACAATACAATGAATGGACCTACGGACAATCAGTTAAATCGATTATATAAACAGTTTCAGACCATTAACCTAGTTTTATTTGTTCTAAAATACAGTTATTCACAAAAAATGTTTAATGCAATAAGCAGTATTCAGTATTGTTACTACTGAATTAATAATGATATGCAAGTATGAAATACGACACTTCTCGGCGCGGTGTATCACCTCTGGCGCGTTAAACATCAGAAGAGTCCAAATGGAAGCGCGTGAAAGGAAAATCGGGACGAAAAGTCGCAAGTTTTCAGTTTAATTCGGTTCCACGCGCAGAATGTTTTTGTACGATTACAATTTGAGTAGTCTCGTGCTGTAAAGGTGACACACCAGAGGCCGAAATGGAGCTATAACATGCAGGTGGTTTTGCCAAGAATTAGGTATAAAATGAAATTGCATCAACATTTTATATCCTGATATTGCAGAATTAATTTGTATTGTATTCCAGACTAATTCAGGAGAAATGAGAAATTGATCAACATTTTCGGTCGATTCGTTTTTGAAATATTCTTAAAAACCTTACTAGGTGCGTTGGGAATTTGTTAAGTGGTCATGTGACCAAGATTCCGTGAACAAACTTTCATTCCCTCTACCCATGCAGGCTCCACATAAAATTTCAACTTGATCGGCCGAGCGGTTTCAGAGAAGAAGATCTTTGAAATTGTGGACGACGACGGACGACGACGAATGACGACGGACGGACGCCGGAGCATGCCTATACTATAAGCTTACCTTGTGAGCTAAAAACGCACAGATAGGCAGTGATCAAGAAAAGGCGCAATCAGAAAGAAATTCCCACTCCAAAAACTAAATTGACAATTAGGTACTTATACCATGTATACTAAGAAAACATATAGTAAGCCAGGTGAGCAGCTATTTCCCAGTAGTCGGTCACTCAGTTACCCGAACTTAATAGGGCTGTCACACATTCGCGTATCGACTCACGTATCTACGGCGTATCGAGATACGAAAGGTACGCCACACGTACGTCGTAGATACGTGGGCATACGTAGCTCATACTCTTCGATACGTAGCTCATAGTCTTCATACGCCGAGGTGCTACGTTTTTTTATGTGTGCACTTAAAATTCGTAGCACGTACGTAGCAGGTTCGATACGTCGTACATACGTCATACATACGTGGTACATACGAAAGCAACGTGGCAGGTACGGCGTAGATACGTAGCTCATACTCCTGATACGCCACACGTACGTAGCGGTTAACATGCCACGTAACCGTGACGTATGTACAGCGTACCTTTCGTATCTGCTACGTATGTGTGGCGTATCCTCGAATGTCTTTTCGTATCTACGGCAGTAGTAATCATCCATTACTACTTATGGCGTATCAGCGACGTACGTGTGGCGTATCTCGCGTATCAATGGCGTATGTGCTACGTATGTGCTACGTTTGTTTCGCTGCTGTGGAGTATGTGTGACGTATTAGGAGTATTAGGAATATTTTGCGGCGTTCCAAGAGAATCTTAATGCTTCTATATGTATTTTTTAGTTTTTCCGAAGTCATGGAACAGATGATTCTCACGGTTCGGGGTGTCGTGCAGGGTTCTTATATGGCTACGCTTGGTGTAGCCTCCGTCATTGTTCATGTCGTCTTACGACCAGGATGGAGAGCTTAAAGATGTTCACCCACCAACACGACGACGACGACGACCACCACCTCGTTTTTTTTTCTTCGGTGTTAATCTAGATTATCTAGATTTCTCCGGTGGCATCTTCGACCTCTGATAATTGCTAACTATAATGTGCGAATCGCATGAACAAAGTGAACACAACCGTTTGTTCTCATATGTATTAAAAGCAATTGGTACAGAACAGATACGCCGCAGATAAGAATGGAACGTAGTACATACGCCGTAGATACGTCTCGCGTACTCTTCATACGCCATACATACGTCACACGTACGTAGCACATACGCATTGATACGCCGTACATACGAAAGTGAAATTCCATACGAATACGGATACGTCACGGATACGCCACGGGAACGTAGCAGGAACGTCACACGTACGTGGTGCATACGCCTCTCGCGCAAAATAAGGCTCATACCTCGGCGTATCGACATTTTCATAGATACGTGAGCGATACGCCGCTGATACGTGAATGTGTGACACAGCTATAACTAAAATATAAAAATGTACATTAGGTTCAAACAGCACAAAAGTTCGACTCCAAAACATAAAACAAATAGAACCACAAAAGATGTATTGCCTTAGAACAATCAGTAATATAAAATTACTGGGGGCTTAAACAGGTTTTACAGCCCTGGCCATAACCTCACCCTCATCTTCTGCAGTGGCTTACAACATTTAGTTGTTCGGTCGTCGTGGTGAAACTCTCTCCCCTGCAATAGTTAACAAACAAACTACATTAGGAACATACGCAAAGCAAACGCCAACGCATCGCAAAGAGCTTCACTAAAAACAACGCAAGATTGTTACAAACTAAAACTACGCGACAGGCAAACTGGTGCCGTAAGGGGATGGAGGAGCGGCAAAAAAAAAAAGAAAAAAAGAAAAAAAAAAGAAATAAAAAAAAATAAAGGACAAAAAAATAAATCATGATACCCACCATGATGAATAAAAAACGAGGACTCACAGATTCAGTAAGCTTCCCGACGATGGAGATCCCTGGGCGCAAAAAATAACTTACTAAATCAGGAGCCAAAGAAAACACAAAAATATCGTTCGGGTAATCTTACCATTGCCGCGTGATGGAGAATCAGGACACAGAACAAATCGCTTTGTCCAATAGCAGTGATATGGGAAGCCTTCTCGAATTCAAACAGACTGTTCTTGAACTTGATAGCGACCTAAATAGCACCATTTCAACAATGTCCCCTGATACATCGGTGACGCAAGAATCTGAATATTTGGATGATCAGTTTGAAGGGACATTAATTTTTATAAAACAAAAAAAGAAGCGTCACATATCTCCGTGAGCTTTGTTTCAATTTTTTTCTACAGTGCATTTCAAAGCAAGTTTCTAGCAGATTTCTCAAGTAGCATAGAAAAAGACAATTCACAATCTATTTACACATGCACAACGCATATCCAGAGCCTCAAATGCGGTCTCCAGCTTGACAACAATGGTAAAATTGTCAAAATTACAGGCGCAGGTCGGTTCGTATGGAGAAGGGATAATTTTCCCAAGATAACCAGGTCGATATTCAAACAATACGTTATTTTATCAGAGAAAGCTAATGACTCGTGTGAAAAGCAAATGAAAGAAAGTAATGAAAATACGATTCTTACAAGTACACCATTTATTCGAAGAACAGACACAGTTCAAGAACCAAACTTTCACAGCACACCGATACTTCAAAGTCGTAGATGGTATTTCTAACTACAGTACACAAGCTACACCGGGACCGGGGCCTCAGTTAATCAGCAATACGCATCAGTCCGCGTTTGGGTTCACGCCGATTGTTCAAATGACAATGCCGCCAAATGTTATTATGCATCAACCAGCTTTCGGTTACGATTCAACTTAACTAATACTGTTTCCCAGATTGATGACAATCCACCCGTTGGAACTGACATGCAGATACCCAATGACTGTAGTGCGTTTCCACAGTTTGTTGGTAACGGTTATTTACTATCACATGAACAAATGATGAGAAATGGACCAGTACTCAGGGACTAACAAAAGACTAATCAGAACGCTCAACTAAGTTATAATACTAGAAATACGACAGAACCGGGATCACCAAAATACACCTGTCAGCCTTTACCTATAACAGAGTCGCATACCATAACGGAAAATCAGCAGCCAGTCATGCAACAGATAGCGCCTGAGGGAAACAACCCTGTGTTGAATGAAGAAACTCTGTTAAATATCATCAAAAGTATTAAGAATTTGGAGTCGTTACATAAAGACATGAAAAGTTCCATTCTAACATCTGTCGAGTCCAAACTTCAGGAAATGATAACCACTTTAGTCAGTGCTTTTGATAATTCAAAGACATATTCTGAAGCTGTCCAGAAATCACCAATTGTCATAGATACCAGCAGTGCTGACGAAGGATATTTTAACAACACAATTGATACAACAGCAGATGCTAACTCTTCTCAGACGATTCCAAAGACTGTGTATCCCATTGTTAGACGTACAACTTCTTGTGCTATTACTGCAGCTGGTGTTGTGCCGTGTGGCGGCCCTAAAAAGTCTCCCCGTACATCATCCATAGTGCAGATTATATTTTCCTTTTGGTCCTTTAAGTTCAGAGAGGATATTTTGAGAAATCAGAAAATTATTATCGGTTTAGATTCATATTCTAACCAACGTTGAATATATTTGGCCCCATTTCGATTATACTAGTCTTTGTATCGACTAGCCGGCTGAAAGATGAAAAATTACTGTAACTCTCTTTGGCTTCATGTTGCCAAATCTAAAGGGTCACTGACGAGGCTTGAATAGCCGAAACCGCGGTATGGCCCATCACCTTTATATCGAAAATATGCTCACTGCTCTAAAAGGATCTCAGATTTATTTTTATTCAACTGAAAGGCAGATTCCCACACCTAAGCATATTCCTGTGCATGTATCTGACAGGCATACAGCGACAATACAGCGTAATACGGAATCACAAGACAGACCTAGACAGCTCAATATCAACAAGAATATTGTCGCTTCCTCAGCAGCCTCGTCAAAGAAGAGAACATTATTAATTTGTGACTCGATCTTAAACCCAATAAATCCGAAAGGTATTGAAAGGGGAATACTGAAGCATTCAAAAAGTGGAGCGAAAATCTCTAATGTAGTAGATGACATTGGAACATACAACTTGAAATCGTTCGATGCTGTAGTCGTGTCTGTTGGTGGGAATGATGCGAGCAGTAAAACTGATATAGAACTGTTTGAGGAGAAATACGACCAATTTATAAGTATAGTAAAAGCAGAGAATCCAGATTGTGAACTGTATATATGCTACATATCTCCTCGCGGTGACACCGATGTTCGAAACTACAATGAGTGCATCAGTCAACTAGGAAAATACTGGGAGAAACATAAAGTAACATTAATTACAGAAACGGAAACCTTCTTCTACGGCAAAGATGAACTACCCACATCCCGTTATTTTGGAAATGATGGAATACATTTGTCGGGTTCTGGTGTAAAGCGACTACTGCACGCGATTGATTGTAAAATACACATCGTTGCAGATTTTGACTTGTGTACCTTCAAGTCAAGTGGATCGGGGAACAGGCGAGACTACACATCACGACGTCCAGATACATCCCTAGTAGCTGGTGTGCGTCAACGCCGATTTGTTCCTGCAGCAAACAGAAG
Organism: Rugalucina vietnamica; assembly: GCA_964017185.1. Classification (NCBI taxonomy): domain Eukaryota; kingdom Metazoa; phylum Mollusca; class Bivalvia; order Lucinida; family Lucinidae; genus Rugalucina; species Rugalucina vietnamica. The sequence goes on along the minus strand of OZ024875.1, from coordinate 52,460,569 downwards.
GAATCAAAACGGTCGAAGCGGTTGGTACCATGGACAAAGAGGAAACAACGCTTACGACGGGAGGTCTAAACGAAGGTGTTTCGCATGTGGAATGGTAAGACTGTTGGAACTCTGTATAGGGACTCGGCATTACTGCCAAAACCGAAACAGGTGCCTTTTTGAAGAGTAACAATGTATTTAGTGTTTTAAACAATTTATGTAGTAAATGTAATTATCTTCAATGCGCCTGTATACAAACCGATTTACAAGACATTTCTAGTGTTATAACGTGTTTTTTCAATATTTGCATACAGAGACTTCTCATCAGTTTTGTGATTTTAGTGAAGAAATGCAAAAGTATCCGTTCAAAATAGAGTTTATAGTATTGTAAATGATCATTCAACAATAGAGTCTAATATAGTAATGCTGAACAAAGCCAAAGTTTAGATCACATGCTTCCTCCTTTTACATGTAACACTTTATCTGTAAATAGTGTGCAAGAGTCCGATACGCAATCGTTGGACAATAACGATGGTCAATCTACTTTTAATTGCAGACTAAGTGAAAGTCAGTCTTTTATAAATAATTCTAATTCTAGTAATTCTGAAGAAACTGTAGTGAATTTAGGAATGAGAAAGAAAGGCTTGAATATGGGCTTTTTAAATGTTCATGGGATATCTTCAAAATTTTCAGAAATTGAAATTCTTTTAACAGCTAAATATAATGAGAATGTGCACGTTTTCAGCATGTGTGAAACAAAATTAAACAGTAGGAAATTAACTAGTGCTTTTAGAATACCAGGGTTTCATTTGCCATTTCGAAAAGATAACCACACAAATGGCGGTGGAGGCATACTTGTTTACGTTAAAGATCATATAATAGCAAAACGCAGAGAGGATCTTGAGTCAAATGACATTGCATGTTTATGGTTGGAAATTTCGCCAAATAAGGGAAAATCCTTTTTACTCGGGTCTCTTTATCGAAATCCTACAGAAAGGGTTGAATGGTTGGACCGGTTTGAGCAATTTTGTGAACATGCATTAAACGAAGGAAAAGAAATAATCATACTAGGTGACTTTAATAAAGATCTGTTAAATTCAAATGCTAATAGGGAATGGTTAATTATGACTGAATCTTTTGGTCTGAGTCAGTTAGTTACTCAACCGACAAGGGTTACAAATAATACAAGCACACTGATCATATTTACTCTACTCACGAAGAAAATTTATCTAAAGTTGATGTCTGTAAAACAGGAATAAGTGATCATTATGCGATCTTTTGCAATAGAAAATTAAACTGTAGTAATAAACGTAATGCTCAAAAATCTATTACTTACAGGTCTTTTAGACATTTTGCAGAAAGTGACTTTTTAAATGATTTGTCTATTCTGCATTGGGGTAATATTGATAACTGCTCAAATATTGACGATGCTCTTGGGGTTTGGTATTCTCTTTTCATTGAAACTGTTAACAAACATGCGCCTAAAAAACAGCACAGAATCAAGAAAGATATTCAACCAGAATGGTTAACTTCTGAGATTCATGACAGTTTGAAAGAAAGAGATAAGCTTAAAAAACAAGGACGTATTGAAGAATATAAAGTATTGCGTAATAGAATATCATGTTTAATTCAGGAGTCAAAGTCAGCTACTTACAAAAATAAAATTGAAAATGGTAAAGACGACCCAAAGTCAATTTGGAAGATATTTAAAGAATTTGGTGCCTCTAATAAAAAGAGCGATGATAACAATATTTTAGGTTTGCGTATTAATGATAAGATAGTGTCAGACAACACTTTTCAATGATTACTTCATAAATATTGCAGCTAATTTAAAAGAACCTATAGAAAATATAGGTTTGAGTAAACTTAAAAGTTTTGTAAGTTCAAAGGTTCCAGATGACGCATATTTTAATTTACCGGATATTGATGAGAGTTTTGTATATCATTTTCTGTCAACTCTTGATATATCTAAAGCTACTGGTTTGGACGGTGTTGGTCCGAGACTTTTGAAATTGTCATCTGGTGTTATTGCTAAAAGTTTAACAACCCTTGCAAATAAATGTCTGTCTAGCGGAAGTTTTCCAGCTATCTGGAAACAAGCTAAGGTTAGTCCGCTCCATAAAGGAGGTACTAAAGAAGAACTTAATAGCTATAGACCAATTTCTATATTGCCAGCATTGTCAAAATTACTTGAAAAGTTTATACAAAAACACTTCATGGAGTATTTACCCGAAATTGTACAATATGGCCCACCTCTCTTTGAATGTTTTTACTGCTTCCAAAGGATCTAACAATTATATTTTATTTGCTATTACTGCAGCTGGTGTTGTGCCGTGTGGCGGCCCTAAAAAGTCTCCCCGTACATCATCCATAGTGCAGATTATATTTTTCTTTCGATCCTTTGGGATCAGTGAGGATATTTGGAGTATTTCAAATATACTGTACGTTAAAGATCATCATCTTAACAGAATTTTGCATATTTGGCCCCTTTGGGAATATAAGTCTTTGATTTAGACTATACTGGTGAAAATTCTTGAAATTGCAGCAATCATGAATGTCTGGCTTTCGCTGCCAGTTTTGTAAAGGGTCACTGATGAAGGTTCATTACCCGAAATTGTACAATATGGCCCACCTCTCTTTGAATGTTTTTACTGCTTCAAAAGGATCTAACAATTATATTTTATTTAAATGCATTCGATTTGATTCACAAATCCCAAAGTGGCTTTTGGGCGGGTCATTCAACTGAAAGTGCTTTATTATTGATGAAGCAATAAATGAAGGGAAGGTGGTCGGGTCAGTCATGGTTGATTTTAGAAAGGCCTTTGACCTAGTTGACCATGCATTACTTTTGGAAAAACTCTCATGTTATAAAGTTAGTAATATTTTTTCCAATTAATGAAGTCTTACTTAAATAATAGAACACAAGTAGTATCTATTAACAATGAAATATCTAACGAAGACAGCGTGAAATGTGGTGTTCCACAGGGTTCCATCTTGGGACCAATATTATTCTTGATATTTATAAACGAACTGCCTCTATTCCTATCTGACACAGTTTCTTCTACGGATTTATATGCCGATGACACTACGATTTATGATGCTCAATATGATCTCGATATGTTAAAGAAAAACTTACAAAAGTCTCTTATAGCTCTCCATATTTGGTGCAAGAAAGATGGAATGTTACTTAACACTGATAAAACAAAAGTCATGGTTATAACCACTAGACAAAAAAGATTACACCTAGATGAAAACATACTTACGCTATCGTACAATGATACAGAACTTCAAATAACAACAGGAGACAAAATACTCGGGGTGAACATTGACGAAAACTTAACGTGGAATAATCACTATCAATTCGTATGTAGGAAGATATCTTCCTACATTTGGCTTTTGTCTAGAATTAGTCGTTACCTAAGTAATGAGCATAGACTGCTATATTACAAGTCATATATACAACCTCATTTTAATTATTGCAATGTCATCTGGGGCAATGCATCTAATTCTAACGTCACTAGAATGAATAGACTTCAAAAAAGGGCATGTAAGTTAATACTAGGAAATGAATATGATGATTTTGAAAGTGCAAAGGCTACATTAAATATACTTTCATTTGAGCAAAGTGTTTTTGTAAGTAAAGCTAAGATTATGTATAAAGTAGCTAATGGATAAGTTCCACAATATATTTGTGATTTGTTTACTCGAAGGTCAGAAGTTGCGCACGGCACATCCTTTAGATCCATAACAAACCAGAATTTTGCGATTCCAAAACCTAAGTTTACATTATACAAAGAAAGTATCTCTTATTCAGGTCCAGTTATCTGGAACAATATACCAAATGATATACGATATTCATCGAATGTTTATTCTTCAAGTAAAAATGTATCAAACTGGATAACGAGTATGTAAGACATTTGTATTTGAATAAGTTTCCTTATTTTGTCAGAACATCATCTGAACAAGCTTATAAGTACAATGTATGCCTTCACCTCCAAATTATTGTATCAAATTTGTCATACCCATTTATTGTTCTATGTGTCTCTATACATAATATGTTCATATTGTTGTTGATTTATATGTATTTGAGGGCCCCATGGAAGATTGGATATATCCAAATGGGTCACCCTCGTAATATAAAGAAGTTACTTACTTACTTACTTACTTACTTACTTACTTACTTACTTACTTACTTACTTACTTACTTACTTACTTACTTACTTACTTACTTACTTACTTACTTTACAATCGTTTTGAACATCAAAATCAATGTCATTTGAAGGTGTAGAATTAAAGGAACTAGAGGAAAGAGCGTGTTTCTAATTTATTTTGTTATTTTTTGAAGAAAGACACTCGCTTTTTTCCTCAGGCGTAGGCAATATTCTCGAAGTTAGCTGTTTCACCCCGGCGTTGGTCAAATATCGATTCTTGGTATGTACTCATGAAATTAATTTATGTTCCTTTGGGTTTAAACATTAAACCCATTCTAATTTTTCTTAAATAGTAGGCAATAGCAATCATATTTCATTCTGTAGTACGTGGTCGTTTAGGGTATTTACATTCTAGTAAGAGGTTACATTCTAGTAAGAGGCCCTCAAGTGCCCGTCCGTACAAATAATGAACCCTTTGGGCTGCGATATTGCAGTTGAAGGCAACAATTTTCGATTTTTTTTTTTTTTTGATTTTGTGTGTGTGTGTGTGTGTGTGTGTGTGTGTGTGTGTGTGTGTGTGTGTGTGTGTTTTCCTCGATCGAAATGCTTGAACATAGAACATTACATTAGATGCATTAAAATTATGATTTGATGTGCAGATATTTTGACTTGTTCACTTGTTTACATTTTTGAAAAGTTAAATATTTCATGTACAAAGATGTTTACAGAATAGAATAATGCAGCATCAAACGTTAAAGCAATGTTTGTAACTGTGCAACTGACATAGTGCGTCTTAACCTAAATGTTTAGAGTGTTGTTGAACTTTAAAATGTTTTCCCCTTTCTTTCTTTCTTTCTTTCTTTCTGAAGCGAAAACTAAGGTGCATATCAGCTGCGAGACATCAATATGATCCTCGCTCATCCTATAAAATTCTTTTTGACTACCTGCAGTCTTAACGGTGTCTCCATGTGACATGCATTGTGCCGTTTACATGTTGTCGTCCCGTTTACATGTTGTCCCATTTACCGGACTTAACGAAACATGGGACCATTAAAATCAGACAAATCGAACATATCTGCATTGAAACAACTAGCCTACTTTTCTGGCGAGTTCATTATCAATTAAACGCCAGCCAGCCACCAACTTTTTAATTCTTTGTCCATAGTTTCAGCCGTCAATGCACTCTGAGTGCATAAAAGTACATCCACGAATCCTTGTATTATTACTGTACAGCTGTCCGCTTGTGTCTCCGACACGCGCGCAGTGTAGCACTCTATGGAACAACCAGTTGGGTTATCATGGAAAACAAAACCAAAGGACCAATGGTCATGAGAACGCTAATCTGAAATACGGTCTTTGATAAATGACCTTTTGCTAAGGGTCATGTTGGTCAAGGTAAAACATAACCTTGGCATTGAGACCCCAGTCTTTCAAACCAACTTTCACTGAAATCAGTCCACTGGTTCCGGAGATCTTTTTTAAATGTTTTACTATATATTGGTATGGTGGCCATCTCTGTCATGTTACCTGTACCATTCCCCTTTCCTAAGGATAATCCACATGAGGTTTGGCTTTGATTGGCGCAGTGGCTTCAGAGAAGAAGATGTTTGAACAGTGTGGACAACAACAACGACGACAACAACAACAACGACGACGACAACAACAACGACGGACGATGGAGCCGTTGGCTCACGTGAGCTAACAAAACTAATAAAATTAGTACTTTTTAGTACTTTTGAATTTAGCACAAGCGGACCTCATAACTCGCATGATTGTGAAGACTTCGGTACCTCGTTCCTACTTCTGACAAGGTATCACGAAACACCGACGGGAACTGTGATACCTTCTAGGTGGCACAAGATATCATAAAAACTAATAAAATGAACGTAAAGCAAGATGAATAGCGGTTTTTCAACAAGGTAGCCAGTCACTCGGTTAGCAGCAACAACAAACAGGAATGACGAGCACAAAATAAACAGACAACTAACCAGTCCATGCGGAGAGGTGGCAAATTCAGGTCCTCTCGCATCGGCAACTGACGTCCTGTCTTTAGGCTACTGGGCTAGATCGGGCATTACAGATCTTAAGAGAGCAATAGCGAATACTATCACGGCATCGTGATAATCAGATTCAAATTGCAAAATTAGTTGACAGTGACCGCTAAACAGATGGCTCATGAAATTTACGACAGCAATTTAGGACTATATATATTCATTGATATTACTTAACGTCAATAGAGCGATATTGCATTGTTTATTGCATCTTCATCTTGGCCACTTGATGCTTCTTTAAACGATAAGCCACAAATTAAGTTATTAAACTTTCGCATCACGAGAAATGTCATTATAAATGTCAATGATATTTGGCGAAAGACAACCTAAGGGATTTCCTTCCAAGTTGGACACCCCGCTCTGGCTCAGATTTAGCTGCTACATATCTGAAATGTACCAGCCAAATCTGTTTGAAGGTCCAGTAGTAGTGAAAATAGCGCGTAACTTCTTGTTTCGCATGCAGGTATAGCGCGGCAGGTTTCCTTATGAAATGTTTCTGTTGAGTAGCTTCTTCTTCGGGGTCTCGCCACAAAAGGGCTGTAGAATCACAGTCTATACATACAGATTAATAGACTATATTGTAACGAAAACAAAGCGGACAATAGTTAATGAGCTGCGCAGCTGATGTGCACCTCTCGCGTACGCAAAAAAACGTTTTTTCAAAACACGACCATAAAATGAACAAATTAAGCTCAGACAAATCAACTGGAAAGTGAAGACCATCACCACTTGCATCCCTGCGAATTTGAATGTCTCTGATTTATTGTTTGGATTTATTTGCTATGGAAAACAAGCGGATGGAAGGAACACTCGCAGGAAAGTATGAAATTTGCATTTTCTTTTCATTTCGTTATTTATTTAATTATTTTTCGGATTTTTAAGCGAAAATCAAATTTCTGGAACCAAACGTAAACATTACTGAAGTTGTTCTTCGGACCGACCGTGTGCTTATAGGAAGTATTAGTGTGACATCTAACAATATGAGACATTATCGTGTAGAACTTGGAATTGTTTTGCGGTTATCTATAATCACGTATAAAATACGCAATCTGTTTCAAAGTCAAAGATAAATTAATCGGGAGTCAATATCTGAACAGGTGGGTGTCACTTTTCCAAACAAATTGAAAAGAAATAACATCATATTGAATTGCTTTCCTGTAATGACAATGCTTATTCAGATGTCGCTTTATTATTTCTGAAAGATGGATAACGGATGCTGCGTTTTACTTAAATGGTCTGGTAACTTTGGTTTGTTCTTTTAACAGATTATTCTCTTTTATTTTTGTTTTTAAAAACTTACGTATAAGTAACTTATAGATAAAGTGTCATGTGCCAAAATTTGTCCAAGATTATCAGTAACTTTGTGCAGATTTCCTTCAAAATGTGGAATTGCTTCCTCACCTTTTGGAGATTTAGTTAGTGAGCTAGGCCCTGATTTTTTGCCATTTGTTACCAGTCGAGGGGACTAAATATCTTGGCACTTTTTAATAAGTTCAATATCTATAGATAATATTTCAGCATGATAGCAATCTCAGATCGGTAGCTTAAGACCTGAAGAAGATCAGTCTTATCGGTTCCTTGCAAACAAGAGGTTTTTGGGCTGGTTATTATAAACATGCTCTAACGGTGAAAAAATATTTGTGTTTTAAGCAGCACAACGCATCCTTAGCTTTTATAAGAGGTCAATGTATATCTAAAAATGATTTGCATGCTTTTAGAAGATGATACTTCGTGAAAATCTATCATAAAAATGCTCAAGGGTAGGATTAACCCACCCACACCCATTATTAAACAAACTTTATATTTGTGTAAAACTTTCATGTTTAGACATTAAAATAAATATTTCTCTCTTATATTCTAAATATTTGGACACCATTTTGCATTTCTTACATTATTGTCAAAAATAAAAACAGTATATGATTAAATTTGAATATTCATGAGTATTGTAAACAAAAAAATAAATAGAAATATTGGAGAATAAGTCATGAGTCCTTAACAGTGCTTAAGTTAATTATGATGCAGCCTTACCAGCATATTTTTTTGGTTCAAAGAAGTTCATTTGATCCCCTAAATGCCTAAAATGGTTTACATAATAATAAACTTATTTGCACTATGTAGCATATATGGTTTCCATGGTAACCATTAATGCCCATTGGGATGTACAGGTTTACAAACAGACCATATCCCTGCTGATATACGTATCGTAGACCACCAAACTGAATCAAGAGCTTGTATAGATGTAGCCTTATTTTCAAACGGTAAGATATTCAAATAATCTAATTTGCATATTCAAATAATCTAATTTGCATATTTGTAAATATAAATAAAGACGACACAACTACTGAGGTCCAAACCATCATTGCAGCATTTTTCATACGAGTGATACAATTTGATAAATTTCACCATAGCTTTTAATGACACATATCTCATTTGTGCCCTGCCCATTGGGGCCCCTAGAAATTAATGGGCTGCTTGTGCCTTCATGCAATGCTTATATACTCCTGACTGACCATCTAATTACTGGCTTACCGCTCAAAAGGCCTAAGCCTGCATAGGAAAAGTGGTTCAAGTCAAACCATCCATACATATAAGCTTTAGTTGTCAAGCGGTTTAATATTAATATCATAAGCGTTTTAAATTGGAGAGTACAAAAAATTTTGGACCCCTGAGGAGTTTTGCGGGAAAATTAAGTGACCGTATCTAAATTGGAGAAAATTTAAAATTTGGAGGTATGCTTGCAACATTTCATACAGCTCGATTGCGTTTGGCTCTAGAGAGATAAAAGTGGTATGCAATGATTACTAATACAATGCACTAATGACCTGTTGACTTGCATAAAGATGTATGACTTCTAATATCTAGTACATGAATAAAAAATTATAAATGGGATAAAAAATAACGAAAAAAAAAACACTAAGGGGTATACTTAAAAAATCTCTCATAATTCAACTTTTGATGGTCATAGAGTACTAAGAATAGTATTATATTATTGCTAATAAACTGTACTAATGATGAATTAGCTGGTATAGACATATCTGACCTCTGTTACCTAGCATATAAATCAAAATATTATAGATTGATGAAAAAAGCGACCAAATTAAAGGATATACTTACAAAACCAATTGTAACTCAATATCTGATAAACATAGAGAGTTGAGAATAGCGTCAAATAGTTGCTGACAGTGTACTACTGATAAATGGGCTAGATAACTTATCTGACGTCTGCGACCTAGAATATTAATGAAAACCTTATTGATTGGAGAAAAATCGTGAAAAAATAAGGAGGTATACTTACCAAATTGCTTATAAATAAAATGTTAATGGCCATGGAGAGCTAAGATTAGTGGCAAATGATTGATAATGCAATGCACTAATGCCATATAGGCATAAATGTAAACATATCTGACTTCTAATACCTAGTATATGCATAACAACTATAAAATTGGAGAAGAAATCACAAATAAACTAAAGGGATTGTCTTAACATATCTGATTCCTGCTACCTAGCATATGGATCAAAACCTAATGAAATGGGGAAAATCGCTAACAAACTAAGGAGGTGTACTTACCAATTTGCTTGTAACTCAACTGCTTCTAACCATAGAAAGCCGAAGGTATTGTCTAATTTTTGTTCAGACAATAGGCTAGTGATGTAAGGGCTAGTGTAAACTTATCTGACGTCTACTACGTATAATGTTAATTAAAACCTTATTAATTAGAGAAAAATGGCTAAAAAACTAAGGAGGTATACTTACAAAATCGCTTATAGCTCAATGGCTAATAGCCCTAGAGAGTTAAGGATAGTAGCAAATGGTTGCTAATGCAATTTACAAACCATATGTTGGCATCAATAAACATATCTGACATCTAATACCTAGTATATGAGTAAAAAAACTTTAAAAATGGGAGAAGAAATCACGGAAACCCTAAGGGGGTAGTATTACTAAATCTCCTGTAGCTCGTGTGTTAATGATCATAGAGAGATATGAATAGTATCAAATGTTTGCTTCTGCAATGTTCTAAGTATATATTAGCTGATATAAACATATCTGAATCGGCTACCTAGCATATGAATCGAAACCTAATAAAATGGGGGTAAATCGTGAACAAACAAAGGGGGTATACATATCAAATCGCTTGTAATTCAACTGCTAATGAACATAGAGAGCTGAAAATAGTGTCAAATTATTGCTAAGACAGTGGACTAGTGATATGGGCTAGTTTGAACTTATCTGATGTCTACTGCCAAGAATATAAATACAAACCTTATAAATTGGAGAAAAATCATGAAAAAAAATCAGAGGTGTACGTGTACTTCTGTGATTGATAAAGAAATGTAAGAAGATATATTAGCTTCTGACTTCACTTGACGAACTTGACTTCTTCGACCTAGTATATGAATCAAAACCTTATAAATTGGAGGAAAATCTCGAAAATAAGTAATGAGGTATACTTACAAAATCTCTTGTATCTCAATTGCTAATAACCCTACAGAGCTGATAATAGTGTCAAGTGATTGCTTAGGCAATGTTCTAATACATATTGTCAGGTAAAACTGACATATCATCTGTAGCCTAGAATATTATTTAAAAAACACACTTTTATAAAGGATATATATTGGAGAAAAATCAGTTAAATTAAGGGGGTATGTTTTATGAATATTCCTGAATATGCAAATAAGATGATTTGCAAATGATATAAATGAATGTAAAGTATTTGTTTTAACTCTAGTTTGAGATCAAATTCGATCTAGAGGCAGCAAAGATATACTGGTAACCAACTTTGTGGGTACATGTATGCCCAATTTTATGAATTCCAGAATGCATAATTGCAATAACTTGACCTTTGACCTCATGTTTCTCAGACATACTATCCAGTTAGAACTTGTAGCAAGGCTTGATATCATTTATTATCCATTTGTATTCATTTCCATTCATATTTCAGTACAATGTGGCAATGAAAAGAAGACATTATACTTAAATGTCTCATTTTACCGCACATTTGCACTTACTTGACCTTTGACCTCGCAGTGACCTCCAAGCTTTAAGGTGGGAGTAAGTGTGCTCTAAAGTGCTAAGAGATTCAGTGTTAACTATGTTTATGTAACAGATGGATTTTGAATGAACATAATAACATTTCCATGTCAAAAGTAAAAATAATCATTTTTTTTTTCACAAAATTAGGTACCTAACGAAAATTGAGTTTTTGAGGCCATAAGCTACCGATCTGTGATTGCTATCATAATGAAATTTTATCTACACATGCTAGACTAATAGAAAATTAATATTAGATTTAGTCCCCTTGACTGGTAACAAAAATTGTCTAGCTCACAGACTAATTAAATGGATTAGTATCTTTCTCTGTTTATTCCAGCATTTGGAGATACTTTCATAATTTTGTAACCTTTATTTGTTTGTTTGTATTAATTAAGGTTTAACATCCCAGTCATTTTGAGTAATGTGGGGACAGAGCCAACGCTTCCTGGGTGCAATAATATGTCTTGTCCAAGGACACAACACGGTGCCCCGTGTGGGGATCGAAACCAGGTCCCCCTCGATTCTGAGTCCGATGCTATACCACCAGGCCACCGTAGTCACATTTAACATAGATCCCTTCAGATAAGGCGATTGGTCCAATGAAATTGGGCGAATTGTCTTCTAAACATGAGGCGAGTTGTCTCGGGCGGGTCTTTTTGTGGTGTGCGTTCCTAAATGGACACTGCTATACGGAAATTCATATAAACTAGTCAATTTTACCCGACTCGACATAGCAGTAAGATGATTGCGGCGATGAAGACAAATAAGTCACATCAGGGATCAACCTGTATACACTCACCAAGTTTCATCCAAATCGGAGGAAGGACTGCCGAGATACAGAAATTTGACCTTTGACTTCGATGACCTTGACCTTTAAAAAATGAACCCCTCGAGCTAATATCCGGGGCCGCCCTCCACCTTCCAAACCAAGTTTGGTGAAGATCGTCCCAAGGACATGGGAGAAGTAGGGGAACAAACAGAAAAAAACATAAATTTGACCTTTGACCTCGATGACCTTGACCTTTCAAAAAATGAACCCTCAAGCTAATATCCGGGACCGCCCTCCACCTTCCCTCCAAGTTTGGTAAAGATCGGCCCAAGGACCTGGGAGGAACAAACAAAAAAAAACAACATAAATTTGACCTTTGACCTCGATGACCTTTGAACCAATTGGACCCATAAATCTTAATCAGGGATCAACCTGTATACACTCACCAAGTTTCATGCAAATCGGACCAAGGACTGCCGAGATACAGAAATTTGACATCTGACCTCGATGACCTTGACCTTTAAATAATGAACCCCTCGCGCTAATATCCGGGGCCGCCCTCAACCTTCCCACCAAGTTTGGTGAAGATCGGCCCAAGGACCTGGGAGGAACAAACAGACAAAAAAACAACATAAACTTGACCTTTGACCTCGATGACCTTTGGCCAAATTGGACCCATAAATCTTAATCAGGGATCAACCTGTATACACTCACCAAGTTTCATGCAAATCAGACCAAGGACTGCCGAGATACAGAAATTTAACCTTTGACCTCGATGACATTGACCTTTAAAAATGAACCCCTCGAGCATATATCCGGGGCCTCCCTCAACCTTCCCACCAAGTTTGGTGAAGATCGGCCCAAGGACCTGGGAGAAGTATGGGAACAAACAGAAAAAACAACAACATAAATTTGACCTTTGACCTCGATGACCTTGACCTTTCAAAAAATGAACCCCTCAAGCTAATATCCGGGGCCGCCCTCCACCTTCCCTCCAAGTTTGGTGAAGATCGGCCCAAGGACCTGGGAGGAGTAGGGGAACAAACAAACAGACAAACGTTGCTCAAATTATAGTATGAGATATAGAATCTCGATAAAATAGACTTCCGTTATTTTTCACCATAACTTTTATTTCTTTTTGCCATCTAATTAAGGAATCTGATGTGAGTCTAGAAGGGCCACAGCGTATCCAAATGGTTTGCACCAGCAGTTAGACTTATCCGACAGCAGCTACTACAGTAACTGTACCTGAAAACTGAACAAATGCATAAGTTCATTTACTAAATCGTGTAAATGCCTTTAAATAAAGTGCCAGTCTCACTGAATCGTAAGCAATCGTACGATTGTCTAATATAATAAGTTTATTATCAATTCAATGATAAGACTGCGTATGAAAAATTTGTTTAATGGTTTCCAACGCGTTTCTGCTTTCTTTATTTCCGGACCGGGGTCAAAGAAATGATCTCCAAATTAATATTAAGACAATCGCATAACGATCTTAAGCGATCTTAAGCTCAGTGGGACCGGGACTAAAACTTAAAGTTCCGGTCCCACTGCGCGTACGATCGCTTAAGATCGCAATACGATTGTCTTAATATTAATTTTGGGTTCATTTCTTTGACCTCTATATGCAAATTTAGATAGCAGAAATACGATGGAAAACATTTTACAAATTTTGCATACGCAGTCTTAACAATAAACGTATGATTAGACAATCGTACGATTGCTTACGATTCAGTGGGACCGGCACTTAAAGTAAAACATTTTGTATTTTGCTCCAGTAAAATCAAAATAGACGTTTACTTTTTAAGCTTGATTTTCTCTATGTCAAAGCAGACTGAAATCGGAAAATTAATATAAATATTTGAACAAAAACAGATGCGTGTCATCTTTCAGAAAGATCAAATTGCTTTTCTTCCAATGACAATGCTAATTCAGTTGCCGTTATATGCGTATGATGGAAAACGGATATTTCATTTTGATTAAATGGTTTGATTTTTATCTTTTTTCCCTTCTTTTTCCCCTTTCTTTTTGTGCCTAGAATGTTGGACCCCGTACACGGCTGGAAAGGAGCTCGATATCCATACTATACCCCAAACGTATATCTAGTACCATTATTTTTTATTATTATTTTCTTTTCCCTATCTCGTGCAAATGTCTCGCACTCCTTCGAAATTCGTACGTACGTACATTCACTAATAAAAACTTCCAAAGAAGCGCATACTTCTGGTTTTATTCATTTTTCCAAAATTATTCGATCGTCAAGCTAGAAGAGACAATGTTGCGATTTACGCCATTTTTTTCATATGCCATCCAAACAGAATGCCTTCCTAAAAAGTAATTACTTACTTAAATATTTACTTCCGCATGCTCCAACAAACATCTTTTGTGGTAATTTTGCCATAACACGGCACGAATGCATCAACGGTAAAAGGTGGCACATAACCAAATCCGATTACCAGAAAACATGCAACATACGGGGGTCATTCAAGAATTAATGACAATGGATCCATATCTCGGAAAGTATAATTAAGCTCTGCTTTATTTGATATGTTACATATGAACACATATATTATGCATTCGTGCTGAAAATTTTGTGCTTTTATCATGTCTAGATTTGACGCTATGCTAATTTGAATATGGCTCCTGAAGTGTCCATGGATGCGAAAAAGTCATTTTTTACTTATTTTTGTATGGGGGTAGGGTAAGTAAAACGAGTAGAATTGTTGCTTGGACAGTCTTATCAGTTATTTTTGATGATTAATGAAAGCACTAGAGGTCAACAAGGGCAACCATAACATTTATGTCAATTTCCTTATTTGCAACACGTGTGGTTGCTAAGCAACAGCAGAATAGGACAAAATAAACCCATTCTGAGCCTAACAGTGTGTTTTAAACCAAATAATGAAACAATCAAATACATTCCAACAGCTAGTGATGTGTTTAATCTTAAAGGTATTCCTATGGCTTCTTAACAAAAACAGAAATTCAAAAATCTGAGACTGTTATGGAACAAGTATTAGATTTTAAAAAGACTAGCTAGATTTGATACAGTTAAATTTGAAGTGGAGACGATGCTGATTCATTTTGAAACTGTGTACAGTGTCACTGTGATCAATACCATTGACAGTCATGCTTACAACAACCACATATTTAATCCTCATGAAATGTTGTTAACATATCCAAGATACTGGTCTTCCATCCAGGCAAGTACTAGCTTTTATAAACAACAGTATGTCGCGTCCAAGCTCATTTACCTTGTATTCTTTGGTTGCCTAGCAACCACAGAACTGGCATCTTAGCGAACTTTTGGAGGAACCATTGAATAGCATACATCTTCGAATTTGGTTATTAGTATATGAGAAGCACACAAGTTTTAAGAATAAAGTTTAATGGAATCATTGTCATTAATTCCTGAATGACCCTCGTATAAATCACTATCGCGCAAATGTCCAAAAATAAAAATGCGCTCATCCACTGGTTAAAGCTACACCACTGGATTTTTTCTGGCGCACATTGAATCTAGGGTGTCTACCCCGTAACCTGTGCCTCGTTTTCAGATAAGTAAACATCTATACTTAAAAAGATATATCTCGTATATATAATTTCTGATTCAAGTGACTTTTAGAAGAGCTGCTCAGAAACAAGAACAAAACTACTTCCAAAATTATAAGGATTGAATGGTCATATTTAACATTTGAACTAAAACTTGCACTATGAGAATAAAAAAAATATGGTATGTGAACAATGATAAATGCTATCTACTGCAGTGAAACGTATATGCCCCAGTCCATATATGTGGTTTTACATTTCGCAACTTATTAGGTTTGCTAGAGTCTGCAATCATGTTACAGACTTCAACGCTCGAAATAAAGCTTTAACGGCCAAACTTCTCCAACAGGGCTATCGGTATCATAAACTTCGAAAAACCTTTTCTAAATTTTATCGTAGACACTATGAATTGATTTCCAAATATAATGTTGGGTTAAAGACGCTTTTAAGTGAGGGTCTTTCGGAACCAGAATTTTATGGTGACTTGGTTTACAAATTTAAGAAACTTATAGGAAGTAATGATTTTTCTTTTCAGTTTAGAAAAATCATAACACGTTACAGACGTATAGGTTATAACTTGAATGTTATGCGACAGTCTGCATGCTTAGTTTTTAACCCAATCACGGTTGATAACTATGCTGCCTTCTTTAATTGCACGCCGGTGGGTCGGGCGTCAGACTCTATGATGGCCCCGACTTAAAGCTATTCATTTTAGTTGGTTGGGGCCGGAGCTACTTGTCTGTTGCTTGGTCCACCGGGGTCCAACTGATGTTTTTCTTTAGCTCCGGAGATAGTAAGTTATTTGGCGCCCAGGGATCTCCATCGTCGGGCAGCTTACTGAATCTGTGAGTCCTGGTTTTTGATTCATCAGGATGTTTATCATGATTTATTTGTTTGTTCTTGATGATTCATTTACTAGTTAGAGATTCACCACGAGGACCGAAGAACTAACTAAATGTTATGAACCGCTGCAGAAGCTGAGGGTGAGGTTACGGCCGTGTAAAATCGATTTAAACCCGCCAGTAACTTTGTGTTACTGATCGTTCCAAGTCGATACTTCTGTAATGGTTCTTTTTGTTTTATGTATTGATGTTTAAAATATTTTTGTGCTGTTGGCGCCTTATGTATGTTTGCATATTTTTAGTTAAGTAAAGGTAACTGAGTGGCCACCTATTGGGAAAATAGCTGCTCATTCGGCTTACGAAATGTTTTCATGGTATAAGTACCTGATTGTTAGTTTGGTTTTTTCCCACCTTGGTTTTTGGAGTGGGAGTCTTTTTCTGATTGCGCCTTTTCCTGATCTTTGCCTACTTGTACTTTTTTTTAAACATTTACAACGGAGGAAGCTTAGGTTTGGCCACACAACTAATGCAATTCCTTCTAAGCTCTATCGGGATAACCCCTTCTAACTATCAATTCAAGTCAACCATTTATATTCATTGAAGGGTTTCCAGGTTGATTTGGAGGTATAGAAAACATATCAGAAATGGTTTCATAACTTCTCAAACAAAATTTAAGAAACTTCTCAAAGGGTGTTGACATGACAAAAGATTCATGATTGTTTTCTATTGTGATGAAGATCATTGGGAAGATAAGCTATAAAACCTCATTAAATGGACTATGAAATCTTTTAAGAAGTTGGATAGAAACAAAGCAAATTTCCTTCCATGATCTTCATTTCGATCTTCATGTGATAGGTTTACAAAACATTTCAACATTGTTGACTTTTGTAGACACAACAGTATGTATTCTTACTTTGAATTTCACTTACAAAGCCCTTTTTCATACCCGCACTTTTGTATTGTTATCTGTATATAAAACAAAATGTTTAATAAATGAAATATGATATGATTGACGAACTGATTAAAGAGCATATTCAATATGAGCCGCGTCATGAGAAAACCGGATTTTCGCCTATGCGAAAACAAAGGCGCAGATCAGCTTCGCAGTAACTGCGAAGCTGATCAGCGCCTTTGTTTTCGCTACTCGGATAGTACAATTCCTCTACTACTTATAGCCAAAATTTCAAGCCTCTAGCCTGCGTCTGTGACTGTACAGGCCGGTTTGTGTCGGACCTGGTCGGAAACCCCGAAGACCGGTTTTCTCGCGTCGCGGCTCATATTTAAAAATCAGTTTTAGTGTTTGATCAAATATTTGACAAATTGAAACTTACATGGGAAATATAAAAGAAAATTCAACTGAACCATCAACGGCTCAATCGCCTATCGACATCGACCGCCTATCCATCGCGAGTAACATTGAAGTTCCCCAGCCGGAAAATGAAACGGTTAGAGCTGACTAGGAAAATAAATCTGTGGTAAGCCGTTTTTTATCATTATATAAAAGCATTCCTGACTAGGCCTGAAAGCGTCTAGCAAAACGGCTTAATTTTCTCTCTTCTTTTTACAGGAAGAGGTTGCGACATATCGCTACTCTGTTATTCCTCTTCACCATCATCACTTTGTTTCTACGCCATGACTACAACGAATTGCAACGTCCGGTACCAAGGCCTCAACTAGTCGCCGTACAGCAAAGTGGCACAGTCCATAGAGCCTATAAACATCGACTGAGCACCGGGACTGGGGACAAATCAGAAATAAAACACATCGCCTTTCTGAAAGTTCACAAGGCAGCAAGTTCAACTGTACAAAATATTCTATATAGATTTGGATCACAGAGAAATTCATCTTTTGTTCTACCGGTTATCTCTCATTACATTTCACAACATAACTCGAAAACCTACCACAAAGTTCTTCGATCGCCGGACACCAAAACTGGAAAATATGACATAGTATGTAATCACGTGATGTTCAACTATACTAAATTCAAGCAATATATGTACGATGACGCCATCTACATCGCCATTGTACGAGAGCCTTTGGATCTATTCATATCCTCAGCCTACTACTACAAATATGTGTGGCCTGCTGAATATCTGAAGAAACTGAATGAAACTACATTCATTCAATACCTAATTCGTGATCCAGAAAAATACGAAAGACTTAATCAAACCAGAACTTTTAATTATATGGCTGAGGACTTTGGTTTTGTGTTAGATAGCGTTTGGGATGTACTGAATATGGACAATGACGTTATCGCTTCATTTATTTCAAAACTGAAGAATATTTTCGATTTTGTTATGGTGGTGGAATACTTTGACGAATCTCTGGTTATGATGAAGCGTTTGCTTAACTGGTCTATGAAAGATATATTATACATAAAACAAAACGAGTTTAAATTCAAGAAAGTTCAGCGTGGCAGTAAACCTAATATCACTGAAGAAGACAGAGCAATATTCAGAAAGAGGAACAGAATCGATTATGCGATATATGATACCTTCCTAGAAATATTCTTACAGAAAATGTCAAAAGAAATAAATCTCAATAGTGAAGTAAAACAGTTCAGAACCATTTTAAACGATGTGCAGTCATTCTGTAGAGACAAAACGCCTGGTGCAAATGAAATAACCTTTGCTGTTTCTGAGTGGAATCAAGAGTTCATTGTCACTGTACAGGATTGCGAACTCATGCTTACAACAGAGATTCCTTTTTGGAAACAGTTGATATGGAAACATAAATCACTGTTGCAACATAAGAAGTAATAGACTATAGAGCGGGCTAGGGTATTTCCGAACAGCCGTAAAAACCGAAAACGCGCCGAAAAGTTTGAAATATACATTTTCTTCTCTTCTCGTAATTTATTTGTTTATTCGGAGTTTTATTAGCGAAAAACAAAACTCAGTAGACCAAAACAGAAAACCGTTATTCGGGCTTTGGGTCGACCGCGTGTGTGGTTTAAATGCAAGTAAGTCTACTGAACTGGTGGCGTTAGTCAAATATGAAAAAAAAAATAATAAGACGGTGAACACATCATGTCGAACGTAAGAATTGTTTTACAATTATTCATAATAAAGATAATAATACAGTTTATGAAACGCGTTTTCCAAAGTCAAAGAAAGCAAAACAGGAATCAATATCTAAACAATGCTAGGTGGGTATCGCTTTTCAAAACAAATTGAAAAAATAATCATGTAACGCTTCTATATTATGACAATCCCAATTAGTTATTTTAATTGCTGTTTTAAAACTGTTGGAGGATGGATAACGGATGTTTCACTTTTATGAAATGGTTTGGATTTTTTGAAGAGATCATTCTTTATAATTTCAAAGTTTCAAGTAACTGAATAAACTGATGTCATGCCAAAAGGCCTAGGGAATTTAAGGCCTGATTTCGGCCTCATGTGTTGGTAAAAAATTGAATTTTGGAATTTTGAGGAATGAAGTATTACAAATGGCAGGTATAGGTCTCTGCTTATAAATTCTAGCACAAATATCACATTCAAATTACACATGTTGCCATGACAACGCTCCGAAAAGCATGGGAATACCACTTTTTGCAATTTTGGGTCTATTTTCCACATTTCAACATCATTTTCAACTACCGGCCCACGCGACGAACAATTTCTTATTATGAAATAATTATGAAGTATCATCCAGAGATATTGTATTCTAAGTATCATTTTGTTCGTCACGTGGGCTGGCACTTAGAAATTAAAAGATGTGTTCAGAAATGGGCAAAAATAGACCAAAAAGTGCACAATGTGCTCTATCTATGGTTCTTCTGGGCGTTGCCATGGCAACGCTTGTAGAATAAATGAAGTACTTGTTCTTGTTTTTAATAGAGGAGATATATGACTGTTTCAAGGAATATTTTTCTTACCTAAATTCCAAAATTTATTAATAGCAAAATCTGAGGCCAAAATCAGGCGTTAAATGCCCTCGTCCTTTGTCTAAGTTTCCCAGCGACAGAATGCGTTTGAAAACCGTGTTTTAAAGCAAGCTATTTCCATCTGTTTCTGTATATAGGCCGGAACAAGTGGCGTGTACAAGATGTTGACGTCATCATCCATGATAATTGAGTCATGGAATGAAGCATGTTTGAATCAAGAGTCAAGGGGCCAAGTTCATCTTAAAAAATCATGCCTTGTTATATATTTTTGTAAAATTCATTCTTTATACATAGAAATAATTTTCCTGACAATTTTCATGTGGTGATTGATTTATAAAGCAAGTTAGATTGGTATACAATTGAAATCAGCAGATTTGGCCACCTTTTGTTGGTTCTCTTCAAGGTGGCGTCATACCTAGCCGATTTTGACACACGATGGCCACACGAATATGAAATTTTCAATTTCGCGCAATTTCCGTCACGAATTTGGTAAAAAAGCCAATGTTGAGCCGAAGCATGTACAAAGCCTACCGATGGACACACGATGGACACACGATTATACTCGATGCAGTCACGAACGATACACGAAGTGGTAGTTTTGGATACGATGTTGATGCGAATGGTATGCGAAGGCTTGACGATGTCGTGAAGCCATCGTGAAGCCATCGTGAGGTGTAAAATGTATTCCCGAAAGTGTCCCGAAGGCATAACGACACTTCCCGATGTTATGTAAAAATCAATTAATGAGACTAAAAAGTGATGTTGAGAAAACATCAGCTTTGTCAGTTTCTTTCTTTACAAAATAAAATTGGAAATGCCACCGAAACCAGGAAGAGGGCGTGGGAAGAAGATTGCGCCTGTCAGCTCCACCCAAGCTTCCACTCCAATACTCAAGTACATGACTCCACTCCATAAAATACACGGTGTCTATATTGTAGCGGGAGATTGAACGAGACCCTTTCATTCGCGTGCAAACATGGTCTCTTTTGAGAAGGTACATTGTATTTCATTTGTATGATTTCGTTGTTGACGTCCACGGTAAAAATTACTACCATGACTGTATTGTCAGTTACTTTACAACACTGTTCAAATTTCTCGGTGACAGTTTGGTTGTATTTCAATCTATCATTCACATGCAACTGACACAACTGAATAAAATAGAACTGTTCTTGAGTTTATAGTAGATGTAGATAAAAGACTCGTTTGTCGAAAACTGCAGTGGGTAAAGCTTTACTAGAAAGAAAACAGAGTGCTGCTTGAAAGACAACATAATAATAAACAAACCAAATACCTGTAAGAGATGGTGTTGCTTCTGTAAGATGATTTTATCATGTTCCAGTTGCGTGTAAAGAAGCAGTGCTGCAGTCTTCTTCTTCCTGTTTGTCTTGTCTTCGAAATACACCATGATTTTTGTCAGAACAGAATCAACAGTACTGAACTTAAGATGTTCTGAGAAAAAGGCCGCGTGTGTGTGGATGCATGTCAACGTTACCTTGGGATATATTGGAAAAGCAGAAAATGCAGTTTTGATTAATATCGTGTTTCCATCGGGATGCCATCGTGTTCTAATTTTTGTTAGATACGATGCTTATACGATGGCGTTGCGAGGGCTATACGATGTCGTGTTGGCTTCGTAACACAATCGGACAGCATCGCGTCTCCGTCGTATTGCCTTCGTGTAGCAAAACTTAGCCGATGGTGCCGATGACCACACGACAGAAGAACGATGTAGTCCCGATGTCATATGATGGCCTCGCGATGGCTTTGCGAAGGCCACGATGCACTCGCGAATTCAACACGAAATTGAACCATTGTGTGTCCTTCCTGTGTTTTTAGCTCACCTGAGCCGAAGGCTCACAAGGTGAGTTTATAGTATAGTAGTCGAGCCGGCGTCTGTGCGTCGTCCGTCGTCGTCGTCGTCCGTCGTCGTCAACATTTTCAAACGACTTCTCCTCTGAAGCTGCCAGGCCGAATCTTTTCATATTTCACATATAGCATCTACAGGTTGGGGGAACGAAACTTTGTGTTTTTATTTCGATCGAATAAGAACTCTGGTTGCTATGGCAACTTATGCTTCCCATAGACTTATAATGGAAAAAAGTGAAAATTGCCTATTTTTGCTGTCTGTTTGAGATATTTGAATTTTGTTTTCGCAGAAATGTTTATTGAGTAGTCCTCTACGTTTCATGTGACTTTTGTCCTAATCCTTCATTTTGATTGGTTGCAGGGGCCCCATATAGGGCAAAATTTCGAAAAACATTCAAAAATCTTCTTCTCAGAAACTGTCAAGGGGATTAAGCCTGTACTTTGTATACATGTTCCTGACAGTGGCCTCTACATAATTTATGTTTTTTATTCCAGGCGGATAAGAACTCTGGTTGCTATGGCAACTGAAAGTTTCCATAGAGTTATAATGGGAAAACTGTAAATCGGCGATTTTTCCGCTAAAATTGCAGACTTTTGAATTCTGTTTTTGCAGAAATGTTTATTGAGTAGTGTTTGACGTTTCTTGTGAGTTTTGTTGTAATCCTTTATTTTGATTGGTTGCTGGGGCCCCATAAAGGGCACAATTTAAAAAAAAAAAAAAAAAAAAATCTTCTCCTCAGAAACTGTCGATTGGATGAATCCTGTACTTTGTATATATGTTCCTGACAGTAGCCTCTACATAATTTATGTTTTTTATTCCGGTCGGATAAGAAGTCTGGTTGCTATGGTTTCCATAGACTTATAATGGGAAAAGTGGAAATTAGCTATTTTTTCTGGACCAATTGTAGGTATTTGAATTTTGTCTTTGCAGAAATATTTATTGAGTATATCTCTATGTTTCATGTGACGTTTTTCCTAATCATTTGTTTTGATTGGTTGCTGGGGCCACATAAAGGGTAAAATTTCGAAAAACATTTAAAAATCTTCTCCTCAGAAATTGTCTACAGCATGAAGCCTGTACTTTGTAAACATGTTCCTGACAGTAGTCTCTACATAATTTGTGTTTTTTATTTCAGTCGGATAAGAAATCTGGTTTTTCCCACTTCTTTGGTTGCTATGGCAACTTAAAGTTTCCATAGACGAAAAGCGGAAAACTGCAATTTCTGCCATTTCGCTTGAAATATTTGTGTTTTGTTTTTACATAAACGTTTGTTGACTAGTCCTCCACAATTTTGGCAATTTTTGTCATAATTGTGTAATTATTTTGGTTGTTATAGCAACGTAAGGGGGAATTCATGAAAAAATATTTAAAAATCTTCTCAAAGGCTGTAAGGAGGATGAAGCTGAAACTTTACCTGCATGCTTATGACATTAACCTCTATAAAGTTTGTGTTTTTATCTTGATAGCTTCAAACGAGCTGTTTGTCAGGTGTGCCACTGGAAGCCATCAATTCACCACACTGCTGTCAATTTTGATCAGATTTTCAAAAAAAAAAAAAAAAAAAAAAAAACACTTTGTCCAGTGACTGTACTTGTTGACTCTCAGGTGAGCGATCGTTGCCCTTGGGCTACTTGTTTTGGCATGTCAAAGATTTTGGTGCCGCTCGCGATGGTGATGCCGATGGTTTAAAAAGTCTCCCGATGGACATACGATGGGTAACGATGCACCCACGAATGGTACGATGTCTTCACGATCCCCGCCGAAATTGAAACTTTTCATAATCGTGTGTCCATCGCGTGTTAAAATCGGCTAGGTATGATGCCTGCATCAGGGTTGACCAAAGCAATTTGCAATTGATTTGGATTGTGGAAAAGTAGGAAATTTGAGTTTGGCCACCTTAAACAATTTAAAGATTAAGAAGTAATAAAAGAACCATTCAGTTTCTTTGCCCATAGTTTGTCTTCTTTTGGTGTAAAAGTTTCAAGTAACTGAATAAACTGATGTCATGCCAAAATTTGTCTAAGTCATGCCTTGTTTTTATATTTTTGTAAAATCCATTTGAAAATTATTTTGATTCGGACCGTCTACAGATTCGCTACTCATTCCTTCCTATAAGTTTCTTAAATTTGTAAACCAAGTGACCATAAAATATAATTCTGGTTCCGAAAGGCCCTCACGTAAAAGCGTCTTTAGCCCAACATTAAATTTAGAAATAAATTCATAGTGTCTACGATGTTTTTCGAAGCTTTTGATACCGATAACCCCGTTGGAGAAGTTCGGCCGATAAACATTTATTTCGAGCGTTCAAGTCCGTAACATGTTTGCAGACTCTTGCAAAACTAATAAGTTGCGAAATGTATACACAATAAGAAGCACCACGTCACCATCTAGAAACGGAAAAGGACTAGTCTCCACAAGGGGGTTTTGGTGGTACCTGAATATTTGAATAACATTTTGGTAGCATATAGCCACATAAAGAGGGCATGCACTAGTGGAAAGTTTGAGTTGAACAGGTCTTTGGTTTGGTAGTTATGGGAAATTAAAGTGGGTGGGGTAATTGCATACCTGTTTTTACTGAAGGAGAAAATCATCAATTCTCTTTATTTTTATAGAGTGTGGGCAAAAAGTTTTATCATACAATGAAAGGGCATTAATCACACACTAGATTGGTATGAGGATAAATTATGTGTCCCTAAAAAGTACCGAAAAATATTACATTGATACCAGGTCTTGAATTTTGAGTATTTTTTATCGACCAACTTTGCCAAAAACATGAACACGTCTCTACAAAGCTACATAATCCAACCATATTTTGAGCAAATATTGTACAATACTTGGGTATTGCAGAATTATGGGGATTTTTGTGTAGCTCAGTTAATGAATGAGTTATGTGCCCTTGAATGCCAGAATCTGACATGAAAATGTAAAAATGTTTATGTTTTTTGTAAAAGTTTCACTAGTTGTGTATATCTCATAAATCAACCATCACAAACCATTCATGTTAGGACCATAGGTATCCTAAAGGGTTTGCTTTATTTCCATGAGTTCAGACCCCAGGGTCCATGCCAAGGGATAGGGCTAAAGGTCAAAATCTAGGTCACATTTTAAATGTGCTGTTTACAATGTTAATGTTTTTTCTCTAACTCCATATCTTAAAAACAATCATAGGAATGTGTTCTTTATATCATATTTTATTGCATGGCACCATGTCCTAGGTACCATTTCCAGGGGTGGGGCTACAGGTCAAAATCTAGGATACCTTTATAATATATACAGTGTAAGTATCATGAACAATTTTCTGTAAGTCTATAACATGACATCCACAGTCTAGTCAAAAATAATTCATACGTAGACCATAAATACCTTGTAAAGTTCGGACTCAAGGGTCCATGGGTGAGGGTGGAATCTAGAACTTCTTAAAGATTGTCTGGAAGAGATCAGGAATGGGGGGAAGGGTCTCGAGCCGGGGTTATACGTGTCTCTCAAGGCAATTTGTGCCTCTAAAGATACTTTGTTTTCTAGTTCATTGATATGAGTGTTAAATGTTTATTTTGCTTGAAATGCTGAGTTAGGAAAAGGATTATCTATAGCCAAATTTATAAAGCAGGTTCTTAATGTTGTGAACCACTGCAGAAGCTGAGGGTAAGGTTAGATACCTGTAAAATCGATTTAAGCCCGCCAGGAATTTTATATTACTGACCGTTCCAATGCTATATTTCTGTGTTGGTTCTTATTGTCTTATGTCTTGGTGTTAAACGTTTTGTGCTGTTTACGCCTTATGTATGTTTTAATATTTTTAGTTAAGGTTAGGTAACTGAGTGGCCACCTATTGGGGAAAATAGCCTAATTCGGCTTACGTTATGTTGCACGGTACATGCATAAGGGCGTTATTGTCATTTTTTCCCCACCTCGATTTTTGGAGAGGGATTCTCTCTCTGATTGCGCCTTTTCCTGAGTGTTGCCTACTTGTACCTTTTTCTTAACATTGCTCAGAGTATGCATGTTATTCCGTGCACGTTCGTCAGACATAGACACCCAATAGGCTGCAACAAAATGTCACAGGCAATAAGTCGGACAAATGACGCCCCATTTGACAAACTGATTCATCTGAAATATGCCAGCCTTAATGTACATGAGCATATAGATCTGACTATGGGTTTATCATCAAATTTTACAGGCCAAGTTCTATATAAAGGATAAAATATAAAGGTTTGATCCTTTGGAAGCAGTAAAAACATTAAGAGGGAGATAGGATGGACTATATTGCGCAATTTTGGGTAATGATCCCTCATCAGTAGCCCTTTTAAAACCGGAAACGAAAGCCAGACTATTGTACTGTAATTTCGACAATTTACACGAGAAGTCTAAATGAAAGACACATTCCTAAACGGGGTCAAATAATTTAAACATTGCTTAGAAGTATGTTTCTAAACGTGAGTGTTTTGAACACTCTGAACATCTTTACTGATCTCAAAGGACCTAAATAATGATATAATCTGCACTATGGATGATGTACGGGGAGACTTTTTAGGGCCGCCACACGGCACAACACCAGCTGCAGTAATAGCAAATAAAATATAAAGGTTTGATCCTTTGGAAGCAGTAAAAACATTAAGAGGGAGATAGGATGGACTATATTGCGCAATTTCGGGTAATGAACCCTCATCAGTAGCCCTTTTAAAACCGGAAACGAAAGCCAGACTATTGTACTGTAATTTCGACAATTTACACGAGAAGTCTAAATGAAAGACACATTCCTAAACGGGGTCAAATAATTTAAACATTGCTTAGAAGTATGTTTCTAAACGTGAGTGTTTTGAACACTCTGAACATCTTTACTGATCTCAAAGGACCTAAATAATAATATAATCTGCACTATGGATGATGTACGGGGAGACTTTTAGGGCCGCCACACGGCACAACACCAGCTGCATCAAACCAGGAGCATCAAACCAAGGATCTTAAGACCTATCTGTTTGATAAAGTACAAAAAAATACATTTTTGAGAAGTTCTAGATTTTGACATCTAGCCCCATCCCCACACATGGACATGGTACATAGGATATGGTGCCATGCAATGAAAGCAAACCCTACAGCGCATATATGATCCAAATAAGAGCACATTCCTATGATTGGTTTTAAGATATGGAGTTAGAGAAGAGACATTAACATTGAAAAGAACACATTTTAAAGGTGACCTAGATTTTGACCGTTAGCCCAATCCCCGGACATGGACCCTGGGGTCCGCACTCATGGAAAGAAGGCAAACTCTATATGGTACCTATAGTCCAAATATGAATGGTTTGTGTTGGTTGATTCATGAGATATACACAACTAGTGAAACTTTAACCAAAAACTTACACATTTTTACATTTTCATGTCAGATTCTGGCATTTAAGGACACATAACTGATTAATTAACTGAGCAACACAAAATCCCCATAATTCTACAATACCCAAGCATTGTACAATATGTCCTCAAAATATGGTTGGATTATGTAGCTTTGTAGAGACGTGTTCATGTTTTTGGCAAAGTTGGTCATTATAAAATACTCAAAATTCAAGACCTGATATCAATGCAATATTTCTCGGTACTTTTTAGGGGCACATAATAAATCCTCATACCAATCTACTATGTGAACAATGCCCTTTTATTGTATGATAAAACTTTTTGCCCACACTTTATAAAAATAAAGAAAATTGATGATTTTCTCCTTCAGTAAAAACAGGCATGGAATTACCCCCACCCACTTTAATTTCCCTTAACTACCAAACCAAAAGCCCGTTCAACTCAAACTTTCCACCAGTGCATGCCCTCTTTATGTGGCTATATGCTACCAAAATGTTATTCAAATATTCAGGTACCACCAAAACCCCTAATGGAGACTTGTCCTTTGCTATATCAAAATCAGTCATCGCGTTTATCATGAATTTAAAAGGAACAAATCCATTTGCAATAGAAAAAAGTAAAACAAAAAAGGGGCGTCGGTATCTGTGGTATTGGGATGAGGTAAACCGATTACCTAATAGATACTTTACAGTCCCCCCAGTTTGAAGCCCTTTCAGCTCATGTGCTTATTATTTCTGACCTGATCGGAAACACCGCCGTTGACGACATGGTGCCTAACAATGCGGAAGTTTGTTTTCTTATTTTTCAGGAAGAGGCTGCGGCATATCGCCATGGTGTTACTCCTCTTCACCATAATTACTTTGTTTCTACGCGATGACTACAGCGAATCGTCACACCTAGTACCAGGGCCTCAAGTAGTCGCCGTACAGCAAAGCGACACAGTCTATAAAGCATATAAACGTCGACTGAGCATCGGTACTAGGAACAAATCAGAGATAAAACACATCGCCTTTCTGAAAGTTCACAAGGCAGCAAGTTCAACTGTGCAAAATATTCTATATAGATTTGGATCAGAGAGAAATTTATCTTTTGTTCTACCGGTTATCTCTCATTACATTTCACAACATAATGCAAAAACCTACCACAAAGTACTTCGATCGCTGGACACCGAAACTGGAAAATATGACATAGTATGTAATCACGTGATGTTCAACTATACTAAATTCAAGCAATTTATGTACGATGACGCCATCTATATCGCCATTGTACGAGAGCCTTTAGATCTATTCATATCCTCAGCCTACTACTACAAATATGTATGGCCTGCTGAATATCTGGAGAAACTAAATGAAACTACATTCATTCAATATCTCATTCGTGAACCAGAAAAATACGAAAGACTTAATCAAAGCAGAACTTTTAATTATATGGCTGAGGACTTTGGTTTTGTGTTAAATAGCGTTTGGGATGTTCTGAATATGGACAATGACGTTATCGCTTCATTTATTTCAAAACTGAAGAATATTTTCGATTTTGTTTTGGTGGTGGAATACTTTGACGAGTCTCTGGTTATGATGAAGCGTTTGCTTAACTGGTCTTTGAAAGATATTTTATACCTAAAACAAAACGAGTTTAAATCCAAGAAGGTTCAGCCTGGCAGTAAACCTAATATCACTGAAGATGACAGAGCAATATTCAGAAAGAGGAATAGAATCGATTATGCGATATATGATACCTTCCTAGAAATATTCTTACAGAAAATGTCAAAAGAAATAAATCTCAGTAGTGAAGTAAAACAGTTCAGAACCACTTTAAACGATGTGCAGTCATTCTGTAGAGATCAAACGCCTAGTGCAAATGAAATAACCTTTGCTGTTTCTGAGTGGAATCAAGAGTTCATTGTCACTGTACAGGATTGTGCACTCATGCTTACAACAGAGATTCCTTTTTGGAAACAGTTGATATGGAAACATAAATCACTGCTGCAACATAAGAAGCAATAGACTATTAGATTTTTCTGTTATAGTTGATTTATTCAGGGAGCATGAATAAACAGGATACCGAATCGTCAGAATGTTTCGAATTATATTCTTTTGGCCAATCGGTAGATGGGGCGAAAACGGGATAACCCCGAGAAAAATGAGCACCTTGCACAGCTGCAAGCAGAACTTGGCTTGTCTCACATGAGTCAAGAGTGGGCCACGAACCCACATCAGACACAGCGGTGAGATGATCGAATCGGGACTATGCAGGTCACGAGGAAACGACAATGCTGTTCTTATAACATATTTTTGCTTCACGCGTTTAACCCGTTTTTGGCGTAGGCTATATCCTAGGAGTTAGCTATTTCACTCCGGCGTCGGTCAAATATACATTCTTGGTATGCAGACTATGATAATTGATTTACATGTATGTTCCTATTCGGGTTTAAAATTTAAACTCATTCTAATTTCTTGATATCAAAAAGCAGGCAAATATAATACTCATCATATTTCATTCATATTTCGTTCGTGGTCGTTTAGGGAGTTTGCATTCTAGTAAGAGGCCCTCAAGTCCAATAATGTGTCAATTAAATTTATCATTATTTGTTCATACTTCCCTCGGCAGATTTGTTCAACCCGTCCATACAAATATTGAACCGTTTTAGTTGGGGAACCGAAATCGCGTATCTTGCAAAATGACAGAAAAATTGCACCCGAGCGCCCTACGGCTGAATTTTTGTATACCGGTAGCCTGAACAGTGCTTGATATAGAATCACTGTATAGAAATGCGCTGCGAATTGCATTTCGATGAAACAATGTATTTTGTATGGAACGCCGTTGAAGTTTCCATGATTATAATCCTCCATGCACACTCGTTATATGAGATGCCATACAGTGTATCATGTTGTACGCTTATTGTGAACCTAATATAATGCTGTTATAATGAGAACTATGTGAGAACTAAAATGAATTTAGAAGGATGGGCAGTCGTTTGTAAGCTAAAATTTAGTTTTTAAGAGATTTTCACGTTTTAAACGTTGCTTTTAGCTCACAAGGTGTGCTAATAGGATAGGCAGGTGCCCGGTGTTTGTTCGTTGGCCCGTCTGTCGTCAACCATTTTCAAAGATCTTCTCCTCCGAAACCACTTTGTCAATCATAGACAAACTTCATGTTGAGTATCCTTAGAACGGTGGGTCGACATCGTATGAATGGTCCAGGTCACATAATCAAGATACCCACAGGCATGACAGGTCAAAATATAAACCTTTAAAATCTTCTTCTCCAGAACGGGTGAATCGATTTCAACAAACTTGGTATGTCGCATCGAAGTGAAAATGGGTAACTTTATTTGTTCAATGGAAAAATACGAACACTGGGTATTTAGAAAGTTTTGTTTCCGGTGACCTGAAAGTTGGTAAATTCAGACACCTTATTAAGTTAATGAGGTTATCATGTGTGAGTATTCAAGGACAATGCAATTTCTTGAGCTTGATCAAAGATCATTCACATGTATGTTTAAATTAAAACTTATTTTGCTACATATCTTTTGGTCGATCGAAGCCAAATTTTATGTAGAACCTTCATAGGAATAGAGAAAGAAAACTTACAAAAATGATTTAGGTCACCTGACAAAAATGGCTACCTTGCCCATATATGTTAAACAAACCATTCACATCTTCTTCTATGGAACCAGTGGACCAATTTATTGTTTTATGTCTTAGTGTTAAAACGTTTTGTGCTGTTTGCGCCTTATGCAGTTTTCATTGTTTAAGATTCACCACGAGGACCGAACAACTAACTAAATGTTGTGAGCCACTGCAGAAGATGAGGGTGAGGTTAGGACCCTGCAAAACCGGTTTAAGCCCCCAGTAGTTTTATATTACTGATCATTCCAAGGCAATACTTCTGTTGTGGTTCTAATTGTTTTGTGTTTTGGAGTCGAATTTTTGTGCTGTTTGAGCCTTATGTACGTTTTCATATTTTAGTTCAATTCAGGTAACTGAGTGGCCGCCTATTGGGGAATAGCTGCTCACTCGGCTTACTATATGTTTTCTTGGTATAAGTACCTAAGTGTCATTTTGGTTTTTTTCCCACCCCTCGGTTTATGGAGTGGGGATTCCTTTTTGATTGCGCCATTTCCTGATCATTGCCTACTTGCACCTTTTCATATTTTAGTTAAGTTTAGGTAACTGAGTGGCCAACTATTGGTACAATAGCTGCTCATTTGGCTTACGATATGTTTGCATGGTATAAGTGCCTGATTGTTAATTTACATTTTTCCCACCTCGGTTTTTGGAGAGGGATTCTATTTTCCTGATCGTTGCCTACTTGTACTCTTTTTTTTTCAATTTTGGTATGTAATCATTCCCTCGGGTTGACCTTTACCTATTTACGGTATACCTGCAAATTTAAATTTAAATACATAAGCTTTTCAATGGAGAAAAGTATAAGCAATGGATTTTTCACAGTTTTCCGTAGCCTGTGACCTGAAAATTTGGTACATGTAGATACAGACAATTTAATTCCGAGTCAATGAAGTTATGTGAGCATTCATGGCCAATACCATTTTGGTCAAATGTAATTTTTAAGACCAAATCTCAAGTCAGCGTCCTCAGGACCAATGGTCGTTTTGGTGTATAATTTGTTTTTCTGGGTAGTAAACTAAGACCTAACGGTTCTGTTGTAAGAATACCTGCTTTTTGGACATAAATCATTAACCGATTTAGCTCTGAGAAATAAGTTATGTTTATTCAAACGTTTAGAAAAAAAGCGTTTTGTCTCCAAGCCAGAGGTATTAAAGTCACTTTTTGTCAACATGTGTCATAGAATGAACGGAACAACACGGTTTTAATCTGTTGATGTGCAAGAATTGCTTACTGTTATTATATAGGATATTTAAGATATAACCGAAACCAAAAACAAAACTGTCATACGGCGACAATGGCGCTGAAAGGTACAAATTGAAAACGATACGTTTAATTTTTAGACTCCGTGGAGAGTTTATGGTTTCCTTACTGGTGTAAAAACACATGTGTATTTCATTGCGCTATAATGTGGGGATAGGGGTGGGGGACACAAATGTTGAAAATCAGTTCGTAGTGTTATATATTATATATTGCTATAGACTGCAATCCAGCCAGTGGAGGCTGATAGAAATTATATATAAAAAGAACATAGCAGGATGTTAAATGGATTTATACAACTTATTATATTGTTTGTAGCTATTTTCTAACGCGACAAGACAAAAAAAAAAAAAAAAAAAAAAAAAAAAAAAAAAACATTTTTCTATAGTTTTACTCTCCATTCTTGCCACAGTAAACGCCATTAAATTATATTTACACACAAACGTCATTCTAGTGATATACGGTATTCAAACACATTGAATTCGAAACACACAAAAATTATGTTAAAAAAATCTGTTTTTGGCTATTTTTGTGAAAAAAGAATCAAAGACGTATCAACCTGACTTATTTTTTGCAATAATTGATTTGACCGTATTTAGAAATAATCATAAAATGCACTTTTGAGCAAGAAATGCATTTTTGATGGACTCTGTGGCAAATAAACGTAAAGATAAAATTGCAAAATCGGGGTTCGCTCAATCAAATGCCTATAAAACGACAACCACTGCATGCAATGAATCATCCTTGATAGGTATGGTGATGTATATACCGGCCATTATATCAAAGGAATTTAAGCCGATTTACTCAATCTTGCTAGAAGTTATTCGATAGTTTATAAATCTAATTTTTCACAGGTACCTCATGGGCTACCGTAGAAAAACGCATGCTGCGTCGTTATGTAAGTCGATCATGTTTTCTATACAGTGGTTTCAGATACACCATATAATTACCTTTTCAACCATATATAATAAAGCCGTAGGGCTTTCGGGTGCAAGGGTTAGCCCATTTCACGCCTTGGTTCCCCAAATAAATCTCCTTTCAGTTTTGATGAAGTTGTAAATTATCAATTTTCGATTAAAAATGCTTGAACATTAGGGGCATTAGGTGCACTAAAGTTATGATTTTATGTAGATATTTTGAATTGTTCTCTCCTTTACAATTGAATTTTGAATGGTTAAAATTTCATGTACAAAGATGCAAAGATGTTTACAGAATAGAATAATGCAGCATGCAGCATCAAACTTGAAAGCAGTGTTTGTAATTGTGCATCTGAAATAATCAGCTGATACTGCTTCTGAACCCGGCCATCCAAATGTTTGGAGCGTTGTTGTATAAAGATGTTTTTCTATAAAAATGTTAACCTGGCTTAACGGAACATAGGACCATAAAAAGCAAAGGTTTGGCTTTGATTGGCCCAGTTTCAGAGAAGAAGATGTTTAAACATTGTTGACAACAACGACGACAACAACAACGACGGACTAATAAAAACTAATAAAATCAGTACTTTTGAACCTCACACAAGAGGTCGAACCTCATAGCTCTCATGATTGTGACTCGTTCCCACTTCTGACAAGGTATCATGAAACACCGACGAGAACATCCTTTCTAGAATAAAAGTTACAAAACGCACGCATATCAAGATGAATATCGCTTTTCCAACAAGGTAGCCAGTCACTCGGTTAGCAGCAACCAAATGAGTGATGGCGAGCACAAAATAAGCAGACAACTAACCAGTACAGGCGGCAAGGTGGCAAATTCAGGATCTCTCGTATCGGCAACTGACGCTCTGTCTGTATGTTATTGGGCTCTCAGGCATTATAGATCATAAGAGGGCAATTGCGAATACTATAATGGCATCATGATAATCAGATTCAAATTGCAAAAGCAATCGACAGTGACCGCTACACAGTTGGTTCAGGAAATTTACGACAGCAATTTAGGACTATATTCATTGATATTACTTAACGTCAATAGAGCGATATTGCATTGTTTATTGCATCTTCATCTTGGCCACTTGATGCTTCTTTAAACGATAAGCCACAAATTAAGTTATTAAATTTTCGCATCACGAGAAATATCATTATAAATGTCAATGATATTTGGCGAAAGACAACCTAAGGGATTTCCTTCCAAGTTGGACACCACGCTCTGGCTCAGATTTTAGCTGCACTGGCTAGATCTCTACAGATCTGAAATGTACCAGCCAAGTCTGTTAGAAGGTCCAGTAGTAGTGAAAATAACACGCAACTTCTTGTTTCGCATGCAGATACAGCGCAGTAGGTTTTTTACTGGAGTAGCTTCTTCTTCGGGGTTCGGCCAGGCCACGTACATCACAAAGGGGCTGTAGGGTCACTGTCAGTGCCTACAGATTAGTGGACTATGTAACGAAAACAAAGCGGACTTAAGTTAATGAGCTGCGCAGCTCTCGTGTATGCAAAAAAAAACTTTTTTTTTTCAAAACATGACCTTAAAATGAACAAATTAAGCTCATACAAATCAACTGAAAAGTTCGAAAATCAAATTTCTGGAAACCAAACGTAAACATTACTGAAGTTGGCACCCGGGCCGACCGCGTGCTTATAGGAAGCATCTCAAAAATATGAGACATTATCCTGTAGAACTTGGAATTGCTTTGCGGTTAACTATCACGTATAAAATATGCAATATGTTTCAAAGTCAAAGGAATCAATAGGTGGTGTTTTTTCAATGTTCATCTGATTCAATGTCGATTTCTACTCCGCTAGTATACGTTTTTAAGCGAACCAAACGAATTATTCCATTGAATATCCGCAATGAATTACCCC
This sequence comes from Rugalucina vietnamica, assembly GCA_964017185.1. NCBI lineage: Eukaryota > Metazoa > Mollusca > Bivalvia > Lucinida > Lucinidae > Rugalucina > Rugalucina vietnamica. The sequence goes on along the minus strand of OZ024875.1, from coordinate 52,425,398 downwards.
ACCCACTTTCAGTTAGAAGAAGATTAAGAAAATGTAAACAACAAACAAATTAGTTCTCTGACATTACATAAGCCACAAAATGATACATTCGATGCAACATACCACACAAAAGTAAAGTTTTCATTCAGAAAATGCTTTATAATTGTCTGCAGTGTAGAAAAAATCATAAAAATGGGCGTGGTCTTAAGAAAAAGGCCACAAAATTGGGTCAAGGGGTCAAAAAAATTGAACCCCATAATTTTTCAACAATATAACCCATAAACAAACATTTAAAGCAAAAATATCAATTTTAGCACAAAATTCGCACGGGAGTAATATTTCTTACATCTCGACCCTCACTAACAAGCGGGTGGAAGGAACACTCGCAGGAAAGTATGAAATATGCATTTTCTTTTCTTTTCGTTATTTATTTAAATATTTTTCGGATATTTAAGCGAAAATCAAATTTCTGGAAACCAAACGTAAACATTACTGAAGTTGGCACCCGGGCCGACCGCGTGCTTATAGGAAGCATCTCAAAAATATGAGACATTATCCTGTAGAACTTGGAATTGCTTTGCGGTTAACTATCACGTATAAAATATGCAATATGTTTCAAAGTCAAAGGAATCAATAGGTGGTGTTTTTTCAATGTTCATCTGATTCAATGTCGATTTCTACTCCGCTAGTATACGTTTTTAAGCGAACCAAACGAATTATTCCATTGAATATCCGCAATGAATTACCCCACCCACTTTCAGTTAGAAGAAGATTAAGAAAATGTAAACAACAAACAAATTAGTTCTCTGACATTACATAAGCCACAAAATGATACATTCGATGCAACATACCACACAAAAGTAAAGTTTTCATTCAGAAAATGCTTTATAATTGTCTGCAGTGTAGAAAAAATCATAAAAATGGGCGTGGTCTTAAGAAAAAGGCCACAAAATTGGGTCAAGGGGTCAAAAAAATTGAACCCCATAATTTTTCAACAATATAACCCATAAACAAACATTTAAAGCAAAAATATCAATTTTAGCACAAAATTCGCACGGGAGTAATATTTCTTACATCTCGACCCTCACTAACAAGCGGGTGGAAGGAACACTCGCAGGAAAGTATGAAATATGCATTTTCTTTTCTTTTCGTTATTTATTTAAATATTTTTCGGATATTTAAGCGAAAATCAAATTTCTGGAAACCAAACGTAAACATTACTGAAGTTGGCACCCGGGCCGACCGCGTGCTTATAGGAAGCATCTCAAAAATATGAGACATTATCCTGTAGAACTTGGAATTGCTTTGCGGTTAACTATCACGTATAAAATATGCAATATGTTTCAAAGTCAAAGGAATCAATAGGTGGGTGTCACTTTTCCAAACAAATTGAAAAGAAATAACATCATATTGAATGGCTTTCCTGTAATGACAATGCTTATTCAGATGTCGCTTTATTATTTCTGAAAGATAGATAACGGATGCTGCGTTTTACTTAAATGGTCTGGTAACTTTGGTTTGTTCTTCTAACAGATTATTCTCTTTAATTTTGTTTTTAAAAACATACGTATAAGTTACTTATAGATAAAGTGTAATGTGCCAAAATTTGTCCAAGATTTCCAGTAACTTTGTGCAGATTTCCTTCAAAATGTGGAATCGCTTCCTCACCTTTTGGAGATTAAATGGATTAGTATCTGTCTCTGTATATTCCAGCATTTGGAGATACTATCATAATTTTGTAACCTTTATTTGTTTGTATGTATTAAGGTTTAACATCCCTTTGAGTAATGTGGGGACAGAGTCAACGCTTCCTGGGTAGAATATGTCTTGTTCAAGGACACAACACGGTGCCCCGTGTGATGATCGAAACCAGGACCTCTCGATTAGGAGTCCGATGCTATACCACCAGGCCACTGTAGTCACATTTAACATAGATACCTTCAGGTAAAGCGATTGGTCCAATGAAATTGGGCGAATTGTCTTCTAAACATGAGGCGAGTTGTCTCGGGCGGGTCTTTTTGTGGGGTGCGTTCCTAAATGGACACTGCTATAAGGAAATTCATATAAATAGAATCTCGATAAAACAGACTTCCGTGATTTTTCACCATAAATTTTATTTCTTTTTGCCATCTAATTAAGGAATCTGATGTGAGTCTAGAAGGGCCACAGCGTATCCAAATGGCTTGCACCTGAAGTTAGACTTATCACAGCTATTACTCATGAGGAAAACATGTCCGTGTAATGTATACCCCTTCAAACCCCACTTTTATATAGGGTGCGCAGGGGTATACCTATTTTCTTATTTTTGCTCCAAAACATAGTACTCGTCTCGCCGAGGCGGTTCTAACGTGTACCCACAATCTATGTTTTGAGCAACAATAACAAAAATATCAAAAAAAATTCTAATGAAATTTTAGACTTTTTACAAAATAAAATGTATATTGCATGGGCATGTTTCATAATAGTACTATTTGAAAAGTGTCAAAAATGCATGGGTTCACTTACTAAATCGTGTAAATGCCTTTAACTAAAGTGAAATATTTTGTATTTTGCTCCAGTATTTGAGTAACGATTTTAAAACAATTACAACGGAGGAAGTTGATTTGGAGGTATAGAAAACATTTCAGAAATGGTTTCATAACTTCTCAAAGGTTGTTGACATGACAAATGATTCATGATTGTTTTCTATTGTGATGAAGATCATTGATAAGCTTCAAAACCTCATGAAATCGACTATGAAATCGTTTAAGAAGTTGGTTAGGAACATAGCAAGTTACCTTTCGATCTTCATATGATAGGTTGCCTACTTTTACCTTTACAAAAGGAAAATGATTTGAATATCAGGGGCGACTTTTGTATTCTTACTTTGAATTTCACTTACATATCTGTTTTATACCCGCAATTTTGTATTGCTATCGGAATATGTAAAAAAAATGTTTAATACACGAAATGTGATATTGTTTGATTTGATCATAATTCACATATTCAATATTTAAAAATCAGTTTTAGTTTTTTGATCAAATATTTGACAAATTAAAAAGGACATTGGAAAATTTTACATCATTTTCAACTGAACCATCGTCGACTCAATCACATATCGACATCGAACCTTATCCATTGTGGGTAACTTTGAAGTTCCCAGCCGGAAAATGAAAGGGTTAGAGATGACTATGGGAATAAATATGTGGTAAGGCGTTTTTTATCATCATATAAAAGCATTTCTGACTAGGTCTGAAAACATCTAGCAATAATTTTCTCTCTTCTTTTTACAGGAAGAGGTTGCGACATATCGCCATGGTGTTACTCATCTTCACCATCATCACTTTGTTTCTACGCCAAGATAGCCCAGTCAAAATAAAGATATTTTTGCAAAACCCAAAACAAATTGCAACACAAATGTTTCTTGAATTTTTGTAGAGAAACAACCTTCCTAGATAACATACTAAAAGTAGGACGAAATCGGAAGATATGAAATTTGATTTTTTTGGCCATTTTTCAGAGCAGCATTCGCCTCTTTACGCTGTTTCTAAAACTCATCAATTTTATTGTCTGTATAATTACTCAGCATTTTCTTTGCATAAAATACGTTTAATAAGATTATTAGAACATAACTTATTCACACAGGGTTGCAGCTGTGACTTCATAAAGACTAATTTTCTCGAAAACAGCATCAAATCGATATAAAGTTACCCCACCCACTGTATTTTGCATTGCATTCTAAAATTTCACTCTACAAATAAACAATGACTTTTTGTCTCAAGTTAATAAATTGTTACCCTATTAGACCTTCTAAGTAACTTTGTTTTGAGTTTTAGCATAACATTTATCAAGTTTGAGTCATGTGAAGACGACCTGTTCAAGCACCCAGAATGATGTCATATTACCAAATCTTAATATATGATGTTATAAGACTGAGAACTTATAAAAAGATGGTTTTATGCTAAAAACTGAGGTGTTATGAAACACATTGGGCTTGCATTTTTGAAGCTGGTAATAAGCTTTGTGCTGACATCGTTTGTGACTGTGTATCACATAGCCATGTCCATGGCTGTTCTTAACACTTTTGTTTCCCCAGTTTACAAGAATTAATATGACTTTCTGTCAGTTAAGTAACATACCCACTTCATTGCTGACAATGTTTTCAATTTAGATGGCTAAAAATTATTAAAATGTAATCTGTACAGTTGTGAGCATATTCACAGCATGAACCTTCACTGCACAGTTGCGAACATGTAAATTCAGTTTAAAACATGTACATTATGACATTGTGCAGTCCGTTTTTACATTTAAATCTGAGCTCAGTAACTTCCCAAAATATGGGAAAGTTAATTATTTCTACCTTGCAAAATTTGAATTTGATGGTAGGCTCTGAGTGTCATAGTGTATTGATGCATATGTTGGCTAGTTTCATCTGAAAACTGGGAATATGTCCAAATGTTGCTAGATTAGGATGCAGAGAAAGCAGAATGGAAACATAATGAAACATCCATTCAATGTTGAGGAAACCGCTGTCAGTCAATCACTGTAAAGATGGCCATAAAGATCATAAGCAAGATTACACTGGCATATTGTAGCAGAGATACTGAAGTCCCTTGTGGAAACCGGCCCAAGTGTGACGTGTGATCTTGTCAAGGCCATATGAAAAGATACAAGTAGGCAACGATCAGGAAAAGCTTAAGGATTAGTTCCATAAAAACACAGACTGTCTATGGGCGCTGCAGTAAGCAAGTATTTTGATGGTGATTAAATGTCCAAGACAAAACACCGAACAAGAGTCCGCTTTTCCTGGATATTGACCATTACTGTGGTGAGTGTAAAATACCCAGGTATCAATCTGGAGCTTTTGGCAAAGCAGAAATGTGATGTCATGCCATCGTTTGTGGTAGCTGTTTTTGCTGAATACACAAGAAATACAGTTCAATCAAAGACCCCTTTTGCCCCGACTCTGACTGCAGGTGTCAGTGACGGCTAATGAAGAAGGTCCAGTTTGATAACAATTTGACGAGGTTGTATCTGAGTTCTGTAATCTAGGAAACATGTTTCCTGTGGTGTTGATTGTTAACTGCCTGCTGCTACGTGTGACACACTGCAAACCTATTCTGGTTAATGTCCATGAATCGCTTCCCCTTCTCAGGTGCATTCAGTTGGCGTAAGAAGTGTAATGGTACATACAGTAGATACCTAGGTCATGAATGTAGTTACACTTAAGCTCTTGAGACGTTATGACCAGTAAGAATTGTAATGTCATAGCGAAGGGTGAAGTAAGCTGGGACTCCATTTTTTTCAAAGCTAAAAGAAAGTAATGTTTTGTGATGTCCTCTTTTCCCACCTGGTTTCTGGGTGGATGTTTTAGTTTCATTATGTCAATTCTCGAACTTTCGATACTCTGGACTTCAGGATTGATGTTTATTCAGTCTTGGCATCCCATATAAGGATTATTTCATCTCAAACTAGACAGGCCCATCAGTAGGCAGGTCAAAAACGAGAGTACAGCGAGAAAAAGCACCTGACACACTTACTTTGACTCTTATAGGTCCCATGCAGAGCTCAATCCTTCACTCAGGACACAGCGGTAAGATTATCAATGGTAAAGAGCGATAATGAAATCAGCAACCTCTGTCACACTTCCACAGGAGCCACCTCTAGTATTTATGGGTTGTTTAAGGCAAGGAGGGTGCAGCAAAAGCTGGAATGCTTTTAAGCATTCTATAAGCTAAACATTGTTGCATAGAAGTATCATTGCCCATTGGGGCCGTGAGAAATGCATATGGGCCTCCAAGCAAAGCTCGTCATCATCCGAGAGAACAACGTATTACTCGTGAACCGTTTAGAAGGTCAGAGTCTGCCCTAGAAAAGTGATTTAGTCAGAACACACGTACATATAAGACGTTTTCTCATTAATACACTGAAAAAAAGTTATAAGAGGGCGCCTTATATTTTTTCCTTCTAGTTCAGAAAGTAAAACAAGATCAATTACTATTCATGATCATATGAATAAACCAATGTCTAACAGTGGCTCTGTGAGTTTCTGCATTCCAAAATGTGTAATACTACACACAGACAAAGCGTAAGTAAAGGTACCCTAAAGGTATCCTCATTTCAAAAAGTCACACTTTATTAACATCAAATTAAATGTCATATTACGACGTTGTGTTTTACATTTTAATTTATTTGAAAGTGATATTGACTGCTATAATGTATGATAAAATCATGTCAAAATGTGTTGCTGCAATAAGAATTTTTGTTTGAGTTTTGTAAATGCAAGAAGACAGCAACATGAATAACAGTAATTCAGCTTTGTCTATGCAATTTGCATACAAACTTTGTTCCTCTCCGGTTGCATTATTAGCAGCAGCACGGCATTGAAATTTTCAGCGATTATTTAGTTAATATTTGACTCTGTTAGATATTGAAAATTTTAAAAATCGTCCACAGATTTTGTTATTTTGGTCGTTAAAATTTGGCATTAAAACCGGAAGTGTGCTGCAGTCGTGACCTGTTTGTCCTCGAAAATCGTATACCACAGCTCTTTCGAGGTATATTTCTCATTTCCATGCCTCATAAAGTGAATTTAACAGGGATTAACATGTTTAAAAGGCACATTGTTGATTTTTCCAAAAATCTCGAAAATAGCGATTTTCTAAAAATTCATAAAAAAATCTACAAGTTGAGAAAATTCTAATGTTTGATGTTTTTCCAACCTGGAATGGCCCCTTTGATGGCACCCATTCCTCATTTCAATAAATTTTGCGCGTTAACTAATTTTTATTCAAAAACATTGATTTTTGCATTTTTACACGAAAAACGCGTTTAGTGAAAGAAATTATTTCTGAACACTTTGCAACTTTACTTACTTGAAAGACACGTCTTTAAGCAAAAAATCATTCAATTTTGAACATGGCTTATAAATCAAAAATGAGTTTGAAAAGTGGCCTCTTATAACTTTTTTCAGTGTATGCTCACTGCTTTTAAAGGTTCTCAGTCTTATTTTTTATTTTATATTCAATGCACATTTTGGATATCATGACATCCTCAACTTTGGATAGACGCCCCATATAATGAAGGCAATGTCCCAACATAGCTGCAATGGTTATTCTGGCCCAGAAATATCATGAGAAATTCAATCAGTCAACCGAAATTGTCGAGATTTTCCTATCATTTAGCCAATATCATTGACAGTTGTGGTAAAATATGAGCAACTCTCTCACAATCTCCCAGGATAATGATCCCTAGGTAGCTGATGATTGGGACGTAAAGCAACAGACCAACGAACAGAAAAAATCCGACAAACCAACCAAAATATATGATGGTGTATTGTTGTATGACAGAGAAGCATCATTCAGAGTGAAGAGGTCATCTAAGGTTAATGCTTGTCAGACAATCCAACCCTCCTATTGATGACAAAGAGACAATAAAACAGATCTGATGATAAGATGATAATCATTGTTCTTTATGTCCACATGTACATTAAAAGCACAATCTAGTCAGTTAAATCTGTCGGTCGTCAAATAGAATGAACATCAAATTTGCACTGGTGGGTGGGGTAAATCAATGTTTATTTTTACATTAAAAATCACCAGTATGGGCTTCATTTCGGTATATATAATGACTATTACCATAAAAGATTATCATTTCCAAGCTAGTTACTAGTTTTATACCTCAAAACGCCTTCTCAAATAATGGTAAGAGCCGATTAACATATCAGCAGTAGTTTCACAATGGTAAAACATATGTCAAAGCAAAACATTGAAAAAAGTCAAATTTCATATCCTCCGATTTTGTCCTACTTTTAGTATGTTAAATATATAGGTCTAAGGGGACTAAAAATACAAAAATGATTTGTGTTGCAATTTGTTCTGGGTCCTCCATCAGTTTGACTGGGCTAAGACTACAACCAATCGTCACACCTAGTACCAGGGCCTCAACTAGTCGCCGTACAGCAAAGCAACACCGTCAACAGAGCCTATAACCATCGTCTGAGCACCGGTACTGGGAACAAATCAGAAATAAAACACATCGCCTTTCTGAAAGTTCACAAGGCAGCAAGTTCAACTGTACAAAATATTATGTATAGATTTGGATCACAGAGAAATTTATCTTTTGTTCTACCGGTTACCTCTCATTACATTTCACAACATAATGCGAAAAACTACCACAAAGTACTTCCATCGCCATACACCAAAACTGGAAAATATGATTTAGTATGTAATCACGTGATGTTCAACCATACCAAATTCAAGAAGTTTATGTACGATGACGCCATCTATATCGCCATTGTACGAGAGCCTTTGGATCTATTCATATCCTCAGCCTACTACTACAAATATGTATGGCCTGCTGAATATCGGAAGAAATTAAATGAAACTACATTCATTCAATATCTAATTCGTGATCCAGAAAAATACGAAAGACTTAATCAAAGCAGAACTTTTAATTATATGGCTGAGGACTTTGGTTTTGTGTTAAATAGCGTTGAGGATGTACTGAATATGGACAATGAGGTTATCGCTTCATTTATTTCAAAACTGAAGAATATTTTCGATTTGGTTATGGTGGTGGAATACTTTGATGAATCTCTAGTAATGATGAAGCGTTTGCTTAACTGGTCTCTAAAGGATATATTATACATCAAACAAAACGAGTTTAAATCCAAGAAGGTTCAGCCAGGCAGTAAACCTAATATCACTGAAGAAGACAGAGCATTATTCAGAAAAAGGAATAGAATAGATTATGCGATATATGAAACCTTCCTAGAAATATTCTTACAGAAAATGTCAGAAGAAATAAATCTCAATAGTGAAGTAAAACATTTCAAAACCATTTTAAACGATGTGCAGTCATTCTGCACATTTAAAACGCCTAGTGCAAAAGAAATAACCATAGCTGTTTCTGAGTGGAATCAAGAGTTCAGTGTCACTGTACATGATTGTGAACTCATGCTTACAACGGAGATTCCTTTCTGGAAACAGTTGATATGGAAACATAAATCACTGCTGCAACATAAGAAGCTTTGGCCAGTCGGTAGATGGGGCGAAAACGGGAGAACCCCGAGAAAAAATAACACCTTCAAAACATAAATCACTTCTGCAGCATAAGAAATAAATAATAGTATTGAGTTACATTTGGGTTCTTAGGAGTTTATATGCATAAACAGAATTGTAAACTCATTATCAAATAAACAGCTACGTTTCCGGAAAATAATTGCCCTTGCTTATTTCTCAATAATTGTTCTGGAAACATTGGCTATTACAAATAAATTTTGAAATATGAGACAAAAATTAATCATTTGCTTTATAGGAAAGAACTCAGGAAAAAAAGATACCTGACACCTGATTCTTGGCATAACTTGTTACCTTATTGTGTAATGATTGTAATAAGAGCTGCCACCGGACAGTGTAGCTCACCTGAATTGTGCTTTGCCTCTAATACTATTAAAACTAGAATTTGTTTTCTATGTGAAAACTGATGTCTCCCCCCTTTCCAAAATATGCAAGAAAGAGTTATAGTTCTTGTGCATCACATATCCTGTCAATCTGTTTTATAAGTGTACCAAGTTTCATTGAAATACGGTTTTCAAGTTATAGAGCGGGCACGAAATTGTATGGAAAATAATCAAAGGGAAATAACTCCAAAGATATGAAAGCAAGAGTTATGGTTCTTTAGCATGACACATCATCTTATCATGCTTTATAAGTGTACCATGTTTCATTGAAAAAAACCTCTAATGGTTTTTGAGTTATAGAGCAGACACAAAAATGTATGAAAAATAATCAAATGGAAATAACTCCAAAGATATGCAAGCAAGAGTTATGGTTCTTTAGCATGACACATATTTTTATCCTGCTTTATAAGTGTACCAAGTTTCATTGAAATATTTCTTATGATTTTCAAGTTATAGAGCGGACATGAAATTGTATGGAAAATAATCAAAGGGAAATAACTCCAAAGATATGAAAGCAAGAGTTATAATTCTTGTGCATGACACATTGTCTCATTGTGCTTTATAAATGTACGAAGTTTCACCGAAATTTCTTTTACGGTTTTCAAGTTATAGAGTGGACACGAATTTGTATGGAAAATAATCAAAGGGAAATTACTCCAAAGATGTGCAAGCAAGAGTTATGGTTCTTTAGCATGACACATTATCTCATCGTGCTTTATAAGTGTACCAAGTTTCATTGAAATATCTCTTACGATTTTCGAGTTATAGTGCGGACACGAAATTGTATGGAAAATGATCAAAGGGAAATAACTCATAAAATACTCAAGCCAGAGTTATGGTTCTTGTGCATGACACATTGTCTGATCATGTTTAATAAGTGTACCAAGTTTTATTGAAAAATCTTAAACGGTTTTCAAGTTATAGAGCGGACACGAAATTGTATCGAAAATAATCAAAGGGAAATAACTCCAAAAATACTCAAGCTAGAGTTATGGTTCTTGTGCATGACACATTGTCTCGTCGTGGTTTACAAGTGTACCAAGTTTCATTGAAAAATCTTTAACGGTTTTCAAGTTATAGAGCGGACACGATTTGTGACGGACAGACGGACGGACGGACAGACGGACAGACAGACGCACGGGGAAAAACAATATGTCTGCCGACCCTGAAGGGGGAGAATTAATTTAATTTGTAAGTATATGACCTTGACCTCAAGGTCACTTATGTGGGTTAAGATGGCAAAGCCGGAAGCTTCAAATCAATCCTATGCGTAAGAAAACAAACAATTTGGATTCCGACCAGGTCCGACACAAACCGGTCTGTACAGTCATAGAAGATGGTTAGAGGCTCAAAATTTTGGATTTAGAAAGCAGAGAAATTGTACTATCCGTGTAGCGAAAACAAAGGCGCTGATCAGCTTCGCAGTAACTGCGCCTTTGTTTTCGCCTATGCAGACTGTTGCTTTTCCCATGCGGCGGCTCAATTACTATTTACAACAGGCAAAGTTTCAACTCAATACATACACATCTACAATAGAGTTCATAGAATTTTAACCAAAAAAAATTAACATGAAAACTTAAAGTCCAAAACCATTGTCTTCAAGATCACTAAAATGGGCCGGGGTCATAAAACGTCAGACCAATAACTAGCAACAGGCATAGTATCAACTATATCCATCCACGTTGAAGAGATCTAGCCCAGCAGGCACATGACGTCATAATGACGTCATATCAACGTCGATGCGACGTCATATGACGTCGCATCGACGTTGATATGACGTCATTATCATGTGCCCGCTGGGAGACATCTAAAAATTTAAACCAAAAACTTAAACGTTAATTTCGAAGCCCATGACCTGGACCTCAAGGTCACTTAGGTGGGTCGGGACGGCACAGCTATAACTTCGGACCAATATCTTACAAAAAGCAGGGTATCAACTAGATCCAACCACATGACTTCTTAAAACTTTAACCAAAATCTTTAACATAAAATTTTTAAGTCCATGACCTTGACCTCAATGTCACCTAGGTGGGTCTGGATTTTACAACATAAAACTTCAGACAACTATAACAGTAGAAATAGTATTAACTAAGTCCATCGATGTATTCATGAGATACTGAATAATAAAAAATGCAACCAAAAACAAACTTAGGTATAAACTTCAATATAAAGTTTTAAGTCCATAACATTGACCTGACCTCAACGTCAGTCAGGTGGGTTATGGTGCAGTATAAAAATTCAGACCAATTTCTAACAACATGCAAATATCAGCAAGATCTATCCACATGTTCAAAAGATATATACAAACTTAACCAAAAACTTTATACATCTCAGCAGCGCCGACACCGACGCCGGGATGAGGGGTTCCTCCTTTCGTACAGGCGAGCTAAAACTAAGGCAAACAGGGTGCACATGAGATAGATGTCAACAAAACGAAATCAATTAATGTTATTCAGCCTTTATTGCTTTCTTGTAATATGATCTACAAGGTAAATACGGAGGAAACCCGACGAACTAATCTATTCCCTGAGAATCATATCATATATCATTTTATTGTCTGGAATTGTCATTATTAATTTGAGACGTCACGATAAAACAAACATTTTACATATGCTTACTGCTAAGCTGATCATCGCTTTGATTTCGCTACACGGATAGAACAAGAGAATCTAAAATCTAGTCTCTAGCTGTACAGCTCGGTTTGTGTTGGGCCTGATCGGAAACCCCGAAGACCGGTTTTCTCGTGTCGATGCTCATTTGGTATATGAACATGTCTAACAAAACATTTTCAGCTCGTGATTTTGCGATGTCAGCAGCGATGTGCCAAAGAATGGCAAATGTGAAGATGAAACGAGTTCCTTGCGGCGAAGAAAAGTTAAAAATAAGCAATGATCAGGAACTGGTGCAATCAGAATCAAATGCTCACCCTAAAACCCAGAAGGGAAACGACCAAAAACATACAGTGAGTCGAACGAGCAATTATTTCCCTAAAGGCTGTCACTCAGTTACTTGTATGAATGCGCACACCAAAGGCGCACAAATCAAATAGACCAACAACGGAAGAACCGCATTGGAATGGAATTCTGTCGTTTCATATTTCTCTGTTGGCTCTATAGGAGGGATGGGCATGTTAATCTGCAATAATTGCGATACCCTGCCTGTAAACAGGCAATTTCAAAGCATACTTTTATAGTAACAACAAAATCACACATGCTTATGCTGTGACTGATAATCGTACACATATCCATCAGGCTATACAATGTAAGGTCCGCCCAATTCAGTCTAGCAATTGAGCCATCTCGTGGGAAAACCAACAATCTGCAAATGCGAAAACAAAGACGCAGATCAGCTTCGCGGTAACCGCGAAGCTGATCAGCGCCTTTGTTTTCGCTACTCGGATAGTACAATTCCTCCTCTACTTAACTCCGAAATTTCAAGCTTCTAGCCTGCTTCTGTGACTGTACAGGTCAGTTTGTGTCGGACCTGTTCGGAAACCACATTGTTGGTTTTCCCACGAGGCAGCTCAATGAAAGTCTCAGTTCGAGGAATGTACGTCTTTGCCATTTCTTTTATGATTCCCCAGCGGGCACATGACGTCATTATGACGTCATGTGCCTGCTGGGTCGTATCACGATACCATATCCGTATAATGTATACCCTCTCATACTTCAGAAAGACAATGACCTTTTAGGAAGCTGGGCCCGAAAATGGGGCATGAGACTTCAACCTGTCAAATGCAACATGATGCAGCTGACAATAAACGGATAAGTAAAATTGAGGCCTCCTACACCCCTACACCCTCGTGGGTGCAGTATTGGAATAAATAAACTAATAGTTACTAGGTGTAGCAATTATAAATGACTTGAGAAGTGGAATACCCATATCACCAATATCTGTACTAAAGCCAACAGGACACTTGGATTCTTGAGAAGAAACCTATTTTCTTGCCCCAAAGATGTTGAAGAAGCAGCTTATAAAGGTGACTGGTGCGCCTGGAAGTTCTGTTTGAGATCCTCATACTAAACACTGCTAAAGGCCTTCAGGGGGAATTTGGGAAGGTACAGAATCGCAACTAGGAATTATACTTTCGAGAAGGAAGTATGAAGTATTAAGGAAGTATGACTGGCATTCTTGAACAACTCAAGTGGGAATCTCTTGAAAGAAAAGGACGGATAATCGACTTAAATTGTTATACAAAAGTCTGACGGGTAAAGCCAGAATACCTACAGATAACTTTATCCCCAAGACAAGAAATAGTTCAGCTACCATCTGCCAGTATAAAGGTTTTTAAATGTAGTTTCTTTCCCCCAGACTATCAGGGACTGGAATGACATCCCTGACTCTCTGTTTTCCGCCGCTGAAATGTTCTAGATGATTGTGCTTCACTCGTGCGTTCTAGGTACTAATGCCTCCCCCATCCGACCCTACAGGTGAAATAGTGTCATTTGGCATGTCACCAGTAAACTATTCAGATTCAGATACTCCACTTTAGTAAACTGGGGTATACTGGAGTATACTTATTTTTCTTATTTTCCAAAACATGGATTGTGGGTATTCGTTAGAACCGCATCAGCTGGCTGACCTTCACTCCGATACACTTCGTGACCTCGCTCCACTTCTGTGACAGCTGGTGTGGAGAGGTCTAGCGGAACACCGATGGAAATATTCTGTCTACCACAATCAACGTTGTGAGCAAATGTATTAAAAATATCAAAATTTATCTACGGAAAATGTTCAATTTATGAATCTCTAAAACATCCATGTATAATGCATGGGCGTCTTGGGTGTTGATCAACGGCACGAATATTGATCAGTCGACAAAACCACCATGCCGGGAATCAGAACCGAGTCTCCTGAATGATTATATTTCAAGACACATCTTTCACGTCTGCGGCTTCCAGATGGTCGTTCACTCCACTGTCGGAGTTTTCCTGCTCTTGTATGTCGTTGATGTACGATCGTGACCGCTGGTCAAAGCTCTTGCGAACCAGGCTTCCGCAGTTTTGTTGGTAGAGAAATGGCTGTTCGTTGTTTTGACTTGGGTATGGATTGGTCTTGATGTAACCCTCATTGTCTGGTATACTAGATGTACTGCCCATTGTACGTCTCTTTGAACAAAAACAAAGAAAAGTAGATGGTATTTTGTATATGTCCGTGTCGTAATCAAACATAAACATACAATTAGTTTAAACTTTATTTCTTTTGTATACATGTAACAATCAACGAAGTAATACACATAAATACAACTAGTCACAATATACAAAATAGGATTCAGTAGAAAGTCCTAAGACTTATATAAACTGTTTCCCATTGGTGCTCTGTTGATATTATAGTACATATACACGATGACTAAGTGGCCCATCTCTCGCTTTGAATGTTTTACTGCTTCCAAAGGATCTAACAATTATTTTTATTTGCTATTACTGCAGCTGGTGTTGTGCCGTGTGGCGGCCCTAAAAAGTCTCCCCGTACATCATCCATAGTGCAGATTATATTTTTCTTTTGATCCTTTGAGATCTACAGTGAAACTATTTTGAGTATTTCAAATTTATTGTACGTTAAGAATCATCTCCTTAACAGTGTTTTGATTATTTTGCCCCCTTTGAGAATATGAGTCTTCGATTTAGACTACACAGGTGTAAATTCTTGAAATTGCAGCAAAAATGTCTGGCTTTCGCTGCCAGCTTTGTAAAGGGTCACTGATGAAGGTTAGTTACCCGAAATTGTACAATATGGCCCATCTCTCACTTTGAATGTTTTACTGCTTCCAAAGGATCTAACAATTATTTTTATTTAAATATCAAAAATGATAGTGCCAAGTAAATAAAGTGAAAACAGAAATAAGCAATATGCATGTATAACAAGGTAGCCTATTCAAAGATATACAACAGATACATGGAGGGGGCGGGGGGTTGAGGCGAGGTGGGGACAAAGTTGTTCTTAGAAAATCAAGTTTCGCTTTGGGCTACTAACTTTACGTGCTTTGGAAAATACGAGTAATATTTTCTGAAAAATCGATGACAAAACTTTAAAAAAAAAAAATCTTCCTCCGGGTACTTGCGACATTTTATTACGACACTCCCCGAAACTTTTATTCAGCTATATAATAAAGTAAAGCCTTAGTAGACATTTTTCACTTTTGAACGTAAATGTTGCTGGCGCGTGCGGTTACGATTTTCGGTGTGATGGGGGACGACTCGTGAGGGCATATTTGAGACGATGACGAGGGGCGATATGAATAATTACTTGGTAAAAACTACCTAGAGCCTAACGGAGACCAATTAAACAAGACAAGCAAAAAAGAAATAGTCCACTACGTCTTACTCTGTAGCTCAGTAGGTAGCATGTATGGAATAAAACCAAAAGGTCCTGGGTTCGAGTCCGGCTAGGACAAAAATTCT
This sequence comes from Rugalucina vietnamica, assembly GCA_964017185.1. Taxonomy (NCBI): domain Eukaryota; kingdom Metazoa; phylum Mollusca; class Bivalvia; order Lucinida; family Lucinidae; genus Rugalucina; species Rugalucina vietnamica. The sequence continues at coordinate 52,409,576 of OZ024875.1, read as the reverse complement.
TTTTCTATTCTTAATTGCTTCCTTTTTTTCGCATCTGTGACAATATAGCTTAGAAAATGAAAAAGAAAAGAAAAGAAAAAAAAAAATGCAAAACTCACAAAATGCACTACTGCATTTAATACTAAAATCGTTAATTTGTGGATTAAAGTGTGTAGTGAGAAGGCAGTCCGCACGTATAGGTTTTTCACTAAGTCTTGATTTAACGTGGATTGATATATTTACAAAGTCCCTAACCCCCCCTAAACTTTGAACATGTTGTTCTCAGTCCTGGGATACAGATCATTCATGATATTACATCTCCTGAAAGGGCTATGAATGACAAACGTTATCCTAGTAATATAACCAGAATTTGTATTTGCATTTTCGTGCATGTTGGTAGTGAAATGCACTGTTAGTTTGAAAACTGCTTTTATTTTTCTTGCATTGTTTTACGCTTAAATAAGAAATATTGTGGGATGAGTGTTGGCACGGTAGTTAGTAAGTAGAAAAATCTATCAACTGCTATCATTTTTGTTCTGTTTGAAACAATTCTTACCGAAATATCTGCAGACAAAAAGCCCGTTTTTTGAGACTAATCAAGGTCAAATTAATGGGCTTATTTGTTATGTAAAAAGGCTATGGAAATATACTGTATATGTATGTTCTACCTGAATGAACAGACTACCTGTCCTATTTTAACAGGTATACACAGCGTGTACATACTATAATGCATATAAATATAGTGTACAAAATAATTTTATCTATGTTTTATTTGAGACATGTCTCAGAGGACTTTAAATCCAACGTTACTTCAACAACACACAACAATTGTTTTTACCCTTATTAGATACATAAAAGATATTGTCAGAAGAACTTCCCTAATGTCTAAAACGTATGAAGACACTGTTCAAAGTAAAAGTTGCTTAATTTATTTGGCATGGTATATTTAAGGTACAGGTATTTGCATAAGTGACGGACAATATTATCTAAAGTAATAAATCTGATAAAGATGATGCACCTGCTATTCATGCAAATCGTTTCTAAGCTAATTTTTCAGCTTGCAAATTAGTTGGAGAACATTATTTAGACCTTCACAAAGGTTTCTATCAATTAAAATCAAAAATTTATTTTAAAGGATTATTTATGGAAATTTATTAGAATAATAAGTAATTTCAATAAAAACTTCTATTACAATGACTTCCCTTTGGAAAACATTATCATTCATAAGAAAGTTTAAGGTTTAGGGATTATTCTGGTATGTAACATGCCACATTTTTTAAAAAAAATCTATGAAATATTTATGAGCAGAAAACACTATTATTATAGTAATAAGGAACCTTAAGCCGGTAGCTTGATCGTAATCGGCAGAAGAGCGGACCCGCGACCGATCCTCACGTCAACATTTATTTTCGGAAGGCTGGTACAGATAATGCGGCTAGGATAAGTTGACCGCCTCTAATGACTAAGCGGCCCCCGTGGCCGAGCGGTTGAGAGCGCTGTTTCTTAATCACTCGTTCATCTCACCGCTGTGTCTTGTGTGTGTTCGAGCCCCACACTGGCCACATATGATACAAGGCAAGTTCAACTTGCGGGAGTGCCAGGTGGTTTTTCTTAGGGTGCTCACGTTTTCACCCCACCTACTGATTGGTGAGCTGAAATAATCTTGAAAGGGACGTAAAACTGAACTAAAATGCGCAAGACAATAAATCAAATAGTATAGTGTACATGTTCAGATACATGTATATCTGTGTTTATTAGATGTAAAACTACAGTTTCACGTGCTGTCTCGTGAGCGAACATAATTCATTCTGTTTATATTTCAAACAGATTATCAGCTTGATGTCGAAGTTTCGCTCATTCGACAGCCATCTGCATGCCATACGAAGTGCGATGGAGGCAACATCCTACATGTAGCTACATTTCGCCAAGCCACACAACTAATTTTGTTTATTGTAGACCTTCAACAGTAATTCAACCATATCCAGTGTGCTGGTTACGATGTAGTAAATTAATTTGGCAAGACATAAGTTTAGTTCTTTTTGATCCATATTTATTCTGTGTGATATTGTATGAGTGTTGTTTACCTGGTTGAATTCAAATAAATATACTTAAGGAATAAAGAAACGCAACAAATACTTTGGGTTACTAAAAACATGCTTTGTAATGCAAGTTTGTGGTATAACTGAGCTTCTTATATGAACACAATATCTTAACGTCAAATTGCAACAGGTTGAGCCACAATGTCGGTTATGTATGCTTAATGGCGTACGCGTAACCACACTGACCTACAGTAGCACACCCTGTAACCATGATCAGTAAATGTCAAATTTGAAATAAAAACCAATATTTTGTTTCCAAAACCCCTAAAAGTGATTGCAGATGTAATCATTGATCAGTTGGTAACATTTGGGTATGTTATGGGACGTTTAACGTCACCAACGTCAATCGAAAAAAATGAGTCAAAAACCAGTAAAATTTTCTTCGGTATGCGTTATATTCAATAAAATGGTTATTTACGTAAACATTATGACATTTGTACTTCAGACGTCACTAAAACGTCCATTATAACGTCAAAATCAAACATCCTGCATTTTAAAGACTCTCATTATGTTTTTCAAATTTTCTGATTTAAAAAAAAATGATCAATTGCCAAACGTTTAATTACAGTGCGTAAATCTAGTGTTTACTCAAAGCATATAATCCGTTTCGCTCCTCTAGATAACGTGATATTCTGTTTAACAAACGTCAAAAGAAACGCTCCGATGGTCCATTTATACGGTACCTGAGACGTCACTGTTGATTAGCAAGCACGTCGTGTCGTATTTTGGTTCGATGCATGTTGTTTAGGTACAAATAGGCAATATCGAATAATTTAAATGACGTTAATAACTCATTTTTCGTTATTGTAAACTTCAACATTCCGTTAACAAGATTTAACGCAACATGGGACGGCACCTAAGTATACAATGATCCTAGTCTTTATTGCACATTATCAAGTCGACGTCACGTAATCCACATGCAAAGAATTTGTCATCTTCCCCTTCGCCCCGACGTTTACGTCACACTTTGCGTTTTTCATAGTTTTTGACGTTTTGTCGTTAATTTTGTCAATAAAATGGCGTTTTCTCATTTCATCACGTGCAAAAAGCAGTCAGTAGGTCATTTCATAAAAGGGTTTTATCAAAATGTCAAATACATACGTAAAGGTTGAAACTTAGTGTGTTGCGTATTTTAATTCCTTAAGTATATATGATTAAAATAAAACTTTTATGAGTTGCTAAAGTGTTTCCATACAGCACTCCATGTCGTAGTGGTTCAGTCAGTCGCCTCGTAAAACGGACCGCGCGTTCAATCCAACGCGTAACTCCGTCTTTCGGTCGAGACCAGGGTCCAGTATGTAAATAGTTGTTATTTGCACGTGAGACCCCGAATATTCCTCGTTATATGGTTTACATTAAGCATGCGTGCATGATGGAATGTAAATGCATTTTTTTTCTTATAGGCGCGCGTAACATCGGAGAAGTTTTGCTATCTGTTAAAATCTAATCAGGGCCCAGAATTACACTACGCCCACCTTAGTGAGGATGTGAAATTTAATTGTATCGATTCCAGGTCATTCTATTGTTACTTGATTACAGATAAGAAAAAGGTACAAGTAGGCAAAGATCAGGAAAAGGCGCAATCAGAAAAAGATTCCCACTCCAAAAACCGAGGTGGGAAAAAACCAAACTAACAATCAGGTACTTATATCATGAAACATATCGTAATCCGAATGAGCAGCTATTTTCCCAATAGGTGGCCACTCAGTTACCTTAACTTAACTAAAAATATGAAAACATACATAAGGCGCCAACAGCACAAAAAATTTTTACACACAAAGACATAAAACAAAAAGAACCACCACAGAAGTATCGACTTGGAACGATCAGTAACACAAAGTTACTGGCGGGCTTAAACCGGTTTTACATGGCCATAACCTCATCCTCAGCTTCTGCAGTGGTTCATAACATTTAGTTAGTTATTCGGTCCTCGTGGTGAATCTCTAACTAGTCAATGAATCATCAAGAACAAACAAATAAATCATGATAAACATCCTGATGAATGAAAAACCAGGACTCACAGACTGAGTAAGCTGCCCGACGATGGAGATCCCTGGGCGCCGAATAACCTACTAACTCCGGAGCAAAAGAAAAACACCAGTTGGACCCCGGTGGGCCAAGCAACAGACAAGATGCTCCGGCCCCAACCAACTAAAATGAATAGCTTTATGTCGGGGCCATCATAGAGTCTGACGCCCGACCCACCGGCGTGCAATTAAAGAAGGCAGCATAGTTATCAACCATGATTGGGTTAAAAACTAAGCATGCAGACTGTCGCATAACATTCAAGTTATAACCTATACGTCTGTAACGTGTTATGATTTTTCTGAACTGAAAAGAAAAATCATTAATTCCTTTAAGTTTCTTAAATTTGTAAACCAAGTCACCATAAAATTCAGGTTCCGAAAGGCCCTCACTTAAAAGCGTCTTTAACCCAACATTATATTTGGAAATCAATTCATAGTGTCTACGATAAAATTTAGAAAATGTTTTTCGAAGTTTATGATACCGATAGCCCTGTTGGAGAAGTTTTGCCGTTAAACATTTATTTCGAGCGTTGAAGTCTGTAACATGATTGCAGACTCTAGCAAACCTAATAAGTTGCGAAATGTATACACCATAAGAAGCACGACGAGGAACGTCACCATCCAAAAAAGGAAAATTTACTATATCAAAATCAAAGTCATCGCGCTTATCATAAATTTTAGAAGAAACAAATCCATTTGCAACAAAAAGATGTAGATCTAAAAAGGGGGCTTCAGTATTTGTGATATTTGCTTTGTTCAACTGAAGTTCAGGTGGATAAATTTGATTGACCATACCTTCAAAATAAGGGTTGTCAATGTTCAAAAGGTCATCGAGGTACCTAGATGTGGAATTAAAAGCCTCGATAACATCAGCTTGATTATCATGGTTAAGAGAATCCATGAAATCTCTTTCGTAGCAGTATAAAAATAAATCAGCTACGAGAGGTGCGCAATTTGTACCCATCGAAATTCCAACAATCTGTCTGTATAACTTGGTCCCAAATCTAATATAAATATTATCAAGGGGATAGGATAAGGCGTCGCATACATTCTGACATGACCAAAGTGTATACCGACTTTGGTCAGAGGAAGTGAAAAAAGCCTTTCTGTCATTACATGCCAAATAAAGTGAACCATAGTTTTTTAATGCCCTTTTGAAGGTCCACTCTATCAAATCCAGAAGTTTTTCTTTTATTAGATTATGTGGTAATGTTGTATACAGAGTAGAAAAATCATATGTGGACAAGCTTGTCGCACGGAACCCTCTACACTTCAATTTACTGAGCACCTCACCAGAATTTTTAATTGACCAAAACCAATTTTTATTTGAAGTTTCATACACTGTCTCACAGTATCTTATAACATGAGATTTGATAGCAGTAAGACAGGAAGTTAATAATTTAGAAAGTTCAGTGGTAGTACAAGAGCTAGAATTTGCAATAAATCTAGCTTTGTATGGTCTTTTGTGAAGCTTAGGTAACCAATACATCGTAGGAAGTTTGTCTTGGCCTTCATTGACACAAACAGAAAACTTAATAGGTAAATCGTTTAAGTGGGCATTAACTACAGACACCTCATCAGTATCTGTCTCCAGATAAGCCCTGGTACCATCAAGCTCCTGTTTTAAGGTGTTAACGTAGTGAAGCCTACAAACGACAACAACATTGTTTGCGGCTTTATCTGCCGGAACCAAGACATACTTTCTATGAAATTCTTGGATACCCTGCTTCAAATGCCTAAATGACGATTTGGGTTTAGGAGGTAAAAGATTAGTATTTTGTGAATAAAACTTAATACGTTTATCTACGATAGTGAAGATACTTCTTTTCCATTCTTTAAGAGCATTATCCTCAACACCCTCTCGTTTACACCATCGATTACCGAAATCATTTAATGCAGATGAAATCTCCTCTCTACATTTGTCGAAATTAATGTAGGAAGGGAATCTATATTTCGGACCTTTAGAAACAATTTTGCGAATTCTAGAATCCGAAATTATTTTTAAATTTCCAGTAACAATATGTCCAGCGGGTTGATAAACATACTTTGAATCTTTACAATCTCAAGACTTAGGAGTATTAGCATGGATATCAAGATCAGAAACAAGTTTATTGAAATTAAAAATAGTATTTCTGATTGGTTTGTTATATTTGTAACAAATAATAGGAGGTTCTGAATTTTGGAAGTAGGTAGGTATAGACTGTATCACTGATTTATCCTGGAATATGCTTGGTAAATCAATAAAGTCAATTCCTTTATTGATGAAAGGAATTTTAATAAAACTTCTAATGTGATTAGATTCGGAATCGATAAATGGACGAAGAGCATGCTGAGTATAACATCTTGTTAACAGTGCAGCGTCATACATTTGATGATTTCTATCGTAAAATCTATTAGCCTCTGTGTCCAAGGAACGTAATGCAGCAATAGGTAGAGAACTAAGATACGACAGCATTGGATGTCGACCGTGAATCCTTAGTTTAACAGCTAAATCATTAAGAGAAATGTTCAATTTCAATGCAGCGCACCGTTTACGTTTGTTATTACCCCTTTTCCGTATACCATGAGATCTAGATTTACGTTTACGAGAGTCCGAAAGTGTAAGTACATCAAAATCGGGCATTTTGGAAATATTGCCTTCATGGTAAATGTTGTCGTTAAATCCCAGTGGAAAGGGTGTTTGCAGTAATTTTATCCATTTAAGTTCAGTTTCAAATCGTTTAATGTTTTTGAATCTAACTGAAGAATTTTCATCATATGTGATTTTTTCCACTGGTTGAACTTTAACATCATTGGGAGAATGACCAGTGCGCTTAAAATGCTGGTACAGAAAGGTATCATTATTTTTGGGCTTTCTGATTCTACGATAGTGCTCACCAAATCGTTTTTGCAAAGTTCGACAAGTTTGTCCAACATATTGCATCCTACAATTGTTTGTATTTCAAGTAAGAACATATACAAGATCCATTGATTTTCAGTCTGAATCAGAATCATTAACCACTGAAAATGTCCTACCATTCACAGATGAAGTGATAGTAGTCTTAGAGCATAAATGATTGCAACAGTTGCACTTCTTGGCATTGCACTTAGAAATACTAGGGTACATTCCAGGTCTCTTGAACGGATTAATATATTTACGTAAAATTGGTGATTTGAGTGGAGATAACCTAATCTGAAGATTATTACGAAACATATTAGAATTAGAAGCTCCGCGTAGATTAACAGTAGATACTGCCAAAAGGAGCGCGACACTCATGCCGGTTATAGAATCAATAATGCACTTAATCGTAATGCAAAATCTTTCGAATGAAAGAAAAAGGTATAACCGAAACCCACACCTCAGGTCCATGTCTAATACAAGTCCATGGATAGAAACGTAAGAATCGCTTATACAACGAGATACGAGTGACGGTCAACTAATGGCCTTCAATTCGGTATCGAAGAGTTGTGGTAGTTAGAGATAGGAAAATACAAACTGATTGCAAGCAATCCCTGAGGATTGGAAAAATAAGAGCATTAAATGGATGTACGGGGAGACTTTTTAGGGCCGCCACACGGCACAACCACAAGAACTCTGATATAAAAAGGTACAAGTAGGCAAAGATCAGATTGTGAGATACAAGTAGGCAAAGAGTCTGATTGTGCTCATTTCAGATCATAATTTCATTTTTATACAATTTTCGCACCGTTCAAGATTATTTTAGTTCATATGAGACGGATAAATCAGTAACAAGGTGGGGGGGAACCCTGAGAAAACGACTTGGCTCACCCACAAGCAGAGTTTGGTTTTTGTCACCTGTGATTGTAAGACTGATCAACTGGGCAGCAACCTACGACGAAGTGTTCATTGTCTTGGTGATGGTTGTTGCCAAAGCGATATTGCTTTTTTCAAAAAAAAAAAAAAAAAAAAAAAAAAAAAAAGAAAAAAGAAAAAAAAAATTATCAAGCAGGATCAGTTATCAAACCACATTGCTGCTTGACAAGCCGAAAACAGTTAGTGTTAACGGCATGTGTTCGTCCTTTAAAACCAGGGACCGCGGTTTTGATCCCGAGATCCTTAAGTCTGTCGGATGATACTATAAACTGATGTCTCGTTTCCATATGACCTTTGCTGTTGGATTAAAGTTAAACCTCAAATCAACAAACCAATTAAATTTATTATTTATGTAAATTCTGATTGAGTAAGAAGCTAATATGCGCATTTATGCTCGCCCGATTCCGGGCGCAAAAAAATGCCCATAAGGTTAAGAATGATCAAGGTGTTGTACATGTAGCTCTGTTGTCAGCAGGTGTAATACATGTGCACTAAAATGGTGCCGTGTATCTTGACGCTAGCATAACAAAACCTTAACAAGCAATATACAGTGTTTTTAAAGTTGTAAAAAATGAAAATTTTCAGTTCAACATTTTTATCTTTATATTTTGCTCAAAACATAGATTGTTGGTACACGCTAAAACTGCCTCGCAGAGGCAGTTCTAACGAGTACTCACAATCTGTGTTTTTAGATGCATGGGCATAAGTTGACCTTGCCGTAAAATAGGTCAATATCATCCCTGGGTCATGATTTAGGCCATGCCAAGTTTCAAAATCATAGGCCTACTGGTTTCTGAAGAACATTTTAAAGGTTTTTGCAGTTTATAGCCATGGCGGCCATTTATACAATCTTTCGTTCCCTTTCCATGAAGTGTGGCTTTGATCGGCCATGCGGTTGCAGAGATGTTTGAATATTTTGGTCATATGCATGTATATAGCCCCCGGGCAGGAGCAGACACACCCCTGGGGACTAAATGTTTTCACGGACATAAATCTTCAGTACCTTTTGCATGCTCATCGTGAGTTTCCACCCTAACTTATTTTCCCCATTTAAATGCATGGGCGACCTAAGTTGACCTTGCCATAAAATAGGTCAAGGTCATCCCAGCATTATGATGTATACCAACTTTATAGAACTCTATTGCCTGATGCTTCAAACTTAGTTTCAAAATCATAGGACTTCTGCTTCTGGGAAGAAATTGTTTTAAAGGTTTTTGCTATTTATAGCTATGGCGGCCATCTTAGTCATGTGACCTGGGTCATTTATGCAAACTTTCGTTCTCCCTTCCTAAGAATGCTCCGCAAGCAGTTTAACTTTGGTTTGCCATTTGGTTTCAGAGGAGAATATCATGGAAATTGTTGACGGACGACGTCGGACGGACGACGGGGGCATGGTCATCCTATGAGCTCGCTTTTTGAGCCGAAGGGCTCATGTGAGCTTAAAATAGGTATACCCATGCATACCAAAGTTTTGCTGTATAAAAGTGTGGTTCATGGGGTATTCACGGACACGTTATCCTGATATGGATAACTGACCTTGAAATATGTCAAAATGTTGTAAGGCGTAGAATAAAAAACTGCACATAAAATTAAAGATCAACTTATGTTTCAAATCGTAAATCATGCCATGTATACATGTATAAAGTTTTCTGTGCGTTCACGAAAAACACGTGAAAATGTAGCTTAGCAGAACCAATGTACGTATATACATAAGCCAGTATGTAAAATGTCACATGGCGATAACAAATAGTTGATATTGGTTTTTCCCACCAACAGTTATGGTCATACGAAGCCGGGACATGCGCGGATCCAGAGGGGGGGGGACCGGGGGTCCGGACCTCCCCCCTGGAATTCGAAAATTTTACCTAAAAAAAAGGTAATTTCAGGATTTTTTGGGGGTTGGACCCCCCCCCCCCCCCCCCGCTCCCCCCTCGTCTGTGACCAAAAATTAACTTTTTCGTTGGACCCCCTCTCATGAAAATTTCTGGATCCGCGCATGCGGGACCTCGGTTTATCGAACGAGCGACGCCTAGTTATACACACGAGTGTCTAAAATAATCGAATTCTGCATTGGAAGCCATTTTATTCGCGCCAAGCATTAATTTTGTAAATCCGACTCTCATTGAACGAGTAACGCAAACATGATAAGTGATATATATATGATGCGATTTTAGAAAATATTTCGTGTCAAAGGTCACTTCTGGTTCCTTGTTCCATCAGAATTAGACAGTTTAACGGAAAGACAACAATTTTCATTTGTAGGCGTTTCGTTCTCGCGCTCAACCTGCGAAACGAGTCAAATGTTCTTATTAAAATCATTTTGTACCTGTCTTATATCAACTACGTATTTATTTTTGCCATGTGATTTTAAGAGGCGACTGACTGAGCCACTGCGAGACAAAGTCCTCTACGGAACGTGTTTGCGTGAGTGTGTGTTTGTGAGTTAGAGTGTGTATGCGCGCTTAAAATTCAGAATATTGTTGTCCTGTTTTAGGGTTAAGCAAGGTTCGCAGCACGTTTGATCAGCTGGCTAACCTGCACTCCGATACACTTCGTGACCTCGCTCCTTTTATGTGTATGGAGAGGTCTAACAGAATACCGATGGAAATATTCCGTCTAGCAACACGTAATGAAAACCAGAGGACCAATGGTCCTGTAAACGCTCACCGGGGGTCCGAACCCCCCCCCCCCCCCCCGGAATCTGAAAAGTTTACTTAAAAAAGGTAATTTTGGAATTTTTTGGGGGTTTGGACCCCCCCCCCCCTCGTCTGCGACAATATTTTACCATTTTGGTTGGACCCCCTCTCGTAAAAAATGTCTGGATCCGCAAATCAAGGTCATCCAAGGGTCATCATTTTATCAAATTATGATGGGCTGGAGTCATCGATGCTACATACCGATTTTCGTGAAAATCGGCCTGCCGGCTCTGGTGAAGAAGATTTTTAAGTGGTTTTAGCCATATATGGGCGTGGCGGCCATCTTGGTCATGTAACCCAGATTTCACAAACAAACTTTCGTTCCCCTACCCATAGATGCTCCACATAAAATTTCACTTTGATTGGCCAAGCGGTTTCAGAGGTGAAGATTTTTTTTATATTCAGTTTAACGTCTCTTTCAAGATAATTTCAGCTCATATGAAACGGGCCAATCAGTAGGTGGGGCGAAAACGGCAGAACCCCGAGAAAAACCACCTGGCACACCCGCAAACAGAACTTGGCTTGTCTCACATGTGGCCAGTGCGGGGCGCGATCCTACACCAGAGACAGAGGTGAGATGATCGAGTGATTAAGAAACAGCGCTCTCAACCGCTCGACCACGGGGGCCGCCATGAAGATGTTTTAAAAGTGTGTATGAACAACAGACTGGTCATGGTCAAGAGATGACCTTGACCTAAATTAATAACATACTTACATCTACTCCATTAGTTGTCTGCATCTGCCTTTTTTACAGGTCTCAGGCTGCAATCGTTTTCGAAATATCCATAGTTTTCACTTTTTCCCATGTAACAGCCTGTTTCCAAAATTAAGCTTGCCGTAAAACAGGTCAAGGTCATCCCAGGGCCATCATTTTATCAAACTATAATGGGCTGGAGTCACTGATGGCGGCCAACTTTGTCATGTGACTCGGATTTCATGATCAAACTTTCGTTCCCCCTACCCATGGATGCTCCACATAAAATTTCAACTTGATTGGCCAAGCGGTTTCAGAGATGAAGATGTATGAAAAGTGCGTATGGAAAACAGACTGGCCAAGGTCAAGAGATGACATTGACCTAATTTAATCACATACTTTTATCTACTCCATTAGTTGTCTGCATCTACCTCTTTTCAGGTCTCTGGCTGCAATCGTTTTAAAAAAATCAATAGTTTTCACTTTTTCCCATGTAAAAGCCTATGTTTCCAAAATTGACCTTGCCGTAAAATAGGTCAAGGTCATCCCAGGGTCATCATTTTGCCAAACTTTGATGGGCTGGAGTCACTGATGGTAAATACCAAGTTTCGTGGGAATCGGCCCGCCGGTTCTAGAGAAGAAGATTTTTGAGTGGTTTTTACCATATATGGGCGTGGCGGCCATATTGGTCATGTGACATGGATTTCGCGATCAAACTTGAAATGCCGCTACACAAGGAGGCTCCACATAAAATTTCAACTTGATTGGCCGAGTGGTTTCAGAGGGTAGCCGGACAACTCGGACCCAAGACAACTCGGACCCTTGGTATTTTTCGGACCCAAGACGAATCGGACCCAAGCCTGAGACAACTCGGACCTAATTTTGAGACGACTCGGACCCATCAACAAGGACGACCATGCAACCACTTTTTATTTTATTATTATCTAGTTCGTATATATCAAATGAAGTTTTGAACCAGTTAATATTTTTCGCATTTTAAAATAATTTTTAGTATAGATCTTTTTCAAATAAACTTTTAAAACTTAATATCATCTTAAAGGGCTGGACTTCGTGAATAACAAAGAAGTAAAAATGTGCAAAAGTGCATGTTTTTGAAAACACCAACATTTGGGATGCAGCAAAAAGCCCACATTTTTATTTCTGGGCTTCCAAACCTAAATTCGTATCTCATCCTCACTCGAGATACTGAAAGCAATCGTTTGAAGCAAAAAATAAAAATTGAATTTTGACAAATTGACAAAAACACTATTTTGACCAATTTTTGAGATTTTGTTTAAATTCTCAGATAAAGCTTAGTAACTTATCTCTCCAACAAAATGGGTTGTTTTTTCCTTCAAACACAGCATGCAACACCCCTTTATGTTTAACTGGAGGTAGTGCTTTTTAACCCATCCATATTCCGACTTTCAAAAAGCTGCATATCGAAAACATTCTCACGCAATATCTTTGACAGGAGATAGCCTTAAACCGAAAGAAAACAGGCGGTAGGTTTTGGTGTCAAAACATCTCATAGTGATCAAAAACTGTAATGAATTTTGATTTTACTAATTTTCTCCAATACTTATGTTTCTTTTCACTTGGGTGGTAAAACAAATTTTCCGGTCGTATATCCGTTGATATACCGCCCAAAATGAAAACATTGAATAAAGTGTTCCACTAAATGCTATGTGACTGAACAGTCTGGTTAGTTCTTAAAGTGTATGGGGCATGCAATACAGTACATGTAGTTATATAATACCGGGAAGGTAATAAATTTAGCATTTTTTGCTTCATTTTTATGCTTCATGTACAGTGCATGTTTGCTCATCGTAGAGTAACTATGGATAGTTCTCTCATGTAAATGACAAGAACAGGATATTAGGTGCATGATACGATGAATTTAAAAACGCTATCCTTTAAAGAGGCTAATCGTCCGTCATTATGGGTCCGATTCGTCTTGGGTCCGAAAAGGTTTGGGTCCGATTCGTCTTGGGTCCGAAAAGGTTTGGGTCCGAGTCGTCCCAGAAATTTTGGGTCCGAGTTGTCTTGGGTCCGAGTTGTCTGACATTCTTTCAGAGAAGAAGATTGTGGACGACGACGAAGACGGACGACGGACGACGGATCATGGCCATCCTATCAGCTCTCCTTGTGAGCCTTCGTTTCTTAGTTTTATTATCATTTAACACTGTGTTAGTTTGAAGATTAATTATATTTATTTGAAGTCAACCAGACAAACAGCACGCATACTACAAGAGAATAAATGAGGATCATACAGAAAGCCTGTGGCTTGCAAAAATCATCTAAAATTCGTAATTATCGCACTCGATATGGCTGAAATACTGTTGACGGCCTACAAAACCTCAAATTATTAGTATGGCTATATGCATAATGTAGTTAGGATATCGCCCTTATGACATGCAGATGGGTGTTGTATGGGATCAAAACGAAACATCATCCAAATAAACCCCACCAAGCTTTCGAGTATCTGTTTGAAATACATGTATAAACATGCCAAATGAATTATGTTCGCTCACGAGACAGCACGTGAGACTGTAGTTTTTACACATATATATACATATGTCTGTACAGGTACACTATACTATTTGAGTTGGTGCCTTACGTCCGCGGAAAACATTTAAAGTCATTCAGGGTGGCTAACTTATCCTAGCCACATTATTCCTGTACAAGCCTTCTGAATATGAACATTTTTATGTCCCCAAGAAAGAAATATTGACATGAGGATCGCTCGAAGATCAGCTCTTCTACCAAAACAAATACGATCGAGCTGTCGATTTCAACAAGTTAAAAGTCAACAAGAGAGAAACATTAATGTGAGGTGCCGTCTCGCACTTCAATTCCTTTACGATTTAAGTATTTTATGCACAAGGGCATTTCCTGATTCTTGCATTCGCCAATAAATATAATCAGCTGATAATACATTTGTTTATTTCCTTAGCTTTATTGTCACAGGGGAGACAAATAAAGAAAAGAAAAAAAAAAGCGGTCCGACCAGGATTCGAACCCAGAACCTTTCGTTTTGAATCCTAGCTTGCTACCTACTGAGCTACAGAGATAGACGTCCTACACTATAACATTTATTGCATGTCTTATTTAATTCGTCTCCGTTGGGCTGTTGGTAGTTTTGACTGTGTAATTCTTCATATTGCCCCTCGTCTTAGTCTCACATATGCCCTCACGAGTCGTCCCCCATCACACAGAAAGTCGTAACCGCACGCACCAGCAGCATTTACGTTCAAAAGTGAAAAATGTCTATTAGACATTTTTCACTTTTGAACGTAAATGCTGCTGGCGCTTGCGGTTACGACTTTGTGTGTGATGGGCGACGACTCGTGAGGGCATATTTGAGACGAAGGCGAGGGGGCGATATGAAGAATTACTTAGTCAAAACTACCAACAGCCAACCGGAGGTGTATTAAATGAGACACGCAAAAAACGAAATTGTCCAAGACGCCTAGCTGAATAGTTCAGTAGGTAGAGAGTAAGACATAGAATCGAAAGGTCCTGGGTTCGAGTCCGGGTAGGACAAAAATTATTTTTCCTTTTCTTTGTTTCTTCCTTTTTTCGCACCTGTGACATTAAAGCTTAAAAAATTAAAAAGAAATAAAAAAAAGGAAAAAAGAAAATAAAATTTTATCTATTGGCAAATGCAAGAATCACAAAATGCAATGCTGCATTTAATACTAAAATCGTAAGTTTCTGGATTAAACTGTCTGGTGAGAAGGCAGACCGCATGTATAGGTTTTTTATAGGTCTTGTATTGATCGTCATTAGAAGAACGGATCAGCGACCGATCCTAACGTCAACATTTATTTCCTGACTGGCTGGTACAGATAATGTGGATAGGATAAGCTGACCGCCTCTAATGACTAAAAAAATACGCAAGCGTCACCCGTGGCCGAGCAGTTCAGAGCGCTGTTTCATAATCACTTAATCATCTCACCGTTGTGTCTGGTGTGAGTTCGAGACCCACAATGGCCACATGTGAGACAGGCCAAGTTCTGTTTGCGGGTGTGCCAGGCGGTTTTTCTCGGGGTACTCCCGTTTTCGTCCCACCTACTGTTTGGCGCTTTTCCTATGAGCTGAAATAATCTTGAAAGTGATGTAAAACTGAATTTTAACAAATACACAAGACACCAAATCAAAAAGTATAGTCACGGTACATGTTCAGATATATGTGTATTACGTATTAGATGTAAAACTACAGTTTCACGTGCTATCTCGTGAGCGAACGATGTTTATTTTGTCGATGTCTCGTTTTGAGTCCATTCGACAGTAGGAAGAGCGATGGGGGCATACCCTACATGTAGCTACAATATGCCTAGCCACACAACTGTTTTTGTTAATTGTAGACTTTCAACAGTATTTCTGCCATATCGAGTGCGATGGTTACGATGTAGAAAATTAATTTGGCAAGACATAAGCTTTCGTTCTGATCCTCATTTATTCTGTGTGATAGTATGCGTGTTGTTTCACCTGGTTGAATTCAAATAAATAAATTAAAATCAAACTAACACAATTATATTATTTTCATGAGTTTCTAAAGTGTTTCCGTAGAGGACGCATAGTGTTTCAGTCGCCCCATAGTTTACTTTTGATGTTCGCCATTTTCACATACACGTAGAAGCAATTTTGGACACTACACATTCTGTCAAAGTGCACAAATTATTCATTTGTTTCACAAATAATGGTGTATACAGTCTTCACATTGACACGTGTTTTCTTAAGATTATTGCCTCGTGTATTGTCCCTTTTAACAGAATGGACGCTGGTCTTGTTTGGAAAGAGCTTGTAATTTTGTTTTTTATGCCTGTTGTTAAATTGCTTGTGATGTGTTGCACCGCCATGTCTCTCCCGCCTGGTGTCTATGTTAGGATAGGAAATTTAATTGTATAGATTCTTGGTCATTCTATTGTTACTTGATTACAGATAAGGGTCTCATTGTGCTCATTTCTGTTCATAATGATGCGTTTTTATACAATTTTCGGCCCGTTCAAGATTATTTTAGTTCATATGAGACGGGTAAATCAGTAACAGGAGGAAAAGAGGAGAACCCTGAGAAAACGAACGTGCACACCCACAAGCAGAACTTGGTTTTGTGTCACCCTTGATTGTAAGACTGATCAACTGGGCAGCAACCTAAGGCGAAGAGTTCATTGTCTTGGTGTTGGTAGTTGCCAAAGCGATATTGCTGCGCTGAAGGTTGTTTAAATCCATTTTATCACATGTTGTGTGATGTTGCATCAATCTTTGTTGTAAGGACTTTGATTGTATCGCAAGCATATACGATGGTGCTGACACTGATAGACAATACCCGAATACACATATTCATGTACAGTATACCACGCAGACATTTCACGTGTCCATTTACCCACCTATACAAACGTACCGCCATTCATGATTCTAATATATATACATGTAACAGGGGAAATTTAATTGTGTTGTGTTTGGCTATTGAAATTTTGTCCTAGGGCCCATCGACAAAACAAAGATCATATCCGAAGCCGGATCAGTATCAAACCACATTGCAGCTTGAAAAGCCGAACGCAGTTGGTGTTAAGGGCATGCGTTCTTTTGTCCTTTTTTAACATTTAAAAGTACGATTTCTATCATGATAAAGTTTATACTGAACCTATTAAGCAAGCCTCTATGGTGCAGTGGTTATTTCACGTGCCTTATAAACCAGAGATGGCAGGTTTGATCCGGGCCTTCTTGAGTCTGTCGGATGAGACTATAAACGTTTCCATATGACCTTTGCTGTTGGATTAACGCTCAAATCAACAAACCGATTCAATTTATTATTTATTTAAATTCAGATTGAGTAAGAAGCTTATGTGCTTATATGTTTGCCCGATTCCGGACGCAAAGATGGGTCCGAATGAGTAAGGTTGAGAATGATCAAATGTTGTAGATCTGCCGTCAGCATGTGTAATACATGTGCACTAAAACGGTACCCTATATCATGACGATATCATTACAAAACCTTATCAAGCAAAATACAGTGTTTTTTTTAAGTTGAAAAAAAAAATGAAACTTTTCAATTCAACAGTTTTGATATTTTCTTATTTGTTCAAAACATAGATTGTGGACACAAGATAGAACGAATACTCACAATCTATGTTTTCAGAAGCATAGACAACCTAAGTTGACCTTGTCTTATAATAGGTTAATGTTATCTCTGGGTCATATATAGACTTGGTAGATGCTTCATGCCAAGTTTCAAAATCATAGGCCTTTTGGTTCTGAAGAAGAACAATTTTAAAGGTTTTTCAATTTATAGCCATGGCGGCCATTTTGGTCAAGTTACCTTGACCATTAATACAAACTTTCGTTCCCCTTCCACGAAGTTTGGCTTTGATCGGCCATGCGGTTGCAGAGAAGATGTTTAAATATTATAGTCATATACATGTATATATCCCCCCAGGCAGGAGCTGACAACCACCCGGGTCTTAATGTTTTCATAAAAATAAATCTGCCCATTTGTATTATCATAGCAAGTTTCCACCCATTTAATTACATTTAACTAATTTCCCCATTTAAATGCATGGGCGACCTACATGTAAGTATACAAACTTTGTAGTGCTTTTATTGTTTGATGCTTCATGCCAAGTTACAAAATCATAGGCCTTCTGGTTCTGGAGAAGAAACATTTTAACAGTTTTTGCTATTTATAGCCAAGGCGGCCATCTTGGTCATGTGACCTGGTCCATTTATGCAAATTTCGTTCCCCCTTCCTAAGAATGCTCCGCAAACAGTTTTAACTTTGATTGGCCAAGCTGTTTCAGAGAACAAGATCATGGTAATTGTTGACAGACGACGACGGACGGACGACGGGGCATGGCCATCCTATAAGCTCACCGCGCTCATGTGAGCTAATACTAGATATACCCCTGCATACTCAAGTTTTGCTTTATAAAAGCGTTGTTCAATGGGGTAAACATGTCACGGACATGTTATCCTGATGAGGATAACAGACCATGCTCGATATTACTTAAAATGTGTCAAAACGTTGTAAGGCGTAGAATAAAAAACAAAAATGCACATAAAATTAAAGATCAACTAAATGTTTCAAATCGTAAATCTTGCCATGCTTACATGTAAAAGGAATTATGTGTGTTCATGAAAAACATGTGAAATGTAGCTAAACATAACCAATGTACGTATATACATGCACCAGTATGGCGATAACAAATAGTTGATAGTTGTTTTCCCACCAACAGTTATCGTCATATGCAGACGGGATCTCGGTTTATAGTGTCACCATAAAGCCATGGGCAGCTCAGAATTGAACAAGCGATCCCTAGTTATACACACGAGTGTCAAAAAATAATATTCTGCACTGGAAGCTGTTTTATTCGCGCCAAGCATTTGTAAGGCCGACTCGCGTTGAACGCGTAATGTATCTTTAATGGCAATCATGACAGTTGATGATGCGATTTTGTAAACATGTCGTGTCAAAGGCCACTTCTGGTTCATTGTTCAATTAGAATCAGACAGTTAAACGGGAAGACAACAATAATCATTGTTACCATTGCATATGATAACATTGTTTACGATTTATATGTTTAATTGCTGTCTGGATTTCTTTATTTTTGCATTTTACCAATGCATATAGGTTTTAAGTTTTTATTTATTTTATTTTTTTTTGTTTTGTCCCAGTCAACATTGTTTCAGTCATGTCGGGACAGAGCCAACGCTTCCTGGGTTTAAACAGTTAGTAAGGAGTTAATGTGTCTTGCTCAAGGACACAACACGGCTGGCGCCTGTGGGGATCGAACCCAGGACCTCTCAGGAGTCAGACGCCCTACCACTACGACACCGCGCTCCCTAATAATTTTGTACCAGTCTTATATCAACTACATGTACGTATTTATTCTCGACATGTGATTTTACGAAGCGACTGACTGAACCACTGCGACATGAAGTCATCTACGGAACTTGCGTGCGTGCGTGCGTGCGTGCGTGTGTGTGTGTGTGTGTCTGTGTGTGTGTGTGTGTGTGCTCGCATAAAGAATATTGTCGTCCTGTTTTAGGGTAAGCAAGATACGTTATGAAAAAACGAACTGTATGTTTCTCAGTCTATAAACATTCATTTTCTTGAAAATGATACTGTTTTACACATTTTTTTAAAGTTAACTCTTATTCAATATTAAGATATTGAATAAGAGTTAACTTTAAAAAATTGTGTTTTATTAATACCCTGTGGAATATACATGAATCTAGTGATACTGTTTTAGTTTGAAGTTTAATTATACTCGTATTTATTTGAATTCACCCAGATAAACATCACGCATAGTTCAAGAGAATAAAGGAGGATCAGAAAGAAAGCCTTTGACTTGGAAAAAACATCCCAAAAATCGTAATTATCGCATTCAAAATGCTGAAATACTGTGGAAGGTCTACAAAACCTCAACTTATTTCTATGTCTATGCAAAATGTAGCTAGGATATCGCACTTATGACTTGCAGATAATTGTCTAATGGACTCAAAACGAAACATCAACCGTATAAATAACATCAAGATTTCGAGTATCTGTTTGAAGTACATGTATAAACATGCCAAAATAAATTATGTTCTCTCACGAGACAGCACGTGGAACTGTAGGTCTTACACCTAATAAATATACATATATCTTTACATGTACACTATACAGTGTACTGTTTGAGTTAGTGCCTACGTCCGCGGAAAACATTTTTAAGTCGTTCAGGGTGGCTATCCTTATCCTAGCCACATTATGCCTGTACAAGCCTTCAGTATATTCATATTTTCATGTCTCCCAGAAAGAAATATTGACGCGAGGATAGATCAGCTCTTATACCAAAAATACGATCGAGCTCCCAATACAAGAGAAAACATACATGTGGGCTGCCGTCTCAAACTTCAATTCCTTTACGATTTAAGAATTTAATGTAGTAGGGCATTTCATGATTCTTGCATTTGCCAAAAATATAATCAGCTGATAATATATGTTTTATTTCCAAAGCTTTTTTGTCACAAGAGAGACAAATAAAGAAAAGAAAAAAGTGATGCGTCCGGGACTCGAACCCAGCACCTTTCGCTTTCAATTCCAAGCACGCTAGCTACTGAGCTACAGAGCTAGACGTCCTACGCTATAGCATTTATTGCATGTCTTATTTAATTCGTCTTCGTCGGGCTATTGGTAGTTTTGACTAAGTAATTCTTCATATCGTCCCTCGTCTTCGTCTCAAATATGCCCTCACGAGTCGTTCCCCATCACATGGAAAGTCATAACCGCAAGCGCCAGCAGCAGTTACGTTCAAAAGTGAAAAATGTCTAATAGACATTTTTCACTTTTGAACGTAAATGCTGCTGGCGCTTGCGGTTACGACTTTGTGTGTGATGGGCGACGACTCGTGAGGGCATATTTGAGACGAAGGCGAGGGGCGATATGAAGAATTACTTTGTCAAAACTACCAACAGCCAACCGGAGGTGTAATAAATGAGAGACGCAAAAAACGAAATTGTCCAAGACGCCTAGCTGAATAGTTCAGTAGGTAGAGAGTAAGACATGGAATCGAAAGGTCCTGGGTTCGAGTCCGGGTAGGACAAAAATTATTTTTCCTTTTCTTTGTTTCTTCCTTTTTTCGCACCTGTGACATTAAAGCTTAAAAAATTAAAAAGAAATAAAAAAAGGAAAAAAGAAAATAAAATTTTATCTATTGGCAAATGCAAGAATCACAAAATGCAATGCTGCATTTAATACTAAAATCGTAAGTTTCTGGATTAAACTGTCTAGTGAGAAGGCAGACCGCATGTATAGGTTTTTTATAGGTCTTGTTGGAAGCCGAGATATTGATCGTCATTAGAAGAACGGATCAGCGACCGATCCTAACGTCAACATTTATTTCCTGACTGGCTGGTACAGATAATGTGGATAGGATAAGCTGACCGCCTCAAATGACTCAAAAAATACGCAAGCGTCCCCCGTGGCCGAGCAGTTCAGAGCGCTGTTTCATAATCACTTAATCATCTCACCGTTGTGTCTGGTGTGAGTTCGAGACCCACAATGGCCACATGTGAGACAGGCCAAGTTCTGTTTGCGGGTGTGCCAGGCGGTTTTTCTCGGGGTACTCCCGTTTTCGCCCCACCTACTGTTTGGCGCTTTTCATATGAGCTGAAATAATCTTGAAAGGGACGTAAAACTGAATTTTAACAAATACACAAGACACCAAATCAAAAAGTATAGTCACGGTACATGTTCAGATATATGTGTATTACATATTAGATGTAAAACTACAGTTTCACGTGCTATCTCGTGAGCGAACGATGTTTATTTTGTCGATGTCTCGTTTTGAGTCCATTCGACAGTAGGAAGAGCGATGGGGGCGATACCCTACATGTAGCTACAATATGCCTAGCCACACAACTGTTTTTGTTAATTGTATTGATTGATTGATGTTTAACGACGCGTCAACCCTAAAGGGTCATTAGCGTCTTTGTTAATTGTAGACTTTCAACAGTATTTCTGCCATATCGAGTGCGATGGTTACGATGTAGAAAATTAATTTGGCAAGACATAAGCTTTCGTTCTGATCCTCATTTATTCTGTGTGATAGTATGCGTGTTGTTTCACCTGGTTGAATTCAAATAAATAAATTAAAATCAAACTAACACAATTATATTATTTTCATGAGTTTCTAAAGTGTTTCCGTAGAGGACGCATAGTGTTTCAGTCGCCCCATAGTTTACTTTTGATGTTCGCCATTTTCACATACACGTAGAAGCAATTTTGGACACTACACATTCTGTCAAAGTGCACAAATTATTCATTTGTTTCACAAATAATGGTGTATACAGTCTTCACATTGACACGTGTTTTCTTAAGATTATTGCCTCGTGTATTGTCCCTTTTAACAGAATGGACGCTGGTCTTGTTTGGAAAGAGCTAGTAATTTTGTTTTTTATGCCTGTTGTTAAATTGCTTGTGATGTGTTGCACCGCCATGTCTCTCCCGCCTGTTGTCTATGTTAGGATGGGAAATTTAATTGTATAGATTCTTGGTCATTCTATTGTTACTTGATTACAGATAAGGGTCTCATTGTGCTCATTTCTGATCATAATGATGCGTTTTTATACAATTTTCGGCCCGTTCAAGATTATTTTAGTTCATATGAGACGGGTAAATCAGTAACAGGAGGAAAAGAGGAGAACCCTGAGAAAACGAACTTGCACACCCACAAGCAGAACTTGGTTTTGTGTCACCCTTGATTGTAAGACTGATCAATTGGGCAGCAACCTAAGGCGAAGAGTTCATTGTCTTGGTGTTGGTAGTTGCCAAAGCGATATTGCTGCGCTGAAGGTTGTTTTAATCCATTTTATCACGTGTTGTGTGATGTTGCATCAATCTTTGTTGTAAGGACTTTGATTGTATCGCAAGCATATACGATGGTGCTGACACTGATAGACAATACTCGAATACATATATTCATGTACAGTATACCACGCAGACATTTCACGTGTCCATTTACCGACCTTTTATACAAACGTACCGCCATTCATGATTCTAATATATACTCATCAAAAGAAGTTTTGCACCATTTAGATTTTTTCATATTTTTAAGTGACATTTTAACTAACAAATTTATAACTTAGCTTTTTGAATTTGCACAGTCTGAAAGAGTTTGATAATGTGTTTGATAAGACCAAAAATCGTTGCGGAAACAATTTTAGGAAAAATTGAAAATTCCCATTTCCTGTAAATGCTGAAAACTGGAAAATCGAAAAAATTCCACAAAAAATACCACAGCATTAAGAACACATTTTTGTTTCCAAATTTACACACAAGAGCTCCAAAGCTAATGATTAAGCCTAAAAACAATTTTAAAAATCTCAAAATTTTAGTAAAAATACTTTTTTGACAAAATGGCAATTTTTGAGAAAAAATGATAAATATTGGAAAAAATGAGTAAAATCGAAATTAATTTCAATTTTGGATCACTATGAGATGTTTTGACACCAAAACCTGCCACCTGTGTTCTTTCTGTTAAAGACAATCTCATGTCAAAGATGCTGCATGAGTACTTTTTTGATATGCAGTTTTTTAAAAATTCTGAATTTGGATGGATTAATAACCTGTACCTCCAGTTAAACATTAATGGGTGCTGCATGCTGTGTTTGAAAGAAAAACAACCCATTTTATTGGAGAGATGAGTCACTAAGCATTATCTTACAATTTGAACAAAATCTCAAAAATTGTTATTTTTGGTCAAAAATAGTGTTTTTGTCCAAAAAATTCAATTTTTAGTTTTTTGCTCTAAATGATTGCTTTCAGTATCTCGAATGAGGATGTGAAACGAATTCGGGTTTGGAAGCCCAGAAATAAAGATGTAGGCTTTTTACTGCATCCCAAATCTTGGAGTTTTCAAAAACATGCATTTTTGCACATTTTTATTTAATCTTTTTAAGAAAAAATATTGACTTGTTATTCAGGAAGTCCAGAACTTTAAGATGGTATTAAGTTTTAAAAGTTTATTTGAAAAATATCTATACTAAACATTATTTTAAAATGAGAAAAATATCAACTGGTGCAAAACTTCTTTTGATGAGTATATATACATATAACAGGGGAAATTTAATTGTGTTGTGTTTGGCTATTGAAATTTTGTCCTAGGGCCCATCGACAAAACAAAGATCATATCAAGCCGGATCAGTTATCAAACCACATTGCAGCTTGGAAAGCCGAACGCAGTTGGTGTTAAGGGCATGCGTTCTTTTGTCCTTTTTTAACATTTAAAAGTACGATTTCTATCATGATAAAGTTTATACTGAACCTATTAAGCAAGCCTCTATGGTGCAGTGGTTATTTCACGTGCCTTATAAACCAGAGATGGCAGGTTTGATCCGGGTCTTCTTGAGTCTGTCGGATGAGACTATAAACTGAGGTCTCGTTTCCATATGACCTTTGCTGTTGGATTAACGCTCAAATCAACAAACCGATTCAATTTATCATTTATTAAATTCAGATTGAGTAAGAAGCTTATGTGCTTATATTCTTGCCCGATTCCGGACGCAAAGATGGGTCCGAATGAGTAAGGTTGAGAATGATCAAATGTTGTAGATCTGCCGTCAGCATGTGTAATACATGTGCACTAAAACGGTACTCTATATCATGACGATATCATTACAAAACCTTATCAAGCAAAATACAGTGTTTTTTTTTTTAAGTTGAAAAAAAAAAAATGAAAATTTTCAATTCAACAGTTTTGATATTTTCTTATTTGTTCAAAACATAGATTGTGGACACAAGATAGAACGAATACTCACAATCTATGTTTTCAGAAGCATAGACAACCTAAGTTGACCTTGTCTTATAATAGGTTAATGTAATCCCAGGGTCATATATAGACTTTGTAGATGCTTCATGCCAAGTTTCAAAATTATAGGCCTTTTGGTTCTGAAGAAGAACAATTTTAAAGGTTTTTCAATTTATAGCCACGGCGGCCATTTTGGTCAAGTTACCTTGACCATTATTACAAACTTTCGTTCCCCTTCCATGAAGTTTGGCTTTGATCGGCCATGCGGTTGCAGAGAAGATGTTTAAATATTATAGTCATATACATGTATATATCCCCCCAGGCAGGAGCTGACAACCACCCGGGTCTTAATGTTTTCATAAAAATAAATCTGCCCATTTGTATTATCATAGCAAGTTTCCACCCATTTAATTACATTTAATTAATTTCCCCATTTAAATGCATGGGCGACCTACATGTAAGTTGATCTTACCGTAAAATAGGTCAAGGTCATCCCAGCGAAATGATTTATACAAACTTTGTAGTGTTTTTAATATTGTTTGATGCTTCATGCCAAGTTACAAAATCATAGGCCTTCTGGTTCTGGAGAAGAAACATTTTAACGGTTTTTGCTATTTATAGCCAAGGCGGCCATCTTGGTCATGTGACCTGGTCCATTTATGCAAATTTCGTTCCCCCTTCCTAAGAATGCTCCGCAAACAGTTTTAACTTTGATTGGCCAAGCTGTTTCAGAGAACAAGATCATGGTAATTGTTGACAGACGACGACGGACGGACGACGGGGCATGGCCATCCTATAAGCTCACCGGGCTCATGTGAGCTAAAACTAGATATACCCCTGCATACTCAAGTCTTGCTTTATAAAAGCGTTGTTCAATGAGGTAAACATGTCACGGACATGTTATCCTGATGAGGATAACAGACCATGCTCGATATTACTTAAAATGTGTCAAAACGTTGTAAGGCGTAGAATAAAAAAAAACTGCACATAAAATTAAAGATCAACTAAATGTTTCAAATCGTAAATCTTGCCATGTTTACATGTAAAAGGAATTCTGTGTGTTCACGAAAAACATGTGAAATGTAGCTAAACAGAACCAATGTACGTATATACATGCACCAGTATGTTGAAAGTCACATGGCGATAACAAATAGTTGATAGTTGTTTTCCCACCAACAGTTATCGTCATATGCAGACGGGATCTCGGTTTATAGTGTCACCATAAAGCCATGGGCAGCTCAGAATTGAACAAGCGATCCCTAGTTATACACACGAGTGTCAAAAAATAATATTCTGCACTGGAAGCTGTTTTATTCGCGCCAAGCATTTGTAAGGCCGACTCGCGTTGAACGCGTACAATGTATCTTAATGGCAATCATGACAGTTGATGATGCGATTTTGTAAACATGTCGTGTCAAAGGCCACTTCTGGTTCATTGTTCAATTAGAATCAGACAGTTAAACGGGAAGACAACAATAATCATTGTTACCATTGCATATGATACCATTGTTTACGATTTATATGTTTAATTGCTGTCTGGATTTCTTTATTTTTGCATTTTACCAATGCATATAGGTTTTAAGTTTTTATTTATTTTATTTTTTTTTGTTTTGTCCCAGTCAACATTTTTTTCAGTCATGTCGGGACGGAGCCAATGCTTTCTGGGTTTAACCAGTTAGTAAGGAGTTAATGTGTCTTGCTCAAGGACACAACACGGCTGGCGCCTGTGGGGATCGAACCCAGGACCTCTCAGGAGTCAGACGCCCTACCACTACGCCACCGCGCTCCCTAATAATTTTGTACCAGTCTTATATCAACTACATGTACGTATTTATTCTCGACATGTGATTTTACGAAGCGACTGACTGAACCACTGCGACATGAAGTCATCTACGGAACTTGCGTGCGTGCGTGCGTGCGTGCGTGTGTGTGTGTGTGTGTGTGTGTGTGTGTGTGTGTGTGCTCGCATAAAGAATATTGTCGTCCTGTTTAAGGGTAAGCATGATACGTTATGAAAAAACGAACTGTATGTTTCTCAGTCTATAAACATTCATTTTCTTGAAAATGATACTGTTTTAGTTTGAAGTTTAATTATACTCGTATTTATTTGAATTCACCCAGATAAACATCACGCATAGTTCAAGAGAATAAAGGAGGATCAGAAAGAAAGCCTTTGACTTGGAAAAAACATCCCAAAAGTCGTAATTATCGCATTCAAAATGCTGAAATACTGTGGAAGGTCTACAAAACCTCAACTTATTTCTATGTCTATGCAAAATGTAGCTAGGATATCGCACTTATGACTTGCAGATGATTGTCTAATGGACTCAAAACGAAACATCAACCGTATAAATAACATCAAGATTTCGAGTATCTGTTTGAAGTACATGTATAAACATGCCAAAATAAATTATGTTCTCTCACGAGACAGCACGTGGAACTGTAGGTCTTACACCTAATAAATATACATACATCTTTACATGTACACTATACAGTGTACTGTTTGAGTTAGTGCCTACGTCCGCGGAAAACATTTTTAAGTCGTTCAGGGTGGCTATCCTTATCCTAGCCACATTATGCCTGTACAAGCCTTCAGTATATTCATATTTTCAAGTCTCCCAGAAAGAAATATTGACGCGAGGATAAATCAGCTCTTATACCAAAAATACGATCGAGCTCCCAATACAAGAGAAAACATACATGTGGGCTGCCGTCTCAAACTTCAATTCCTTTACGATTTAAGAATTTAATGTAGTAGGGCATTTCATGATTCTTGCATTTGCCAAAAATATAATCAGCTGATAATATATGTTTTATTTCCAAAGCTTTTTTGTCACAAGAGAGACAAATAAAGAAAAGAAAAAAAGTGATGCGTCCGGGACTCGAACCCAGCACCTTTCGCTTTCAATTCCAAGCACGCTAGCTACTGAGCTACAGAGCTAGACGCCCTACGCTATAGCATTTATTGCATGTCTTATTTAATTCGTCTTCGTCGGGCTATTGGTAGTTTTGACTAAGTAATTCTTCATATCGTCCCTCGTCTTCGTCTCAAATATGCCCTCACGAGTCGTTCCCCATCACACGGAAAGTCATAACCGCAAGCGCCAGCAGCAGTTACGTTCAAAAGTGAAAAATGTCTATTACCCGTATAGTTGGTCTTTGTGTGTGAAACATTATAAACATGCATTGGAAAAAAACCTCCATTTTATTTACATTTAATCATGAGAGGAATTAAGTCATTTTTAAATGTTTTCAAATAATAATAATAATAATAATAATAATAATAATAATAATAAAATGTGATCTTACTTTTGCTTCCAGAAGTTTTACACGAGTTTCCTATTTTTAAGCTTCATTTGGGAATGAAAGACTACCATGACCAGCGGTCAAAACCTAGGTCATATTATTCCATTCAATTAAATCGTTGGATGTTTGCAAAGTTATACAGACTATAATATCAGTTATCTATTGTAAAATATTGACCATTGAAAAATAAATGCGGCCATTAGTGCATTTGACTGAAAAATCGATTTTGAATAATGGAAAACTGATTGTAATTTAAATTACTTTCCTTTAAAATTTTGCATAATGGAATGCCACGCGAAATTGCTTACAAACAATTACCAAACAATATCGGTGGCGTAATGTTAGAGCATCGGATTCCGAAATCGAGAAGTCCCGAGTTCTAACCCCACTGGAGGCACTGCGCCGTGTCCTTAGCAAGGCACATTGACTCCCCACAGTACTGGTTAATACCCAAGAAGCGGTAGCCCCGTCTTGACATGACTGAAAAATTGTTGATCTGGGCCAAGTTGTTCAAAATTAACGACATTGTTACGCACTGGTCATTCTCCCAATGATGTTAAAGTTCAACCAGTGGAGAAAATCTCATATGATGAAAATTCTTCAGTTAGATTCAAAAACATTAAACGATTTGAAACTGAACTTAAATGGATAAAATTACTGCAAACACCCTTTCCACTGGGATTTAACGACAACATTTACCACGAAGGCAATATTTCCAAAATGCCCGATTTTGATGTACTTACACTTTCAGAGTCTCGTAAACGTAAATCTAGATCTCATGGTATACGAAAAAAGGGTAATGACAAACGTAAACGATGCGCTGCATTGAAATTGAACATTTCCCTTAATGATTTAGCTATTAAACTAAGGATTCACGGTCGACACCCAATGCTGTCTTATCTTAGTTCTCTACCTATTGCTGCATTACGTTCCTTGGACACAGAGGCTAATAGATTTTACGATAGAAATCATCAAATGTATGACGCTGCACTGTTAACAAGATGTTATACTCAGCATGCTCTTCGTCCATTTATCGATTCCGAATCTAATCACATTAGAAGTTTTATTAAAATTCCTTTCATTAATAAAGGAATTGACTTTATTGATTTACCAAGCATATTCCAGGATAAATCAGTCTATACCTACCTACTTCCAAAATTCAGAACCTCCTATTATTTGTTACAAATATAACAAACCAATCAGAAATACTATTTTTAATTTCAATAAACTTGTTTCTGATCTTGATATCCATGCTAATACTCCTAAGTCTTGAGATTGTAAAGATTCAAAATATGTTTATCAACCAGCTGGACATATAGTTACTGGAAATCTAAAAATAATTTCGGATTCTAGAATTCGCAAAATTGTTTCTAAAGGTCCGAAATATAGATCATTCCCTTCCTACATTAATTTCGACAAATGTAGAGAGGAGATTGCATCTGCATTAAATGATTTCGGTAATCGATGGTGTAAACGAGAGGGTGTTGAGGATAATGCTCTTAAGATAAACGTATTAAGTTTTATTCACAAAATACTAATCTTTTACCTCCTAAACCCAAATCGTCATTTAGGCATTTGAAGCAGGGTATCCAAGAATTTCATAGAAAGTATGTCTTGGTTCCGGCAGACAAAGCCGCATACAATGCTGTTGTCGTTTGTAGGCTTCACTACGTTAACACCTTAAAACAGGAGCTGGATGGTACCAGGGCTTATCTGGAGACAGATACTGATGAGGTGTCTGTAGTTAATGCCCACTTAAACGATTTACCTGTTAAGTTTTCTTTTTGTGTCAATGAAGGCCAAGACAAACTTCCTACGATGTATTGGTTACCTAAGCTTCACAAAAGACCATACAAAGCTAGATTTATTGCAAATTCTAGCTCTTGTACTACCACTGAACTTTCTAAATTATTAACTTCCTGTCTTACTGCTATC
The DNA here is from genome assembly GCA_964017185.1 of Rugalucina vietnamica. Classification (NCBI taxonomy): domain Eukaryota; kingdom Metazoa; phylum Mollusca; class Bivalvia; order Lucinida; family Lucinidae; genus Rugalucina; species Rugalucina vietnamica. The sequence continues at coordinate 52,379,734 of OZ024875.1, read as the reverse complement.
AAATCTCATGTTATAAGATACTGAGAGACAGTGTATGAAACTTCAAATAAAAACTGGTTTTGGTCAATAAAAAATTCTGGTGAGGTGCTCAGTAAATTGAAGTGTAGAGGGTTCCGTGCGACAAGCTTGTCCACATATGATTTTTCTACTCTGTATACAACATTACCACATAATCTAATTAAAGAAAAACTTCTGGATTTAATAGAGTGGACCTTCAAAAGGGCATTAAAAGGTACAAGTAGGCAAAGATCAGGAAAAGGCGCAATCAGAAAAAGATTCCCACTCCAAAAACCGAGGTGGGAAAAAACCAAACTAACAATCAGGTACTTATACCATGAAACATATCGTAAGCCGAATGAGCAGCTATTTTCCCAATAGGTGGCCACTCAGTTACCTTAACTTAACTAAAAATATGAAAACATACATAAGGCGCCAACAGCACAAAAAATTTTTAACACCAAGACATAAAACAAAAAGAACCACTACAGAAGTATCGACTTGGAACGATCAGTAACACAAAGTTACTGGCGGGCTTAAACCGGTTTTACAGGTACCTAACCTCACCCTCAGCTTCTGCAGTGGTTCACAACATTTAGTTAGTTCTTCGGTCCTCGTGGTGAATCTCTAACTAGTCAATGAATCATCAAGAACAAACAAATAAATCATGATAAACATCCTGATGAATCAAAAACCAGGACTCACAGATTGAGTAAGCTGCCCGACGATGGAGATCCCTGGGCGCCGAATAACCTACTAACTCCGGAGCAAAAGAAAAACACCAGTTGGACCCCGGTGGGCCAAGCAACAGACAAGAAGCTCCGGCCCCAACCAACTAAAATGAATAGCTTTAAGTCGGGGCCATCATAGAGTCTGACGCCCGACCCACCGGCGTGCAATTAAAGAAGGCAGCATAGTTATCAACCATGATTGGGTTAAAAACTAAGCATGCAGACTGTCGCATAACATTCAAGTTATAACCTATACGTCTGTAACGTGATATGATTTTTCCGAACTGAAGAGAAAAATCATTTATTCCTTTAAGTTTCTTTAATTTGTTAAAACTATGGTTCACTTTATTTGGCATGTAATGACAGACAGGCTTTTTTCACCTCCTCTGACCAAAGTCGGTATACACTTTGGTCATGTCAGAATGTGTGCGACGCCTTATCCTATCTCCTTGATAATATTTATATTAGATTTGGGACCAAGTTATACAGACAGATTGTTGGAATTCCGATGGGTACAAATTGCGCACCTCTCGTAGCTGATTTATTTCTATACTGCTACGAAAGAGATTTCATGGATTCTCTTAACCATGATAATCAAGCTGATGTTATCGAGGCTTTTAATTCCACATCTAGGTACCTCGATGACCTTTTGAACATTGACAACCCTTATTTTGAAGGTATGGTCAATCAAATTTATCCACCTGAACTTCAGTTGAACAAAGCCAATATCTCAGATACCGAAGCCCCCTTTTTAGATCTACATCTTTTTGTTGCAAATGGATTTGTTTCTTCTAAAATTTATGATAAGCGCGATGACTTTGATTTTGATATAGTAAATTTTCCTTTTTTGGATAGTGACGTTCCTCGTCGTGCTTCTTATGGTGTATACATTTCGCAACTTATTAGGTTTGCTAGAGTCTGCAATCATGTTACAGACTTCAACGCTCGAAATAAATGTTTAACGGCAAAACTTCTCCAACAGGGCTATCGGTATCATAAACTTCGAAAAACCTTTTCTAAATTTTATCGTAGACACTATGAATTGATTTCCAAATATAATGTTGGGTTAAAGATGCTTTTAAGTGAGGCCCTTTCGGAACCTGAATTTTATGGTGACTTGGTTTACAAATTTAAGAAACTTAAAGGAATTAATGATTTTTCTTTTCAGTTCAGAAAAATCATAACACGTTACAGACGTATAGGTTATAACTTGAATGTTATGCGACAGTCTGCATGCTTAGTTTTTAACCCAATCATGGTTGATAACTATGCTGCCTTCTTTAATTGCACGCTGGTGGGTCGGGCGTCAGACTCTATGATTGCCCCGACTTAAAGCTATTCATTTTAGTTGGTTGGGGCCGGAGCTTCTTGTCTGTTGCTTGGCCCACCGGGGTCCAACTGGTGTTTTTCTTTTGCTCCGGAGTTAGTAGGTTATTCGGCGCCCAGGGATCTCCATCGTCGGGCAGCTTACTCAATCTGTGAGTCCTGGTTTTTGATTCATCAGGATGTTTATCATGATTTATTTGTTTGTTCTTGATGATTCATTGACTAGTTAGAGATTCACCACGAGGACCGAAGAACTAACTAAATGTTATGAACCACTGCAGAAGTTGAGGGTGAGGTTAGGTGCCTGTAAAGCCGGTTTGGGCCCGCCGGTGACTTTGTGTTGCTGATCGTTCCAGGTCGATACTTCTGTGGTGGTTCTTTTTGTTTTATGTCTTGGTGTTTAAAAATTTTTTGTGCTGTTAGCGCCTTATGTATGTTATCATATTTTTAGTTAAGTTAAGGTAACTGAGTGGCCACCTATTGGGAAAATAGCTGCTCATTCGGCTTACGATATGTTTCATGGTATAAGTACCTGATTGTTAGTTTGGTTTTTTCCCACCTCGGTTTTTGGAGTGGGAATCTTTTTTCTGATTGCGCCTTTTCCTGATCTTTGCCTACTTATACCTTTTTACTAGTAGTGAACGATTCGTTAAAATTTCAAACATGAATATTACAAATTACACAGTTATTTTTTGTTGGTAAAATGTGAGAACAAAAAATAAGTGTATTTGCTTATCTAGTCAGCAGTTACTTATCAATAACTAGTTGAGGTCTTAATTAAGCTAACGTTAATTAAGCTAACAATGTTTTGAACAACTGGCCCCAGAACGTTAAACCCTAAAACAAAGAAACAAGCAATCCCACTTTCCGGATTCCACGTGTAAGTAAATTCTTGTTAATAAGGCACTGCCCTTCAGTCGGGTCCTTATTTAATTTGCATAGGTATTCTAAATCCAAGCCGCCAGCCCACCCGACCCCTCACATTTTTCATCAGTACAGCTCCCAGCCATTGTTCCACATTATTGCCAGCCTCCGGGGAACCGGGGCTTTTAACAGAGATTCTACCACAAAGACCACTTTTAGATGCTGTGGATACAAATAAGCCGTCTCGTGGGAAAACCAACAATGTGATTTCCGACCAGGTCCGACACAAACCGACCTGTACTGTTACAGAAAAGAGCTAGAATCTTGAAATTTCAGATTTAGGAAGAAGAGGAAGTGTACTATCCGTGTAGCGAAAACAAATCGCTGATCAGCTTCGCGGTAACTGATCTGCGCCTTTGTTTTCGTCTATGCAGATTGTTGGTTTTCTCATGAGGTGGCTCAAATGACTGGTATACTAGGATTAGAAAGATGATCTAGACCAAAGAATTTTCCATTGAGAGGTACATATTCCGTCGCCAATTGACAAAGATCTGCTCGGCCTCATATGAATTGATGACCGCATCAGGGACGTGTGCAGCGTGACAGGGCTGCAACTGAGTCCTTTCGCACCAGGGGACAGGAACTCTTTGATGACAAGAGGAAAATGATATCAAACTTGAGCCGCGAAAACCAACAGCGTGCTTTCCGAACAGGTCCGACACAAACTAGCTGTACAAACACAGAAAATGGTTAGAGGCGGGAAATTTTGTATCTATACGCTCGTTGACAGAAGAGGGATTGTACTATTTAGACTAACACGTACTTTTTATGCAAATAAAAACGAAACTTATGCTGCTCTCACATATACCGAATATCCTTGCGAATCCTAAAATTTGAAAATCGCGCTGCAATCACCGAATATGATGCGAACGGACAGGGCGGGGCTTGTAGAAAACGATGTTTTTTGCGAATTCGTTAAGAATGCTTGCGGATCCTTACAAATGTCTTTAGAAGGTTGCGATTGTACACCGTCGAATTTTTGAAAATGCCTTACGAATGCCTCTGAACCTAACAAGTGTGGAATACTCTGAACCTAACAAGTGTGGAATACTCTGAACCTAACAAGTGTGGAATACTCTGAACCTAACAAGTGTGGAATAGCCTGTGAACACTTCCTTAACTCTGAACCTAACAAGTGTGGAATAGCCTGTGAACACTTCCTTAACTCTGAACCTAACAAGTGTGGAATAGCCTGTGAACACTTCCTTAACTCTGAACCTAACAAGTGTGGAATAGCCTGTGAACACTTCCTTAACTCTGAACCTAACAAGTGTGGAATATCTACTGAATCCCTTTGTGAACTTATTTCAACTGTATTAACCAAGAATCATTTTCAGTTTAATGGTGATAACTACCTACAAACTATGGGCTGTGCGATGGGTACAAAAATGTCGCCCAGTTACGCTTCTTTGTTCATGGGTAAATTTGAGGAGGATAAATTGAATCACTATCACCATCAACCCCTGATCTGGCTTCGATTCTTGGATGACATTTTCTTGATATGGGAATATTCTGAGGAGGAACTGCTTGATTTCATAAAATATCTAAATAATGCACATCCCTCTATAAAATTTACATATCAATATTCATCTGACAAAGCAACATTTCTGGATGTTGATATTTATAAAAACAATGACGGTACTTTGGGTACCTCTGTGCATGTTAAAAAAACAAACAATCATCAGTATATAGAATACTCCTCGTGTCATCCCATATCGTGCAAAAAAGGCATTCCTTTCAGTCAGGCTAAACGGTATAGACGAATTATTTCTGATGATGAAATTTTTGAGAAAGAGCTTGGTAAACTCAAAAATTATTTCTTAGAAAGAAATTACCCCTCACACATTGTTGATCTTGCATTTCAAAAAGCAAGTTCTCTTTCTAGAGATGAAGCTTTAAGTGAAACTGCAAAACGTGATGCCAAAATGGTCCCGTATGTGATAACCTATAACCCCTCACTACCTAATATTGGTGAAATCATAAATAAATACTGGGGTTTACTTGCTCTATCTCAAAAATCTAGTGTGAAATATGTCTTCCAACATAAGCCTATATTGGCATTCAAAAGACCACGCAACCTTGCTGACATTTTGACTCATTCAAAATTAAATTTCAACCAATCTCATACAGGGTCTGTCTCTGCATGTAAAAGACGTAGATGTACCCATTGTAAGAGTATCAATGAATCAAATGAGTTTGTTTGTTCTAATACAAATGAAACATTTTCGCTTAACAGTGATTTTGATTGTACTTCAGAAAATGTTATTTATTTAATAACATGTAAGAAATGCCATACGCAATATGTTGGACAGACACATCAAAAGGTTTCAAAGAGAATGAACAGTCATCGATTTGACATTTTTCATTATCCAGATAATTTCACAAATGTTTCCATGCATTTCAATGAAAATGGTCATACACCAAATGATTTTTCATTTGCACCAATTGATAAAATTGAAGCTGAATGGCCAAGATTATTAAAGGAAACCTACTGGATGCATCGCCTCAATACACTTCATCCAAATGGTATGAATTCTAAGGTATTATACCAAATTCCAAATAAGTAACTACTTTGGTACAAGCTTGTGCATAATTATGTATACTTTTGCTGTTTGTCACTATTTTTCTTGGTTATTATTTTTACTTGTAAAGTTCTTTTAGTGACAATTTGTATCATTGATCCAGCTAATTGTATTCATTTTTAAATGCACTTTTGCCATCTTATAATACTAACGTCGCTAGATAACGTCATTTATTTTGGCGTTTGACGTCATATATTTTGGCGCTTATGACGTCACTTCCTAGTAACATTATGTATACAACCATTTTGAGCACTGAAGAAGGATAATAATAAATCCGAAACTAGTTTGCTAGAAAAATCTGAGTTGTGCTGATTTATACTCCTATATATTACGAATAGTTACGAACGCTTACAAATGCCGCTACAAATAATGCGAACGTCTTACAAACACCTTGCGAATGAAGCGACTGTGTAGCGAATGCTTGCCGAATTGTTTTCATTTGTCACTTATTCGCAAACATTGTAGCAAATAATATCAATGTAAATCGAAATAACCTACAATACCAAGGGACATGGAAAAAAATATGTTATTACTGATCCAAGTCTTCTCTTGAAACACACACCACTTTGTTGGTTATCTCAAATTGCGATTTTCATAATAAAAAAGACAATTTTACTGAACAAACCTAAATTTCACGGGGCTTAATTTGCCTGCCATACATTTATGGATAGCTTAATGCTTAACACCATAAATAATGGCTTTTACTTGAAGGAATGTGCCAGAATAAATAAACTATGCTTAAAACTGAGTCTTGAATGTGAAAATATTGCGATTCTCTAGCGATTCTTTCTACCGAATCCTTACGAATGCCTTGCCATCGTTACAAGTGTCTTGCAATAAATCCGAATTGCTTACGATTATTTTACGAATGCAATCCGAATCTGATTTCCTTTCGCAACAACTTGAAATTTTCACCGAATGCTTACGAATGCTTACAAATACTACCGAATGCTACCGAATTTCTAGCGATCAATGCGAATTTGCGCAAAATTGCATTCGGAAGGGTTCGCAAGGGAAATTCGGTATATGTGAGAGCGGTATTAAGTATAAACATTTGAAACAAATTCATAAACTCTATAGTAGGTCGTGAAAGATCATCTAAACAAATATCAAAATGTTAATAACATAATTAAAATAAATCTTTGAACGCATCAAACATTGATATACTTTTACATAATCAGCAGAATTCAATGTCATCCGACTAAAACGATTGATAAACATGTATTTATCAAGATAACCACCTTCACATATACAATCATCATAAGGAGATTTTGATCATTTTTGAACGAATGCAAAATGTTGCGACCATTCCTGTGCACGTTGTTTTGTTTGGGTCTTGCGTTTTCGAGCACGATCTTTCTTGCCGATGTCGAGGACTACGTAAATGACGACTTCGAAAATGACGAGATACTTGACGAGCTGAGATTTGAACCAGAGGCTAAGATGGATGGGAAAAAGCTTGGGTTGCTGGTTCACGAATACGTGACCGCGAACTGGGTATGTAACCGCGCGTTTAACATCAGGAAAACATGTCCGTGCAATATATACCCCCTCAAACCCCACTTTTATAAAGTAAAACTGGGGTATGCAGGGGTATACCTATTTTTCTTATTTTTGCTCCAAAACATAGATTGTGGGTACTCGTTAGAACCGCCTCGGCGAGGCGGTTCTAACGTGTACCCACAATCTATGTTTTGAGCAAAAATAAGAAAAATATCAAAAGTTTCCTCTGAAAATTATCGATTTTTGACCTGAAAAAATTACTGTATATCATATGGGCAGGTTTTCGTAATGAAAAGTTTGGTGATGTATGTAGTTTTTCCGATGTTTTAAAAAGGCTGATATTAAATGAGCATGTTTTTTTTCATCTGGAACAGGCGTATAGATCAACAAGATCTAAGTGCATCTTTTAACATGAGCGCATATACTCGTACTTTGAAAAGAAGCAAATCAAATCAACTTGCCGCAAATGTGCTGCCATTTCTTTAACATGGGTATGCATACTTGCATGTATTTCCTTCCAGGGTCCTGGCGGTATGGGCAACCTGAAGACCTTTAACTGGATGAACTGTGGAGGAATGGCTGGGGGTGTGGTCAGTGCCTCTGTCTCTCCCGACCCCATCAAGACAGGGGATAACGTGATGATTGGTGCTGATGTGTCAATCAATATGACACTCGCATCGCCTCTAAAGGTATTTTTCTTTCTTTTCTTTTTTTTCATTTTCAAAACAGGTGTTTGTTGCGTTTACTGATGGTAGCATGTCAGAAATTTGTCAGTGGTCAAAAAAAAATGTGCCTCACAAACATTGGACGTATTGAAACGGAGCGTTGGAATCTTTCGTCTGAAATACTTGTATTAGTTGTTTAGAGAAAATACGAGTGCAATCTCGTTTCTTAGTTCTTTAGACACAAAGCTTCTTCACTACTGACCATCTGATGCTCAGGTTTGAGCCTGCCCAGGAAAAGTGGTTCATGTCAAACTATCCATACATATAAGCCTTGTTTTAGTAGCACTTTTTGGATGTCATGACGTCCTAATTTTGCGGGTAAAAGTCCCATAAAATGGAGGCTTCGACCAGATATGACCATTAGATGTTGACTGGGACATTTTAAGCATCAGTTCAAACATTACAAACCAACATATTTTTCATCTATTAATGAATATCCATATTGTAGAATAAGCGAAATAATCATTGACATTCATTTTTTTTTGGCTTATATCTGATTCTCAGACTGCTGTGGAGATACGGAGACAAGTCGGCAAAATATGGGTGAAACTGCCCTGTATCGACGATTTCGGGTCCTGTACGTATGACGATGTTTGTGAACTCTTGGAAATGATACCATCCTGCCCAGGCCCGCTCGAGGAACATAACATACCCTGCCAATGTCCATATTCGGCGGTGAGTCAGATCATATAGCCTCGCTGCATGGTAGTTATAACTAATGTCCCATTGGGCAGAAACTTGTGCTTGTTTGTTGGTCATGTCGATCTACAACTTGCTGGCATGAACTTAACAAATATTCACATGTCACTTTTGAAACCGAAAAACAAAGGCACTCTCAAAGTACATGATTTTAAATCACTCATCATGACACGGATAGAAAGATTACGCGTGATTGTCATATTAAGGGGATGCCAATTGTCAAAATCTAATACTTGTATAATTTTTACCTTTATAAAGAAAAATGACAATTTTACCAAGGAGACTGGATATTCTTGATACATTCTTGTATGCCTTATTCAAACATCGAATACAGATTATTGTATGCCCAAAAACTCAGCTCTAGAGGGCTCAGCAACACGCTTATCAGCATTCTTCAAGTTACTTCCTGGTTTGATTCCGCCACGTTTGCATCTGTCTGGCATGCTGGATAAACTTTACTTAAAGCTATTGTCATAAACATGATCTCCAACTTCTTGACTACAATCTGTGAAAGTATTTCGAACAAAAAGTCAATATTTTGGGAGAAATCATACTATTTACTGTATCTGCTGTACAAGGTTTTTAGCACATATGATAAATACCATGTTTTCCTCTAGAAGAAATAATCTCTGAGTGGAAAAACTTTCAAGGATTGTAGTCAGGCTTATGGAGATCATGTTTAAGGTGGTAGCTTTTGGTAAAATTTATCCAGCAAACCAGCCAGATGCAAACGGAATCAAACCAGGACGTAACTGGAACAATGCTGATAAGCGTGTTGCTGAGCCCTCTAGAGCTGAGTTTTGGGGCATAAAATAATCTAAATGCGATGTTAGAATGACTCATACAAGAATGTTTCAAGAATATCCAGTCTCCTTGTTAAATTTGTCAGTTTTCTTTATACAGGTAAAAATTATACAAGTATTAGATTTTGACAATTGGCATCCCCTTAAAATGTCATTTTCAATATCAGCTGTGTAGTAAAATCGCTCTTCATCAGAAGTCCAAAATTTCAAACTTCTAGCCTGCTTCTGTGACTGTACAGGTCGGTTTGTGAACTCCATTATTGTTTGTTTTCTCACGCGAAGGATCAGTTAATATGGTACGCCAAATACTAAAATAATAAGTAGTAAAAGGCCTTTGACTCTCAAAAGTCAAAACGTTTCAATCTTACTCTCATTTCAGCGGGACTACAATCTACCAGCGTCATCATTTTACATCCCCGAGGGGCCTCCACCGGGTAACTACAACGTCACGGCACGAATCTACGATACGAATGAGAAAACGCTTGTCTGCTTCTCCGTGGTGCTCTCGTTTGCAGAATAACCGCATTACGAAAACTTGCCTATGCAATAAAAAGGAGATTTTTGTAAGCTGTAAAAAAAAAAAAAAAAAAAAAAAAAAAAAATCTGTAGAAAATGTTTGATATTTTTCTTATTTTTGCTCAAAACATAGATTGTGGTTACACGTTAGAACCGCCTCGGCGAGGCGGTTCTAACGAGTACCCACAATCTATGTGTTGGAGCAAAAATACGAAAAATAGGTTTACCCCTGCATACCCCAGTTTTTCTGTATAAAACTGGGGTTTAAGGGGGTAAATATTGCATGGGCATGTTTGCGTGATGAAACTGTATAGCATTTAAACCAATTAGTGGCGAAAGGACTTGCCCGTTTGGGAGACCACTCTCATTTTAGGGCATCTGGAATGATTTTGATTTTTTATTTGTGACATTATATTATTTGAAATTTCATGAGTGAATTTAATTTCATATTTATATAGGCCTACTGGCGTCAATAAAAAAACGCCTCACCGAAAATGTTGCATAACTTGGCCAATAGATACACAATATGAACGAAATTTGCATTTTCCTTATTTTTACGTTCTCTCTCATGGTATGGCATAAACCGAATTTGATTAAGATGCGCACTCTTCTCGAAACTTGCGTGGGTGCACCATTTTTAAAAAATGCATCCTGACGTCATTATACAGACGTTTTTGACGTGGGAATTCTTGAAAGCCGTGCAAAGTCGTTTTACAAACTTAAGAACATCAAAATTTTGAAACGAAACATTACTGGACTACGTGAAGTTGAAATACTGAAAATAACATAGGGACTTTTCACAAGAAAAGAAACAGACGGAACGAAAAAATGATACTGTTCGGTTTCTGGCGTTCGAAGCGACTCCATAGTCCGGGACCATTTTTCGCTTTGACATAAGATTTCCTCTAGCTCTTTCGCCGACGTTTCTGTAGCAAAATCTTTTTGACGTCGACGTCTCCTCTGCTTGCAATTTCTAATGATGAAACATTTCAGAAACGATGACGTGATATTCGGATGCACACCTTGTGTTAATTTTCATGAAGTAGTCGCATTATTTCTAAAGAATAGCCAAGAATAGAGCAATGTTATTCTGACGCTTATCTCCACGTCAAATACACGATATTGTATCCGTACGGACTATCGTTTCAAGCTGAAAGGCAGAAGACGTAACAATAGAAACTATTCTTTGTCAAATAGCCATGCCAGGATAGCCTTTGAAAACTGTTTGACCATTTTGACGGCGATTACCATTTAAGCATTGATCATTAGCTGCTGTGACGCCAATAACGCGAGAGAACGAAATTCGGTTCCCAAAAAATGAGTTTCAACAAACTATGGTCACGTACGGATATTCCACTCTATGGCTTACGCGTTGGTTTTACAAAGGAGACTTTCAGTAATCGAAAGAAGCGATGTCTGATAGACCGATTCATGAACAGAATAGGGATTTTGTGAGGGGTGTATGTTTTCAACAGCATGTCATTTTTCAAGCAGCTGTCTGAATAATTCCATTTCAGCATTTCCGAATGCGTAAAAGGTTGACCCCGAAAGCAGCATTTTTAAAACGTCGTTAGCTAACGTCATTTTTCCGCGCCATTTTAGGTTCTTGAATTTTTGCAAAATCTGGACTATTTCTCCAAATTTTCGCATGATATAGTTGTATAATGCAATAATAACGATCAAACATGTTCTTTCTGATGCATTAACAACTGCTGGGCCCCTCGGGAGGATTGAAACCCTCGCCTTTCAGGCTCGGGTTTCAACGCCTCCCTCGGGGCCCAGCAGATGTTAATGCATAGAAAACCATGTTTGATCCCTATATTGTTAATCTTGGCAGTATGACGTGTCAAAGTTGACTGAGGCTTTTTTTGTTGACGTCAGTATATCTTAAATTTCGATGAAATCTCTCTTGGCAGAAAAGTCTCAAATGGGACCCGCGTTCTTCGGCGTCACATCTAGGGCTAGTGTTTGCCTTTGTAGCACAAAAAGGCACTATAATATGCCTTTGTATGTGAGCTTGGTATGTTGAAAGAAAAATATATATTTTCCAAATTGTTACATGTAACTTTTACGATTTTAAGATTGTGGATCAAAAATGATAACAGTTATTCTTCCTGCCTTGAAAGTAAACCTGTATATGTAGATCTATATGCATGTTATTGAAAAAAATACATGTTGCTTTTGAGCATTATTTAAGAAATAGATCAGCTCTAGCAGTGAATTGTTGAGTAATAATTCACTGTTTGGAGGTCAGTTGTAAAGAAGATCAAATCACGAGCGCGTAGCGCGAGTGATTTATCTTCTTACAACTGACCGACAAACAGTGAATTATTACTCAACAATTCACGCACTTGAGCTGATCTATTTCGATTCTAACACACAATAAACGGAATAAATGTTGCTGAAACCGTCGATATCGTTCAGCTTTCCGCCATTGCATTGCAGATATCCCTCCAAATATTTGACTGTAATGCTGGTATTTACACACACTTATTACGTTTGTTGTGCGCTAAAACGACGTTTCACCGTCTAACGCTGCTTTGTGGGATAGCTGACGTCACAAATGCCGCAAAGTAACGTCACGCTTATTCGCCCTGTGAAATTGTTGCACAATATAACACGTTTTTTACCATTGGCTATATAGGCGAGGTGTGTTAGAATTAAGAAATAGATCAGCTCTAGCAGTGAATTGTTGAGTAATAATTCACTGTTTGGAGGTCAGTTGTAAAGAAGATCAAATCACGAGCGCGTAGCGCGAGTGATTTATCTTCTTACAACTGACCGACAAACAGTGAATTATTACTCAACAATTCACGCACTTGAGCTGATCTATTTCGATTCTAACACACAATAAACGGAATAAATGTTGCTGAAACCGTCGATATCGTTCAGCTTTCCGCCATTGCATTGCAGATATCCCTCCAAATATTTGACTGTAATGCTGGTATTTACACACACTTATTACGTTTGTTGTGCGCTAAAACGACGTTTCACCGTCTAACGCTGCTTTGTGGGATAGCTGACGTCACAAATGCCGCAAAGTAACGTCACGCTTATTCGCCCTGTGAAATTGTTGCACAATATAACACGTTTTTTACCATTGGCTATATAGGCGAGGTGTGTTAGAATTAAGAAATAGATCAGCCCTAGCAGTGAATTGTTGAGTAATAATTCACTGTTTAGAGGTCAGTTGTAAAGAAGATCAAATCACGAGCGCGTAGCGCGAGTGATTTATCTTCTTACAACTGACCGACAAACAGTGAATTATTACTCAACAATTCACGCACTTGAGCTGATCTATTTCGATTCTATCACACAATAAACGGAATAAATATTGCTGAAACCGTCGATATCGTTCAGCTTTCCGCCATTGCATTGCAGATATCGCGCCAAATATTTGACTGTAATGCTGGTATTTACACACACTTATTACGTTTGTTGTGCGCTAAAACGACGTTTCACCGTCTAACGCTGCTTTGTGGGATAGCTGACGTCACAAATGCCGCAAAATAACGTCACGCTTATTCGCCCAGTGAAATTGTTGCACAATATAACACGTTTTTTTACCATTGGCTATATAGGCGAGTTGTGTTAGAATAGTCTTTTTTTTTTTAAAAAAAAGAAAAAAAAAAGAAAATCTTCATTTTCAGAACATTTTCGACCATTACATTTCCTATGTGTGTTATTAGCAAAACAAATATGAAACTGCTGGAAGAGGTTCCAGTTAAAAGAATCCTTAACAGTACATCTTTCAACTCCTTGCCTTGCATATTTTCTTTTTACGTTATCATGTTATTATTTTCTTCACCGAGAGAACACTACGGCCATTTAGGGCTTAGTTACAACCAACCTACAACCAACAAATTGTTACATGTAAAACAAAACGATGAATGTAATGTTCACAGAAATAGAGAAAGGGAACCATCAGGATAACATATCCCTGAAATGAGCCGCCTCATGGGAAAACCAACAATCTGCATATGCAAAAACAAAGACGCAGATCAGCTTCGCGGTAACGCGCCTTTGTTTTCGCTACTCGGATAGTACAATTCCTCTCCTACTTAAATCCAAACTTTCAAGCTTCTAGCCAGCTTCTATAGCTGTACAGGCCGGTTTGTGTCAGCCCTGTTCGGAAACCACATTGTTGGTTTTTCCACGAGGTGGCTCAAATGTACAACGTTTAACTCCTTTTATATAGTACAACTGAGATGTGACAGGGTATACCTATTTTTCTTATTTTTTCAAAAACAGATTGCGGGTACTCGTTAGAACCGCCCCACCCGTGTACCCACAATCAATGTGTTTTAAGCAAAAACAAGAAAAAAAAATCAACTGAACTTTTTCAACTTTTTACAGCTTCAGAACATTCTATACATTTGCATGGGTGTTGTCGTAATGACACATACCAGGAACTTGAGCAAATAGAGCCTAATAATTCCCTTCCCAAAATCCAAGTTGGGAAATAAACAAAATAACAAAAAATCCAAGTTGGAAAATAAACAAAATAACAAACAAGTACTGATCAAAAGAGAACACGTCTTATTCATGAATATCCGATAATCCAAGCCAAAAAATACCCAAACTTAACCCTGCAGTTAATGAATCATCACGGCATAGAACAATCTCGAAAACATTCAGATTGGTAAATATTATTCAGTAACATATACAAGTTGCATGGCAACTGGCGACCCCGTGGGATGACAGACGAATTGCCGAAAATCTGAGGCAAAAAAAAAATGAATCCCTACTAGCATGTGTCATGCAACGGACAAGAAAGGTCCGGTCTACACCAACTAAAATTATATGTTCGGTACCATCGTCGAGTCTTACACGCCAATTGCTGCTGAAATACACCCGTTTTCTTTTTATACTTGGATTGCAATGGCTGGACCTTGCTCAGAAACATTTCATGCAAACAATACGGCCTTCGAGAAAAAGAGTAATAAAAAATCAACAACTTGAAATCAAATCCAGTGACCCTTTTCTCACGACCTTGCTGATACCTGCAATGTGGTATTTGTATGTCCTCGAATGACATACACCAGGAAAACATGTCCATGAAATGTATACCCCCTTTATATAGCAAAACTGTATGCAGGGGTATACCTATTATTCTCGTTTTGCTCCAAAACATTCATTGTGGGTACTCACGATGTTTTGAGCAAAAATAACAAAATGAAAAAAAAAAAATCTACTGAAAATTTTCAATTTTTACAACTTCAGAAAAATCTGTATATTACATGGACATGTTTTCGTAATGTGTTTTTATCAGAATTATCATCCAGGTTTGTGGTCAAATTCGACATTTATCTTGATCAAACATTCATGTAATTACTTGAATTAATTCATGTTTTTGGTGGTCCCTCCACGAACACACATAGCATGGGTATACTAAAAGCTCTTTTTGAGCCTGGCTGCTCAGATGAGCTAAAACCCTTCATAAACCCTACCAATCATGGCCGTTGGATCAAAGTGGGCCACACCACAGGGGCTATCAACCATAACTTACAGTAGGCAATCATGATATTAGGGAGCGCAGAGGCGTTGTGGTAGAGCATCGGACTCCGTATCAAGAGGCCCTGGGTTCGATCCCCACAAGCAGCACCGTGTTGTGTCCTTGAGCAAGACACATTAACTCCCTACAGTACTGGTTAAACCCTGGAAGCGTTGGCTCTGTACCGACATGACTGAAAAATTATTGACTAGGACTTTAAGCCTCGATACTAACAAACAAACATGATGTAATCTTCCCTCACCTGCATGAAAGTCATGTTGTGGCCGGGTATCAATCACACTCGCAACATCCTCGAATTGCAAGTCAAAGGTGTACCGCGGCTGGTTTCTATTTAAGTATACACCCCTTGGGTCCAAACTGGCTTTGGTAATAAAATCACGCAGATCAGGTAAGTGTTAATAGGACCATTGGTCCTCTGGTTGAGCAATTGTGAGCATGAGCGCCATGTTGAACACGTGACCCGACTTTGGCTCCATATTTTATTTAGCTGCTTTTATTTCAGAGATCTTTGAACATTGTGGACATCAGACGGAAAGCCAGAACATTGGTTAACTATAAACTCACTTTGTGAGACTCATGGCTAAGGTGAGCTAATATTGGGAAAAAAAGTAAAGCCATCTGTCTTTCAGTTATATATTTATTTTCTCCTACTACTTCCAACCACACCTCAAAATAGTAAAAATAACAAAAACATGATCTCCTTAACAATTGTGTACTAGTTTCATGAACTCTAAACGTTAAGAAAACTTGCCCATGCAATATACAGAGATTTTTCTCAGAAGAAAAAAATGAAAATTTCATTGGAATTTTTTTTAATATTCTCGCTCAAAACATACATTGTGGGTATACGTTAGAATCGCCTTGCCGAGGCGGTTCTAACGAGAACCCACAATTTATGTTTTGGATAAAAATTAAGAAAATTAGGTATACCCCTGCAAACCTGTTTTTCTATATAAAAGTAGGGTTTAAGGGGGTATACATTTCATGGACATGTTTTCCTAACGGTATCTAATATAATTTCCTTCTTATCTGTTCTAGTATTACTCCAAAATATAATATTCTGTAAGGAATGAATAAATAATATGTAAAAAAAAGTTTCTTCCTTGAAATTTTCACTCAAGATAGGAGAGAAACTTGTATTGATATAAAAACAGCAAGATGACATTCAAGATGGATGCCACTGCTTGGTTTTCAAGCTGGATTAAGTCCAGTTTCCATTCCTGAAAAAAGATGGCAAAAAAATCTGGTAGAGGCACAAGCAGTCCCGTTTCTCATGGCCTCGATGGGCAGGAGCCATTCAAAATTTTTAGAAATTCTTTTACTGGAACAAAATTCAATTGATAGAGCAATCATAAAATATTTAATGGCCTGACCCAGATAGTTTATAGTGGATGAAATATTTATTCTGACAGCTGCCGTATAATCTCTTAAAATTCTAAAACACACAATGATAATGTACAAATGAAACACCGGTATAGTCAACCAACACAACCTGAGCAACTACTTAACTCTTCATGGCTATTACTCCAGTATACTCAACTACAATACTTCCGGGAGTCTTTTACATAATTAATACATGTACTGTGTCTTCATCAGGAAAACATGTCCGTGTAAAGTATACCCCCTCAAACCCCACTTTTATATACATGTAGTAAGAATGGGGTATGCAGGGGTAAATCTATTTTTCTTATTTTTGCTCTAAAACATAGATTGTGGGTACTCGTTAGAACCGCGAGGTACTAACGTGTACCCACAATCGATGTTTTGAGCAAAAATAAGAAAAATATCAAAAATTTTCAGCTGAAAACTTTCAATTTTTGAAGCTCAAAAAATCTCTGTATATTGCATGGGGCAAGTTTTCGTAATGTAGTCATGGGTTTGAACATGTAGATACTGAGTGAAAACTATTAAGACACTTATTATGCAGAGTCATTATCAGAATAGGCTCAGCAAACTAAATGAACAACAAAGCAATATGCCCCCTCAACTTCTTCCGAAGTTGGGGGCATAAATAATGTTGTAAAAAATTCATTCACTCCAAATACTTTTCTTTTGTAGATGAGTATACTTAAGTACAATAGCTTCTCCTAAAAAAAATTTGCATCATGATAACAACTTCATCATTAGTTTGTTGGAACATACACAACACCAGGTCCCTATGTTATAAAAGTTTTTTCATGCTCAACTCAGCTAAGCATAAAATTTAAACTGCTCATAAATGATGAAATAGCCCAAATAAATTGAAATTTCAGGTTCAGATCACCAAAGCCTGTAATTTATCCTGCTGATAAATGTTAAAATGCCAACAATTATTGGCATTTTAACATTTATCAGCAGGATAAATTTAATCTCAGCTGAGCTGAGCACAATGAATCTGCGCCCACACTACAATAGCACTAAACGAAATACCTGATTAGTATTCATAATGAATAAAACAAATGAAACTTCAAAACTCCAGGCCACTCCATAGAAACTTCAGCTTCACAACACAACCAGTCATTTTTCCATAATTCATAACTATTCATAATAACCCATAATAACTTCCGTAATTCAAATATTTTAGCAGATCCTTTTTTGGCATCAAACTACTTAAAATTTTGAGTGTTTTTCCTTGTTTTTACCTCTATATTGTATCTCTATGGAGTGGCACTCCCAATCCTTTTCGATGGTTAAAATGAGTGTCCTTATCTCCTCAAAAGTAACTCAGTAAATTAGGTAAAGAGGGTACTTACATTGAGATAAAACTTCAATTTTGCTTCCTTGAAAAATTCTAGGTCCCTATTCATCAGGAAAACATGTCCGTGAAATAAATAGCCCCTTATGCCCCACTTTTATATAGAAAAACTGGGTTTGCAGGGATATACCTATTTTTCTTAGTTTTGCTCCAAAACATGGATTGTGGGTACTCGTTAGAACCGTCTCGCCGAGGCGGTTCTAACTTGTACCTACAATCTATGTTTTGAGCAAAAATAAGAAAAACATCAAAAATTTTCTTCTGAAAATTTTCAATTTTTACAACTTAAAAAATCTCTATCTATTGCATGGGCATGTTTTCATAATGTAAAATGTGACATCTACAAGATCGTCAAGATGACACTATTTAGATTTCCTAGTGCAGCCTTTGTTCTAATGCAGGCAATCACCCCCTTTATCTAACTTACAGTATTTTTTTACAGGAATTGGTTCCAGAAGAAAATATGTTTATCTTTTGTCACCTACACTTTGTATGACATTATTAGGTCCATTCACACTATGCACAATGATCCTTTGTTCAATGGCATAAACAAATAAAAAAAAGAAAATATTTCATTTTTCCGTCTGGAACCTTGTACCATGTAATCTAAGCTGCCTTTGAAATTATCCAAGAATATAAAACTTCCTGCTTTCCTTTTTCATACAGAAAAAAACAAATATGTGTTTCACGCTTAAGCCATGAAATATATACATGTACAGTGCAACCTTTTACTATGATAACACTATAACTAGTCCAAAGTAATAAATTTCATTATAAAATTTCATTATACATGACACTGCGTTATAATGAGCTTATTAACCTGGGGCCTGTTGTTCAAAACTTCGTTAGCTTAACGCCATCTTTAAGACCTCAACTCGTTAAGTAAATGCTGAATACATAAGCAAATACACTGTTATTTTTTGTTGATAAAATGTGAGAATCCTTTGCATGGCAAAGGATTCTCACATTTTTTTCAACAAAAAATAACAGTGTATTTGTAATATTCATGTTTGAAATTTTAACAAATCGTTAACTAACGACATCGTTAATTTTGAACAAGTGGGCCCTGGCGGAGTTGTACTGAAAACTGTATCATAGGCATGTTTTAATGTGATTACACTTTGCGTAGTTTGCACAACACAGAGATGACACCTCTTTGCGTTATGCATGTTTTAGCACATATCTGTTTAAGAGGAATTGCAAGAAACTTTTATTCTTCCCTCCTCCAAGATTTTCATCAAACTTTGAACCCTTTTAAACCCAGGGAATTCAGTGGAAAGGAGTGCTGACAGGCTTACAAGAAGACGGTGGTCCTGCACGGAGGGACACTACATGTTGTTACAAACTGTTAGAAGCATGCCTGGGCCCAGTTGTTCTAGTTAATGATTCGTTAAAATTTCAAACCTGAATATTACAAATACACTGTTATTTTTAGTTGATAAAATAAGAGCAGCCTTTGCAATGCAAAGGATTCTCATCAACAAAAACAATTGTGTATTTGCTTATGTAGTCGGCATTTACCCAAGGAGTTGTCTAAATGATAATGTTAAGTTACAAAGTTTTGAACAACTGGCCCCAGATTACAGACCAAACTGTGTCATCAAGAGGCATTTTCAATAGAAAGGCTAAGTCTGCTTCACTAAAACGATAGGATTTCCAGACCTTAGGATGAGACTTTAAACTCCATATTACCTTATAGCCTTGAGTGGGACATAAAATACAAAGACCACCATCGCTTCAAGGGTTATCAGAGCAGTACTACAAATGTCAAAAATATTCCTTTAATATCTGGTCCACTGAATAATATAGTTCCCTGGCCTAGGGTTCCAAAGTTTACCTTCCACACCAAACATCCATAACTCTTCCTCATTGGAATGACTAACCATCTCTCTTGAAAATCTAATGTTGTGACATACCACCCATTTTCATCATTGAAGCATATCAACCCAAAAATTAGATTTTCAAGAAAGAATCCAACACAAATGCATTTAGAATGCTAACAAAATTACATCTCACATCAAACTTATTTACAAGACATGTTAATTGATGTCAAATTTCATTGTTTTTTAAGGAAAATTATCCAAAATGTCCATTATCGAAATTCATGTATATTACACAGTTAATCCCAATACATTCCATGATTTTATCAGGCATCTAGGTGACAGAAATTTATTGAAAACAAAGGCACTTCAACTTCACAAAAGCTCAAAAACGTATATATGTGACTTTTGTTTTTAAGTGTCACTTACAAGGCTTCATCGACACAAAAAACCTAATAAAGTCAATTCACTTTCTACAACGTATTATTGAGCCTGTGCATGAGAAAACCAACAATTTGGGGTTCCGACCAGGTCTGACACAAACCCAGCTGTACAGTCACACGAGACAGTTAGAGGCTTGAAATTTTGTATTTAAGTAGGAGAGGGATTGTACTATCCATGTAGCGAAAACAAAGGCGCTGATCAGCTTCGCGGTTACTGCGAAGCTGATCTGCGGCTTTGGTTTTGCCTATTGCTGGTTTTCTCATGCACAGGCTCATATTAATATTTGTTCTCATTATGTCAATTCTTTTAAGACAAAAAATTGATTAATTATCTAATAATAAAAATTCACAACAGTCTTTTAATGCTACGCAACGTCAAGAAAAAAATCTGTCCATTAAAGAACATTTCAAATCTAAAACTGATTAAAAAAGACTATTAAAAGCAAAAATCTTAAACAAAGCTATAAAACACAAGCACTTTGAAGCTATAGAAGCATAACATACAGTTGAAACAATAAATGAGCTGCTTCATGAGAAAACCAACCTTTTGCATATGGGAAAACAAAGGCGCCGATCAGCTTCGCAGTCACTGCGAAGCTGATCAGCTTCGCAGTGACTGCTTCGATCAGCGCCTTTGATTTTGCTACATGGATAGTAGAATTCCTCTAGTTTCTAAATCCAAAATTTCCAGCCTCTCGCCATCTTCTGTGCTTGTACCGCTTGGTTTGTGTCGAACCGGTTCGAAAACCACTTTGTTGGTTTTCTCATGATGCGGCTCAAATCATTCAATAACATTTGTAAGTTTTAAAACAAAAACTTTTTTTATTCAATTAAAAATGTTCCATTAACATTCATGGATAAAACAGTTTCGCTGTTTACAAAGTTCTCTTAATATATATGCCAAACAAAACAGACAGTTTAGCCATATCAGGAGTTTCAAAAGACAGTAAAATGCCTCTGCGTCCTCAATTTGAAAACTGTTTTGCAGAGTAGGTTCACATCAAGCCGTTGGAAATAGGGCACAGCCAATTTAAGTTTATTGAATTAAACTAAAACCGCTGTTTTACAGCATGAAGCCAAGGCATAAGTGCAGGAACTAGAATTCATACTTGTTTACAAAATATTCTGTCCAACTACAAAGGAAGAAAATATGAAAAATGGCACAATTGAAACAAAATAGCTGCGGAAAGTGCATAGCTGTTGTTGTGAGAAGTATCCATAGGCGACAGTCAACAAAACTTGAGCCTTCACATGAGAAAACCAACAATCTGGGTTTGCGACCAGCTTGACACAAACCAGACTGTACAGACACCCAAGAAGGCTGGAGGCTTGAAATTTCGGATTTAAGAAGAAGAGGGATTGTATTATCCGTGTAGTGAAAACAAAGGCACTGATCAGCTGTGCAGTACCTGCACAGCTGATCACAGCTGATCTGCGCCTTTGTTTTCGCCTAAGCAGATTGTTGGTTTTCCAATGCAGCGGCTAATTTTCAGATTTGGTTTAAAATCCAAAATCTTGTGAAATTTGCGCCACCATGTGGGAAAACCAACAATGTGGTTTCCGAACAGGTATGACACAAACCGGCCTGTACAGTCACAGAAAAGAGATAGAAGCTTGAAATTTTATTGTTAAGTATAGGAGGAATTGTACTATCCGAGTAGTGAAAACAAAGGCGCTGATCAGCTTCGCGGTTACCGCGAAGCTGATCTGCGTCTTTGTTTTCGCATATGCAGATTGTTGGTTTTCCCATGGGGTGGCTCAAATCCAAAATCTTGTGAAATTTGTTGTAGTTTGTTTCATCAAGGGACATCTCCGTACAGACGTGATTCACTATTTCGCATCTCATTAAAAGTGAAAAATAGAGAAACTAGGGGTCTGTATAGAATTTTTTGGAAACTGGTTTTATAGTGAATCTAAATAAAAAGTAAAAAAGTATCCCAAAATATGGTTTCATGGATACTCAGCAGCAACTGTGACAAAAACACACCCCTTGTTACAGCTTTATTAATACAGAACGGAGATGTTCACATGATGATCTAATCTTCTGGCTCGTAGGTGCAATCTCTGGCGTAGTGGCCCATCTCGTTACAGTTGTAGCACTGTACGTCTGGATTACCAGCTTTCTCCTCCGGGCAATCTCTAGCGAAGTGGCCAGTACGGTTACAGTTGTAACACTCCACATCCCGCCTGGTGGTTGGGCAGTTCCTGGCCAGATGGTCAGCTTCCCCACATCTGTCAATGTATCACAATCAAATTAACTTCGTAAAATGAGGCATCGCTTGAGCAAAACAACAATCTCGGTTTCCGAACAGGTCGGACAGAAAAGAAACAGCCTGTACAGTCACAGATATTAGCTAGACGTTTGCAATTTCAAATTTAAGAAGGCATTGTCCTTTCTATGGAGCAAAAACAAAGGCACTGATCAGCTGTGCAGTAACTGCACATCTCATCTGCCGCTTTGTTTTCGCATATTGCTGGTTTTCTGATGCAGTGGCTCAAATCTAAATTTTGGATTCCCATAATAAAACGTAATTCAACTATATTGTAAATATATAGTTAACAGTGTAATAAGAATGCCATTCTTCGAGGCGATATGCCATGCCAACGCATCTTCATGACTGTCATTTTACTATTTCGGCAATGGATTATTTTTCCTCTAGCGAGATTATTTTGAGAAAATGGTTAAGAATGTATAGTTTAGATATTCAGATGAACCATTATTTCAGATGGAATTTACATAGTTTCAAACTAAGTGCAATTGCAACTAGAAATTGGCTGCAAGCAAGGCTTTCAGTATACCCCCCGCAAAATTATCTGAAGCTGGCCAATAACTTCCTAAGTCAAACATGCAGAAAATTTGTCAAAGATATCTATTCAGCATTATAAGCCTTCATGTACACCCTCAGTATGCCAGTCACATCTATAAGATATTAAAAAAATACATTGAAAGCTTGAAGTTGATTTCACTGTATGCACTATGATCTTTGTTTATTATGAGAAATAGTAAAAAATTGGCTAAGTTGAATAAAAGCTGTAAATTTGTCAAAAATTAATTTTTCAGCATGAAAATTATCCATGCACATTTAAAATATATCTGGAACAATCTACAAAGAATTTAAAAGAAACACTGAAAGCCCTAGGAGGAGTTGATTTCACAAAAGTATGCACTACCAACCATTATTGTATATAAGCAATGGTCAAGAAATGGCTATGTTGAAAAGTGATGTAAATTAGTCAAAACTCACTTTTTCAGTATTATAATGATTCATACACATCTTCAATATGTGTGGAACATGTCTGCAAAGTATTGAAAAGAAATACTGAAAGTCCTAGGAGGAGTTGATTTCACAAAATATGCACTACCAACCATTATTGTATATAAGCAATGCTCAAAAAATGGCTATGTTAAAAATTGCTGTAAATTTGTCAAATATTATTTTTTCAGCATTATAATTCTTCATGCACATCTTCAATATGTGTGGAACATGTCTGCAAAGTATTGAGAAGAAATACTGAAAGCCCTAGGAGAAGTTGATTTCACAAACAATGCACTACCAACCATTATTGTATATAAGCAATGGTCAAGAAATGGCTATGTTGAAAAATGATGTAAATTTGTCAAATATCACTTTTTCAGTATTATAATTATTCATGCACATCTTCAATATGTGTGGAACATGTCTGCAAAGTATTGAAAAGAAATACTGAAAGCCCTAGGAGGAGTTGATTTCACAAACCATCATTGTATAAAAGCAATGGTAAAAAAAATGGCTATGTTAAAAATGCTGTAAATTTGTCAAAAATTAATTTTTCAGTATTATAATTCTTCATGCACATCTTCAATATGTGAGGAACATGTCTGCAAAGTATCAAAAAGAAATACTGAAAGCCCTTGGAGGAGTTGATTTCACAAAATGTGCACTACCAACCATTTTTGTATATAAGCAATGGTCAAAAAATGGCTATGTTGAAAAATGCTGTAAATTTGTCAAAAATTATTTTTTCAGCATTATAATTCTTCATGCACATCTTCAATATGTGTGGAACATATCTGCAAAGTATTGAAAAGAAATACTGAAAGCCCTAGGAGGAGTTGATTTCACAAAATATGCACTACCAACCATTATTGTTTAAGCAATGGTCAAAAAATGGCTATGTTAAAAAATGCTGTAAATTTGTCAAAAATTATTTTTTCACCATTATAATTCTTCATGCACATCTTCAATATGTGTGGAACATGTCTGCAAAGTATTGAAAAGAAATACTGAAAGCCCTAGGAGGAGTTGATTTCACAAACTATGCACTACCAACCATTATTGAATATGGCAATTATCGAAAATTGGCTAAGTTCAAAATGCTGTAAATTTGTCAAAATTCATTTTTTCAGCATAATACTTCTTCATGCATATCTTCAATATCTCTGGCACATATCTGCAATGTATCAAAAGAGAATATTGAAAGCTGTAGGAGGAGTTGATTTCACAAAGTATGCACTATTAGCACTATGGCAAACATTCTATGTATAGGTTTAAAAAGTCCCATAACTCTTGCAAAACTGACCCTTTGGCCCCTAAATTCATACCACACATGTGTTGTCTTATGTAGCAGGTGTGTTGAAAATTTAAAGAACATCCGGCAAAAACTACTTAAGTTATTCAGCAAAGAGTCAAAATGTTGACGGAATGACGGAATGACGGAATCACGGAATTACGGACAGACTGAAAACAGTATACCCCCCTAAAACGGCTACTTAAGTTATTCAGCAAAGAGTCAAAATGTTGACGGAATGACGGAATCACGGAATTACGGACAGACTGAAAACAGTATACCCCCCTAAAACTTCGTTTTGCGGGGGGGGGGGGGGGGGGGGGGGGGGGGGGTATAATTAAACTTATTATCCCCTCTCTGGCATGACCAGATCCGACACCAACTCCTTACATACTTTAGACGGTCACATCAACGCACAACTGAGACTTGGGCCCAGTTGTTCAAAATTAACATCGTTAGTTAACGATTCGTTAAAATTTCAAACATGAACATTACAAATACACAGTTATTTTTTGTTGGTAAAATGTGAGAATCCTTTGCATTTCAAAGGATTCTCACATTTTATCAACAAAAAAAAATAAGTGTATTTGCTTATGTAGTTGGCATTTGTTGAACAATATGAGGTCTTAACGATACCATTAAGCTAACAAAGTTTTGAACAACTGGCTCCTTATTTCATAGCAGACTGGGACTTCTCTCGCTCACCTATAACATTCCTGCACTCTAGACCTGGGCTCTCGGGCTCGGACCTCCCTGGAGCTGTTACTTGACTTCCTGTCATCCGGGCAGTCCCGGGACAGGTGCCCGATGTCCCCGCAGTTATAGCATTTCCGATCCTCTTTCACTTCCTCTGGGCAGTCTCGTACAATATGGCCCTTTTCTCCACACCTGTATAGAAACATCAAATTTGTATTTAAAGAATGATGAATCCTGGACTTCTGGAGTTGTGCGTCTTCGCAATATCTTTTTCCAGCAGCAGGACAGCTGTCTGGTAAATTGCATCTTTTTGCAGGACAAAATCCAAATTTTGAAATTTTGGAGGACAGTTCTATACTTTCATTGTATTTTATTTTATGCTGTTGTTTTTTTTTTTTTGTTTTTTTTTTTACCTGACATTTGTCTTGACAGAATAAAAATGACCATTCACTCTGTTATTTCATTTTCAGTCATGCTAGATTAAAACGTTGGTGAGCCTTCAAATCCTGAGTTTACCTGTAGCATTTCTTAGAATCAGCATCTGCCTCAGGGCAATTCTTCTGAATGTGACCAGATTCACCACAGTTGTAGCAAATTCCAGCTGAAAAATTGAGATAAATCTTAAAGCTTTGTTATGTGAAATTCTGGGTTTTAGGGGTTTTCAACAAGGTTTGACACAAACCACAAAAGATGACATGAGGTTGGAAATACTGGCTTTCGAAAGAAGATTAATTGTACAACTTTAATATGAAGCAAATTGACTGGAACATAAGGCATGCATTTAACAATATGCACATCTTGTTCAAAAGATTAGTGGTTTAAATGAACACCACTATTCATGGTGTTTCATCAGGAAAACATCCGTGAAATGTATACCCCATCATACCCCACTTTTATATAGTAAAACTAGGGTATGCAGGGGTATACCTATTTTTCTTATTTTTGCTCCAAAACATAGATTGTGGGTACTCGTTAGAACCGCCTCGGTGAGGCGGTTCTAACATATACCCACAATCTATGTTTTGAGCAAAAATAAGAAAGAAATCAAAATTTTACTACTGAAAATTTTCATTTTTTACAATTTTAAAAATCTATATATATTGCATGGGCATGTTTTCATAATGAAGGTTTTGAGACAAATCACAAAAGATGACACAAGCGGTTGGAAATACTGGCTTCCGAAAGAAGATAAAATGTACAACTTTAATATGAAGCAAATTGACTTGAACACAGAGCATGCATTTAACAATATGCACATCTTGTTAAAAAAATCAGTGGTTTAAATGAACACCATTATTCATGGTGTTTGGTGTTCACGTTTTACATCCCACTCAACAGCTAAGGTCATATGGATATCTGACCTCATTTTTTAAGTTAGTCTCATCCGAAAGAGTAAATAGAGAAGCCCAGGGTCAAACTTGCAAACCACGTTTACAGGGACTTAAACCACTACACCACACTGCACCCACCCATCACCTCTTATGCCAAAATTAGCACTCAATATGATATGAGCCGCCTCATGGGAAAACCAACAATCTGCATATGCGAAAACAAAGGCGCAGATCAGCTTCGCGGTAACCGCGAAGCCTTCGCGGTAACCGCGAAGCTGATCAGCGCCTTTGTTTTCGCTACTCGGATAGTACAATTCCTCTTCTACTTAAATCCGAAATTTCAAGCTTCTAGCTCTTTTCTGTGCTTGTGCAGGCCGGTTTGTGTCAGACCTGTTCGGAAACCACATTGTTGGTTTTCCCACGAGGTGGCTCATATGAACCCCTACATACCTTCATCAATTTCTTTATCACAGTCTTTAGCAATATGGCCGATCTTGTTACAATTGTAGCAACGTTCCCCTTCCATCTTACACTCTCGGGCAAAGTGGCCCAGTTTGTTACACTTATAACATCTTGCTGAAAATTAATACAACAATCAAGGATCAAGGCATTTTTTCCTTGTAAATAGCATTAAAATCTTCCATAGCTGAGACATCATTTTAAAAATAGTCCACACAACCAATGAAAAATAATCATTACTTACTTACTTAGAGCCAAAACATACATGTACTAACCTCTTTACAAACTCACCAATTTCAGATCACTCATTTGAAATAACAAATTTGAATAAATCACCGCTGTGTCTGGTGTGGGTTCGAGCCCCGCTCTGGCCACATGTGAGACAAGCCCAGTTCTGCTTGCGGGTGTGCCAGGTGTCTTTTCTCAGGGTTCTCCCATTTTCGCCCCACCTACTGATTGGCCTGTCTCATATGAGCTGAAATAATCTTGAAAGGGACGTAAAACTGAATTAAAATTAAAAAAAAAAAAAAAAAAAAGGAACTAACAAATGACTTATTATTGAGAGAAAAGGTGGGATGAAGCTACTTTAAGTTATATTATTTCCAAAATTCTACGATTATGAACATGGTGGTTGACCTTTATAATAGAATATGATCATTTTTTTTTTCTTCTAAATTGTACATACCTGATGACCTTCCACCACCTCTGCCGCCACCCCCTCCTCCAGTGGACCGACATTCCCGTGCAAAATGACCCTTCTTTCCACACTTGTAGCATGTATCACCGCGATCAGCTCCACTCATTGTTGCTGGTTTTCTTATTAGTTTTACAAAATAGATATAAAGTAATTCACACTAAGTCTTCACAAGAAAGTAGTCCTCAGACTCAATAAAAAGTAGTTCCTTTCTCAAGACAGTAACTCCTTCCTCCTCACAAAGTAGTTCCCTACTCCAAAGAAAGTAGTACCCTCCTCCTCACTGATTTAGTTCTCTCCCCCTCTTAACCTCCGACTCCCCCTAACCTCTCCCTCCTCCTGGAAATAAAATGAAATTATATGTGTTTTAGTTTCTTTGTATTGAGGTTTAACTTTCTGTCAACAATTTTTCAGTCATGTCAGGACCAAACCAACAGAGCTTGCTTTTCTTGCGTGTTTAACAGTACTAAGGGGTTTTAATGCACCTAGCTCAAGGATACAACTCAGTGCCAGTGGTGTTCAAACGCAGGACCTCTCACACGCTACCATTAGGCCATCATGCACCCATGTTTTATTTCGAAGGACACACTGTGATGAGGCTGGAGACTATCTCTTACAGAAGTAGCAATTTTGCTTAGGTAAGCAATTCTGCTTCTTAGATGCCAACTATCTAATGGTGGGGGAAAGCCAGGGCAGTTCTTGACTTTCGGTTGCGAAATGCCCTGTGAAACCACTGCACCCGGAATGGTGACAGTCAACCCATTGAAACAAACCGATGCAGGAACAATTTGATAGGCTTGATAGTTTTTCAATACAGACATCGCCAGTGGGATTCGCACCTGCACAGCAGAGATACACAGGTAGTCAGAAGCTAATAATGCTACCATCTGAGCTATCCAAGCTACTATTATGCTACGCCTAATGTGTTAAGTCCAATGGACCTAGTCTTCAGACCTGACTTAAGGACAAAAAAATACACAAACGCATTTTAGTTTGTCCAAAATGAATCATATCTATTAACAATTTTTCACTCATGTTGGAATGGAGCCAAGGCCTCCAGAGTAATTAGCTGGTACTATTGGGAGTAAATGTCAGAAGCAGAAGCAGCAAAGGTTTCTGATTGCGCCACTTCCTAATCATTGCCTACTTTAACCTTTTTCTTAACCCATCAGTGACACAGGGATAAAATCTAGCACTCGCCCAGTTGCCCAATGCAAGTGAAAATTGGAATGGGCTAGTGCAGCACGTCTCCTGGTACCATATCTCGAACCACTTTTACAACCAAAAGTTAACAAGAACTCCGCGGAGGTCGATATCGCACCTGCATCGGGCAAAGTCAATAGACCGTGAAATATAGTTCAAGGGCACCGGGTCAAGCGAACGAACGAACAACGTACGGACGGAAATTTGAACTCCTATATCGCACCCTGCTATAAGCAGGTGCGATAAAAATCTTAGTGCATGCACTAAAATTAATTTAATCCTCAGATTTTTTAGACACAACATTGCAAATGTCGCTGATCAAGTAAATTATGTGTGACGTCATAGGCGCGTGCGCAGCACGGTCCATTACATCACCACTAAAAATCATGTTTCCTTAAGTTAATGGAACCAATCTCGAACAGACTATTTGAGATCGTTTTCAGTTAATGCGAGAGAATTAGGTCACAACAGTGTATAATAACCCAGGAGGTATTTCAATTCAAGAAAATATGGTAAAATGCAAGCATATCACCTTGTAGGTCATTATGAGTAGGTTCAACCTAAACACTCGTCTCTTACTACACTTTGTTTCCATATATTTTTGCCAGCATCGAAATTGAGAAGACTTGGTCAATTTCTATTCGACTTTTTGGGATTAAACAAGTGATCACACAAAACAGAATCACTAGGAATGAGAGGTAGTACCAGTAACAAAAGTAAAACGAACTTGTCGCTCATGTGAGTTTCACGGGCACTGTATTTTCACAGGGGTACAAACAAATATTTGAGCCGCCTCATGGGAAAACCAACAATCTGCATAGGCGAAAACAAAGGCGCAGATCAGCTTCGCGGTAACTGCAAAGCTGATCTGCGCCTTTGTTTTTGCTACTCGGATAGTACAATTCCTCTTCTACTTAAATCCGAAATTTCAAGCTTCTAGCTCTTTTCTGTGCTTGTACAGGACGGTTTGTGTCGGACCTGTTCGGAAACCACATTGTTGGTTTTCCCACGAGGAGGCTCAAATATTTGTAAAGCTTAAAGACGATTGGCATGTTTCCTTCATCAAAGTTTGATTTGAATACATACAAGAGAGCTTCTGGCATGAGATGGCATAAACCAGAGGACCAATGGTCCTGTAAACGACCACCTGAGATCTGCAATACGGACTTAAGTTGACCTTGCCATAAAATAGGTCAAGGTTATCCCGGATTCATGATTTATATAAACTTAGTAGAGCTCCATTCCCTGATGCTTCATGCCAAGTTTCAAAATCATATGCCTTCCGTTTCTGAAGAAGATTTTTAAAGGTTTCTGCTCCTTATAGCCGTTGCGGCCATCTTGGTCATATACCGACCTTCTATACAAAGTTTCATTCCCCCTACCTAATGATGCTACACATAAAGTTTGGCTTTAATTGGCCAGGCGGTCTCAGAGATGTTTGAATATTATGGTCATATACATGTATATAGCCCTGGGGCAAGGGCAGACAACCCCCTGGGGTCAAAATTTTTTTTATAAACATAAATCTTCTGTCCATTTGCATACTCCCAGCAAGTTTCCCCCTATTTAATTACACTTAACTAATTTTCCCCATACAAATGCATTAGCAACCTAAGTTGACCTTGCTGCAAAATAGGTCAAGGTCATCCTAGGGTCATGATTGATATAAACTTTGTAGAGCTCCTATCCCTGATGCTTCACACCAAGTTTCAAAATCATAGGCCTTCTGATTCTGCAGAAGATTTTTAAAGATTTTTGCTATTTATACCCATGGCGGCCATCTTGGTCATGTGACCATGACCATTTATATGCACTTTCATTCACACTTCCTAATGATGCTCTACTTAAAGTTCGACTTTGATTGGCTAAGCAGTTTCAGAGAAGATGTTTGAATATTATGGTCATGTACATGTATATAGCCACGGGGCAGGGGCAGACAACCCCCTGGGGACAAAATGTTTCCATAAACGTTAATCTTCTGTCTATTTGCATACTCCCAGCAAGTTTCCCCCCATTTAATTACATTTTACTAATTTTCCACATTCAAATGCATGGGCAATTCATGTTGGCCTTGCCATAAAATAGGTCAAGGTCATCCAAAGGTCATGATGGCCATCTTGATCATGTGACCTTGACCATTTATATAAACTTTCATTCTCCCTTCCTACGAATGCTCCACATCAGGTTCGGCTTCCATTGGTCAAGCGGTTTCAGAGAAAAAAATCTTTGAATATTATGGTAATATACACGTATATTGCCCCGTGATGGGGGCAGACCTGCCCCTGTGATCCTTTTTTTTTCAGAATAATCTTCAGTTCATTTGCCCATTTCCACACAGATTTTTCCCTTCAAGTGACATTTTGACAATTTTCCCCATTCAAATGCATGGGTGACCTATGTTGACCTTGCTGTAAAATAGGCCAAGGTCACCCCAGGGTTATAAATTTATATATACTTTGTAGAGCTCCCCCTGGTGCTTCATGCCAAGTTTCAACATCGTAGGCCTTCTGGATCTGGAGAAGAAGATTTTTAAAGGTTTTTGCTTTTTAAAGCCATGGCGGCCATCTTGGTCATGTGATCTTTAGAGCTCTCATTGGTTGGGCATTTGACATATCGATATATCGATGGGACATATACCGATATATTGATATGTATCGATATAATACTTAATTTTTCAAAAGGTGTTTGAAAGCAACTTTTATAGACCCTTATTGTCATTTTATGCTACTTTTAAACACCTTAAAGTTCTTTTAAGGTCAACAACAAGTTTAAGATAAAGTTTCAACTTAATTTCAAGGAAGTGCTGTCAACAGATGATAATTACACCATGACTATTTATTTCATTCAATTTGGCAATCATAAATCAGTATAGATCAAGAAGAAAAAACATTAACATCAAATTATGACATAGTTTGACTGCATTTTTGTGGCTCAAGTTTGGCTCAAAATTATTTGGCAAATTCACTTTTAAAAGCAAGATCATTATCCACTGAATTTTTATTCCTTGACAAACTATTTGAAAAAAATGTATGAGTACTATCAATTGGTGCTTATCTGATGCTTTGTCATTTATTGCTCTCTGGGGATCCAAAATGTTCATACTGTGTGCAATTTGCAATAGTTATTGAATATTGATACTAACCAACCAATGTTATCTGTCTAAACAGCCAGCATATTTTTGTGAGAAGTTTCACTTTACAATATCGATATGTATCGATATGTCATTTTCTATATCAATACAGCTCATCTGCATTGATACATCGATATCGTCGATATCAATGACAGCTCTAGTGATCTTGACCATTTATATAAACTTTCTTTCCCACATCCCAAGGATACTACAAATAAAACTTGGCTTTGATTGGCTGAGCAGTTACTATGAAAATTAAGTTTTATATTTAATTTGTAAATGACCTTCAAGATATGGTCTTGACCTTTAATACTCATAAACCTTCATTAGCTCAACATCTTGTCTGTATCTACCACTTTTCAGGTCACAGGCTACAAAACTTCCTGAAAAATTCAATGTTTTCACTTTTTTCCATTGAAAAGCCTATGTAACCAAAATTGACCTTGCCATAAAATAGGGTCAAGGTCAACCCAAGGTCATGATTTATATATAAACTATGGTGGGCCAGAGTACCACGCCAGAGTACCACGCCGGAGCATGGCCATCCTGGGCCAGATGGCCTGAGTGCTAGGGTGTTGAAGGAATGTAGTTCTGAAATTGCTCCTGTACTGACCTATATCTTCAATGAGTCGCTTGCTCAGGGTGCTGTACCAGACGATTGGCGACAGGCAAATGTAGCCCTGGTATTTAAGAAAGGTGAGAAATACGATGCAGCTAATTATCGACCGGTGTCGCTTACTTGTATCTGTTGCAAAACTCTAGAGCATATAATAGTCAGCAACATAAACAAACACTTGGCTCTTGAAAACATTCTTGCTGACTGTCAGCATGGGTTCCGAAGTCAAAGGTCTTGCGAAACCCAGTTAGTTCAGTTTTATCATGATTTGGTTAGTAATCTGGACCGAGCAGTGGGTCGTGGCCACAGGCAGACGGATGTGATTGTCATGGATTTCGCTAAGGCCTTTGACAAGGTCCCACATAAAAGGTTATTATACAAACTTGACTTCTACGGGATTAGAGGATCTACACATAAGTGGATCGACTCGTGGCTCTCTGAGCGCTCTCAAAAAGTGGTATTAGATGGCCGTGCCTCAGATCCAGTCCCGGTTCTTTCTGGTGTCCCACAAGGATCGGTCTTAGGACCGGTCCTATTTCTTATTTTCATTAATGATCTTCCTGACAACATCAGGTCATCTGTTCGGCTATTTGCTGATGATTGTGTTTTATACAGAAATGTCAAGTCACCATTGGATTGTCAAATTTTACAAGATGACCTGAATAGCTTGGCCAAATGGGAAATGGATTGGCAAATGAAATTCAATGTTAGCAAATGTCATTCAATGAGGGTGACGCGGCTACATCCAAGCAGGCATATAGATTTCAATTACACACTGCATCAGCAAACATTAGAACAGGTTCAGTCCGCTAAATACCTCGGTTTAACTATCACAGATGATCTTGATTGGGGTCAACACATTTCTGAAATTACATGCAAGGCAACTAAGACTTTGGGTTTTCTTCGGCGCAATTTGGCACTGGCACCTAGGCATACTAAGGAAGTTGCATACAAAACATTGGTTCGGCCTCAACTTGAGTATGCAGCTCCTATTTGGCATCCCTATCATGAAACTCAGATTGAGATGGTGGAGAAGGTGCAGAGGACTGCTGCCCGGTGGACCTGCAGGCGATGGAGGAACACCAGTAGCGTCGGTGAAATGCTAGACGAACTTGAGTGGCCATCCCTGGAGTCTCGCAGGGAGCGGTCCTCCTTAACCTTCTTCTACAAGATACACTCCGGTACAGTGTCTCTTGATAAAGACAAATACCTGACCCCGGCACCCAATCTAAGGCATACTCGGGCATCACATGAATCACAATACACAAGACCATTTGCCTATAGTGATGCCCTGAAAAATTCCTTTTTCCCCAGAACTATTCCGGTTTGGAATAGTCTCCCTTCTTCAGTGGTCCTATCTAAGACCATTGAGGAATTTAAGGCTTCTATTTAAATCATTAGCCCAGAGGTATGCGTTTTAGTATGCCTCTCATCTATATCTTGTAAATAGTTTTAATGGTCCACCCCAAATGTTTTATTTTCCCTTGACTAAATTCTAAATTTAGCCACCCACCCCACACCTGAGGTGATGATCAGAAATTGATCGACTCAGTATCAGAAGATAGATAGATAGATAAGCTCACCTTTTGAGCCTTCAGCTCAGGTGAGCTAAAAATGGAATTCAGAAATGTTTTCAGCAGAGAATTTTTTGCCAAACAAACTGAGTAATATATTTTTGCTTTCACTTGATCGGTTTCCATTGTCTGCTAGGGAAATTCAGTTTTATCGCCCATTGATTGACGAAAGAAAATCTGCCCAAAATTTGTTCATGTGGACCAGATTTTATGTTTTATTTAGTTTAGTGTAAATAAATTATTGTTTGAGAGTGGTCCCGTTGAGAAACGGTACCACCATACCAGGTAGTCTGACTGGTCAGCCGTCAAAATGAAGAATCATACCCAGTGGTTCATTTTGTCAAAATGATAAATCAGTTATCAAATATTAATTTTGACGTCTGACCGAAGAATCATACCCAGTGGTTCATTTTGTCAAAATGATAAATCAGTTATCAAATATTAATTTTGACGGCTGACCCGCCAGACTAGGTACCAGGAGGCTATGAGAATGATCAACTCTGAGAAATTCCATATTTCTGGAGTTAAAAAGCTTGCACCTAGCGCCTTTGCTGCATATTCCACATTTTTAAACTACCCACTTGCTTAAGAACTCCCCAATTCAATTAAATGATTTATTCATGCACGAGGAGACCGGGAACTAATTATGTCAACATATCCCATGAGTCAAAATCTGCAGGTTGCTCCGAGACTCTTATCTGGCAATGGAGGCACCTGATTGGGTGATAATTGTGAACTAAAAATACTTTTTTTCTTTCTAGCAACTGGAAAAATTATTTTTCTTCAAATTGGTATATAATTTACCACCTGATGCACATAAATTGTGTTTTTTCTGGTCCAAAAAGTAAAAACAGTGATTTTGAAAATGAGGTCAGGTGGGTTTTTCCAAAAATTGACGGCCATTCTTCAACATGCAACAGCTGAGAAAAGAGCCGGTGATGGTATGTTTTTTCATTTTTAAATCTTCTCATCTATCTTTTGGCTTGAAATTTAGGTATATTTTGATGGCCTTAGTGTTACCTGGCATGCACAGTAAACTGTCAAAGAGCAGGGATTTAGCATTGGAGTCTATGGGATAAATAATTAGTTCACAGTCCCCTATACTAATTGTTCAACAGGATGAATTTGGCTGATTTAGGGTCAAATTATCCATTTCTTGGGATGAATGCAGCATCTGGATGGTAAATTAATGTCATAATATGGATGCTATGCACATTTTTGGTGAAAAAATTGAAAGGATCCTCCAGGAGATCTCCAGGAAGGGGGTGGGGGTGGTATCCCATAGCCTTCCAGTATGAAATAATGCTTCAGCAGTCAGAGCCTCCCCTGAAAAGCCATGACAAGAGGTGCTCAGCATGCGCGCGCACTGCATTATCCAGATTTACCTGTTTTTCATCTGCGTAAAACCAATTTAAGTGTGATTCGGGCAATATTATATGCCTTTTTCTGCTACTCTTAGTAGAATGAACACTGGAGTAGAGTTGTTTCCCTTGTATTGCTGCAGAGCTCTGTGAGTAGATATGTGCTATTTTTGCTTATTTTTTCTTCTTTTTTGACAAGAATGTACTGCTTTAAGAAGATTTAAATTCTTTTTCCTCAATATAAGCTGTATTTTAGTGTTTTATATGGCATTTAAATGTGAATTCCCTTGAATTTTAAAGGAAATTATCTCAATTTTGCTCTTTTTCTGTCATTTTGATGTCAAAATGCTGTCATTTTGATGTAAAAATGTGACTGAAAAGTCTTGTTTGGCTCTGTATGTAGTATTATTTTGTCAGGCAGCAATCAGGAAGAAGTAAAACTGCAAAGTAACATAGGTTTTGCCCATACCAGATTTTTTTTTCATCATTAAGCAGTGCATGTGGCTTCGGCCGGAGTACCATTGTAAAATCAGCCCCAAAGGTGGAATTTCCCAATTTTGACTTGCAATATAACTGAAATTTTAATATGTTCTGCCAATATGATGTTTAATAAAGATACTGGTTTCCATTTAAATCAAAACTGCAAGCTCAGGGTGAAAATCTCTTTGACAGATATGATGTACTAGCATGGGGGTAGAAAATGACTAAAATATGGGGTGGGTGGGGTTATTTCATCACTGTAGGGTCCTTTAAATGCCTTCATCTGAAATGTACCATTCAAGCAAGAATACACTAATGCATTTAGTATTTCCTGAAGATTTCAAATGAATATGATGTTCATTTCTGTTGTAATGAGAGTTTCACTTTAGTATTTAGTGCCACTCTACTTTGTGAAAATCTGATTTATTTCATTACATTGCTACAGGAGGGGTAGGTAATTAAATTGAGATATTTGGGACTAAAGGAGACAAAAACAAGTAAAAAATCACACAAGTTTATTCAAAAAACATTAAATTGTCATATAAAACACAGAACAAGAAGACTTCCTTCAAAAAAGTATGCAGTATAGGAGACCGGGAACTAATTATGTCAACATATCCCATGAGTCAAAATCTGCAGGTTGCTCCGAGACTGTTATCTGGCAATGGAGGCACCTGATTGGGTGATAATTGTGAACTAAAAATACTTTTTTTCTTTCTAGCAACTGGAAAAATTATTTTTCTTCAAATTGGTATATAATTTACCACCTGATGCACATAAATTGTGTTTTTTCTGGTCCAAAAAGTAAAAACAGTGATTTTGAAAATGAGGTCAGGTGGGTTTTTCCAAAAATTGACGGCCATTCTTCAACATGCAACAGCTGAGAAAAGAGCCGGTGATGGTATGTTTTTTCATTTTTAAATCTTCTCATCTATCTTTTGGCTTGAAATTTAGGTATATTTTGATGGCCTTAGTGTTACCTGGCATGCACAGTAAACTGTCAAAGAGCAGGGATTTAGCATTGGAGTCTATGGGATAAATAATTAGTTCACAGTCCCCACGAAGGGAGCTCACGAAGGAGGCTGCCATTGTTTGGACTGGTCCTCATTTGTTGGTTTCAGGTCATTTCGGTCCTAACCTACTGTCAATTCAGCCAGGGATGACACTCCCCAAATATGTCTAACCTATTCACCATTTTTGCATTATTGGCTGGTTTCCAGCTTGGAAATAATCAATACTGGAAAAACAGGTAACCAAAACCACCCTGATCTCAAGGTCAGGGTGGTTTTGGTTACCTGTATTTCCAAGCTAGAAACCAGCCGATAATGCAAAAATGGTGAATTGGTGAACCGTGTATGTTTGTGTGGGAAAAGTAAAGGGAACAATTTTTAGTAGAACTAAAAATACTTTGAATAAATAGGCGAAGCAGTCGAAAGTTCCAAAATCATTCCTGGTGTGGTATTGTGTCTGACGTTTCACCAGTAAACTATTCCGATTCATAATCCCTACATTTTTTTTCTTTCTTCAGATACTGAGATTGGGCCATTAAAACTATTCACATGAAGCTAGACTGACGCATACTAAAATGTATACCTCTGGACTCTAAATAAGAGCCTTATATTCTTCCCTGGTCTTGGATGAGACTACTGAAGAAGGAAGACTATTCCACAATGGCATAGTCCTTAGGAAGAATGAATTCTTCAGGGTATCACTATATATAATATTATAGTACATGTACATGTGTATTGCCCTTGGGTGGGGGCTGACCAGCCCCTGGGTCAAATATATTTCAGAATCAAAAATCTTGTCCATTTGCCCTTTTCCTTCAAGTTTTACCCTTCAAATGGCATTTTGACAATTTTTCCCATCAAATGCATAGGCGGCCTATGTTGACCTTGTCATCCCAGGGTCATGATTTATATGAACGTTGTAGAGCTCCTCTCCCTGATGCTTCATGCCAAGTTTCAAAATCATAGGCCTTCTGGTTTTGGAGAAGATTTTTAAAAGTTTTTGATATTTATAGCCATGTCGGCCATCTTGGTCATGTGACCTAGACCATTTCACAAACTTTTTTCCCCCTTCCTATAGATGCTCCACATGAAATTAGGCTTTGATTGCACAGCTGATCAGCGCCTTTGTTTTCGCTTCTCAGATAGTACACTTCCTCTTCTACTTTGATTCAAAATTTCAAGCATCTAGCCCGCTTCTGTGACTGTACAGGCCAGTTTATGTCGGATCTCCTGAAGACAAGTTTTCTCGCATTGCAGCTCATATGATAAAGTTCTACGAGTAGTTGATGAGCCTGTATCGAGTACATATATAGCTGGTGCAAATTGGGGGCTTCCCCCCCACCCCCTCCCCCAACCTCTCAGTCATCAGTCCAATGCAACAGCTTCTAGGTCACCATGCATCCCAAATTAAAAAACAAAATTTTTTGTTTGATTTGTTGTTTTACATCCACCTAAAAAGCAGTGAATGTGACAATCAGGATTGTTAAAGTGATGTTCCGGCTCCCATTTCTTATTGTCTATATCAAAATCTTACACCTTGACATGTACTAATTTAATTTCTATAGCTCATTTAATCATCTGCCAAGGTAATTACAGTCCTGTTTATTGCTCTTATCAGCAATCTCTCACAGCAGACATTATTCTGATCTCGATGGCCTAACTGATTGAAACAGCTGGATTTCAAGACCCTGGCTACCTGGATTCTGAATGCATGGCATCATTATAGTGCTGAATGCTACTGGGGAAGAATACTGTGACTCCCAGAGATTAATTGCAATTAGCTGACTATTAAAAGTGCAGTGTTCAGTGTCCTGAGAAAACCTTCTTTACAAATACAAATATGCGAAAGACTTGTGCATAGCAGTAGTAAGGTGCAGATCAGTTGCATATATTGATCAGTGCCTTTGATTTGAAAGTGAAATTTTAATTATGATATTTTAATATAATTATTGCGTACTTGATTTAACAGCTTAGTTTTCTTGGGACCTGGCCTGAACCAGCGGCTGTAGATTTCCTCTAATCATATAGAATATTTAACATATTATTGTTTTACCTGAAATTAAATAAGGCTTTGGAATAATTTCTACATGATAAGTACCGTAAATATATTTAACATGTTTAAGTGACGGGCATCAAAGAGGAAAAAAGAACTTCAACAAGGATAAATGTCATAAATAAATAAATAAATAAATAAATAAATAAATAAATAAATAATGAGTAAAGCAATGTGACTAAAACAGCCTCTTAATTTGCCTATTTACCATATACCTTTATGAATACGCGAAACATGTGCATGTACCTGTTACGTGCCTACTGCAAATAATTCAACTGTACTTTCACATAGCCAGGCTGGTTTGTGTCTTGCCTTGTTGAAACACTGGCTATTGGTTATTGAATGGATACATTGGAGCAGTCCAGTCCTTGTGTACCTTTTAAACTCTGTTTATTTCCTTCGATCAACTGGTTTTATATTGGAAAACCTATGTGCTGCCCAAGAAGATTTTATCAGATTATTCTGGAGATAAATGGCGGCCTGCTGTGGCATAAGAGAGTAATAAATTAATAGGCTAATTAAGCCAGTTATAGAAAAACCTTTTTGACTGTTTGATTCTTGATGCATTTAACTAGCATTATAATCATAGGAAAAAAAGTGGTGAATATTCACTTTAAGAACTTCACCGTTGTACCAGTAACCTGACAAACTAGAATTTGTTTTCTATGTGAAAACTGATGTCTCTTCCCTTTCTAAGTGCATGTCCAAAATATGCAAGCAAGAGTTATAGTTCTTGTGCATCACATATCTTGTCATTCCGTTTTATAAGTGTATCAGGTTCCATTGAAATATCTCTTACCGTTTTTAGTTATGGAGCGGACACGATTGTATGGAAAATAATCAAAGGGAAATAACTCCAAAAATACACAAGCAAGAGTTATAAAATTCTTGTGCATGACACATCATCTCATTGTGCTTTATAAGTGTTCCAAGTTTCATTGAAATATCTCTTACCCTTTTTAGTTATATAGCGGACAAGAAATTATATGGAAAACAATCAAAGGTAAATAAAGTTCTCCAAAAATACACAAGCAAGAGTTATAATCCTTGTGCATGGCACATCATCTCATTGTGCTTTATAAATGTACCAAGTTTCATTGAAATATCTCTTAACGTTTTGCTGACACAAAATTGTATGGAAAACAAAGGGAAATAACTAAAAAAAAACCACAAGCAAGTTATAATTCTTGTACATGACATCGTCTAATTGTGCTTTATTAGTGTATCAAGTTTCATTGAAATATCTTATGGTTTTTGAGTTCTAAAGGACATGAAATTGTATGGAAAATAATCAAAGGGAAATAACTCCAAAGATATGCAACCAAGAGTTATGGTTCTTTAGCATGACACATCATCTCGTGCTTTATAAGGGTACCAAGTTTCATTGAAATATCTCTTACGTTTTATAAGTTATAGAGCGGACACAAAACTGCATTGAAAAAATCGAAGGGTAATAACTCCCAACATATGAAAGCAAGAATTATGGTTCTTGTGCGTGACACATCGTCTCATCAGGCTTTATAAGTGTACCAAGTTTCATTGAAATATCTCTCATGATTTTTGAGTTATAGAGCAGACATGAAATTGTATGGAAAATAATCAAAGGGAAGTAACTCCAAAGATATGCAAGAAAGAGTTATGGTTAAGCGTGACACATCATCTTATTGTGCTTTACAAAGTGTACCAAGTTTCAATGAAATATCTCTAGATTTTCGAGTTATAGTGCGGACACTAAATTGTATGGAAAATAATCAAAGGGAAATAACTCCAAAGATATGAAAGCAACAGTTATGGTTCTTGTGCATGACATCTCATCATGCTTTGCTTTGTAAGTGTATCAAGTTTCATTGAAATATCATTTGACAGTTTTTGAGTTAAAGAGCGGACACGATTTGTGACGGACAGACAGACCCACAGGGGAAAAAACAATGTCTCCCGACCCTTCAGGGGGAGACATAAATAGTTTAACCTGTTAATCTTGGTTTTGTTATGGCTTAACATTCCAGTCAACAATTTTTCAGTGAAGTTGTTTCCTCAGTATTCTCAAGTACTATGGGTAGCTAGACGGTGGAGGTAGTCATGAAAACACGCCCATGTTATATACAGATTTTTCTTAAATTGTAAAAATTGAAATTTTTTAGTAGAAAATTTTTGATATTTTTCTCATTTTTGCTCAAAACATAGATTGTGGGTACACGTTAGAACCGCCTCGGGGTTCTAACGAGTACCCCCAGTCTATGTTTTGGAGCAAAAATAAGAACTAAGTATACCCCTGCATACCCCATTTTTTCTATACAAGTGGCGTATAAGGGGGTAGACATTACACGGACATGCTTTCCTGATGGTATCGAAGCCTAGCAGATCTTGCTCTGGAATCCTATACTTGAGTTAACCACTAGACTAAGGTGCTCTCCATAGAAATGAACCTGCAGACACTCCATGCACTATTGAAGCACAATTGTAGCGATGATGCCAGTTCACGCATTAGTGGTACATGTACAACAATAGCCAAAGCTCACTTTCTTCATAAAAGGCTTGCATCCAGTCATCCACAGAAAAGTTCAGTCGATTTGGCAATTCAAAGAATGGAAAATAACAACTGTTTTCTACACAACTTTATTACTTGACAATGTAAAATTTCCAAGCACATCAATATTGTAGTGGTATAAAAGCTTGAAACATAACTGCTGATCTCTTGACTTTTCACTTGAATTTAGCACACATTTTTGCTGTTGCTTGAATTTTACTCAAGCATCATTGTGTCCTTGGGTAACGAATATTGACATCCCTCCAGACTTTTTGAAATTTACACCTAGAAAAAGTTTTTCACCTATTGCATTGTTATAATAATAAAATGATATACCAACAGTTATAATTCAATCAGACCATACAGGGTTTCCTGTACTTTGTTTTTAATATTTTGAGCCTTTGCGTGAAAAAACCAACTATTTCATTTTCAACCAGGTCCGACACAAATCGACCTGTACAGTCACATAAACAGGCAAGAAGACTGAAATTTTGGATTAAAGTAGATGATGAATTGAACTATCCGAGTAGCGAAAACAAAGGCGCTGATCAGCTGTGCAGTTACTGCACAGCTGATCTGCGCCTTTGTTTTCGCATATGTAGATTGTTGGTTTTCACATGCAGCGGCTCATTTCAGAATTGTAATTGTTAGAAGATTCAGTCAAGCACACTCACTTGTATCCTTTTTAACACCGGGCATCATAACGTATATCGAGGACAACGGCAAAAATCTGGTAAAATTTTTCATCATTCTGCATGGCACATTTATGTACTTAAATTATTTTCAGGAATCAGGACCACTATTTTATGATCAAATAAAATTTGATAGTTTTCATTGACACATGAAATTCATTTAATTATAAATTTTGATGAATCGGTATAATGAATTTTTTTTGTACACATTGTAGAGAGTGCATGTTGGATGGCAATGGATGTCCAAATGAATGTTTCAAACAGAAGTTACATTAAGGCATGAATGCTGCAACAATGGAGATGATTATTTTTACTACATGCAGGTACATGTAATTTGTAAAAAAAACAACAGAGATAATGAGGATGAATCAAATCTAAAATGAAATATGAAGTTCACATGCCTATAGCACTAAGACGATTCCGATAAAAACAATCAACTTTAACAACATGATTCCCACTAAACTCCTAAGTCTCTGGCCATTGAGCAAACCAATGTCATCATTTACACATCTGCCTTTACATATTTAAAGTTCAGACTGTGATTAATTTTCCCATAAATCTCCCCGCAACTCAATTTCACCATGTCATTGTTCACATCTCCTTGTAAAACATCAATAATTTCAACTACTCCTCCAAACAACCGACAACAAAAACCAAAGTTCCTCTAATCCAAACCTCCATCTCCCCTCTAACTTTATTAGCTGCCTTTCATGTCACCTTTTCTCTTCCCCTAATCTTTACTGCAGGTCTAAATGTAGCATCACAAACTGCAATTTATCCCATGTCATCGCCTCACAAAACCCCTTCCACTCACCACTTCCCTCATAACTGCACAATTTACATGTAAAATCTTAAATCTGGAATGGTCCCTAATAAAACACATTTGCTTCTTCTGCTAATCTAATATCTCTAAAACCTCCTTTTTTTGCCTCTGACATTAAATCCTCATTATTTCATCTCTTGGTCTTAATATTGTAACTCATCTTTTGAACCTCTTATTTACCTCAAAACCCTCAAATTTCAACTCTCAAACCGCATAATACAACTATAGATCATCCCTTGAACCTCATTATATATTGTCTTATGTATCTTGTATGAACCGTGACCTCATTTTACCATCAATTTCCAAAATAATTTAACTATTTGAACCAAACACTGTCCTTGATTTAATTGAAAATCATAATTTTGAAGTTTCCTCATCTTCCTGATCAAATTAAGCAACTATCAAACACAATGCAACCTTTAAATTTAGAAATTAACACATAATCATACATGTAAAGACATACTAAAATTTACTAGTATAAACATATTTGTACAAATGAAAAGCCTTAACAACTGAAATCCTTGGTGATTTGTCTCTTAAATCTTGTTAATTCCCCATTTAACCATTGGGCACCTTTAGTACCCCAACCTTATAAAACAGCTTCAGACAACAGCCGAGTGTTCTTTCTTGGCATTTTTATACAAACATAGCCAAGCCCTTCTGCCAGTTTCACCAAAGGCATGTCTCAGCTGTTGTTACTAATCCCTGTCTGGGCAATCCCTGGCCAGGTGGCCCTCTTCACCACA
Source organism: Rugalucina vietnamica (assembly GCA_964017185.1). Taxonomy (NCBI): domain Eukaryota; kingdom Metazoa; phylum Mollusca; class Bivalvia; order Lucinida; family Lucinidae; genus Rugalucina; species Rugalucina vietnamica. Next base: position 52,335,473 of record OZ024875.1, on the reverse strand, counting down.
CTCGTAACACGCTCCGCCACGTCCACCGCCACCCCCACCCCTGGGCTTGTCCGGGCAGTCACGGGCCAGGTGACCTTCCTCTCCGCACTCGTAACAGGCACCACCGCCACCACCTCCACGTCCCTTCTGCTCACTGGGACAGTCACGGGAAATATGGCCAGACTTTCCACAACTGAAACGAGACCAAAAATATCTCTCATTAGAAATAAATGTTTTTAACGTTACATTCGTTTGCAGCACAGTAGTTCTTCCTTGAGACAGTTCACAAGGATTTTCCTTGAAGTTGAATTGTGTCAAATTTTCCACAGCTGAAAAAGAGATCAAAACTTTTTTTGTTAGTACTCTACTATTTCTACATTACTGATTACAATCACCATGTCTCCTTACTAAAGATGCTTGGTAGAAACTTTTCCTCTATGGTTAATCCTGGCTTATCCACTGTCTGCCATAACCTTTGTTGTTGTTTGTTGTTTTTTTTTTTTTTTTTTTTTTTTTTGTTTTTGTTTTTGTTTTTTCCAATTCATTTTCTTCCTTGGTTTCTGCCAGTTAGTTTTTCAGTTTTCAGGATCTAGATTAAGAAACTTTTAGGCTTTGCTGTAGCCATCTCACTACATGAAGAAAATATCTCATCATTCCAGACATGTTAAGTTTCTGAAAAAAAAAAAAAAAAAAAAAAAACAACAACAACAAAAAAAAACAACAACAGAAGACCATTGGTCCTGAGAATGCTCACCTGAAGCCTGTTATTGGAGCATTTAGTCATCATGAAATGACCTTGACCTTCAATACTCACACACCTTTATTGACTTCATAAGTTGTCTGCATCTGCAAAGTTTCAGGTCTCACGCTGCAATAGTTTCCAAACCAGAGGACCAATGGTCCTGTAAATGCTCACCCGAGACCTGAGATATATACCACTAGAATGGTAATATACATGTATATAACCCCAGAGCAACCTCTGGAGGCAATTTCTTTTTTAAATCATAAAGATTCAGTCCATTTGCAAATTTACTACAAGTTTTGCCCTAACAATTTTCCCCATTCAAATGCATGGGCAACCTAAGTTGACATTGCTGTAAAAAAGGTCAAGGTCATCCCAGGGTCATGATTTATACAAACTTTGTAGAGCTCCATTGCCTGATGCTTCATGCCAAGTTTCAAAATCATAGGCCTTCTGGTTCTGGAGAAGAAGATTTTTAAAGGTTTTTACTATTTATAGCCATGGTGGCCATCTTGGTCATGTGACCTTGACAATTTATACAAACTTTCATTCACTCTTCCTAATAATGCTCCATATGAAGTTTGGCTTTGATTGGCCAAGCGGTTTCAGAGAAGATGTTTGAATATTATGGTCATACACATGTATATAGCCCCGGGGCAGAGGCAGACAACCCACTGGGCCCAAAATATTTTCATAAACATAAATCTTTTGTCCATTTGCTCATTCCTAGCAAGTTTTTTGCCATTAAATGACTTTCTTATTTTTTCCCATTCAAATGCATGGGCGGCCTAAGTTGACCTTGCTGTAAAAAAGGTCAAGGTCATCCCAGGGTCATGATTTATACAAACTTTGTAGAGCTCCATTGCCTGATGCTTCATGCCAAGTTTCAAAATCATAGGAATTCTGGTTCTGGAGAAGAAGATTTTTAAAGGTTTTTGCTATTTATAGCCATGGCGGCCATCTTGGTAATGTGACCTTGACCTTTTATATAAACTTTCTTTGCTGCTTCCCAAGGATGCTCCATGTGAAGTTTGGCTTCGAAGGATGCTCCATGTGAAGTTTGGCTTCGATTGGCCAAGCGGTTTTAGAATAGAAGATGTTTCAATATTATGGAAATATAGCCCCGGGGCAGGGGCAGACAACCCCCAGGGGGCAAAATTCCATAAATATTAATCTTCTGTCCATTTGCCTATTCCCAGTAAGTTTTACCTATTAAATAGTATTTTACCATTTCATTCCCATTCAAATGCATTGGTGACCTAAGTTGACCTTGCCGTAAAATAAGTCAAGGTCATCCCAAGGTCATGATTTATATAAGAGCTGTCGCAGGACAGCGTAGCTCGCCTGACTTGTGCTTTGCCACTACATCTGGTATAATCTATGACCCGTGACCTTGACCTCAAGGTCACTCAGGTGGGTCATGATGGTACAACATAAAACTTCAGACCAATACAAAGTATCAACTTGATCAATCTACATGTTCAAGAGATATAGACTTATAAAAACATTAACCAAAACTTAAACACAAAACTTCCAAGTCCGTGACCCTGACTTCAAGGTCATCCAGGTGAGTTGTGATGTACAGCATAAAACCTGAGACCAATATCTATCAACATGCAAGTAGCAACTTTATCCATCAACATGTTCAAGAGATTTAGACTTTAACCAAAAAATTTAACACAAAATTTCTAAGTCTGTGACCTTGACCTCAAGGTCACCCAGGGTAGGTTGTGATGGTACTGCATAAAACTTCAGACCAATATCTACCAACATGCAAAGTATCAACTCGATCAATCAACATTACAAAAACTTACATCAAAAACTTAAACAAAATTTTTAAGTCTGTGACCTTGACCTCAAGGTCACCAAGAGTGGGTCATGATGGTACTGCATAAAACTTCAGACCAATATCTAGCAACATGCAAAGTATCATCTCAATCCATCAATATGGTCAAGAGATATAGACTTACAAAAACTTCAACCAAAAACTTAAAACACAAATTTTCTAAGTCCGTGACCCTGACCTCAAGGTCACCCAGGGTTGGTCATGATGGTACTGCGTAAAACTTCAGAGCAATTTCTAGCATCATGCAAAGTATCAACTCAATCCATCAATATGGTCAAGAGATATAGACTTACAAAAACTTTAACCAAAAACTTAAACACAAAATTTCTAAGTCCGTGACCTTGACCTCAAGGTCACCCAGGGTGGGTCATGATGGTACTGTGTAAAACTTCAGACCAATATCAAGCAACATGCAAAGTATCAACTTGATCCATCAACATGGTCAAGAGATATAATAGACTTATAAAAAACTTTAACCGAAAGTGTGACGCGGACGCCGACGTATACGTAAACGGGGACGACCGAGGTGACTACAATAGCTCTATGCACTTCGTGTAGGCGAGCTAATAAACTTTGTAGAGCTCCTGTCCCTGATGCTTCACACCAGGTTTCAAGATCATAGGCCTTCTGGTTCTGGAAAAGAAGATTTTTAAAGATTTTTGCTATTTATAGACATGGCGGCCATCTTAGTCATGTGACCTGGACCATTTATATAAACTTTTGTTCCCCCTTCCTAAAGATACTCCACATGAGGTTTGGCTTTGATTGGCCACCCGGTTTCAGAGGAGAAGATCTCTGAAATTGCGGACGACGGACGACGGATCATGGGTATACTATAAGCTCACCTGTGAGCCTTCGGCTCAGGTGAGCTAAAAATCCATTGTTTTCACTTTTTACATTTGTAAAAGCCAGTTTCCAAAATTGACCTTGCACGGTTGGCAGATTTATAAAGAGGACCTTAATATATTGCTACATACAAAATATGAAAGCTCTAGGCCTTGTAGTTTCCAAGAAGAAGATTTTTTCCCCATTGTAAGTCTATGGAAGCTAATGACCCCCGGGTCGAGGCCTTTTTTGACCCCAGGGGCATGGTTAGCAGGATTTATAAAGAGGACCACTATACATTGCTACATACAAAATATGAAAGCTCTGGGCCTTGTGGTTTCGGAGATAAGATTTATGTTTTTCCCCATAACGCCCCCTGGGGTGGGGCCTGCATGGACCCCAGGGGCACGGTTGGCAGGATTTATGAATAAGAGCTGTCGTAGGACAGCGTGCTCGACTGCTTCTGACCTTTGTCAAACATAAGGCCAAACCCGACCAGTAACCCAAAGCATTATGCTCATACATCTTTTTGCCTTGATGCAATAAGGCAAAATCACTGAACCATGAAAGTTAACTATAACTACCTAAGATTTAAAGGTCTCACTCATAAGTCATATTGTGAAAGAAGTGTGTTCATATACCAACTGAGTGCCAAGACAAAAGGCAAAATCACTGAACCGTGAAAAAAGGTCACACTGACCTATAAGTATTGCAGGGTCAAAGGTCCAGTGATACTTACTCATAATGTGAAAGAAAAAATGATCATATACCCATTCAGTGTTGAGATATAAAGCAAAATCACTGAACCATGAAATTAGGTCATAGTGACCTATAAGTATGTTTGGGTTAAAGGTGTGATAATACTCATTCATAATCAGAAAGAAGTATGAAAAAATACCAACTGAGTGTCGAGATATAAGGCAAAATCACTGAACCGTGAAATCAGGTCACAGTGACCCAGGAATACTTTACGGTCAAAGGTCTTGTCTTATTCATACATATCGTGAAAGAAGTATGTTCATATACCAATTGAGTGCCGAGATATAAAGGAAAATCACTGAACTGTGAAATTAGGTCATATTGACCTAGGACTACTTTAGGGTCAAAGGTCTTGTCATACGCAAACATAGTGTGAAAGAAGTTTGTTCATAAACCACTTGAGTGCCGAAATATAAGGCAAAATCACTGAACCGTGAAATAAGGTCACAGTGACCTATAAGTATATTGGGGTCAAAGGTCTGGTCATACTCACTCATAATCTGAAAAAAGTATGAAAATATACTAATTGAGTGTCAAGATATAAGGCAAAATCACTGAACCATGAAATTAGGTCACAGTGACCTAGGACTACTTCAGAGTCAAAGGTCTTGTCATACGCAAACATACTTTGAAAGAAGTTTGTTCATAAACCATTTGAGTACCGAGATATAAGGCAAAAATCACTGAACCATGAAATCAGGTCACACTGACCTATAAGTATATTGGGGTCAAAGGTCTGGTCATACTCACTCATAATCTGAAAAAAGTATGAAAATATACTAATCGAGTGTCAAGATATAAGGCAAAATCACTGAACCGTGAAATTAGGTCACAGTGACCTAGGACTACTTCAGGGTCAAAGGTCTTGTCATACGCAAACATACTTTGAAAGAAATTTGTTCATAAACCATTTGAGTACCGAGATATAATAAGGCAAAATCACTGAACCGTGAAATTAAGTCACAGTGACCTATAAGTATATTGGGGTCAAAGGTCTGGTCATACTCACTCATAATCTGAAAAAAGTATGAAAATATACTGATTGAGTGTCAAGACATAAGGCAAAATCACTGAACCGTGAAATTAGGTCACAGTGACCTATAAGTTAATTGGGGTCAAAGGCCTGGTTGTACTAACTCATAATCTGAAAGAAGTAAGAAAATATACTAATTGAGTGTCAAGATATAAGGCAAAATCACTGAACCATGGAAAGTAGGTCAACTGACCCTTACCGTCATGACACACAAGTCAGTGTCACAAAGTCAAAAGATGAATGACCAACCATCCTCCTAAGTTGTTTCTATTAAGAAATAAAAAGAAAAAAAAAATTTGGGGAGTTCTAGATTTTGACCTCTAGCCCCGCCCCACTGACTCCGACCCAGAGGTCTGATGTCATGGAACCTAAAGTGTATGAAGTATGAATGCTTTATGATAAGTTGTTGTCAAGATATGCCTCCTTGTAAAAGTTACACAGCAGTACATCTATTTTTTAGTGTTCTAGTTTTTAACCTCCAGCCCCACCCCCCAGGCATGGACCCAGGGGCCCGATGCCATGGAACGAAACTCAATCCTACAGGGTACCTATGGTCCGAGTATGAAAGCCCTCTGATAAAAAGTTTTCAAGATATAGACTTCTAGAATACTATATCACAGAAAAGCCATTATTATTAATGGTGTTCTAGATTTTAACCTCTAGCCCCACCCCCTGGCATGGACGCAGGGATCTGATGCCATGGAATGTAAGCCGACCCTACAGGGTGTGAATGGCCCAAGTATCAATGCTTTCTGATGAGTGGTTGTCAAGATATGGACTTCTAGAAAACTTTAACACAAGAATTGCCATTTTTGAAGGTGTTCTAGATTTTAACCTCCAGCCCCACCCCCTGGCCTGGACCCAGGGTTCCTATGCCATGGAATGAAAGCTAACCCTACAGGGTATCTATGGTCCAAGTATGAATGCTTTCTGATGAGTGGTTGTCAAGATATGGACTTCTAGAAAACTTTAACGCAAGTGTGACGCGCACGCGCACGGGAACGCGCACGGGAACGGGAACGGGAACGTGGACGACCGGGGTGACTGCAATAGCTCTATGCACTTCGTGCAGTCGAGCTAAAAAGAGCACCACTATACACTGCTACTCACAAAATATGAAAGCTCTGCCTTGTGGCTTCGGAGAAGATTTTTTTATGTTTTTCCCATGATGCCCCCAGGGCAGGCCTGTATGGACCCCAGGAGCACGGTTGGAAGGATTTAAAAAGATGGCCTTTATAAATTGCTACACACAAAATAGGAAAGCTCTGGGCCTTGCGGTTTTGGAGAACATTTTTTTTTTTTTTGCTCCCATTGTAAGTCTATGGGAGCTAATGACCCCAGGGGTGGGGCCATTTTTGACCCCAGGGGCATGGTTGGCAGGATTTATAAAGAGGATCACTAGACATTGCTACTAGTGCGAATTTTTTTATGTTCTTCCCATTGTAAGTCTATGGGAGCTAATAACCCAAGGGATGGGGCCATTTTTGACCCCAGGGGCATGGTTGGCAGGATTTATAAAGAGGAACACTATACTTTGCTACACACAAAATATGAAAGCTATGGGCCTAGTGGTTTGGAGTAGTTATTTCTCAGGACACCCCAGGGGTGTGGCCTGTATGGACCCCAGGGGCACAGTTGGCAGGATTTATAAGGAGGACCACTATACACTGAAAAAAAAGTTATAAGAGGCCACCTCATATTTTGTCTTCTAGTTCAGAAAGTAAAATACGATCAATTAAAATTCATGATCATATGAATAAACCAATGTCTAACAGGGGCTCTGTGAGTTTCTGCATTCCAAAATGCGTGATACTTCTCACACAGACGAAGCATGTGTAAAGGTACCCTATTTCAAAAAGTCACACTTTATTAACATCAAATTAAATGTCATATTATGACGTTGTGTTTTTACATCTTAATTTATTTAAAAGTGCTACTGACTGCCATGATGCAAGATAAAATTAAGTCAAAAGTGTTGCTGCCATAAAAATCTTCGTTTCTGTTTTGCACATGCAAGAAGACAACAACCTGAATAACAGGAATTCAGCTTTTGTATGCAATTTGCATACCAACTTTGTTCTTCTCCAGTTGCGTTATTATCAGCAGCACGGCATTGAAATTTTCAGCGATTATTTAGGTCAAATACTAGACTCTGATAAACTTTGAAAATTAAAAAAATCGTCCACAAATTTTGTAATATTTTGTTCGTTAAAAATTGGCATTGAAACCGGAAGTGTGCAGCAGCCTTGACCTGTTGGTCCTCGAAAATGGTCAAAAACAGTTCAGTCGAATTATATCTCTCATTTCCAGGCCTCATCAAGTGAATTTAACAGGGGTTAACATGTTTAAGAGGCACATTTATGAATTTTTCAAAAAATCTCAAAATTGGCGATTTTTAAAAATGCATAAAAATTCTACCAGTAGAGAAAATTCGAATGTTTGATGTTTTTCCGAGGCGTAACGACTCCTTTGATGACACCCGTTCCTAATTTCAATAAATGGTGTGCTGTATCCATTTTTTTATTTAAAAACATTGATTTTTGCATTTTTACTCCAAAAACGCCTTTAGTAAAAGAAAATTATTTCTTAACACTTTGGAACTTTACTTACTTGAAAGACACGTCTTTGGCAAAAAATTGTGCACTTTTGAACTTGGCTTAGAAACAAAAAATGAGTTTGAAAAGTGGCCTCTTTATAACTTTTTTTCAGTGTACATTGCTACACATAAAATATGAAAGCTCTGGGCTTTGTGGTTTCAGAGAGACAGATTTTTTTCATGTCTCTCCCATTGTAAGTCTGGGAGCTACTGACCCCCCGATGTAGGGCCATTTTTGACAAATTGGGCATGGTTGATAGGATTTATACAGAGGACCATTATACATTGCTACATACAAAATACATAAGTTCTAGGCCTTGTGGTTTCTGAGAAGATTTTTTTATGTTTTTTCCCATGACGCCCCAAGGCAGGGCTTGTACGGACCCCAGGCGCACGGTTGGCAGGATTTATAAAGAGGAGTACTATACAATGCTACAAACAAAGTATTAAAGCTCTGGGCCTTGCGGTTTCGGAGATTTTTTTATGTTTTTCTCATAGTAAGCATGAGAGCTATCTGTTGTCATGGAAACCAGATTTCTGATCCGACCTGGCCCAAAATCTAATGCAACCTTTCCCCCTCCTCAATGCTTTAGATAAAATTTGATAATGATTGGCATTGTTGTATTAAAGGGATATTCAAAACTGAAAGTGTGAACGGACGGACGCTCACCAGCTCGACTACTATACTATAAGCTCACCTTGTGAGCCTTCGGCTCAGGTGAGCTAAAAATGGTGGACAGACAGACGAATCGATATACAACAGACTGGCGACAGAGCATTGGTTCTAAATAAGCTCATCATAGAAGCCTGACGGCCAAGATGAGCTTAAACAAATACCAGATAACCAATGATCCTGTTAACGCTCACCTGAGATATATTCCAATAAATTTGTTTGCTCATATACATGTATATGCCCCAGGGCAGGGTCAGACTAAACCCTCGGATCAATTTTTTTTCAAAATCATAAGTATTCTGTGCATTTGCCCATTTCCTGAAGTTTTTCCCTTCAATGACATTTTAACACCATTCTGCATTATTTGACCTAAGCTGACCTTGCCTTAAATTTGTCTATTTGTCATTACAAGGCCATGATATATAAAGATATTGTAGTACTCTAGTCCCAATTGCAACATGTCAAGTTTCATTGCAATAGGTTCAGCAGTTCCAGAGAAGATTTTTGAAGGGTTTTTACCCTGTATGGGCATGGTGGCCATCTTGGCAGGCTGCCCAGTGCAGTTTGGTACAAAATATATATTTTGGGCTTCAAAAAATAGGAAGTTTATGTCCAAAAAATAGGAGAAAAATAGGAAATTATCAGCCTAAAATGGCTTTTTTATAGCATTGAAAATCATAAATATTAACATATAGCAGCAAGAAGGCAAATCTTACTGGTGTAATTTTGGTATAGGTGTGTGATCCATTATTTTAAAACCTACTCAAGTTGTAAAAGTAACTTACTTCACGGGATTATCTTGTTTTCTGATGAAGAAAAAATACTTTATTTATCAAGTTACGAGCGAGCGAAGCGAGCGAGGAAAAAATGAATGCCAAAGACATTTCAAACCAAAATTACATGATTTTCCCTTGATATTTCTTCATTATTATCTGCAGCATTTTGAAAAATATAGGAATTTGATGGAAAAATATAGGATTTGGGATCAAAATATAGGAAAAAATAGGAAGCCCTGAAAATATATGAAAAAATAGGAAAAATAGGAGCACTGGGCAGCCTGTCTTGGTCATGTGACCTGGATTATTCATATATACACATTGATTCCCACTTCTCATAGATGCTTCCTATAAAATTTGGCTTTGACTGGCCAAGCGTTTTCAGAGATGAAGATCTTTGAATATTATTGTAATATACATGTATATTGCCCCAGGGTTGGGCAGACCAACCCCTGGGGTCCAATTTTTTTCAGAATCATATATCTTCAGTCCATTTGCCCATTTCCTGCAAGTTTTTCCTTTCAAATGACATTTTAACAATTTTCCCTATTCAAATGCATGGGCAACCTATGTTGACCTTAAGGTAAAATAGGTCAAGGTCATTTAAAAATACACTGTAGTACTCCAAACCCAGATGCTACATGCCAAGTTTCGTTGAAATCGGTCCAGTGGTTCCAGAACAGAAAATATTTAAAGCGTTTTTATCATATATGGACATCTTGGTCATGAGACCTGGATTATTTATGAACTTATTGGTTCCCTATTGCCATAGATGCTTCATATAAAAATTGGCTTTGATTGGCCAAGCGGTTTCAGAGAAGATCTTTGAATATTATGGTAATATACATGTATACTGCCCTGGGGTGGGGGCAGACCAACCCCTGGGGTCCATTTTTTTTCTTCAGAATCATATATCTTCTGTTCATTTGCCCATTTCCTGCAAGTTTTTCCTTTCAAACTACATTTTAACAAGGTCATCACAGGGTCATGATTTATATATACGTTGTAGTAGTTGAGTCATCGATACTTCATGCCAAGTTTCGTTGAAATTGGTCCACCAGAAGATTTTTGAAGGGTATGGGTTTATACCATATATGGGCATGGCAGCCATCTTGGTCATGTGACCTGGATTATTTATATATACAATGGTTACACCATCGTATTGATGCTTCACATAAAATTTGGCTTTGATTGGCTAAGTGGTTTCAGAGAAGATGTTTTAATATTATGGAGATAAACATGTATATTGCCCCGGGGTGGCATATGAGCCCCCGGGGCCTTTTTTTTCAGAATCAATAATATTCAGTCCTACTGCCCATTTTCTACAAGACTTTCACTTTAAATGACATTTTAAAAGTTTTCCTCATTCAAATGCATTGGCGACCTATGTTGACCTTGCCATAAAATAGGTCAAGGTCATCACAGGGTCATGATTTATATACACATTACACATTGTAGTACTGGAGTCATCCATACTTCATGCCAAGTTTCGTTGAAATCAGTTCACCGGTTCTGGAGAAGATTATCTTAAGGTTTTTACCATATATGGGCATGTCGGCCATCTTGGTCATGTGACCTGGATTATTTATATACACATTGGTTCCCCCTTCCTACAGATGCTTCCTACAGACGGCTAAAACACAATCAGGGTGGACATTTGGGTTTCACTTTTTTTTATCAAAAAATGAATTTTAAGTGGGGCATATTTAGATGGCATTTTTCTTATCAGAGACTTTATGTAGGTGCGAAAACGCAGAAATTTTTATTTTCTTTTCAGGCTTTCAAAAATTACACCATACCTATGCCTTTAGGGCCTACATATTTGAAAATATAACATGTTTATGGCTAATGCATTTCATCTTGTATTGAGAATTTTTTCTTTTAGGGCACTTTTTGGTGTTAGATAACAGGTTTTATCTGAAAAATCTGTCAAAATTTTTAACATATGGACAAAAATGAAAATGTGTCGTGTCCGTAGTAACTGTTTTAAATTAATACAGTTTTGTCACAAGTATTAACATGCAATATTCATATCTACTGGTACATTTATGACTTTTAATGATGTTCTTGTTTGTTTAATACCCAAACAAAATGGGATAAGCTTAAAATGATCATTTTAAGCAAACAACAAAAATGGGGGCTACGGATACGACAGGGCTACGGACAGCATAGTTGCAGCGATATCTGATGAAACCATTCAGCTAGCCACAAAATGTTTCTTATAAAACGTTTAATGGCTGGAACCGCAAATGAAAGTGAAGGTCATGTTTATATTAAGCATTGTTAACATACTTTATTATAAATAGGGGCTTGAAAATAGGGGGCTACGGACACGACATTTACATGTACATGATGCTACAAAATTGTATCTGGCAGATTCCACAATCACTTTATATTCAATAAGGGCTTTTCCATCAAAATTCAAAAAGTATCTTGGGCTTAATATGGCATTTGTGATTTTATATTTTGCAGTTTATTAAGTTTGGAAGCCCTTGATTTGGGGATATAAAAAAGCCAAAATGTATAACAAAGGGCTACTTTTAAGAAAAGCTCTTGGGAATTTATGCAATGGCATGTACTAATGTATTAATCACCTCAGATAAGAGTTAGGGTATTCCTTTTGAATTTCTGACATTAACCTATTGGCTAAAGATGAAATTATAATAGCTGGTGTCTTGTAAAATAACAGAAATTTTGAAGTGAAACTTTATAACACTCAAAAATGGCCAAATTTTAGCCTTTTGACTAGGCAGTAAACCGTTCTGCTACTAATAACACACACATATATTATATATAACTGGAAAGCTTGTGAAGTTTCCTATTAGCTATGACAATAACATCATTCTATGAGTGGACCAGGGCAAAATACTGGCCTATAAGGCCATCCTTAAATGATTCTTTGTTTGCTGTGCTCCTACCCATCAATTTTAGTGTGGGTAGGTAGGTAGGTCATTTTTTTTTTTTTTTTTTTTTTTTTTTTTTTTTTTTTTAACCAGAAAAATATCTTTATAATTTGCTATATTAGTAGATGTATATGGTTCAAAATAGGATATATTGAGGTTAAAACAGTATAATAAAACATTGTCAGAACATAAAAAAGGCTTTGGAAAGAAAAATTTTGTGAAAATGAATCCTTGTTTTTAGATTTTTGAAAAAAAAAAAAAAATATTTTCCATAAAATGGCCATAAAATTTTTTGGGTAGGGCCAATTTTGGCGGGTAGGTAGGAGCACAGCAAACCAACAATTTTTTATGGTCGGCCTAACATGTATTTTGTGAAATGTCCACCCTGATTGTGTTTTAGCCAATAAAATTTGGCTTTGATGAAATAATTTACCTCTTAATCGGTCATAAAATCTTTTGAAAACCTATTGATTTTCATTAAAAAATCAATAGAATTACATAAACAATTAAAAGAAGCCAATATTTTACACTTCTGGAGCGATTTTTGAAACGTCATTAGTTTTCGATAACATCATGATTATCATTTTTGCTTCAGTTGCCTCTTAATCCTAAATTGTTGGTAAAACTTTGTTTAAAGTGTTCAAGAGGTTTAATGCCAATGTTTTAGCAATGAAGACTGCAAGTCAATCTAATGACTTGCCAAACAGAAATTCCTCCTTTGAAGGGATCACCCCTTATTGACCCCAAACTCACAACTGAACAGGTGGAAGTAAATGAAATACACCTAACATTGTATACTTGACAGATGTCATATAAAGGCTATGGCTACAAAAGGAACTTATTTTGATGTCCCTTGCACACATTTCTAGGTCTGGTCTAGCAGATAAGAACCCCCACCCACACAGCATTGCTGCACTCAAGCATACATGTACCTAACCACACTACTAAGTATGTTTAACTGATTCTACATTGATAGCTAGTCATTTTATAACATCATGTTAAAGCAAGGCAAGTGCCATGGTCAATATAATTGTCTTTATTAAAAAGAACCCCAAAACCCTGTTCTTAAGTAGAGTAACAAATTAATGATTTTTCATAGAATAAAAATTGGGCTTGCAATAGAGTTTCTATATTGGGACTCGTAAATTTTGTCTGGGACTCCTTTTTCTTTTTTTTCTTTTCTACGAGTCCCAGACTACGGTTTTCAAAATCCTAGTGAGATCCAAAATTGTGGACGGACAGCGATGGACGGACGCCGGATCATGGCCATCCTATAAGCTAACCTTGAGGTCAGCTAATAAAAGGCATATAAATAATGTATGAATGCTTTCAACTTTTAACTTGGTCGGCCTTCCAAGCATTTACCCACTGTCTCGGCAGCTCTTCAGAAGGCATCAAGCAGCTAATTTCATAAAGCCCTTGATGGGCAGGGTTAATTTTAACCTCAAATTCCGACTTTTACCACAAAACAATAGATCCTCATACTCTACCACCGAGCTTTTAAACACATTCAAAGCGGACAATGTGCTTGCAGTGTCCTGTAATTATGAGGATTTGATGTTTGCAGAAAACAAAAAGATTGTGATCAAAGCACTTGGTCTTCGTGAAATCTCTTTTCAGTCTGCCAGACAGTTGCAGATCTATTACAATTTCTTGCTGGCCAAAAGCTTATTTAGCAGGGCAGTGGACTGCACCTGTTATGATCTTAACAATAAAAACTTGGCATTTCTGTCAGACATTTATCAGACGAAATGAAATTTCCTGTTGGACAGAATGTAATTTTGCCGACTTGGTCTTGCAGACTGGCTCTTTTCGCGAAGACAGCAAAGCTTGAATATAAAATCAACTTGACCTATAAAGACTGTCATCTATTATTATTTGATGTTTCGTATCCACCAGAGCCTACAATAAAACATGCAAAATAATACAATACAGGCAAATCACATTTATGAAAAACTGTCAAAATCTCCAAGACTTCTCTGAGATGTTAGATTTATCTGGAAAATTTTAACCTGCTCTACTGATGATGCATTAGAAATGCGGCATTTCATCTTCTTTTTCTAGATGAATTTCTACGAATTTGTTAGGCTTAACCTCACCTCCACAGTCAACAGCCAAAGCCATGTTTAGAATGTTTAATTATCCCAACCACAATGTTCCTGGGCATGCCTCCCAAATATAGATTAACTAGATAACCAGTCTTCTTGAATCACAGGAAAAGAACAGCCACAGAAATGTTATCATGACCAAACCTACATGAGGGAAATGTGCCGAAACATTCTGCCTTGTATCAAACTACCACACCAAGTACAGATCAGACTGGTAAAGTCTTCAAACTGTCACTGTGATTAGCTTATTTTCAGTTCATTCAAGACTCCAGACTTACTTGTAACATGAGCGGCTATCACCACCTCCACCACCTCCACGCCTTCTGGAACCACCCTCAGGGCAGTTGGAGGAAATGTGGCCCGTCTGTCCACAGTTGTAGCATTCCCTGTCATCTGAGCGGCCACCGCCCCTACCCCCACTCCTTCCCTCGGGACATTCTCGGGCGAAATGGCCAGACTTGTTACAGTTGTAGCAGATACTACCACCACCACCACCACCACCACTTCCTGTATTGGCAAAACAAGCAGTTAAGTAATTAAGATAATCATAGCTCAAAGCTTGTATGTCATACATGCCCTTGATTGAATTTTAACACACATTTTTTCGCTTCACTATCTTTCCTTTTTGTTTTTACATATATGAAAAATTAGAAATTTTGAACTTCAGCCTTTATTTTTTTCACAAAAGATACTGAAGTTTCAGATATTGTGTACAAAAAATTAGACAGCTGTATATTCAAGGTTTGCTAAGATCCGTATCTTGAATAGAAGCTTTACAAACAAGCCATAAGCCATATTGTGAGAAGAATGTGAATACACTGAACAGAATCTTTGATTTAAAATAATCTCATCTGTGGACTTTGAAACATTAACTACAAGTTAAAATATCTTTCTGGGCAGTCAAGTTTTTATCAGAAACCCTGAAGGCAAGTTTTCTCATAATATGGCTTTGATGATACATGTACTTACTTCTCCCGCCCCTACTGTCCCCACTTTCCGGACACTCTCTGGCCCAGTGGCCAGACTTCCCGCACTTGTAGCAACTATCTCTATCTCCCATAGCTAGCGCTTTTACTGATCTATTACTCTACTCTTAGCCAAACAACCTCCAAACCTACAGCACAAGTTTGACATCGCATAATACACATAGCTTCACACTAGGGCAATCCTGGCAGCCAAAGTCACAGATTCCATGGTGGAAAGAATGACGAAAGCATGCGCGATGATCGCAAAACAAAATTACACGAATGTACAAAATATTCACATTTCTGCAATCATTGGTCGCTTCAAATAAGGTTTCATGGTCAAATTCATCTTAAGGGTGAACCGGAAATCCTCAGCTCCTACATATTTAATATCATTGTAAAGCCCAGTGCACATTTGATTTCCTAAACATATATATAACCAGAGGACCAATGGTCCTGTAAATGCTCACCTGAGATCAGCTGCATATACCAATAAACATGTTTGAATATTATGGTATTTAACTCCACTGCAGGGGCAGATAAGCCCTTGGGCCATTTTCTTTTTTCAGAATCTTCAATATTCTGTCCATTTGCCAATTTCCTGTTGGCTTTTTCCTTCAAATGACATTTTAACAGTTTTCCCAATTCAGATGCACAGGCAACCCATGTTGACCTTGCCATAAACTTGGTCAAGGTCATCACAGGGTCATGATTTATATATACATTGGAGTACTTTAGCCCTCGATGCCTCACGCCAAGTTTCCTTGAAATCAGTCTATTGGTTTCAGAGAAGATGATTTTTGATGGGTTTTTACCATATATGGGCATGGCGGCCATCTTGGTCATGTGACCTAGATTATTTATATACACATTGATTCCCCCATTCTATAGATGCTTCACTTAAAATTTGGCTTTGTTTGGCCAAGCGGTTTCAGAGGAGAAGACGTTTGAATATTATGGAAATATACATGTATATTGCCCCGGGGTGGGGGCACATGAGCCCCTGGGGTCCAATTTTTTTCAGAATCATTAATATCCAGTCCTACTGCCCATTTCCTGCAAGACTTTCACTTTAAATGACATTTTAAAAGTTTTCCCCATTCAAATGCATTGGTGACCTATGTTGACCTTCCCGTAAAATAGGTCAAGGTCATCACAGGGTCACAATTTATATACACATTGTAGTGCTTGAGCCATCGATGCTTCGTGCCAAGTTTCGTTGAAATCGGTCAACCGGTTCTGGAGAAGATTTTTGAACGGTTTTTACCATATATGGGCATGGCGGCCATCTTGGTCATGTGACCTGGATTTTTTATATACATATTTGTTACCCCTTCCTATTGATGCTTCACATAAAATTTCGCTTTGATTGGCCAAGCGGTTTCAGAGGAGAAGATGTTTGAATATTATGGAGATATACATGTATATTGCCCCGGGGTGGGGGCGGATGAGCCCCTGGTGCCCAATTTTTTTCAGAATCATTAATATTCAGTCCTACTGCTCATTTTCTGCAAGATTTTTCCTTTAAATGACAATTTAACAATTTTTCCCATTCAAATGCATTCGCGACCTATGTTGACCTTGCCGTAAAATAGGTCAAGGTCATCATAGGGTCATGATTTATATACACATTGTAGTGCTTGAGCCATTAATGCTTCATGCCAAGTTTGGTTGAAATTGGTCCAGTGGTTCCGGAGAAGAAGATTTTTGAAGGGTTTTTACCATATATGGGCATGGCGGCCATCTTGGTCATGTGACCTGGATTATTTATATACACATTGGTTCCCCCTTCCCATAGATGCTTGAACATGTAAAATTTGGCTTTGATTGGCCAAGCGGTTTCAGAGGAGAAGATCTTTGAAAATGGTGGACGACGGACGACGGAGCATGGGTATACTATAAGCTCACCTTGTGAGCCTGACGGCTCAGGTGAGCTTAAAAGGTACAACAGGTCATTCTGTAGAACCTTACATATTCCTGAGAAAGGCATAGAAAAGGCACATATATACAGTCTTACATAATGCAGAAATTCTCCATATGAGAGGCTGTGAAGGTGCCCCAAGTCAGTAATATTATTACCAGCTTATGAACGAATCTAACCTGTGATATTCTAAAGATAATAACTTCGCATAATATCTGTTTTAGTCTTGTACTTCCCCTGCCCATCTAATTTGGTTTCAGAATAATATAAAGATTTGGATTTGTAAGTGCCCATCTATCATACTCTGCTAGGGGTTAAATGACTAGTAATTGTATTGTGGAGTCAGTTTTCATGAGATCAATGTTTATAGATTGTTAATCATGACCTGATTTTTCTTTCTATATATTCTATTTAAAGTATTTATTGAGAATTCAAAGTGTTAGCTGTGCCCACAGGTTTGTTTGACATTTGACCATAACAGTTATGATTTGAAGAAGCCCAAGTGTTAGCTACGACAAGGCACTAGCCATCTTTTCTTGTTTTTACTGAATTTACTCAAAAAGATATAACATCAGGATCTAAGAGTTTTATTATAAAGCCATTACAAAAATGATCAGCTATCAGTCAGAGGGAGCATTTTTGCTGTTTTCCTGTTACTCCAATCAATTTCTGATTATTCTTGGGAGGTGTACATTGTACACTCCGGTTAATCCCAGCCTTCTCTATCCTAAAAGATAATTAATTTAGGGGGCGTGGTGGCGTAGTGGTAGAGCATCGGACTCCGAATCGATAGGTAGATTCGATCCCCACAAGCGTCATCGTGTAGTGTCCTTGAGCAAGACACACTAACTCCGTACAGTACTGGTTAAACCCAGGAAGCGTTGGCTCCATCCCGACATGACTGAAAAATTGTTGAATGGGACGTTCAGCCTCAACACAAAACAAAACAATTTAGCAGCCAGAAATCAAACATAATTTAGCAGCCAGAGAAGACTCCGGCTACACTCCTGTGTGTTGGCAGGATGAGCCTACATGCACGAGGATACAACCTGTGTAGGGATTTTTAATCTACACATGGATGCATGTCCCTGCACAAGGGGGCACTATATAGGTCCCGATCAGAAGGAAGGTGCACTGCATTCATATCATCTCTGCAAATGACACAAAGGGAAGTGTGTTCAGACACATTATTTTCCTTGAAACAGGAATTTCTAGCACCTATCTATCTACTGATACTGTGTGTCACCCTCATTACCAAGCCTGTCAACTCTCCCGGACATCCCGTTATTCTAACGGTTTTGCCATGGACTAACGACCTCCCGTCCGATTTCTATTAAAAACGCCAAACTAACGGATTTCGGACTGTCTACCGGTTAATTTTAATATCCGAAACAAAAAACAAAACATATCCCTGTTTTTCCGTGTTCACACAAACAAAGTCAAGGTCATTGCAAATTTCCGGTTGAGTTCAGGAATTTTCGATCGTTCCGATTTCTATTTTTAGGGTATTCGGCAAATCTCGAGATTCACCGGTTCTCTGATCTATCAGATAGGGAAATTCCGGTGAAAGATAAAACAAGCTTTATGATTGGCCATTAACGTTTTAGGTTGATTTCGGAACCAATCAGATCGCATGTAACAAATGATCGTTGGAAAAACTCCCAATATGGCCCCGTCCTTGGTAGAAATATGTCGAAACTGATTTTTCGATCGATAGTTTCTTCGCGGTTTTTGCATAATAGTCTTCATAGAAAATTGCACAAGCTAATTTTTAATATCCAAGGTAGGACACCGTCTCAATTATTCTTGGTTTCAAGGGTTTTGTATCGGTGAATGCTTGCGGTATACTACTTTGCCAATAACAACTAAGCTCAAACCAGGGTTCACTATCAGAATCAGAATAGTTTACTGATGAAACGTCAAATTGACAATATCGCACCAGGGGGGTGGGGCTTGACCGGAGGGGATTTAGTCCCTAGCACTATGTCTTGTCCTTACACCAAAAAACAAGTATGGCGGAACCTTCTAAATTCGAGGCAATTCGAAATTCGGGGTAATTTATGTTTCTCACAGTTTCTCTTTCTATGTGAAGTGTTTTGAGAAGTTTTTAATCTCATTAGAAACATAGATGTTTGCACTTTAAAATGGTATGGAAATTGTATCTGAACATCAATTTTGTACAAGTCTGCAAGCATTTATATTCGAGCACCCAGTTTTTCAACTATGAAGAAAAGGAAATTCTTAATAAAATATAGTCCCTAAGATTAAACTTAATTCAAATACAAACCAGACAGGATAGATAATTTCAAGTATCATTAATACTTTGGGTATGTCCAGCTCTACAAAATGCTGAAACTCTGGCTGTTCTGGCACCACTGGATAATTTTAATTTGAACTTTGTTTACTACTACACCGAATTTAGAAAGGACTTTTGGTCAGCCTGAAAATCCTACCTGAGCAATTGTATTCAAGGATACTTATGTTGACACATGAAACTGATCAATTTCTCAATTATGCATCAATACAGCATACGTCAATGCACATGTGCAAGTACTGTTTTGAACCTGAGATTTAAGAGAGAGCTGTACTTTGCAACTAAACATTAACTACCTCGAATTTCGAAGGTACCATTATAAAACAATTATTACATTCTAGTCTGGCGGGTCAGCCCTCAAAATGAATTTTTGATAATAACAATTATTACATTCTAGACTGGCGGGTCAGCCGTCAAAATGAATTTTTGATAACTGATTTATGAACCACTGGGTATGATACTTCATTTTAACGTCTGTAATTACATTCACACTATTTTCAAATTCCATGACCATCCCTAAAACCACGTGTTTTAGAAGTCACGTGGTCCATGGTGACATTTTCTGTTTTGAAATATTGACAGGATACAGTAGGGAATCAATCAACGGGGAAGAGAATGATGATGTGATGTGAAATACAGTGTTATTATTCTACAAATCAGTTCCGATTCCCTTGAATATCGTGCATTATGGATTCTTTTCAACTCCCCACCACATCTCTCATTCTCAACGACAAACAAAACAGAAAAACACTTGATACTTCACACGCAGATCTTTCACAAACGCGACGTGCAATCCCCGTCAACACGCGAAGAAGAACAATGCTTATCAGTAGTCAATAATTGGAATCAGCGACAACGTCAAATATTCACGTCTTACCCCGAAATTCACACTTCCCTCGCCGTGTTGCTTTTCTCTCCGTGTTCGAAGCGGAAACTGCTTGCACACGTTTCTTAAAAAATCCATGTGGGCGATTTGCACACGAAACTCCATTTTTGCGTCGGGCTGGTTCCTCTTTTTATGCATCTAATACATTTGGACGCAGGAATCCGGCCCAATCTGATTACCTCTGGATTTACCCCTGTTTTACAATATACAAGTTACAGCTTTACAAAAACAGTTAGAATAGAACAGAATAGAATAGAATGGAATATTTTATTCGGTGCTCATGATTTTTCGAAAACTTACATTACAGGACTGACTGTGACATAATATGTACAACTTGCAAGAGGTTGAAGACGAATTCCAGTTTTTTTTATTGAATGCTCTTTGTATCACGAAGAAGCGGACTGGCGCAGGGATAGAGTGGTTGACTCCAGTCCCAGAGGTCCCGGGTTGAGCAAGTCACATTTCCACAGCTCCTGAGGTAATGGTCAGAAATTGATCGACTCAGTAAACAGTCAAAAAGAAAAAAAAGAAAAGAAAAAAAAAAGAAAAAAAAAACGGTTTAATAGAATAAATTTGTTTAATACTAATTTCAAATTGTTAAGGTAAACCAAGGACACTCTCTCGATAGAGGGTCCTGGGGTAAACCAGAGACATATACAGATCTTTATCTCAGGGTAAACTGATAGAGGATTAAGAGGATTATGGTTTATTGACTTGTACCTGCCCTATACGTATATAGGTGAGAACCGGGTACCAGTTAATATGGTTTAATATTATGGTACACCTGACAAGTATTACAGATTGATGGATTTTTTTTTTTAGAAAAATAATTAATTTAGTTGTTGTTTTTTGTTGTTATTGTTTTTTTTTTTTTTTTTCTTCCAGAGGAAATAGCTACTTTCCTTGCTGACATCTTCCAATGTAAAAAAGCCTTAGTCAAAATTATTTTCTGTCATAAAATTTTATGTGTTAACCGATTTTCAGAATTTTGCGGCACTTTTTACGAAGTTTCGGAATGCAAAATAGTGACATGGTAATATTTTTCTGGATGTGTTTTAGAAAAGTGAAATTCTTAAAAAGGCGGTTTAGACTTCTCGTGTAAATTTTTGAAATTGCAGTAAAACAGTCTGGCTTTCGTTGCCGGTTTAAAAAGGGCTACTGATGAGGGTTCATTACCCGAAATTGCGCAATATGGCCATACTATCTCTCTTTGAATATTTTATTGCTTCCAAAGGATCAAACCTTTATATTTTATTCTTAAAGATGGTGTATGGACAGAAGCTTTTTTTATGTAGGCCACCGGCCCATATCAAGTTCATACAACAAACATGTACAATCGGGTCAGCTAAGATCAGATGACAATTTTAAATTTACCAAGTGTTATGCGGTTGTGTAACGAATTCTTCGACACTAACTTACTTAAATTGAATTGCAGGATGTCAAGATCAATTAATTCTCACTGGCCTAAAAAATCATGTTGATTGGACAAGCCATTTTTTCACAGTATAAGTTTAAATAGCCAAAAATACCCCCAAAACAGGTGTTATACTGTCTCACTTGAAAATTGCTTCTTTTTATGTGTAAGGGGATTGAAACTGACACTTTATTTGCATATAAAATATTCTGTGGCTAGTAAGTGGCCATATCCCCTTTATTCTGCCGTTTATTTGAATGGGCTACGACTATTTGTTATTGAGTTATGCCATGATTACTAAAGCTGATGACATGTGCCAAAATGAGGTATTTTAAAGTGAGAAAAGTGACCTGCCAGGTAAGTCAGACTGTTACATTCAATACTACTTCCAATGTGTTATAAACAATATTTGGACATACCTTATCGATAAAAATAACCAGTCGCGTGACTTACTTTTATCACTGGATAGATATTTATATCCCAAATTACTGAGGACAATGTAACAAAAAGTGTCCTGTCCGTAAAATGTCGTTTCTCTATGACGTCACATACTTCTGGAAGTTTAAGTCACATTGGGAAATGGAGTATTATGAACTGACAATTGTCATGAGAAAAATATTATACCAACGCCAATGACAATGTAGAATTATAGAAATTATATTTTGGTCAAAAATGTCCTGTCCGTAGAGAAAAAATCTACAACAAAAAGTGCAATATTTCTAAAACCAATGAACCCAGAACCATCAAATTTCACATGACGCATCTTTTTATCAGAACACAACTTTTATTACAATATAGGGTGGAATGGATCAAAATTCTGGTTACCATGGCAACGGATAGGTCCCATAGGGTTATAATGGTGAAAACAATGTTTTCTTATTTTCTAGCTAGCTATTAATCTGATTCTGTTCAAACTTGTTCATAACCAGGATATACACACCAGCTTTAAGTATATTTAGTTTCGGCCAAATCCGATTCCTAAGTAAGAAGTTAGCTCCCCTTTCTTAATTTTTCATGATTTTGAAGATGAAATAGAATTTTGGATATAACGGAATTCTGTGGCATAGAATGATAAAAAGTTATATATTTTTCGAAACTGTTTAACTTACAGATTTCGGAAAAAATGAAACAAAGCTAAGGGTACAACTTTTACAAAACACCTCTGAAAACAGGTGAAATAAAAATTTGCTTCTGATCGTAGCTGAGACGAATGTATAGAATCTCAATAAACCACATAGTTATATTTCAATATTGTGTCATTTTTCTAAGCATAAACTATATTTATCAATGTGTAAGCATTTTTTTTTTTTTTTTTTTTTTTTTTTTTTTTTTTTTTTTTTTTTTTTTTTTTTTTAAATTAGGAAATAATATGTATGAAGCTGTAATAAGTGTGAGAGTGTGTGCAAGTGTTTCATACATATCTATATATATATATATATATATATTTGAATTGTAGTTTGTAAGGTGTGTAGTAGGGATGGTCCTCCCCGACCCACTACACATCATTGGACGGGGAGATTAAAGTTCAAACACACTAAAAAAAAAAAAAAAAAAAAAAAAAAAAAAAAATGTGTAAGCATTTTGGTTTCTGTATCCATGGGACAATGTTGTAACATTGTCAGTTAAGATTCTGCTTAAATTAATTAATTCTCACTCTGTTCAAGTTCATGTAAATAGCATGTCATGCCTTAGTTTGAAGGCACGATACAAATTATATGTTGCCTCGGATCCGAGATGTTGCTAAGGACGTTATGATGCCTCATTTTCAGATGCCATCAAGTATATTAAATTTGCTATGATAAGGTGAAAAATATTTTTTCTCGGTAAATGTTCATTTCTGTGGTTATTGTAGGCGTTACACACTAATAAAATGTGGAATTCGTCCTCCTCCAATGCTTCATCATGTTCATGACAAAGTCTACACAATTGATACCATTTTCAGCACTATTGTTCATTACGAAAACATGTCCGTGCCGTGTAATTTAAACTTTTTTGAATGAAATTTTCAATTTTTACAGCTGAAAAGAATCTCTGTACCGTATATTGCATGGGCAAGTTTTCGTAATGTTCGTAATGTATTAGAATTCCAATTCTACACTGCGGGGCACTTCTAACGCAACACTTACATTTCCCATCATATCTCAAAAATTAAACCACCAAATTTATTGAAATTTTCCGCAAATACAAATCAATTATGCTTGCGTGTTATCTGTATTTTTCATTGACATTGATTGTGCACAACTTATAAAATATTTAGTTTATCTGACAATTAAAACTCAAAAATGAAAAGTCGCAAAAAAGCCACGCCATTGAGGAATTTAATAGTATCATAGCGGCGTCTCAGAAAAGTATCATATCCAGCTCATATCCCGTATCCCCAACCCCACGAGCTTGCAAATAAGTTTTCAAGCAATAAGAAATCATATGATATGTTTAGTCCGAGAAATAGCGTTATTGGTCATCTCTGGGATGCGTTTAAAAACAGGCGTGTGCGGAAACATAATGTTGTTTCAAGAAATCCGCAGTATTAAACTGAAGTAGATCCTTGCTGAGGAGTGGAGAAACATCCCACAAGGATTCGTTATGAAATTAATAAATATGTTTTGTCCATGAGGAGGAGGTGTCCCTGTGTCGTCCAGGCCCATTCTGGACACACAGGATTAACTAAGATAAACTTCACTGCTGTGATATCCGAATAACTAGCCTTGCCCAAGGCTTAGAAATAAAGAAAAACGCCATTCGTAATTTATTTTTTTTTAATCTCTGCGGCTAGTCTAGTCTATAGATGGGGCTCGATTTCTAAAACTCAGCCAAGACGATTGAAGAAAAATTCATTCATTGATAGACTAGTTTAGAGACTCGAGAAATTTCAATATAGAGAAAATAATAAAAAATGAAAACAACAATCATATAACATTAATATGTATTACAGACTAGTAGCTAGTCTACCGAATAACTTGCATTTAGTTATCAGTTCAAACGGATTATTGTGACTTTTATTTTTCAGTCATATTATATAAACATCTAATTTATTGCATTATAGCCTATCGATTTTTATGAAAATTACAGAAAGTAAACAAGAATAGATGAACTAAATTTATTGAAAATTTCACGAAGAACGGTTAATTGAATTTTAAGTTATGTTCAAAAAGGTAAGTGTTGCGTTAGAAATGCCTCTCAGTGTACATCTTGTCTGTTGCTTGATCCACCCGGGTTCAACAGGTGTTTTTCTTTTGCTCCGGATTTCCAGTAAGTTATTGGGCGCCCAGGGAACTCCATCGTCGGACAAGTTACTGAATCTGTGAGTCCTCGATTTTGATTCCTCATGGTAGCTCTCTTGTGAGAGTTCGGGACTAATCCCTCCAGTCACGCCCCATCCCCCCTGGTGTGGTATTCAGTGATGTAGATAATCATTGAAAACATACATAAGCCGCCGACAGCACAATTTTTTTAAACAGTGTGTGTGTGTGTGTGTGTGTGTGTGTGTGTGTGTGTGTGAAACATATAGATCTAACAACATTTTACAGAAACCATTATTCCAGCGTCCAGTGATTTTTTTCACCCTGTATACGTAGACACGTATTTACATAATTTGATGCGACGTTTAAATTTTGGTGGGTCCCAGGATGCAATGACTTTGAAAAATGTACAACTAGGCAATGACCAGGAAAAGGCGCAATCAGAAAGAAATTCCCACTCCAAAAATCGAGGTGGAAAAAACTAAATTGACAATTAGGTACTTATACTTTGAAAACATATCGTAAGCCGAGTGAGCAGCTATTTCCCAATAGGCGACCACTCAGTAACACGAACTTAAATAAAAATATGAAAACATAAACAAGGTTCATATTTAGGTTATTCGGCGCCCAGGGATCTCCATCGTCGGGCAGCTTACTCAATCTGTGAGTCCTTGTTTTTGATTCATCAGGATGTTTATCATGATTTATTTGTTTGTTCTTGATGATTCATTGACTAGTTAGAGATTCACCACGAGGACCGAAGAACTTACTAAATGTTATGAACCACTGCAGAAGCTGAGGGTGAGGTTAGGATCCTGTAAAACCGGTTTAAGCCCGCCAGTAACTTTGTGTTACTGATCGTTCCAAGGCGATACTTCTGTGGTGGCTCTTTTTGTTTTATGTCTTGGTGTTTAAATATTTTTTGTGCTGTTGGCGCCTTATGTATGTTTTCATATTTTTAATTAAGTTAAGGTAACTGAGTGGCCACCTATTGGGAAAATAGCTGCTCATTCGGCTTACGATATGTTTCATGGTATAAGTGCCTGATTGTTAGTTTGGTTTTTTCCCACCTCGGTTTTTGGAGTGGGAATCTCTTTCTGATTGCGCCTTTTCCTGATCTTTGCCTACTTGTACCTTTTCAAACAGCACAAAAATTCGACTCCAAAACATAAACCAAATGGATCCACAACAGAGGTATGATCGCCTTGGAACGATCACAGAAATAAAAAACATAAAGGCTTGTTTTTAAAAGTAGTGTTTGAGACTCATGGTAGCTGGACCCACTGACATTGAATCCAGCGAGTCCGTAGGACCCATAGTCTCAAAATTGTAAATAAATCACTGAGCGTCCAGTCAATTAAACGGAGGGGAAAGAAAGAAATAAAATCGATGCCATGAAAAGCATCCTGACCACTTGCCAATTTTCAAGTCTTTATATATGCGTAGACCGGTTTGCTTTTGAATCCGTCAAACCCCGCTTGAACAAGTTTTTCAAGTGCGCATGCTGATCAACTCATTGTATTGTCGCTATATTTATATTACAGGTACACCATCCGCTTTAAAATGAGCCGCGTCATGAGAAAACCGGATTTAACCTATGCAAAAACAAAGGCGCGGATTAGCTGTGTAGCAGTTGCGCAGCTGGTCAGCCCTCTGTTTTCGCTACACAGATAGTACAATTCCTCATCTTCCTAAATCGGAAATTTCAAGCTTCTAGCCAAATTTTGTAGTACGCATGCCGGTTTGTGTGAGTTTGGTCGGAACCCCCAAATGCCGGTTTTCTCGCGCCGCGGCTCAAATGTGAAGGGTGCAGGACATTTCGTCTAAACCCATTTCGTCTAAATGTCATTTCGTCTAGAGGACATTTCGTCTAAATGCCATTTTCTCTAAAGGACATTTCGTCTAATGGACAATTCGTCTAAAAAAATCCAGCAGGAGTCTATGAAAAAGTTAAGAATAAATAAGAATGTTTAGACCAAATGTCGTACCCTACTTTAAATCTATATTAATCAATGTGAGATCTATATTTGTTCATCATTTCTTTTTACACAGACATTAGTGATGATCATATTTTTTTCTTTTGGTCCTTTTAGATCAGTAAAGCATTCTGAGTATTTAAAACATACACATGTACAAACATGTTCTAAACAATGTTTTTATCATTTGACCTTGCACAATATGCAGAGAATTGCACAATATGACGTATACTATCTGCCTTTGACTGTTAAATTGTATTATATCATTTTAGATATGAAATACATGGATTGTCCACGGGATTGGTATTAAATGTCATGAAATCGATAACCAACAAAATGTTGTTCTCTTTATCATTTATATTTTCGACGTTTTAGACATTTTTAGACGAACTTTAGACGAAATGTCGATTTTGCGAAATGACATTTTGATGTAATGCCCTTTAGGTGAAATGTCCTTGGGACCGGAGCTTCTTGTCTGTTGCTTGGCCCACCGGGGTTCAGCTGGTGTTTTTCTTTTGCTCCGGGTTTCAGTAAGTTATTCTCCATCGTCGGGCAGCTTAGTGAATCTGTTGAGTCCCCGTTTTTGATTCATCAGGGTGGTTATCATGATTTATTTGTTTGTCCTTGATGATTCGTTGACTAATTAGAGATTAACTACGAGGACTGAACAACTAACTTAATGTTTTGAACCGCTGCAGAAGACGAGGGTGAGGTTAGGCGCCTGTAAAACCGGTTTAAGCCCCCCACCCCCACCCCCAGTTCGTTCCAATGCGATACTTGTGTTGTGGTTCCATTTGTTTTATGTTTGGAGTCAAATTTTTGTACTGTTTGAACCATATGTACGTTTCCATATTTTTATATAATTGGGTATCTGAGTGGCCGCCTATTGAGAAATAGCTGCTCACTCGACTTACGGTGGGTCGGGCGTCAGACTCTATGATGGCCCCGACTTAAAGCTATTCATTTTAGTTGGTTGGGGCCGGAGCTTCTTGTCTGTTGCTTGGCCCACCGGGGTCCAACT
Organism: Rugalucina vietnamica; assembly: GCA_964017185.1. NCBI lineage: Eukaryota > Metazoa > Mollusca > Bivalvia > Lucinida > Lucinidae > Rugalucina > Rugalucina vietnamica. Next base: position 52,307,497 of record OZ024875.1, on the reverse strand, counting down.
GGTGTTTTTCTTTTGCTCCGGAGTTAGTAGGTTATTCGGCGCCCAGGGATCTCCATCGTCGGGTAGCTTACTCAATCTGTGAGTCCTGGTTTTTGATTCATCAGGATGTTTATCATGATTTATTTGTTTGTTCTTGATGATTCATTGACTAGTTAGAGATTCACCACGAGGTCCGAAGAACTAACTAAATGTTATGAACCACTGCAGAAGCTGAGGGTGAGGTTATGGCCATGTAAAACCGGTTTAAGCCCGCCAGTAACTTTGTGTTACTGATCGTTCTAAGGCGATACTTCTGTGGTGGTTCTTTTTGTTTTATGTCTTGGTGTTTAAATTTTTTTGTGCTGTTGGCGCCTTATGTATGTTTTCATATTTTTAGTTAAGGTAACTGAGTGGCCACCTATTGGGAAAATAGCTGCTCATTCGGCTTGCGATATGTTTCATGGTATAAGTACCTGATTGTTGATTTGGTTTTTTCCCACCTCGGTTTTTGGAGTGGGAATCTTTTTCTGATTGCGCCTTTTGCTGATCTTTGCCTACTTGTACCTTTTTACGATGTGTTTTCTGAGTATAAGTACCTAATTGTCAATGTGTTTTTTATAAGTACCTAATTGTCAATGTGTTTTTCCCTCCTCGGTTTTTGGAGTGGGAATTTCTTTCTGATTGCGCCTTTTCCTGACCCTTGGGGCCGGAGTTTCTTGTCTGTTGCTTGGCCCACCGGGGTTCAACTGGTGTTTTTCTTTTGCCCCGGTTTTCAGTAAGTTATTCGGCGCCCAGGGATCTCCATCGTCGGGCAGCTTACTGAGTCTGTTGAGTCCTTGTTTTTGATTCATCAAGATGGTTTTCATGATTTATTCGTTTGTCCTTGATGATTCATTGACTAACGAGGAGGACCTAACAACTAACTAAATGTTGTGATGAGTGTGAGGAATTGTTTTGTGTTTTGGAGTCGAATTTTTGTGCTGTTTGAGCCTTATGTACGTTTTCGTATTATTAGTTCAGTTCGGGTAACTGAGTGGCCGCCTATTGGGGGAATAGCTGCTCACTCGGCTTACGACGTTTCCAGCTTAGAAATAATCGATATTGGAAAGACAGGGTGGTTGTGGTTACCTGTATTGCCAATATCGATTATTTTTAAGCTGAAAACCAGCCGATAATGCAAAAATGGTGAATAAGAACTTACGTGTCATTTTAGTTTTTTCCCACCCCTCGGTTTATGGAGTGGGAATTTCTTTCTGATTGCGCCATTTCCTGATCAATGCCTATTTGTACTTTTTTCCATGCACTGCTGTTGGAGATTTCTTAATATTTCATACTTCTTTTTATTCATGTAGGTCCGAATGTCTGTCTAGTTTGGTTTTTGAATAAACTACTAAAACGTATACCTCTGAACCCCTGATTTGTCAGCACGTGTTTCTGTACATGTAGCATATGACTATCGAGAACGTATTACGCGACGATACTTTTTTTTCTTCCGCACTTATATTTCGTACATAATCGGTATCGCATCGGAGTCTGATCTCTGAATCTGCCAAGTACTCCAAACACCTCATAAATGGAGCTCCCATCATTGAAGTTATCTTTTTTTTGAGAGAAAAGAGAAGCCAGTGCTTGCTTTGTTAATGCTTAGCGCCAAGCAAGATAGCCACTGGTACCATTTTTTAACGTCTTTGGTATGACGCGGCCCGGATTAGAACCCGTGCCTCCCGCTGGGACCGGTCTCTGACTATGAAGGTAAGAGTTGTCCAAGACACGAGGAACAAGATGACCAGAAATCCTATATTTGGGGAATAGTCATTTTCACTATAAATAGCTTTATTTTATGACCAATCGAAGCAGTTCATTTTGTTCTAATTTTAGAAAGTCTAAAAATGTATATATCAAACTAAATGTTCAGAATGGCTTCAAATTTAAGTTTCGTTCTGAAAAGATTTTATGCCGTGTTTTTCGTGTTTTAAAACTGAAGGTAAGATGCCTAAAATTTGCTTAAAATGTGTTTTATTTGTACTTTCGTTTTGGCCGGATATGCCGTTTTACCCACAATTCCTTCCAATTGCTCGAGCATTGCATTTGCAACTATCCCCCTCTAGGTCATAATTGAGGTGTGGTCTAACTTTGATGAAACAATAATAAAGAAAGAAAAGAGCGTTTTACGCGCTTAGATTTGTTGGTGAACAGGTAAACAAAGTAATGCGATGTATTTGCTAGTGATATATAAAATTTTCGTAAGTTTTCTTGCTGTAAATAACTCACAAGATTCAATTTTGTTGCACTGGTCAGTGGGAAACTTTTTGTTTCCACTCAATTTTCTGAATTCATTTGGACGTTCTTGAGAATCTAAGCCTGTGTTTTATCAGTATTTTACACTGTTAGAAGCGCTATTGCATCGGGGCTCAAACGAAACCAAACGTGTTATTAAATTCATTACTTTCAATCGTAAATTTGCGGAAGAATCACTGGCATGTCATTTCTATTCCGCGTCGGCCATATTGATGACGTCACTGCCATTAAAAATACTACAAAGTTATGTTATTCTGTTGCAGAAGAGAAATTGTGATATATAAAATGGTTATCAACACATAAATCATTTGTTTCAAGTAGAGTGAATTGGTGTTGATGTAATTGAGAAAATAAAATTGCTGTAGAAACTGATTCATCGCTGGTAAATTTTGACCCCCCCCCCCCCCCCTCAAATCCACCAACATAACCATTACTCACAAATCTCACATATTACTCACATATCCTCGACACCGAAAACAGGCTAGACAGCCTCTGTAGGTGCATTCTTGTAGGAGTCTTGGTTTTGCATTCTTGTAGTAGTCTTGGTTTTGGTCCGGGACTGTAGCACCAGGGACTAAACTTATATGGGTGGTTTTTCCAAAGCACCATTTAAAACAGCATTTCAATCTGAATAGTTTACTGGTGACATGCCAAATGACATTATTTCACCAGGGGGTTCGGATGGGGGAGAAATTAGTCCCTTGAACGCACGAGTGAAGCGAACTTGGACACACAGTCATCAGACATTTCAGCAGAGGAGACAAGTGAATCAGGGAGGTCATTCCAGTCCCTGATAGTCTGTGGAAAGAAACTACTTTTGTACGCTTCTTTGCTAGCTGAAGGTATCTGAAAAGCCAAAGAGTGTTGATTTCTACAACGCCTATTCTTTGGGATAAGGTCATCTGTGGGTATTCTGGCTTTACCCTTTAGACCTTTGTATAGCAATATAACTATAATAAGTCTACTATCCTTCCTCCTTTTCTTAAGAGATTCCCATTTCAGTTGACCTAAAATGCCAGTCATGCTCTGTTTCAAAAACATAATTTCCCGTCACAAACCTTGCCGCACGATTTTGGACCTTTTCATATTGTGTCCTGAAGAGTTGGACAAACTCTGAATGTGTGTCGGGCCAAACAAGTTTTTACCTGATATTGAACATTGGATCAGGTTTCAGCAAAATATTTTACAGGACATCTGTATGGCAAAATATTTTTTTGTCTGACATGCAGGGTTCGAAGTTCCCATCTCTCCATAGGTTTACCTATGTGTTTTACCCAGTGGGCTTTAAGCCTTATTTTTGAAAAGGGGGGGACAAGACATTAGTGGTGCTGAAATATTTTTTTTTTTTTGATATTCATATTTGGGCATATGTTTGAATATTATGGGGATTTTGTCAGAAAAAAAAATATTTTAAATTTATCCATATGTTAACTAAAATTGACAACACTATGTCAACCTCAGAATTGTTCCCAGAAACTTGTCCTTACAGCGTATAGGAAAGTTAGAACTCTTGACAGGGGGGGCGTGATGCTAGTAGTATCATGCTACTCATACTCAAAGATATTCCTCATATACCGATCACTCATTACGAAAACATGCCCATGTAATATACAGAGATTTCTTAAGTTGAAAAAATTGAAAATTTTCTGTAGATTTTTTTTTTATATTTTGCTTATTTTTGCTCAAAACATAAATTGTGGGTACACGTTAGAACCGCCTCGGCGAGGCGGTTCTAATGAGTACCCAAAATCTATGTTTTGGAGCAAAAATAAGAAAAACAGGTATACCCCTGCATACCCCAGTTTTACTATATAAAAGTGGGGTTTAAGGGGTATTCATTGCACGGACATGTTTTCCTGATGCTGAATTGGAAAATGGCTCTGAATCAGTTCTTTGTTTACAAACAAAACTTCTCATTTTGTGGCAAGTTGGTATCGACCTCCTGATAGTAAAGTAGATGAACTTGAGTTGTTCAAAAATCAACCTGAAAAAGTTAAACGTTACATAATGTGAAGTTTAAAGCTTGGAGGTTGAATGCAACGATTCATGCTTTAATGTATCATTTTAAAAAGAATGTTCTGCCTTTGCTTTATTCATTTTCGCTGCTGTGCCGAGGAAGTGACTTTCCGTCACTGATCTTCACTGTTCCTATCTTGATTATTTTCAGAGGAGGAAGTGACCAGAATGGCCGCTATACGAAAGAAACTTGTGATTGTTGGTGATGGTGCTTGCGGGAAAACCTGCCTTCTGATTGTGTTCAGTAAAGACCAGTTCCCTGAAGTATATGTGCCCACTGTGTTCGAGAATTACGTAGCAGATATTGAAGTAGACGGCAAACAGGTTAGTTATGTTTTATTTTTATTTTATATTTAAAGTAAATTTGTTAAGTTTGGCTTGGAGTCAACCTTATTAAACAAGTGTTGTGACAGTACAGCAGAAAAAATCTGAGAAATTGCTGTGAGCAATGATGCAAATTGAATGGCAAAGAGTGTAAACCCTGATCAGATTACAAAGAATGTCAAAGGTACTTCTATCCTTTCTCTGCTGTTACTGTATGAAAGGTTGACCTTGTGATTATTTGAGCAATGTCAAAAGAAAACTTTTTGTGAAATCAATTCCTAGATGTTTTCAGTATATGAATGATGCAATACTTAATAATGTTCTAAGGCTATCTATTATGGTCTTACAGTATGTTTTTGTAGGCCTAGTAGTCAGAAACCCTGAAAAAAAGTTTTCTTGTGACGCAGCTCACTTATTCTTTTGTCTAATCCAGGTATTCATATTCACAGGTTTAGAATGGTTTAAAGACGTTCCTGTTGTCACCTTTTCAAGATTTGAGCAACCGCTTGAGAAAACCAACAATGTGCAAATGCGAGACCAAAAATGGAGATCAGCTGTGCAGTTACTACACAGCCGATCAACACCTCTGTTTTCACTACAGGGATAGTACAATCCCTCTTGTTCTTAAATCCGAAATTTCAAGCTTTCAACTATTTTCTGAGAGTGTACAGCCCGGTTTGTGTCTGACCTGGTCAGAAACTTAAATTGTTGGTTTTCTCACATGAAGGCTCATTTCTATATAAAGATTCTTTACCTAGACAGGTCAGGAGCGTCAGAGCAGGGAACAAACACATAGTCAGTCGATAAAGCTGTAATTTTTTGGGTTGGTCACATACAAAAAGCTTTAAATAGTTTTCTTGTTGATGCGGTGATGTTGAGTTCTAAACATGTAAAACTTAAGCTGTTTCTTTTTACACATTTGACCTGGCTTTCAGTGTAAAAAGGCAATAAGTTTGCTCATGTTTAATTGCACAGACTCCATAAGCCATCATGTTGCAGTTATGGATGTTTTCTGTTTCTTCAGAGCCCTCATTTTACATTTTGGTCCCTTCATTTCGCGACATTTTGCATAGATATTGCCACGCGTAGAAGTGAATTTCATTGGTGAGTCACATTTTCAGTGTCCGCATGGCTAGCATTCAGTTTTAGTTGTTCTTTTGTTGTTGTTTCCCGTGCAGTATTTTACATCCTGGCAGTTGTCGAGCGCAGTGGGCAAAGTTGCTCATATGTCCATCAATTTTCATCTTGGTCTGATAGTGCTTGGTGTTTTTTCGTTCCCTAACATCACAATGACGGATATGGTGTCTATTTGATGATGCATTAAAATTAGTTTTATTATCAATGGCTTCTTATGAATAAAATTTGCTTAAGGCTCATGAGTTGCTAAAACAAGTTACATGTAACTCAACTGTGATGAGTACATGTAGTTTGAATCAATAAATGGCTTAATTAAATGCTCTGACATCAAATGCATACCATATCACTTAAATTTTATTTTATATTTTCAGTTTTTGCTTATAAATTTTTGTTGGTGTTGTATGATTGTATTTGAGCCACCTCGTGGGAAAACCAACAATGTGGTTTCCGAACAGGTCCGACACAAACCGGCCTGTAGAAACACAGAAAAGAGCTAGAAGCTTGAAATTTCGGATTTAAGTAGAAGAGGAATTGTACTATCCGAGTAGCGAAAACAAAGGCGCTGATCAGCTTCACAGTTACCGCGAAGCTGATCTGCGCCTTTGTTTTCGCATATGCAGATTGTTGGTTTTCCCATGAGGTGGCTTATTTGTTTGCATGATAGTTGGTTTAATATTACAAGCATGTTTGTTTAGACCAGATAGATAAAATTATGACACTTTATGATCATTTTGAGATTTTTAGTTGGGAATGGATTTTTTTTTTCCCAGTGCATGTCAACAAGTTTCGAGGAAAAAATGTTCTATACTATAATTGTCAGAATCTATTCTGGTCTAGTGATGTATTTTGTTTGATTTGTTTAAGATTTTTACCTAAGATTTAAAAGATTATGCCTAAATAATCTTTGAACAGGTCCTGAAAAGCACCACCTATAATCAAAAATGAAAACAAAGGCACTGATGGGCTTGGCAGTAACTTTGAAGCTGATCAGTGCCTTTGTTTTCGCTACATGGAAAGTGCAATTCTCTTCTTCCTAAATCTGAAATTTCAAGCCTCTAGCCTGGTTCTGTGACTGTACAGGCCATTTTGTGTCAGACTTCTTTGTAAACCCCCACAAACCAGTTCTTCTCTTGCGTTGCGGCTCAAATCATTGACCTGTTAAATGATTTTTTGCATGGCAATAATTTCTACTTAATTTTTTTTTTTTTTTTATTAATGATACATTTTAAGAAAGCCTGTGTTTTATGAAAAACAATGATACTGAGAGCTGATTAACCCGAGTCTTCTCTGGCTGCAAACCCATGAAGGGTTTTAATAGCCGCCTGTCAAAAATAATCGAAGGCTATTTAATGTCAGAGCAGTCTGGGACTAAGAGCTGATCAGCTAGGTTTTTGTCTTGTCCTATCTATTCTGTTTGCATAATACTTGTAATATTCTTAAATAAAATCAGGTTTTCTTGAACAAAAATTTTTTTTTTTTTCATATTTATTCTCAGATGCTACGTTTCATATTTATTCTCAGATGCTATGATGACATTCTTCAAATATAAACATAGGTAATAAAAGCACAATGTGTCTAATGAGCCAGATAAATCCAGAAGTCTGTGGAACAGCAGTTCGAATTTTCTGAATTAAATCAGCCACTTCATGAGAAAACCCAATTTTTGCCTATGTGATAACAAAGTTGCAGATCAGCTGTGCAGTAACTGCGCAGCTGATCAGTGCCTTTGTTTTCGCTACATGGATAGTACAATCCCTCTTCTGATTAATACTAAAATTTCAATCTTCTAGCCTCCATCTGTGACTGTACAGATAGATTTGTGTCTGATGTAGATGGAATCTGAAATGGTTGGTTTTCTTATGCAGCTGCTCAAGTTCAAATTTTATAATTACAGTCAATATGACACTTATTCTTGTATCACATGTTGATTTGCAGATGTTTGAAATGATTGCAACATTTTTCAGGTTGAGTTGGCACTGTGGGATACTGCGGGACAGGAAGATTACGACCGACTCCGACCGCTCTCCTACCCAGACACGGATGTCATACTCATGTGCTTCTCTATCGACAGTCCTGACAGCTTGGAAAACATACCCGAGAAGTGGACGCCGGAGGTCAAGCATTTCTGTCCGAATGTACCCATAATCCTAGTGGGCAACAAAAAAGATCTACGAAATGATGAAAGTACAAAAAGGGAACTCATGAAAATGAAGCAAGAAGTAGTTAAATTTGAAGATGCGCGCGCAATGGCCGACAGGATAGCAGCATTTAGCTATCTTGAATGCTCGGCCAAAACAAAGGAGGGGGTGAGGGATGTTTTTGAAACAGCCACACGTGCTGCCCTTCAAGTCAAAAAGAAGAAGCGCAAGAGGTGTAAAATTCTATAAACACAAATCATCTAGGATCTTAAAGCTTTGAACTATTCCACAAACTCTTTGAGAGTGCAAAGAACCATTCCGAGTGGTGATTATTAATATGAGCTTTGTCATTAGAAAATCTATAATTTTAAAGGGATACAACAATGGCAATGATCTGCCTTTATCGTAGCAATGCAAAGCGAATGTTATGCATGGCTGGTTTCTAGAGCTTAGCAAAATACCTTACCTTGAATATATATTTACTTATGACAATGCTCATATGGTATCTGATTTTTTTTTACTTTGATATAGACAGTATGGAGATCTAGTTTCATTGAGTGGTTGAGAAGCTCTTTGGTTCGTTTTACTGGGCTTGAAATGGAAATGATTTCTAATAAATATCTTGAATAATACAATATGAGCCGCATTGTGAGTAAAAGCAATTTTTTGCCTTTGCGAAAACAAAGGCGCAGATCAGCTTCGCAGAAGCTGATCAGCACCTTTTTCGCTACATGGATAGTACAATTTCTCTTCTTCTTAAATCCGAAATTTCAAGCTTCTAGCCTGCTTCTGTGATTGTACAGGTTGGTTTGTGTCAGACCTGGTCTGAAACCCAGAAGACCGGTTTTCTCGCCTGGCGGCTCATACAGTAATAAGTCACATCATGAGAAGGCATATTTCACAAATACAAGAGAAAAAAGGAAAATTCTCAATGTACAGTGTCAATGTCAAGCAAAGTTCATGACAAAAAAAAAAAAAAAAAAAAAAATTTACAAAGGCTAGATTCTGTTACTGTGAATTCCTACACTAACTAACAGTATTCCTGTCCTTCATTTTAAGCTTCAATTGGCTAGATTGAAACCCTTGTAATGTTAACAAAATGCCAAGTGACAAGTCTTCATCATGATGTGACTGGTGTTTAATGTAAGCATGTATATACTCATTTCTTCCATCTATTATTCTACATATTTTGTATAAAGTAAGATCAAGTTAGTACAAACACAATTTATCTATAATTTTTGCAGTTGTTATTTTTTATAGCTGTTTGTGTGATATAAATGAATACATGTACATATGTGTATGAGCTGCATTTTGAGAATACCAGTCCGCCTTGTTTTCAGAAAAGACTGACTTGAATCATACAAGTTATAACTGGACTGCCCTAGTGAACACTGAACAGTTAAAATTGATACTAGTAAAACAAATCACGCCCAATCATTTGGGCAAGTTTGTCGTCGGTTCTGCATGTCCACAGACAATTAACTTTTTCACAGCACATTTTGTATGAAGTTTGAATGAAAGAGCTCTTAATGTCTGCTTTCTCTGTGGCAAGAGGAACAAAAGTGATTTTATACAATAACTTTTTATGATAATAATATAATTGACATTATAAAGCTATTTATGGGAGAATGTATCTGATGAAGTTTAATATGCAGCTTTATGTCCTAATAACTACTTTGTTTGTTTAATTATCATCTTAATCGTCATAATCCACAGTGTACGGATGTATCTTTAAGACTTGAATGACAATTTTTCTTTTATTTGTGTTTGTGTTTTATTTGTTTGAGTCAAATATCAACCAACTCTTGCATTATTTTGTAGAGAACAGTTAAAGCTATTTAAAAAAAAATCATAATTTCATCTTTAGACTATCACAAAAGTTATTTTTTCATACATGTAAATCTGGAAGAACTGAAGCGGCATGGATGAGAACCATTCACTGTTGTTTTGCTTTGTATGAATGATCATGAATCTGAGTAAGAAACAGGCAGTGTCAGGAGAACAGATATTGTGTGTATTGGTGTTAATAGTTTGACATGTTTTTTCATCCCATGTTAAAATAGAAGTTTGAAAGTGCTCTTTCGAATGTGACAGGCACGACAATCCCAGCAGGCACATGACGTCATATCTCAACGTCGATGCGACGTCATCAGGCACATGACGTCAGATCGACGTCGATGCGACGTCATGACGTCGCATCGACGTTGAGATATGACGTCATTATGACGTCATGTGCCCGCTGGGATTCTAATGAGCATCCATCTCTAAATCTTTGCTTTTCAATGAAATTGTGGATAAAGAAGATTTTTATCCTTATCCAAATACACATAATATCTGTCCTTCTGTGTGTACTTTGTAATCTTGTACATGGTTGTAAACTCTTTTTGAATTAAAACTGGTAAAACTCTAGGGCTTCAGTGATTTTGATTTATTGCATACCTGTTAAATTTCATTCACATGTTTATTAGAGAAGAGACTATTGTCTATACACCATCTTCCAGAAACTGCCTTTTTCAAGATCTTACTTTTCTGAAACACCTCAAGAAAAATATGACCATGTCACCATTTTGCATTCCAAAAGTCTTTAAAATGTGCATCAAAAATTTTGAAACTTGGGTACAAATAAAAATTTGATGCCAGAAAATAATTTTGAATAGGACTTTTTCTATTGTAAAAATGTCAGCAAATAAAGTAAATATTTTCTCATGTTTTTTTTTTTTTTTTTTTTTTTTTTCCATTTAAAATCAACCCAAAACAAAATTGTATAGTTTTAATACATAGCTGAGCACCAAACGCTTAAAATTATTCCACAGATTTGCTTGATTTTCAATTTTAAGGCGTTGGGATTGCCTCCCTTGCACATGCAAAAGGCATATTCAAAATAATTTTGGGCATCATTTTTATCGCACCTGCTTATAGCAGGGTGTGATATAGGAGTCCAAATTTCTGTCCGTTCGTTCGTCCGTCCGTCCGTCAACATTTACGTCGAAGTTTGGTTTTCTCAACATCAATAATAGCTGTGAGTCTCAAACCTTGCATAGTAATTGTCCTTGACATACCCTTCAAGCACACACCTTGACCCGCTGACCTTGACCTTTATTTCACAGTCCGCTGACTTTGGCAAATTTTACGTCGAAGTTTAGTTTTCTCGACATCAGACTCATCAGTGATAGCTGCGAGACTCAAACCTTGCATAGTAATTGACGTTGACATACCCTTAAGCACACACCTTGACCCGCTGACCTTGACCTATATATATATTTCATGGTCCATTGACTTTGTTAATTTTCATGTCGAAGTTTGTTTTTCTGCATCCATCATAGCTGCGTGTGTGAAAGCTTGCATAGTAATTGTCCTTGACATGCCCTTCAAGCATGCACCTTGACCCAGTCGGTGCCCTTGACCTATATTTCATGGTCCATTGACTTTGTTAATCTTTACATCAAAGTTTGGTTTTCTCTGCACCTGTGATAGCTGCAAGTGTGAAACCTAGCATAGTAATTGTCCTTGGCCCTTTCAGAGCACACCTTGACTTGGTGCCCTTGACCTATATTTCACGTTTTTAATTATTTTGCCCAATGCAGGTGCGATATCGACCTCCGTGGCATTCTTGTTGTTATAAGTGAACCGATTTTCATTTTTTGCAGCACATTTTAAGACTCTTTTGGTTGCAAAAGGATGACATGGTCATATTTTTGTCGAGTGGTGTTTCAGAAAAGTGAGATTTTGAAATATGCAGTTTCTGAAAGATGGTGTGTAGACAGTAAGAGATTGTGCAGTATGTGCAATACTATGTTTTGTCGCACACAAGTGACTCACAAGGAAAAATCAGAACAATATTTTTACTTTTGATAAAGAGGCCTCTGTACCCACATTTCTGAATTTAAAATCTTGAACATTGTTGTCTTAACATCACCTTTTATTTTGCTTGAAATTTAAAAATAGGCAAGAATGAACATGATGGACAAATATGAAATGATATTTCACAAAAAAATGCACCTGGTTTCCGGTGAAGGCAAATTTAACATGTCTGTTTATTAGCACTTGAATATTTTATAATAATAATACAACCCAAATAATGCAACTATCATGCATTACCGTCATAAAAATATAAAAATATTTTCCCTATGAAACTGCAATATAATTTTTTGAGTAGGGGGTTAAATTGTGGGTGGGTTAAGGACAAACAAACAAAATTTTATTTTCGGCCCGACACACTGGTATAAATTACATACAATAATTTGAAGGCTAATTTTCACCAACTCATTTAAAAATAACTTGTCTATGAAACTTTGTATTAGTCTTTGTATGTATGTACATCATGCTGTAAGTAATCTTTCATTAATTTATGATAGGCATGCATCATGGTCAAAACTCCTTTAGTTTACAAAAAGGAAGTAAATACTTCCTTGAATTGATCTAATAAGGAAGAGGTTGTCAAAAAAAAAATTATGAGAAATTCGAACCTCACCATAACTCGCCATACTCAACATCGTAGTAAGTCATCTGACTTGTAATAATGCTTGTCGATAAGTAAGTAGCTGGCATTGTAATATTTAAAAATTATAAACTGAAATTTTAAAAGCATAATCACCCAATAGCCTGTATATATGAGCCATGAAGGCTGTGTAGCCTTGTGCATACTGAATTCTGTGGAATCTGGGTCACAGTGACACAGTTTCATTAACAAGGGCCAATTTCTCATATATTTTGATGTTTGCCACAAAGGCCATTCACATGGTAGAAAACATTCAGAAAATACTTACCCAATCTAAGACTTCATGTGTTAACCCATATTTGATTAATGGATTAAGTCAAAATGTTTGTGAATCTGTGAACAGGGTTCGCGCTAGGATATATTTTTCTTTCGCCATCACTTTCGCCATTTGAGATTTTTTTTCGCCATTTTCTTGAAGTTTGAGCCAAATCTTGGCCATTTTTTCGCCAAGAGGACACATCTCACTCAGCTCCTTGCTCACTTAAACCCCCAAATATTTTGTTTGCCCTTTTTAACTTGGTCTCTCCAGTTCCCTAAAAATACATATTGCCCTTCTCACCCAAGTCCCATACATGCTACATGTAGATCTACTAAGTTATATTTCAACAGTAGATCCAGGTAATTATGAATTTCCAACTGATTTGAAGGGCAGGTGTAGACTGAGATCCCTATACATATAGATTGGGAAAATATGTTTTATAAAGCTTGTTCTTGTATTTGTAAACAAGGGGAACAACTACTAAAATTATTAGTTTATGCTTGTACAAAATCAGAAACAAAACTTTTAAGATTAGTAGACAGATTGAAATATTAAAATTCATATACTTTAATAGAAAAAAAATAAATGACACTCTACAAAATCAAGAGTTAAAGCTATAAAATAAATGCATGGGTAAAGTTGAGTTGCTGATTCTAAAAAGAATCTGTTTCATTTTTAAATGGTATATATTGACATTTCCCCACACATCTGCACTTAACAATATTTCAAATCTAACACGCTGGTGACAGTCTATATCGTTACCGGACTACGTGCGCCAAGCGTGTTAAGCAATACACGCCTGAATACACAAGGTCAGAAATGACACCTGTCAATTGAATGCTCTAAGCAGTACACTGCAACACTTGAATAAACACCGATAAAGAATAGGATTATCTCTATTGTAGGCGCGAATATACAGGTAATCAAATGATGGTTTTCTGTGGAAAACAATTGGCTGGACAAAGTGGCTCTATATATTCGCCATTTACTTTCGCCAAAGTCAAATTTTAGGAGCCAAAAAATAAAAATCTTCGCAAATGGCGACGATGGCGACCGCTAGCGCGAACCCTGGTGAATTTTCAGAATTATAGTGTGATTTTCAAAGGGTTGCCATGTGTCAGGGAAATATAAATTTTTTCAAGGTCCGGGAATTTAGGTTATTTTGCAAACTGTCAGGAAAATTTGGAATTGTTGGTACATATGTAAATGTTAGGGGATTGTCAGGGAAGGACTGTCATAAACCATATAGTATCCAGAATTGTATTTTATGTTGATATAAGCTGTGACTGGTGTTTTGTAGTAATAGTTGACATTCCAAGTGTTAAGAATTGTCTTATTTAACTGCCATAAGAAGGCACATGCCAAGATCTCTATGTCAGGGAAATTTGAAATTCTGTCAAGGATTTGTCATGGAAATGTCAGGGAATTTTGTTTCAACCCTGATCAAGGCAAAATCTTAAATAATAGATTCTTGGCCAATGTGAGTTTCAGTTAAATTTGAGGTAAACTTTGGGTGTTTATAATTCTGTATATGCAAAATCAGCAGCCTCTGTGGCACAATGGCACTTCCCTTGTAATCTAGGGGTCGCAGGTTCGATTCCGGGCTTGTCCAGTCCTTCGGATGAGACTATAAATCGAGATCCCATGACAGTTTTCCAGGTCAAACAGCTGACAAAGACTGTGACGATGCTGGAGACTATGCTCTGCCTAATGTGTTAAGTCTAAGGGGCCTAGTCTTCAGATCTGACTTACAGACAAAAACTGTACATACACATACCAACTCCTTCCTTGATGGTTATCAAAGTTTGAGTAGTTCAATGTTTACCTAAAAGCAGGCAATATTAAAACCGAAGATCAATGGTCCTGTGAACCGTCATCTTAGATCTAGTCATTCTAGGTTCATCACTTGAACATTAAACTATGATAGGCCGGAGTTTCATGAACCTTGGAATAAAATATTTTTGAGCATTTGAGAGCAAGGCAGTTACTTCAGCATGTGACCCAGATTTCACAAACAAAATCATTTCCCCAACCCATGGAAACTCTATAAAATTTGGCTTTCATCTCCAAAGTGGTGTCAGAGGTCTTTGAAAATACAATATTGGCGATGGATGGGCCAAGGTCAATAGATGGCCTTTACCTTCATTACCGGTAAATAAAATAACATACTTCTATAAACCTAATCAGTTGTCTGCATTTTCCAACTCGCATGTTTTCGACTTCAATAGTTTCCAAAAAATCCAACGCAAAGTGAAAGTGAACCCTTGTAGATTTACATGTTTAGAATTCTGAGGACAGGTATTCTAATTTTACCAAATATTTAGTTGATAAAACACAGTTCCTTACCACACCCAGGCTTGATAGATTTCTGTAGATATCAAGAGGATCACGAAACAAAAGGCAGCCCTCGTGGATGAGTGGTTATGAAACAAATGCTGAAATAACGATTTTTGCATATGCGAAAACAAAGATGCAGAACAGCTGTGCAGTAACTGCACAGCTGATCAGGGCCTTTGTTTTCATTTCTTTGATAGTAGAATCCCTCTTCTTCTTAATCTGAAACTTCAAGCTTCTAGCCATCTTCCGGGGCAGCACAGGCCAGTTTGTGTCTGAAACCCAGAAAACTAAGTATTTTGTCGAGTCTCTTTTCTATAAAGAAGGTAAGTAGAAGGTAAGTTTGTAAAGTAACTGCAACATGATGGCCATAAACTGAGGAAAGAATCTTCAGGAACTCGCGTTTTACCAATTTGAACATGTACAATATACAGAACTTAACTTTCTAAAGGCCAAAGTCGGATTTCATGAACTTATCATTAACCAATACGAATGTCGTGTCTGCTTCTGTCCAAATGTGGAATGGTGGTACATATATGAGCCGCCACATGGGAAAACCAACAACCTGCATAGGCGAAAACAAAAGGCGCAGATCAGCTTCGCAGTAACTGCGAAGCTGATCAGCACCTTTGTTTTGGCTACTCGGATAGTACAGTTCCTCTTCTACTTAAATCCGAAATTTCAAGCTTCTAGCTCTTTTCTGTGCTTGTACAGGTCGGTTTGTGTGAGACCTGTTCGGAAACCACATTGTTGGTTTTCCCACGAGGCAGCTCATATAGTTGTAGAGCTGGGTTCAAGAGCAAGAGTTCAATTTACCTTCTCTGTCTTGTATACAGGTCTACTTTTCAGTTATGTCTTAAGGCAATGCTTCCAGGATATATAACCAGCACCGAAGCAACCCTTGCACTTCTCTGTATGACCATGCACTATGTCAACTTGATCCCAAACAAATGCGAAAACAAAGGCGCAGATCAGCTGTGCTATAACTTTAAAGCTGATCAACACCTTTGATTTCAAGCTGCTGTGACTACAGACCGATTTGTGTTGAACCTGGACAGAAATCCCGAAGACTGGTTTTCTCGCGTCGCATCTCATGTTGTTGCTCGTGTTTTTCAGGTTGAGTTGGCACTGTGGGATACCGCCGGACAGGAAGATTACGACCGACTCCGACCCCTCTCCTACCCGGACACGGACGTCATACTCATGTGCTTCTCTATCGACAGTCCTGACAGCTTGGAAAACATACCCGAGAAGTGGACGCCGGAGGTCAAGCATTTCTGTCCAAATGTACCCATAATCCTAGTAGGCAACAAAAAAGATACCCGTCATGATGAGAATACCAAGCGAGAGCTCATGAAGATGAAACAGGAACCGGTACGACCCGACGCCGGGCGTGCAATGTCGGAGAAAATAAATGCCTTCGGTTATTTAGAATGCTCTGCCAAGACAAAGGAGGGAGTAAGAGAAGTGTTTGAAACAGCCACCAGGGCGGCGCTACAGGTGAAGAAAAAGAAACGAGCCAAGTGCTGTCTGTTATAATGTTATGACTGGTCGTAATGTCGGATTTTAAATATTAACTTAGACACGGTTCAGTTTGCTAACTCAAGCTTGCATGATCATTGAATCAACACCATAAATTATTCTAGATTAGAAATCTAATGGACAAGTTTTATATCATATTACAAAAGTCCACTTTCAACTATGAGTCAAATTGAAGTAACTATGCAAAATGTGTTACTTCACTAACAGCAATTGTGATTTTTCTTCCTAAAAAGTTAAAAAGATCGTTTTTGCTTGATGCAAAGTCAGTTACAACATGCATGTTATAATACAATAAATAATTAATAATCGATCTTATTGAAAAAAAAATGTAGAAATGTGATTTTTCATGATGGTGGATGCTTTTTCGTACTTTAATTTTTGTGTTTTATACTAATGATCTTTGTACTGCTTGGTTAGAAACCTGTATTACGTTATGTGTCAGTTTAGGGCAGAAAGTCCAGGTCTATTTCGTTACAAAGATGCCTTGAAAGTATATGGCATTACTGCAAAATGGACAAGTTTGTTGCATGATCAAGAAGTCTTGAAGTTAGCTAAGTACCTATAATGAAGGTGATCAAAGAAGTCGGTTCCAATGCAAGGTTTTTGCAATTCTGGACTTTATAGGACACTGCTTATTTAGTTAATTGGCTTTCAACTGAACCATAGATGGTATAACTTTATCAATGTAGATAAATGAAAGGTAATAGATATGCAAATGGAAGGCTATGAGAAAAACATTAGCCAAAGAGAGACAATTTTTTCTCAAATAAAAAGTTTTGCATCCTATTTCTGTTTTATTCCCAATATTTAATGCCCCCAAAACTTGTCAAAGTGCTTGTCTAGGACCAGGAATAAAAAATGTAAGAAATATTTAATGAGAAGGCAAATAAACAATGATAGGAAACATTTTATTGTAAAGGATGACATCATATTCAGTGTGTAATGCTTTCATGTGTGTGAAAGAACTGTTCATAGTATATTATTTATGTTAATTTGTAAATTGTTTTAAGCTGTGGAGGTTATACACAAAAATAAATCTCGTACATGTACCTTTTGAGCTGCATACTATGAAAAGCTGTCAGTTGAAAACTAAAATGTATTTAAAATTATTTTCAGTGTCAGATTTTTCATATAAATGACTTGTGTAGCTGTTTGAGTGGTTCTTTTTATACCTGCTCAAAAACCGAAGTTGCCAGCTGTCTTATGAAAAAAAAAAATTGTGTTTTATCAGGAAAAAAAAACAAAACAACTAAGATGCTGAACATTAAAAAAAAAAAAAAAAAAAAAAAGAAAAATAAGGCTCATTCTTTGTCAGAATAATGTACAAAAATTAGATGAGCCGCATCATGAGAAAACCGGAATTTTGTAATTGCACAAATGGTCAGCACCTTTGTTTTCGCTTCTCGTATAGTAATATTAGTCTTCTTCTCTTAAGTCCAAAATTTCAAGCTTCTAGCCTTCTTCTGTGACTGTACAGGCGGGTTTGTGTCGAACCTGGTCGTAAACCCCGAAGACTGGTTTTCTCGTGTCGCGGCTCATACATCATATAATGTATAGCTTCAATCTATCATATATTCAGAAGACATGCACAGGTGATAATCGGTGTATTCAGCCTCATTTTGACTTAATTTTGTAATTAAAGCTGCTTGACAAAACCGGTAATCATCACGAAAACATATCCGTGGAATGTATACCCCCCATTTTTATATAGCGAAATTGGGGTATGCAGGGGTATTTTTCTTATTTTTGCTCCAAAACATAGATTGTGGGTACTTGTTAGAACCGCCTCGCAATCTACTGTTAATTCGAAAATTTTCGCGTGACTTTTATTTCGTGACTTTTCTATTTCCGAATTATTAGCGAGTTCTTGAATTCGCGAGGGAGTGTCCATGTATTCTATAAACTTTATAGTGACTCTTTATTAGGGAGAACGTTGAATTCTCGAGGCAACCAATTTGTGAATATTAGCGAAAATTCAGTTCTCGCGAATATTTCAGGATGTTTTGAGCAAAAATAAGAAAAATATAAAAAAATTTCAGCTGAAAAGGCTCAAAAACATGCATGGGCAAGTTTTCGTAATGTAAATACTACTTGAATCTGGCTACATCTGTCTTTGCCAGACATAACCAGCATAATAACCTAATGCTTGGCAGGAAATGTCTCACAAATGTCTGTCAAAAATGACAGGGAAAAACTAAGATTTTGTGGAGACTCACCAACTTTCATCATCCACAAGAAGAATTCTCATGCCTCGTATATCGTTGAGTCCTAAGCTTTGGTCAGACTAGGTACTATAAGCTTTGCCAGTTTCGTCATGCAGTTGTGTATTTTATTTAGCAATCTTATGCAGTATTCATCTTTTTGTGTAAATTTGCTCATTTCCCATGTATTTTAACCATTATGACTGTGTGATTTAGCTTGGGTTATGAGTGCTAGCCAGTTTAACTATTCACCTTAAGTGCTTGATAGGAAAAATGTTAAAAGAAGCAAAATGAATATCAGATGTGATAAATTCAAGAATTTGGGCTCAGTAGCCTTGTCTATGCAGGGTGCTCTGCCCTTTATTACATGTACCTTAGGGTCCCAGATTTCAGCAGACCAAGTTGCTTGCAGCCAGAATCAAAAAATTGTCAAAGGATTCATTCAGGGTTTGTCTTATTTATATGCATATAAGCTGCAGCAGTTATTTAATATGAGAGATGATAGTCTCAAACATTTTAGGGGGGAAAATGTTTGCATAAGCCATCACATAAGAAAACCAACAACATTTAAAGGTGAAAACAAAGGCGCAGTTACTGCACAGCTGATCAGCGCTTTTGTTTTTGCTACTCAGATAGTCAGCGCTTTTGTTTTTGCTACTCAGATAGTACAATCCCTCTTCTTCTTAAATTCAAAACTTCAAGCTCCTAGCCTGCTTCTGTGGCTGTACAGGCCCGATTTGTGTCTGACCTGGTCGGAAACCACATTGTCGGTTTTCTCATGACACGGCTCATATATGGAAGTATAAAAGATGCAGTACAGCTACTTCTTACTGTGTCACTGTGACTGGATGAAATTATTAAAAATCAGCAAAAATGAATACCTTCAAATAAATAAAAGTATGTAAACTAGTTTTGAGTGCCAAAATTTTTAACAGAATTGTTATGCAATATGAATAGGAATAACAGTTTTTCATTTTTGGTAATTTTATGTTGCTTAGGCTTGCATTGACTGATGTAAACACGATGCTTGTTGCTTGGCATTGACTATAAAACCGAAATCTGCTTTCAAAAGCATTCATGGTAACAAAGACAGTTGACATTATTTACTTAATGGAGGAAAATTAAGAAATAGATCAGCTCTAGCAGTGAATTGTTGAGTAATAATTCACTGTTTGGAGGTCAGTTGTAAAGAAGATCAAATCACGAGCGCGTAGCGCAAGTGATTTATCTTACAACTGAACTTCAAGAAAAAAAAGAAAGAAAAAAATAAAATTTAATTTAATTTAATGAGGCTATATTGACTAGTCACATCGGTTTCATGGTCAAAATGGTAAGTATAGATCATGCATGATCGTAGTAGACTCGTGTCGCAGATTTACCATTAAAAATATGGATGAGACACCTGTTCCTATTGGTCATACATTCATTTCTTTCTTACTTATAGCTGCAAATCTGTGACTGGAGTAATCAGTACAATCGTTTAGGATCTATATCATGCCAAGCAGAGGCTAGTTTTCATTAGGTTAATGTGGCCATTTTGGGCTTAAATCTTGATGAGCTGGTCATGAGAAAACCTGTTTTTTTCTGCATAATGCGAAAACAAAGGCTAAAATTGTCTATGGTAATAACTACATGTATGTCAAAATGCATTTGCATATGAGCCACGACGTGAGAAAACCAGTCTTTGGGGTTTCCGACCAGGTCCTACACAAACCGGCCTGTACAGTCCAAGAAATAGACTGCTTGAAATTTTGGTTTGAAGAAGAAGAGAGATTGTACTTCTGCGTAGCGAAAACAAAGGCGCTGATCAGCTATGCATTTACTGCTCAGCTGATCTGCGTCTTTGTTTTTGCATAGGCAAAACTCCAAATTTCCTCAACTGTATAATCAGAAACTTCCGAACACTGGATGTGCCTTTAAACTGCATTGATCATAAATTGAGGGAAAATGTATTTTCTCATTACCAGCTCATATAAACAGTATGTAGGTTGCGAGAACTGGAATAAATGAATGCATCTTATATTAAAATAATTGTCTTCTTAACTTCAATTCTTAGTCTTTTACTTTAAATCCAATTTTAACTGTAAGCACATGCTTGTATAAAGTAAGCCAGTTAATTGGCATATGCTTTATAAGGGGAATGAACACTTTCGAACGCAGTAGCATTGTGGAAAATCAAAACTTTTTCCTTGTTCAATGCAAAGGCAGTCACTCTCAGTGGCCAGCTTGTTTGCCTCCCTGAGCAGGGGACCAAACTCTTTGGATAGCAGTAGGCATTGGAAAATAAATTGTCCATGAGTTCTTTCCCCTGTACAA
This sequence comes from Rugalucina vietnamica, assembly GCA_964017185.1. Classification (NCBI taxonomy): domain Eukaryota; kingdom Metazoa; phylum Mollusca; class Bivalvia; order Lucinida; family Lucinidae; genus Rugalucina; species Rugalucina vietnamica. The sequence goes on along the minus strand of OZ024875.1, from coordinate 52,286,455 downwards.
TACACAAGTGTAGTCGGTTGTCTCCCCTGAACAAGGGACCAAATTCTGCATATTCTAATCTGCATATTCTAAAATGCAACTGCACTCTAGCCTTTGAGAGTGACTTCCCTTGCACAGTACATAGGGAAGGAACTCTTGGAATTTCTTGATTTCTACAATGCAACTGCACTCAAGTCTGAGTGACTTTCCCATGGGAAACCACTCTTGCACAACTTAAAATTTTCTACAATGCTAACTGCATTCAATAGTTCAGTCATTTGTTCAAGGAAGCATCTCTTGCATAGTTTCTGATTTCTGATGAAACTGCACTTAAGACGTTTGAGAGTGACTTCCCTTGCATTTTGCACAACTTAAAATTTTGAGTTCAGTCATTTGTTCTAGGAAACAACTCTTGCATAGTTTCTGATTTCTTCTGATGAAACTGCACTTCAGACTTTTGAGAGTGACTTCCCTTGCACAATCTGAAAGATTTGTCCCTTGTCCAAGGGAGGCAATCAAACTGGCCTTTGAGATTGGCTTCCCTTGCAATGTACAGGCGAAACAACTCTTGCATAGCTATGATTATCTATAATGCAACTGCACTAGTGACTTCCATTGCTATGTATATGGGAAACGCCTCTTGTTACGTGTAGTTATCAATTTACTACAATGCTAACTGCATCCAAGAGTTCAGCCCCACGAGTGGCTTCCCTTGCAATGTTCAGGGGAAACAACTTGCACAGTAAATGATTTCTACAATGAAACTGCACTTCTGTCTTTGAGAGTGACTTCCCTTGTTAGCTCCGAAGACTCACAAGGTCAGCTTATAGGACGGACATAATCTGTCTTCCGTCCGTCATCCACAATTTCAAAGATCTTCCCTGAAACCATTTGGCTGATCCAGTTGAAATTTTATGTGTAGCCTCCTTGGGTAGTGGCATTGAAATTTTGTTCGCCGATATCTTGGTCACATGACCAAGATGGCCACCAAGCCCACATATGGTACAAACTCTTCAAAATCTTCTCCAGAACCAGTGGGCTGATTTCCACGAAACTTGATATGTAGCATCAGGGACTCTTGCCCATAGTTTGATAAAATGATGATCCTGGGATGACCTTGACCTATTTTACAGCAAGGTCAATTTTTGAAACATAGGCTTTGCCATGGGAAAAGTCGAAAACAATGGATATTTTGGAAACTATTGCAGCCTGAGACTTGAAAGTTGCTAGATGCAGACAACTGATGGAGTATGTAATTAATTATGGTCATTTCCTGACCTTGACCCAAGGTCATTTAAATATTAAAATTAAGATTATGGTTTTCTCAGAAATCGCTTGGCCGATGAAGTTGAAATTTTATGTGGAGCCTCCTTGGGTAGTTGCATTTAAATTTTGTTCGCGATATCTTGGTCACATGACCAAGATGGCCGCCACGCCCATGTTTTTCAAATAACAATGATGTCACAGGTAACTTGGAAATGGTGCACCTAGCCTTTGTTTTGGCATTGACGTAGATAATATAATCATAACCTTATGCTACCATTGGATCATTGGTTACAACTGCAATCACTTTTAGCAGTTTTTGAAGCAACAGAATTGGTTTGGGGTCAAATATGACTCAAGTTGATCTTGTTTCCAGGGTGAGCTACTGTGAGTCAGTGAGGTTATGCACATGCAACCAAGCATATGTTATGACATGGTGGCTCTATCTGCTGTAAATTGACGGTTAGATACTGCTTTCAAGTAATAAAATCAGTTACATCACATGCTTGCATTACAAAGCCGGCCTACAATAATAACCCAAAGTGTTTGTTGCGTTTCTTTATTTTTCTATATGAATGGCACACCTGAAACGATAGGTCAAATATTCCTTCATTCATATTTATAAAGGTAAACCTGTGATATTAGTCTACTAAGATAGTTTAGGAATTATAGGCATTTATTTTATTCTTTGCAGGTTCAGCTGTGATTTTCTCATATATGGAATTTATTAAGGTGATTACATACTTGAGATAAACCTTACAGACCATGGAAAAGAGACTTTATTAATTGTAACAGTAATGTGTTTTGGATAGACAAATAAGCATGGATAAACCTCATATGTGTCTCAAAGCAGAAAAAACATCTCAAAGCAAAAAAACATATGAGCTGTGTCAAGAGAAAATTGGATTTTTGCATATGCGAAAACAAAGGCAGTAACTGCACAGCTGATCAGCGCCTTTGTTTTCGCTACTCGGATAGTACAAGTCCTCCACTACTTATAGCCATATATCCAAATTCTTCACAATTCCTCCACTACTTATGATAACCATATATCTCAATTCTTCACAATCTATGTTTTGGACAAAAATAAGAAAAAATTGGCTCGTTTTTGTAATGTCTTCAGTTTTCTCACCAGAATGAATAACAGATTTAACCAAATAGCTTCTCCTTAATATTGGAAAATCAGTCTCTTCAGCTTGCTCAATACACATGGACAATTTATACTACAAAAGGAAATGAGCCGCTGAATGAGAAAACCAGCAATCCGCAAATGCGAAACCAAAGGCACAGATCAACTGTGCAGTAACTGCACAGCGGATCAGTGCCTTTGATTTCGCTACACAGACAGTACAATCTATCTTCTACTTGAAACCAAAATTTCAAGCTTCTAGCCTGCTCCTGTGACTGTACAGGCCAGTTTGTGTCAGACCTGGTCGGAAACCCAAATTGTTGGTTTTCTCATGCGAAGGCTCAAATGATATAGATATAGACTGTTGTTATTAACCCTTCTTTATTTGCAACATGGTGAGATGTTAACACAAATGATGATTATAATATAGCATACAATTATGTACAAATAACTATTCATACCCACTTTACCCAAGACATGCATGTGTCATGTATGCCATTAGGATGACATGTCCATGTAATACTTACCCCTTTAAATTGCACTTTTGTATTGTAAAACCGTGGTGTGCAGGGGTAAACCTATTGCTCTTTATGGATTTTGTTGGTTTTCTTATGCAGCTGCTAATATATCTTCATTTAGTGACCAAAATTGATCCAGTTCTTTCCCATTCTTTAGCAATAGTGGTCATTTTTCTGTAACAGTTTTAAATTCCCATTCATGCTTCAACATAGTTACTTCCCCTACCCTAACATTTATTTTCACATTCTGTAGCAGTTATTTCCCATTCTTTAGCACTTATTTCCCATTCTGATATTCCCCTGTAGCTATTCTGTCACAGTTCTTTCCCATTTTGTAGCAGTTATTTCCCATTCTGTGGAAGTTATTTCCCTTGCTGTATCTGTTTCCTTCCATCAAACAAAGTTATCTCACATTCTGAGGCTATTATCTCCCATTCTGTAGCAGCAAGGTGGGAGGAGCTAACAGATCTTTGTATTCCCTGAGGGCGTCTTTCAGTGCCTTACACACGCTGGGGGAGGGGCTTGTGGTACAGTCGACTAGATACGGGTACAGCTGTATAACTTGTTGCCATACAGTGGCCTCAACTGAAACACAACAACATGTACATGTACTATATTATAATATTTCCCTTGAATGGTTATACCGATGTTGCTACACCATGAATCAAACTTTTTTGATGAATATAGGTTACATGGGTAGTATGTAAAATACCACATATTTTTGGCAGCTGTAAAAATCCCTTTATTTTGCATGCAGCAGTTTCATTTAAGGTCAGGGTGTTGTAAATATGTTGTTATGCAGCATTATGTGCGACACTGATTTGTGACGCCGGAGGAAAGAGAGTTGACGCTCGTAAGTCGCCCCTCTTTGAACCAGAGAAAGCTGTACATTTTACGTCATTTAATATAAATAAACATTTTCTCCATTCAAGACTGTATCTTAAAAATGAATATGGTAGGGTAGCAACATTTTTGCATATTCCAATAGCGGAGCATTTAATCTCAGATCCAGAATCTGGGTCAATGTGTCATTTGACTTGTATCATGTATCAAGCTTGAATCCCATGACTGCACAACCAACACAATACAATACAATACTCACTGCCTAGCACCTACTCCTCTAACAGACTATTCAATGTGAGTGTACCATGTTACTAAGCACCAATGACTTTACCAAACATAACAACAATGAAAGTAAACTAAAAGAGCACAAGAATTACCATTGGTCTGTGGAGCTCTTTTGAGGGATGATATCAATGTTGTCACAGCCTTTAGAACCGAAGCCATCTCGGCAAGCCGCGGCCTAGAAACAAAGCAATAAAATCAATTGAAATGCCATTTTCAAGAACAACATAGTCTTGCCAAGCATTGAAAGCAAACACCTAACCAGCCAAATATAGTGCCAAAGCCTTGCAATTGCTAGAATATGTTTGCTGCAGTTTCTATTTAAAAATTCTAACATAATCAAAAAGTTAGAGGTTAAATCAAAGACAGTGTAGGGGTGAAAAATTTCTGATGACTTTAAGTTATAACCAGTCTCAGTAACTGATTTCATATTACCTAGGTAAAGGACATTTTCCACTCAATTTTTCATCTTCAACATATTTCCTAACGACCTCCTGACATCGCTGTAGCAGGGACAGCACCGCTAACTTCGTTATCGAACCTTCACTCGACTTTGATCTGTTGATGTAGGAGAACTGTAGGAGTGTCTCAAAACAGGTCTTAGCGAACTCCTCACGAAGTTTACGACTAGAATCTGTGTCTGAAATGATGGCAGAAATTTATTAGATGATCAACATGTATGTGTTTCTTTAGTGTCAAGTGATGCATGGTTTGTGTGTCAGTTTTGTGACTTAATGTCCCAGACAATATTTTTCAATCATGTCCAGACAGAACCTCCACAGCCTGGGGAGTTAATGTGTCTAGCTCAACAACAGAACTGGCAGCCTACGGGATTCAAATGCTCATCCTCTTGACCTACAGTTTCAACCTCTACCATTAAACCATGATGCTCCACCTGTCAGAGTGAAGTCATTTATTCACTTATTATACCCTTTGCATATGTTAGTGGTGATTTTCTTTTAATTTTACACTAGCTTCAGCATATGCCAGTGTACTAGACAAATTGTTTCCTAGGTTCATAGCTACAGTTTAAAAGACTACTACATGCACTGTTTTAAACTGTACTATTGTGTTCTTTATTCCTAAACAAATTCCTACCTATGAAAGAATCTGAGGTTGTGGAATGTATGGACCCTTTATTTAGTATGGTCATTATCTTCTCAACAAAGTCCTGTGGCACACTGGCTGCATGGGGTAGGATATCATCTCGCACCATGTACACAACCTGGGGAAAACAATTTGTTTGTTTTATGATTAAAGATCCCAGTCAACAGTTTTTTAATCATATCAAGACAGAGCCACCACTTCTTGTGTTTCACCCAGTTAATGTGACTTAACTCGGCACCAGAGGGGTTCGGACCAGGCTTGGCTTGGCAAAGTAATGTATCATTTGCATTAGTTAGTTTATAAAAACAATGCATTGGCCTTAGCATTATTCAGCAAAAGAATGCATTGGCATTAGTTGAGAAAAATCTAATGCATTGGCAATACATTGGCATTAGTTTAATGCATTGCCCAAGCCTGAGTTCAGATCCTTAACATCTTGATCCGGAGTCTTAAAGACTAACTATTAGGCCCCACACTCACCTTAGGAAAACAGATCAGCAACGATTATCATTTAATTTGGTTTGTCATTTTACTATGTGAAATTGTATAAAAATGAGCAAGCTAAGCTTAATATATACCATAACTGGCATACAACTGTAAAACTGATGTATTTAATGTGATAACAGCCTTCTATAGCTTGAGTAAAGATATAATTTACCAGTAGTCAGTGCCCATTCCAGTAACTGACAGCAATCCTTTAAACTGAGCAGTAAGCAGAAAATGGCCACAAGATATCTTGATTTCATGACCAATCTCATCTGAAGAATGTTTGTCAGACATGACAATCAAACTGAAAACTTCTACATACACTCACAACTGCAGTACTCACCCCTTATACTTGCAATGCAACCAAATTTCTTACAGGGAAGATTAATGCAACATCACACAACATAACACAATGCAGTGAGGCATTATCAACTGGACAACCTACAGTGAAGAAATCATTGCTTTGCTGTAGGTTGTTGTCCACTCAATCCAGCTTCCAATCACTGCACTACATTTCTTTACATGTCAAGTGATGTTGCATCAAACTGTACTGTAAGAAATGAAATTTGGTTGCATCATGGGCATACAGGGTGGTACATGTATACAGGCACATCAGCTGAAGTTTAGCAAATGCACATCAGTTGATGTTTAGCAAATACAAAAATGAAAACTCATTAAATTCTAAGCCATACCTTACAGTCAATAGTTTCGTCCCTCTGAAATTCTTCTATAGACAATGTAGGTGGTGATGGGCTACAAAGAGACAGTAGTTAACCCTTATTAAATCATTTCACATACAAGACCAATTGTAAAATGTATAATATTGTCTACTGTTCTTACATCTTTCAGAAACTTCCTTTTTTTGAAATCATGCTTTCAACACCTCCAGAAAAGTATGGGCCTGTCATTCATTTGCATTCAAAAAGCCTTAAAAAGTGCCGCAAATTTTTAGTTTGAAAATTGCTTCACTAATAAAAATTTCATGCCCAAAAATTGATTTGAACGGGCAGTTTGCATGCACAAGGGAGATAATCCGAAAACCTTGAGCTTGAAATTCCAGCCAATCTGTAAAATAATTTGCCCACAGTAATGTATACCATACAATTTTTGTTTTGGCCTTGTGCATTTTAAATGAAAAATAATCAATTTTAATAGATTTTTTCTGGGAGAATAGTTACTTCCCTTGCTTACTTTTTTTTTACAATGGAAAAAAAGCCCGGCTATTCAAAAATTATTTTCCGGCATCAAATTTTTATTTGTGAACCCATTTTCAAAATTTTTGCGGCACTTTTTAGGACTATTGGAATGCAAAATAGAGACATTATCGTATTTTCCTTGAGGTATTTCAGAAAACTGTGAATCTGAAAAGGCAGTTTCTGAAAGATGGTGTATGGATATTGGAAACAGCATGAAAATGGGACATACTTGAAGCGGAATAATGTGGGTCTTTCTTCAAGCAGGCAGGCACACTGTCAAATGCTCATGGCCTTTGTATTATATTCATCTGATTGATCATTTTTATATAATAGTATGCAAAAAAAGAACACAGATTCTAGTCGTAATTTCAACATCCTCAGGATAACATGTCCGTGTAATATATACCCTCTTATACCCCACTTTTATATAGCAAAACTGGGGTATGCAGGGGTATACCTATTTTTTCTTATTTTTGCTCCAAAACATAGATTGTGGGTACTCATTTAAAACCGCCTCACCGAGGCATTTCTAACGTGTACTCACAATCTATGTTTTGAGCAAAAATAAGAAAAATATCAAAATTTTTCTACTGAAAATTTTCAATTTTTACAGCTTTAGAATATTCTAAATATTGCATGGGCATGATTTCGTTATGTATTAGCTCAAGCATGTAAACCATTAATCAAAGAAATGTAGATACATGTACTTACTTTTTGGAGAACAAGAAATCATCTAGAGCACTTGCCAGCTCTGCCCACATGCCTTGGAACGCTGACTCTGAAATAGTAAACCAAATACATGTAGTCATAAATGATTATCTCCCTTATGTAAAAATCCTCAAGATCTTCCACATTTGCTATTCTTTTGTTCGTTTAAGTTGTTTTCAAAACATCCTAGTCAACAAGTCTTCAATCATGTCAGGATGAAGCCACTCTCTGCATCTTTTGTGACATTGCATAAAAGAGTTTGTCTTATTTAGTTGGAAAGTTGGTTTGTATTAGTCAAGAGCTAAGGTCATGTTATGACAGTCAGTTATCCTTGCCAAACTGTTACTGGGAAAGGGCAGGTTACCAGTACTTTGTGCACATTACTTTCACCAGTCTACTTTGTACACATCACCACTAACTGACAAATCCTATTCTTGAATCAGCGGAAGACGAAGAATGGAAATAGTAATATTTTATGACCAAATCTTCCGGAAAGAAATTTGGTGGATGTGAGGATCCATCATGTGTTCACTTCATCATTATGGAAGTGGAGGTAAAGTTCTTGAGAATGTTAGAATAGACCAATACTTTACTCACCATGTTTTCTAGCCACTGGTAGCCCAATGTTCAGTATTGCCAGTAGGGCATTGATAACCAGCGTCCATGTCGACTGTGAGGGGCAGCCATACTTCAAACCCAGAGGTTGGCGGAATGTCTGAAATCATAAAACAGAATTTATAACATGAGAATGAAGCTCTAAAATTTAGAAAGTTTGTTGATTGAATTATGGCTTAATAATTTTCAAGTCATACTGGGACAGAGCCAGTGCTTCCAAAGAATATAAAAAGTACAATGAGGTAATTATATCTTTCTCAAGGACACAACACCAAACCTTTCAATATGGAGTTTGATGCACTAACCACCATCTCAGGCTGTCCAACCCAAGGTGGAAGACCGGAAGACAGATTGCCTCAGAAAACTGCACCATGAGAAAACTGGATTTTTGCCCATGTGAAAACAAAGACACAGATCAGCTGTGCAGTAACTGCACAGCTGAGCTGATCAGTGCCTTTGTTTTTGCTACACAGATAGTACAACCCCTCTTCTTCTTAATCCGAAATTTCAATCTTCTAGCCATTTTCTATGACTGTTCTGGCCGATTTGTGTCAGACCTGGTCGAAAACCCCAAATACCATTTTTCTTGAGACGCCACTCACTGGATATCAGATCTGCATGACAATTTTCTATTTTCAGCAAAAAACTAGGATTATAGAGCTGAATATAACCACACCTTGAAATTTTATGATATTATCATAATACCTCATAACCAACCTAATCTGCTTTCAAAATAATCCCTAAACCTTGAAAATTGTTTACAAAATTACAAAGTACATTTAATTCTTTCATGGTTACTGTTCTGAATTCAAGACACAATGTCGGGTGGTCACAATATATAGATGGTCCCAATACATGTACCAGTATAATAGAAGGGGAAGCATGATGGCCTGGTGGTAGAGCATCTGCCTCGGAATCAAGAGGTCCCGGGTTCGATCCCCACACTGGGCACAGTGCTGTGTCCTTGAGCAAGGCACTAACTGCTTGCTGTACTGGTTAATACCTAGGAAGCGTTGGCTCTGTCCTGACATGACTGAAAAATTGTTGACTGGGATGTGATACCTCAATACAAAGTATATAGAAGTCGGTTCCAGTGTATAGAAGCTTCCATAGCATAGTGGTTAAGGCAGTCGCCTTCTAAACAAGGGATTGTAAGTTCAATCCCATGCTTCTCAGACCCGTCTTGCAGATGAAATTTTAAACTGAGGTCCAGTCTCCATATGACCTTAGCTCTTGAGTGGAATGTAAAGCATGTGCAGAGCAATCTGACATATACCATTAATGTTTGCGAATTTTATGACAATTTTAGCCGCCTCATGAGAAAACCAACAGTCTGTATAAATTATGCGAAAACAAAGGCGCAGATCAGCTGTGCAGTAACTGCACAGCTGATCAGTGCCTTTGTTTTCGCTACATGGATAGTACAATTCCTCTACTTTCTAAATCTGAAATTTCCAGCCTTTAGCCATCTTATGTGCTTGTACAGCTCGGTTTGTGTTGATACTGTTCTGAAACCACATTGTTGGTTTTAGTCCAGTTGCCAAACATGGATTTGGCTTGTGACCTGGAAATGTGTGCCGCATAAAATGTTTTTATGGATTTCACTTCTTGATACCTTTCAGATGAAGAATTCGAGTGATGCCACCTTGGCATCATTGAGCATTTTGAAATATTCAAAAATTCAAAATGGCCGACAAATGGCGCAAAATATTGCAAAAATCAATTTAATACATGTATTTGAAGCAAAAATCTCACTTCTCTTGTTGTCCTAATTGTCTTCTTCTGGTTCATCAGACCATGCCAGTTCAAAAACTGCATAATTAATTGTTTGAAAAAATAAAAAATCAAGATGGCGTCCAAAATGGTTGGCATAAACAAGAAAACAGCATCCCAGAGTTGCATATACTCAATGTTTTGTGTTAAAATGTTCATTTTATATTCTTATTAACAAAAACACCATAATTTAGATTTGTTTATGTTTTGACGCTCCAATCATAACAAAAAGGCAAGATGGTGATCAAAATGGCCGCCGAAAAATGATATAGAGAACTTAATTGGTCTTGAATAAACTGTCTTAACTGTCTTGTTTTTTACTTTACTTTATTTTGTTAACTGTTCAAGTTTAAGTTTAGTTCTGACCCAGCATCATAGCAATGTTGCAAGATGGTGGTCAAAATGGCCGCCTTAATCTTAGTATAAGGAAAAATGGCCTCTGATTCAAAAAACTTATCTAAATGTATATTTGTTAAGTTTTTAAGTAAGCAGTATAAACAGAGGGATGCAAATCTACATCATATCATGAATCATTATGATAGAATATGAATTTTATTCTAAAACCGAGAGAAGGTATTCGTCTGTGTCATTACCATTGTAAGTAATGATTAGCAAAGTCACCAGCTATTCAACTATTGCAAGTTCAACTATTGCAACAATTGTTTCTTCAATTCAATTGCATTTGCAAAGTACTGTACAGGCTAATTGATTTATGAAGCGCCTATATTTCGATGATGAACATGGTTGTTCAGAAGCATACCCACAGCAAATGATTCTACTTGAAGTATACTATACTACTGGAGCCACACTGTCTGCTGTTGTAATTGGCACAAGCGCTCAGAACCCTTCAACATAATTTCGACTACCTGAGACTTTAGTTGGATATAAGACCACACACCCTTGACCAAGCGAGGATTATCAAATGGATGTCTGGACATGTGTTGGTTTCACATTGTTTTGGTAAACGACTGTGTATATGGTGATTATATGCATTAAGCTTGGGAGTGTTTATCAGCTTTTGCTTACCAGTTTTACATTAAACCATATATCTTACAGAAATAATTCTACGTTGCTGCCATAACATCATCCAAATGCGATAATTCCCCTGATATTATCTGGTAATAAGCCTGTCAGGTGGTATGAAACCCTTTGACATTGATTTCAAACTGGACTGCAAGAGGGAAGCAGTCTACGGTCTGATGTTTTACCATTTAACCCAATTTTTACGGTCATTAAAATGTCCCTTTTGTATGGACCATTCCCTTTCGCATTTTATTCTTTTCGGTTTACATTGATTGTAGATATTTTAATCTTGAGCAATACATAGACGTTCGTGATTGACGCTTACACATTTTCCTCAATGGTTCGCAACCATCTCACTTCTTGCCACTGTTACACTATTTTATCACAGCCCTTTTTCAATGTGAGATGGTCACAATTGCATGCACAATCATGTAATACCTAAATCATCGTATCTTCGAAAGTAAGTTCAAATAGTGTTAAGAGAATGCTTGTGCTTTTTGTCAAACCTCTTGTCTTGCTGGAGTAGTTTTGGTTATGCTTTAAATGCTACAGTCAAAGTGACAATGGTTCGTCCACAGAATAGCACAGCCCATCGGTGACGACTGTATCAGGCCAGCGCAGTGTATGTGGATTTCTCAATTTGTACATTTTGCATCCAAACATATTGTGTTCATAATCCTCTTGTCCCCGCTGTCCCCCAACATTGAAGAATGCTGGGAGCCAACTCCGAGGGTATACCATGGCAAGGTAAATCTACCTGGAAGTGTCTTGGATAAATAATCTTTGCTTCAAATGCGTTTGTGGCTTTTCCTTAAATGAGTTTTGCGTACCGCCATTGTAATAGCCATAGAAGTGAACAAGCGATCAGTGTTTGGAAGTTTTCCAGCCAACTTTTTCCAATTCATTCACCAATTTAAATTCATGCGCTAAGAAGACTGGGTCAAGGTTTACACGTGTATTTATTTGAAATGTGACAACAGCATATTGTATATAAAGTTGTGATGTTGTATTTCATAATATTCAGAGTTACTTTACATGTTTTAACCTTTTTTTCTGTTCTTAGCATTAGCGTCAGTTCGACTCTTCCTTTCATCTTTGTGAACCAGCTTTATCTGCTTTTTTCCGTCTGTTACATCCTTTCCTAATATGCTTCAGACCAAGCGCCTAGCGTTTCTAGCTCTACTGAAGGATTCACTAAATTGTCTTTAAAAATGCAGTCCTCTTTTCTTCTTTATTATATTTAAACTGTAAATGTTACGATTACTTTCATTTAGTGATGGATATTGATTTGTTTCCCTCCCTTTATTCTGCTAAATCAATGTGTAACACTTACACTAAAATGGTGTTTTGCTTAGTGAAGAAGATCTGAGTCGTATTATAACTTCGTAGGACACCTACGCCCCAGTATCATTTTGCGGTGTCATAACAAAACACGAACATTAAATTGCAATGTTAACACCATAAAATGATAATTTCAAATTCAAGTCATTCAGTTTTTGCAGCACTGGAATGCTGCTGTAGCCAGAGATCATTAAAGCATGAATAAGGTGGTCCTCTTGGTCATCATCTTGTTTTATAATTATAATGTTGGGTCAAATATAATACAAAAACACTTGATTTGTCAACATAGTTTGGACATTTGAATTACAAAAAACATTGAGCAAATGCAGCACTGGAATGCTGATTCAATAAAAAATTATGTAATCATATATTATGATTATGGCGGCCATCTTGGCCACCATCTTGGCTCATTTTTACAATGTGAGAATAAACAATAAACCATGCTGCTCAAAACATTATATGAACATTTCAAATGCGTTACATTAAGTATATTCTGCAAAGGAATGTTGTTTTAATCAGAGAACACAATCTTTTAAATTATAATTATGGCGGCCATTTTTATCGCCATCTTTTTTCGCTGTTATGGTGTGGGGTCATAATTGAAAACCAAACACTTAAGTTTTATGCGTACAACAAAATGGACTTCCAAACACAATACACTGTTTTATGCTGCACTTAAATGCTGTTTTATTACGAAAATATTTCTTTTAGTATGATTGTGGCAGCCATCTTGTCCACCATCTTGCCTCATAATAATGACATGGGGGTCAAAACTAAGAAATATCTTTTTAATATTGTTTACAGCGTAAATTGAGCTTTTACACGCAGGAAAATGAGTTTATCAAACCCTGGGGTGCTGTTTTCTTGTTTATGGCGACCATCTTGGACGCCATCTTGATTTTTTCAAAACACTCAATGATGCCAGGGTGGCATCATGCAGTTTCTGAACTAGCATGGCCAAGTGAACTGGAAACCACAATAAAATTTCATGCGGCACCATCTTCCAGGTTATGCTGATGGCTACTGGACTATTTTCTCATGACGCGGCTCATTTAGTTAATCATCATGGCTTTTCAGAAACTCATTAAAAGTGATCACATATTTATGACCATCAGTCAGTGTATTCAATAACAATAAAATGACCATAGGTGACCAATATAATAAGATAGATCAAAGTGACATAGAGTGTAAATTTTATCATTCTTTCAAGAACATTGACCCTTCCTTACATAATTCAAGGTTGGACAACAAGGCCAGCTTTTCATTTGGTGGACTTTGCCCTCTGACTTGTTGTGTTATGGGCCACATCATGAGAAAACCATATTTTTGCATATGCAACAACAAAGGCGCAGTTGCACAGCTGATCAGCGCCTTTGTTTTCGCTACTAGGATTGTACAATTCCTCGACAATTTTTAGCCAAAATTTTGAGCCTCTAGCCTGCTTCTGAGACTGTACAGGCCGATTTGTGTTGCACCTGGTCGGAAATCCCGAAGACTGATTTTCTTGTGTCGCGGCTCTTATGGTTTCATGTCCTTAAAACATCGAAAAGGTCATAGGGAGACTGAATCTTAGACTTTAATCATATCCCAAGGACACTGTGGAAAAGAAAAAGATCAAAACTAAATTCATGGCACCATTAACTTAAAAGTTTAGAGTGGCTTTTCTGACCTCTAAATGCTCGATGGTCAGAAGAATCCATTATGTGATTAGTAGTTAACTGAACACACCCCAACCAAGCAACAACAGGCAACATATCAAGCTTACATTTAAATTGCATGGTTTGGTTGACTGATTTCCTGTTTTATGTCCAACTAAACAGCCAAGGTCATATGGTGACGGGACCTTGGTTTTACATCTCATCTGAACAGCACTAGTCTACATTGTTTGCATGCGGGTCAAACTAGTTGCAGTCATGGTCAAGATAATTTGAGCCGCGACGCAAGAAAACCGGTCTTCGGGGTTTCCGACCAGGTCCGACACAAACCGGCCTGTACAAGCTCAGAAAAGAGCTAGAAGCTTGAAATTTCGGATTTAAGTAGAAGTAGAATTGTACTATCCGAGTAGCGAAAACAAAGGCGCTGATCAGCTTCGCGGTTACCGCGAAGCTGATCTGCGCCTTTGTTTTCGCCTAGGCAAAAATCCGGTTTTCTCATGATGCGGCTCATTTCAGGAAGTACGCTGCAATGTAACACCTGACTTTTGACATTTTAATCTTTATTACACAATGCGTACAAATACAGAAGTTCTGACTTCCGTACTGTATCTCATCTACCAAACAACTGCACACAATGAACTGTCTTCATATTTACTAAAATCTCATCAAAGCAAATACTCATAAATACAATAACAACCAGATTATTTGTCAATGGATAGCAAACTATAATACCATATAGTAAACTATATAAGCCATTTCATGACAAATCTAAGGCTTTAAGTTTTTGTGTCTGCCATCGCTTTACATCGGTTACTCTGATCATCCTTCCTGAGTATGACAAACCCTTATTGACTGGCTACAGACAAACTTTGAGGTCTTCATGAGATGATAAACACTTGATCAGGCAGATTGGGCATTTTTATCTTCCATGGGCATGCTACCCGAGCAGAGTTGGTTTTGTTATCAAGTACGGAATCATATGGTCATCTGAAATATTGGCAAACAGATCACTGTTTGCTTTCGCATAATTCTTACCTGGCGTTGCATAAGGGAGAATCCAACTGCTTGAAATGTCAAGGAAAAGTCATTTTAATGATCCAAAAGGTCAATGTCCACTGTTTGTTTTGGTTGGGCAGTAAGAGTACACACCAAGTGGTATTTCATTGAGAAAAGCGCTCCTGTACAATACTAAATTAAAATAAGAGCTGTCGCAGGACAGCATAGCTCGCCTGACTTATGCTTTGCCACTAAATCTATTAAAATCTATGACTCGTGACCTTGACTGCAAGGTCTCTTAGGTTCACCATGATGGTAAAGCATAAAACCGGTACATGTATCTACAACATGATCTATCAACATATGCAAAAGATAGACTTTAAAAACTTTAACCCAAAATATTTTAACATAAAATTTCTAAGTCTGTGACCTTGACCTCGAGGTAACTCAGGTGGGTTGTGATAAAACTTCAGACAACATCTATCAATATGCAAAGTATCAACTTAATCCATCTATGAATTCAAGTGATATAGAGTTACAAAAACTTTGACACAAAATTTCTGAGTCCGTTACCTTGACCTCAAGATCACTCAGGTGGGTCGTGAGGATACAGCATAAAACTTCAGACCAATATCTATCAATATGCAAAGTATCAACTTGATCCATCAACTTATTCAAGAGATATAGACTTACAAAAACTTTAACCAAAAACTTTAACACAAAATTTTGAAGTCTGTGACCTTGACCTCAAGGTCACCCAGGTGGGTCGTGATGGTACAGAATAAAACTTCAGACCTATATCTACCAACATGCAAAGTATCAACTTAATCCATCTACATCTAGCCTTATAAAAACTTTAACTAAAAACTTTAACATTTGAGCAAACCATCCATACATACATTTGCTTGGGTGGTTATATTTATGAAGCACATTTTGAGTGTCATGACATCCTAAAGTTGGGTAAAAGTCCCATAAAATGGAGGCAATGTCCCGACATGACCATTGCTGTTGACTGGGACGTAAAACATCAATTCAAACAAAACAAACAAAAGACTTTCACAAGATGAACGGACAGGATGCCTGCTCCTATAAAACATCTAAATTTCAAGTTGTCCAGTAACAATGAGAAATCAAATTGTCATGAATGATCTTGATCAAAATATAAACTTAAGATTCCTGCTGCACTAATGTGCAAAATTAAAAAATGAGCCGCCTCATGGGAAAACCAACAATCTGCATATGCGAAAACAAAGACGCAGTTCAGCTTCGCGGTAACCGCGAAGCTGATCAGCGCCTTTGTTTTCGCAACTCGGATAGTACAATTCCTCCTCTACTTAACTCCAAAATTTCAAGCTTTTAGCCTGCTTCTGTAGGTGTACAGGCCGGTTTGTGTCAGACATGTTCGGAAACCACATTGTTGGTTTTCCCACGAGGCGGCTCAAATCCACATCTGATAAGCTGATTAAAATAGCTAATGCTCAACATTAAAGTTTCTGATGAAATAGAAAACTTGACATTAATTTAAATTAATTTCGTTTTGCCCAAGGCACGAGTTGAAGTGATGTCCAGTTTTGAAGTGGACAGGAAGTGACCACTGTGTACCCACAAAGAGACAAGCAACATGTGCTCTGACAAATTGACCAGTCAAAAAATATTGGCAATTTGTGGGGTCTCATGTTCTTGTTGGGTAGAGAAATTGAGATTTGTGTATCATGAAACCACTGGGGTCATCACGCCCAACAGGGGCTGCCTGCAGAGCCTTTTGACCAAAAAATACATTATTTCCCTACTAAGTTTTGCTAAAAAACATAAATTAATCATTATGTCTCATCGTATGATCACTGTAAAAGTGATGTTTGTTTATGTTTAATGTCCCAGTCAACAATGTTTCAGTCATGCTGGCCTTTTTGTTTACATTGCAGCTAACTAACCATTATTATAGAGAGCTCAAAGTGTCTTTCTTCGATCCATGGCATTTCGTCTAAATCTATTTTGTCTAAAAACCATTTGGTCTAAAGGACATTTCATCTAAAAGACATTTCGTCTAAAGGACATTTCACCTAAAGGACATTTCATCTAAACGTCATTTCGTCTAATGGACATTTAGTCTAATACGACATTTCGTCTAAAATTTGTCTAAAAATGGCTTAAAAATGTCTAAAAACATCTAAAACTCGTCTAAAACATAAATGATCAGGAAAATATTAACAACATTTTCTTGGATATCGATTTCATGATATTTAATAGCTCAAATTGTAGACTATCCTGTAGACAATCCATGTATTTCATATTTAAAATGGTATGATAAAATTTAACAGTCAAAGACAGATAATATGAGCCATATTGTGCAATTCTGTGCATATTGTGCAAGGTCAAATAATAAAACATTGATAAGAATTATGTGTTTCTACTCAGAATGTTCTTACTGATCTAAAAGTACCGAAAGAAAAATATGATTTGCACGATCTGTAATGTCTGTGTAAAAGAAAAAGTTATACAAAGTATAGCTAGCTAGTAGACCTACCAAATAGATTAATATTGATTTAAAGTAGGGTGTGACATTTGGTCTAAAAATTCTTAATTTTTCTTAACTTTTTTTAGACCAAATGTCGCACCTGCTTGATTTTTTTGATGAATTTTCCATTAGACGAAATGTCCTTTAGACGAAATGGCATTTAGATGAAATGAAATGTCCTTCAGACGAAATGTCCTTTAGACAAAATGTCCTTTAGACAAAATGTCTTTTAGACCAAATGTCCTTTAGACCAACCAAATGGTTTTTCCAATGAAATTTTCAATTTTTGCTGCTGAAAAAATCTCTGTATATTGTACGGACAAGTTTTCGTAATGACGAGGTGGCATAATACTCGAGGTGATGCTGCATGACTGTAATGAACAGGACAAGTCACATCTTTCAGCATGCCACAGAAATCATGGCAGTCATCTGAGATAAGAACTGATATCCCCTCTGCAATTTCCCTTCAAAAAGTTAATTGCACCAATTCAAAATTGTGTTTAATCCTGCAATTTTTGTTTGGGGTCAGTTAGCTTTGGCCAAGAATGAATGGATAGTAGGAAAATTAAAAAGAGATAAGATCTAAAGAATCCATTGAATGAAATGTCAAATTTTGCCAAGGGATATATTTTCTCCCAACAAGATCAAAACACCAGGGTGGTAGTGTGAAATTGATGGGACATTCAATGGGTTCAATTCAATTTCAATTAAAATAGACATTTTTAGAGGTCATTTTGGGCAGGAAATGATGGTTGATTTGACCAGTGGGATATAGATCATCAGTGCATTATAAATCTAAAAGGTTGGTTGGTTGATTGGAGTTTAATGTCCCACCAACAGCTAAGGTCATATGGAGACGGGACCTCGGTTTAGAGTCCCATCTGACGGAATGGAGAAGCCCTATAAATTTAAAAGGCAAAATTATAATGATCTATAATAAAAAGAAAAAGAAAAATAGGAGACGCTGTACAAAATTCGAAGTTTTAAAATTATACATTTTTTATTTCATTTTATTTTTTTAATATATTAAAAAATAATTTATCCTGCAGTGGCTCACTAGTCCGAATGGGCAAGAGGCGGGTGGGCGTGAAATCTTTCTCCGCCATGAAGACACTAAACTTTACATCCCGATAATAATAGTTGAAGCAGTGGTTGCGTCCCAGTATGACTGAAAAATTGTTGGCTAAGAATAGTTTCAAGCCAAACAAATGACAAAAGTACATTTATCTGGCCTTGTTGTATTAAAATTAGAAATGGCCAACTGGATCTATGATTTTGAAAAGTTATATCTTATTATAATTTATTAATTATCAATTTATTATATTATTTTCAGCATTTTTTCCCTTCTAAAAACTTCTTAAAATAGCATTAAAGACTTTCTTTTCAACTCAAGACAAGTAAGAAGCTTTTTCCATTTGACACATCTGATAAAAACTTGTTTGTACATTCATATGTTTTTCAGGAAAAAGCAAAAATTTGCAGGTATTGTTCTCATTGTGCAGCAAACAATTCTACAGATTACTATTACCAAAATCTCCCTGTCCAATTGTATAGCTCAATAAATACCTGGCTGTGTGATTAGCCAATATTGTGTGTCATAATTATGTAACATTACATAAGATTGGTCAGATAATGAATCACATGACCCAACCGGCTAATAATATGCAAAGGTCATGGGGTCATACCTATAGTGAAGCACTCAAGTGTGTGTTGTGAGATTTTGTGTAAGATTGACCCCACTCAAATAACAGTTGGTCAGTCTTACATGAGAATTGGCCATTAGCTATCAGTAACAAATGATAACAGGTTAATTAATGTGTGGTAATACAGACACATCAAAGAAAACACAGGGATTTGGGGGAATTTGGACATTAGATGACATTACCTCACAAAGATTCCAGGTAAATTTTATTAGAATTTCTTTTTTTTTCTTCTGCAAGTTTCAGTCATTCATGCATGGGTCATTCAGTGGAGTGGTCAGTTTTGAAGTAAACAACTTGTGGGCAGATAGCCAACTCAATTTATTATGATAGATTTTCTAAGGGACAACAAGAAGTTAAAATATTAGGTTCACTGACCAGTGCATGATGACCAAAACAAATCCATATAATTCTTGAATTATCAAAAATTATTACAATTTATTGCATTTATGAGAGAAGTTTGATTTTCAAATGATCACACAGTATTTGTCCAGGAGTAATTTAGTGTCATGTTTTATTGGTGTATTGTCAGTTTGATGTTTCACCAGTAAACTATTCTGATTCTGATCTGATTCTGATTGACAGCTGTTTGTTTATTCAGAAAAGAATGTAAGGGGAATGTGCAGTTTTCACAATGATTTGCCCTCAGGTGAATATTGCAAACATAACAATATAATAAAAGCCATGTTATTATTTTGTAAAATTTACAGATAGAGATAACCATGAAATTCATTACAGGCACAAAAGGTTCCAAAGTTTTCCATGAATTTTCGTCAAAAACCATTTTGTCCAATCGACAGTTGATAGAACACAACATTGGTCACATACGACAGCGGGTCGAAATTACATTGAAAGACAATTCATTTTTTTTTTCGAAATTTGTTGAAAAATCATGGAAAATATACCAAAATAGTGCAATGCGGGTGAATTGACAAGCATGTTCGTCGGAACACACTCTCTGAACAACATCTCAAGAGGATTTTCAAACATGCTTAAATTGTTATCACATTATTATAATTCCATCATGCGGGTGCAGGACATTTCGTCTAAAACCATTTCGTCTAAAGGACAGTTGGTCTAAAGGACATTTCGTCTAAATGCAATGTCGTCTAAAGGACATTTGGAAAAAAGTACACGACTTTTGTGAGCTCTTAGCATCAAATGATATAGAAGGTGGACTGAAATCTTGGGAGTGGATGCAACAAAAAATTGATTTTCATTTATAATAAAGCTTCTGTGGGTATGAATACGTAGCTGCAGCTAAATGATTCATCATTACGAAAACACGCCCATGTAATGTACAGAAATTTTTTTTGGTTTTAAAAAATGAAAGTTTTCACAGGAAAAAAATTGATATTTTTCTTAATTTTGCTCAAAACATAGATTGTGGGTACACGTTAGAACCGCCGAGCCGAGCCGGTTCTAACGAGTACCCACAATCTATGTTTTTGAGCAGAAATAAGAAAAATAGTTATACCCCTGCATACCCCAGTTTTTCTATATAAAAGTGGGGTTTAAGGGGTATTCAATACACCGACATGTTTTCTTGATGTCTGCAGTTACCAATATTATTCCCCTGTCTTGCAGCGGTGGAATACGGTGGAAATTGGAAGACAAATTAATTTCAGCCCCTAGGAATTGAATGGGGTACCAAGATCCATGGGTGTGAACTTGGTTGCATGTGCTTCACCCAAAAATTCTATATAAAATAGCAAATACTATTTGCATATGTATACATGTACATAGGACTCTTTTCTGATTGGCACCCCACTCAAAGATTCAGCTCACCACTCCACTCTAGGTTTTAGATTTTGTAATACCTATCAAATACACACACCCCCATTAAGAAGAAGGCTGAAACTGATACATTCTGTTACATAACAACCAACCAAACTATCCCTGTTAAATTATTAATGAGCCCCAGGAGGAAATCTGCTTTTTACATATGCAAAACAAAGTTGCACCTTATCTGTGCAGAAACTGCATAGCTGATCAGCGCCTTTTTTTTTTTTTTTTTTTTTTTTTGCATTATGGATGGTACAACCCCTCTGCTTCTCAAGTCTGAAATTACAAGCCTCTAGCCTACTTCTGTGACTGTATAATGCCAGTTTTTGTCAGAGCTTGTTAGGAATCCAATAAACATGTTTCCCCATGACATGGCTTCCAGGCCCCAGGGGCCTAGCAACTGGAAGGAAATAATCTGGATATCTACACAAGATTCAACATGCCATGAAGATTAGATTTGATAAAACCTGATATGACTGTGTTAAGTTTCTGACCAGGCCCAACACAACTGCAGTGAGCACCCAAGGAAGTTCAATTTAGGACTTAAGAGGCTAGAGCCAGAGATCAAATTGTAATCTGAGAAAAATGAAGGAGCTCAGCTGTGTAGTTACATGTACTAGACAGATGCTTTTTTCCACGCCTATGTAAAAAGTACATGTAAGTTTTCTCAAGATATGGCTCATTCATCTGGCAACCTTCTGTTGAAGGTGGCAACACCACAAATACCCTACAAACAAAGGATTTTGGTAGTTGTGTTATTTTCTTCAAAATGCACGTTATTGTACACAATACTGTCATATGATACAAATTTTAAAATTTTTCCGTCCAGTTCTTTCATTACGATTCCATTTCTATTAATCTTTTCTTGATCATATTGTCAGTTTTTTGTCACAAGATTCTAACTTAAAATCGCAAAATTCAACCTAATCCAAAATCTGAAAAATCTACAAAGTCGAAAAATCCCATAATTTTAAAAGGTCAAATCCTCCAAAATTGTACAATTACAAATGTTTCAAAATGCTTCAATGCCAAAAGTCCCAAAATACTCCCAAAATTCTATAAATTGACTCCAATTTTAGAATGAAAACCTTGACCTGAAGAAGGGGTCAAATCTTTCCCCATTGAGGAAATATTCTTCACATAACACATGTAATACAGGCCATTAACAGCACCATATTACATCACAAATATAATATGACATCACATTTGTTTGGGAGGGATGTAATGTTACAGACTGTCAATAAAAACTGACCCATTTATACAGTAAGTTATTCGCTTCCATGTCTTAATTTCAAATGAATCAATGAAAGATTTTTTTTTTTAAATCAAATTTTGTAAGATTTTAAAATGTAAAATAAATTTTTTCAGATACACAAATTTTATCACATGTAAGCTCAAAAGATCATAAAATGTGTATTGTTCTTTTGATGTAATATGATGTCAGCTGACTGAGACATGCAACATGACATCATCAGGTGTAATGAGCTTGCATCACTTGATGTCATAAAACACTGGGTTTTCCCACTTTCAGGTGCTAAATACAGGTATATGTACTGGTGCCAGATGAATGAAATTGCCAAACTTTATTATGTCATGTGCAAATGCTGTCAACCTAGTAAAATGTGTATTGCACTTTTGATGTAATATGATGTCATCAATCAGCTGACTGGGACACGCAACATGACATCATCAACTGTAATGAGCTTACATCACGTGATGTCATAACCACTTTGGGTTTTCCCACATTTAGGCACTAATTTATTAATGGAATGGCCAAACTTTGTTATGTAATGTACCAATGCTATTTCTTGTCAACATTGCAAAATGTGTATTGCACTTTTGATGTAATATTGATGTCAAAAATCAGCTGACTGGGACATGCAATATGACATCATCAGCTGTAATGAGCTTACATTATGTGATGTCATAACAACACTGGGTTTTCCCAAATTCAGGTGCTAAATTGTCATGTTACCCTGTGTACCAATCAACATGGACAATCTTTGTTGCACTTTCGATGTAATATGATATCTTCAGTCAGCTGACTTGGACATGCAACATGACATGATCAGTTGTAATTAGCTTGCATCACGTGATGTCATAACAACTTTGGGTTTTCCCACATTCAGGTGCTAAATTATGAATGAAATGGATACTGTGCATAATGAAATAAACAAATAAGGTCTCCACTTAAATGTACCGAGAAGATAATCATTTTTGTCTTGCAAAAACTGAAACAAAAAATCTTAATAATAAACATGTATTGAATTTTCAGATTGCTGTGTGAATAAATGCTGAGTTAGAAGTCTTAACAACGTGCCATACTACTCTGGAATCAGCTGATCACACCAGGATGCAGGATTCGTACACCGCTATGATGAGCGGTCAACAGAGGACAGACCCTCTAACATTCAAGAACGATCCTGGAATGTCATTCAAGTCATACAACCGTACAGGCATGAATCAGCCATCGGCCAGTGCGTCTTCATATTATCATGGCTTGAACTATGGAAATCCATCATTTACGGCCAGTGACACTTTCGCATCATCTTTGACATTACCCACAACAGTGAATCATGAATATCCACCCATGCCGGCTCATATGCAAAATCCTCACACCATACATCACACAGACATGTCCCGCGGACTCAATAACACCCCTTCAGCAACACACGGATCTTCATCGCAATTATCCATGAATCAGCATGTCACATCACCCCAGCCCACATCACCATTAGGTATAGCATCATCCCCGCCTATGCCATCTTCTAGTCGTGTAGATTCTGTTTCTCCCGAACATGACAGATCTGGTCATATTTCGTCTTCCAGTCCCGGTGAAAATTCTATGTCAAAAGACTTGAGTGATAACAGCAGTGAGAAATCCAGTGACATTAAATCAGAAGACCTTCAGGGCATACCGCCTAAGAAACGTGCATTGACAGATGAACAGCAAAAGGATGAAGGATACTGGGACAAACGGAAAAAGAATAATGAGTCCGCAAAACGATCCCGAGAGGCTCGTAGAATGAAAGAAGAACAGATTGCTCTCAGAGTTGTGTACCTTGAGCAGGAGAATTTGCAACTGCGGACTGAAGTTTCCCTCTTGAAGGGAGAGATTGAAAAACTCAGATGTATGTTGTACAATTCATGATTGTTTAACATGTGATCATTTACAACCAAGCCAGTATTTTTGTAAATAATTTGTAAAATACATGAAAATGGTAAATTTCTTTTACAATTTTTTTTTGGACTAAGTGAAATGAGTCCTGAAGTGATTTTTTTTTTTCTTTTTTAGCTGATCTTTTACAGCTTCACATCCACTGGAAACAGTCAAGGTCATATCTACACTAGAGATTTATGTTTCATCGATAGCTAAGGTCATATGTTAAATGGAGAGATTTAAAGCTACATAAGACAGACAGGATCAGTCTGGTTGGTCAAATTCACAATCCCTCTGACCAGAGAATTTTCAACAAATGCAGTCTACTTTAACCCGGAAGATAAGAAATCAGTCAACAGTCAAGGCTAAAATAATGATAGACCTGTTAAGTACAGTTGCCAAAAGTGGATAAAACCTTGTGAATTTCAACATATGCAACACTTTGTTGACCAGGTCAATTGTTCAAAGTGTATAAGTTTATGACACTTCTACAAACCAATCCCCAAAAATGTTTTTACACTGTTTGTGATAGTCATGACTAATGGTCGACTGTGGTAAAAGATTTCAAAATATAACACAGTAACAACAATACTATAATAACAATGATTTTCACAGTTTGTGCAAATCAAGGGGTGCAGCTTGGTATTTTCATGGCCATTTTTTCAGTTTTGCCCAAATGTGTGTTTTGCCTCACTCACTGCAAGCAGTCTGTATTATTTGACTGCACCCATGAAACTGGAATCCAAAACTGTATTTTTCTGTATTTCTGTATTTTTTTTTTTAATCTGATAATCAAAATACAGTCAGAGACGCAATGAAAATTCATACGTATGAGCCACATCATGAGAAAACCAACAATGTGGTTTTTGAACAGGTCCAATATAAACCGGTCTGTACAGTCTTAGAAGAATACTAGAGACTTGAAATTTCAGATTTAACGACGAGAGGGCTTGTACTACAAAGGCGCTGATCAGCTTCGCAGTTACAGCGAAGCTGATCTGCTCCTTTGTTTTCGTATATGCATAATGATATTTTTCTCATGATGCGGCTCATATGTAGATACATTTTTGTGAAGAATCATACATGTATTACGATGTCTTGTAAGTTTTGTAATTTTTGTTTAATCAGATACCGGTGAGAACAATACTAAGCCATTTCAATGATTTTATTGTTTGTAAACTGTTTTGCTGAATACTTTGACTGATTATGAAAACATCCCCATGTAATACATGTATACAGATTGTAAAAATTGAAAATTTTCATTCGAAACTTTTTGATATTTTTCTTAATTTTGCTCCTAACATAGATTGTGGGTACATGTTAGAACTGCCTCGCTGAGGTGTTTCTAACGGGTACCCACAATCTATGTTTTAGAGCAAAAATAAGAAAAATAGGTATATCCCTGCATACCCCAGTTTTGCTTTATAAAAGAAGGGTATATGGGGGTATACATTACGCAGACAACAGTATCAACTGAAACTCATCATTAGTGAGTGCGTTGGCCTAGTGATAGAGTGTTGGACTTAGAATGGAGTGGGTTAGAGTTAACCACACTGGTGCCAAGTGGTGTTTGTGCAAGAAAGACACACTACAGGCTCCTTCTCTGGAAGCGTTGTCTTTGTCATGACATGATTGAAGAATTGTTGACTGGGATGTTAAACCATAATATACATTATCTTTTTGTCTACTTTGTAAACGTGCTTGTAAAATAAAATTTATCATTATTTTATAAATTTCGGAAGAAAACATAACAAACTGAAACAACCAAAAAAATTTCATATTTTTTAGAAAGGTCAGAATAAGTGAAAAAATATGAGCTTATATCCGCTGAAAGACTATTTATATAATGAAGTGTAAACAGAAATTAGTTTTCTTTAGAAGTACAAGTCAGAGGAAGACGGCTGAAACAGCAAATCACACAGAAAGCACTGCCAGATTTTTTTTCTCAGCAACTAAGTCTTGCTTGTGTACATTTATATAAAAATGTAAATGGGTAATTTTATGTAAAATTTTATTGTTCTGTTGACAATATGAGCCGTGACACGAAAAAACTTCTTCGGGTATTCTGAACAGGTCAGACACAAACCAAGCTGTACAAGAATAGAAGATGGCCAGATTCTGGAAATTTTGGATTAAGAAAGCAGGAGAATTGTACGACCTGCGTAGCGAAAACAAAGGCTCTAATCAGCTTCGCAGAAACTGATTTGCCCCTTTGTTTTCGCATAGGCAAAAATCTGGTTTTCTTGTGACGAGGCTCATATTACTTTGCCTCAGTTATTTTTCTCAGGGAATTATTTTGTAATGATCGCTGACAAGCAAGTCGGATCTTACGGGTATTTTGTTTCATATTATACATGTATATAATGTACATTGTGAATTTTTAAAATGAGTGTTTTTGTTCTGTATTTTATACACACACTCAGGAGCCAGAAGATATTATTATTACACCAAAGTGATCATATGATTTTATTCAGAGTATCTTTTTCTGATAATTTTTTTTGTCTGATTGACTATGATATCATTTGTGCATGTTGCTATTTTTCTGTGTAGCTAGCTGGCCTTGAGGTTATAAAACTTTTTTCTTGCTCAACTCAGCTGAGCATGAAGTTTAAATGGCTCATCAAACAGAAATAATCAAAACTGGTTGAAAATTCAGGTTTAAATTAGCAAAGCCTGTAATTTATCCTGCTAATAAATGTTAAAATGCCATTTAATTTTGTTGACGTTTTAACATGTATGAGCAGGATGAGCAGCTGAGCTGAGCATGAAAAAAGTTTTATAACCTTGGGGCCAGGTCTATGAAACATGAATTTTCACTTTGAAAATTATCTTGATCTTGTAGAAACCGCTTTGACAGTGAAAAGTTTTGTAGCCGACAATTGCTATGTTTCTAACACCATGCTTTGATTCACTTTCTGATTCAGCCCATATTGTTTTAACAGTTTTATAATTTTGATTTTTATGTCATGCTTTCTCATGTATACATTCTGAAAACCATTGATACGATTCTGAAATCTATATTTGAGCCGTCTCATGGGAAAACCAACAATGTGGTTTCCGAACAGGCCCGACACAAACAGACCTGTACAGTCACAGAAAAGTGCTAGAAGCTTGAAATTTCGGATTTAAGTAGAAAAAAACCCATGCTATCCGAGTAGCGAAAACAATGGCGCTGATCAGCTTCGCAGTTACTGCAAAGCTGATCTGCGCCTTTGTTTTCGCTTAGGCAGATTGTTTGTTTTCCCACGAGGTGGCTCATTTGTTATGTTACATAATGTATGCTCAATTACAATGTTCTTTGCTATGATGCCATGCAGTAAAACTGAAAACCAATGTTTTGCTATTTCTGTGTTTTTCACCAACCATATATGATATAATGCCATTTTGTGAACATGTGGCAACAAAATAGTTTGGACAATGCTGGTCACAGGCAGGGGACAATAAACAATCTTATATGAGTCGCATCATGAGAAAACAAACATTTTGCATATTCCGAAACAAAGGCGCAGATCAGTTCGCAGTAACTGCGAAGCTGCATTCTTTTCGCTACATGAATAGAACAATTTCTCTACTTTCTAGCCATCTTCTGTACTAAGTCTTGTACAGCTCGGTTTGTGTCTGACCTGTTCAAAAACCACATTGTCGGCTTTCTCATGACACCACCCATATGTCTTTTGGTTTATCATCCCAAGTTGATGACAGGCTAGCCCAAGAACAGTTTGGTAACTTTGGTTATGCACTAGTTATTTGTAACCATGCCCCCACCCCCAGGGAATAACAGAGACTTTGACTTTTGGTCCAGCAAATCCCTGCTAAACATATATGGCCTATAACTACTACTGAATGCCCAAGGGTGCTTACTGCCATGGCAAAACTTTGGTCAAAGCCCCGCTCATTTCCTTGTATATCCTCCGCCCTCCCGCGAGGGTGGGGGCCGGTTGTTACAAATGACTTGTGCATTAGGATAACTGATGTCTTTTAAAACATGACTTGAGTTGTTGAATTTGATTGCAAACCATCAACTCAAATTGGCCCTTAAAGATAGTATTTTACTATGCCATTGCAAAAAACAACTTGGGAGCACGGTGGCTTAGTGATAGAGCATCAGACTCTGAATCAAGAGATGCTGGGTTCCATCCCCACTTGACATTACGAAAACTTGCCCATGCAATTTACAGAGATTTTTTTTTAAGTAGCAAAAAATGAAAATTTCGTCAGAAATTTTTTGATATTTTTCTTATTTTTGCTCAAAACATAAATTGTGGGTACACATTAGAACCACCTCGCCCAGGCGGTTCTAATGAGTACCCACAATCTATGCTTTGGAGCAAAAATAAGAACCAGAGGACCAATGGTCCTGTAAACGCTCACCTGAGTCTGCTGCATATACCAATAAACATGTTTGAATATTATGGTATTTAACCCCAGTGCAGGGGCAGATGAAGCCCTTGGGCCGTTTTCTTTTTTCAGAATAATCAATATTCTGTCCATTTGCCAATTTCTTGCTGGCTTTTCCCTTCAAATGACATTTTAACAGTTTTTCCCATTCAAATGCATGGGCAACCCATGTTGACCTTGCCATAAACTTGGTCAAGGTCATCACAGGGTCATTATTAATATATACATTGTAGTACTTTAGCCATGGATGCTTCACGCCACGTTTCATTGAAATCAATCTATTGGTTTCAGAGAAGAAGATATTTGAAGGGTTTTTACCATATATGGGCATGGCCGCCATCTTGGTCATGTGACCTAGATTATTAATATATACATTAGTTCCCCCATCCTAAAGATGCTTCACATAAAATTTGGCTTCAATTTGCCAAGTGGTTTCAGAGGAGAAGATGTTTGAATATTATGGTAATATACATGTATATTGCCCCAGGGTGTGGGCATATGAGCCCTTAGGTCCAATTTTTTTTCAGAATCATTAATATTTAGTCCTGCTACCCATTTCCTGCAAGATTTTCACCTCAAATGACTTTTTAAAATTTTTCCCGATTCCAATGCATTGGCGACCTATGTTGACCTTGTCGTAAAATAGATCAAGGTCACCACAGGGTCATGATTTATATACACATTGTAGTACTTCAGCCATTGGTGCTTCATGCCAAGTTTCTTTGAAATCGGTCCACCAGATCTGGAAAAGAAGATTTTTGAAGGGTTTTTACCATATATGGGCATGGCAGCCATCTTGGTCATGTGAACTAGATAAATTATGTATACATTAATTCCCCCATTCCATAGATGCTTCACATAAAATTTGGCTTTGATTCGCCAAGCGGTTTCAGAGGAGAAAATGTTTGAATATTATGGTAAAATACATGTATATTGCCCCGGGGTGGGGGGCAGATGAGCCCCTGGGGTCCATTTTTTTTTCAGAATCATTAATATTCAGTCCTACTGCCCATTGCCTGCAAGACTTTCACTTTAAATGACATTTTAAAAGTTTTCCCTATTCAAATGCATTGGCGACCTATGTTGACCTTGCCGTAAAAAAGGTCAAGGTCATCACAGGGTCATGATTTATGTATACATTGTAGTACTTGAGCCATCGATGCTTCATAACAAGTTTCTTTGAAATCGATCCACCGGTTCTGGAGAAGAAGATTTTTGAAGGGTTTATACCATATATGGGCATTGCGGCCATCTTGGTCATGTGACCTGGATTATTTATATATACATTGATTACCCCTTCCTATTGATGCTTCACATAAAATTTGGCTTTGATTGGCCAACCGGTTTCAGAGGAGATGATGTTTGAATATTATGGTAATATACATGTATATTGCCCCGGGGAGGGGGCATATGAGCCCCTGGGGTCCAATTTTTTTCAGAATCATTAATATTCAGTCCTACTGCCCATTTCCTGCGAGACTTTCACTTTAAATGACATTTTAAAAGTTTTCCCCATTCAAATGCATTGGCGACCTATGTTGACCTTGCCGTAAAATAGGTCAAGGTCATCACAGGGTCATGATTTATATACACATTGTAGTGCTTGAGCCATCAATGCTTCGTGCCAAGTTTCTTTGAAATCAGTCCACCGATTCTGGAGAAGAAGATTTTTAAAAGGTTTTTACCATATATGGGCATGGCAGCCATCTTGGTCATGTGACCTGGATTTCTTATATACACATTGGTTCCCCCTTCCTATAGATGCTTCATACAAAATTTGGCTTTGGTTGGCCAAGCGGTTTCAGAGAAGAAGACCTTTGAAATTGTGGACGGACGCCGGACGCCGGATCATGGCCATCCTATAAGCTCACCTTGTGAGCCTAACGGCTCAGGTGAGCTAAAAATAGGTATACCCCTGCATACCCCAGTTTTACTCTACCAGAGGACCATTGGTCCTGAAAACGCTCACCTGAAGCCTGATCCTGGAGTATTAAGTCATCATGAAATGACCTTGACCTTGAATACTCACACACCTTTATTGAATTCATAAGTTGTCTGCATCTGCAAAGTTTCAGGTCACAGGCTGCAATAGTTTCCAAACCCAGTGATTTGTGAAAAAAACATAATTTTAATTTTGATATTTAAATGACTTTGGGTCAAGAAATGACCTTGGCCTTCATTAATTACTTACCTTCATTGACTCCATTGGTTGTCTGCATCTAGCAACTTCCAGGTCTCAGACTGCAACAGTTTCCAAATTATCCATTGTTTTCGCCTTTTCCCATGTAAAAGCCTATGTTTCCAAAATTGACCTTGTCGTAAAATAGGTCAAGGTCATCCTATGGTCATCATTTGATCAAACTATGATGGGCTGGAGTCCCAAATGCTACATACCAAGTTTCGCGAAAATTGGCCTGCCGGTTCTGGAGAAGAAAATTTTTGAGTGGTTTTTACCATATATGGGCGTGGCGGCCATCTTGGTCATGCGACCTGGATTTCGCGATCAAACTTTCGTCTTCCCTACCCATGGATGCTCCACATAAAATTTCACTTTGATTGGCCCAGCAGTTTCAGAGAAGATCTTTGAAAAGTGTGTATGGACAACAGACTGGCCAAGGTCAAGAGATGACTTGACCTAAATTAATCACATACCTCCATCTACTCCATTAGTTTTTTGCATCTACCACTTTTCAAGCATCAGGCTGCAAGAGTTTTCAAAAAATCCAAAGTTTTCACTTTTTCCCATGTAAAAGCCTATGTTTCCAAAATTGACCTTGCTGTAAAATATGTCAAGGTCATCCTAGGGTCATCATTTTATCAAACTATGATGGGCTGGAGTCCCAAATGCTACATACCAAGTTTCATGAAAATCGGCCTGCCGGTTCTGGAGAAGAAGATTTTTGAGTGGTTTTTACCATATATGGGCGTGGCAGCCATCTTGGTCATGTGACCTGGATTTTGTGATCAAATTTTCATCTCCCCTACCCATGGATGCTCCACATAAAATTTCACTTTGATTGGCCCAGCAGTTTCAGAGAAGAAGATCTTTGAAAAGTGTGTATGGACGACAGACTGGCCAAGGTCAAGAGATGACCTTGACCTACATTAACCACATACCTTCATCTACTCCATTAGTTGTTTGCATCTACCACTTTTCAGGCATCAGGCTGCAATAGTTTTCAAAAAATCCATAGTTTTCACTTTTTCCCATGTAAAAGCCTATGTTTCCAAAACTGACCTTGCCGTAAATTAGGTCAAGGTCATCCTAGGGTCATCATTTTATCAAACTATGATGGGCGAAAGTCCCAAATGCTACATACCAAGTTTCATGAAAAGAAGATTTTTGAAGGGTTTTTACCATATATGGGCGTGGCGGCCATCTTGGTCATGTGACCTGGATTTTGCGATCAAACTTGAAATGCCACTACCCAAGGAGGCTCCACATAAAATTTCAACTACATCGGCCAAGCGGTTTCAGAGAAGAAGATCTTTGAAATTGTGGATGACGCCGACGGACGGACGACGGACGGACGGACGACGGATCATGGCCATCCTATTAGCTCACCTTGTGAGCCTTCGGCTCAGGTGAGCTAATAAAAGTAGGGTTCAAGGGTGTATACATTACATGGTGTTTTCAAGATGGAGGTCACTATTGTGTTCTTCATCAAGACACATTTACTACCAAAGTACTGGATAATACCCTGGAAGCAGTATGTGGCTCCGTCTCGACTTGACTAAATAATTGTTGACTTGGATATTGAACCTCAATACAAATAAACAAAGCAAAAACTACTATACAAGGCATGTTATTTTATTTAATTTTGGAGACAAGTTTGAACTAAACGAAAAATGCCTCCAGCTTCAGTGTGAATAAACAAACACACCAAAGTCCCCACTGGTCTGAGCTGGGGTTGGGGTGTCATGGCTTGTTTGAGATTGTTTATCCATTTGTTTACATAAATACTCAGAGATTACCTATGCAGATTAGTAATGAGATTAATTTGTTTTGAGTTAGATAAAAGCTTGTTTTGGAGTGTTCGTACACAAACATAATTCTGTGTAGTTATTTACTCCAGGCTTTATTTGAATTAATATCTACATTTAGCAAGAGTGTACAAAAACCCTCTCCACCACAAAAAGAAAATTTGTATAATATAAAAGTATGTACAAATTAATATCAGATGCATGTAACTTCCCCTACATTGTGCTGATTGTATGGCAAGTCTCTTAAATGTCCCAGTCAACAATTGCTCCTTCATATGTAGGCCTTAATGTCCCAGTCAACAATTTCATATTTAGGCCTTGATGTCCCAGTCAACAATTTCTCAGTTACGTCTGCTTCCTGAGTACCGGTATTTACCAGTTAAAGCTTCTTGCCCAAAGACAACTCGGGCCCTGGTGGGGCTTTACAACACCTCCTCCTGACACACCACCTTAATGCAAGGAAAGAAGCAACAAAAACTATTGAGAGGATCAAACCTTTCACCTCTTAATCTGAACATGCTAACCATGCTTCTGAAGTCTCCTCTTCTGTCCCTTTTTTTCATAGCAGTTGGGCTCTAAATACTAGTTGGGTCTCTGGGCATTTAAAACTGACAGTAGTCATTATTAGGGTTATAAAATGTGACTCAAGTTGATCCAGAGTGCACTAATAGCTCATAAACCCCTAATTAAGGGCTGAAAGGGTGCTACCTGACCAGGTGCCCTGAGCCCAGTATCAGACAACCTGTATTTTATTACTGCTTTTAACAGCAAAAGTGTGGCCTTAGCCAAGGAGGTGTATTATATCCCAATGTCTTTAATGAATTTGTAATTACCACATACTTTGAAATGTTACAGGACTCTTCAGTCCATCTGGGGCTTAGGTCAGGGTAGGGTCACTCGAAGTATCAGGTCAAGAGATGAAATATTTGAAATTTCAATTTTAGTGAATCAGTTTTCAATGAGACATTGATTGTAATGGGTCAAGTGTTTGATTACTTTTTAAATAGGATAAGGCCTGACTTTTTTTATTTTCTGGTTCTCGGGAGCGCCGACCCTATTTTTTCAAAAACTGGAATAAAAATAAAATTGCTCTCGGTCAATTTTATTTTTTTTATTGCCGCCGATCGTAATTTTCCGCCCCATAGCGAAATAAAATACCGGTCGACAAGAAAAACCGCTTTCAAATTTCCCGCACTTTTCGCCCACTGCCTACTTATGAATATTAATGAGCGATGCCCAGACAGTTGCGCATGAAAACAACATGGCGGCTTGTGGTTTTGGGATCGATTTGTCGGCCGATTTTGATCGGATTTTCGTTATTTTTGCATTAGAAATGCATTTTCAGCGCTTTTTTCGCTGGTAAATGGAAAATTGGGTGCATTTACACCTGAAATATGACATCGTAACGGTACGTATGATGAAATCGGCGTAACAAAGACTTCCGAAACCGAAAGTAGATTTGTTTACTGCGTTTGTTGAATTTATTCAGCTGTTTTTATGGCTCAAAAATTAAGAAAACACGGTAAAAAAATTGGAAAAAACGTCAGTGGGCTGCCATATTGATTTCACTATATTGCTCAGCATTCTAAAGGTTAAGATTTCAATTCATTCTCTGGGTAACGAGTATCGCTGAAATTCAGTTTAAATTTGAAGACATTTAATTACACTAGTCATTACCTTTATAGAAGTGATATCTAATTTGAAGACATTTGAGCCGCCTCGTAGGAAAACCAACAATGTGGTTTCTGAACAGGTCCGACACAGACCGGCCTGTACAGTCACAGAAGCAGGCTAGAAGCTTGAAATTTTGCATATAAGTAGAAGAATAATTGTACTATCCGAGTAGCGAAAACAAAGGCGCTGATCAGCTTCACAGTTACTGCGAAGCTGATCTGCGCCTTTGTTTTTGCTTATGCAGATTGTTGGTTTTCCCATGGGGCGGCTCATTTAATACCCTAGTCAGCATAAAATATTAGTGAAAGTTTGCCATTTAAAATACATTAGATTTTTATGGCTGCAAAAATGATTTTTTTTAAATATATAAAATGGGGATAATTTTCTTAATTCTGCTCAAAACACACATGTTGGGTACTCGTTAGAACCACCTCATCGAGGAGGTTCTAATGAGTACCCACAATGCATGTTTTCAAGCAGATGCCCTGTAAACCCCACTTCCCTGTAAAAATGGTGTTTACCAGGGTATTCATCATATAGGCTTGCTATCCTGATGTAAGTCAGCATAAAAGTGTTTTCTAGTTATACAAAAATACTAGTCAGCATAAAGTGTTTTCTAGTCCTGTCTGATTACATTCTACACTGGAAAGTATGTCTTTTTATTGTGTGACCCAAGACACCTTGAAATAAACCTAGTCATAGATAAAGACAAAAAAAAAAAAAAATGCAATTTTCTGACTTTTATTTTTATTTTTATTTCGACTGTAAGGTTTTTGAGCTTATATTTTTATTTTTATTTTCTCCTCCTATCCAAACTTTGGTCAAAAATCTCCCGAGAACCAGAAAATAAAAAAAGTCTGGCCTAAAGAACTTTAAAGAAACAGAACTTGAATTCAAAACACCAATAAGTCCAAATATGAGCCTGGTTGGCTCAGTGAGGTTAGCTAGTTTTGGATCGCCACATCTCTTCAGCCTTTACCTGTCCTGACATGACTGGGACAATGTTGATGGGACAATCATTTTCACCCTTTTAAAGAATTTCTGAATGGTTAGCAAACCATTTAAACATTATTTATTTTACTTCAAGTTCACAAAAGGCTCATGAAACACATTCCTAAAGGCTTGGATGTTGGCACTGTGTTTTATGTCCCACTCAACAGCTATGGTCTTATGAAGAGGAGAATTGGTTAAGAGTCTCATCTGAAAGGCTGGAGAAGCCTGGGATTTAACAAACACCTTGTTTTCAAGGCAACTGAATTAACCAATACACCATGGAGGCTCAGCATTATACAAAGACAAAGACATTATACTTCATATGAGCCGCCTCATGGGAAAACCAACAATCTGCATAGGCGAAAACAAAGACGCAGATCAGCTTCGCGGTAACCGCGAAGCTGATCAGCGCCTTTGTTTTCGCTAAACAGATAGTACAATCCCTCTTCTACTTATATCCAAAATTTCAAGCACCTAGCAGTTTTCAGTGCTTTTGCAGCTCGGTTTGTGTCGGACCTGATCAAAAACCACATTGTTGGTTTTCCCACGAGGTGGCTCAATTATAATATGTAAAGTAACCATACAATGTACAAAATCTCTGATAACCCTTCCTGTTCTAATGATCTCCCTTACCTTGATTATATTTTGTAGAACCCGAGAGTTAATGACGGTAGGATGCTGTGCTGTAGTTTTATACATTTCTGTCACCATCTCGACACATCGCTCAGCAAACGGAACGAAGTTCATCGTCACCCAGTCAACCTTAGATTAACATGGAACAAAATATGTTTAAATGAAAATGCATGTTGTAAATGGAGACCACATGAAAGTCTGTTGACATTTTTTCACTCTATAACAGAACATGTACTTCTTGACCTGTTATGTTTAATTTTGTGTTTAATTTAATGCTTTACATCCACTGTCAACAGATTAAATAAGGTTATTTATGCCAGTACCGAGAGCACATTTCTTTCACCACTGACACTTTGAATTAATTTAAAGGTAAGGGAAGTAATTCAGTTAGCTTATTAAGTAGAATGTTTCTAGACTAACAACTAAATTTTCAAATGTGGCTAGTAAGGGTGTTTTTCCAAGTTAGACTTTTAATAGAAAACCTTATAAGAAAACAGTGATAAACCAAACAGATTACAAATTAAGTGGTTTGTTATCCAAATTTTCTCTGTAAAACCTACCGTAGGCCCTTTGACTGAGCCAAATGCTTTTGTTTCTATCTTGCCAAACTTTGGCGTGTGGACACCATACTCGACATAGGTGAGCAACTGGTCATAAATATCAGGATACATAGATTGCATAGAGTCTGGGCCACTTTGAACAGCCTAGAGAAAAAAAGAAAAGAAAATGTGAGCCGCATCATGAGAAAACAAGACTGATGACGATGCGAAACCAAAGGGGCACGGATAGCACCATTCCTCCTCTACCTATATAAAGAATTTCAAGCTTCTAATCTTTTTCTATGACTGCACAGGCCGGTTTGTGTCAGACCTGGTCGGAAACCCTGAAGCCTGAGTTTTCTCGCATCGCAGCTCATGTGATACTGATGCATATCAAAAGAACGATCTACTCAACAATTTTCAATCAAATTCTA
Source organism: Rugalucina vietnamica (assembly GCA_964017185.1). Classification (NCBI taxonomy): domain Eukaryota; kingdom Metazoa; phylum Mollusca; class Bivalvia; order Lucinida; family Lucinidae; genus Rugalucina; species Rugalucina vietnamica. The sequence goes on along the minus strand of OZ024875.1, from coordinate 52,249,726 downwards.
GAATACTCACTCAAAATGCAAATAGTCCAATAAATCTGTTTTCATAAACAGCAATAGCAGCAGTGCTGTATTTCGATTTTTTTCATAATGGGTCAAAATGTGAATAATAGCTAATTTGAACTGTAGTCTAAACAAAATTTGTGAATTTCACACTTTTAACAGTAGGAAATAGCCAAGGTATGTAGGGACTTAGTTCTCTTTATTGTTAAATCCAGGACAGGCTAGGGATAAACCTTGCATTTAATGTAAAATATAGCATACCAGAGATAAACTTTAGTTATAAGAATTTTAGATTTTTAAGCCTTTAATAGCCTTCTCTAGCTGTACAGCTGTTGGGAAAACCCACAAAGACAAAGAGTGTAAGGTACTAAGGAAGCTGCGGCTTCTTCCTGACATGACTGAAAAATTGTTTGCTTGGATTTCAAACCACACATCAAACAAAGGATAAGACACCAACCTTAATAAGAGCCTCCACTGCCTGCAGTGTAGCTTCTTGTAATGGCGTTGTCGATATATCAGGGTATGAGGGTAACAGAAACGGAGACATATCTCCGTGAACCGGCACTGTCAATGCACTTTTTAAAACGTCTGATAACTTTTGTAGATCTGCACTGGTAAATCGTATCTTAATATGATCTAATAGCGGTGGAAACGTCTGTATGAGAGCAGTCAGGAATGGTTGTGAAGGAACGTAAAATGATTTTGAGTCTTCTGGTGGTTTTGTGGCAACTGTTCCTATATTAAGCCACACTTTCCATGCAGCCGACCATAATGCAATGTCATAGTCAAAGTTTCCAGTTTCGTTTTCAGTTTTATCACTGTTTGAAGTCACTGAAGTGTCTTCTGCTTCTGTGACCTTGACCTCACCAGTTCTATTTATAACCTCCAATGAGGGAGCAGAAACTGACACTGTTTGAAGAGTAAAGACTGGTTCATCTTTTTGACCTTTATTCATGAGAAGAATGTTCTGGAAACTCTTTATTGCTGCTATGGAAACCTCAGCATTCTGGCAGAGGGCGGCACCTTCTATATGGTCTAGTAATAAGGCCCAGGCATGCGGGAAATCTTCTGAAAAAAAAAAATCATATGAGCCACTTCATGAGAAAACCAACAATGGTTCGAACAGGTCCGACACAAACTGAGCTGTACATGCACCGAAGATGGCGAGAGGCTCAAAAGTTGGGATTTAGAAAGAAGTGGGTTTGTGTTATCCGTGTAGCGAAAACAAAGGCACTGATCAGCTATGCATTGACTATGAAGCTGATCTGTGCCTTTGTTTTCACATATGCAAAATTTTGGGTTTCTCGTGACATGGCTCATATGCCTCTGATGTTTTCTGTTAAGACTTTTTCCATATACAAGCTGGAATCGTGGAGCTTTACTTGGATCACCAGATCCATTCAGCCTTTACCCGTCCTGACATGACTGGGACAATAAGCTATAACTCAATCAACTTCATCCTCTAAAAGAGATTCTGAATGGTTAGCAAAACAACTAAGTAACACACCATACTTGACATCGCAGTAAGTCATCTGACTTGAAATGATGCTTGTCGATACTGTGTACAAATTCCTCTTAATAGGTTGTTGATTCAAATATAATTTATTTTACTTCAATTACACAGAATGCTCATGGAATTATACGAGCCGCCTCATGGGAAAACCAACAATCTGCATAGGCGAAAACAAAGGCGCAGATCAGCTTCTCAGTAACTGCGAAGCTGATCAGCGCCTTTGTTTTCGCTACTCGGATAATACAATTCCTCCTCTACTTAACTCCAAAATTTCAAGCTTCTAGCCGGCTTCTGTAGCTGTACAGGCCGGTTTGTGTCAGACCTGTTCGAAAACCACATTGATGGTTTTTCCACGAGGCGGCTCATATATGTGGTCTTGAAGGCGATGATGTTAGCGTTAAGTTTGATTCCATGTATTATGTCCCACTCAACAGCTATGGTTGGTCTTATGAAGAGGGGACGTTGGTTGAAAGTCTCATCTGCGAGACTGGAGAAGCCTGGGATTTAACAAATTCCCATTTGTTTTCAAGGCAAGTGACTTAACTAACCACTAACCACCATGAAGGCTTATAGATGCAATGCAGAAAAGGCCGTGATTAATATTCTCCATAATTATACCACTTCATGAGAAAACCAACAATTTGCATATGAAAAAACAAAGGCACAGATCAGTTTCGCAGTTACTGCGAAGCTAATCAGCGCCTTTGTTTTCGCTACACGGATAGTACAATTCATTTTTCTTTCTAAGTCTAAAATTTCCAGCCTCTAGCCATCTTCTGTGACTGTAATGTTTGTGTCGGACCTGTTCGGAAACCACATTGTTGGTTTTCTCATGACACAGCTCCATTTTAATCTTACTGTAAAATCCTTGTAGAACTTTTCTCTGTGCCGTGAACGTCCTGGCGACACCAGCCAGAGTTAGCACCCTTGTTTCTGCCCACTGTTTCTCGGCAGTGTCTCGGGAATGATGCATCAGTATGTTTCCGGAAGAGTTGTCATCCTTTGTAGTTGGCGCAGAACTTGATAATTTTTTGACATTGTCCAGCAATGGAAATAGTACCTTGAAGAGGAAATGGTCAATTAGTTTCGTTAACTAAAGTTTTAGTCATATACTGTGGTTTTGGGTTGTTGTTGTTGTTGTTGTTGTTTTGCTATATGCGACACAATGTAATTGTATGTGTTGCAATAAGGCTCAAATAATTGTTAAGTACTTTTAAGTTTCCAAAGGCTTGTGAAAGGGATGTTAGTAATGGTGTTCATGTTTAGAGCTAAGGTCATATGAAGTTGGGCTTAGGATTTTTATTTCTTGCACACCAGATAGAAAAATCCTACATTTTACCCCATGTGAGAAATTCTTATCTCACCCTCGTTATCTCACCCAGGTCGCACCCTGCGTTCAAATGTTCTATTTTAATACTGGTTGTATAGGACGTCATGTAATTTCGTCGCTAAGCGCACACGTCACAATGACGTCAAAACATTTTAAATCAAAATGGCGGACGCTGCGATTTTATCATTTTTCTAGGTAAATAGTATAAAAATCAGTCTTCGCTGCATTAAGGTGAGCAAGAAAAAGAATCTTACATGAGTGTCAGGTATGGATAGACAAATCTGTCCCTCGGGTCACAATTTGGCATCACTCGGCGAGCCTCGTGATGCCAAAATGTGACCCTCGGGACAGATTTGTCTATCCATACCTGACACTCATGTAAGATTCTTATAGTATCAAAAACAAGGATGGCTTATGATGAAGTATGTATATTAACCAACAAACCTGCCACAAAACTTTTTTCCATGTCTCCTCCTGTAACAGCCCACCATGTGTGGACACCGTGGAAAACAGGGTCTGACCTGCGCTCTTTCTCACCGCTGGTCGCTGGTCTACACACATCTCACCCAGCCTTGAGAATAGGCACATCCATAAAGAATCAAAGGGGGTTGTCTCAGACTTTTCCTGATCTTTTTCAGATCGTTTTGAGTCAAGGTCGTGCTTGATTCTTTGTCGATTCTGGTAGAAGTAGTCAGATATGTTCCACTGAAATGGAAAGTGTGTCACATGACCAACATGGCCACCATGCCCATGTATGATAAAATCTTCAGAAATCTTCTATTTAAGACCTTGTGGACAAATTTCACAACTCAGCATAGCCATTTAGAAATTTCCACACTAAAAAGCATTTTCACCAGAGTTGCTAAGATGGATACTTGGCTACCTATAATCCATCAAAACGCACTTACAGGAGTGAAACTGAATCAGTGATGCCTACACACTATCAATTTAATGTCACAAAACAATTAGCCATAATACTCAAATTACATACAAAAATGGGATGTACATGTCCTTGGTGGTAACTCACCATCAAACCTTATAGCCATAAAAAACGTAGACTATACTCTCTGTTTGTAACTTACCATCAAACCAATAGCTGTAAGACTGACATTAAGTTCCTGGTTCTGAAGTCCGAACTTTCCTGCTACCTCAACGACCACCTGGAGGTAATTACAGGGAATTATGGGTAGAAAGTCTGTGACAACCAGCTGCAAGCTCTGGAAGGCTGTCTGAACAAGCTTCTCCCTGAAGTAGATGGAAAAGGTCATGGTCATAGTCGATTACGTTATTCTCTATGCTATGAGTGTGTACTCTGCTGCAATATTAATGAGCTGCCTCTTGGGAAAACAAACAATGTGGTTTCCTAACAGGTCCGACACAAACCGGGCTGTACAAGCACAGAGGATGGCTAGAGACTGGAAATTTTGGATTTAGAAAGTAGAGGAATTGTACTATCCATGTAGCGAAAACAAAGGCGCTGATCAGCTTCACGGTTACCTTCGCCGTTGCGCCTTTGGTTTTGCATATGCAGATTGTTTGTTTTCTCATGAGGCAGCTCATTTATCAATTCTTTTTTTTCTTTTTTTTTTTCAAATTCTTCAATTTTTTATTGTCTATTGTAATCAACTGAGGCTGAGCTCAAGGCTATTATATCAGCACCGCACTGTTTCGTAGTGTACACTCCTTTACCACGAACAGACTGCTCCTCATTTGGAACAACAGTAAAAGAATGACTGACCAAACAAATTTTTATGCCAAAACATCTTCATTATATGAATACAAATGATGTTGATTGGTCGCTTATGGATTAAGCATCCCACTAAACAGATAATGTCATATGGAGACTGTATATCTTATTTGAAAGACTGAAGAAGTCTGATAGTGTGAGAGTTGGGATCGAGACTTACCCTTGATCCTTCGTTACTGCCCCAATGACCCCTAAAATTAGGGGCCAGCCATGGTTGAGTGTGTCCCCATTATTATGCAGTATTTGGAAGACACATTCCAGTTGTTTCTGTCTGATATCAGGCTGTGAAATTGCTGAAAGTTCTTGTAACGGTGCCAGTATGGAGGACTGTAGTTTCTGAAACAATTATTTTAAAACATTGCTATAAAGAACTTGAACACTACACTAGCTGTCGGAGAATCTGACCAAACCTAAATCATGTTTTAAAGATAGTCAAAAAATTTATTCTATCTAGTTGTTGAAGGAAGGAAAACAAGAACAAACGGCTAACAGCGGTGCAGATAACTTTATTTTTTCTTTTGTCTACGCGTTTCGGTCAACTATGACCTTCTTCAGGACAAAGAAAACATTGAATATATCTACTGAAGTACAAAAAAGCGGTACATTAACGTCACGTGATTAGTTCTAATAATAGACGTCAAATCGTAACTAAGCAACGATTGAAAGTGAAAGTAGATGTCATTACACTGAAAAAATGAAAGTCATGAACTGCTGAGTATCAGAATGGAGAACAGAATGTCTGGATTAAAAGTCTATCTTTGTCTTGTGAGGTAGGTTCAGGTCTCTAACCGGGAGAATCACTCCACTCGATCTACAAGACCACGGCTTGGACCAGTACATAAGGTCATCATCGGCGTATCTGACGATCGCTTGGGTTTGATTACAGTCTACCGGATTGTTGTTGTCTTCTAATATTCCGTTTTTAAACCTCGTGTCGATCTTTTGTTTGATAATTGGTGGTGGGTAAGTTTCGGCCCGTATTTGTTTCTTTCTAGTACGGTTACTCGAACCGTCTGACGGTAGTTTCTCGAAGGTTGGTGCTGAATAGAAAGATAACACATCGTAGATCGCCTTTTTGACTTGTTGAATACACATGTTGACTCCACTGCCGGTGTACTTTTCAAAAGTAGCGGTATGGCTGTGTTGGAGGATCCTCATATGGATACTAGACGGAACGACCGAGGCTTTAATGTCCGCCCACACTCCATTCTATCATTTAGAATTTCCCAAAATATTTAGCGGAAACAAAAATTTTGAAACAAATGGGTATTTACTCTGTCAGAATTTAGCGAAAATGATGCCAAACAGAGCCAACCTAAATTTCAGGGCAGTAGCTATTCTGTATTTGCCAAAAATGTTGAATTCTGAATGTATGTCAGAAACCTTTGATAAGCCCCCACCCACACACACACATTTGCAGGTAGGTCCTGGGCATTCATACATATCTCCTGACAAGTCTTCACTCGCTTTGGGTCTTATGCTGCATCCTCTTAAGACATCTAGTGCTAACTGCTGTGGAGATTTAAGTTGTCTCTCTTTGGTTGCATATTCTTCAAACATCAGTCATATTACATTACAAGTACTAGAAAAAGTGCCTTGAGAGGCACGTATACCCCCGGCTGGTAGCTCCCTCCAACGCCCACACCCCTAAGCCCACTGCCCTCCAATCCAAACATGCTCACTGAACCTCAATTCCTGATGAAAGAGAGTGCCCTCAACAAGTACATCTTGTAAATGTAAATTTGTATTTGCAAAAAAACACTGTGTAAAACCATGGGAAGGTGGGGGGTGTAGTAGAATGACAGATCTATTTTAGAACAGTATACAGAGCTGACTTGTATACTCAAGATAGGACTTGATCGCGGACATTGAGGGTCAGGTCCTCGGTCCTAGATGAAAAGTAGAATGTCATTCTTCAATAATATTAAAAAAAAAAAAAAAAAAAAAAAAAAAAACAAAAAAAAAACATCCTAGATCTTGACCTCTAGCCCCACCCTGGGCACGGACCCTAGAGTCTAATGTCATTACGAACAAGGCAAACCTTATAGAGTCCCTTTGGTGCATATACAAATCATTTCTAAACATGGTGGTAATGAAAAGTAGAGAAAATACAATTTTCAAAGAAGTTCTAGATTTTGACCTCTAGCCCTCCCCCCCCCCCCCCACCCCCGCATATGGACCCTAGTGTCTGAACCTTACATGGTACCTATGGTCTTAAGTATGAATGCTTTCTGATGGACAAAGACTTTGTGGATGTCAAGAAAATAGACTTGCAGAAAATTTATCATGGTATTTATCATATTATAAATAAGTCCTAGATTTTGACCTCTAGCCCCAACCCTGGAGATGATACCAAGCATGGAATATGAAAGCAAACCCTATAGGGTATCTAGGAACTAAATAAGAATACATCCCTATGATTGTTTGTTAAGATATAGACTTAGATAAGAAACATTAAAATTGTAAATAGCATATTTTAAAGGTGACCTAGATTTTGACCTCCAGCCCTACCCCCGGGCATGGGCCCTGGGGTTCGAATTCATGGAAACAAAGCAAACCCTATAGGGTACCTATGGTCCAAATATGAATGGTTTCTGACCATTGGTTCATGAGATATACACCTCTAGAGAAACTTTAACCAAAACTTTGACGTAAATTCCACGAACGTTCCGGAATTACGAGCGAAGAAACGAACTAACTAACTAACTAACTAACATACGAACGGACGAACGGAAAAGCGAAAGCTATATACCCGTCGGCATAAATGCCGGGGGTATAATAAGCGTTTTCAAAACGCTTGCCATCTCTCAGCACTATTTTCACTGTATGACCACGCATAAACCCAGGGCGATAACCACAGACCAAAAAGATTCTGGCAGCTCGGTTGGACATGAGCTTTCATACCCGAGCCGGCATGCGGTATTTAGTGTGACCCAATCGGAGCTGCCTCGTTCATTCAAGTAAGACCGGAAGTAGTGGTCGATTAACAACAAGATTCCAGCTCTGTTCAATTATATATGCGCTATCGCCGTGGCGAGATCGCAATTACATGTACATGTATGGCTATTTTTTTCTTTCTTTTTTTTTTTAAGTCAAGTGAAATTTGTGGTAATAATATACTTTGCTATTTTTTTCTGACTCACCAGGTTTTCATGAAGTGGTGGGGTGTACTTGTGATCCAAGGCAGCCTTGATCAAGTTGGAGATGGCCTCTGCCCCCCAGTTTCTCAGTCCACCGTGGGGATGTTGACATACCTGAAAATATAAAGACAGAAAATAGGAATAACCGGAATGAAATGAGTTGAGTCATTGCATTGAGATAGCCTCTGCCCCCCCCCCCCCCACCCCCACCCCCACCAGTTTCTCAGTCCACAGTGGGGATGCTGACAAACCTGAAAATATAAAGACAGAAAATAGGAATAACCGGAATGAAATGAGTTGAGTCATTGCATATGAAAACCAACAGTCTGCTTGGGTGAAAACAAAGGCGCAGATCAGCTTCGCTGTAACCGCGAAGCTGATCAGCGCCTTTGTTTTCGCTACTTGGATAGTAAAACCCCTCTTCTTCTTAAATACGAAATTTCAAGCTTCTAGCCATCTTCTGTGGCTGCACAGGCTGGTTTGTGTTGGACCTGGTCAGAGCCCAAATTGTTGGTTTTCTTATGCACAGGCTCAGTTATTTTGTAGCTGTTGTTCTGCATTCTGAGTATGGCTCAGATTCACATCAGAACATTGACAAAACATTGACAAAACACCTAAAATATCAAGAGAAAAACATGACAACCATCAGGAAAACATGTCCGTCAAATGTTTACCCCCTTATACCCCACTTTTATATAGCAAACCTGGGGTATGCAGGGATATACTAAATTCTAACTAACAATTCAAGTAGAGCTTCTGCATGATTCAATGCTTGTGTGTTTGTTTTGTGTGAATAAACATCCCAGTCATCATTTTTTCAGTTAAGTCAGGACAGCCTTTCCTGGGTATTAACCAGTGAAGTGAGGGTGGGGGGATGGGGTTAAACTTTTCTTGCTCAAAGACACACCCAGCACCAGTGGAAACTCCCTGCCTCTTGATTCCGGCAGAGTCTAACGCACAAACCACTAGGTCACCGTGCTCCACAAACTTTTTATACGGACTTCTATTCACCAACAAGGCATCCTAGGTGGGCGAATGTCCTATATTTCTTGTTTTCCACCTATTTCTGTTTTACTAGGTAATAAGCTGTTATTCAAGCCTTATTAGAATCACCTGTCCCTTCATATGTGTCAAAACATATGATAATTGAGCCGCATCATGAGAAAACCGGATTTTTGCCTATGCAAAAAAATAGACACAGATCAACTGTGCAGTACAATCCCTCTTCTTCTTAAATCCGAAATTTCCAGCCTCTAGCTTTCTTCTGTGACTGTACAGGCTGGTTTGTGTGGGACCTGGTCGGAAACCCTGAAGACTAGTTTGCTCGCGTCACGGCTCATATGATTTTCAAGAAAATAATGATGTAACTGGAATATTTTCAGTAGTAAATTGGTATGTCTCGGAATTTCATGTGGAAACGAAACAATAGTTTTGTATAACTAATTAGTATCTTTGATGACAAGGAACAAATACAAAGACTATGTCTCATTTGCTGTCTCTATTACAGCCAAGGCCATTCTTTTTTTTCTTTTTCTTTTTTTTTTTTTTTTTTTTTTTTTTGCGCTTTTTTGCATGACAAGTTTCCTTTTGGTTGGTCGATACTTGACATTTTAGGTAGTGTTGGGATATTCAGTTATCCTAGTCACATTAGTACTATGGTGTATTTCCGAAAATTGAAATTAAAATGAATCACAAAGAGAAATTCTTCTGAATTTTACCAAAATTTGGAGCAAACCAACATTCTACCATAATCAACATTCAAACATTTTTAGAGAATGAATAATGTTTTCATTTTTGACATTTAGAACCTTCTAGTAAAACTACTTTCTACGTCTTTCGATCTGACTTTGCATAATTTTAAAAAAGATTCTAAGATAGTCATCCATCACACCAGACAGGGTTTGTATGGAATGAAGCCCGACATGAAAAAAAAACAACAGATTTTTGCATATGCAAAAACAAAGGCGCAAATCAGATTTTTTCTCTCATATATAGTGCAGTCATTTTCGTACTTAAATCCCACATTTCAATTGGCTTCTATAGCCCTCCTCTGTGACAACACAGGCCAATTTATGTCGGACCTGGTTCGAAACCCAAACACTGGTTTTCTTGCATCGCTGCTCAAATGTGCCTCACCATATGCAACTCATGCAACTCAGATATATTTTAAAATTAATATGTGGGCCGCACTGTGAGAAAACTGGTCTTTGGGATTTCCGTCCAGGTCCGACACAAACTGGCATTTGGGCCAGAAGCTTAAAATTTCGGATCTAAGAAGAAGAGAAAATGTACTATCTGAGAGGTGAAAACTAAGGCGCTGATCAGCTACTGCACAGCTGATTTGTGTCTTTATTTCGCATATCGGATAGTATGCATAAATCCGGTTTTCCAGTATGGTTGCGACATAATGTCCTATGACATTCCAAGAAACATGGTCCAGACAACTTTAAGAAACCAATGATTCAGACACAAACAAAACAATGTATTGACATGGAAATCTCCAATCTGTTTAATGCTTTATAACAAGCATTTTTTTTTATTTTTTTTTCGAAAAATCACCGCTTTGCATGTTAGAAAAGAAAGGAAGTTTAAAACCAATACATGAGGAATTTCCCCAGCCTTACACTCGTGGTCATTTCATATGAAATTTATTAAACAAGCCTAAAAATTGGCAAGTTTAATAAATTTCAAATGAAATGACCACGAGTGTAAGATTCGTTTTATCATATGACGTTTAAAATAGGATTTTATCGCCTTCGAAGTGGACATATTTTCAATAAAAATTTACATTGTTGTTACGGACGTCGTCAATGACGTTACATATTCCCACAAAAGTGTTAATATACGTGTGGTCATACGATTTTTATGACATGACGTTATCCACTGGAAAACAGCGACGTCATATGATAAACCGCTTTATCAGGATTGAAACCAGACTTCTCCACCCAAAGTCTCAGTGATGGTCTAACCACAAGGCTAACATGTTCCCCCCATCCCCGGTCAAATATTTAGTTCAGAAGTTGAACATAAAACCAAGGTTAACAGATCAACTATGCAGTTGCCATGCAGGTATTCTGCATTAATCTGCATCTGCTTTTTTATTCCATTTTTTTTTCTTCTTTTTTTCTCATTATGCAAATAAGAAGGCTAATGGCATGGCCGGCCTGTTTAATCTTTTAACCATCAAAGGAGCTACATCTTGGAGCCTTCAAGTAAAAGGCATTAAATTCCACACATCAAATTTCATCATGAAATTAAAACCCGAGCCAAGGACATCATAAGGCAATGTTTTCGCTATTTGTCAAACGTAGGCGTTTAAAGTCTTCTTTATGGCAGAATAAAAATATGGTTTTCATGCAGCTATTAAAACTTAATATCACATGCAGCAGCTCATAAATTTAATAAAACTCTTTATTGTGAAATTTTAAAACAGAATCACCCAAGATTGTTCAAGCTGCGACAACAAGGTGACATAAAATGGCCTGTACTGTAACAGAAGGATAGAAGCATGAAAATTCAGATTTAACATGAAGAGGGATCATACTATCTGTGAAGCAAAAACAAAAACACTGATCAGCTGAGCAGTTACTGTGCACAGCTTTTGTTTTTGCGAAAGCAAAAATCTGTTTACTAATGACGAGGCTTGTTTATTATAGTGGTCAGATGAACTGAACAATCTGGTGTCCAGAAAGAAGAACAAAAGAGTAGAACGAAATGACAAATTTGTAGACCTTCATTTCTGCTGTGTTCACCTAACAACTGTTAAAGGAATGGATTCGGAACCGCATAAGACGCCGTATGTATACGTAAAATACCATCATAAATTCATTCCTGGTACAAGAGAATGCATATCGGGTTTGTTACGCAAAATATTCGTATTCAAAGTTGGGAAACCTTCGTTTTTTCCTGCATCTGAGTGAATCGCCATCTTTATCGGGTATGGTTACCGGTTTATCGATAATTACACGGTGAACGCGGTAACCAGTATAAAGCTGTGACGTCACTCACTCACTTTCTCTTGTAGCCGCTCATTTCAATTGCAAGACGTTCAAATATTCTCGCGATAATTTCGTTATTTTATTTTGTATTTGTGGATATTTTCTTCGTTAAACTTGACAGAAGGGTTTATGATACTACCGGAGAATAATTTTTACCGAAGATGCCTCAGTGCCAGGCGATTAACTGTAAAAACAAGCCACAGAAATTAGGTAAAAGTTTTTTTCCAGATACCTGTCGTCGGCTTTTCGCTTCCCCCAAAGCGATAAAAAATCATAGGTGTAGACATTTTCACTATTTCTTATTAACAATCCAGTTTGAACGGAATGGAATTACTGTTGCATGTATCTACGCACGGTAGTTTTTATTCTGAATTTTGGCATTTCACATACAATTCGTCAAAGAATCGTGCAAAATAGAAAAAGAATAGGAAGTTTTTCATCCATTTTATTCCAAAACGGAATCGGTACACACTCAAGGGGTAATGTCACTTTTTTTTTTTTTTTTTTTTTTTTTTTACATAATTTGATTAATTTGCTTCGGTTATCTATTTTATTAAATTTATAATCGGAGGTGAACCGCCCATCACTAATTGTTTTTCAATGCGCATGCGTTTCTAATTTGTTAACCACCAATCCAGAAAAGATTTTCATTCATGCGGATAATTATTTTTAGCATGTGACACGGTAAACACGCCTCAAACGGTCAGCTGACCTGTCAACAATGACTGCAATCAAAGTTGTTTACATAAAGACATGCGCCATCAAAAGATGCGACCGCCATTCTTTAAATCGTTTGATCGCAATTATAAGTTGTTTACATAAAGACACGCGCCATCAAAAGATGCGACCGCCATTCTTTATTCGTTTGATCGCTATGACCTAACTATCGTTACATAAATTTTTTTGATTGGATTTACATCACAAAGGTGCGAAATACACTCGGATGGCTGTCTCTAAGATGCTTTTTTGGCTCACAGACAACAAAACACAGGTAAATATTGGGACGTATCGCGGCAAAAACAACTTGCGCCCCAGGAATCACACTGAGGAAAACCATGTGTCTGAGCCCAGATTTACTCGTCCTGGGACGCCGGGTCCAGCATCCGCGAGATCCCTGTGACAGAGGACATTTTTTTTCTGTTTTTATTTCTTTTTTTTTTCTTACCTTAATGTGGGAATTTTATCGATAAAATGAAGTGGAGTACGATCGCTTGTAAATGGCTCTCAACCGAAAGTGAGTGAGTGACGTCACAGGTAAACAAATATGGCGGCAACCTTCGTGATTCGAGACGCATTTTAGCGTAATCTTCAAATGATGACTGTGTACTTATTATGGGGTAAATCGGTGGAATTTGATTTGTAACACGTACTGTAACATCTAAATGAATATGTACAGGGCCAAATATGCGTTTCCGAATCGATTCCTTTAAACCTTTTTGATACTGAAGACCCTAACATGAACTTGAAACTGTTTTACAGAGAATTTCATTCGACCATCCAAGATCATCCAAAAATACAGAACAGTGAGTGACATAAATTTAGGAAAATTAAATGAAAGGGAAGAGATTTAAAGTTCGTAATTTACCAGATTTTTTCATCTCTAGATTCTAGTGTTCTGTCTATTATTTCTGTTAAAATGCCTTCATCAGGAATTGCAGGCATCACTTTCATTCCGGCATTGTTTTTAACAGTCATTGTTTCAGTTTGTAGGTTAACCATAAGACAAAAACCTAAAAACTAGACAAAACAATTATTAATAATTTAATGTGCAATTTTCTATATAATTATACGAAACTATTTTTGAACTTCAACTATGTCCTGAATTAACACTGTTTTCTCAATTCATACCATGGTTAAACCCATATACTCAATACATACCATGGTTAAACCCATATACTCAATACATACCATGGTTAAACCCATATACTCAATACATACCATGGTTAAACCCATATACTCAATACATACCATGGATAAACCCATTTACTCAATACACACCATTTTAAATACTCTCATTAACTCAATACACACAAAGGTTAAACCTGAATGTATTTACATACAATACTCAATAAATACAAAGGTTAAACCTTTTTACTTAATTATGTATAAATACAAATGTTCGTGGTATAAATATTAGGTCAGAAAGTTCTCTTGATGTGTCAGATTTACTTTTTGCTGATAAACATTGTCCTGTCTAATTCAGATACCCATTCGTTATGCAAAAAAGTAAATTTGACAGAATAGAAGAACTTTCCAGCCTCTTAGTTGTACCACTAATGTAGGAATACATAGGCTACTGCATGACATTCCTCGATTTTTGACACCCCTCCTAGAGCTGATGTTTTTCATATTTGACCATCGGTTCAGAATCAGAATGTTTGGTATAAGGCATGACAGGTGCTGGAGGTATCAACCCACTTTGTCTGCTTGTCACTAACTTTAACTACTGAGATTTTGTTAACCCATCATCATGTAGTCTTTCCTTTTTCAGAACCTCAAAGACTGAAGAAGCATGGTCTCAAACTTGCGTAATTTTTTTAAATAGACATTTTGCTAGTACACATTTCTAGACTTTTGGGTGCAGAATGCATTTTGCAAAAAAATCTGCAAACAGACTTTCTAGAAATATACATTTTGGTAATAGACATTCTACTGTCTAGACACTATTCCCAGACTGTTGATTCAATAACAAATGTCCGAAGGTCTTTCAAAAACCTCAGAAGACCTTCCCATTACATGTCAATAGATGGCGGCAATAAAAACTTCAATACACTCAACACCAATTGTCATGTTCCCTTTTTTGAGAAAATTAGACTACTGACTATCAAATTATGCAAAAGTTTTATAAATTGTCTAGAAAATGTGGAAAGCCAGTCTGCAAATGGAAGACTCATTTAGATAAATGGGTATGACAAATGCTATTCTAGTCTGGACTTCATTTTGATTTGGGACGATTAGTCTTCCGTTAATCTGACCGACTTTTGTCACACATACTGTGTAAAATTGTTCATGGCCAGCAACATTTTAATATTTTCAGCCAACAATCAGTGTTGTAACTTTAATAATCTTTATTAACACTAGAAAAATGTTGGCTCAAAAATCTAAAGGGTAATTTTGAGAAAAACTCCCATCTAGAAACATTATCCTATACAATCTCCTTTACTTTACAAAAATGGCCCTGGCTTTCTAAATGAAAGAGCCTTTTTTAAAAATCAAAGGGTATTTTTGCCCATGCCCCCTCCAAAATTATCCCAGGTCAAATTCTATGTGCATGGGATAGGCTACATTATTTATTGTGTCACTTCCTTGAACTTCAATTTAGCTACAACACTAATTCAGGAGAGGTGTCACATGTGCCATCAAAACCTTACTCTTATCTGTTTTTTTTTTTTTGTTGTTGTTTTTTTTTTATAGCTTCAACCCTTCAATGTATTATTCTATAGCTATAACTGTAATGGAAAAGTTCCATGTAGATATCCATCCGAGAAAAAAAGAAGTCCGGTTTTAAAAGATTGTTTATTCGTCAATATGATTATTTTAGGATGTAAAGCTGTAGACATACAAAAAGTAAATAGATTTTTTTTTCAGCTGGGACACTTAAAAGTTTGAAAGTTACTAACGTTTCAAATTAAAAAGACTGCTTAGAGGCCATGGGTAGTGATTCGGTCGGCGGTCATCAGTCTGCGGTCTTTGCAAGCCTTAGGCATATTCGTCCCCAATTATTTCGATACAAATTGTTATTTCGGTTTCTAATCTATAAACGACATGCTTAAGACATGATTTCTATCATTGATTATGCCTGTAGTGCCTGTCTGTTCTTCATAATAATAATAGTTCATCGCGGTTTGTATTTAGCGCTACACTGCCGTGGTCACTTCAATAGTTTTTTTTATGATAACCTCGAAGGTACGAATGAAGCCGAGATAGCCTGATTTCTTTTTCTCTTCTAATCAAGGGCGGGAAAATGATTCGGTATCAATTAAGCATGGCACTGGTTCCTATTCCGAATATATTTACATATAACATAAACCTGATAACGGGAAACCAGCCGATAATGGCAACTATTTTTAGATTATTATTTATAGACCATAAATATTAATGATAACATGAGTAATGCCGTTAAAAGTCTGTCGGCCCCATTAGCTCAGTGTGTTAAGCATCGATCTTCTAATCAGACTCTTACAGGTTCGAATCTCGCCGAGTATCCGCTATTCGTTGTTTTTTTGTTTTTTTTTTGTTTTTGTTATCATAATAAGCCTCTTTTCTTTCTTCATTCGTTTTTATTCTTCCTTTTTTATGGAGTCTATTTAGCAGTACGCTGAAAAAAGTTGTTCAGTACTGGCGATAACTGGTAGACCCAGACATGAATGTTGCATTATCAAATGAGCCGCGTCACAAGAAAACCGGATTTTTGCCTATGCGAATACAAAGGCGCAGATCAGCTTCGCAGTAACTGCGAAGCTGATCAGCGCCTTTGTTTTCGCTACACGGATAGTACACTTTCTCTTCTTATTAAATCCGAAATTTCAAGCTTCTATGCTGCTTCGGGGACTGGTCATGTTGGGATGTTGCCTCCATTTTACAGGACTTTTACCCAAAATGAGGATGTCATCACATCCAACAAGTGCTTGAAATATAACTATCCAACTAAGACACAAAAGGCTTATACGAAGGCTTTGACTTGAAATGTTTCCTCGGCAGGCTCAGACAAGCGCTGTTAACCAGTTATCAGTCAGCAGTGTATTTAGCTTTACCTGAAGGCACAAGTAGCCTATATCTATTTCTTTAGGCCCCAATGGGAGGGGGGGCATAGTCTCTATGGTGAAAATAACAGTCACAAATGATTAGCGTGTGTCTAAGGTGTGTACAGGTCGTATAATAATCTCAGCATGCTGAAAATTTTGGATTGCATGTACTTTTGTACAGTTATGTTAAGCACACAATACAGTATAGGCGCGTATCAAACGTTTAATGTAACGCGTGTTGAACTTATTCGTATAAGACACATACCCGAGACACGTCGAGCTTTAAGCATGCTGCATGCTTAAAATACTTTAACGTACACCAAGCGTACAGAACGCACATGTACGAGGTTTGTGGACACCTTGGCTAGCAGGAAAAGTAAAGTGCTGTTGTTTAAGTTTTTTTGTTTTTGTATAAATATAAGCAGCAATATCTTATGAGCATATTTGAGGAATTTGTTTCAATTTGAATTATCAACACGTTAAATATGACATATTTTCTACTTAAGCGTACGTAGGGCCACACGGGACAGGTGCCAAAACGTCAACAAAATGTGACGATTTTCATGTTGTGTTTTTTCCCTGTCAAACGGCACTTAAATATGTTATAACATTAAAACATTTCGTCCTAAAACCAAATAACACTGACTTCAGTTTCAGAAAGATTCCGACTTGGCGGCAGTGTTGTTTGATTTATGTGAAAAAAATCAGAAGCAGACCGAAAAATCTGTTTGAAATAATGGCGTAATTTGACGTCGGAGAACAGCCGACGCCGATTGTATGTTTCGTTAAGGAAATCACCCACAGATACGATGAAAATGTTACAAACAACAGAAACGTCATCGGTCTGTCAGTTACTATTTAGTTCTCAGTAGTTGTGGCACAGACGATTTTCAGCTGCTCAGAAGTCCACCTATGATGATAAACGGAAGATCACCTGTCTGGCATGCTCGCCGCAAGAAATTGTTACACATGTTCAACAGGTGGACGAACAATTTTGCGAGAATTGGTACGGCGTATCTGCATTTGACAGCTGGATACACAGACATAAAAATGTTGATAGCCAAGGATCTTTTGTTAAAAAAAAAACACCCTGAAACAAATGTATAACGCGCTGGCGGCTTAAAATGTCAAGTAACGTCATATAGAGACGTTGACCTTTGCCCCGCACTCGGTTCGGAAGTGCAGGGAAAAGGCTGTAGATGACGTGTTTTTGTCAGATTTCAATAAAATTTCTTGTATATTTGCTTATAAAATACTTTTGCAAAAGCAGATATATTCATTTTTCTGTTGAAAATATAAATGGTGTACACGAACTTTTCTGACAAACCACATATGTATGTCTATGGAAATACATTGGTTGAATTTGCGGCATATTTTTCCACACGCTCGGTGCGCGCTTTGTCTTATACGTTATTGACTGCGATAGAAAATTGAAGCTCTTGATATGACACTTGTGTCACATCTTTTCTTGTTAATTCAGTTTTATGTCCCTTTCAAGATTATTTCAGCTCATATGAGACGGGCCAATCAATAAGTGGGGCGAAAACGGGAGAACTCTGAGAAAAACCACCCGGCACACCCGCAAGCAGAGCTTGGCTTGTCTCACATGTGCCAGAGCGGGGCTTGAACCCAAACCAGACACAGCTGTGAGATGATCAAGAGATTAAGAAACAACGCTCTTAACCGCTCGGCCACAGAGGCCGCCCTATCTGTTGTTAGTCGAAATCTCACAGCGGTCATCCTGAGACAACCAATGGGACTGAGAACAGCCAACACTTATCGATTTCATCTGCATTGTTTGTTCTCAATCGATTTGGTTGTCTGGATAACCAATGTAAAAATCTCTGTACTTGGACATGTTTTCGAATGATTGCAGCAATAAATTTCAACTGGGCCTGATCAGATTTTCATTCAGATAAAAGTGCAATATATTTCAATAAAGCAGAACTTTTTCTGTCTCACTTGACAGTAATTCAGCAATATGGGACAAAAAATTTCCCAAATTTCAAAGTAAAAACTGGAATCAGAAAACAGTAACTACATTAAAATGATGAATTGTGTGCTACATTTTCACTAAGTCTTTATGCGCTCTTCCCATTGAATCAACAGAGGACTATCAGCTAGCTATGAAGGGCAGTCAAAAAGTTTGCGGAAAAGAGCCATCATATTCTTATTTTGTAAATCAACTGAATTAAATTATTACAGTTATATAGACAAACATGATTAATACTTATACAGCAAATTTTGCTGCTCTGGCATGAATACAATGTTAACAGTGGTTGCTATGGAAACCGTACATCACGATTACCGGCCCACATTAATTTTGTTCATTTTCGCAAAAAGTCGATGTTTAATGATGTTGCATTTGATAGTTTACCGTGCTTTTTTCACCAAACTTTGTATGAGCAAAGTTCAATATGTTTGCGGTTAGCACATGACGTCATATAAGTGTGTGACGTCATTTGGGCGTAAAGCGGCCATATTGTTTAGTAGGTATAACTAAAATGTGAAGGCTTAAGTCTTAAGACATGTAATGTTATTGATGCTTTTTTTTTGAGAAGAGAAGAGAAGCCAGTACTTTCCTTATAATGCTGAGCGCCAAGCAAGGTAGCCACTGGTACCATTTTTAACGTCTTTAGTAAGACGCGGCCCGGGATCAAACACATGACCTCACACTTCGGAAGCAGACGCTCTTACCATTACACTATTGTAAATTTGGAAATTTTTGTGTGACTTTTATTTCACGAATTTTCTATTTCCGATTTATTAGCAAGTTCTTGATTTCGCGAGCGTGTGTCCAAGTATTCTATAAATATTATAGTGACATTTTATTAGCAAGAACTTTGAATTCGCGAATTAACCAATTCGCAAATATTAACGAAAATTAAGTTCTTACGAATATTTCCAAATCTACAGTATCTGGACCAGTTTTAACAAGTCTGTGAAATGTTTAACCCCTAAAACCAACTTTTTTTATATAGTAAAAGTGGGGTTTGATGGGGTATACCTATTTTTCTTATTTTTTGATCCAAAACATAGCTTATGGGTACTGGTACTCATTAGAATCGCCTTGCCGAATACGGCATGGGTAATCTTTTTTTTTTTTTTTGATTCAGTTTAACGTCCCTTTCAAGATCATTTCAGCTCACCTGACACACCCGCAAGCAGAACTTGGCTTGTCTCACATGTGGCCAGAGCGGGGCTCGAAACCACGCCAGACACAGCCGTGAGATGATCGAATGGTTAAGTGCGGTAATGAAATATCAGCACTCTTAACCACTCGGCCATGGGGGCCGCCCATGGCATGGTTAAGTTTTCGTAATGAATGTGCGGGACATAATGATTCATTGTGGACCTACTTCATTACATATCAAAAAGGCTACTGGACTGGCGCATTACATATCCAAAAGGCTACAGAACAAGCTATCACACCCAGGCCAGGCCTCGAGGTTATAAAACTTTTTTCAAGCTCAGCTCAGCTAAGCATGAAATTTCAACTGCTCATAAATGTTAAAATATATATATAGTCAAATACTGTGGTAAATTCTGGTTCAAAACTCAACAAGAAAATGTGTTTATGAAACACTATGCCCCCAACTGGTAAGTCACTTTCAAGATGTAAAAATGTCCAAAAAATGATTAATTGTAAAAAAAGTGACAAAAATTAATCTGAGGAGTATATCCCAACCACATGCATATCTTCAAAGCATGGTCACAATGTCTGCAAAGTTTCAAAAGTATCGGTATAAAATTGTAGGAGGAGTTGCGCACACAAGGTACCCTCTATCCATTCACTAAAATGCCCGAAAAAAATGACTAAGTTCAAACTGTAAAAAAAAATGACAAAATATAATCCAAGGATTATATCCAAACCACATGCATATCTTCAGACCATGCTCATAACACATGTTAAGTTTTAAATGAATTGGCATGAAACTGTAGGAGGAGTTGCACACACAAGGTACCCACTGCCCATTCACTTTCATTGTGAAAATGCCCGAAAAATGGCTAAGTTCAAATTGCGAAAAAAGTGACAAAAATTAATCTGAGGATTATATCCAAACCACATGCATATCTTCAAAGCATGGTCACAACATTTGTCAAGTTTCAAGAGAATCGGAATAAAACTGTAGGAGGAGTTGCGCACACAAGGTACCCACTATCCATTCACTTTATCAAGAATTAAAAAGGGAAATAACTATAACAGAATGGGCCCCTAGCCCCTTGAATTTACCTGAAAGAAAAAATACAGGTCCTTTTAATTTTCATATACAAACTACATACCAAATTTCAAGATCCTAGTTCTAACGGTTCCTGACCGAGTGCTCACGCATCACAGACAGACAGACTGACAGACTGACTGACTGACTGCACGGACAGACCCAAACCAATATGCCCCCTCAACTTCTTCGAAGTTGGGGGCATAAAAACTAGTAATTTATCTTGCTCATACATGTTAAAATGCCAACAACTGTTGGCATTTTAACATTTATGAGCAGGATAAATTTTAGTCTCAGCCGAGTTGAGCATGAAAAGAGTTTTATAACCTTGGGCTCAGGCTACAAGTAATACTGACAAGTGCAAATCTGGTAAGAGACACCTCACTTGAAAAAAACGACCAAAAACTTATAATTGTAATTTGGTATTGACAATTCTAGAAACCTGATCGATGAGACAGCCTTAGTCATTAGCAATTCGATGAAACTATTGTTAAGCTTTATCTAAGTTTATATCTTCATCCTGTTTATTAAACAAATGATTTCCGGCAAATTTTCCTTTAAAAATTTCCTCACGTCTGTCTAATTTCCAGTTTCATCTGCGACTGACATATAGAGACTAATGTTCTGATGATAAAAATGGATGTAGCGTTACAACAGCACATAAATATCTCTTAACACACGTTTTAAGGAAAATAACAGGCAATGAAGCCATAGAAATAACCGAAATAAGCAAGCACCTTTCTAAGCAAGCAATTTCATTGTTTACCTTGTCCCCTTGCCTACAACAGTTATGGACTGTACATTTTACAGTCGAACCTGACTGAAGATGTCTGTCTTATGCAGAGGCTATTGGCAGTGATCAAAGTAATTTACAGTCATGATTTTTAAGCCGCAGTGCAGCTCTTTGAAATATGTGACAGTTCTATTTAAGTTTGCCTGAATTTCTTCCTCATTTGTCAGGCATGACCTTTCTCAGAATCATGACCCATATTTTAAGCTAAATTGTATCATATTTCTGGCTTCACTGGTGTCATCTTTTTTCTTTCTTTTTTATGTTGTCTTGACCAAGGCATTTATGGTAACATCTAAGGAAGTAGTTGAAAGCTTCGGGCAATAAAAGCAATTCATTTTCCTTGTCTTGTGGAAGCTTAGATATTCACGCGTGTTAATAAAATCAAGAGAAAAATCTGATTAAAGGATTGAAGCTTCTGTAACTAACTGAGCGAGCGGATTCCCGAGAATTTAAGAAATTTTTTGAGTTCTACATTTGTAATTATTTTATCTTCACATCCAAATGTGCAGCCATGCATACTATTAAAGGGCCATGGATTGCTTGATTTGGGTTGGACCATAATCACACTGTAACCGCTCCAATCAAGCCAAGACTCAGAGGAGACTTATGCATGTCTCTCCATTTGCCTTGTGTGGAAGAAAACTTTCTCATGAATTATTAAGAATCACCAGGAAAACATGTCCGTGCAATGAATACCCCCTTAAACCCCACTTTTATATAGCAAAACTGGGGTATGGAGGGGTATACCTATTTTTCTTATTTTTGCTCCAAAACATAGATTGTGGGTACTCGTCAGAACCGCCTCACTGAGGCGGTTCTAACGTGTACCCACAATCTATGTTTTGAGCAAAAATAAGAAAAATATCAAAAATTTTCAGCTGAAAATTTTCAATTTTTAAAGCTAAAAAAATTTCTGTGTATTGCATGGGCAAGTTTTCGTAATGTTAAGAATTATAGGCTTCAAACACAGTTCTAACAAACATGTTGATTAGCTCAGAACTTAATGGTGATCAGCCTTTGTTCATAATTGCATGAAAGACAGCTATCAAAAGGAACAGTGTGACAAAAATGGTATTAATTTAAAGCGAAAAAGTGTCATGTAATTCGACTTTCACGTTCATGTCTAAGCATGTTCTAAAGTTAACGACCTATCTAAGGTCCTATAGGAAAGTGTTACAATAGTTTGATGCTAAAATTGTCAGAAGGGATATTCTGTCATAAACTTTTCTTTGTTTATTTACAGTTTTACTATGCCTGCAGTATATTTTTATCGGAGACATCGGATTGTGGGTACTTGTTAGAACCACCTAACATGTAACCGTAATCTATGCGTTGAGTAAAAAATCTAAAAAAATAATTAAACTGAAAAATTGCATTATGTTTCCCTTCGGTGGCTAGATCTGCAGACTACAGTTACTGTAAGTTCGAAGATTTTTGTGAATATTCGCGAGCTTATTGTTTGGCGAATTTAATGTTCTCACTGATAAAGAATCTCTATGAGCCATAAAGACTACACAAACACTTGTTCGCGAATTCAAGACATCGCAAATTATTCAGAAAAAGAAAATTCCCAAAATAAAAGTCAAGCAAAAATTTCTGAATTTACAGTATTTCCCTTGACTGTGGAACCCCCTGGATTTTTTTGATAACATTTTTCACATTTCTGGCAGCAAAATTGAGTCATGGTGACAATTCCAAATTAAGATCAAAATTATGGGATGAGGTTGCAAATTTCTGCATGTTAATTTAAATTCTAATGCACTTGAGGATGTAACGCGACGTCTGATTGGATAACGTCAAAAAATTGTGACAGTATATTATGTGATATACCATTGCTTGTGACGCTTACGTTTCATGGAAAAACAAAGCATTTTCAATGTTTATAGTTAAAAAGTGCATTAGAATAAAGACAACAATATTCAATTTTTTTTTATTTGGGGTGGTATATCGTCGTATATATCGTCAGAAATCATGTTTTACGGCTCCGATGACACAAACAAATTTCTGACTGTAAATTGGACGATATACCACCCCAAATGAAAAATCAGAATACAGTGTTCTTTAATTTAATCATATGTATCATTATTGATATTACATATGTTAATTATTGGTACCTTTTTTCATCTACGTTTTTGAGTACCTTCTCATTTCGTTTCGGTTAAGGTGCAACTAAATGGATATGATGTCAAGTAGAAATACAGTGATGCATATCACTACTGTAACTTAGTATTACATCTTGCCTCCTTTCAAATTAACTGTCATGCTGAGGTTGAGTATACATATTCTAGTAGTTGGATATGATTATTGTACATGTATCTGCTTGTGGTTTCATCATCTAAGTTACATCTAGTATTAATTGTGATACATTTGAATTTGAATTTTTACTTGTTAACTGTTTTGTTTTATATCTTGTATTACATTTGTATATATTTGTATATATGAGGGCCTCATGGAAGATTAGTTGTAATACTAAATGTTGTTACCCTCTTTAAATAACGACTTTACTTACTTACTTACTTACTTACTTACCTAATTACATTGCACAGTGCCATCTAAAAAGAGTTTAAGTTTGTCAGAATTCTTAGGTATGACAAACCATGCACTATCACAAGAACAGAGACATATTGAAACCAAACACGACATGCAGTTTCTGTAACAGGCAATTATCAGCATATGTGTTCTATGCCTTTGTCCATTTTCTGTATATATTGATTCCGTCCCAATTATTAAACTTCGCTCTAGATTCTGTGTCATCAAACTTCGCTTCACAAATAACCTCATATCAAGCAGAAGTCGCTGATGAGCGTGTCACGATTTTTTCTTTTCGAATCAGCGATCTTTATATTCTCTGGGCGTCTCTGATGACATCATTTCCAAACCAGTAAATCTTAACCTCTTATTATGATTCCAAAGTGAGGAAATTTGATTGATTGATAATTGGATGTTGTTTATGCTTGATTGGCTTAGAAGTCAGATGAGGTTTATTTAGGAGCCGCTTCCAAAAATCTGTTCCCATGCAAGGCATAGGCAAAAGTTTGTTTAGCAGAAAAAAATATTACTGTAAGTAGATAGATGCTGGAAAGTTTGGATTTGGAAATGAAAGACTTTAATCTCTTTGCAGCTCTCCAAAAAGTACTGATCAGAATGTAGCAGGACAGCTGATAGGTGCTTTTGTGGGGTGAAAAAATCGTATTTTATGAGACTGCTTCTCATTTGTCAAATAACTGGTCTACAAATGATCTAATCACAAATTAATCAATGGGGATTCTTTAACCCAGATATGAAGTAGACCAATGTAAACTAGGGTTTTTGATGCCATGATAACTGTCTTCGACAATATTTTCAGGCTGATGAATTTTTGCAGACTGCATAGCTGAACTACATGCAAGAATACGGTACAATATCATCCCCACATTTTCAAAATTTATTTTTTAAAATTTTGTTTCTAAAATTTACAGTGATGATTTACTGGAAAATACAGCCCCTTTCACTCGAGTTTGCCGTTTGAGCATTTAGGTCAATCAAGTTTGTGTGTAAATCAGGTAACTTTTTATTCTATTTTAGAACTGAAACAGTGTTCCAGGTGTCATGTGTTCTTAAAATTTATTCAGCATTTATCTTTAGGTAATGATGTCTTTTTTTCTGATAAAAACATGGTAATTGTTTGGTTAAAGCACATTTTTATTTCAAAATTCTTTGCACAACATACAGAATGCATATTAAGAACGCACATTCGAAATAGGATAGGGACAAAAGCAGAATGTTATCAATTTTAGCAGTTACCTATTGGTATCTACATGGCCAAAATTCCACTTAGTAAGATGAAAATTTAACTTGAGTTTGCTGCTGTTTTAAAGGTCATTTGGTTTGAAACTGTCACTCAAATCAGCAGATCAATCAATCAGTCCAGATGTGATTGTGGACAACATGAAAAGAAACTCAGATCTTCAAAACACCTGGTCTTCTTGTGTAATGCAAATGCTCAAACGGCAAACTCGAGTGAAAATGGCTGTAAGCTGTTTTACAATATTGCATCTTTTTCAATGATCTCTCTCACAGTTGCGAATTTAAAACTGACAAACTAAAAGCCTCTGCCCATATTAGCACATCTTGGTCAAATATTTTACACCTAAGACATTTTTTTCTCACAACTACATTACGTCTCACAGCATAGCCCGCAATCGTTAGCCTCTGTGCTCCCAGTGATAGCTTTACGACGCACCAATTTGTTCTTTGTACAGTAATCAAAGATTCTACAAAGACTATGATTTGTCCATCATTGACCGACAGTGACTCTAAATCATTAGTCGATGGCGTTTGTTTTTCGAGATAAGAATTTTTCTAATCTGACGGTAAGTAAACAGTGCATAGTTGATTGGTCTAGAGGTCTCTCATTTCCTGTCTACTGACGCTCTCGGCATCATCACTTGACCGCATCAACTAATATGATACAAAGGTCTCGATCATATAGCGTGACCTGTTCTTTACTTGTATTGCAACTGTCCAGTGGTCTTGTAAATTGATCAAATCAGATTTCTTTCTAATGATCTGGTGTTACTGCCAAGAAAGAAATGAGAAGTCACGTAGGTAATGTACATCATGGTGCAGACCCTGATCACACACCCCAGCTCACCCAAACCTTCAAACATGTACTGATTTTTACAGTAGTAGTGGTAGTAGAAAGTGGGCTTTTAACGTCTTCCCGGGCCGATCGGACTTAATCCAACTTTCCACCTCAAGGACAAGAATAATGACTTTTACATTCTCGACCAATAATAAATATGAGCCGCCGCATGGGAAAACCAACAATCTGCATATGCGAAAACAAAGACGCAGATCAGTTTTGCTACATGGATAGTTCACTTCCTTTTCTTCTGAAATCCGAAATTTCAAGCTTCTAGCTATTTTCTGTGCTGGTACAGACTGGTGTGTGTCGGACCTGTTCGGAAACCACATTGTTGGTTTTCCCACGAGGCGGATCAAATGATGATCTTGGTCTGCACTACATCATTGCCTAACTGTGCAAAGATTTACGCATCATATATGACAGTATCTACTAAACTTTTGTCACCTCAGATACCTCCTGAACCCCTGGAACCGGCTTTGATCAATCTCGTAAATTCAACTTCCAATTTCCTTCTGGTAATAATCTCACTACAATTCATTCCTGAAATTACCATTTTCTACAGACCATTTCACTCAGTTGTAATTGTCTCACATCCAAGCAATATATGCGACTTCATTTGTACATCGCCATGGCGCGAAAACTTACATGGAAATTTTCTTCAGGCGCTGTTACAGACAGCTTACGATATACAAGGGAGAAAACAATCAATTCTATTCTGAAAATAGCTTATTTAGAGATATACAGAGCTTACTTAACTTTTATTCAACAGTGGTCAACTTTGACGAACATTTCATCTATAAATTTGTATCTTCTGAGGTATCTTTTTTTATAGTTACAGTATTGGTTACTGTGACTAATTGAGCAGCAACTCAAGACCCCGTCTTCCGGGTTTCCGACTAGTGCCTGACACAAACTGGCACAGAAGATGGCTAAAAGCTTGAAATTTCAAATTTAGCAAGAAAAGGAATTTTACTATCTGTGTACCAAAAACAAAGACGCTGATCAGCTGTGCAGTGCTGATCTGCGCCTTTGTTTTTGCAGTTTTCTCATGGTGCGGCTCAGTTGGTGACAGATCAAGACATGTATAGCTCAAAACTCTAAGAGCAGTAGAGCATTGGACACCAAACTGAGACGTCCACTGGTGCCAGGTTGTGTCCTCAAGCATTAGATCCCCACAGTACTGGATAATACCATGGAATAGGTTTAATATTTATTCATATAATTCTACACACACAATTTACAGGCGTTGTCACATACAATTTACAGGGGTTGTCACATACAATTTACAGGGGTTGTCACATACAATTTACAGGGGTTGTGGTACAGGATTTGATAAAAAGCTATAAGCTTATAGACATCATCTCCTGAACCTGTTACCAAGGAATGACCTATTATAAACTGTTGACTGGGCTGTTGAACAAAAATCAAACAAAACAAGTTTAAGCGTTTCCAAAACGCTTGCGATCTCTCAGCACTAATTTCACTGTATGACCACATAATTATAAACCCAGATGACAGCTGGGTTCAACGTGAGCTTTTATACCCGAGCCAACATGCGTTATGTGGTGAGACCCAATCGAAGCTGCCTCGTCCAATCAAGTACGAAGGAAGTCGGAAGTCGGTGGTCGATTAAGCCCCACGTTCTGATCTTGATCGCAACAAAACTAAAAAATATGCTGTTCCAGAATATCAGCTGACAAAGCATTGTGACACTGACTATCCATGTGAAAAATCAAGAGGAAAAGGTGTCCTCATCAAACTGATGTTTCGAAAGTTGCAACAAGAAGCCTTCATTGTGGCATTCAGTGGCTGAGCCACTTGTTTTGTAAACCAGCAGTTGTGGATTCAATCCTTGGATGTGTTTAAAACTAAGGTTGCATCTCTTTATGGCCTTAACTGTAGAGTGGGAAATTTATTATTTAACCAACCAAATCAACCAAACCAATGTTGCAGCCGATTTCAACAAAGTCCTTTCAGATATTGAATAACATTCTCCTTTAATTATCTAATAATGCCAGAAATAACCAGGTACCAAGAAATAGAAGACTTGTCTCGAGACAATTTTTCTATGTTGGTCACAACGACAGAGAATCAAACTTGCCTGTTGAGTTACCGAAACGTTTTAGACATGTAGTAGTTTGGAAGACCTTTTTGAAAATGGCCAATTTCAGAAGAATTGACAAGACTACAGAACTTATAAAGAAAAATATGTAACTGCTACTCCGGGCCAGAAAGCAGGTATCTTAATGTTGCCTGCACTCACAGGAGCCGCGGTAAGAGAATACTGGTATTCCGAACAGGTCCATTACAAACCGGCCTGTACAGCCTAGAAGCTAAAAATTGTGGATTTAGGAAGAAGATGCATTGTACTATCCAGGATGCGAAAACAAAGGAGCTGATCAGCTGTGCAGTTGTATTTACTGCACAGCTTTGTTTTTGCATAGGCAAAAAGCCGGCTCATATAATTGTCATAAATGCCTATTGATTGGACGTCATTGGATGTTGGTGACGTTTTGTTTGGGATAAATATCTAATTTAATTGTATAAACACTGACGGGGATGCTCTAGATTCTGAGAAATGCTTCTATCATGGATTACCACATGGAATTACACAATGGAATAACATATTTATTTGTGGGCAAAGTAAGTCACCTTTACAGATTTTCTTCTAATTACCAGCAGGGCTTTAAATGTCTTCAGGGCTTTCTCCCAGGTCAGAAATAAAGCTAGGAGCTTTGTTTACATGTATTTGAGCCGCCTCATGGGAAAACCAACAATGTGGTTTCGGAACAGGTCTGACACAAACCGGCCTGTACAGCTACAGAAGCAGGCTAGAAGCTTGAAATTTTGGAGTTAAGTAGAGGAGGAATTGTACTATCCGAGCAGCGAAAACAAAAGCGCTGATCAGCTTCGCGGTTACCGCGAAGCTGATCTGCGCCTTTGTTTTCGCCTATGCAGATTGTTGGTTTTCCCATAGGGCGGCTCATTTGTTTGAATTGATGCTTAATGTCCAAGTCAACAGCTATGGTCATGTCACGATGTTGCCTCCATTTTATGGGAATCCAAAAAGTGCTTCAAATATAACCACCCAAGTAAGCCAATAGTAAGCTAACATGTATGAATGGTTTGACTTGTAACCACCTTTCCTGGGCAGGCTCAGGCCTGAGCAGCTGGAAGCTCTTGCTCAATGGACTTATGGAGCCTTGGATACATTGTGAGAAGTCAGTGGTTGAAAGCGAACATCTTCATGCTGTGTCCTTGGGCAGGGTAACATTTGAAATTTACATTTCAGATATAAGCGAAGCTTACTTGTCCACTTCATGTTACAGAATTGCTTCAAGAACACACACATGTTACAGAATTGCTTCAAGAACACACACAAGTTCAAAATTCAAATTTCATAAGGCAAAATGTGTTCCAGTTTCTTCAATGAAAAATTACTAGTAACTTCAATTTATTTTGGGAAATTGCAAAAGCAAATCTACAAAGGAAACTGTTGTACTATAAGTTGGTTTGCCTTAAGCCACTATGGATCACTATGTTGTGCACTTAAACAGAATTACAATTCCAAAGCAATGTTAAAATGTCACAGAAATGTTACTTTACAAAATGGGATAATGATCATTGATTTATTACGCTTTGGGTAGCACCAAGACAAAAAGCAGCTAAATTCTGAGACACTTTAAACCAAACACAATTCACTTTTGAACAAAAAATACTGTTCTTGTGCATAAGTCAATAAAATTTTGTGCTTAATGTTTGCAAGTCAATTTTAAGTGTTTATGTATCCTTTATAAATAATGTGTATGACATCTTTCGTAACAACGCATCATTCAAGTTTTTGCAGGACACTCATTAAACGTTGTAGTAAACCATTTCCTGGAACAGTGTCATTGCTAAAGATTGCCTCTTTGAAAAATCTATTAATCGTTTCACCTAAAATGGTCTAAAGAATCCGTTTTAACTATCAAATCACTTCTGCCGGAACTTAGAATCGTCTTTTGTGGATAGCATCAATTTGATGAAAGTGCAAAAATGTCAATGTTTCTGGGCTCAACTGTTAAATGAACAGAGTCACCAAAATCTGGCTCTATATATCTTAACATGCTTATTATTATTTAGTCATGTTCAGATGGCACCAACACTTTATGGCCGTCATACCAGGCTCTAAACTATGGGGAGTAAATGTGTGTCTTGCTTAAAGACTTTTATAATAAACAAATTTAAAAAAATCAATATGTTATATATAACAATGGCATAAATCCCACATTAGATTTAAACGATGTTAAACATTCAGGATGATATAACATGTTAAGCCTCTAGAATGATTCACATTACTTCACACAGACCATAAATTATTGCGAAAAAAAAATAATTAATTTTAAAGTCACAAACTGGTGGAGGAAGTTAGGGCTCCAATTCAGAGTCATACTGTCAATAGCTAGGCCACTAGGCCACTATTTAGTTAAATTTGTTGTTGTTCAGCAAATATATTCCATGCAAACAGTATCTAATGGAAATCAAGGTTGCATTTTTGTTTTTCCTAATGGTACATTGGAACAAGTTGTTGCATGCATGTCTTTGATAAATCATGTAATAGAATCATATGAGCCACCTCATGGGAAAACCAACAATCTGCATAGGCGAAAAAAAAAGGCGCAGATCAGCTTCGCGGTAACCGCGAAGCTGATCAGCGCCTTTGTTTTCACTACACGGATAGTACAATTTCTCTTCTTCTTAAAACCGAAATTTCAATCTTCTTGACTTTTTCTGAAACTGTACAGGCCGGTTTGTGTCGGACCTGTTCGGAAACCACATTGTTGGTTTTCTCGCGTCGCGGCTCATTTTTGTATCCTCAGATTTCATTTTAATTTCTTTTTATCTGACTTTACATCTTTTTAATTTGGTTAAACATTTCTTATCTTCTAATAGGATTGCAGAAAGATATGAGCCGCGTCATGAGAAAGCCAACAATTTGGTTTCTGAATAGACCCGACAAAAACCGAGCTGTACAAGCATAGAAGATGGCTACAGGCTTGAAATTTTGGATTTAGAAAGCTGAGGCATCTTACTATCCATGCAGAGAAAATAAGGCGAAGATCAGCTTTGCAGGTACTTCGAAGCTGATCTGCGCTTTTGTTTTCGTATATGCAAAATGTTGGTTTGCTCATGATGCAGCTCACATTCTAGTGAAAGGAATTAGTTTAGAAAGCTGGAAATGTTGCACATTTGTCTCTTGAAATTCTCGCAATCATATTAATGACGAGACTGTCTTACTTATATCAATTTGTTTCAGTTACATTTTGCTGTTTGAACCGTTTCATAAAAAAAACCCCTATCCAATCAGGATTCAGACCCAAGTCAACAAGTGTACATAGCCTCACAAAGACTTAGTGCTTTGAGATAAAATTAAGAAATGAAACTATAGGCAAACAGGTTACATATTTTGCACATTTCTTCTGGAAAACAGAATCGGATACCAACCAATAAGACGAATTTTGCCATGTCATGTTGCGCTATATTTCTGCAATTTCTGCATGCACAATATTCCAGAAAATCCTATCATTAAAGAAATTATTTAAGTCTGGATCATGCTTAAAATGCAAACTGTTTGAAAGCCAGCTCAATCATTGATGAGATGAAAGCGGGAATTATCAAGAAAATACATCATTACCATGAAGTTTTGTCAAAATCTATCAGACAGTTTATTTATATTCTTTCTCAATGGTTTAAAAATCTAAAACTGTCAATTACTTGCTGAGTTACTTCTGATAAATATCCTCAATTTACTTTCTTAACTGATTTCTATAGATATACTGAAATGTCAATTTGTAGCTTTTAACAGAATCCAAAAAATGCCAAGAATGGAGTGGTTTGCTCAATGTATGTGATATTCTACATTACAAAAACTTGTCCATGCAACGTACAGAGAATTTTTTTCAGCAGGAAAAATGGAAAATTTCACTGGAATTTATTTCAATATTTTTCTTATTTTTGCTCAAAACATAGATTGTGGGTATACTTAGACCACCTCACCCAGGCGAAAATGATGGCCACATGACCATGAACAACCATGGAATACCATGGACTACCATGGTAGTTCATGGTCATACAACCATGGAAAACCATGGTCGACCATGGACGACCATGTTTTGTTAATTGGCGGTTTTTGATGGTCGACCATGGTAGACCATGGTTTTCCATGGTTGACCATGGTCATGAGGACCATGGTTTTCCATGGTTGACCATGGTCATGAGGACCATGGTCGACCATGGTGAACCATGGTCTACCATGGTCCTTATGACCATGGTCAACCATCAAAAACCGCCAATTAACAAAACATGGTCATCCATGGTGGACCATGGTTTTCCATGGCTGTATGACCATGAACTACCATGGTAGTCCATGGTTTTCCATGGTAGTGCATGGTCATTCAACCATCTGACATCCTGAACTATTCAATGCTGGCACTTGTTTATTCTTAAAGTGTTACATTGCTATTGTGCAGACTACACAGTCTTGAAACATGAATGTAAATGATCAGTTTGAAAAAATAGCCAAGAAAACCTGGATATAATATTTTCCTCAATATAGAGCGAAAAGTCCATTTAATGTTTCAAATTCTAACTCATTCAAGCTCTCATGCCTGTTTTAGATATCTGCATGTCTGAAGATCATGCAATCAAAAATGGCTGAAAAATGGATACTCAATGGGAGCTATCTGTTGCCATAGAAACTATTCTGACTTCACAACAGATCTGTCCAAAAGCCTTTAATTTCTTCACATCAGTGATGGCACATGTGAAATATCAAGATTGTTCAACTGGCTTTATATATAGAGATATTTAACTTTGTGAATGGACATTTGGCACTGACCATGGTAGACCATGGTTGACCATGGTGGACCATGGTTGACCATGGTAAACCATGGTCTTTGACTTCATTTTATTTTTAATTTCAGTTTAAATTTACTTTAATTCAAACAAACAGTTTAAAAGTCTTATTCAAATTTATGGGTGTCAAATTAAATTAAATCATGTGCATAATTTATATTCTGTAAGATCTCTTTGTCTCTCTCTTGAATCAAAATATGAATCTTCACAATCTCACACCATGATTTGTGTGGGTGGGGAATGGGGATGCTGCAATTTAACAGAAAAGTATCAATACAAGTCACATGATCTAAAAGAAAAGATATGTTTACTTAAAATACATTTAAACATTGTAAATATCACTTACTGCATCAATCTGGAATGAAAGTAACTTCTTATCACTGAGCACCTGCTCCTTAAACTTGAAAAAAAACTCATATTGTGTATTTTTTTCTTTCCCTCCATTTTAGACAGGAAGTGATGTCATAGAGTTGCTATGAGCATGCTCAGGAAAATTTTTGACCATGGTCGACCATGGTCAACCATGGTCCACCATGGTAGTAATTTTGGTCCTCTTTTTCTACCATAGTTAACCATGGTCGACCATGGTAGACCATGGTCGACCATGGTTAGTTGAATTTTATGAGAACCGACCATAGTCAACCATGGTCGACCATGGTACAGACATAGGTATTTTCATGGTATTTGATGGTTGACCATGAAATAACATGATCAACCATCAAAAACCATGGTGACTATGGTCGACCATGGTCTCTATTTCGCCTGGGCTTTCAGGCTGTTCTAACCAGTATCCATAATCTATGATTTGGATCAAAAATAAGAAAAATAGGTATACCCCTATAAACCCCAGTTTCACTATATATAAATGTGGGGTATATATTACACAGATATGTTATCGTGATGTAAACCAAAATCATTTTTGTCATTTTATTTTACTGTCAAAAGTGCAAAATCTTTCAAAGACCATCACTCATAGCCCATGAAACATTCTATTCCTTGTTGTGAGTGAGTATATTGCATAATCTTTAGGTGGCCAAAAATTCCTGATTCATAATTAAGGAAGTCACTGGTTTCGATGACGATGACGTTCTTATGACATTTTCAATGCTTTCTATCCATTATCCAATTACAAAAGTAATCTAGTGTGCCAACGCAATGCTGGTGTTATTACGTTTTCCTGCACATTACCTTGAATTAATCTGATTTCATAAACAAAGGAACAAAAATCGTGTCATTAATCTTAGTGCCTTCACTGTTGCATGTGTTGGACTGGCAGAATTATCTTCTCCCAATATGCCCAGAGAAATGGCTTCACCATGATTATCATTTGGGTGAGTCAACTTTCATTTTTAGGGGCTCCAGTTGTGATTTTAAAAGTTTATTCCATTTTTTTACGAAATTCCTCTATAGAAGCAAAACAGAATAGTAAGCAAACAGAATAGTCCCAGATGGAACGCCGACGTCACATCTGGTACTATACTGTTTGCCTAAGTCTGCACTGTACTTTTTCGCTAGAAATTCCACTTTCAATGCAAATTTTAGATGTATAGGATGTTTTAAGTTTTACTTTAATTGATACGGATGATGTTAACATAAGATTGATATTCTTCCATTAGATTAAAACAATTTCCATGAAAAAGATGGATTAAGATGTACCATTAGGAAGAGGTTATGTAGTTGGTTTGATACCTCGGAGACTTGTAGTCTGGCCAAACCTCATGATGTACTTGCATGAACATCAGCTTAAAACCCATTATTGATGAACGGATTCACCACTCATTATCAATGGGTACTGAGTCCACATTAATTTTTCATGGGCTTCAGGTGTGATTCCAAATATTGTATTCCGTTTTTTGAGCAAATAGAATAGCCCCAGATGGGACACCGCATTCTGTGGCATCACATATGAGGCTATGCTGTTTGCCTATGTCCCACACTTATCTGAGTTAACAACACATCATACATGGAATCTAAATTTCTCAAGGCTTGGTTTAGACCCAATCACACCAAAGCATTTTCACAGCCATCCCAAAGCATTCAAGCAAAAATGCAGGGTTGGAATGTCAGCTTGGATTCTATACCATAGGGCTTTTAATTGAGCCCCAAAGCAAGAAAACCGGTCTTCTGGAATTCCTACGGGGTTTGACACAAACCGGCCTGTGCAGCTACAGAAAATGGCTATAAGCTTAAAATTTCGGATTTAGGAGGAAGAGGAACTGTTTTATCAATGTAGCAAAAACAAAGGTGCTAATCAGCTTCGCAGTTACTTTGTTTTCGCATATGCAAATTGATGGTTTTCAGCTGCGGTGGCTCTTTGTGTTGAATGTATGGATACAATATTCATCAAATTCCTGCATCCCAAAAGAGATTTGCATTTACTTTATCAAAAGAAGAAAATTGTTGTGCAAACTAAATTCTTGCGTGATTGCAAATGGTTTTAGCGAAACTTGTCATAGAATATTATTATCTTTTAATTTCAGATTGCAAGGGATCATTATCTCATATAAGGTGCAATAATTCCATTACTGGTATAGTTTAAATCAGTAACCTTCGCCTCTAGGATTGCCTTCAGCAAGGTTTGAGGTTATTTTTACGAAGCTCATTTTCAAATTAAAACAAAAATATAGGACACTATATTCACCTCCAAAATCTAAAAATGTTGCAATTTTGAAGATGCTAAAAGACTCTTTATTTGTTTGTTTGTTTGTTTGTTTGTTTGAATTGATGCTTAATGTCCCAGTCAACAGCTGTGGTCATGTCAGGATGTTGCCTCTATCTTAAGGGACTTGTATTATAATTTGAATCACCCAGATCCATGAGGTTTGCTTCTGAGGTTCAGATGCTTTGGTGTTTGCAATAAAGAAACCGGTTTTGGTTCTAAAATCAGGTTTTACCATCTGGCCCAGATTCCTTTAAAAGTGCTTTTTCAAGAACATCTACACTTTTAAATTGAAGGTTAGACCACAGGAAATTAATAACCTGATACGAATGACAGGCTTCAAAAATGTGAACCACCGCATGAGAAAACCAACAATCTGCATATGCGAAAACAAAGACGCAGATCAGCTTCGCGGTTACACCGCGAAGCTGATCAGCGCCTTTGTTTTCGCTACTCGGATAGTACAATTCCTCTTCTACTTAAATCCTAAATTTCAAGCTTCTAGCTCTTTTCTGTGCTTGTACAGGCCAGTTTGTGTCGGACCTGTTCGGAAACCACATTGTTGGTTTTCCCATGAGGCGGCTCAAATGTGTCATCCATCAATCTATGATGATATTAATTGGGAAAAATATCTTCTACAACTTGTAATAGCAGAAAATTGAGGGAAAAAAGAACTCAAACTTAGCTTTAGGCTTTTACTATTTCCATTGCAATGGCATCACAGTAGGCTTGATGCACTGACTACCAAAGCAGTTGGACAGTTTGCCTTTATTAAAGGAAAACACAATATCAAAGGCTGTGATTTTGATTCTAAAGAACTCCTCAAACCAAACAGTTTGGTGCAAGTTTTGTTAAAATCGGTCAAAGAATAAGCAAGATATCTTACACTTTTTTTGAAATTTTAGGTCATACTAAAGTTTTGCCGCCATTTTGAATTTTTAAGCTGTCATTTTGAATAGATTAATATGTAGAAAACTTTAAATAAGAAATTGTGAATAAAACCTTTATCTGAAAATATTTAAGGTGAGATAAGATCAGAATCTACAATCAGTCAAAATCAGAAAGTACTGAAACAAAATTTAACAAGAAATTGATAATTTTATTGCATAAATATTAATTATCAATTTATGACATCATAAAATCTCATGAATATTCAAGATGGCCGCCTCCTTATTTAGAAAACACCACAATATTCAAATCAACATAACCTTCTCAATTTTTATCCGATTTTTATAAAACTTGTATCAAAGTTTTTAGAACAAACAAGTAACAAAACCTTTATACCCCACTTTTATATAGCAAAACTGGGGTATGCAGGGGTATACCTATTTTTCTTATTTTTGCTCCAAAAAATAGACTGTGGGTTCTAATGTGTACCCACAATCTATGTTTTGAGCAAAAATAAGAAAAAAAATCAAAAACTTTCAGCTCAAAATTTTCATTTTTTGAAGCTAAAAAAATCTCTGTTTATTGCATGGATGTACACAGACAATTCCCTTTTTTCATAGGCTGTAATATTATTAGCAGGGTCTATCCGTCGGAACTTCCTAATCGTAACCAGAGGAAAATTTAATCTAAGATTGCAGTAAACAGGAGGCACTGACTAGAACATGTCTAGATGCTGAGTTTAATTTTTGCTGTTGAAATCAACTTCAAACCAGTATTTCTCTTGACGTACTTCAATTACAAGTTCAATTTGTCCATTTTACCAAATCCTTAGAACCTCATTTCCAAAATTGGCTATTTACTTATAAGGCTTCCGACAAGGAGAAAAATAATCCTTGAGCCAAATTAAGCAATTTTAGAACTCTAAGAAGTGAAGAAGTCGGTTAGTCCTTTCTACCATGTCAAGTATGCAAAAGAGTTGCATAACAGCACAGCTCACATGTACAAATAATTCAGAGATGCATGGTAATAAGGCTATACCAATGTTCGCATGGACAGGCGCACTAGTAGCATTTGGGATATAGTGTCTCACTGAAATAAGCACAATATTTAAAAGATTGTAGTAAAAATGACGCACCTGTGAGTAAACCCTATAAGTCGATTTTATTTGTTTAAAACGATTTCCATAAAACTTTTCAGGATCTATATCTGGTTGATAGTGTGAAAAGTCAATGATCTATGATATATAGGTCACTGTGACCTGCTTTTCAGGAGGTATAAATTGTATTGCCATAGGTTTGATTGTTTGTTTTGAGCTACATTGACACTGTCAACCATGAACCATTAATTACATGTCACAGTGATCTATATTTATTCTGGCTCTGTAACTCAATGAGGTATGAATGGGAAAATCGGTGAAGATTTTGTACAGTATTAAAACTTCCCTTTCCTCTGAAACTGACTAGCATTGTTTCAGAATAGTGCAGCAACCAGGCAATACGTGTAATTGCATGGTTCCTCTGATGATTGACTTTTGCCTGTCTGCACCAAACAAAATATTATTAACAATATCAGAGCTGCTGCATGATATATCTTACAATTTCGGCCTCGCCTCGGACAAAAACTCAGATTTGTTCAGAAAGAATAACAGGCTAAAAAAATCCTGAGCTTCAACATGAGCACAAAAATGAACCGACTGGCCAAACGCTTTAGTTTTTACAGTCATTTGTCTTCTATGGACACAAAGCCCAAATTCTTACAGTCATGTCTTTTATGGACACAAAGCCGAAAAAAGTTGGTTTTATTTCGGCAGCAGCTATTGTCTTCCTATCTTGTCATGTTGTCATGAGGAAACCTGCTTTGTACATATGCAAAAACAAATACAGTTACTGCACAGCTGATCAGTGCCTTTGTTTTTGCCTCAAAGATTGTACTATTGCTCTTCTTTTAAAATCCAAAAAAAATCCAAACCGCCAACCATTTTCATTGTACAGGCGCGTTTGCGTTAACCAGGTAAGAAACCCCAAAGACAGGTTTTCTCCTGACACAGCTCAAATTGTCACACTGTCATCCCCCATCCAGACATATTTCCTCTCCGAGATGAAAAACAATCTGGATTTCTCTGAAACAAATCCAGTTAAAGTCTCACTTCCAGGTTGAATTAAAATTTCGGATGTAAATTGTCTGATGAAATTTGATGGCATAATTGTCATGACATTTTTGGGTTTGTCATGTTGAGATAGATCTATGGCTAGGAACATCCTTGAAAACAATTTTCAGTCATGGCTTGCAATTTTGATAACCAATATTACGGGAAGCTTTAAGTGGTCTTACTCAGTAAGATTACATGGCGTCAGAAGTAGGTATTGAAGACACGACCACAAGCTCTGTATTCCTACACTCTACCAATAGGCCACAAAGCTTCCGGGAGACTCCTTAACCATTAACTCATTAATGTCCAGGGGCCCGTTGTTCAAAACTTCATCATCATCGTTAAGACCTCAACTGGTTAAGTACATGCTGACTACATAAGCAAATACACTGACATTGTTTTTGTTGATAAAATGTGAGAATCCTTTGCATGCCAAAAGATTCTCACATTTTATCAACAAAAAGTATTTGTAATATTTATGATTGAAATTTTAATGAATCGTTAAATAACAATGTCATTAAATTTGAACAACTAGCCCCAGATTTTAGAAGTACATGGATCTCCACAAAATGAGAACAAAGGTTGTTTAATTATTACTTAAAGTAACCCAATCATTATTATTGTTTTTAAACAACAAAGCATTTTTTTCTTATGGTGCAGCTCATATAAAAGCATCAATTATTGCCATCACAAGGTGGGAAGCTAATGGCGCCTTCTGGAATCATGTTCACCATTTCTTTTTCGTAAGACTACTTAAAATTGAGCAGAAAACTGATAGTTATATATTCAAATCTCTCTGTTTGGCATCCATTTCTGTCTTTGTAAGGCTAATTTCCTTTGCAATTTTCTTTTGTACTTTTCCCACACATATTAATTTCCGCAATCCCCAAGCATTACATATTGTTTGAAGGCTTCCAACATCCTCAAATTAACTTGGATTGCCCAAAGATGGTATATTTCTGGACAGTAGCCTTGTACTACTAACAATTTGGTTTACCCATGCCCGGCATTCAATGGCATAATTTCCGCCTGCTGGTACATTCTATGTCCAGTAGGTCAGGACTAGAGACCAGATTCTTTCAGTGGCTTTACATTACACACTGCATTGTCTCCAGCCTTTATATAGCATGGTATGTTTATCCTCAAAAATTGTCACATTGGCCTAAAACCTCACTTGAAAGAATGGTGAAGCCCCTCACTGACTCTACTACGATTTCCTTGTACGGATGGCCAAAGACATTCACATCTATTAACTATTTCAGGATCAAGGTGATAAAGGTTTTGTCAGCTATTAATAGCACTTTACCCTCCACAGTGTAACACTGTGATGTTCATTGGCTATTGATAGCACTTAACCCTCCAGATTGTTTCAAGTGGTGTTCATTAGCTATTAATAGCACTTTACCCTCCACATTGTTTCAAAAGGTGTTCATTAGCTATTAATAGCACTTTACCCTTCACATTGTTTCAAGTGGTGTTCATTAGCTATTAATAGCACTTTACTCTCCACATTGTACCAGAGTGGTGTTAATTAGCTATGAACAGCACTTCAACATCCACACTGAACCAGAGTTGTGTTCATTAGCTATTAAAAACACTTTACATTTCACATTGTACCAGTGGTGTTAATTAGCTATTAATAGTACTTTCCCATCCACATATTCCAGAGTGGTTTTCATTAGATACCAGAGTGGTGTTCATTAGCTATGAATAGCACTTCAACATCCACATAGACCAGAGTTGTGTTCATTAGCTATTAATAGCATTTTACCCTCCACATTGTACCAGAGAGGTGTTCATTAGCTATTAATAGCACTGTACCATCCACCCATTTAGGGATTCTATCCAAGCCTTTTTTAGCAGCACATAAAAATAAATCATGCAGCTATCAGACTCTAATCCCCCACACGAGACAGCAGCCAGTAAAATGAATGCAATCAAACAATCATTCTTACCAATGGATGTTGAGGAGTCATCATTGACAAAAGCATTAAGAAAATTGGATCATTTATGGCACTGAAATCAGCCTGAAATTCTTCCAAATTAAGTTTCTGTGATTTGTTTTCCTGCTAAAGAACAACTTTAGACGTTAATGTAATTTTGCCTGTTTTTCACAACTTGATCTTAAATTTTCAAAGTCCTGAATGAAATGTCTAGGGTGATAATACAATCCCAGATTCTTGCTCTTAAATTAGTTTAAACATTATTATTTTACTGCAATTACACACAAATAAAGCTCATGGAACTTGTTTACACATTCTTGAAGGCACAGCTGATGGGTTTATGTGGTCAAACTAATGAACCCAGGGTAAACTACCATTTATGATTGTACCTTGTCAAAGGTCAAAGAGTGCCCTTGACCTTGATATCCACATTTGTCATGAATTCTAATATTTGAAACATTAGCAATAGTCTATCATCTTAGTCCATTGCAGTTATTGAAAACATTCACTAAATGCATGAGGGAAAAGGACAAAACAGTACATAATTGGTTGGTGATTGGCTAAACATCTTTGAGCAATTTTCATGTTACAATAAGCCAAAATTGGCTAAAGTCATCAGAAAAACGTGTCTGTGAAATTTATACCCACTTTTATATAGGAAAACTGGGGTTTGCAGGGGTAAACCTTGTTTTCTTATTTTTGCTCCAAATCATAGATTGTGGGTACTCGTTAGAGGCGGTTCTGACGTGTACCCACAATCTATTTTTTGAGCAAAAATAAGAAAAATATCAAACTTTTTCCAGTGAAAATTTTCATTTTTACAACCAATGTTTTTTTCTGTAGATTACATGGGCATGTTTTCTTAATGGTGAGAGTACAAAAGTCAGTAACCCTGACAAATGAACATTATCAAATCTCAGCTCATCAAACTCAGTTCCAAAATTATGCTAGAATAGAAAATAGCTTGTCAATGACTTAATAGATTTTTATAAAGTAAAGAAGACATATTAATCCAGCCTGTCTGGGGAAGGAAATAAGAGCGGAAATAAATAGGAAGTTATCGTGACCAGTATTTGTCAACAAACTGAATTGTCATATACTTTGAGATGACCACTCATTAGAGCCGGATCAATCCTGCTCCGAGAAAGGAATGTGTTAATTTGCTATTGATACTACCTAGCATTATTGAGAAATAGAGGAACTCTTTCTGAAAAGAAAACAGAATTATAAAGTCAGTGACTGATGTGCACCGAGAAGACAATTAGCGCTAAATACCCAGCATCCATCAGCAGTACAGCCAAAAGAAATGTTCATAAAATCAGGATATTTTGTCATACAATAAGAGCTGTCTGACAGTGCACTTGACTGCTTCTGACTCTGTCAAACATTAGAGCCAACCGACTTGTGACCAAAAGCATCATGCTCATACACCTTTTTGCCTTGATGCTAAATGCAAAATCACTGAACCATGGTATCAGGGCACTGTGAAATATGCGTGCAATGGGGTTCTTAACATTGGTACCATTTTTACCAATGTTCAAGGTACCAATGGTAACCGCCATTGGTAGCAAATAATGCAGACAAAATACAGCATGGGTAAATCAACCAACGCGAAAAAAAAAATCACCTGATTCAATACGATAAGCCTGTAGTTATTTTATGAATTTCCAGTATTTGTCAACAAACTGAATTGTCATATACTTTGAGATGACCACTCATTAGAGCCAGATCAATCCTGCTCCGAGAAAGGAATGTGTTAATTTGCTATTGATACTACCTAGCATTATTGAGAAATAGAGGAACTCTTTCTCAAAAGAAAACAGCATTATTAAGTCAGTGACTGATGTGCACCGAGAGTACAGTTTGATCTGCCTCTTTGGCTTCTCAGATGACTATCACATGTCTTGGTTAACTGATAACTTGTCATACAAAAGTAACGAA
The DNA here is from genome assembly GCA_964017185.1 of Rugalucina vietnamica. Classification (NCBI taxonomy): domain Eukaryota; kingdom Metazoa; phylum Mollusca; class Bivalvia; order Lucinida; family Lucinidae; genus Rugalucina; species Rugalucina vietnamica. The sequence goes on along the minus strand of OZ024875.1, from coordinate 52,207,139 downwards.
ATCTCTGCCACTATATACACAAATTCAATTTGTCCATGGACTTAATAAGTCTTAGGAATTAAATAAAGGTTTTGTTCCGATTCTATTTGTTTCATTTTCAGCGTTGATTTTTGTGCTGCATGCATCTATGATGAGCGCGTTTGTACAATTACGTAAGTTTCGGTAATAGAGTGAGTGCTCACTCAGCTTGCGGGACCTTAATGTCTTGGTTCTGATTGTTCTTGCAGATCATAGCCTACCTTTTCACCAATCATTTCAATATAGAGCCCATATATTCAGAGGACATTCTACAGATGGGGTGTAGGAAGCGCGGTGGCCTAGTGGTAGAGCGTCAGACTCGGAATCATGAAGTCCTGGGTTGTGTCCTTGAGCAAGACACATTAACTCCCTTCAGTACTGGTTAAACCCAGGAAGCATTGGCTCCATCCCGACATGACTGAAAAATTGTTGACTGGGACATTAAACCTCAACAAAAACAAACAGATGGGAGGAGATGCACTTCTCTGAACTATTACATGTACTATTTTCAATATTTCCAATTTCTTTGACAGTACAAAAGAAAAAATAGGCAAGTTGCATGGACATGATGGACAGTTGACTGACATGTTTCTTATTTACATTCCATTGAGGAGCATCGTTATTGTTTACATTTCATTTTGGTTTACAGTTAGCAATTTCCTTTCCTAACTTCATTTGCATGTTTAGATGAACCTTTCACTCCATGCGACAATAATTCCACCATACAGTGTCCCAGTAATGACATGGTGTTGGATTAATCACAAAACAATGCGGAGTAATCACATCAACAATGAAACCAATTCGATGTCTACTGGACCTAATTTGCTTTCTAGTCCTCTGCTGGACACAATTTGCTTAGCCGTGCCTAGTTACTGGCCTGCAATCAATTCTTATTATAGTCTGGGCCTAATTTGTTGACCTCTGATGTTGGTAGACAACTCAGGGAGACAAATGCATTAATTCCCATTATAAATATGCCACCCCTCCCATGAAGATACCAACTGTTTGTTCAAATCCTTACCAGATCAAGAAGTTGGAGGTTCAAACTCAAGAGAGAGCTACCTGTTTCTCTTCTACAATATATTGGTCTGTGCTGCCCTTATATGTGACGTTCTTTTGGGTCTTGTGACGTTCTTTTGGGTCTTGTGGAGGTACAACGTTGACGTCACAAAACGTGAATGAAAGTTGACGTCACGATATTGTATGCAACGTTAATTGGATTTTTGCGCTCTCGGTCACTAGTTTCAAAACGCTGTGTAATAAGGAAAGTTTGAACTTCCTAGCAAGAGCTTTGAAATTTCTGTTTCTATAATATTTAGCCATCAATTACTTTTAAAGAAAACAGAACATGACATTATAACTTGGGTTTTACAAATCTCATATGAGGCCACCTGTTTTTGTTCTACAATATATTGGTAAATGCATCTCTAATATGAAGACACCTGTTTTTCTTCTACAATATACTGGTCAATGCATCCCACATATGAGGCCACCTGTTTTTCTTTTCTACAATATATTGTTTTTTTTTAGCCCTCATGTGAGGCCACCTGCTTTCTTCTACAATATATTGGTCTGTGCAGCCCTCATATGAGGCCATCTGTTTTTCTTCTACAATATAATGGTCAATGCAGCCCTCTTGACACCACCTGTTTTTCTTCTACAATATATTGATCTGTGCAGCCCTCATCACTCATATGAGGCCATCTGTTTTTCTTCTACAATATATTGGTCAATGCATCCCTCATATGAGGCCACCTGCTTTTCTTCTTCAACATATTGGACAATGCATTCCTCATATCATCATATGAGGCTATCTGTTTTCTTCTACAACATATTGGTCAATGCATCACTCAAATGAGGCCACCTGTATTTCTTCTACAATATATGGGTCAATGCAGCCCTCATTTGAGGCCCCCTGTTTTTCTTCTACAACATATTGGTCAATGCATTGATAATATGAGGCCACCTGAATTTCTTTTACAATATATTGGTCTGTGCAGCCCTCATGTATGAGGCCACCTGTTTTTCTTCTACAATATATTGGTCAATGCATCCCTCATATGAGGCCACCTGTTTTTCTTCTACAGTGTATTGGTCAGTGCATCCATCATATGAGGCCCCCTGACTTTCTTCAACAACATATTGTTCAATGCATTGCTAATATGAGGCCACCTGAATTTCTTTTACAATATATTGGTCTGTGCAGCCCTAATATGTGGCCACCTGTTTTTCTTCTACAATATATTGGTCTGTGCAGCCCTCATACTAGGTCACCTGTTTTTCTTCTACAATATACTGGTCAATGCATCCCTCATTTGAGGCCACCTGTTTTTCTTGTACAATATATTGTCAATGCATCTCTCATATGAGGCCACCTGTTTTTCTTCTACAATATATTGGTCTGTGCATCCCTCATATGAGGCCACCTGTTTTTCTTCTACAATATATTGGTTAATGCATTCCTTATATGATGCCACCTGTTTTTCTTCAACAATATATTGGTCTGTTTTTCTTCTACTTTCTGTTTTGTGCATATGAGGCCACCTGTTTTTCTTTTACAATATACTGGTCTGTGCAGCCCTCATATGAGGCCACCTGTTATTCTTCTACAAAATATTGGTCAATGCATCACTCATAAGAGGCCACATGTTTTTCTTCTACACTATATTGGTCAATGCATCCCTCATATGAGGCCACCTGTTTATCTTCTACAATATATTGGTCAATGTATCCCTCATAAGAGGCCACCTGTTTTTCTTCTACAATATATTGGTCAATGCAGCCCTCATATGAGGCCTCCTGTTTTTCTTCTACAATATATTGGTCAATGCATCACTCATATGAGGCCACCTGTTTTTCTTCTACAATATATTTATTGGTCAATGCATCCCTCATATGTGGCCACCTGGTTTTCTTCTCTGTGCAGCCTTCATATGAGGCCACCTTTTTTACCTTCTATAACATATTGGTCAATGCATCCCTCATATGAGGCCACCTGTTTTTCTTCTACAATATATTGGTCAATGCATCCTTCATATGAGGCCACCTTTTTTTCTTCTACAATATATTGGTCAATGTATCCCTCATAAGAGGCCACCTGTTTTTCTTCTACAATATATTGGTCAATGCAGCACTCATATGAGGCCTCCTGTTTTTCTTCTACAATATATTGGTCAATGCATCACTCATATGAGGCCACCTGTTTTTCTTCTACAATATATTTATTGGTCAATGCATCCCTCATATGTGGCCACCTGTTTTTCTTCTCTGTGCAGCCTTCATATGAGGCCACCTTTTTTACCTTCTATAATATATTGGTCAATGCATCCCTCATATGAGGCCACCTGTTTTTCTTCTACAATATATTGGTCAATGCATCCTTCATATGAGGCCACCTTTTTTTCTTCTACAATATATTGGTCAATGTATCTCTCATATGAGGCCACCTGTTTTCTTCTATAATTTATTAGTCAATGTATCCCTCATATGAGGCCACCTGTTTTCTTCTATAATATATTGGTCAATGTATCCCTCATATGAGGCCACCTGTTTTCTTCTATATTATATTGGTCAATGTATCCCTCATATGATAAGGCCACCTGTTTTCTTCTATATTATATTGGTCAATGTATCCCTCATATGAGGCCACCTGTTTTCTTCTATATTATATTGGTCAATGTATCCCTCATATGATAAGGCCACCTGTTTTCTTCTATATTATATTGGTCTATATCCAACCCTCTCCTGAAGTCTGCTGTACATGTTTATATATTGGTCTATGTAAATCATCCCTCAATGAGGTAAATTGACGTTTCTGTTGTTTCTTTTGCACATATAAATTAATTAATCTTTGTGTGTCAACATATTGGTCAGTTTTGTTATTTATTCACAACATAACAACATAAAAAATAACAACATATTTTGTCAAGTATTTCAGACAGAAACTGTCAGCCGAACTTATTATCATCTCTGGCCAGGGAATTTCCTGAGGATTTTATCTAGCAAGACTGACAGTTCACAGACAATTCCAATCGTTGATTACTCAACTTTAAACAATTTATGCTTCTTTTCTTATAATTTAATCTGTGACTCAATTTTAGCACCATTTGACAACTTGGGCAATTTTGTCTAGAGTCTCACATTAATATGAACCTCTGAAATGATTCTTAGTTTCAGAGAGGAAATGAGAATAACTCTTGACCAACGTTGTGTAAAAGTACAAAGACTGTTGAAGGTTCTATGAGGTTCCTTAATGTCTAGTCAATAGAATTGTATTTTTTAGACAAAGTTGTTTTTCCAAAAGTACTTTCTATTTGTAGAGTTAATATATTCTTTAGTCTTCAAGGCATCATAATAAGTTCTTTGATAGCTCAATTTCGATGAACATCAGTTATTTCAGAAAAAAAAATCTGATCTGATACGTCCTGTTAAGATTCCTGGCCATTGTGGATGCCAGGAGATTCTATCAGCTTATTTGAGCCGCCTCGTGGGAAAACCAACAATGTGGTTTCCGAACAGGTCCAACACAAACTGGCCTGTACAGTCACAGAAGCAGGCTACAAGCTTGAAATTTTGCAGTTAAGTAGAGGAGGAATTGTACTATCCGAGTAGCGAAAACAAAGGCGCTGATCAGCTTCGAGGTTACCGCGAAGCTGATCTGCGTCTTTGTTTTCGCATATGCAGATTGTTGGTTTTCCCATGAGGCGGCTCATTTGTTGTGTAAAACATTTTGTTTATCTAATATTTTCTATCAATTTCTTACTATCTGTCCTTTATTTTTCCTGGCATAAAAAACATGTTAATTTCTATCTGTCTGGGGGTTTTTTGTTTGTTTTTTTTTTGTTCTTCAACAGTTTTTAAAAATCTAAACAACAACAACAACAACAAAATGTCCCCGATCAAACATGGGTACTCTGTCTTTTTTAAGTCAGGATTAACATCAATCACCAACATGACAAAGCAAGCTTCAGTGCTTACCTTATAATGCTGAGTGCCATGCATGGTAGCCACTGGTACATGTACCATTTTTAACATCTTTGGTATGACACTGGCGAGATGCAAACCCACAACCACCCATTACTGATGCAGACACTCTAACCAATGAGCTAACAGAACTGGCTGATGGATGAATGTTCAATCACTTCATTTTGCTCACAAGCACCCAGACCCCCCCCCCCCCCACCCCTCCCCAAACACACACACTGCACTGTTCCAATAGTACTCATCAACTTTTCTCCGCATGAAAATTGATTTGACACGCAACATTATTAATTAGCAACATTTCTTCCAACTGTTTACAGGTTTATGAATAATTCAAATGCCGGTCTTCTTCTAATTGAGCCGCCGCACGGGTAAACAACAATCTGCATACGCGAAAACAAAGACGCAGATCAGCTTCGCGGTAACCGCGAAGCTGATCAGCGTCTTTTTTTTCGCTACATGGATAGTACACTTCCTCTACTTTTTAAATCCGAATTTACATGCTTCTAGCCTGCTTCTGTGCTTGTAAAGCCCGGTTTGTGTCGGATCTGGTCGGAACCCAAATTGTTGGTTTTCTCATGCACAGGCTCAATTAATCTATGTGACACATGTTGCCAACAGGGATGTGCGCTGCTTCAAGCATAATTTAAAAACGCATGTCAACATTTTTTAATTCTTAATTCAATGAATGTAAATCTGCTATCAAGATGTGTGCCATAATTTTTAGAGTGCAGTGTCAATGATTCATTGCAGGTTTCAGTTTTTGTTGTATCTTTTGAATGACTTTGCACAAGACATTATGAAAATCTGCCTATGCAATATACAGATTTTTTTCTTTCAGCTGTAAAAATAAGAAAATTGGAAAAATGTTGATATTTTCAATGTTTCTGCTCAAAACATAGATCTTGGGTACACCTTAGAACCGCCTCAGAGAGGCAGTTCTAATGAGTACCCTCAATCTATGTTTTGGATCAATAATAAGAAAATAGATACTTCACAAAAAGTAGCCGAGTTCAATTATCCTAACAATATGAGCCCTGATGCGAGAAAAACCGTCTTCGGGGTTTCTGACCATGTTTGTTCCAAACCTGTCTGTACAGTCAATGAAGAAGGCTAGAAGCTTGGAAATTTGGATTTAAGAAGAAAAGGGATTGTACTATCATTCTGTGTAGCGAAAACAGAGGAGCAGATCAGCTGCGCCTTTGTTTTAACAGAGGTAAATGTCTGTTTTTCTCATGATGTGGCTCATACTGTTTCTTGACAACCTATTACACATAACATTCACTGAAAACTACTCTTCAGCAAAACATGTGGCAGATTTGGGTGTGTATTTGTGGACGACGGACGGACGGACGGAGCATGGTCAGTCATCCTATAACCTCAGCTTTTGAGCATTCGGCTCAGGTGAGCTAATAATTAACTCATAATAAGAGCTGTCGCAGGACAGCGCAGTTCACCTGACTTGTTTTTTTTTTTTTATTCAGTTTAACGTCCCTTTCAAGCTTTTTCACTCATATCGATACGAATCAATCGGTAGGTGGGGCGAAAACCGGAGTACCCGGGGAAAAACCACCTGACACACCCACAAGCAGAACATGGCTTGTCTCACATATGAATTCGTGCCCTGTGCGAGGCGCGAACCCACATCGGTGAGATGATCGAATGATCAAGAGCACTGAAGTCAGCGACCTTAACCACTCAGCCACGGGGGCCGCCGATTCGCCTGACTTGTGTTTTGCCACTAAATCTATCAAAGTCTATGACCAATGACCTTTGACCTCAAGGTCACTCAGGTGGGTCCTGATGATATAGCATAAAACTTCAGACCAATATCTACGAACATGCAAAGTATCAACTTGATACATCTACATGTTCAAGACCTATATACTTATAAAAAGTTTAACCAAATTTTAACACAAAGTTTCCAAGTCCATGACCTTGACCTCAAGGTCACCCATGGTGGGCCATGATGGTACTGCATAAAACTTCAGACCAATATCTACCAACATTCAAAGTATCAACTTGATCCATCCATGTTCAAGAGATATAGACTTAAAAACTTTAACCAAAAACTTTAACACAAAATTTCTAAGTCTGTGACCTTGACCCCAGGGTGGGTCATGATGGTACTAAATGAAACTTCAGACCAATATCTATTAACATGCAAAGTATCAACTTGATCCATCAGCATGTTCATGAGATATAGACTTATAAAAACTTTAACATTTGAGCAACGCGAACACTAACAACGACGCAGACGCCGACGCTGACGCCGACGCCGGGGTGATTGCAATAGCTCTTCCTGTACTTTCGGACAGGCGAGCTAAAAAGGAGATAACTAACTCCTAATAACAAATAACTACATGTAACTCGTAATAACGAGATAACTAAGTCGTAATAAGGCCTTGTCACACATCAGTGAAAATCTCTCAAGGTAGACTTGGGTTTAATTGCAAAAAAAAAGTTTTTGTTTGTTTGATTAATTGCTTTACATCCAAGTCAACAGCAGATGCTATGATCATGTCCTGACATTAACTGTTGAAAGGGATGTAAAAGCAATAAATCAGACAAACAACCAGAGGACCAATGGTTCTGAGAGCGCTCACCTGAGTTCTGACCTTAGAGCACTTATTGACCAAGAAATAGCCTTGACCTTAAATATGCATGTGTCTGCATTAACTCCATTAGTTGTCTCTATCTATCAACTTTCAGGTCTCAGGCTGCAACAGTTTCCAACAAATTCATTGTTTTCATTTTTTCCCATGTAAAAAGTTCCCAAAATTGACCTTGCCACAAAATAGGTCAAGGCCATCCCAGGGTCATGATTTATATAAACTTTGTAGAGATCCATTCCCTGATGATCCACGCCAAGTTTCAAAATCATAGGCCTTCTGGTTCTAAAGAAGAAAATTTTTAAAGGTTTTTGCTATTTATAGCCAGTGGCCATCTTGGTCATGTGACCTTGACCATTTATATAAACTTTTGTTCTCCCTTCCTAACAATGCTCCACATAAAGTTTGGCTTTGATTAGCCAAGTGGTTTCAGAGATGTTTGAATATTATGGTCATATACATGTATACAGCCCCGAGGCAGGGGCAGACAACCCCCTGGGGACAAAATTTTTTATAAACAAATCTTCTGTCCATTTGCATACTCCCAGCAAGTTTCCCCATATTTAATTTTCTCTAATTCAAATGCATTGGCGACCTAAGTTGAGCTTGCTGTAAAATAGGTCAAGGTCATCCCAGGATCATTATTTATATAAACTTAGTAGAGCTCCATTGCCTGATGCTTCATGCCAAGTTTCAAAATCATAGGCCTTCAGGTTCTGGAGAAGAAGATTTTTATTTTATTTATTTATTTATTTATTTTTATTTTTTTTTTTGCTATTTATAGACATGGTGGCCATCTTGGTCATGTGACCTAGACCATTTATACAAAATTTTGTTCCCCCTTCCGAAGGATGCTCCACATAAAGATTGACTTTGATTGGCCTAGCGGTTTCAGAGTAGAAAATCTTTGAAATTGTGAACAATGGCTCAGGTGAGCTAAAAATTCCTTTTTGCAATAAAATGCAAGTCTAAGTTGAGAGATTTCGCTTATGTAATTAATGGTAATACTAGGTGAGCTACTAAAACTGCAAATTGTCCTTGCTGTCTTTCATAATAGGTGGGTGTAGAAGATTTAAATCATGTAGCAGTCGGAGCCAGATTCCATCAATATTCTTAATGGCTCCAGGGACAGCGCAACCTATGTTGCAAGCTGTGATAAAGTGAACATTCCAAACAATCAGATTATGATTGGACATTATGGGAAAATCGGTTTTTACATATGCACAAACAAAGACGCAGATCAGCTGTGCAGTTTGCAGTAACTGCACAGCTGATCAGTGCCTTTGTTTTCGCTCCATAGCACAAGCCCACCTCTTTGTAAGATTCTAGCAACCTTGTGTGACTCTACGGGCTCCTTTGTATAGGACCTTGTTGAAAATCTCCAAGACCCAGCTGAAATTATGATTGAACATTATGCTAGAGCAAGGTCTCTAAGACCATCAACAAATTCAATTTGAAACTGCTGCAATTTAATAATACAACAGACAGCATTGATCAAAGAGAAATTCAATTTTGAAGTCTGTAAATCTTAAAACTGAGGAAAATCATAATACCGGAAAGCAGACTGAGAATGCTCACCTGATGCCTGAGCTTTGAACAATTATTGGCCGTGAAATGACCTTGACATTCAATTCCCACATGCCTTAATTGACTCATATAATTGATTAATTGTCCATCTACTACCTTTCAGATCACAGGTTGCAAAACTTCATGAAAAGTTCATTGTTTTCGCTTATTCCATTTGAAAAATGAACTTACAAAATTTGACCTTGCATTAAAATAGGTCAATGTCACCACATGATTCAAGGAATCCTAAAACAATTTGATGTATTGGATTTGTACAAAGACAGGCATACAGTTGTGCATTCAATATCTATTTTAACCCATATCTGACGAATGGATTTTCCCATCGTCATCAATTGGGTGAGTCCACTTTCATTTTTAGGGGCGTCAGGAGTGATTTTTAAACTTTATTCAATTTTTCGATGAAAATTCACACAGAATAGCCCCAGATGGGACGCCGCGTTCTGCGGCGTCACATCTGGGGCTATTCTGTTTGCCTATGTCCCATAAAAGGGACGCCAGGCGTAAATGAGTTAAAGCTTGAATTTGTAACACAACTTTTGACAAATACCATATATTTTAAAGGGAAACACCTGTGCTGTTCTCACTGAAGCAATGTAGGCCATGATCGTTTTATTTCAAGTTAATGAAGACATCTTTTTCACTGTTTTATATCTGATGAAACAGCATTGATGGCATTTTGTCATAATAACAAATTATTTCACATTCTTGTAAATTAACATGCGCAAGAAATCCATCAAAATTTCTGTGAAAGTGTCTGAAAAATTGCACATTTAATTCCAAATTTCCATTATTTCATAATAAACTAATTGAGAAAAATGCATGTTGGAAACAGACCTGTTCAGGTTTTTACTGATTGCAATCATAACATCTAATAAAGACATTTCATTTCCAGCTTCAGAGCCAAGCAAAGTGCAAAATTTAGGTGCGTAAACCTGATGATACATAAAAAACTAGAATTGTCAGAGGATCTGACTATAGCCCCGCTTCTGAGCTTTTTGCCAGGGTGAGACAAACAATGATGGGCAACAATCCAAAGCTAGATCTTGTTAAGGTTGATGCACATAAAAAGATTGGTCAGATTCTGACAATTTGTTCTCAAGGTATTGAGCAGAAACAAAATTCTGACATCAATCAAGGGCCAAAACTCTGTCAAAAGTTTGCAAAAAATGATAGGCAACAATCCCAACCTAGATCTTGTCAATGTTGATGTGCATACAAAATGTGGTCACATTATGTCACTTCATTCTCAAGCTATTGAGCGGAAACTATATTCTGACGTCAATCAAGAGCCGTTACTCCGTCAAAATTTTGCGAAAAATGATGGGTAACAATCCCAAGCTAGATCATGTCATTGTTGCATGATGTGCATACAAAATTTGGTCAGATTCTAGTGTCTATTCGTTCTCGAGATATTGAGCAAAAGCAAAATTCTGATGCAAATCAAGGGCCATAACTCCGTCAAAATTTTGTGAAAAATGACTGGCAATAATCCCAAGCTAGATCTTGTCAATGTTGATGTGCATACAAAATTTGGTCAGATTCTATCGATTCATTTTCAAGATATTGAGCGGAAACGAAATTCTGACGTTAATCAAGGGCCGTAACTCCGTCAAAATTTTGCCAAAAATATAGGGCAACAAGCCCAAGCTAGATCTTGTCAATGTTGATGGGCTTTAAATTTTGGTCAGATTCTGTCAATTTGTTCTCAAGATATTGAGCCGAAATGAAATTCTGACATCAATCAAGTTCCGTAACTCCGTCAAAATTATACGAAAAATGACAGGCAACAATCTCAAGCTAGCTAGATCTTGTCAATGTTGATGTGCATACAAAATTTGGTCAGATTCTGTCAATTGGTTCTCAAGATATTGAGCGGAAACGAAATTCTGATGTCAATCAATGGCCGTAACTCTGTCAAAATTTTGCGAAAAATGATGGGCGACAATCCCAAGCTAGATCATGTCAATGTTGATGTGCATACAAAATTTGGTCAGATTCTGTCCATTCTGTCTCGAGTTATTGAGTGGAAATGATATTCTGACGTCAGTCAAGGGCTGTAACTCTGTCAAAATTTTGTGAAAAATGATGGGTAACAATCCCAAGCTAGATCTTGTCAATGTTGATGTGCACACAAAATTTTATCAGATTCTGTCTCTTTGTTCTCAAGATATTGAGCAGAAACGAAATTCTGAGTTCAATCAAGGGCCGTAACTCCGTCAAAATTTTGCGAAAAATGACGGGTAACAATCCCAAGCTAGATCTTGTCAATGTTGATGTGCATACAATATTTGGTCAGATTCTGTCAATTCGTTTTCGAGATATTGAGTGGAAACGAAATTCTGACGTCAATCAAGGGCCGTAACTCCATCAAAATTTTACGAAAAATGACGGGTAACAATCCAAAGCTAGATCTTGTCAATGTTAATGTGCACACAAAATTTGGTCAGATTCTGTCAATTTGTTCTCAAGATATTGAGCGGAAACGAAATTCTGATGTCAATATAGGGCCATCCAAGGGCAATAACTCTTCTGCAAATTTGGGGAAACTGACATGCATTGAGATATATTAGTAGATATTGCCAATATTGATGCATATGCCAAATACGGTTAAAGTCTAACAACTGGTTCTCAAGTTATGAGTGGTAACAGAATTATGGACAGAATTACGGAAGGACAGAATAACGGAACTACGGAAGGACAGGGTGAATCCAGTATAGCCCCACTTTTTCAAAGCGGGGCTATAAATATAAAAAATGAGTGTCTGTACAGACTTAAAGCCAAGGTTTGGCTGTCGAGACTTTTTCTGCATGCAGGGCCCTTTCTCAGGATAATTCTAAGAGTTGTGTCGAGGAGAAAAAAAAATACTGCTTTACAGTCCCCACACATCACGAAAACATGCCCGTGTAATGTATACCCCCTGAACCCCACTTTTATATAGCAAAACTGGGGTATGCAGGGGTATACCTATTTTCCTTATTTTTGCTCTAAAACATAGATTGTGGGTACACGTTAGAACCGCCTCGGCGAGGCGGTTCTAACGTGTACCTACAATCTATGTTTTGAGCAAAAATAAGAAAAATATCGAAATTTTTCTGATGAAATTTTCATTTTTTTACAACTAAAAAAAACCTCTGTATATTGCATGGGCGTGTTTTCGTAATAAAGAACATCTTCACTATTCTCAGTAGATCAATTTTTCTCTTTTGGTCTTAATGTGTATTATATGGGAGTAAAAGAAGATTGAACTTGGCCGTAAATCTGTAAGGAACTTGTGAGGAATCGCCAGTTAATGACACTATTGGTGACAATCTTGGCTAGTTATATTACCATATGTAATTAGAGATTAGTAACTGGCTTCTTTAGGTGGTCATTTCTCTCCCATACAGACAAACATCAAGCTGTGAGCTAGAGCTGTGATCAGCTGTGTAGGAGAAATATTTTACCAGAGGAATTAGCATAATTTCAAATGATAGCACCATAAATGAATGAGAGTTCAATTTTGGAAAATTTGACAATCAGGCCATATGGTAAGACACAAAGAACCCCGAGTCTTGAATGTGATATCACCTCTCCCGAATTTCAGATGATGCTTATAAACCGATCACTAATCATTTGTAACCATCTACCCCCGAAGCAAAGGGATATCAGGGACTGACTTTTTATCCAACAAACCCTTGCTATACTGACTGAGTAAACTCCACATTACAAGGCAGTTATTAAATGGTAAAAACCTTGATAAGCCCCCCCCCCCCCCCCCACCCCAGTCTATTATGCTTTCATTACACTGTCACATTATGGGGACAATACAAAGGTACCCCCCACTCTGGGTGGGGGCAGAGGGCTTAGAAATGACATGTGCACGACAACAAAGGTATCATCTCCCTTAAAATGTTAATGGGACATTAACAACTGAACTAAACAAAACGTTCATGTATCAGAACTGGTAGCTGGTAATGTGCTACTTGTTTGCAACAAATTGTGGAATCCGTCGGCAGAAAAGTCTGTATCGGGAAACCAAATATGGACATAAAGCTGAAGATCAGTCGCGATGAGGAAAATGTTCCGATTTATTGAATGATATGCTTCTAAATGGATCAGATTTCATCCATCAATTACCATAAACCAGGATCAGAATTCTGATATATTTCTTTGACTCTTTGTTGACTTTTTTGCATTAAGCATCATAAGCTACAGTGTGCGCCACTGTGTACCGGTATACTACTAAACAAATCAAGAGCGTTCTCAAATTACAAACTAAATGGTACAAAAATATGTGTCAAAAATGGAAGAAAGAAACAATTATTACTGTCATGTGAAATGCATGTCTAGATTATGGCAATAGATTTTGTTTCACCAACCCCTTTTGTAGTAGCATGGTGATTGGATGACTTGGAATCTTCCTGCCTCCTCCTAAATTTTGTTATATATTCTATCCTAATTATAAGATTCATAGTTCTTCAAGATGATTTTATTTCTGACCATTCCTTGGTGCATCAGGAAACACCCCCACATACCCCACTTTTATATGAGCCGCGACGCCAGAAAACCGGTCTTCGGGGTTTCCGACCAGGTCCGACACAAACCGGCCTGTACAGTCTCAGAAGCAGGCTAGAAGCTTGAAATTTTGGATTTAAGAAGAAGAGAAATAGTACTATCCGTGTAGCGAAAACAAAGGCGCTGATCAGCTTCGCGGTTACCGCGAAGCTGATCTGCGCCTTTGTTTTCGCATAGGCAAAAATCCCGTTTTCTCACGATGCGGCTCATATAGTAAAAGTGAGGTTTACAGGGGTATACCTATTTTTCTTATTTTTGATCCAAAACATAAGATTGTGGGTACTCACAATCAATGTTTTGAGCAAAAATAATGAAAATATCGAACTTTTTCCAATGAAATTTTCAATTTTTACAGCTGAAAAAAATCTCTGTATTTGCATGGACAATTTTTTTCGTAATAGGTACTTTTATCTGGCTCTTTCCTACTTTTGTGATGTTAATGACCTCAGTTCAAAACTGTGATTCTCAATCAAAGTCTTATGACTGGTTGTACGCCAATTACCTTTCAGCTTCGCACCACAGTCTGTGCTTATGCACCATTTTTTCGAAAAATCCTATGTGTGCGCTTATTAGAGCATGTGCCTAATTTGAACAAATACAATTAAGTTTTATTTATGTGCACTGGTGATGCTGTTCACAGCATGTCCTAGACATTATAATATAAGAATCTTACATGAGTGTCAGGTATGGATAGACAAATCTGTCCCGAGGGTCACATTTTGGCATCACGAGGCTCACTGAGTGATGCCAAATTGTGACCCGAGGAACAGATTTGTCTATCCATACCTGACATGAATGATGGATTCTTTTTCTTGCTCACCTTAATGCAGCGAAGATTGATTTTTATACTATTTACCTAGAAAAATGATAAAATCGCGGCGTCCGCCATTTTGATTTTAAACATTTTGACGTCATTGTGACATGTGCGCTTATATACAACCAGTGTTTAAAATGAATATTTGAATGCAGGGTGCGACCGGGGTAAGATAACGAGGGTGAGATAAGAATTTCTCACATGGGGTAAAATGTAGGATTTCTCTATCTGGTGTGCATGAATAAACGTTATCAACATATGCAGCTTAACTTTTGCTCAGATGTATATACTACCATCCTTCAAATGGCCAATCAAACAATTTGACAATTTTCTTTATTTGCTTATCAGGGTGATGAGTTCAAAACCATTTTATAGATCTCCTGATGCAGTTCATTCTCACATTCCCAATTGGAATAAATCTGCCTTTACCACTGATGAATTCCTCAATAATCATTATGAGAAAATCTGCTTGCCCCATATGAAAACAGCAACAGAAAAAAAGTCATCAAGCCTGTTTGCAATCCACTGCCTATAACCAAAACAACAACAGTTACTGCCAAACTAGAGGCAGCACAGCCTGATTTGTGTCAAACATTCAGAAGACCAATTTTCTTGCTTGCCAAAATGCTCCATTGATGAAGTGTCCAAGATGTAAATGAGCCCTGTAATGAAAAAAAAAAACAAAAAAACAGTAATGTGGTTTCCAAACAAGTTCGACACAAACCGAGCCGTACATGCACAGAAGATTTCAAGAGGCTAGAAATTTTGGATTAAGAAAGCCGAGGAATTGTACTATCCATATTGCGAAAACAAAGGCCTGATCAGCTTTTGCAATTACTTGCGAAGCTGATCTGCCCTTTGTTTTTGCAGATTTTCTCATAACTCAGCTCTTATAAGTGAAGCAGCAAAGCAGAAAGAAAGGCTCTTCTGACAACCTGTGAAGCCAAGCTATAAATAGCCAAACATCTATTTTTAGACTTACAGAAGAGGCAGGGGTCATCTCCAAAATATAAATCCTAAAATTCCAAGAATAAGTACTCCTTGTGGTACATGTATAGATTTTGATATGATTTTGCTCTCTATTATGACTTTCTCTAGACTTTCTGATCAACGGCCCTAGCGAAATCAATTTAGTCGTAACTGCGCTGATCTATCTTGCAACAGACGGCAACAAGTCACAAAGGAGTCAATCATAAGACACTTCATTATACATTCACAATAGTTACGCTACTTCCCACTTCGGACATAATATTGTCTCAATGCTGGGAAATCTTTCCTTGGGGCAAATTGTTTATGCCCAGACTAAAACAAAAACTTGTAACATCAGGCAAACATGTTCATGCTGTGAATACGCCCCTAAACCCCACTTTTATCTAGTAAAACTGGGGTTTGCAGGGGTATACCATTTTCCTTATTTCTGATCCAATACCTAGTTGTGGGTACTCGTTAGAACCACCTCGGCGAGGCAGTTCTAACGCGTACCCACAATCTATGTTTTGAGCAAAAATAAGAAAAATATCAAATTTTTTTCAGTGAAATTTTCATTTTTACAACCAAAAATTTTTTCTGTATATTGCATCCATATGGGCGTTTTCGTAATGAGACAATGGGGATGGGCGGCCTTTGTGCAAAATGAAAGCAGATTTCTCAAGGCTGGAAATAGTCAGAAGTTAGTGACTTTTGTCCCTTTATGTTCCATTCCTAGAATATGAAATGATACAATCTACATCTCAAAGACATGTGTTATATTGGGGACGAACCGGCTAGTCTAATATTGTTGTTCGTAACATTAATGTTTTTGCTCAAAGAGAGCAAGAATTTTTTCTTTGTATTTTTCTGCTTCAGACTAGAAAACAAACAAACTGCAAACTTTGACAATATTACAATTTAATGAATTTCTCTTTGACCTTCAAATGGTTTTGAAAGCATTGACATTTTATTCCCTCAAGTACCCTGAAAAAAAGTAAAAGGTCTTTCACACCATAACAGAACAAAAACTACGAAAAAACGAATGAATGAAGGCAATCAGAAGACTAGCCAGTGAATTAAGAGTGATGAGCTCTTCATAACGGCCACATAAACAATCAAGAAAATGTGTCTTTGGGGTTTCGGACCAGGTCTAACACAAAGCGGCATGTACAGACACAGAAGACGCCTTGAAGCTTGAAATTTTGGATTTAGCAAGAAGAGGGATTGTACTATCCGTGAAGTGAAAACAAAGGCACTGATCAGCTGTGACGTTACTGCACAGCTGATCTGCGGCTTTGTTTTTTGCATTTGTAAAAATCTGTTCTTATCATGATGGGTACTGTAAACAGTCATCAAAGGACCTTTAACTGTCTAGCTTCATTTCAATTTGTCTAGCTTCTATTGTTGATGCAGAAAATAAATGAGAAACTGCCTAATCACTGTCTACAGAAATAATTCTGTGAAAAAAAAACAAAGCCTTTAGATATCTGAGGACTGTTGCCAAAACAACACATCAACATAATACTGTACACTGTAGGTTCGAAAATTTTCACATGATTCTTTATGTTTCCTGAATTTTCCATTACCAAATCACATGTATTTGTGATTTCTTTGTTTTGTATTATTGAATTGATGCTTTACGTCCCAGTCAACAGCAATGGTCATGTCGGGACGTTGCACTTTTACCCAACATTAGGATGTCATGACACTCAAAATGTGCTTCATAAATATAACCACCAAACTAAGCCAATAAGGCTTATATGTATGGACCGTTGTTCTTGAATTCTCAAGCAAGCAGATAGATACATGTAGACTATAAGTATAAAACGTATAGCATGTCTTCATAATAAATGCATACTTTTGGTGCAGATTCCAAAGCTTTCTTCTTGATTACATATCTAACGGGCTGCACTGTTCACCAAATGGCATTCCCTTTACTGTTACTGGACCTTTTCATTACGAAAACTTGCCCATGCAATATACAGAGATTTTTTTAGCTTTAAAATTTGAAAATTTTCAGCTGAAAATTTTTGATGTTTTTATTTTTGCTCCAAACATAGATTGTGGGTACACGTTAGAACCGCCTCGGCGAGGCGGTTCTAATGAGTACCCACAATCTATGTTTTGGAGCAAAAATAAGAAAAATAGGTATACCCCTGCAAACCCCAGTTTTGCTATGTAAAAGTGGGGTATAAGGGGGTATATATTACACGGACATGTTTTCCTGATGTTAATATTTGGTGTGCACTTTTGTATTATATTTTGTAATGATCAGCATTGAAAATGCGTCACTGTCACCATAGTGTCACATGATAAATTAGTGAAATCAACACTTTTCTACAAACCAACTTAGAAATCTGATAATATAATTAGCTCCCTTTATGACGAAATAAGGAAATGCCTCTGAGTTTTAGTCAAGCCCAGTGATAATATTATATTAACATGTTTTCAGGGGGTGCATCCAGGATATCAAAATTCAAACCCAACAAGGGTTTGAATATCTAGCTGTCTGATAAAAGATTTAAAAGTGCATTTCAAAGTACATGACTGTTCTTTCCTCGAATATCTTAAATCATTTTTTTACTACATTGAAGCTAGTGTGTATAATGGAACAAAATCATGTAACAATTTCAAAGCACAATTTTCCAAGATGGATGCAATTTTGGAATTGAGGTCTGAAAATCAGGATACAGTACAAGAGCATCATTACAAATTACACACAAGTGAATAATTACAATAGATTCTTCTTTCTGGGGGAATCTCTTTTAAAGCAAAGAATTCTTTCACATCAAAGATATATCTTGTTTTGCTATGAAATACAATCATTCATCATAGTCAACACAACCATCAAGGGACATAACTCAATCCATAGAATCTTCACAAAGAATCTGGGAAATAGCTATTGTGAGTTAAGGTTTAATACCAATATGATAAATGCGATAAAGTGAGGCTTGTTAGCATTTTTAACAAACAATAATTGATAACTGAGTTAAATCTATCATTTTGTGCCCTGTATCATAGATTATAATCCAGAATTTTTGTTTTACTTTTACATTGCCTTTGCTAAATACTCAAAATCAAAGGTGATGCTCAGGCTATACACAAAAGACAAGATATGTAGGCTTCATAAAAATTTTATAAGACTAATGAGACGAGCAATTCTGCTTGCTGGACAGATACAGCGTTAGATTGTTTATGTTGTTTATATATGTATCTTGCAATACCCCCCCCACCCCCCATCCTCCCCTTGACCCTTGCTGACTGTATTTAGGACAGCCCATGAGTCCTGAAATGCTCATCTGACCTGAGGTTGATTGACCTTGGTGTAAAATAGTTCAAGGTCAGCCCAGGGTTATAATTTATACAGAGCTCCATTCCCCAATGGTTCATGCTAAGTTTATAAATTACTAGTGGACGACAGACACCAAATGGACCGACACCAGACAATGCATAAACTGTAAGCTCACCTGGTAAGCCTGATGGCTGAGGTGAGCTAAATATAAATTAAGATCATATAGACCTTTCTTTAGGCATGTTGCAAGTCTTGTTGTTCCTGCACCTAAAAACTCATCGAGTCATTATGCATTGTACTGGAAAAGTGCATTCTGAGGAATATTATAGCAACATTTTTCACAACATTTTGTCTTCCAATAGATGAGCCAAGTCATGAGAAAACCGGATTTTTGCCTATGCGAAAACAAAGGCGCGGATCAGCTGTGCAGTAACTGCACAGCCGATCAGCGCCTTTGTTTTCGCTACACGGATAGTGCAATTTCTCCTCTACGTATATTTAAAATTTCAAGATTCCAGCTCTTTTCTGTGACTCTACAGACCGGTTTGTGTCAGACTTTGGTCAGAAACCCCGCAGACTGGTTCTCTCTCATCACATCTCAGATATTGGGAACCAATATGATGATGTTTTACGGCCAATTAGAGTTGTTTGACTGATTCTGAGAGGCTGTCTGGCTCTTTACAAAGAATGACAAACAGAGGCATTAAGTTTTGTTATGCCACATTACCCAAACCATTGTTTGATATTTGTATGGGGAATTCATAAGAGAATAACACACCAATAATCAGTCTGTGTTTTTCTTGAATTTAGTAATATATAATTGGTTTTAGTATGTTTTGGTGTCTGTGGCATTTAACAGTCTAGAGGTGTGGCTTATGACAACCAAAAATGAATGATAAAAGCAATAGACAAAAGCTTTGGGCCTGAAAATGCACCAGTCATTTGTAACCACTGCCCCCGCCCCTCCCCCCTCCTCACCTACTTGCAAAGGTGGGGGATAGCCAGGCTAAAGTGTGGGGTAATTACTTTTTTTATTGTCCCGCAGTGGAGTGGAAATGATAGGGTTTTGACATAAGGGTCCTTATACCCAAGGGAGATGGCTGGGCAAAGAGCAATGTTTTCACCTCCTGTCTGTCCCCTGTGGGTGGGGCTTATGGCAGGCCTGCCCTTCCCTGAAGGGTGGGAGGGGAGGCAGTGATTATAAATGACTGGTGCATAAGGTCTCTTTGACACACAGATGGAATTCCTAACAAGCAAATACAGTTCAAATTCCTTTCAATGAGCCTCACTGTGTTTTATGTTATATTAGCTCACAAAATGATTATTTTATGTCTACCACTACCCCTATGTAATACCATTGTCTGTTTCTTTGGACCCCAGAGATGACACCTGAGGTGATGATATGAAAATGATTTGACTCAGTATATGAAGATAGATGATTTGACTCAGTATATGAAGATAGATAAAGTCCACAGTCATTCCATTCTCTGAAAAAGTGCAAAGAACCCACCTTTGCCAATACTTTCATATAGAATGATCAGTTTTGCCTAAAACTGAATAGATCTACATGCAGTCCATCCATCACAGAACTAACAGGTGTACTGGATAATAATCCTGATTCTAATCTGTTGAATTCAGAACCACTATGAACATCACTTCTACCATATCTCTAGAACACCATGTACCAATTTATGTATCTGCAAGGAAGATCTGTAGGTGTCAATCATAATAGGCAGATTTTCTCCATAACTGCCACTAAAGATACAAGTATCATAGTTTTCATAATTTGCCCAAATATTTTCAACTTATTATTTAGCAGGGTGCCATATAGGAGTCCAATTTTCCGTCCATCTGTTCGTTCGTGCGTCCGTCAACATTTACGTCGAAGTTTGGTTTTCTCTTCATCAGTGAGAGCTAAGAGTCTGAAACCTTGCATAGTAATTGTCCTTGACATAACCTTCAAGCACACACCTTGACCCAGTGTCCTTGACCTATATTTCACGGACCATTGATTTTGTTAATTTTTACGTCAAAGTTTCGTTTTCTCTGCATCAGTGATAGCTGTGAGTGTGAAACCTTGCATAATAATTGACCTTGACATACCCTTCAAGCATGCACCTTGACCCAGTTGCCTTGACCTATATTTCATGGTCCATTGACTTTGTTAATCTTTACCTCAAAGTTTCATTTTCTCTGCATCAGTGATAGCTGCGAGTGTGAAACCTTGCAATGTAATTTTCCTTGACATACCCTACAGTCACACACCTTGACCCAGTGCCCTTGACCTATATTTCATGGTCCATTGACTTTGTTAATTTTTACACTACATCAGTAATAGCTGCAAGAGTGAAACCTTGCATATATAGTAATTGTCCTTGACATACCCTTCAAGCATGCACCTTGACCAGCTGACCCTGACCTATATTTCATGGTCCATCGACTTTGTTAATTTTTACATCGAAGTTTGTTTTTCTGCACCAGTCATAGCTGTGAATGTGAAAGCTTGCATAGTAATCGTCCTTGGCGTGCTCTTCAAGCATGCTTCTTGACCCAGTACCCTTGACCTATATTTCATGGTCCATTGACTTTGTTAATTTGTAGGTCAAAGATTGGTTTTCTCTGCACCTGTGATAGCTGTGAGTGTGAGACCTTGCATAGTAAATGTCCTTGACATATCCTTTCAGAACACACCTTGACCTGGTGCCCTTGACCTATATTTCACGGCATGACTGTATGATATCATAATGGTAGGGTATCAGATGTAAAGAATGCTTAAGATAACAAAACAAAATATGCTTTGGGTTCTGAATTTATGGTAAATACAGAAGGTATTATCTTGGCTATGAACTTTATGCTCAATATTTTTGGAATAAAAGAGATTTCTGTTATCATTTTAACAGCACTAAAAAGAGGCACTACAGTGTGAAATGCCAGTAAAAATTTCTCACTTTATGAGAAATCCAGGTGTGAAAGAAAGTTATTACAGTTGCAAAACAATAGGTGGTTCATGCTGTTGTTCTGTTTTGATACAAATAAGCCGTCTCATGAGAAAACCAACAATGTGGTTTCCGAACAGGTCCGACACAAATCAGGCTGTACAGTAACAGAAGACAGCTAGAAGTTTGAAATTTCAGATTTAAGAAGAAGAGGAAGTGTACTATCCGTGTAGCGAAAACAAAGGCGCTGATCAGCTTCGCGGTTACCGCGAAGCTGATCTGCGTCTTTGTTTTCGCATGTGCAGATTGTTGGTTTTCTCATGAGGCAGCTCAAATAGTTGGGATAATGAGGTTGCAGGTCATGCTGCTCTGCTGTTGAAGCCTGAAAACATGTTTTACATCTGCCTTGCACCTGTCTCAGAATTACTGGGTTTCAAGCCCTTGTTCTTGTTCAACTTAAATTTTGGTTTCAGATTGCAGGTAATTCCTTTCTGTCATGTATGTGGCGACCACAATTATTATGGTTGGTTAAGGTACCCGAATGGCCATCTTTTTAGAAATAGCTGCTCCATCAGCCATCAGTCTTTGATTGCACTAGAAGACAGATAAAATCATCGATTATCTCCCTTGTCCATTCAAAATTAATTTTGTCTTTAAAACTTTATCTGCAGACTGATTTTCAAAATTTTGCAGGTCCTATTAATTAGGACAAACTAAGATCAAGATTTTGACAGAAAAATAATTTTCCTATTGTCCTCCACACAAACATTTTCCGCGAAAAAAAGGCAAGGTTTTAAACTATACTCAGAGGAAAAAGTTTAGCCTCAGTAACTTTGACAAGCCCAATTACTAGAGTACCCTGCTACTTGCCTTAGATGGCCCCCATTATTACATTTGCAAAGGCAGTTTCTTTCTTATTTTGAAAAGAAACACCACCAGTTGTCCATTTCCACAGAGTTATTGGCCTTTTTCGTTACACAATCATTTTTGTAATTACCCGATAAATGATAAAATCAGCACTTTCATTAATAGCGCTTTCTGATAGAGGTTGTTGATAGTGACAATTAAAAATCCGAAAAAATCTTTTCAAAAGTCAACCACAGTCTTGAGAAATAACATGTCAAATATTCATTATTTTGAGATTACCTCCCTTTCATTTACAATAAGAATGAAAATCGGCATATGCACTCTGGCAAAACCACATGTGATATTTCAAATGTTTTTGTTGGAAATGTTAGGTTTTATTTACAGCTTTAAGACTGGTAATTTCAATCCCAAACTATCAAGCGGTTTTGAAGCTATAGCGATTTAAACAGTCCCAATGGGGTTTTACATGTATTTTCACTGACTGAACTTTTGCCGGTGAGCATAGTAGCTATAACACTCCCTGGACATTGTTTATTTCACAGCTCAAGACAATAAGGCATACATATAACACTCCCTGGACATTGTTTATTTCACATCTCAAGACAATAAGGCGTACATATAACACTCCCTGGACATTGTTTATTTCACAGCTCAAGACAATAAGGCGTACATATAACACTCCCTGGACATTGTTTATTTCACAGCTCAAGACAATAAGGCGTACATATAACACTCCCTGGACACTGTTTATTTCACAGCTCAAGACAATAAGGCATACATATAACACTCCCTGGACATTGTTTATTTCACAGCTCAAGACAATAAGGCGTACATATAACACTCCCTGGACATTGTTTATTTCACAGCTCAAGACAATAAGGCATACATATAACACTCCCTGGACATTGTTTATTTCACAGCTCAAGACAATAAGGCGTACATATAACACTCCCTGGACATTGTTTATTTCACAGCTCAAGACAATAAGGCGTACATATAACACTCCCTGGACATTGTTTATTTCACAGCTAAAGACAATAAGTTGTACATATAACACTCCCTGGACATTGTTAATTTCACAGCGCAAGACAATAAGGTGTACATATTTGTCCTTGCAGTCTCACAATTTCAAGATCTACAGATCTACTTATGTAGACAATGCAATCTGTATAATAAAAACTGCACTGCTAGGGTCCCCTGTCATTCTGATATATTGTTTTATCTGTCTTCTAGTGCAAGAAAATAATTCCCAGAGCAATGCCATCTTTAAACAGTTCAGTGAAAATCTGTGAACAAAGCAAGTCCCAAGATGAAAGTTATTCCTTCAGAAACTGTTGGAAATATCAATCAAGTCTTACATTATGCACTTTGGGCATGAAACAGATGATCAAGTGAGCCATCTCTTGAGAAAACCAACAATGTGGTTTTTGAACAGGTCCCACAAAGATCAAGTTGTATAGTCACAGAAGCAGGCTTGAAGCTTGAAATTTTGGATTTATGAAGAAGAAGAAGCTTACTATCAGAGTAGCGAAATCAAAAGGCGCTTGCGAAGCTGATCTGCGCCTTTGGTTTCGCATATGCAGATGGTTGGTTTTCTCATGAGGCAGCTCAAATGTGCTTTGTGTGTCAAAAACTCATCATACTGTTTTGCTCAGCTATACAAAGGGACAAGTTGAAACTGAGTGGCCTAGCCCAGTCAAAATTTGAACTTGACCCGGAGTGGTACCACTGCTTTTTTTACAGACTGTATAAGCTGATATGCAATAGTTTCACTTAAATTGATGAAAGTCAAAGATCGTCAATGAAAATAAAATTACAATAAGTGGAATAATTATTTATTGATTGTGTCATGTAATATGTAAGATGGACTTTAACAGTGTTATGTAAAAGGTTTTTACAGTGGTATGTAAAAGGTTTTTACAGTGGTATGTAAAAGGTTTTTACAGTGGTATGTAAACGGCTTTTACAGTGGTATGTAAAAGGTTTTTACAGTGGTATGTAAACGGCTTTTACAGTGTTAATGTAAAAGGTTTTTACAGTGGTATGTAAACGGCTTTTACAGTGGTATGTAAAAGGTTTTTACAGTGGTATGTAAACGGCTTTTACAGTGTTAATGTAAAAGGTTTTTACAGTGTTATATAAAAGGTTTTTACAGTGTTATGTAAAAGGTTTTTACAGTGTTATGTAAAAGGTTTTTACAGTGGTATGTAAAAGGTTTTTACAGTGGTATGTAAAAGGTTTTTACAGTGGTATGTAAAAGGTTTTTACAGTGGTATGTAAACGGCTTTTACAGTGGTATGTAAAAGGTTTTTACAGTGGTATGTAAACGGCTTTTACAGTGTTAATGTAAAAGGTTTTTACAGTGGTATGTAAACGGCTTTTACAGTGGTATGTAAAAGGTTTTTACAGTGGTATGTAAACGGCTTTTACAGTGTTAATGTAAAAGGTTTTTACAGTGTTATATAAAAGGTTTTTACAGTGTTATGTAAAAGGTTTTTACAGTGTTATGTAAAAGGTTTTTACAGTGGTATGTAAACGGCTTTTACAGTGGTATGTAAAAGGTTTTTACAGTGGTATGTAAACGGCTTTTACAGTGGTATGTAAAAGGTTTTTACAGTGGTATGTAAACGGCTTTTACAGTGTTATGTAAAAGGTTTTTACAGTGGTATGTAAACGGCTTTTACAGTGGTATGTAAAAGGTTTTTACAGTGGTATGTAAAAGGTTTTTACAGTGGTATGTAAACGGCTTTTACAGTGGTATGTAAAAGGTTTTTACAGTGGTATGTAAACGGCTTTTACAGTGTTAATGTAAAAGGTTTTTACAGTGTTATATAAAAGGTTTTTACAGTGTTATGTAAAAGGTTTTTACAGTGTTATGTAAAAGGTTTTTACAGTGTTATGACGCAGTCTGAAAGACAAGCGGAGTAAAACTGTGACAAACTGTTCTATTATATATATTATGAGCAGTCACAGGAGTGTTTGTTTGCTTCAAGGAGCTAACATTGTTTCCATGATCTTCATATCACATGATAGCAACATGGAGTAAACAGGGTTAAGACATCATGTAACCATAGTAAACCATCTTGTGTATAACTTTGGTAGGAATCTGCCCAATGTGTCTACACTACTTGAGCCCCTATCTCACTGAAATGCGACAACTGCAGACTAGTTCGCGACATAGATTATATTAAGGATATAAAAACGCAACTTTCATGTTGCATTCTTATTGAATGGCAATTTATGCGACAATTTCGCAAATTTTGGCCTAATTTTGCAAATATCTTACGACTGTCGCAAAATAGTCATGAGACACTTGACTACACTTAATTGCGAGACATTCGTGAGAGTGTCTCACAAAGTTCTCCACTTGTAGTTTAGTTTCCTTTTTACTCATACCAGATAGTCGCGAATTGTTTGCATGTTTCTCAAGAATGTCCTGAGACTGTTGTAGGACATTCATATGACATTCATACAAGTGTCCCAAAATTGTCGCATTGTAAATTTGCAAAAACTTATGAACTACTTCTGAACAATGCCATAATTATTACACGATAGTTCAATTTCCTATAAGACAATGCAACCAGGGACATGACCAGAAATAGCAGAGTCTTATAACCCTTTGTTTGAAGAGTTTCATTTCTGTTTCTGACACTCTAGTGTCCTATGGTAGACAATCAGTTATGGCAATTTGATACATGTCAGAAGAAAACCAACAATATGGTTTCTGAACAGATCTGACACAAACCAAGCTGTACAAGCACAGAAGATGGCTGGAGGCTGGAAATTTTGGTTTTAGAAAGTAGAGGAATTGCACTATCCATGTAGCGAAAACAATCTAAGACGCTGACCAGATTCCCAGTTACTGCGAAGTTTCTTCATTATATCAAAACGCCAGCTGATTAACTTGGCTAATGTTGACAAATACTCGTGACGAAGCTAGTCAATGTCTTAGACAAGGCAGGCAAAAGACATAATCCAAAAGTAGAAATATTGATGGCAAAATTAATGTTTATATTTATGTCCAATTCATGATATTTGTGCTTCTTCTTTTGCACAATTTTAAAAATCTTCATCACAAACAAAA
This sequence comes from Rugalucina vietnamica, assembly GCA_964017185.1. NCBI lineage: Eukaryota > Metazoa > Mollusca > Bivalvia > Lucinida > Lucinidae > Rugalucina > Rugalucina vietnamica. Next base: position 52,180,426 of record OZ024875.1, on the reverse strand, counting down.
GTGCTTATCATGAGGGAAAAAATTTAAGCAGTCCGGATCCGTTAGTCATTCCATATACACCCTTCTGCACAAGCAACAAAATCTCTCTGATTTCCAGAAAAACAGGAGTTCATTAAAGGTAATAAAATAGTGATTAAACAGTGGCATACTGTGGCTTTACAATAACTTGTTAATTACCCTGCAGATAAGCGGCAGATGGTCAGTAAGACATGTACTATATGTTACCACTTCCTGATTGCAATAAGATGCACAATATAACTGTGCAACTGTGCCATAAAGAAAAAGCATCTTCCAGTTTTTGTCAGCATATTCTTGCTCAACTAAACTGAGCCTCAAATGTTTTCCTTCTCTATTTAAGGGATTGCTTATTTATTTAATCACAAAAATCAAAGAGTTAATGTTAAAATGAATCTTTTGCATTGGAACATTTATGAAGCAATGAGAAGTTCGTTCATTATTCTTTTTTTTTTGATAATCATAATGAAAAAACAAATGGTTCATTGAACTCGATATTTGGGCCCTTTTGTTGTGCCCAAAATGTAGTTTGTCATATGGACTTGTTGCTAAAGTAATATAAAAGTTTAAGCTGGCCCTTCTTTGGTCATTATTATTTTTTTTTATTCTTTTTTTTTATTCTCGTTTATTTTTTGATATTCAGGCTTTTGATGTATGAAGGCTGTCATGTGAGCTCATTGCGAATATTACGTATGCATACAATGTCAGTACTCGACAAACATGTGTACGTGCACTCACAGCCCCTAAGTAATAGTTAAGAATTTCATTTAGAAAAATCCATGTGCCTATGAAAATTGTGCATGCAGTAAAATTTCATGTAGCATTCATGCATATTTCTTCACACTGATAAAAACACGCATAGCAAGTGTTTTTTTTTCCCCAATCTTGTTCTTCACAGCATGACATGTAAAAATTTGGTACATTTGTTTTAAAACTACTAAGGAAGATCTTTACCACTTCTTCATGCATTGGGTAAATTCATACTGGTCAGTTATATACCCACATTCACATATACAAATAATATGAATAGTGAGAAAACAAACAATTTGCATAGGCGAAAACAAAGCCACAGATCATCTGTGCACTAACTACACAGCGGATCAGCATCTTTGTTTTCGCTGCACGGATAGTATAATCCTTCTTCGTTTTAAATCCAAAATTTCAAGGTTCTAGCCTGCTTCTGTGACTGTACAGGCTGGTTTGTGTCAGACCTGGTCAGAACCCAAATTGTTGGTTTTCTCACGCACAGGCTCATATGTGAATCTTTGGTACCAATTTTCTTCAATGTGACACTAAATACAAGATCTGCACTGATAGGATATGCAAATTCATCACATGTTAAACTTTAAAATCGAGAGTAAAATACAATCCCCAAAAGTATTGAACAGATGTCACATTTCCTAAATGTCACATATAAATGTGACATATTGATACCTACTTTTCATGTTTGTGTGAACTTTGATAGAAGTGAAATAGCTGTTCAACAAATCACAACCCGCCCGTTCTACCAAAGAAATAAGTTTTTATTTTAATTTTTGTTTGATATTCATGCTAATTGTTTTTATGCTCAAAATTTCATTTTTGCATGGGGATTGTCAAAACTTAGCCGATCCCAGCTGTGTACATACTTGGAAAAATGCCCCCTCCCTCCCCCCCACCCGCCCCCCACACACACACAAAGTTTGTTTTTTTATTCACACAATTATCATTGTTTCAGAGTGATGTTGAATTTTCTGGATAAGAGATTGATTCTTATGTTAATGAATTCCTTGTCTTTCTCAGCCATCTTTGAGTAATAAAATAATCAGTCTCAACTGGTTGGGGTCCAGTGCCTGCTGTGTTAATGAAGTGTTGGTCCAATTATTCAATTAAGCTGAAGGAGGACCAAAAATGGTCCTCTTTTGTGTGCTTATTCGCCTGAGTGTATACATCTTTTGCAGCATTAGAACTCCATTGTTATAGACAAATTTATTTGTATTTCATGGTGATTCCAGTAATAAGGTGAATGTTTGAAAAATCTAGGACTTTAATGACAACTTCGATAGATCTTAACGCCAATATTTCAGTCTTGAGACAGATAAATTGAACAAAAGTGAAAATCCTTGCTTTTGCCAGTATTCTTGTCTAGTATTACTGGTGCAATCTGGTGTCAGTGGGGGCAATATATAGACAAAGCATCCTAAAATGAACAAGCGCAGTCACACATTAGCATATAAGACAAAAGCTCCCTGGGCGTATGAAAAATCTCAGCACGATAAGATTTTGGATGTAAAAAAAAACTAGAATTGTCAGAGAATCTGACTATAGCCCCGCTTCTCAGCTTTTTTTGCAGGGTGAAAAAAAACAATGACAGGTAACTATCACAGGCTATCACAAGCTAGATCTCATCAATATTGATGCTCATACAAAATTTGGTCTGATTATGTCAATTCGTTCTCTGTCAAAATTTTGCGAAAAATGACGGTAATAATCCAAAGCTAGATCTTGTCAATGATGATGTGCATACAAAATTTAGACGGATTCTGTCAATTCGTTCTGAAGATACTGAGCGGAAACAAAATTCTGAAGTCAATCAAGGGCTGTTAACTCCATCAAAATTTTGTGAAAAATGACGGGTAACAATCCCAAGCCAGATCTTGTCAATGTTGATATGCATACAAAATTTGGTTGGATTCTGTCAATTCGTTCTCAAGATATTGAGCAGAAACGAAATTCTGACGTTAATTAAGGGCCATAACTCTGTCAAAATTTAACAAAAACTGAAGGGTATTACAATCCCAAGCTAGATCTTGTCAATGTTGATGTGCATACAAAATTTGGTCGGATTCTGTCAATGCGTTCTCAAGATATTGAGCGGAAACGAAATTCTGACGTCAATTAAGGGCCGTAACTCCGTCAAAATTTTGCGAAAAATGACGGGTAACAATCTCAAGCTAGATCTTGTCAATGATGATGTGCATACAAAATTTGGTCCGATTCTGTCAATTTGTTCTCAAGATATTGAGCGGAAACGAAATTCTGACGTCAATCAAGGGCCATAACTCCGTCAAAATTTTGCGAAAAATGACGGGCAACAATCCCAAGCTAGATCTTGTCAATGTTGATGTGCATACAAAATTTGGTCGGGTTCTGTCAATTTGTTCTCAAGATATTGAGCGGAAACGAAATTCTGATGTCAATCAAGGGCCGTAACTCCGTCAAAATTTTGCAAATAATAACAGGTAACAATCCCAAGCTAGATCATGTCAATGTTGATGTGCATACAAAATTTGGTCGGATTCTGTCAATGCGTTCTCAAGATATTGAGCGGAAACGAAATTCTGACGTTAATCAAGGGCCATAACTCCGTCAAAATTTTGCGAAAAATGACGGGTAACAATCCCAAGCTAGATCCTGTCAATGATGATGTGCATACAAAATTTGGTCCGATTCTGTCAATTCGTTCTCAAGATATTGAGCGGAAACGAAATTCTGACGTCAATCAAGGGCCATAACTCCGTCAAAATTTTGCGAAAAATGACGGGTAACAATCCCAAGCAAGATCTTGTCAATGATGATATGCATACAAAATTTGGTCCGATTCTGTCAATTTATTCTCAAGATATTGAGCGGAAACGAAATTCTGACGTCAATCAAGGGCCATAACTCTGTCAAAATTTTGCGATAAACAATGGGTAACAATCCCAAGCTAGATCTTGTCAATGTTGATGTGCATACAAAATTTGGTCAGATTCTGTCAATTCGTTCTCAAGATATTGAGCGGAAACGAAATTCTGACATCAATCAAGGGCCATAACTCCGTCAAAATTTTGCGAAAAATGACGGGTAACAATCCCAAGCTAGATCTTGTCAATGTTGATGTGCATACAAAATTTGGTCAGATTCTGTCGAGCCATTCTCAAGATAATGAATGGAAACAAAAATGTCGGAAGGACGGAAGGACAGAAGGACGGAATAACAGAATAACGGAACTACGGAAGGACAGGGTGAATCCAGTATAGCCCCCACTTTTTCAAAGCGGGGCTATAAAAAGTATTTTTTTTTTTTTCCTAAACTTTAATTAGCAGTCACACATACGAGGGGAAAGCAAAAAGTTTGTGGACTTTCTTAATAACTTTTATAATTGACATCCGATTGTTTTCGTATTTTCACAAGTGTAATATTGGTCTATTGTCGACATTCATGTAAAATGTTGTTTGTCGAATCTTATTTTTGATTGGTCAATTTACATCGACAAACACGTGGGGTTTGCTACCCCGGAGCACGCCGTAAAATCTCTGTTTACGTGTTTATAAATATAAAAATATTTTAAAAAATGTCATTTCTAAATCTCCTTAAATTATGGAAATACTGATAATGATGTAATTCGGCTTAAAATGTGAAATTGCAGTTCTCGCATTCGAAAGACAACGCTACAGCGACACTTTTTGAAAGACAAGTCTAAGCAAAAAATTAGTAAAAATGACGTTACTGGTAAATGGCGGAAACTTGCACATCGATAAAAATTGTGCGAGACTTCCGAATAAAACCTACAGAAACGTCCGATTTGTTACAAACAGCTAGAGACACATCAGAACTGAAGCATACAACAGTGTTCAATGATGTGCAAAGTGTTAGTCACAACGAAATAGCTGTTAAAAACAACAAGTAAGCACAAAAATCTACGCGAACAACTTTAACGTCATGGCATGCCCCGTATAATCCTAGCGTCTGTCGCAGAAATTGTCATAAAAACTAAATTTTTCTTGCGATTTGCCTTAAACCTTCTACTGTAATCCTTCATGGATGGGGAATAAATATATGAAAATTTGCTTGAAGTCGAATGAGAAATAATGTTTTTATAGGGACTTTTGACTCGGCCAGCGTATACAGAAAACCCGTTGGCAAATGACGTTAACGTCTTCAACTCAGGCGTGCTCCGGGTAGCGCTAACACGCATCAAACAAATTGCCATAGAAACGACGTTTATCAAGCGATTTGTCTGAACTTTTCTATGCTTGTTTGTATTAAATTGATCGCAAACATTCGGTAATTTCAGAGAAATCACATATGTACTTTTGATTTTGTTGACAGAGTCCACGAACTTTTTGCTTTCCCCTCGTAAGTGTGTGACTCGGGCGTGTGCTAGACGCATAAAAAATCTCAACAATCTGAAAATTATGGAGTATGTTTATGTTACGCCCCGAACACGTAAAGCACACACTACAGGTGCATATCATGTTCAACGTACATCTCATACACCCTGAGCTTTGAATTTCATGCTCGGTTGAGGGATGCTGTGACACTGCACAAGCAGACTTGCATTGCTCTACCTGAGTTGACAATAGTGACTGCCTAAGACACAAAAGTACATCTCAAGACTGATAATGATGGAATAGGAGTGACTACTGTCTGAGAACAGATTGATCAATTAGCAATAAATTATATGCTAGTAATAAACTGTAAATAGACCTCTTTGTAAAGGAAACTATATCACCATTGATGAATTATTTAGTGGCAGAAAATATCACCCAATTTATTCTGTAATTGAATTAATGTTCCAATATGAATGCATATTTGGTTATTGATGACTAAACATTCCAGGAAAATAACCTGAACTTGTTAATAAGAAATGAAAGAATCAATCATAGATGACCATAAAGGTTATAACAGAAACACTAACACTTATAGGGGTCAGAGAAACTGCTGGGAGAATAAATTGAAATCATTCATCATGTTAACAGAGGAATATAATTGAGCCGCCTCATGGGAAAACCAACAATCTGCATAGGGGAAAACAAAGACGCAGATCAGCTTCGCGGTTACCGCGAAGCTGATCAGCACCTTTGTTTTCGCTACTCGGATAGTACAATTCCTCTTCTACTTAAATCCAAAATTTCAAGCTTCTGGCTCTTTTCTGTGACTGTACAGCCTGATTTGTGTCGGACCTCTTTGGAAACCACATTGTTGGTTTTCCCACGAGGCGGCTCATATATTCAGCCTTGCCCATTTTATCATTCCTCCAAAGCACATAGAAACAGTGCATTAATTTGAAAGTTTGTATTAATTTACTACAAAGTGTCATCATTAGTGTAAGAGGGCATTCACTTGACAATGGGAGCAAAAAACCCAATCTTAGACTATTTTTATCGCACCTGCTTATAGCAGGGTGCGATATAGGAGTTCAAATTTCCGTCCGTCCGTACGTTCGTTCATCCGTTCATTCGTCTGTCTGTCAACATTTCCGTCGAAGTTTAGTTTTCTCGTCATCAGTGATAGCTGCGAGTCTGAAACCTTGCATAGTTATTGTCCTTGACATACACTTCAAGCACGCACCTTGACCCAGTACCCTTGGCCTATATTTTACGGTCCACTGACTTTGAAAATTTTTACGTCGAAGTTTGGTTTTCTCGACATCACTGATAGCTGCGAGTCTGAAACCTAAGACTGCATAGTAATTGTCCTTGACATACACTTCAAGCACGCACCTTGACCCAGTACCCTTGACCTATATTTCACGGTCCACCGACTTTGAAAATTTTTATGTCAAAGTTTGGTTTTCTCGACATCAGTGATAGCTGCGAGCCTGAAACCTTGCAAAGTAATTGTCCCTGACATACCTTTCAAGCACGCACCTTGACCGCTGACCTTGACCTCTATTTCACGGTCTACTGACTTTGAAATTTTTTACATCGAAGTTTGGTTTTCTCGACATCAATGATAGCTGCGAGGGTGAAACCTCGCATAGTAATTGTCCTTGACATACCATTCAATTGTCCTTGACATACCATTCAAGCAAGCACCTTGATCCGCTGACCTTGCCATATATTTCATGGTCCATTGACTTTGTTGATTTTTACGTCAAAGTTTTGTTTTCTTTGCATCAGTAATAGCTGCAAGCGTGAAACCTTGCATAGTAATTGTCCTTGACATACCCTTCAAGCATGCACCTTGACCCGCTGACCTTGAACTATATTTCACGGTCCACTGACTTTGTTAATTTTTATGTCGAAGTTTGTTTTTTTCTGCATCATTGATAGCTGCGAGTGTGAAAGCTTGCATAGTAAATGTCCTTAACATACCCTTTCAGAACACACCTAAACCTGGTGCTCTCGACCTATATTTCACGTTTTAAGTTATTTGGCCCGGTGCAGGTGCGATATCGACCTCCGCGGCATTCTTGTTATCACACCTGCTTATAGCAGGGTGTGATATAGGAGTCCTAATTTCTGTCCATCCGTTCATCCGTCCGTCCGTCAACATTTACGTCGAAGATTGGTTTTCTCTACATCAGTGAGAGCTAGGAGTGTGAAACCTTGCATAGTACTTGTCCTTGGCATACCCTTCAAGCACGCACCTTGACCCAGTGCCACTGACCTATATTTCACGGTCCATTGACTTTGTTAATTTTTACGTTGAAGTTTCATTTTCTCTGCATCAGTGATTGCTGCGAGTGTGAAACCTTGCATAGTAATTGTCCTTGACATACCCTGCGAGTACGCACCTTGACCCAGTGCCCTTGATGGCTTGACCTATATTTCATGTTCCATTGACTCTGTTCATTTTTACGTCGAAGTTTCGTTTTCTCTGCATCAGTGATAGCTGGGAGTGTGAAACCTTGCATAGTAATTGTCCTTGACATACCCTTCAAGCACGCACCTTGACCCACTGACCTTGACCTATATTTCATGGTCCATTAACTTTGTTAATTTTTATGTCAAAGTTTCGTTTTTTCTGCATCAGTCATAGCTGTGAGTGTGAAAGCTTGCATAGTAAATGTACTTGACAAACCTTTTCAGAATACACCTTGACCTGGTGCCCTTGACCTATACTTCACGTTTTTAGTTATTTTGCACCATGCAGGATCGACCTCCGCGGCGATGGTGGGTAAAACCCAACCACAGATTAATAGCAATTTACATTTTGGCCTATTATAGATTTCTCAAGGTTACTGCACAGATGGGGCTAATTTGAGACACAGTTCTGCATGCTTGAAAGCTTGGTTAAAGCATTTTAATGTAAGAGAGAAGTAAAAATATTTTGTGTGACTCAACTGCGCATTAAGTTACAGAATCAACAACCAAGAACTAGCAACACTGCTAATTACAACAGAAATTACGAAGTTAATTAGGAAAGTAATTTACAAAAATACTTTGTTTAAACATTTTTGCCAAAACTTGTTGACTTGTATAGCTCAATAATGATAGAAAATCAGAAGTAGGAATCTTATCCATCAGGAAAACATGTCAGTGCAATGAATACCCCCTTTTAACCCCACTTTTATATAGCAAAAGTGGGGTATGCAGGGTATACCTATTTTTCTTATTTTTGCTCCAAAACTTAGCGTGTACCCACAATCTATGTTTTGAGCAAAAATAAGAAAAATATCAAAATTTTTCCTCTGAAAATTATCGATTTTTGACCTGAAAAAATTACTGTATATCATATGGGCATGTTTTCGTAATGCATCTGATTCAGAACTAATAGAATTCCATTAGGAAAACATGCCATGCAATGCAATGAATGCTGAAAAAATAGAATTTTCAGTTGATTTTTTTTCTCCTTAATTTTGCTTAAAACAAAGAGGTGATGGTGAGGTGGTTCTAACGAGTACCCACACCCTATATTTTAAAGCAAAAATAAGAAAAAAATGTATACCCCTGTATACCCCAGTTTTGCAATATAAAATGGGGTGTATTATTAAAGGGGGTTTACATTTCACAGACATGCTACCCTGAAGATGGAATTCTAAATCAATTGATACCTGGAAGAGTAAACATAAATAAGTAGATTTATTTGATTTTTGGAGGAGGCAAGTGCTCATGCCAATAATCAGTATTATGGTCAATTACTGAGAGAAGGCCAGGTCAGACCACCTTGATTGTTCCATGCCAAAACCACCTGATAAATGAGCCATGTCATGAGAAAACCGGATTTTTGACTATGCGAAAACAAAGGCGCAGATCAGCTGTGCAGTAACTGCACAGCTGATCAGCACCTTTGTTTTCCCTACACATATAGTACAATTCTTCTTCTCCTTAAATCCCAAATTTCAAGCTTCTAGCCTTTTTCTGTGACTGTATCGGCCCCTTTGCGTCGGACCTTGTCAGAAACCCCAAAGACCTGTTTTCTTGCGTCACGGCTCAAAATAAGCATATAGCAGAAAGTAATTTTTGAGCATCATCCTGCAAGACAAAACCATTTATTTCTCCATCTGTAAAAAGCAAAAATGGAGTTGCTTATCATATGAAGCTGATAATGTCCTTTGCTTTTGCTATATTGATATTTATTTCTTTGCACTAACCATAGATCTAATATTCCAAGCCATTTTCTGTAGTTGTACACCCTGGTTTGTGTCTGAAATGGTTGGAAACCAGATGAAGCACGCTTTTCACATGACCAGGGTTATTTTAAGGCAGTAGCATTATTTGAGCTCCCTTGTGGGAATACCAACAATGTGGTTTCCGAACAGGTCCGACACAAATCAGGCTGTTCAGTCACAGAAGCAGGCTAGAGGCTGGAAATTTTGGATTTAGAAAGTAGAGGGATTGTACTATCCGTGTAGCGAAAACAAAGGCGCTGATCAGCTTCGCGGTTACTGCGAAGCTGATCTGCGCCTTTGTTTTCGCATATGCAGGTTGTTGGTTTTACCATGGGGTGGCTCATTTATAGCATGTTCTGACATTTACTGAACATGCAGTAAACCACTTTGAATCATCTGGAAGAGGCAATCACTTCAATAAGATATGGCATACTTAACCAACTTAAGTCAGAAATAGATCATACAGTTGTTAAAGAGAGGTCCATAGCAATTCAACATTGACCAAAATTCCACAGACTTCTATTATTTTTATGGTTACAAGAAAACATATTACACAGTATTGCTGGCTGACTGGGCCCGGTTGTTCAAAATTAACGACATCGTTATTTAACGATTTGTTAAAATTTCAAACATGAATATTACAAATACATGTACAATGTTATTTTTTGTTGATAAAATGTGAGAATCCTTTGCAATGCAAAGGATTCTCACATTTTTTCAACAAAAAATAACAGTGTATTTGTTACTTTAGGTGATATTTGCTTAACAATTTTATGTCTTAACGATATCGTTAAGCTAACGATGCTTTGAACAACTGGGCCCTTGTTTTCTAAAGTTTACTGCTTTTGGTGCCATTTAAAAAGTCACATTATTTTCGTCTTCATTTTATTGTAATCATGCATTTAGATGTTTGAGAAAATTTAATACATAGCAAAATTCAAATTGAATTTTGCTGTAACAATCTATCTATCCTCTAGTACTGCCTACTCCCTAGCAAGCATTTTTGAAATGAGGAAATTGTGACATCAATTTGGTATAATATTATCTTTTAAGCTTTTTGAAACAATTTGAAAGGGAATAAATTTTCCTTGTTAAAAGGTACGCTTGGCTAGTCTGTATATACCAATATTTGTCCGTGTGTTGTGGTTTTTCGTAGGTTTGTGGAGTTTTTCAGTAACTCGATGGGTCGCATCGGTCATGAACACTTCCTCGCTACGGTGGATTTCAAGCTTTCGTACTTGGTCGGTCCTAGGACAAAGTTCCGGGTTTTAGCATTATCCGTCCAGAATGCCAACTAAATGTTTAACGTTAGATCCAAGTACGTCATTCTTCCCACAAGTCCTAATAAAAACGGCGGCTAGCAAGTCTGGTTTCCGTCTTCAATTGATTTAATTTATTATGCAAGAAGTGTATAAAAACATTGCGACTGGAACCAGGCCCCTGGATGTCAAAGGGAAACCCCACAGATTAAAGGAAAAGCCCAACAGATTGAGAAGAAATCCTCATTCCGTTTCAATTGCTTGACGCTGTCGCGCCAAGCAACAAAATCAGCAGATAAAGGAAACAAAGTCGTACAAAACTACCAAGCTAAGTTTGAGTTCTGTTCCAAAACCATAAGTTCTGATGCTGTTTACAATTTTTCACTTGCTGAAATGTTTACCACTATTGAAAGGTAAGGTTGTTTATAAACATCATGATTAAAAGAAATTGCTTTGAGTTGTTTGAAGATGGCAAAAGAAAGAATTGCTTTGAGCTTATAGGAGCAACACAGGCCTGCTCTCATCATTTTTAATATCAAACAAGAAAAAATATTTAAGCTTCAGGAAAACATGTCCATGCAATAAATACCCCATTAAACCCCACTTTCATATTTGCAGGGGCATACCTATTTTTTCTTATTTTCCTACATTGTGGGTATGCGTTAGAACCGCCTCCTCGAGGCGGTTCTAACATGTACCCACAATGTATGTTTTGAGCCAAAATATTAACAAAATAAAAAAAAAAATCAATGAAATTTTCAATTTTTGCTCCTGAAAAATATCTTTATATATATTGCATGGGCAAGTTTTCGTAATGTTAAGCTTCAGGCAAACATGGAAAGTGCAGCTGCAGCATTATCTGGATCATTATGACAGTTTGTCCACCACTTTGACAGATTTAAAAGGGTTCTAGCAATCTTAATCAGGAAAACATGTCCATGCAATGAATACCCCTTTAAACCCGATATGTTTACCTGAGAAAATTCTGCATGCAAATGTACCAATGTTTTCGAAAATTGAGCTCAAATGTGCTGCCACCTCAGGTCATTGAACTATTCTAATAGTCTAGATTTTGAACTCAGATGGATCAAAGTCTATTAAGCAGCACATGATAGGCTGTAAGCTAATTAAAAGGGATAACTATTATTCAATCCTAATGCAACACCACTATAACACATCCAAGGTTTAATCTATCTAAGGTCAAAAGTGAAGATCAAGCTTTTCCTCTTATTTTGATACATATTACTCACTGATGTGATAAAAGACATCTACTTTATTAAGGACCCTGGGGACTTTATTCTTTGGCACATAAATATAATTCTGTCTTATATCATATATAGTGGTGTGATAAGCCATAAACATTAATAGGCGGCCCCCCGTGGCCGAGTGGTTAAGAGCGCTGATATTTCATTACCGCACTTAACCATTCGATCATCTCACCGCTGTGTCTGGTGTGGGTTCGAGCCCCGCTCTGGCCATATGTGAGACAAGCCAAGTTCTGCTTGCGGGTGTGTCAGGTGTTTTTTCTCGGGGTTCTCCCGTTTGCCCCCCACCTACTGATTGGCCCGTCTCATATGAGCTGAAATAATCTTGAAAGGGACGTTAAACTGAATAAAAAAAAAAAAAAAAATAAAAAAATAAACATTAATATAGCTACAAAAAAGGTGTTACATGTATATGGATTCTTTCCTTCTAATTTTGATAACAAATAGATGGCATTTTTTTTTGGCTCTCCGACTCTGACTTGCTATTTTTTCACAACCACTGTGGCATCACATCTGATGCTGTTTTGCAAAAAAGAAATAACATAAAAAGGTGTGGAATGGGTAGATGGACGACCTAACAATATTTAATTAGATCTACATATCATGGGAGGAATATTTTTCACCGTGTCAGACTGAAAATAGTATTTTTTTCTTCGAATCTCATCAGCTAATAAGATTAAGCCATAAAGTCTGTGTTATCATCCTTCTAATGGTGAGCTTAATTTACAATACCAAACGTGTCATCCGAATCCTTGTATTTGTGTATTCTGACCAGGTCCTATACAATCACAAAACATGGATTGTGTTTTAAAAATTCTAAATTGAGAAGTAGAGAGGTTGTAATATCTCAACGAAGGTGCTCACCAATTCAGCTGATCGAATGTATGGTTACATGTGGTTGTTTTTTTTAACGTATCCAATGAAAAAGGTTTTTTTCATGATGCTAACCATATATCTTTACATTAATAGATTACAAATAATGGAAATGGAATTATTTTTTTTCAGTCTGTTTATGACACTGAATCAAGAGAACAAACAATGACCTATCTTCAAAGAGTTAAAAGGCTCAGGGAGATGTTGCTATCCAGTTCAGTTGTAATTTCATTGTCTTGGAGGTCAGTCTAGTCCAGACTGAGGAGAATGTAGGTCTTATACTGGGTACAGATGTACGAAGCTCGTTCTGGTGAAACAATAACTCTGAGGAGGTCAATATTTAGCATGGCCAAATAGCAATTTAAAACACTATGAAAAATTGATAAATAGCACTGTAATGTAGGTCAAGGTCATTCAATAAAATTAGGTCAAGGCCATCAGATAAAAATAGGCCAAGGTCATTAGCTCAAAGTTCATGCTTCAAAATATAATGCATGGTTTTATAATTAAACATTTCTAATATTCAAAAGTTATAATGGTTTATATATAGTGCAAGAATAATGTCAATAATTCTTCATAATAATTTTCTTAGAAACAAATTGCATTTCGCCACTACCTATGCATCTTAAAGCCAAGTTCTAGTATGTTTCAGCCATTAACATGAAACTAGTATATTTTTTCTTAAACTTGTTGATTGGTGAATAACAACAGTTTTGTTCTTCATGCTGAAATAACTTGTTTTTGTTAGGCTGTTATCTATATTATTAGGTAATTCATCATAAACGTCACCTGTTATCCTATCTGTTTGATGCTTGAAACCACCGAGGCAGACAGGTATAAACTGAGCCGCGACACGAGAAAAACGGTCTTTGGGGTTTCCGACCAGGTCTGACACAAACGGGACTGTACAGTCACAGAAAAAGGCTAGAAGCTTGAGATTTTGGATTTAGGAGGAAGAGGAATTGTACTATCCAAGTAGCGAAAACAAAGGCGCTGACCAGCTTCGCGGTTACCGCGAAGCTGGTCTGCGCCTTTGTTTCCGCCTAGGTGAAAATCCGCGGCTCAACTGTACTACTTTCTGAGAAAGTCTTCTAGACTAAAAATTGGATCAATACCGTACATAGCTTGTATTATGGACACCTAAAACAAGTAAATTCATCTAGGGTCCCTGCGTTTTCGAGAACATCAAATGAAGTTTTAAAGAAACCTATAGAGAAAATGGAGAGGTGTTCAGACCACCAAAACCCTCGCCCTCCAACCCACATCAAGTGATCCCTACATGCCATAAACATGTTTCATGTGCTATATTTACAAAGTTCTGATCATTAATTAAGGATTGAAATTCAGATTTTAGCTTTCACTGGATGATGAAAAACATTAGGCTGTTTTAATGTCTGTGAAGCCCTTCAGGCTTCTCGGAGACATTAAAACAGCTAATGTTTTTCATCATCCAGTGAAAGCTAAAATCTGAATTTCAATACTTATATTTACATTTTATATTATCAATCAAGTATCAGATTTTTAATTTCACATATCACCGCTCATTTTCATGTTATTTGACATTAAATCCCACTTAACGTAATTTTGGAACAGCCAAAACGTCAAATTTTCGCGCCTAACGTCATGGCAATACGCGACCAACGTCAAAACAACAAGAGTAAACGAACAATGTCACTGGATGGGATTTGACGTCGCCCTGCCCATAGGTGTGACCTCTAGATCACGTGACTTAATGTTTTTCATTGGGAAATGAAGAACATCAAGAAAGATACTTTCATCTAGGGCGATTACAATAAAAATGTAAATATACACAAATAACAGTTACTATTAAAATCAGAGGATCAACGGTGCTGTGAATGCTCACCTGAGGTTTGGTATTTAGCAAAAACAGACTGTTGTTCTGTTATTACAAGATGAACAACTTACAAAAACAAAACTTAAATCGAATCCACTTGGCACTAATGCTCTTCTGTACCCTAGTCCCCAATAGAACATGTACATACCAAATTTTGTTAAAATCTGTAAGCTTGATCTCGAGAAGATTTTTGAAGCCTTTTTACCGTATTATGCAGTGTATGGTGTGGCGGCCATCATGGTCATATGACCTGGATCATTTATATTTAAATAAACTTCTGTTTCCCTTCCCAAAGAGGCTCTAAATAAAATTTGGCCTTGATTGGCCAAGCAGTCTTAAGTGGAAAAGCCCTAAGAACATGGTTGACTGATGATGAAGGATGACAGCACCATGCAGACAGAGTCGTCTTTGTGGTGGGAATAAGGATTAAGTCCGTTTGGCCCAGGATGACGTTAAAAACCTAATCTTTACTACTACTACTACTACCATGCAGACAGACACATACATACTAGCTTGAAATAGGCATTATGGAGATTTTTCTTTCATTCCATGAAGGTCTTTGAAAAATTGATTGAGTATAGAGGCAAATTTTTGGCTCATTTTAGAGAGATTCTGAATTTTCTTGAAAAAAAAAATGGTATATTTCTAACAAATTTTAGATCATTTTGTCGCTCATTTCTCGGAACACAAGGAGGCATTACATGTATGCAGGCAAGAGAGCCTATCCTCTAGTGAGCCTGATGGCCCAGGTGAGCTAGAAAAATGTCTTTAAAAGCAAACAAGTTTCCACAGCTTTTGTGCTGATAACAGAAAATTTGGTGTTGTTTTTTGTTGTTATTGTTGTTGTTGTTCAGGTCTGTGAATTTGTTTTTGAACTTGACAAATTGATTGCGATGATTAATGTATTAACAAACTGTCAGTCCTGAAACACCCACACAAATATAGGGATTTTTAATAGCCAAAACAATTCAATAATATTGAAGAAAATTAAAGAAGAATTGTCACAGAAGCTGAGTCAGAATTCTGGCTGAAAGTATTTAAAATGTGCAATTTGGCACCAAAAACATAAACCTAAATATTTAAATGGACTATCATGGCAAGATATTGAAGACCAAACTTAATAATGCACTAGTCATTTGAAACCATGGGGCCCCCACCCCCGGCCGAGGGGATAGCTGTGGAAATGAGTGGGGCCCCTGGCTTTGACCAAAATTTTGCCACGGCAGTGCTGGGGAAATTACCGGGGTTTGCTTTATATAGACAAAAAGGTTTGTGAAATGAAAAGATAGCAAGCAGTGGGGGAAAACAGCAGTGGTTTCACCAACAAGCAGTCCCCGCAGAGTGGGGCTTTTAGTGGGAATTTGCTGGATCAAAAGTAAAGTCCATGCTATATTCCCTGGGTTGAGGGGGGGGGGGAGGCTGAGGGGGGCGTGGTTACAAATGACAAGTCTAATATCCCACCTTATTATGTAGGTCAGCAACCGCAACCGGGTCGGTAACCTCCATTTTGTATGTCAATAACC
This sequence comes from Rugalucina vietnamica, assembly GCA_964017185.1. Lineage (NCBI taxonomy): Eukaryota > Metazoa > Mollusca > Bivalvia > Lucinida > Lucinidae > Rugalucina > Rugalucina vietnamica. The sequence continues at coordinate 52,164,335 of OZ024875.1, read as the reverse complement.
CATTATTATCATTACATTCCTATTGTGTTTGAGATGCCATTTCACTCATTTTTTCCATCCTACGTATATGGACAATAGATGACTGGCGTCATAGCTCCTCGCCAAATATAGAAAGTCTGTCTGTTTTGTCTTAGAATGACATAAGTACGTAGTGGCTGAAACTCAGCCAAATTGATGTCATAATTTGACCATTTCGTAAATTATTAATGCCAAATTATGTGAGAATGGTAATAATTGGAACATCATATGAGCCCTGTCATGGAATTTTGCTTATGCGAAAACAAAGCCGCAGATCGGCTATGTAGCAACTTTGTTTTCGAAACACAGATGGTACAATCCCTCTTCTTCTTAAATCCGAATTTTCAAGCTTCTAGCATTCTTCTGTCATGAATGTACAGGCCGGTTTGTGTCGGGCCTTGTCCAACACCGGAAGACCAGTTTACTTGCATCGTGGCTCACATTGTAACAAGGGATTTCTTGGCCTTGTAAGAGTATCCCAAGACCTGTCATTATAAGCCATAAAAGTAAGGCCATAGGAAATGCAGCTTCTTCAAATGTCATGCTGTTTTCTATCTATTCAAAAGAATAAACAAAGTTCGAATTTGGCGGCTATTTCAGACAAGTTATCCTTTGTTCTTCAGATATTCTTTTGCAACTACAATATTACTTCATGCCGTCTCTGGAGCAATATGATTCAACAGAATACCCACAACAGTTTTTATGGAGAAATTCTAAGTTCTTCTTTTTGATATTCACTAAGTAGTGAGTAAGTACACCTTTTTTGATATTCACTAAGTACGCATCTTATTAAATTGTTTTCATGCTCATCTTTATTGATATTTGCAAAATGAAAGATGTGAGTTTGTCTTAACTTACCTCATAATGACATTTCAGAAAGTTTTTCTGGGAAGCCTTCCGGAGAAGCCTGGTAAGTTTTGCGTTTATTTTCAGAAAACTGACTTCCTTTATCTATAGTACATTATAATTGTTTAGATTTATGTGAACTGAATGTTTCCATTCCATTCTTTTACTTATAATTGCAGGAGTATCATTTTTACATCATTAGTGATCATTAGTATTATCAATTAGTGTACGCTGCGACAGTACTACAGGAGTCAAAACCTAATCCTAGCCAGATGACTACCTTATTGGGAAAGAGCTGCTCATCTTGCTCTTCATGCGCTTTGTAACATAATATGTGGTGTTTTTGTATTGCACTTTCTTACCTGCCTGGCGTCTTGGCTGGGATTTTAACTGCAATTGTATAAATTCCTATGCCTTCTAATTCTTACTTGTATAACAGGGAATTTAACTGACAAAAGCTACAATTAGTGTAAGTTCAGAAATGTTCACGAGAACTTAATTTTTTCTAATTTTCACGCATTCGATGCCTCACAAATTCAAAATTCTCGCTAATAAAATACTTACAAGGTTTAAGAGGGCACAATTACCCTTCCGCGAATTCAAAATCTCGCTAATAATTCAGGAATAGATAATTCACGAAATAAAAGTCACGCAAAAGTCCGAATTTACAGTATTATCACAGGGTTACGCTGACACCACTGTCTTTAATATCAGCCACAATGCAAAAAAACCTGTCTTCTGAGTTTCTGACCAGGTCTGACACTAACCGCCTGTACAGTCTCAGAAAAAGACTAGAAGATTTAGATTTCAGATTTAGGATATAGAGGAATTGCACTATCCGTGTAGTGAAAACAAAGGCGCTAATCAGCTGTACAGTTAATCCCATTTTCTTATGACATGGCTCATATCAAAATCAGAGAATCATAACCCTACATGTGGCGACATGTTTCTCAGAATCCAGAGGAACCTCATGTGAGCTGCGACGTGATTTCCGACCAGCTCCTCCTACACAATACAATACAGTCTCAGAAAATGGCTTGACACTTGAAATTTTTTATTTATATAGAAAAAGGATTTTACTATCTCTGTAGCGGAAACAAAGGTGCTGATCAGCTAATCTGCGCCTTTTGTAATCACACAGGCAAAAATCTGGTTTTCTCATGACCCAGCACATTTTAGCACAGAGAATTCACAGTTAGTGACATTTAATTCTCAGCAATTCAATCAAAATGGTTCTTTGACATTAAGCCTTTGTGTAAACAAGGATGCAATTTAAAGCAATAAAATCCAACTGTCCCCAAAACAGCACTTTTCCAATTTATAGTAATTTGAGCCGCGCCATGAGAAAACTGGTTTTTGCCTATGTGAGAATAAAGGCGCTGATCAGCTTTGCAGTAACTGCGCAGCTGATCAGCACCTTTGTTTTCGCTACTGGGAGAGTAAAATTCCTTTTCTTCTTAAATCTGAAATTTTGAGCTTCTAGCTATTTTCTCTGACTGTTCAGCTCTGTTTGCGTCAGACCTTGTCAGAAATCACGAAGACTGGTTTTCTTGCATCACAGCTCATTTTATTTTAGAATGGAGTAAAACTAAAATGGTTTGAAAGACAGGGGTGAAATATACAGCTGCCTGAGTAATTATTCTAAAAGGTTCTTAACTACTAAACCAGTTTTATAATGAATTAAATTGAATAAAATTTAGGGTGACTGACTGCACGTCTTTGAATGTCTGCCATTCTACATGGATTTTTTACATGTTTTATATCAACTGTTTACTTGGTTTACTATATAGGTCTCATTTTTTCCAAAAGAACTGGGTCAGCGGTTCAATGGCTTTATATTGGTTGATCGACAAACTCTAAACAATCTAAATATCTGTGGTTTCTGCAGAAAGGAGATCCCGCAAGCACAGGGAAGAAGAACTGTTGGACAAAAGAAAATTGCTTGGAATGGCTGCTGCTGATTCTCAGAATCGTTCAGGTGGCGAAGTTGTCTAAGAAAAGGACTTACATATCATATAGAGGAGAAAGTTAACTATCAAATGGATGATGCAGAAATTTAAAGCCTTAATGGCTGTCTTGTGCGATTGGCAAGGATGAAGTTGGTGAAATTTGTTTTACCTTGGGCTTTTGTGTTTAAGTTTTGGTCATCCAATGTCTCATTTTGTTGCACCCCCTATGGGCGGTTTGCCTTTATTACGTCAGGGTGAACAGACAGGCATATGTAACCCCCAACCTCTTGATTGCTAAGCAAATACGCTATCCATATCCATGAGGCTACTGTGGCTGGTCATGCAATCTCTCATTTTGTCAACTTGTTGAAGTGTCAGTTAGCAGACAGGTTAATTAGTTGCGGGGAACCAACATTATGAATCTTTTATGATTATGCCAATAAAGTAGCCTATAATAATAAAGGTACCAGTAATTAGATTTGATGACATTATGTGTGTGGCCTGCAATTTCAAATATTCTGGGTAGAACTTGTATAGGTAGGGAAGGGAATATTTTAGTCATGTAACCATTTTCTATCTGGAACATACACAGTAATTTTATATTACTGATCGTTCTAAGGCAATACTTCTGTGGTGGTTCATATTGTTTTATGTCTTGGTGTTATAACATTTTGTGCTGTTTGCGCCTTATGTATATTTTCATATTTTTAGTTAAGTTTAGGTAACTGAGTGGCCACCTATTGGGAAAATTGCTGCTCATTCGGCTTACGATCTGTTTTCATGGTATAAGTGCCTGATTGTTAATTTATTTTTTTTCCCACCTCGGTTTTTGGAGAGGGATTCTCTTTCTGATTGTGCCTTTTCCTGATCATTGCCTACTTGTACCTTTTTGTGCACTTGATAAGGGATCCAGACTTGAAAATTGAAAGGCGTTAATTGATTTGGAAAAGCAACGAAATATGAGCCACATCATGAGAAAACAAACAATCTGCATATACGAAAAGAAAGACGTGTTAACGGCAAAGCTGATCAGCGCCTTTGTTTTAGCTACACGGATAGTACAGCACCTTTGTTTTCGATAGACAGATAGTATAATTCCTCTACTTTCTAAATCCAAAATTTCAAGCTTATAGCCATCTTTTGAACTTGCACAGCTCAATTTGTGCCAGACCTGTTCGGAAACCACATTGCTGGTTTTCTCATGACATGGCTCAAATGATGATAAAACTTAAAAAACTCGGCGACAAGAGACTGTCTGAGTTTTCAATTTATTTCGATGAGTTTTCATCATTTCAGACAGATATCATATTATTCAGAAATTCCTCACGACATGCACTCACTTGCTTCTAACATACTTGAACTTATGTATGTGGGTGTGAAAAAGGCACCGGGGCCCAGTAACTGTTGTTCAAAATTAACAACATCTTAGTAAAATTTCAAACATGAATATTACAAATACACTGTTAATTTTTGTTGATAAAATGGAGAATCCTTTGCCATGCAAAGGATTCTCACAATTTATCAACAAAAAATAACAGTGTATTTGCTTATGTAGTTGGCATTTACTTAACGAGGAAGTCTTAATGAACTGGCCCCTGGTTGATCCACAGGACTAATGCCAAGAGCAACATTCAACCAGAGGCCTAATTAAGCCACAAGCTCACCTGAATTTACAGCTATTGATGGCTAATGTCCCTATCAGACCAAGAGGTGTTCCCTGCACAGCGTTGGCACGGAGTTCTTAAATTTTCCAGTGTACCGTGACAATGCCAAGGAAAAATGTTTTTGTTTGTAAAAAAAAACAAAACAAAAAAACAAGTCATGGCATCCTCACCACGTCCAAGGTGTTTCTGTGAAGTTCACACTATGTTCTACCACGTTCCTCAGAGCCACGAGAGTGCCATGCGAACGCTGCACTGGTGTGACAGGGGTTTTAATGAGACAAAAAATGGGCAACGGAAGTCAAGTGCTACTCAATAATAACATTTCTGAAGTATTAGAGAATTAGAAGTGTTGCTGGAATAACTTGTCAACTAGATAATGCCTGCAAAATGTCATTCACCCTATAAAACGATGTATGTATATCATTATACCAAATTAGATCAAATTAAAAATTATCAGAGGAATTTGACCATAATAGTATTACTGAGAAGAAGTCGTTGGCCTAGCTTTTCAGATGAACAGGAAAAAACAATGTCACGTTAGATAATAAAGTGATTTCCTTTGGGAGTCTTTGAACAAGACAACCCTGAAAACAATATGGTGGATCATTAAGGCTAGAATTGATACAAAAACATCACTGCATCAAGTCAAACACTAATTGATACCTTTCTGGATTTCGTAACATTTTATTATAACAATGTCATCAATGTCATATTGTTTGCGCCCCCGCTGCATCATACTAAAGGCGTTAAAAAGGGTACCAGTAGCTATCATACATGTGATATCTCCCGACTGATCGTGAATCTCCCGATATTCTTGTCCCTTTTCCGCCGACCCGATATAGGAACGAAAAACCCGACGAAGAAAAAAATCCTATCACGTTTTTTCCTAGACTCGTACACTCAGCTGATGAGTACAATCTCCATGGAGCGAAACGTCTCTTCACCATTCCAAATGAAGGGATATGGAACATATGTGTAATATAGCGGAGTGAGATCTCGCAACTAGTTTTTTCCCCAACCAAAAATTTATGTATTTTTACTGAAAAGATCGAGTAGTAGAGTGTTTACAGCGCCTAACTAACAGTGAACTTAAAGTAGAGTGTTTACAGCACCTAACTAACAGTGAACTGACACAGTGTTATCATCATAAGGTGTCAGATTGAGAAGGTGTTATGTGAAGGTTGAGCAATGTTGCGTAACATTACGTCGATAAGTAGCTTTGTTTCCAAATCACTGATCCGAATAATTCCCAAGCAGGTTATTGTATTGTTTGACAAAACATGTTTTCACAATAGTGAAGTCAGTTAAAACAGTAATCTAATTAATACAGCCAATCTGTTACACTACGGTGGCAATGAATTGTATCACAAAAATTAGCAATTTAATTAATGACAATAACCACTTAGTTGAAATTACATCTGTCACTTCTGTAGCCCTGTAGTTTTCAGATAAAAAGAAATTGCTTTGGTCAAAAAGAATTCATGATCTATTTTATCTTCTTAATGTATAAAATGATCATTAATGATTATCACATACAGAACCAGTTATAAAACGGAACCTTGTTGAATGCCTTAGAAACGATCTTTGTATCTTTCTTCTTCACATCAACAATAAGCAAATATCAATTCAAACAATAAATTTAACACTTTAACATTGTTTGACATTTTATACACAGTATTTTGCACATCAGGAATTTAAAATTTACATGCAGTACCCAATATTGAGGACACTATTTACATCCGGATAAATTTGTGTGGTGAACGCTTTACTGCAGCACCATTTAGGTCTGAGCATGCGCACCAGTAAAATTTACTTTCGTTTTGGATAGCCTGTTGACATGTTGAAATTGTTTGAATAAGGGGATGTTTTATCGTTTGTAGAGTGATTTGAAATAAATGGAACATAGAATTACACTAAACTTGACTTGATTTAGTCTTTTGTATATTAGATTATCTGAGGTGGGTTGTTATAAATACTTTTCATTTATTTTACCCAGTAAAAGCACCATTCATATGCTTCCCCACCCACATGCACTCCTACAGAATCTGTATCTATCGATCTTTATACTTTTCATTTATTTTACCCAGTAAATGCACCATTCATATGCTTCCCCACCCACATGCACTCCTACAGAATCTGTATCTATCGATCTCTACATATATACATTTTTTATGGGGGGGGGTCTTTTTTGCATAATATGCAGTGGTCAGGAATAAAATACTGAAGTGTGCATATGATCAGATCATTTTGGAAATTCTATCCTTAGAATTTAATGCTTTGCCGCATTAAAAAATTGTTTAATTTTGTCGATAAAAAACCTCCCTATTTCAGACCCAAATCTCCTTACCAAAAATTCAAATCTCCCTATTTGGCATCCATGATGTATCACATGTATGGTAGCTATACCTTCCCTGGAACTAAAGCCCCTATCTCACTGGAACTATCTGGAGACTATTTTGCGACTTGTTCAGGACTATTTTGCAACAAAGATAAACGATATAAGCACAACTTTCACATTGCAGTCTCATTGAATGGACATTTATGCGGCAAATTCGGTCTAATTTTGAAAGTATATTTCGCGGCTGTCGCGATGTTTCCACGAATGTAGCTTTAGTTTCATTTTCATTCGTATGACAGTCACAAGACATACATGAGAGTGTCTCACGACATTCCTACGAATGTCACTTAGTTTCATTTTCTCGACAGATAGTTGCGAGGTGTTAGCATATGTTTTCTCGTAACTGTCGTATGAGATTCCTACAAGTGTCATAAAATTTTCGCATTGTAAATTTGCCAAAATTTCACGGCGACACCAGCACGAAAGTCTTACGACTGTCGCACGAAAGTCTTACGACTGTCGCACGACAGTCTTTATTTTGGCAAAAAAATTTGCATAAAATTTTTCAACATGTTTAAAACCTTCGCGACCAGTTCGCGACTCATTCGCGACACATGAAAATTCTCTAAGACACTCGTGCGACGCTCCCACGAATGTCATGCGAAAAGTCTGAGACTAAATTTTCAAAACAGTTGTGAGAAATTCGCATGCCAGTGAGATACTAGCTTTTGCATTAATTATAAGGAAAGCACTGGGACATGCCTGTCATGTTGGTGACTAATGTACATCCTGACTTAATAAAGGCAAACTGACCATGTTTTTCTTTCATATTTGGTAAATCTGTGGCATGCTAACCGAATTTTACCTGTACTTCATGTTTTTGTTTGTTTACAAACAGAAGTCAGAACATTCTGGCAAGCATGGTGTTCTGTTGGCTTATGCTTTGATGGTTTGTCCAAAATTTCTCAATAGTTTCAGAAATGAAGACAAGCACATATAATATACAGAGCGATATGTCACAAGATAACAATATTGGAACCAATTGAGCTGCGACGTGAGAAAACCGGTCTTCCGGGTTTCGCACCAGGTCCCACACATCCCAACCTGTATAGTCATAGAAAAAGTCTAAAAGCTTGGAATTTTGGAAATATTTAGAGGAGGAATTGTACTATTTGTGTAGTGAAAACAATGGCGATGATCAGCTGTGCAGTTACTATGCCTGCTAGGTTATTTTGGTGTGTGTGTTTGACCAAAAATTCATTCGTCTTTTTGTTAGTCTTCTATTGCAAATTATATGAGAAAACTGGATTTATAACTATGCGAAAACAAAGACGCAGATCAGCTGTGCAGTAGCTGCACAGCTGATCAGCCCTTTGTTTTTTGCTATATACAGTGCAATCTGTCTTCTTTTTAAATCTAAAGTTTCAAGCCTCCAGCCTTCTTCTGTGGGTATACTGGTTGCTTTGTGTCGGACCTGGTCAGAATCCCAAATTGTTGGTTTTCTCATACAGCAGCTCATATATAACTGATGTCTGAAGATATTTTCTTTCAAAGTAAATAAACAAGTCAATTTTCTGTCAAACAAGATGTCTATGGGGGCATGCTGCCTGACTGTAATTCTAGAAGTAGCTGATGGATGACCAATTTTGATATGAAAAATCTCATAAAAAATCAAATTGTATAACCACATCAGATTTATAAGTAAGTGATTGTCTTGCATTGTGTGCACCTGAATGTTATTATTCATTACAAAAACATGCCCATGTACTATGCAAATTTTTATGTCCCCCCAACCGAAGGTGGGGGACATATTGTTTATGTCCCCCCAACGAAGGTGGGGGACATATTGTTTTTGGTGCGGATCCTGTCGGCGTTGGCGTCCCCGTCCGCGTAGCTTCTTTCCGATGCGATATCTTTTGAACCAGTGGATGGATTTTGACCAAACTTGCATACATAGATGGTTGGGAGGGGGGGGGGGGGGGAAGAGTTGACTAGATTTTGGTGACATTGACCTCATTTTCAAGGTCAACAGCCCATGAAAACTGATCAAATTAGGTTTTCCGACACGATATCATCTGAACAAATGAATGGATTTTGGCCAAACTTGCACAAGAGCATTGTTGGGAGGAGGCTCAGAGTTGATTAGCTTTTGGTGACCTTGACCTAATTTTCAAGGTCACGAGTCCATAAAAACTGTTGAAATTAGTCTCTCCAACGCAATATCTTGTAAACCACAGGGATTCAGTTTGGCGTCGGCCCTCGGACATAGTCTGGAACAAATTCTAGATGTCCGGGAGCAAGCTGGTCAGGTTGGACATTTTGTCCGAGTCTCAGAGCATTTTTGTCAATGCACCGTTTTTAATCTGTTAGATTATCGCTGATTGGTCAGAATTTCAAGCGGGTGTCTTCCCTAGACTGGTATTATTTTTTTACCTGCTCAAATCTCGTACCGACAGAGATAATATTACAAGCTCATGACACAGTCAAACGCTTCTTTAACGCTGCTTTTCATTGGTTGTCAGAAAGAGAATGGGCTTGCGCACTGTAGAGACTACTTTCTGTTTCGCCTTTGCAAACAGTCGGCAATTTCAAGGCCCATTTCTTTCATTTTTGTTTTACTTTGTCTGTAAATTGTATGGCTGATCAATTTGGTGGCCGACTCAAAGGTTCTTAGTGTCAAAAAACGATCCAAATTGCACCCAAAAAGATCGTTCAGGCCCCGGTTCAGGCATGTACAGTAGACCAGCATCTGATTCTGAAAAAATGTTGGTAGAGTGGGTCATGACCTAAAATACTTCGTTTGAATGTGCAAAATACATTATAACCTTCTATTAGCCGCTATTTTAGCATTCAATAGACCTGTAACTGTGTAACCTTGCAAAATCCCTGCTTCAAATGCATTTTCCAGGCTTAAATATCCAAATTTGCTCAAATTTTCTCTGCAAATTTACGTGAAATAATACACAATGTTTTTGTTGTATATTGATATTCTGCCAGTCGTGACACACCTCCAACTGGACTTTTCTCCTTAGGGACTTATTTACAGGGGAAATATGGTGCTTTTCTCATCAATCTATTTACTATCACAGATGTAGACCGAACACCAACCATACCCCACAAGGCCATACCCTCACCCCACCCCCACATTTTTTTTTTCATCATTCTTAGTTTACCAAACTCAAATTACTTCTGATCAAGCTTGGAGTTCATGGTGATAATGATAATTTAATACTAAGTTCCCTATCAACTCTATTGTAACAAAATGTTTTCAACCCCTCTCCCCCCCAAAAAAGTATTTTTCTTTTGTCCGGAAGAAATGAAAAATGTCCGACTGATGTGATGGCGTCCGGCCAAAGTGGCCGGACAGAAATTTAGTCCAGCAAAATCACTGAACCAATTGATGGATTTTGACCAAACTTGCACAGAAGCATTGTTGGGAGGAGACTCAGAGTTGATAAGATTTTGATGACTTTGACCTAATTTCCAAGGTCACTACATGATGTTCATAACTGTTGAAATTAGTCTTTCGGACGCGATAACTTGTAAACCAATTGATGGATTTTAACCAAACTTGCACAGAAGCATTGTTGTGAGGAGGTTCAGAGTTTAGAAGAATTTGGTGATCGTGACCTAATTTTAGACAGGGTCCAAAACAAGTTTAAACTACCACACCATACAGAACAAGATGGGCATGGTGTCTTCCATAGAAAAACTTCATATCACAAGGTAACTACACTTCAATTACTAAACAGTTGGGGGGACATAATTTTCCTCAGAAAACACTAATTTAATTCTTAAGTTGTAAAAATTGAAAATTTTCAGTAGAAAATTTTTGATATTTTCTAATTTTTGCTCAAAACAGATTGTGAGTACTCGTTAGAACCCCTTGGCAAAGCGGTTCTAACAAGTACCCACAATCTATGTTTTGGAGCAAAAATAAGAAAAATAGGTATATCTCTGCATACCCCAGTTTTACTATATAATAGAGGGGTATGAGGGGGTATTCAATACACGGGCATGTTTTCATGATGTTAGTCTAAAAACCTCTGTGGCGCAGTGGTAGTGTCACCTGTTTTGTAAATCAGGGGTCGCAGGTTCGATCCCCAGCTTCTACAGTCTGTCCGATGAGACTTTTAACCGAGGTCCCATCTCCATATGACCATAGTTGTTGGTGGGACATTAAACCCATATTGACCAAACAACCTCAAACTTATGAGCTTTGTAAGTCTCTTTTGAGCCGCCCCATGGGAAAACAAACAATCTGCATAGGTGAAAACAAAGGCGCAGATCAGCTTCGCGGTAACCGCGAAGCTGATCAGCGCCTTTGTTTTCGCTACTCGGATAGTTCAATTCCTTCTCTACTTCACTCCAAAATTTCAAGCTTCTAGCTCTTTTCTGTGACTGTACAGGTCGGTTTGTGTCGGACCTGTTCGGAAACCACATTGTTGGTTTTCCCACGAGACGGCTCTTTTGTTGTCAAAATCAAAGCATGCCTGAATCATGCTTGAATGTTGTGCATTCTGTAATGCATGGACAGACCACTTAACTTATTACCTTCAACAAGGTTCTTACAACCAGATTGCACCTATTCTCTCCCCACTACCCCTCCCCACCCCATAATGAAACCTTGCTACTTTCCATTTCATCGCACGGTGCCTCTGTTAGTAGGGCCTGAGACTAGTCTATGCTTTGATAATTACAAATCCAACGACTCTATCCCTTATATTCTTGTAAGCCAGCCAATCTTGGCAGCAAGATGGGTTGAAAGCGCTTGGTTCTTAACTATGACACATTTCTTTTGTCTGTATCAAGGCATCAACTTCACAGCAAGATGGGTTGAAAGCGCTTAGTTCTTAACTATGAGACATTTCTTTTGTCTGAATCAAGGCGTCTATAGCCATCTTTTGTGCTTGTATAGTTAGTTGGGTTGGTGTCGAACCTGTTAGGAAACTAACAGATAAGGAAAATAGGTATACCACTGCAAACCCGTTTTACTATATAAAAGTGGGGTTTAAGGGGGTATACATTTCACGGACAAGTTATCCTGAAGGCTAAACAATTGAAATTTCAGATCTGGAAAAGAGAAAGGGAGATTGCTTAAAACAGTGCTTATCAGCCAATGCAATGATCTGTACTTTTTTTGAGGGGTCGAAGATGGTTGTCAGACCAGACGCTTGTCTGAACCACAGTTGACAGGAAAGTAAATGATGGACTCTAATGAGACTCATTAATTGAGCCTGTCATGAGAAACCAACAATGTAGTTTCCAAACAGGTTCGACACAAACCCAAATATACAAGCAAAGAAGATGGTTAGAGAACTGGAAATTTTGGATTTTAAAAGTAGAGGTATCATTCTATCTGTATAGCGAAAACAAAGACGATGATCAGCTTTGCAATTACTGTGAAGCTGATCTGTACCTCTGTTTTAGCATTTGCGGAATGTTTGTCTCCTCATGACGCGGCTCAATTATTATATCTGATTTTAATACTAGATATTGTCTTGGAAAATACTTTTAAATATGAAATTTGATAGTTTATTGAAATGCAAATTTGGTTTTATAACAAGATGTCTGGATGTGATGTCCTGATTAGGCAAGTTCCATGGGTATAACAATGAAACAATAAATGAGCCTGTGCATTAGAAAACCAACAATTTGGGTTCGGCCCAGGTCTGACACAAACCGGCCTGTATAGTCTCAGAAGATAGTTAGAAGCTTGAAATTTCCGATTTAGGAAAAAGAAAAATTGTACTATCCGAGTGGCGAAAACAAAGGCGCGGATCAGCTGTGCAGTAACTGCACAGCTGATCTGTGCCTTTGATTTCGCATAGGCAAAAATCCAGTTTTCTCAATGAAGCGGCTCAAATAATATGTGCATCCATTAGGCGATGAAAACGAACTTACAACCAAAGGGGGCTTTAAAGGGTTTTAATCGATAGCTGTAACCAAGACAAGTCAGCATGACTGCTCAGGGGAGCCAAAATGTATTAATTTCTTCTCTTTGCTTTCAACAAAAGTGCAACAAATACATATGTACTGCCATTAATAATTAAATGTATTTAATTTCATTCTGTTTGATATTTAGTTTAAAATGTACAGATTATTAGATTGCATGCTAGAGGAATTTAGTTAAAATTGAAAACTTTTAATGCACACAATCAAATCAGCTCTACGAATTACCAATTAATTTAAAATAATTTTTTTCACGAAATTAAAAGAAAACAAAATTTAATGAAGAGATTGGAAATTGAATGAGGTTTGTCTTTAAGTCCATTGTTGAAGTCTGTACAAATAGTTCAAACAATTCTTGGGGGCAAATAAAATAATACAAATACTGACAATCTGAATAATGGACCACAGGACCAATGGTCCTGAGAACACCCATCTGAGACTAGGTCTTTGAAAAATGACCACTGGCTAATGTGACCAAATTTAACATTGCCGTAAAATAGGTCAAGGTCAACCAAAGTTCATAACTTACGCAAACTATGATGAACCAGTGTTCATGATTCTATGTTTCGTTGAAATCTGAGAATTTTGAAAGGTTACCAGATACTGGCATGGCAGCCATTTGGGTCATGCCCCTTCCTAAGTATGCTCTATATGATGCTCGAGGTCTCATTTAAAAAGGTGCAGCTCTCTATGAAAAAAAGAGAATCTGTGAAGCTGAAAGAAAGACCAGACCAGAGGACCAATGGTCCTGTAAACGCTCACCTGAAGTCCAATTCGCATGCGCAAAAAATACACGCGTGTAAATATACTCCGGTGTGTATTTATACTCCGGTGTGTAAATTAACCTGAGAGTAAATTTAAATTGCGTTCGCATGGGTTTTATCGCCAGGAGTATTTTTGTAGGTAAATTTATCATTTCTGGATTAAAACCTGTTCATTTAAGTTTTCTGTATTTGCAAAACAAGAAGAGGCTGCTTCAAGGTGTTCATGTAGACTTTGGCAGCAGAGGGGAATCATGTAATGGTCAGGCATAACCTTAGCAGTTATACAGTTCCCTTTTTTCACCCTTTTACAAGGAATTACTGTTAAAATGCCCCAAGAATCGTAACCAAGAATGATGAAGAAATAGTGTGGCTGTTTGCACTCCATATGAGCTAAAATATTATGAATGGCAATAAACACTTGTTTAGCAACAATGTCCACAGATTCAGCAACTGTCATATAATCAGTTAGGAACAAAAAATGTGAAAATTCGTTATCTAAAAGCAGAATATTGACTTGAAATAAAAATACTCATGGGTAAATTTTACTTTGCGTTCGCATGGGACATTATAGTAAATTTACACATGTGTATTTGTAAAAATAAAATTTGCATCTGGTCAGACCCAGGAGTAAATTTACCCATATGTAAATATACTCCGGTGTGTATTTGCGTTCGCATGCGCCATTTACTTACCCTGAGTAAAATTTGCACACCGGAGTATATTTACATGTGTGTATTTTTTGCGCATGCGAATTGGACTTGAGTCTGCTGCATATACCAATAAATATGTTTGAATATTATGGTATTTAACCCCAGTGCAGGGGCAGATGAAGCCCTTGGGCCGTTTTCTTTTTTCAGAATAATCAATATTCTGTCCATGGATGCTTCACGCCAAGTTTCATTAAAATCAATCTATTGGTTTCAGAGAAGAAGATATTTGAAGGGTTTTTACCATATATGGGCATGGTGGCCATCTTGGTCATGTGACTTAGATTATTAATATACACATTGGTTCCCCCATCCTATAGATGCTTCACATAAAATTTGGCTTCAATTGGCCAAGCCGTTTCAGAGGAGAAGATGTTTGAATATTATGGTAATATACATGTATATTGCCCCAGGGTGGGGGCAGATGAGCCCCTGGGGTCCAATTTTTTTCAGAATCATTAATATTCAGTCCTACTGCCCATTTCCTGCAAGACTTTCACTTTAAATGACATTTTAAAAGTTTTCCCTATTCAAATGCATTGGCGACCTATGTTGACCTTGCCGTAAAAAAAGGTCAAGGTCATCACAGGGTCATGATTTATATGCACATTGTAGTACTTCAGCCATCAATGCTTCATGACAAGTTTCTTTGAAATCGATCCACCTGTTCTGGAGAAGAAGATTTTTGAAGGGTTTTTACCATATATGGGCATCGCGGCCATCTAGGTCATGTGACCTAGATTATTTATATATACATTGATTACCCCTTCCTATTGATGCTTCACATAAAATTTGGCTTTGATTGGCCAAGCGGTTTCAGAGGAGATGATGTTTGAATATTATGGTAATATACATGTATATTGCCCTGGGGTGGGGGCATATGAGCCCCTGGGGTCCAATTTTTTTTCAGAATCATTAATATTCAGTCCTACTGCCCATTTCCTGCAAGACTTTCACTTTAAATGACATTTTAAAAGTTTTCCCCATTCAAATGTATTGGCGACCTATGTTGACCTTGCCGTAAAATAAATCAAGGTCATCACAGGGTCATGATTTATATACACATTGTAGTGCTTGAGCCATCAATGCTTCATGCCAAGTTTCGTTGAAATCAGTCCACCGGTTCTGGAGAAGAAGATTTTTGAAGGGTTTTTACCATATATGGGCATGGCGGCCATCTTGGTCATGTGACCTGGATTTCTTATATACACATTCATTCCCCCTTCCTATAGATGCTTCATATAAAATTTGGCTTTGGTTGGCCAAGCGGTTTCAGAGAAGAAGATCTTTGAAATTGTGGACGGACGGACGACGGACGGACGGACGACGGACGGACGACGGATCATGGCCATCCTATAAGCTCACCTTGTGAGCCTAACGGCTCAGGTGAGCTAACTAGAGGACCATTGGTCCTGTTGCTCACCTGAGAGATTATCACATTGTAAGCTCATGAGATTTAAATTAATTGAGAATCGACCAATGAAAGTCTATGCATGGACACTATTGACCCCCGGGGCATGGCCAAATTTGACCCAGGGGCATGACTGGCACAATTTATAATGGGGACTACCAAACATTGCTACATACAAAATATAGAAGCTCTGGGCCTTTTGGTTTCAGAGAAGAAGATTTTTTTAGTTTTTCCCATTGTAAGTCTATGGAGACTATCTACCCCCGGGGCGTGGCCAAATTTGACCCCAGGGGCATGGCTGGCATAATTTATGTAGAGGACCATTAGCCATTGCCACATACAAAATATTAAAGCTGTGTGCCCTGTGGTTTCAGAGAAGACTTTTGAATTTTTTTCCCATAGCAAGTCTATTGAGACTATCAACCTTCGCGGCCTGGCCAAATTTGACCCCAGGGGCATGAATGGCACAATTTATGTAGAGGACCATTAGCCATTGCTACATACCAAATAACAAAGCTGTGGGCCTAGTGGTTTCAGAGAAGAAGATTTTTTTAGTTTTTCCTATTGTAGGTCTATGGAGACTATCGACCCCCGGGGCGTGGCCAATTTTGACCCCGGGGACATGATTGGCCCAATTTATGTAGAGGACCATTAAACATTGCCACAAACAAAATATCAAAGCTGTGGGCCCTGTGGTTTCAGAGAAGAAGATTTTTTAATTTTTTCCCCATAGTAAGTCTATGGAGACTATCAACCCCCGGGGCGTGGCCAAATTTGACCCCAGGGGCATGAATGGCACAATTTATGTAGAGGACCATTAGCCATTGCTACATACCAAATATCAAAGCTGTTGGCCTAGTGGTTTCAGAGAAGAAGATTTTTTTAGTTTTTTCCTATTGTAGGTCTATGGAGACTATCGACCCCCGGGGCGTGGCCAAATTTGACCCCAGGGGCATGATTGGCACAATTTATGTAGAGGACCATTAGCCATTGCCACATACAAAATATCAAAGCTGTGGGCCCTGTGGTTTCAGAGAAGAAGATTTTTTAATTTTTTTCCCATAGTAAGTCTATGGAGACTATCAACCCCCGGGGCGTGGCCAAATTTGACCCCAGGGGCATGAATGGCACAATTTATGTAGAGGACCATTAGCCATTGCTACATACCAAATAACAAAGCTGTGGGCCTAGTGGTTTCAGAGAAGAAGATTTTTTTAGTTTTTCCAATTGTAAGTCTATGGAAACTATCCACCCCCGGGGCGTGGCCAAATTTGACCCCAGGGGCATGGCTGGCACAATTTATGTAGAGGACCATTAGCCATTGCCACATACCAAATATCAAAGCTGTGGGCCCTGTGGTTTCAGAGAAGAAGATTTTTTATTTTTTTTCCCATAGTAAGTCTATGGAGACTATCGACCCCCCGGGGCGTGGCCAAATTTGACCCCAGGGGCATGAATGGCACAATTTATGTAGAGGACCATTAGCCATTGCTACATACCAAATATCAAAGCTGTGGGCCTAGTGGTTTCAGAGAAGAAGATTTTTTAGTTTTTCAGGTGAGCTAAAAATGCAAAGCCAATACCAATGGGCCAATGCTCTACTTGCAACCGACAGTTTAGAGCTAGAATTGGCCTATAGTCAGTTATCAAAGAATTCACCAACTCAAGAAATAATAATGGTCTTTCTCATTAGTGAGACGAACGACCACATATGAAGCTTGGCTTTGGTTGGCCCACGGTTTCAGAGTGCCAACTATGAGAAAAGAACATGTCTATCCTAAATGTTCACCTATGCGCCTTCGGCTCACGTGAAGGAATAAAAACAACAACAACAACAACAAAAATACACACACATAAAAAACGACATTTTCTGTATACATGCTGGTATTAATTAATTTATACTGATATTTTTGGTAAATACATTCATGTCTTAGGGACATCGTCTGTGTCTGTACTCCCTGATCTTTAATCTATGCATGGCCTAGAAACCTAAGAAGAACATGCCTCCATTTCGTGACTTTATTAAATTGACATGTTTTTCACAGTTCCTGCCATGTGACGTCTTTGATGACATAAATATCATAAAAAGTTATTCTTACTTACTAACTGAAGATACCAGATAGCTAGAAAAACAAGCTGTTTGCTTTCTAATTGTCAAATATAGGGAAATAGAAGTTAAAATGCTATTGGTCTGTTCATAAAGCCTGTCATCAAAAGCACCTAAAGGAGGCATTTATAATTTAAGTTTCATGTTTTTTTTTTGTTTTTTTTGTTTCCAATGAGGTTTAACATCCAATTCGAAAATTTTTCAGTTATGTCAGAATGCAGCCATTGCTTCCTTGGTATTAAACAGTACTCTGGGGGTGGGGGGGTGGGGGGGGGGTAGAACTTTTGTTTCTTTAATGAAGCAAGCATCAGTATCTCAACACATAAATATTATATGCGCTATGTGCTTTTAAGCTGAAATTTTTTTGGCCCATCTGTAAATGATCTGCTTAAGGAATGTACCCACAATCTATGTTTTGATTTAAAAAAAATATCAAACACCCGCCTGAGTGAGAACACCCACCTGAGACTAGGTCTTTGAAAAATGACCAACAGAATAGTGGTACATGTACCTGTTTTTCCCACCTGGGTTTTTGGAGAGGGAATCCCTTTCTGATTGTGCCTTTTCTGTATATTACATGGGCAAGTTTTTTATTTGGAATATAGTGCCTGCGCTCAGCTCATTCCGCTTACGATATGTTTTCATGATATAAGTACCAGGTAATCATTGTTAATTCAGTTTTTTCCCACCTGGGTTTTTGGAGTGGTAATCTCTTTCTGATTGTGCCTTTTCCTGATCGTTGCCTACTTGTACCTTTTTGTAATGAACAACATTTTGACCAATCTGTCTATGATCTACTTCAGATTAAGTATATAAGCCTTTTTAACACATTCATGATGAATGGACCTTCCCATTCCTATCACTTGGATGAGTCCACTTTCATTTTAAGAGGCATCATTTTTTTTATGAAATTGCTGAAAGTAAACATTTCTGAATGGCCCAAGATGGAACGCCGCATTCTACAGCATCTGGGGCTTTACTGTTTGCCTATGTCCCATAAAAAGGATGCCAGACATAAATGAGTTTAGAACATAAAAATCGACAAATTTAACATTCAAGAAGAAATTATCCGCTGAAAGTGCAAGAAAGGCTTTAATGTATTGAAATGTCTGGAAGTATGTATCATTGTGAAAACATCAAAGTGATAACATGAGCCTGTGTGTGAGAAAACCAACAATTTGGGTTCCGACCAGATCTGACACAAACCGGGCTGTACAGTCACAGAAGATGGTTAGAGGCTGAAAATTTTGGTTTTAGAAAGTAGAGGAATAGTACTATCCGCGTAGCGAAAACTGCGAAGCTGATCTGCGCCTTTGTTTTCGCCTATGCAAATTTGGTGGTTTTCTCATGCGAAGGCTCATATACTATTGTTCAAGTTTTAAAAGAAGGTCAGACTAAAGTCAGTACAGAGAATTTCTTGTCTGACAATTCTTTTATATACTGTGTTCTTTATAAGGAATGAAAAAGACTGTTTGACAAACGAAAGTGAATAAATAAAGCAAAAATGATATTCAGCAATGAATTGAAGATATTCCATTGCAACTCAGCCAAACGTCAATATATACAACCTGATTCTAATGGTACCACATAACAGAAATTTCCACAAGATCTGAGACTAAAAGAATCTATGATAGGGTTGAGGCCGAGACAAGGAAATCTCAGGCAAGTTTTCAGATTATTCGAGTCTCATCCTCGGCTTCAAGGAAATCTCAGGCAAGTTTTCAGATTATTTGAGTCTCATCCTCGGCTTCAAGGGAATCTCAGGCAAGTTTTCAGATTATTCGAGTCTCAGAGCCTCGTATGAGACTCAAATAACCTGAAAACAAGCCTGAGGCCTCAGCACCATCATTGATTATTTTTCTCACCCATAACTTAAACCATTTTGGCTCTCAAAGGCTTCAAGTGCTGTTCAGGCAGCCATTTTGTTATTACATGAAACAAATGCAAATTAACCTGTGAAAAAAATAAATATAATTTACAATGCACTAACTTTGCAAAAAAATTTAATCAACATTTTGATTTGGCATAAAATCGGCCAGCTCAGCAAAATTAAATATTGAGATTTTTATCAAAGCAGCAGACTACAATTACTCCTGTAAACTTCTTGAAATTAACACCTACATGTTTATTTTTGTCACTGACAGTTGACACCCAGCTTATCACTTCCTTATATGGTAGTATACATGAAGATGCATAATTTCTATTGGCCAAATACAGAAATGTTTGGCATTTTGAGACAGCTAAAATCTACTAGTACTGAGACAGAAAAACCTAGGACTGGCTCACAATGGGATATGCTTGTCTGATGGGTGAGAAAACCAACTCCCACAGCTTGGCAACATAGATTCGCAATCATATCAGGCAACGGTAGGGCGTTAGCATAGTGGTAAAGCATCAGACACTGAATGGAGAGGTCCCAAATTTGATCCCCACTTGTGACACCACACTGTGTCCTTCAGCAAGGCACATTTACTTCCCACAGTACTGGTTAATACCCAGAAAGCAGAGGTTCTGTCCTGACATGGCTGAAAAACTGTTGACTGGGACTTTAAACCTCAATTGAAACAAATCAGGCAAAAACGATGTAAAATGGTTGTCACAATATTGTAGACAGAGCTGTACAACAAAGAACCCTTTTATTGTCTTTCGGATCAACAGAATAGTGGTATTGCTCAGTAAACCAATCAAATTGCGGCCTGTGGCGAGCTAAGAACGAGCCTCCAATACTGAGAGTGATGCTTGGAAAGTGAGACATGTCATGAGTAAACCTATTTTTTTCCTATGCTCATACAAAGACGCAGGTCAGTTGTGCAGTTAATGCAAAGCTTATCAGCGCCTTTGTTTTTGCTACACAGATAGTACCATTCCTCCTCTACTTATACCCCAAATCTCAAGATTCCAGCTTTTTTCAGTGGATATACAGGCTGGCTTGCGTCAGACCTGGTCGGAGATCCCGGAGACCGGTTTTCTCGTGGCGCCACTCAAGTGGTGGTCTAGAAAAGACCATTATTCTTGCTAGTAGTTGTTGTATTGGAAAACTACCTATATCATAACTTGTTTAAAACTGATCAGAGAATTATAGAAAGGATTAAAGAAAACGCAGGTAGACTTGTGTGGTGACGGATAGAAAGTTAATGAATTAATTGAAGATTTGGAAATCATTAAAGAGAAATGTGAGTGTATCTTTGAGCTTAATAAGTGATAGCTGGATAGCATTTTCTTGCATTATTACTCATAGTAGTAAAACATTATTTGGGAAGTCATTATAAATTCAAAAGGTTAATAAAATTTTGAATTATGATTCTGTTTTATGCATTTATAACAGTTGTAAAACTGATAACAATAATCAGTAGGACCAATGTCAGACCAAATAGGACAAAAACCATTAATTTTGATAAAATGAAGTGCATGATGGTTTGGATTTTCCGGTAGGATTATACACTGAAAATACATGTATCATTAAAATATAATAAATGTATTTAATAATTTTTATTTTATCTATTTATTTATCATAAATACAACCACAAAATTAAGGTAAAAATTGTATAATAATAATAATAATAATAATAATAATAATAATAATAATAATAATAATGATATGTTTACACTATATACAGAAAGTGGAACATTTATCATTCATATTGTCTTTGAAAACAAACTGCTTGAACACTGTAACAAATAACTGCCATATGCCATATGTGAATGCATGTCTTTTCTAGTCCTTATTAACCTATTACAAAATTATTTTGTATATAATATTACAATGGTCGTTCTTCTTCTTCTGCTCACACAAGGACAGAAGTTGTCAGTTAATGATAAAAGAATGTGCACCAAATTCTAGTAATCTGTCCAAAGGAGGCTTACACACCTGAGGCCAGTTGTTCAAAACTTTGTTGGCTTAACATCTTTGTTAAGACCTCAACTCGTTAAGTAAATGCTGACTACATACGCAAATACATACACTGTTATTTTTTGTTGAAAAAAATGTGAGAATCCTTTGAATTGCAATTTAGGATTCTGACTTTTTCTCAACAACAGTGTATTTGTAATATTGCCATTTGAACTTGTAACAAACTAACAACATTGTTAATTTTGAACAACTGGCCCCTGGTTGTCTCACCATGAACTCAGCAGTGGCAGATTTAGATGGGGGTTCTGGGGGATTCCCCTTCGAACCCCCTCTAGCACCAAATTATTTCAATACCATGGTGAAACTTAAGAGAAATCAATTAAAATGTAGAAAACAAACCCCCTTGATGGGTTTGAACCCCCCCCCCCCCTTCCAGAAATCCTGGGTTTGCCCCTGCTCAGCAATTCAAAAGGGGCATTTATTGCTTAAAAGACGACCAGTTTAACCCATTAGGAAAAACATATTCATGAAACGAAAAATAAAAAAAAAAGAACAAAAAAAAAATCTAATTAAGTAGAATAATTATGAAACTGGTATGAATCCTCACATTTTCCTGAAAATCACCTGAAGGTGTTGATAAAAAGACATTCTTTCGAAATGTAACACAGCCCTAGAGAGAATGAAGCATCCCAAAAGTAATTCAATTTTTGCATTATCTCATATTTCTGGTAATGAAATTACAACTAAAAACGACACAGCTGCAAATCTGATCAGTGTCATTTTGAACAAATTATTTCTTTTAATAACCATTCTCTCACTCCTTCAAACTGACCGACTAAACGCTTGCGCAAGATGGACATGTGACATATCTGAGAGGACAAATATGTCAATTTTGTCTTTAAAATAGGGGAAATTATTACACAGAGAAAGGAATTCATATTTTTTGTTCATTTTTTTTTTCTTATAATATTACATCCCAATCTTGAAGAGGGAGCCCATTCCTATTTGTTTCTCCCACTGAATGAATTAGTAGAGGGATGAGAAACATGGTTTTCCATTCATTAACTCTAGGGCCCAAAGGATGGGGTGTTGAAAACCGAAGATGAAGCATTTAAGCGATTGTTTCAGGTCGAGTTCTGTTAATTAAAATTTAGTAAACAGTGTGTGCACACCAATCGCCTGATTAATACAAGGCTTTATTATTCGTTAATGCACACATTTGAATACGAAGTATTATATAATAATAATAACAGATTTCCCTTTCGATTGTGTTGCAAACAAAGTTTTTGCCTTGCCGGTCATTCAAGAATTAATTATGATTATTCAAACTTTGTAGAGCTTGAGGGCTATTAGTTTCATGGATGATGGTTGACATGGTAAGGCTGATGCTCAGGTGAGCTAAAATTTGTACAACTGGACCTCTTTATAGCACAGTTTGTTACAACACGGTTTTGGATACAACACAGTCATAATGCTGGACCCCACATAGTTAATTTAGACTTATTTTGCTATACATGTATATCTAGATACATTTTAAAATTATTATAACAGGGAATGGAGAGCTAACATGGAAATTGTCTTGGACCCCAACAATAGTGTTATAAAGAGGTTAAGGTGTATGAATAAAGAAAGACGAAGAGCTAGAAATGTTTGAAAATTACAAGTGTATATCTTAAAATATACACAGTATGATTTAAGTGATTCTAAGATATGAACACAGCGTTTTTTGGAAGGCTAATGTCCCAGTCAACAAATTTTCAGTCATGTCCTGATTGAGCCACCGATTCCTGGGGCACTTAAAGCATCTTGCTACAGGACTCTACATGGTGGAGGTATCAATCGTAGGGCTTCTCCTCCAGTTCTGTACTCTTCCACATTATGAAAACACGCCCATGTAATAAAGTTGCAAAACCCTATTTTGCTATATAAAAGTGGGGTATAGGGGATATATATTACACGGACATGTTCTCCTGAAAACAGCTAAGGCCCACCCCAGAGTGAACTGATTGTCCACCGGATCGAAGAAAACTGATAAAAAAATAGAATACCATAGTGACTATTGCTGTCATATTGTCATCTTGTTATGAAGCTCTTTGCTTCAGCCACAAAAAAGCCCCATGACTTTGTCTTTTATATCGGGAGCTTTTAAATGCACCCTAAAGGAAATCTTTCTCTGCGTCCAATTACTCTTTTCTTTGCAGCATATGGAAATTCCTGGGGTTCGGGATCAATATTAATTATAGCCGTTCCTTGATGTATCATATATATAATTCAATTCCTCAATTACCTTAATGAAACGTCATTAGTTGGATGTTTGCATCTGAATCAGAGTTAGTTCAGAAATGCAAGAATTTACATTTCCTGCTTGGCAGACATAATCCTAATTAAAGCGACTTTTGAGATGGCATCCACACCAACATGTTTCTGTAATTACTTCATTTGATAGGTTGAATTCATATATATATTGATACCTTCTAGAAGGACCAATAATTAAAAGTGGGGCCATATATACTGACCCCAAAACTCTAATGGTAATTACGTAAGCAACTTTTCAGATTGCATAGTTCTGCAATTATCATCAGGAAAACATGTCCGTGAAATATATACCCTCTTAAACCCCACTTTTATATAGAAAAATTGGGGTTTGCAGGGGTATATCTAATTTCACTTCATATGAAATTATTTTATTAAATTCATGGAAGACTTGTTTAATAAATTTCATTCGAAATGACCACTCATGTAAAATCCTCTATAATTGCACATGAGGTTACAGGGCAAACTTAAATTATTGTTTTCGAAACAGTAAGGAAAGTCTACAGTACACACACATAAAAAGCTTTGATAGAATATAAAACACCAAGATATTGCAAGCACACAAAGTTTAAGACTTCCTACTGGAAAGCAAGCTCAGAGTGGGATAATTTAACTGCACTGTTATGTTAACAGCACTTTGAAGAAAAGCCAAATGCATGCTTAAAGCAAGAACAACAATTTAACAATTCATTAAACAATTTCTGGTGAAATTAACAATCATTAAACAAATTAAGATCTCCATAAAAACGGTCAATGAAATCTTTGCCAAAATCTACCTGGTAATAGAATTCAAGAGTGATGATTTGTTGCCATGATTCTTTTGGAACCAAAATTATTTCTTTTTGTACAATCCAGAGAATCGAAATAAAACATTGGAATCTTTCTTCAGAGTTGTGCAGTGATCCTACAAATTTTTCGTCAAAGGATCTAAAAAATGTAAAAGAACATGGCCAGAAAAGGGATTTGAACTTGTGTTCGAACTTCATATAAGTCCAATTCGCATGCACAAAAAATACACGCGTGTAAATATACTCGGGTGTGTATTTATACTCCGGTGTGCAAATCAACCTGAGAGTAAATTTAAATTGCGTTCGCATGGGTTTTATCGCCAGGAGTATTTTTGTAGGTAAATTTATCATTTCGGGATTAAAACCTGTTCATTTAAGTTTTCTGTATTTGCAAAACAAGAAGAGGCTGCTTCAAGGTGTTCATGTAGACTTTGGCAGCAGAGGGGAATCATGTAATGGTCAGGCATAACCTTAGCAGTTATACAGTTCCCTTTTTTCATCCTTTCACAAGGAATTACTCTTAAAATGCCCCAAGAATCCTA
Organism: Rugalucina vietnamica; assembly: GCA_964017185.1. Lineage (NCBI taxonomy): Eukaryota > Metazoa > Mollusca > Bivalvia > Lucinida > Lucinidae > Rugalucina > Rugalucina vietnamica. The sequence goes on along the minus strand of OZ024875.1, from coordinate 52,139,086 downwards.
ACCAAGAATGATGAACAAATAGTGTGGCTGTTTGCACTCCATATGATCTAAAATGTCATGAATGGCAATAAACTCTTATTTAGCAACAATGTCCACAGTTTCAGCAACTGTCATATACATGTAATCAGTTAAGAACAAAAAATGAGAAAATTCGTTATCTAAAAGCAGAATATTGACTTGAAATAAAAATACTCATGGGTAAATTTTACTTTGCGTTCGCATGGGACATAATAGTAAATTTACACGTGTGTATTTGTAAAAATAAAATTTGCATCTGGTCAGACCCAGGAGTAAATTTACCCATATGTAAATATACTCCGGTGTGTATTTGTGTTCGCATGCGCCATTTACTTACCCCGAGTAAAATTTGCACACCGGAGTATATTTACTAGGGATGTCATTCTTTGTCAGATTTAGGGTTCGGACGTTCGGAAACAAACATCCGGATGGTTCGAACGTTCGCATTTTATCAGATCAGGTCATAATATTACATGTACATTTACATGTATGTTACATGTAATCGAGTGTTCCCTTGAATGAACATTCATAATCAAGAGTTACTGAGCTTGGCGTTGTTTCCGTTGATGTGACGCAGAAACGAAATGCCATGCAATTTAGGAAATTTCATTTACATTCACAAAAGTAAGCATCATTTACCGTGTTCCCATTTTGTCGAATGGTACGTCAGCAAAGAAATTCAATTTGTATTTGTTTCTCCTTTGCATAAATGGGTCAGCTTAAGAATCCGCATATATGATTTGTCAAATTAAGATCATAGTTTTGTTTAATCCCAAAACGTATCTATTAATGATCTGACATGGTGTTTTGCTGGACGACGGTCTGTATAATTTCTTCTATAATTATTTTAAAACTTGATAAATGTGGATCAGGAAACAAAAGAGGCCAATTATCATCTTTAATCCTTTCTTTGTTTATTGTCGCTTCCCCTAGACCTGTATTGTCCCGTTAATCTGTTACACCTTAGTGACTTTTGACACTACATGTTTAGCAATTCGTATTAAGTATTAAATACCTTGTTTCCTGTTCTGCTAAGTAGATATTAATATTGTGTATTTTTGTGATATATTAATAGGAATTTACCTAAATATTGGACACATTGATTTTTAGCGAACGTCCGGATGCTAAAATTTGGGTCCGAACTTCGGTACGGGATCCGAAGTCCGAACGTTCGGACTCCGGTTGACATCCCTAATATTTACATGTGTGTATTTTTGGCGCATGCGAATTGGACTATACACTTTGACTTGTAACCAACTATTTTAAGTGCAGTGTAAGGTGGTCAAAACTAACTCGTGGTAACTTGTCATGATAGGCAGAAAAGTTAATGTGAAATCTTTTAACACTAAGTTTTTCTGCGGTAATGTCAGGATTTTGTTGTTACCATGTTGTTTGGCATAATAATTGTAGTTCCTACTGATAAATCTTGTAGAATTTCCAGGAACTTGACAAGAACAACATACCTGCCTGTTCTAACACAGGAAGTCAGGATGACTGACCTACATTATGAAAATAACAAAATTTTGCATGTACACATTTTTTTTGCTTTTTGTTATAGTCATCTAAAATAGCCTTCACAGATCCTTCAAGATGTTTGAGAACATTTCATCAGTAATCTCAAGCCTTCACAGATTGATCAAGAACTGTGTTTGAGAACATTTCATCAGTAATCTCAAAATCTATCTTGTCGGTCATTTATAGTTGACGTGTATTGTTCAGTAAATGTTGTTGACTGAAAACATACTGTATTTTGTTTTCTAATACTGGGCAATTTTTTTATTTTTTTTTTTCAAAAGGAAACATTTATCTTGTCCATTAGCCTAATGGTTAGAGCATCTTCTTCCAGAGTGGGAGGTCATGGGTTCAATCCCATGCCCATTATAACAAAGATGTTAAAAATGGTACCAGTGGCTGCCTTGCTTGATAAACAGTATTACAAGGCAAACACTGGGTCATCCCTGTCATATGGTGACGAATGTTCATTTTGACTTAGGCTGTAACTTCCTTTTTTTGGGGGGTGGGGGTTTAGTCTAAATACAAACCCATGAAAAAATCAAATTGCTGTGATGTGAAACAGGCATCAGGTTTTCAACCCGTTTTGAGTTTCTGTAAAATTCTATTTGAGACCATCCCATCAATTCAAAGGATGCTGCATTTAATATCACACAAATAAGATCTTAAAACGGGACAGTGACGGTCAATGTTTCCTGAAACTTAATAAAGTCAGGAGACACTTTAACCATTTTTTCTCTCGAAGATTGCTTTATGCTGTCAATAATGTGTCACCAGGGTTGATTTGGTAATGATTTTCTGTTTAGCAAATTTACATTAATGATGGCACGCTCATTGAGACGTCTGCTTTCATCTATATACTTTTTCTTATTACTCTGTGCATGCAGGAGATAAGGCAATATAGGCTTCAATAAATTTTCAGGCATGTAATGAAGTAGCAATTTGGGTTATGGACAAATAGTGAAGATACAGATAAAGCTGCTCCAAAAGAAGGGTGTGTGCATGTGAGTGCTAAATTGTTTGTGGGTATGTTTGTTCTAATTTGTGGTCTGTAAATATAATAAATATACCACCTAGACTGTCGGGATATGAGTTTGATTGAACATTACTGAAAGAACCAATAAATATTAAATATTTTTGCATATTTACAAGGGAAGTAATCAAGCCAAGTGAAAATAATTTATTTCATTGGCTGGAATTAGTGGACATAAAAAGGTTTCAAAAATTTCCGACATACTCATAGCAAAAAAAGTGTCACTCTAAGTGCCAAGTATTGGAGGCTGCTAAAAAGATTCAGTTTTGTGAATTTCAATTATCATTCTTTATGGGAAATCCTGGGAGCTCTCTTTAATTAAAATTCGCCACAATCTTGTAAACACATGTAATTGTGGTAAATAAAAAATCCCCTGCAAAGAAAACAACATATGTCATTCTGTTCTTGTTATGGTGTACCTGGAAAAAGTGCATTCCGAGTTGTCAATTACATTATATCTACCTATCAATTAAATTGCTTTCTTAGCTATCTAATTAACCTAACGATAAAATCCTATGATTTTTGTCATGAGCAAACCTATTTTCAAGTTTTTGGAAAATGTCAGACAAAGCTGGATTTTATAGTCGAAGAAGATGGCTTGAGGCATGAAATCTCAAACTTAGCAAGAAGGGTGAATTATGCTTTTTAGGTAGCGAGAACAAAGGCATTGATCATCTGAGTAGTTACTACCCAGCTGATCTGCATCTTCGTATAGGCACATGCAGAAAGCATATTTCTGAGGTGGCTTCCATGAATTGGGCAGCTGCTACTAACGAGATCATGATAAAGATAAGTCATGTTTTCATTGCAGAATAAAATCTAGTTAGTACCATTAAACAGAAATTAAATGTTTCCAATGGTCCACTTAAAAGGCTTTGATTGGCAGGGTAAATAGCACTGAAAACAAACTGTTGATGCTCCATTTCGAAGCGCTGGTCAAGGTCAAGGTCAAACACAATTCCATCCAGAAATGAGGTGGCTTAATATCATGCTGTTTGTTTGAGTTGATGCTTTAAGTCCCAGTCAATAGCTATGGTCATGTCAAGATGTCTCCATTTCATGGGACTTCAACCCAACATTAAGATGTCATGACACTCAAAATGTGCTTAAAAAAATAACCACTCAAGTAAACCAAAAATGCTTATATGACTTGAACCACTTTTCCTGGGCATGCTCAGACCTTCTGAGCAGTTTACCAGTAATCAGATAGTCAGAAATTAATAAGCTTTGCTTGGAAGCACAAGCAGCCCATCTATTTCTCCAGGCCAATATCATGCTGTTTTATCCCATCCAATTATAGGGTAAAGCTGGTCACAAAAGACCTTCTTATAAAGCATAAGCTGTGTGTACAATAGGTGAAGAACATACTAATTTGTTGATGCCTTCATCAATAGCCTAGGTTTCTGATAGTTCTGAATAGAAGGACCAAAATGGCAAATACAATAATGTCTTAATAGAATTTCATCCTTATGGAATACATCGTGCCTATATTTGGAGTCACAAGTTTTTTAGCTTGGCATCGTTGTGATTCGCCAAAAATCAAATATGAGCCGCAACACCAGAAAACCAACAGTCTGCATATGCAAAAACAAAGGTGCAGATCAGCTGTGCAGTAACTGCACAGCTGATCAGCGCCTTTGTATTCGCTTCATAGATAGAATGATGCCTCTTCTTTCAAGTTCAAGCTTCTAGCTATTTTCTGTGGCTGTACAGTCTAGTTTGTACCGATCTGGTCAGAAATGCAGATTGTTTGTTTTCTCGTGCTAAGGCTCATATATCATCAGTGAGTCTGTTCAGAGGGCTACTGTTGATTTGCAAAGTTTTCTTGCTTTGTTTGTTGTCAACAATTTTTCAGTTAAGCCTGGTTTCCAAGAACAACTTTTCTTTGACAAAGTAGGTTTGACACAGAAAAATATGCTCGTGTAAACTCAATTCTGTGGCGAAATTTCATTGTCAAATATCTATGACAAAGGTGAGCGAGTTAAGTAATCTTTGCTGTGTGTGAACTGGTCCGTGGAAACCAGGCTTTATATTGCAGTGAAACCATGCACAACTTACTGAGTACTTAGGTACTTAACAAGTACTATATGGGGATCAAATCAGTATATCTTGCTGAAAACACAACTCAGTGTGGGTGATCTACTAAAATAGGCACACTCGCAAAAGCAGTTCTAACATGTAACCAAAATCAATGTTTTGAGTATGAATATTAAAAATATCAAAATTTTTTCCAGTAAAAATTTTCAATTTTTTACAGCTGAAAAATCTCTGTATATTGCATAGGCAAGTTTTCGTAATGTAATATCCTCCCTTTGAAAGCTTGATTCTCATCACTGGCCGACATTTTGACTTCTTCAGTTAAAATGGCAATTACAAGAAATCGCTGTATTTATTGGTATTGCAATTTTCGTAGGCTATTGTCAGGGCAATTTTCGTCTAATAGTTTCAACCGTTAACTGCGCTGATTTTCCTTCCTTTGTTATTAAGTTGAAAGACACATTCGCTGCAGGAGCATCTAATATTGCTGTAATCTCCAGAGGAGGTACCGAGCTTGTGACCCGCAATACGAGAAATACTGTCCTCAGGTTTATAACCAGATCTGACAGAAAGCGGACTGTAAAAGTATCAAAGACGATTAGCGGCTTATAGAGATGAGATTTAGAAGAGGAACTAACCTTAAGGACTGTAGAAAAGACAAATATACAAATCACCCATCGGATTACTCTGCAATTGATCAGAGTCTTGTTTTTCTCAAATTCGAATTGTAGATTTTCTGATGTTGTCGCACTTGTATTTTTAAGTCATCAGAGCAATCGCTGTTGGCAGAAAATTAACAGTGCTAATCAATAGAGAACATGCAGAAATGTGCGCAACTGAATGAGGAAAATGGATCGCAAAGTTTTTGTTATTTTTAAATAAAATTTACATCAGGAAAACATGTCCATGCAATGCATACCCCCTTAAACCCCACTTATATATAGTAAAACTGGGGTTTGCTGTGGTATACCTATTTTTCTTATTTTTGCTCCAAAACATAGATTGTGGGTACCCATTAGAACTGTCTCAGCGAGGCGGTTCTAACTTGTACCCACAATCTATGTTTTGAGCAAAAATAAGAAAAATATCAAAACTTTTCTTCTGAAATTTTTCATTTTTTTACAACTTTAAAAATCACCATATATTGCATGGGCAAGTTTTCGTAATGTATTAGATTTTAGTTGTTTTGACAGTCTAGGAAATTCAATCAAAAATGTTTAAATCATATTACTAAGAAACTTGGAGTAAAAGTAGCCATAATCATTAAAATATCCAATATGCATTTGAAAATAAAAAAAATAATCTAGAATGGGATAGCCAATAATATTTTGCAATCTGCATTCTTTGTTCTATATTCAATCAAGTTTTGGCACTGGGGCCACAACACAAGGTAAACTATTCTGTTATTTGTAAATTAGAATATGCAGATCGCTCTCTTCTCATGCAGCTTCTGATCAGCATATTAGTTTTGTTGTTTTGTGGTATTTTCTGTCTGGATAGCAAGATGTTTCTCTTCTATAAATCTAAGAGTTTCAAATATGGAACTGGTCTCCATTGTTGAGCAAATTAGCTGAAGCCTTAACTGGTCAGAAAGTCTGACGACATGTTCATGTGTCACAAAGCTCATTCACTCCTCCGGCTTTTTCTTCCCGATGCAGCGGGAATCACTTTATTGGTTTCCTTAAAGAAAAATAAATCAAATTCCTTTCTCTAATTATCTCATTTTGCTTTGACAAGAAGTCTTAAAGTTTCTGTAATGATAGTTGGCGGAAATTATGACAGAACTGCACTGCGATGATTAAATTATACATGTAGATTTACATGAAAAAATCCATGAAAATGCAAAAAATAGCACAATATAGTTACTACTATTTGCTTTGCCTATCTGTTCAACATTAACAATTACTGAATCCAGTGGGGACCTGCAAGAAGCTTACCATATGCCATTCAATTTTCAGCGCCATATTAAATGTACAAATCAAATTTGATACACAATAGTTACTGTTAAGTAGTAAAGCTATTATAGCTATATTTCATTTACTGGTTAAAAGCAACATATGTGTGGTCGGTGGAAAGTTTAATATGTGCCGTTTATTAAAAGAACTACTAAGGTCGTACTCCAAGGCTGACTGTTAGCCCCTCTTTAATGCACTTAATTCATTACTGATTTACTCTTTTTACATTAAAGACTGATGTTTATGCTGATGACACACCTCTCCCTGAATTAGATATAAACTGATGTTAAAATGATGTAATGGTCTCAAATACTGCAAAAAAAAAAAAAAAAACCCACAAAAATAATTGCTTGTTATACAGAACAACCTCATTATTCTGAAATCATAATGTTGGTTTGTGTATAGCATGGAGTCATGTCTTGCTTCATGACATAGTCATATCTTTGATGAATTGTTTTCCCTGTAGTTCTGTACATAATCTTATTTTACGGAGTTTCATATGCATGCTTGTGTATAATATACAGTCTGCCTCTACAGACCCTAATAGTGTCATAATGAGATTGAAGTACAGCAGCAATCAAAGGTCATAGAAACTCCTAAAGGGAAACCAAGATGATGCACATCAATCCAAGCAATTAGGACACAAGGTTACACCAATAAAACTGACCAAATAGAGTAATCACTGAAATATCATGTACATGTCCTGGGCTTTGGAGCTTCATTCCCCACCCATCATTTGCATACAGGTCAACCTCATTATAATGCTATCTTTTGGGTATATGGAAACAGAATGCATTATAAGTGAAACCATGTTATAATGAGGTTATTTACAATAGACTTATAGCAAAATGATTAATTTGGTAGCCATGACATGGCCGCATTATATTAAAAACCGCACAATAATAAGGCGCATTAAAATGAGGCTGAACTGTACACTACTAAGATTTCATACATGGTCTTAGTACAGGCGGTCAGCCAAACTTTGTTACTTTGCAGGTTTTATCAAGTTTCCAAGTGGCTAAATTTTTTATGTTTACCAATGTCAACACTTTAAGTCGCAAATGACACAATTAGTCGAGTAACCAGACTACAGAGCTAAGCTCTGTAAAGCCATTATTCTGATAATGACCACTGGAATATCTGAGCCGCCTCGAAAACCAACAATCTGCATATGCGAAAACAAAGATGCAGATCAGCTTCGCGGTAACCGTGAAGCCGATCAGCGCCTTTGTTTTCGCTACATGGATAATACACTTCCTCTGCTTCTTAAATCCGAAATTTCAAGCTTCTAGCCTGCTTCTGTGCTTGTACAGCTCGGTTTGTGTCGGACCTGTTCGGAAACCACATTGTTGGTTTTCCCATGAGACGGCTCATCTCTGAAGACCTTAGCATTACCTGAAGCTGCTTATTATCAGCAAAATGTAAAAAGCCTGGTTTTAAATACCAATATTTTCTGTCTCTTACAGTAAGTAATTACAGGGCAATTAGCTATCAAATGTAACATCCTGTATAATGGTATAATTATCTGAGAGATCAGGTCTACATTTTATGTACTTTTAGTTCATAAAAATAATGCTAATATGTATAGCTGATTTCATTTGAGTTAGATACCCACATGCATGTGGTAGTGTATTTCAACAAAAAACTATCATAATTAACTTGCTGTTTTAATTAATGTAGTAGTATTTCAACTTGGTGAGTTGATGGTCAGACTCTATTATGATGGCCCCGACTTAAAGCTCACTTTAGTTGGGTGGGGCTGGAGCTTGTCTGTTGCATGGCCAACCGGGGTTCAACTGGTGTTTTTCTTTTGCTCAGGATTTCCAGTAAGTTATTGTGCACCAAGGGATCTCCATTTCCTGCTCATTGCCTAGTCTTACTTTAACTAGTAAACTACCAAAACTTGCATGTGAGACTGTATTTCAAAACTAAACTTTTACTAGTCAACTATCAAACCATGTAAAATCTACCACCAAAACTATATTGTAATTGTTTTAGTCTTCTACTCCTCCTCACAATACCTATCTCCTTTGCCTAAGAGTATTCTTAACAGCATGTATTTACATGAACAAGACATTTTCAAAGATGACAAGTGTGCTTTATCATATGTGAAATAAATGACTGTTTATAGAATGTTCCCTTCTCAATTGGGAATAGTAATACTTTCGCAGTTTAGACTTAGGAAATATTCAGACTATCATTTTTTGTTGTTTGTTATTAGAACGTTCAGACTAATACAATTTCTCCAGACTACTATATTTCATAATATAAAACAACAACATGTTTTGGCAAAACCTTTAATGTATTCATATTACTCTTCAGACTATCATAGTTTTTACTCTTTACTCATGTTTTATTCTTAGCAATCTTCAGACAATCACGTTTCCTACGTTTTGTTACTGGTAATAAGTTGCATATTCTCACAGTATTTATATATATAACCTTTACATGCAAATTGCATGTCTCAAGGTTATACAACCTTTTTCTTTCTCAAATCAGCTGAGCATGAAATTTAAACTGCTAATAAATACAGAAATTAGCAAAATTGAAAGAAAATTCAGGTTCAGATTATCAGAGCCTGTAATTTATGCTGCTTGATGATAAATGTTAAAATGCCAACAATAATTTTTGTTGGTATTTCAACATTTATGAGCAGGATAAATTTTAGTCTCAACTGAGTTGAGCATGAAAAAAGTTTTACAACCTCGGGACATGGTATACTGCTCAATAGGTCAGTTTCCACATACTGTAAATTCAGAAATTTTTGTGGAATTTTATTTTTGTGAATTTTCTATTAGCAAGGCATTAGCACATTCATAAATTCGCGAAAGAGTACTTGTGTCCTTTTAAAAGCTTATGCATGCTTTTATTAGAGAGAAGTTCGAGTCAAAGGCATCTCATTCGCCAAATGCAGAACATTCACAAAAATTAGAGAAAATTAATTTCTCGCCAATATTTTTTAAGTAATTATCAAAACGAAAGAACAAACAGCTCATATATCATCTAGCATCAGGTGTATTTGAAACATAGCAGGCTTTTAATATGAAATTACAAATTCACTTTTGTTGCTTTCTGATATTACAAAAAACGGATATAATAAACATTTCTAGAAAACAGACACATTAAAGTAACAACAGTTTTGTTTGGAATAAAATATAATTTATAATTTCTATGAAATCTGTAAAAAGCTCAGATTTTCGTGATTGTAACCATTGAAAATGACCAGACGTATTAAAGTTAGTTTAAAATACTATGTAATCTAATGCTGGAATGCAGTAGCCTAGTGGTTAGTGCTTTGGACCCAGGATCCAAAAGTTTGGGCTTTAAACCCCTACTAGCACTAGATTGTGTAATTGAGCGAGGCAAATCATCAGGAAAACATGTCCGTGTATTGAATACCCCCTTAAACCCCACTTTTATATAGAAAAACTGGGGTTTGCAGGGGTATACCTATTTTTCTTATTTTTGCTCCAAAACATAGATTGTGGGTACTCGTTAGAACCGCCTCGCTGAGGCGGTTCTAACGTGTACCCACAATCTATGTTTTGAGCAAAAATAAGAAAAATATCAAAAACTTTCTGATGAAATTTTCAATTTTTACATCTGAAAAAAAATCTCTGTATATTGCATGGACAAGTTTTTGTGTAATTGAGCGAGGCAAATTACCTCCCCATAGTTCTTGTTACTTTATAATTAATTTTGAGCCATTGCATAAGAAAACCAACAAACTGCTTTGGCAAAAACAAAGGCGCAGATCAGCTGTGCAGTAACTGCACAGCTGATCAGCGTCTTTGTTTTTGCTACACGGATAGTACAATCCCTCTTCTTCTTAATCCGAAATTTCAAGCTTCTAGTCTTCTTCTGTGCTTGTACAGCTCAGGTTGTGTCGGACCTGATCGGAAAACCCAAATTGTTGGTTTTCTCATGCGAGGCCTCATGTATTATTTTTTAATTTTTAATAATGTTTTTTTTTTCTTGTCTTTTCAGGTTGTGTGGGATTTCAGAGCTCAAAGACCAAGGATAAACCTGCGCTTTTTGTAAATTACTAAATCCAACTGGACAATCAATGAATAAACTTGTTGACTTATATATCATCAGAAGTTATTGTGCGCTTTGTGTTGTTATAATGACATTTTCGTGGATATAAAAACTGAGAAAATAATCAAAAATATCAATCGTGCTACCCATTCTGAGCTTGACAAACTGTATATATAAGTTTTGTGTTACGCTTTTCCCCAAAACTGACGCCAGTTTGCTTCTGCTCTTATGAACCTAATTGCATTGCATAATCCAACATTTGATGCCAAATGTTACAACACAGAACATGAAATATTGCTATGAAGTGCCTTTTCGTGTTCATATTGAAACAGCGAATTGTTATCCAATTTTCATCGTAACAACAAATATCGGATCAAAGAATTTGTGAACAAAATAAACAGACGGATATAAAATCTGCATCAACGAGTTGAGAGCCGAGGAATCAGGATTATAGTTAAATACGGCAAATATTGAACTGACTAGAATTAAACTGGTGATATCGGTAATGAGTGCAGAGTGGAACTATCAGAGACTGTTAGAATAATATTTACTGATACAGGTGACTAATGATTAATGATTGTGGATAGATGTTAAATCAGTATAGTTAGGATGCTAATGACTTATCGACTAAAAACTTACATTGGATATGTAAAATATTTCAAAGACATTCGTTGGACATCCGTTTGATAAAATAATTCTTTTCAACATTTAAACTGGATACGTAAAATACTGAAAAGCCTCTTAAAATGGATTTGATTCTAATTAAATACAAATTTTGATGTGAAACTGATCTACATCCAAGAAGGACGTTATATTAATCAATCACCCTAGCTTCATCTGCATTTTGGAAATATTCAACGGAAGACATTATAGTCATTCATAGTGGAACTCTAATAACTAAATCCAATCCATTCAAAGTAGCATTTTCATCTGAGGAATCTGTGTTAAACAAGTTCTGCGGACAAACCAGTTTCATCCCATAATAGGAAAAGTATTGGAAATTTAAGACAAATATTGGGAAGTCTGGTAGGAACGGCGAGGAATATTCCGAGCACATTCAAGCAGAGGATATTTATGGCTATTAAAGTAGTTTGAAATGCCAGAAACGGCCAAGTTTCCGAAGACAACCTCGCAGCAGCATTGGAGATACTATTGAGCCAAACAAAATAAATCACTTAACTAATCGCTTACAAATCTGTTATTGCACATCTTTCTGATTTTCTCATCTTTTAAACTATTGTGAAAATATGATGTATTTTTGTAATAACCCGATGCCAAAACATTAGCAGAAGAAAGATCTCCAACACAAGCTCTTGTAATTCAATCAAAAGGTAAAGATCATTATTTTCCAGTAAGGTTATGTTTAGTTTAGCTAGCTGAGTACTGACAGTTAAAAAAAATGACACAGATTCTGGGCATAAAGAGAATAGGTTGGACAATCAATTAATGTTCATGGTTATGAATAGATGAGTAAGGAGATAATTTGGACACATGAATGATGTATATTTTTATGTAAAATAATATTCTGAGCTTTAATAATTAATTGAACTGAGTAAGATAAGGAAATCAGTATTGAAATATAATATTCAGATGTGAAAGAAACGAGCTGCAAGAATGAATCAAACTGGAACAATGTTATCTAATGTGACAATGGATCTTGTGTATAACGTCACCATGCTTGGGGTTACCATAGAAACAGCAACCATCGGCAACGAAGGCCTGGAACAGGAAGAGACGATGATGACAAGTTTTTCCAAGAATTATGGACACCTTCATGGATACATCGCAAACATCGTTTGCATATTCGGAGTAATTTCGAACATTCTGAATATCATCGTTCTGACAAGGAAACATATGATAACTCCGACAAACTGTATTCTGACGGCACTGGCAATTGCTGACTTGCTTACGATGTTAACATATCTGGTGTACGCCACTTACTTCTACATTGCTACAGAACCCAAGCCTGAATATAGTCATTCGAAAGGATGGATGTACTTTATTATGATACACAATCACTTTATTATAACTTGTCACAACATGGCCATGTGGTTCACTGTAACATTAGCAGTATTTCGATACATTTTCGTGTGCCATCATACGATCGCCAGTCGACTCTGCAGCCTTCAACGAGCCATTATGACTATCATTACGGTTACCATGGCAACCATTCTTCTCTGTATACCGAACTATTTCCTGTATAAAGTTATTCCCGTGAGTCAAGTTTATCCGAACCTGTCCGGCTACTGGATTCTGGACTCCCAACTAGTGCTCGACAATCCCTCGTACAAGATCGCCATTTTCTGGTTCTTTGGTGTTATCATGAAGGTGGCGCCATGCATTCTTCTATCAGTCGTGAGCACTCTGATAATCCTTACAATGAAACGAGCGAGTGAGCGTCGAGTTCGCTTGCTGAAGCAGACCCGTGCATCAGATCATGACGTAAACCATGAACATAATCGAACAACGTACATGCTCGTCTCTGTCGTACTCTTCTTTGTGATAACGGAATTTCCGCAGGGAATTCTGGCCATGATAAGTGGACTAAATGACCATTTCTTTGACAATATTTATTCAAATCTCGGTGATGTTATGGATTTACTTGTTTTGCTCAATAGTGCCGTGAATTTTATATTGTACTGTATAATGAGCCAACAATTCAGAGACACGTTTCGTAGCCTGTTTGTCGGAAAGTGGATGTGCTATTACAAACAAATACGGAAAATGAACGGGAACACTAATGGATATAGTACCGCATATAGCACAGTGAGGACTGAGGCGACACTGGTCTGAAACTTTCAAATTATTCATTATGAAAACATGCCCATGAACTCTACAGATTTTTCTCAAGTTGTAAAAACTGAAAATTTTCAGTAGAAATTTTTTGATATTGTTCTTATTTTTGCTCCAACATACATTGTGGGTACAAGTTAGAGCTGCCTCGCCGAGGCGGTTCTAAAGAGAACCCACAATCTATGTTGCCTCGCCGAGGCGGTTCTAAAGAGAACCCACAATCTATGTTTTGGAGCAAAAATAAGAAAAACAGGTATAAAAGTGGCGTAAAAGGAGTATACATTACACAGAACTGTTTTGGTGATGATGTTATATTTTGTAAAGTGATATATATGAATCATGACACTTAAACAAACACTGTCTAACAAGTACTATGTTTCATTTGTTTTAAAAATGAGTATATAACGAGCTAAATCATGAGAAGTCACAAACCTGTGGTCTGCACTGTACCACACGCTTGGCTTAATGTCCAAGTCAACATCGTTTGTCATGTCAGGACAGAGCCACCGCTTCTTGTGTATTAGGAGCTGATAGTATCTTGCAAAAGAACAAATACTGCAGGGTAGGGGTAGGTTTTGAATCCAAGACCTCTCGCTCCATAGCCCATACTCTATCACTACGTCAAACCACACCTGACAAAAATTTAGTTGCACTATAGAAAAGCAGTTTTTATATAAAGTGGCTCGTAACTAAATATAATTATGGGACGCGTCATGAGAAAAACAACATTCTGTGTATGCAAAAACAAAGGCGCAGATCAGCTCCTTTGTTTTGACTTAGAGGATAGTACAATACCTCTACTTTTTAAATCCAAAATTTCAGGCCGCTAACCATCTTCTGTGCTTGCACAGCTTTGTTTGTGTCTGGTCTGTTCGAAAACCACATTGTTGGTTTTCTCATGACGCGGCTCAAATCATGCTGTCTGGGTAGTGAACTACATTGCCGATCAGATTGTGTTTAGAATGCAACAAAGATTTCTTATGATGGTCAAGGCTTGAAATATGTTAATCATGTTTTTATAATAAAATTTGATCAAATCTTTATGATTGTATTGGTTTATGCTTGTAAACACTGACTAACTCTCCAATTGACTCCTCCGCCAGCAAGGTATAGCCACGCCCACCCCTATTTCCTTAGACAAACATTGTGTTTTTGCACCTGTACTTACCTGTAAAAAGCACGTGTTGGTTTGTTTGTCTAACCCACGTGTTGTCTAACCGTCATTGACCGTTAGCTAATGTGCAGATTTGAATGGTCAATATAAAAATGAATATTAATGATGGGTGGTTTTACGGAGGACTCAATTACTGTTTGTACACCATCTTTCAGAAACTACATTTTTCATAATCTCACTTTTCTGAAATACCACAAGAAGAATATGACCATGTCATCTTTTTGCAACCAAAAAGTTGTAAAAAGAGCCGCAAAAATATTGAAAATCGGTTCACTAATAAAATAATTATGCCCAAAAATATTTTGAATAGGGTTTTTGCATGTGCAAGGGAGGTAATCCAAACACCTTAAAATTAAAAATGAAGCAAATCTGTAGAATTTTTTTAAGAGTTTAGCCCTCAGCTATGCATACAATGTAATTTTGTTTTCTTTTGGTACATTTTAAATGAAAAGTAACCAATTTACATTTTTTCTGGGAAAATACGGTAGTTACTTTCGTAGCTGACATTTTTACAATTAAATAAAATTTTTATTTGTCAACAGATTTTCAAAATTTTTGTGTATATTTTACTACTGTCAGAATGCAAAATAGTGATGTGGTAATAATTTTCTTGAGGTCTTTCAGAAAAGTGAGATTTTGAAAAATGCAGTTTCTGGAAGATGGTGAATAAACAATAGGCTAAGTTTCATATTGAGGTTTAACATTGCAATATCAACAATTTTCAGATGCAGCCATCATTTCCAGGGTATTCAAATAAGGAAAACATATTCGTGAAATAAATACCCCCTTATTGGGGTTTACAGGGGTATACATTTTTTTCTTATTTTTGATCTAAAACAGATTGTGGGTACATGTTAGGCAAGGTGGTCCAAATGTGTACCCACAATCAATGTTTTGAGCCTTATTAAAAAATAATTACAAAATAAACAGTGGGAGAATGGCCATAGAAGTATTTTCATAACCGATCCGCCATGAAAGAAATGTGCTATATTTGATGAGCTATAGGGGGTCCGCTTCCTCAGGAATTCGAATGTGATGCACAATGGATCAAGCCTTTTTGTTTAACATTGCATATATGATGAGTAGACTTGCCCATCATTATCATTTGGGTGTGTCCATTTTCATTTTTAGGGGCATATTAAATGGAGTGATTTTAATTTTTTATTCTATTTTTTTGATGAATTTCTTCTATGCCAGATAAGCTGCCACGTTCTGCAGCGTCACATCTGGGGCTATACTGTTTGCCTATGTCCCATAACAGGGACAGCAGGCAAAGCATCCAGCCTATCTTAATTCCGAGCTTCAAGTTTTGTAACACAAAAGAGGCAATGCAATTAGTTCTTTTCTTCTGAAAATTTCCTCTGCAGTATTCATGCTTCCTTTTGTCAACATGCAAACCAACACATTAAAGGATTCAATTTACATGGGAGATGAATCTTAAATTGAATGAAAGAAAATTGTTCCCTTTAGATCTTCGCTGAATTAAATTGAAATTTATCTGGTATCAGCACATGATGCTTTTAAATGTTCATTCTTTTTATCCTGCAACACCTAGAACCATTTCAGATTCATACCTTTTATCAAAATTTATGGATTTTGTAGTAAGCAAAAGGGTTCTGCAAGATATACAAATCGGCAGAACAAATTAACCGAACATCAACAACAGTGAAGTTTTCACTGAAAACCAAGTTCTGCAGATTTTAATCAAAGTCAGCAAAGTGCTTTTTCATTAGCCTAATAACCTCTGTGGGTGGAAACCCAAGCATTGCTATGAATCTGATGACAAATCACTTTCTGAAGAAATGTCTGGAAATTTTTCTAGAACTTTAATGGTTCTTTCAAAACAAATGTATCATATAGATCAATAGCTTTCACTGATTCAGTAAGCATTAATATAGTGACATAAAACTGTTTGACCACCAGTTCAGACACTAAACATAGACGATGGTTACAGGTTTGAAATTTGCTTGTGTTGATACATAACATCCTAGTTAATACTTTTTTTAGTCAGTTGGGACAAAGCCACTGCTTAAAACAACTAAAGTTTATATATTTGGATGGTTTGGCAAAACCACTTTTCCTGGGCAGGCTAAGACCTAAGCTGTTGACCATAATCAGGGGGTCTGTCAATCGCTTATAAGCTTTGCGTGGAGGTAAAAGCAGCCCACATTCTTCATGGCTCCAGTGGGCAGGAGCCCTACAAAAACTGCTTAGACAATATTTTACGATATTATTTTCAACAGTATAGGTTATGTCAGGACTGTCAATTGTCATAACCAGACTGGTCCTTGGCAAACCCCTATAAGTGTCAAATTACCTGAGTTCTAAGCGCACATTTCTTGCACCCTGATACTTTTCATGAATCAGTTGAAGAGAAAGAATGGTCATGGAAATGTTTGAGACTCAATCATCCGGGTTAATATGGCATGGTCTATTATTGTATTGCTACTGTCGTACAGAATATGTTGGTTCTATTTCATGTAATTAAATAAAAAGTGTGTTTTGTACGTCTAGGGAGCGATATTCATCAGCTGTGTTCCACCATTTAATTGTTTTATGTCTGGTGTCCGTTTTGTGTGACATAGGCAAACAGTATAGCCCAAGATTGGACGCCGCATATTGCAGCGTCCCATCTCTGGCTCTTCTGTTTGCCTGAAGAAATTATCATCAAAAAATGAAATAAAAACATTAAAATTACTCCTGGCACCCCTAAGAATCTAAGTGGACTCAACCAAATGACAATGATGGGCAAGTCCATTTGTCACATATGGGTTAATTGCTTGTGTCTGGATGTCTATATGTCCACAATGTGGTTTCCGAACAGTTCTGACACATACCAAGCTATACAAGCACAGAAGATGGCTAGAGGCTGGAAATTTAGGCTTTAGAAAGAAGAGGAATTGTACTATCCTTGTAGTGAAAACAAAGGCACTGATCAGCTTCGCGGTTATCGCGAAGCTGATCTGCGTCTTTGTTTTCGCATATGCAAAATGTCGGTTTTCTTGTCTGGATGTCTATATATGTTTAACAACTCGTTCTAGAGCTCAATTTCACATCTTTATTTGTTTTTCATTGCAAAGAAAGTATCAAATTTATCGACACCACAAACAAGAAAAAATGCTCTATCTTCCTAGAACATAAATCTATTATACTGTCGTAAATTTATTATACTGTGGTAAGCATGCTCTGGCTTAGGAAAAGCATATGAAAAAGCAGAAGACTAATGGTCCTGATAACGCTCACCTGAGATTACGTCTTTGAAAAAATTAATGATTATTGATAAAGGTTGGGTCAAAAATGACCTAAAAAGATCTTTGAAGGGATTTTACCATATATGGGCATGGTGGCTATCTTGGTCATACGACCTGTATCATTTAGACATACTTTCATTCCACTTTCCCAATGAGAATCCACTTAAAATTTGGCTTTGACTGACCATGTGGTTTGGATGAAAATTAAGTTTGAACTTGAACATGTAAATGGCCTAAGGTCAAGGTCAAGAAATGACCTTGACCCTCAAGGTTGAGAAATGACATTGACCATGAATACTTACAAACTTCATCAATTTGATGTTGTCTGTATTTACCAATTTTCAGGTAATAAGCTACAAAACTTTCTGAAAAATCCAAGTTTACACTTTTTCCCCACTGAAAAGCTTATGTGACCAATTTTGACTTTGGCATAAAATAGGTCCTAGATGTGAAATCAGTCCCCTTCCTAAGGATGCTCCACAACTGGCCCAGCAGTTTCAGAGGAGAAGACATTTGAATATTGTGAATAACAACAACAACAACGACAATGATGACGCAACAGCAGACCCATCCTAGGAGCTCACCCATGAGCCTTCGGCTCAGGTGAGCTAAAATGCTCAGAATCATGTGTGGTATCCAGAGTAGCTGATCAAACCCTTTATCATCACTTTACACATATACAGATAGCCTTATCCAGCTGTACTGGTAAGCCCTATTAAAATCTATGCCAGGCATAGTTGTAAATCTCTATAGATTTTGCCTTGACACAGTTTATGGTATAGCACTGTCTATCAGCCTCCCATTATTCCAGGCTGCAACCAAGTTTAAAATCAAGTTTATTATGTAAAATGGTGCAGTCAGTCCTACTTACTCAACTTCTGTCGCCTGTATTACAAGAAAACAACCTTAGTCATTGTAAGTCTCATTTTAATGATGGTGGAAAATGCTGGAAGATGAAGATAAAGACTGGATATGTAACACAGAAAAATACTTTTGTCACTAATTGGGTGCCATAGAATCTAAGAGGAAGTGGTAGTGAATACTTTAGGTTAGGTTATGGCATAAAGAATTTCCGGACAGATTGTTTGCTTACAACTTGTAGGTATTTCACCAGTACTATGGGGAGCATGCTCAAGGACACCGCAAAGCATAGTACACAGGTATCGACTATTGAACCCAGGACTTCCGGTACTCCAACACTCAGCCATCCAACTCCCACAGACCATCATCAGAAAGAGTATGTGTTTCGAGAAAGACTTGGACTTGTAAAACAGGCCTAGCTGCTTTCCACCAGAGAAATGGACCTTGTTTTAATGAACTGATTGACTGATTGATTGATTGATTGATCGATCAATGCTTTGGGGGAGCAGTGATCACAAATGAGCCACATCGTGAGAAAATCGGCTTTTTGCATATGCGAAAACAAGCACAGTAACTGCACAGGTGATCAGCGCCTTTGTTTTCGCTAAATGGATAGTACAATCCCCTTTCTTCTTAAATCCAACATTTCAAGCTTCTAACTTTCTACTGTACTGGCTGGTTTGTGTCAGACCTGGTCGGAAACCCCGAAGACCAACTTTCTTGTGTCACCGCTCAAATGGCTTTAATCTCTTGTTTAAGATCTTAAACCAAGTTCTTGTATTACCTGATTAGCTGTTGAGAGGGACATACACCATCACTGTGGTGCATTTAACTGTGACCCTTTGGCATTTAACAACTTCATACACAACGTTGCTTCAACGTTTCTTGATATTTTGGCAAAATGAAACAAATGACCAGAAAGTACATTTTGCATTTTTTCCCCTTTAATTTTGAGATTAATTTCTTACACATTTAAAGATCTTCAAAAAGTTTCCATAACCCCTTGTCTTAAGTACAAGGACAATTCTGTTTATGATTCCCAACCCTAACAAGGCTAATCAAACTAACAAGATCCAGCAATGAGCCTTTAGCAAAGTACTCTAATTTGACTCCAATTTGTCTCCTGTCAAGAAAAAATGCTTTTCTCATAGGCAAACTTTCTCATAGCAATACATATAATGTCTTGCACAGGTATCTACAGGGTCCCACTAGAATAGAGCCCTAGAATATAAGGTGTGTGGCTCACAACCCAGGTAACCTTTTTGTAGGCCCCAAGTTGCTTAAGATTGGCAAGGTGGACTCCAATCTGGATTGAAAACCCTAAGAGTGGCACTAGTTCTAGATAAACCTGTTCATCTCTCTCGCTTTTTTAACCCATTAATGCCGAACGGACTTGCCAATCGTTATCAATTGGGAGAGTCCACTGTCATTTTTAGGGGCGTTCAGAGTGATTTTGAATTTTTATTCCATTTTTCGATGAAATTCTTCTATGCACACAGAATAGCCCCAGATGGGACGGCGTCACATCTGGGGCTATCCTGTTTGCCTATGTCCCATAAAAGGGACGCCAGGCTTAAATGAGTTAAGGAAATTGTCTTACATTGTTTAATTGACTGCACTTTTCTTAAGATCATTTAGAACAAACAAAACTGAAAAAGGTTATTGTCTTCCAAAGAAAACCACAAACAATTTTGTTTACCATTTATGGCCTCATGGTACAATTAGCAGAGACCTTTTATTGCCAGCCTTGCTCTATCAACTACTGTCTGTTGTTGGCGATGCAGAAGATTTCTTCACTGAGTCCAAGTACTTAAATAAGGAATTGATGTTTACAATATAGAGGATCTTACACGGATGGTCATTTCATATGAAATTTATTTAACGAGCCTATGGTGACTTGGCGAGTTCAATAAATTACCACAAGTGTGAGATTTGTTTTATCATATGACTTTTAAAATAGGATTTTATCCCCTGCAAAGTGGACATATTTTCAATGAAAATTTCCATTGTTGTTTATAACATGACATTATCCACTGGAAAACAGCAACATCACATATGAAAAATTTTGTATATCATTAAAAGAACTAAAATGGATGACCTTTAAAAAGAAGACTTGATGCTCATTTTGCAACAAAATGTGAAAACTTAAAATCTGACCAGCATATCCACAGCTTCAATCCTGCATTATTACCAAGCCCTGAGTTTATAAACAAGATTCATGCTCAACTCAACTGAGACTAAATTTTATCCTTCCCATAATTACTGATATTGTTATTTCAGGTTTTGCCAAATTAAGCCAGTAATTTATGCTGCGAATAAAATGTTAAAATGCCAACAATTATGTTGGCATTTTAACATATATGAGCATCATAAATTTTAGTTTCAGCTGAGCTAGTTGAGCATGAAAAAAAGTTTTATATTACATTGAGACCAGGTTTCTTCCATCCATGCCTGAAAGAAGAATGCCATGACTGAGTTTAGTCGTAAACAATAGATGTAATATATTTTTGTTTACAGTGTCCCTATCTACTGTCTGCATCTAAACAAATAAGGTGGGAGTCTACTTATAATAGACTAAATTCCGCCTTTTCTCCTAAAAACATGCCAAGTTCTTAATTTTCATGCTCCAATGGCTACGTTAATCGAAGAATGTCACATTCGAAGCATCGGCATAAACAATACCTATTAGGACATCTTCCAGTTCAATCAACTTGTCTGCATTCTCACAAATGTGTTTAACCGATATATGATGAATGGATTCAACCATCGTTAGCATTTGGGTGAGTCCACTTTAAAATTAGGGCTTCATGTGTGATTTTAAAATCTTATTCCATTTTTTGATGAAATTCCTTTAAGCAAACAGAATTGTCCCAGATGGGACGCCGCATTCTGCGGCGTCACATCTGGGACTGTACTGTTTGCCTTTGTCCCGTCAAAAGGATGCCACAGGCTTAGATGAGTTAATAGATGATAGCTCTTGAGCAATTTTACTTATTTCCTTATAAAATTTGGAATTCCATGCTTGATGAAGCAAAAGGCAATGAATACTGTATATGCATAATTTCATGTCAAGTAGAATGCACAAAGAGAATTCTCATTTTCTATCTAATATACATTTTCTGGCTTCTTTGCCTCTATAGTTTTCTGGTTGGTCTGTTCCGAGCCTGGGAGACAAATGACAAGGCATGTGTTAGAGCTAATCGAAATGCACTTGAAAACATCATTAGGGGACTGCAATAGGAAAGTTATAAATAACTGGGAAAGCACAATTCATATCTTAAGGTAGGAAGGATTTGAATTACAGACAAACAGTTGAATCTTTTAAAATTATTTTATGGTTTACAAATGAGAAACAATTTTCTTGGGTCAAGACTTTCTGAGAAAGTACAGTATAGATTTTAACTTTGTTGGGATTCACTTCATCATTAAAGGCAATAAATCATTGCCCAACACTTCTTGAGCAAGATAAGGTACATGGTTAAGTTTTTCAACCGGTAATTGATTCATCAATAATTCTGTACAACAAGTTTTGATATTTGCTATTACATGTACCAGTAGTTTTGAATTCCATCACCAATAAATGCCTCCTCACTCCAGGGCAGTGTTCTCACAGGACTGTCACAGACTTCAAGAAAAATGACGAGCACTGAGGTCGTCAGCACGGTACTAACGCAACCAACACCATAGAAACACAGTGGCAGCGCAAGCAGATGCCGTGCGAGCGCCCAGAACGCCAAGAGATGGCATTCATTTTGAACATGCTCAAAACAAACCCTGTAGGTCAGCATTCTAATTTTAGAGTGCCATGTGGACGCCATACGGATGCCATGGCAATGCAGTAATGCAGTAAGGTCTCTATCATCGCAACAAGAACTCAGTGGGTGTGCAGTGAGGTCGTTGTGCAAATGCTGTGGTAGCCTGTGGCTTTTGCACGATAATGGTACAGTGTCCATCGTGATCTCACTGCATCTATTCAGTGCTTATAAGGCACTTCTATGGCCCTTACAAGATGTGTTATTTATCTTACTGCGCTCCTGTTGTGTTTGCAAGGTGCTGCCATGGCGTTGGTTGCATTCACATGGAGTTTTCGCCTCTCCAAATGGTGTTTTTATGACAAAGGATAAAAAGAGATGAAAAAGATACATGTATACAAATTTTAAATCTGACAAAAAGCAAACAAAGTACTACTATGAAAACATGACGCATATAGAAGAATTTCTTTTACTATGTATATCGAACACCAGTGAGCCGGATTCATACTTGAATATATCCCTGAATCTATGCAGGTGCAACACATCCAAAATGCCGATGAGGATGCATGCATAATTCCTCAAAGATGCAGACGAAGGAGAGTCCAAAGGCATAGAATGCATTTGGTCCGGCCATTGTTGGATGCAGCAAGACACTTTGAGCATGGACAATGTCAAAGACGAACGCACGAGCAAATGTACAAATGACAGAGACTTTGTTTCTGTTTTGCCTACAATGAGAATTATACATACACCAAGAGCGCCAAGCAAGCATGTAGTGAAAGCATTGTGAGAGCGCAACGAATCCCCATCTAGTTCTACAGGAAAGACATTACAGAGATATTCTACTCTGAAGGTCGACCTTACAATAATTATATGCCTTATCTTTGCATGAGAATGAATTGTTCATTCATAATTAATGAATGTATAAATTTCATATTTCTATCTTGTTTACTCATCGGAAGAAGATTAAAAAATAATTCATTATGAATGTTTACTTTTTCATGAACAGCTTCCCTATTCAAATCCATATTTCCATTTCAAAATATGATTTGCATTTAAAAATAGGCAGTTCTAATTAAACAGTATTTCATTATCGTCAGTCTAAGTAAACATCGGTAATCAATAGGCCTCGGTGTATCCATTAAAACAAACATATTGTTCGGTTGAAGTGATGTTTTTTCTGTATCGTAATTTACGATGACAATATCGTCATTACCGTGTTTACATTCAGAAGCAAGCCTTTCCTGCGAGCCTGATAACCAATAATCAATCAAATACCTTGAGCATCGGCTTTATAGGAAAAAACTTTGTCCATGCAAACACATCGATCAGCCGGAACATTCTGGCTCATTTAACCATTTCCTTATTTTGTTCATGCTTTCTGTTGGTAATCTATCCAAAATTCCAAGACATTATTACAGTTTTTCTGGAAATGTGGTTTATTACAGAGATGAATGTTAACTCTAATGCACCAGTCATTTGTAACCAAAGACTGAATGAGGGAACTGGAATCTGAGGCATACTGGACTAAATTCTCTGAATGAAAGTCCAGGTGTATGCAACGTAGATAGAATTTTGTTTTTGTTTTAACACACCAGTTAAACATTTTTCAGTCATGTTGGAATGGAGCCACCCCTTCATGGGGAGTTGAAAGAAACCAAAAGTACTTGTATGGGTTAAAAGGGCGGGACTTGGAGCCAGGATTTGTGAGTCAATCGATCTATTCATCTGCACTACCCACAAACTCCCGTGTAGGTATTAATGACCAAAGGGCAAAGCTGCTTTGTTTTAAACACCAAAGATCCAGTCCTTGGTCAAGCCTTAGTGTTTGCAAAACGAGGTATTAATGACAAAAGGGCCAAACTGTTTTGTTTTCCACAGCCCCCAAGTCAAGTGTTATTGACAAAGTCACGTTGGAACTCCCTGGAAACATTTTCTAATGATTGCAGCCTAATGGTGGCTCCGAGATCATGCATACACAACACAAACTTGCTAAAACAATATCACAAGAAAAAGGATAATGAAATGTCAGAAAAACAATAAGAGCTGTCACACGACAGCATAGCTCTCCTGAACCACCCTTTGCCAATAACACTATGTATTAACATCTACGGTAATTTACAAGTTCAGAGCATAAAACTTCAGACCAATATCTAACAACAGGCACAGTATCTACAATTGTTCAAGGGATATAGTTCTAAAAACTTATAGCATAACCTTTAACATTAAAGCAAGGAAAGCACAAATCATTACGAAACCACACGCATGACATAATATACAGATATGTCTCGAGTTGTAAAAATTGAATATTTTCTGGACAAATATTTTGATATTTTTCGCTCAGGCGGTTCTAACGAGTACCCACAATCTATGTTTTGGAGCAAAAATAAGAAAAGCAGGTATACTCCGGCATATCCCAGTTTTTCTGTGTAAAAATGGGTTTAAGGGGGTATACATTTCACGGACATGTTTTCCTGATGGTGGAATCAATGCCAGGGTGAGTTAGTGAGCTGCACAGGTGAGCTAAAAACACAAGCCCACGTTTTCAACACCTGGCCAAGTGTTAATGAAAAAGAAGAAAGTGTCTATTTGAGATGTTAATGAGACAAGAGAGGTGCCCAAAGTTTTGTCACAAGCACTCACAGGCCTTTTGAAGCGCTAATGAAAAGTAAAATCAGGTCTCCACTCCTTGAAAATTCTCACACCTATTAAGATCACTGTGATAATTAAAATGTCACAGAAAAAATTAATCAACATAGGAGGAAATAAGACATACATGAAGTTAAATACCGGTCAAAGACTGGGTATTGGAGCCTCTGTGGCATAGTGGTTAAAGCACTTGCCGTGTAAACCTAGGTTAGTGAGAATGAGGCACCACTCTGAGCACGAAACAAACATGCTAGAGTGACATGGTGAGACAGATAAACTGAGGGTTCCACTAATAAGGAACTGTGGCCCACTAATAGTAGACCATCTGATCAGACTATTGGTATTGGATTTGTTTGTGCCATATTGTGTTGTGATCATACTACTACATGTATGTTCTTGAGCATGACACATCAACTCCCCAAATTACTGGTTTATAACCAAGAAGTCTGGTGATTCTGTCCTGACACAATTTTGACTGAAAAATTGAACCACAAATCCTGGCAGAATAACTGTACTGAAATAAAGGAGTAATGTTAAGAGCAACTGAATTGGGGGTGGGGTGAAAACTGGGGCATTTTGGGGCCTGATGTGGGATGACAGGATGCGAACTGGGGAGCAGCTACACGTTTACCTCCACCACAAGCATAAATGAACAAATTAAATAATGGATGCCTTTTACATGGTCACTTTGTAATAACAACTCTAGATTTTGTCAGAATTTGATTATTTTCTGGAAATAACAATGACATTAATAGTGTCATATGAGTTACAACATTCTAGCTTTGCCATATGATTTTATGACTCTAGAAGCAGTATTTATGACCTTTTATCACTTTATGGAGCTTCTAGAGTAATTCCATCAATATTGGGGGTGTAAAGAGCTGGGGCAATGTAAAAAAAACATTGTGTGGGTGAGATTATAGACATCAACTGAGTTGAAGGTAAATATCCCTGTCAACAATGTTTCAGTCTGGTTGTTAGGAAACCACTATTTCATGAGTACTTGACCAGTATATTATGACAAGTAAATGTGCTGTTCAAGGCCATTACATGGGGTAGGAGGTTTAAATATTCTACTACTGAGACATAACAGCAAACAAAAAGTATCAGAAACTGAATTTACCAATCAGTCAATACTTAGTGCTCATTCTTTCACATAACTAACAACTGATAATGTTCTCATTCAATTTTTGCCAGCCGCCTTCTTGGATGTATAGCGCTAGAACATCCTCAATGTTTACAAGGTAACTATGTGCAAAAATGGAGCAAAAAATCGAAGTCAGATTGTGTGACCGAATGCGCCTACAGTAGCACAAGGGTACTTTCCCATGAATGTGCCTACAGCAAGTTAAAGGTTAATATGTGACTTTAAGATATTATATGGCAGTGATCATGTCAACACAAAGGGCCTGTTATAATAAGCATGCTCACCTGTATACTCCTGATGCAACTAAATTTCTTACAGCGCAGATTAATGCAACATCACACAACACAGATGACAAATATACAGTGCTGTCATTGGTAGCTTGATTATTGTGCAATGAACTGTTGCCAAGCCAATCAGGCTTCCAATCACTGTACTCCATTTTATCAGGTGTCGTGTGATATTGCATCATGGGTTTACAGGACGATAAAGCCACCAACCCCAAGTTTTTTTGTTTTCGCTCTCTCTTCTTGAATAAAACAGAAATCAATGGTAACAGAAATATGTCCATGGTTAAATCTTTCCAAAAGAGTGGGTATGATATGTGCGAAAACAGATGCCCAATTTGCAACCAATCCAAAAGACTGCACCCACTTTGAAAAACAGAAGAACTTTAAACTGTCTTCTAAAATTTCAAATCTTCTTTTACATACCACATGGGACTAGTTTAAAATGTCTGAAGCTACAAATTGATGTTCAGTAGATCTCATTAACTTAATTGGCAGACATTAAATTGCATTTTGCAACAAAAAGACAGCATCTGGGTATCAGATAGGATCCAATGATATGAAACAGAGGTACTTTTGGGAGTTCATAAAAAAATTATTATGTCTCTATTAAAATAAATACTAGAAGACTTTTGTTTGCCTCTGAAAGCAAGAATGCAGCTTAAAATGAATCTGACATGGCTGGTATTCACAATGACAAGTTTCCTCAGGGTGAAGCAAGTATGAGTCCCCCTGTTTTTAGTAAAACAAAGTCTTGCATTGGCGTCTCCCACCAGTACAAAGTATACCTGGTAAAACAGCCGATGAGGATGGCTATCCTGTAAGTTGGAAGACTTTTAGTTAGGCATTTTTCTATTTCCCAATTATTAATGATTTTCTAATTTGTGAGTTAGTACTTGCATGCAGTATATAAAGCCTGTAGTAAAAAGGTACAAGTAGGCAAAGATCAGGAAAAGGCGCAATCAGAAAAAAGATTCCCACTCCAAAAACCGAGGTGGGAAAAAACCAAACTAACAATCAGGTACTTATACCATGAAACATATCGTAAGCCGAATGAGCAGCTATTTTCCCAATAGGTGGCCACTCAGTTACCTTAACTTAACTAAAAATATGAAAACATACATAAGGCGCCAACAGCACAAAAATTTTTTTATACACCAAGACATAAAACAAAAAGAACCACCACAGAAGTATCGACTTGGAACGATAAGTAACACAAAGTTACTGGCGGGCTTAAACCTGTTTTACATGGCCATAACCTCACCCTCAGCTTCTGCAGTGGTTCATAACATTTAGTTAGTTATTCGGTCCTCGTGGTGAATCTCTAACTAGTCACTGAATCATCAAGAACAAACAAATAAATCATGATAAACATCCTGATGAATCAAAAACCAGGACTCACAGACTGAGTAAGCTGCCCGATGATGGAGATCCCGAATAACCTACTAACTCCGGAGCAAAAGAAAAACACCAGTTGGACCCCGGTGGGCCAAGCAACAGACAAGAAGCTCTGGCCCCAACCAACTAAAAGGAATAGCTTTAAGTCGGGGCCATCATAGAGTCTGACGCCCGACCCACCGGCATGCAATTAAAGAAGGCAGCATAGTTATCAACCATGATTGGGTTAAAAACTAAGCATGCAGACTGTCGCATAACATTCAAGTTATAACCTATACGTCTCTATCGTGCTATGATTTTTCTGAACTGAAAAGAAAAATCATTTATTCCTTTAAGTTTCTTAAATTTGTAAACCAAGTCACCATAAAATTCAGGTTCCGAAAGGAACATGGCTGGTATTCACAATGACAAGTTTCCTCAGGGTGGCGTCTCCCACCAGTACAAAGTATACCTGGTAAAACAGCCGATGAGGATAGCTATCCTGTAAGTTGGAAGACTTTTAGTTAGCCATTTTTCTATTTCCGAATTATTAATGATTTTCTAATTTGTAAGTTAGTACTTGCATGCAGTATATAAAGCCTGTAGTAAGTTCCGAGGCAAGGAATTCTGGAATATAAGTGAAAATTAAGTTCTCACAAACATTTCTGAATTTACAGTATATACAAGAGGCTGAAAACTTCTACAGGAATTGTACTGTCTAATCAACAAAAACAAAGGCACTTAACTCGTTTAATCCTGGCGTCCTTTTTATGGGACATAGACAAACAGAATAGCCCCAGATGTGACGCCGCAGAACGCGGCGTCCCATCTGGGGCTATTCTGTTTGCTTGGAGGAATTTCATCGAAAAATGAGATAAAAATTAAAAATCACTCCTAACACCCCTTAAAATGAAAGTGGAATCACCCAAATGATAAAGATGGGAAAATCCATTCGTCAAAATATGGGTTAATCAGCTGCTCCTTAGCCGTGTTCACCCTTTACTTTTTTTCACGTACATAGAATACAACTATTCTCATGATTAAGTTCGTATAATATCAGTTATGAAATATGCATAACATTCACCAGGACCAGCGTTATAAAATGACAGCACAAATATCATTTTTCGGACCATGGGAGTACATGCAAACAAATAAAACAGAATTATTGACACACCAAAAAGACTGTTTTGACAGACATTTCACACCATGGACAGGCAATATTGGCAGAGCAATCAAATTAGCCAACACTTTAGTCATACGTAGTGCAATAACAAATTATTTGGACCTACGTCGTAGATATGGGCAAAACGCAGAGTAAACTTTTATACATGATTTATATATGGGGACAAGTTTTCGTAATGATATGTCATGAATAACTCCTTTGCAATTGAATGTTGAAGCCTCGGTGGCATGTTGGTTAAGCTACGTATCACAGGCTACAGATCACAAATGTTTAGCAACAATATAATTAAGAATTGTTTGTAAAACAGCCATGGGATATACAGGAATTTTTTCAGCAGTAAAAATTTCATTGGAAAAATTTTGATATTTTTATAATTTTTGCTCAAAACATAGACTGAAAAATAAGTATACCCCTTCATACCCCAGTTTTGCTATGTAAAGGTGGGTATTTCATGGACATGTTTTCCTAATGAATCTGACAAATAGTCAAATCTTCAATGAAGTCAACGAGGAACAATGCAACAAATTGCTTTAACCAGAAAAATCCTACAAGGCGGAACGTGCCTGCATGATAGATGACAGTAAGCCTATTGTTATTGATCAGAAAGCAATTCAAGGCCAGCTAATCCATGTTTGACCAGCACTTGACACCTCATTGGCAGCAAATATGAAATAAATCAGAGAACAGCCAACACAAATGAAACTTATAGATGTGAAAATAAGCAATGATTAGGAACATGTACAACCTTAACCCATATTTGACGAATGGATTTGCTCGTCATCATCATTTAGATGAGTCCACTTTCAGTTTTAGGGGAACTTCAGGTGTGAATTTCAATTTTCATATAAATTTTTTATGAAAATCCCCTTAGCAAACAGAATAGCCCCAGATGGGACACCGCGTTCTGCGGCGTCACATCTGGGGCTATACTGTTTGCCTATGTCCCATAAAAAAGAAGCTAGGCTTAAATGAGTTAAACACGTAACCTCCATGAAATTAAACAGGAATAACTTAAGCAGCCCATACTTTGTAGATACGATAGGAAGAAAATGTAAATCAAGGGCACAGCTTTTTCCCAAAAGGACCCCATTCAGCTACCCCAGTTGAACTTTTTTTAAGCAATCTGGTTGTTTTGGGCTCTGTCCCCACCTAAAGCAGAAGCCATTGTTGAGTGTAAGCTCTTTAATTACATGGACAGCTATTTACATGGACTATTTTTCTTAAAATGTCTCTTCAAGAAACAGTCCAACAGAATAACAGTACAATGACACTTTAATTTACGAGTTACACAAACAATGCCAGATCACATTTGAGCCTGCCGAGATCATAAGAAAACTTTCATTCCTATCTTCTGGCCAAGAAGAAAAAACCCTTTAACAAAAAACCCAAACCCGTCTTTAAATTTTGGGTAAAGTAAGCACAGATTACTGAATCTTCAGGTAGCAAAATATAAATGCCAGAAAAGAAACTAAAAACATAATCTGAATTCCATTTATTGTTCACATTTGGTGTAAATTGTTTACTGCGTGATACGATTCCAACGATTTTTCAGACAAAATGACATCAAATGAATAAATTCTGCCATACTTAGTGGGGAACAATGTGTTTAATGCAAATATATTTCATTCTGATCTATATCAAAGCACTTTATTATTCTGGTCAACCTGAACTTAAGGCATTTTAATCCTATCTTATGATTCAGTAATATTTCCCGAGAGAGTAAGCGCCGCTTGACATCAGGAAAACATGTCCGTGTATCGAATACCCCCTTAAACCCACTTTTATATAGAAAAACTGGGGTTTGCAGGGGTATACCTATTTTTCTTATTTTTGCTCCAAAACATAGATTGTGGGTACTCGTTAGAACCGCCTCGGCGGTGCGTGAGAAAACCAACAATTTGCATGGGCGAAAACAAAGACGCAGATCAGCTTCGCGGTAACCGCGAAGCTGATCAGCGCCTTTGTTTTCGCTACACGGATAGTACAATCCCTCCCCTTCCTTAATCCAAAATTTCAAGTTTCTAGCCTGCTTCTGTAACTGTACAAGTCGGTTTGTGTCGGACCTGGTCGGAAACCCAAATTGTTGGTTTTGTCACGCACTGGCTCAAATATCATTTTTTTCCAGCGAAATGTTTCGTTTTTACAACCAAATTTTTTTTTCTGTATATTGCATGGGCGTGTTTTCGTAATGATTCAGTAATATTTCCCGAGAGAGTAAGCGCCGCTTGAAATCTGGGACATTCTGTGGCAGATTGTACAGTACATTACGAAAACATGCCCATGCAACATACAGAGATTTTTGTCTACCTAAAATATAAAAAAATTTCATCGGAAAATTTTGATATTTTTCTTATTTTTGCTCAAAACATAGATTTTGGGTACACATTAGAACCGCCTCAGCGAACCGCCTCAGCGGTTCTAACGAGTACCCACAATCTATGTTTTGGAGCAAAAATAAGAAAAATAGGTATACCCCTGCCAACCCCAGTTTTACTATATAAAAGTGGGGTTTAAGGGGGTATTCATTGCACTGACGTGTTTTCCTGATGTTAGTGGGAACTAGAGACAACATTCGCACACTTATTGCATTGCATGCTTTCAAAAGATTGTTCTCAATTTTTAGCTGAAAAAAAAAATATAATAATAAATAAAAAATAAAAATAAATAAATAAAAAAAAATATTATTTTGTTTGTCTTTAATTTTTTTTTGTGGTTTAAAATTGTAGTCAACCAATTTTTAAGTATTGTCAGCACTGGACCACTGCTTCCTGGCATGAGAAGAAGAAGAAGAAGAAGAAGAAGAAGAAGATAAGGAAGAAGAAAAAGATGATGATTATGATAATGATCATAGTGGTGGTGAACACCGCTTATTTACGTATGGCTTTTAATAAGCAATCGGTGGTTTGTTTAGCATGTTTGGTAAATTAACTGACTGGCTTACTTCATGACCAAGAACTGCATGACCAAATTGCACTGCTCTATACAAAATGTTCCAGACATACGCCCCTTGATCTTGATATCTTCTTTAAAAGGTCTTTTAGTGAAAATTCAAGGCAATTTGCTTCATGCTGTGACTGACTTTGTCTTTAAAAAGATCAATGCCTTTCTTTGGTTTCAATTTTTGGCTTAAATGTCTTTGGCATTACAAATTAATGAGAGGAAAAAAGAGACAACCACTGAAAAATTCTGTCACAAACAATGGGGCAATGCCCATGTAATTAGGTACAATTTTAACAACAACAATTACATTTTACATAGACCTCATCAATAATGAATTCAAAGGCACACTTTCTTCCTTATTTGCTATTTGAACACTTTTTCTGTCAAAAACAGCAAAGTTTTTGCTGCACAAACAAAACCTTGAAGAGTCTGTCTCAACTTGTTGACATTTTCTAACAATATGAGCAGGATGCAACATTTGTCATCCTCAGATGAGTTGAGCTTTGATGCTATGGGATTAGTTTGCATGCACTAAATTGGTACAGAAATCTGTATAAGAAGTTGTTGGCAGCAGGATATGACTGGCTCCAGAATTTTACATTTTTTAAATAGTTGAGTTTTCTTCACATAATTCTGCTATGGCTTCTTTGAAGCCTTCTATAAATGGCATCTATTTAAAAGGACTAAAAAGTTTGTCTATGAAACTATTGCTTTAATCAAATTGTCTTCAAGATTTTCCAGGAATTACACAGGCAGGACCATATGGGGTTCTTGAAGACAAAACAAACAAAGCTGGCCTTCATTACCATAAAAAAGACTGACTTCATTATGAAAACATTCCCATGCAATAAACAGAGATTTTTTAAGTTGTAAAAACTGAAAATTTTCAGTAGAAATTTTTTGTTATTTTTCTTATTTTTGCTCAAAACATAGATTGTGGGTACACGTTAGAACCGCTTCGCCGAGGCGGTTCTAACGAGTACCCACAATCTATGTTTTGGAGCAAAAATAAGAAAAATAGGTATACCCCTGTAAACCCCAGTTTTGCTATATAAAAGTGGGGTTCAAGGGGGTATACATTGCACGGACATGTTTTCCTGATGTTCAGCCTTCCTGAAGTCTCCTTGCAGTCTTAAATTGATTACAGGTAATGCCCATTTGCAAAAGGCAGTAACTCATTGGGGAGCAGGGAGCACCGTGGCCTGGTGGTTAGTGTATCAGTCCTTGGTTCAGGAGGTTATGTAAATGAGCCACCTCGTGGAAAAACAAACAATGTGGTTTCCGAACAGGTCTGGCACAAACGGGCCTGTACAGCTACTGAAGCAGGCTAGAAGCTTGAAATTTTGGAGTTAAGTAGAGGAGGAGTTGTACTATCCGAGTAGCGAAAACAAAGGCGCTGATCAGCTTCGCGGTTACCGCGAAGCTGATCTGCGCCTTTGTTTTCGCCTATACAGATTGTTGGTTTTCCCATGGGGCGGCTCAAATTAGGGTTCAAATGATCAAATCCCACTGGCTACAGATTGAGTCCTTGTACAAGACACATGAACTTTCCATAATACTGGTTGATACTAAGGAAGTGGAGGATCCATCCTGACATTACTGAAAAACTGTTGACTGGGACATTAAACCAAAAAACAAACAAATTATCCAGCATGCAGCTACCACCTAGAAATTCTAGTATGTCAAAGAACAAAGAACAAGTAAACCAAATGGCTCACCTGAGATCCAACATGTTTAGAAGCAACAGAAGAACTTAAAATTAATGTTCCTACAGTCACAATTGACCTGCTAACATAATGGATGAACTGATGGAAGCACCCACTCTGACAGATGCATCACATCCATGTAATGTATACGGCCTCATACTAACCTGAATCCACAATGTTTTGAGCAAAAATATTAAAAATATCATTTTTTTTCCAAAGAAAATTTCAATTTCTACACCTGAACAAATCTCTATATTTTGCAAGGGCAAGTTTTCATAATGGGATATCAGCTTGATACCCATCCTTTAACATCACCTTGTGAGTCTTTGGCTCAGGTGAGCTAATAAATACAGGGATGTGAGCCACCTCGTGGGAAAACCAACAATGTGGTTTTTGAACAGGTCCGGCACAAATCGAGCTGCACAAGCACAGAAACGTGCTAGATACTTGAAATTTTGGATATAAGTATAAGAGGGATTGCACTATCTATTTAGCGAAAACAAAGGCGCTGATCAGCTTCGCGGTTACCGCGAAGCTGATCTGCGCCTTTGTTTTCGCATAGGCAAAAATCCGGTATTCTCACGATGCGGCTCATATGTAGTTGTTTTTACCTTTCTACTGCATTTGCTTCTGGAAAAGTTGACCTAAATGAATACATGATATCAAGAAATCCCTGCTCTAGATTCCATAATGTTATCCACGAGGAACACATACAGATATTGCATGTCCACTTAAATCCAGAACTTTCCATTGGTGTGCTTAAATTACAATAAATAGTGTGTTTAAATTACAGTAAATAGTGTACTTAAATTACTTTAATTGAAATCAAAGACAAGTGAAACCAGAAATCAGTTGTGTTGTCATGTGTTGTCGTGTAATGTTGTGTGATGTCGTGACAAAAACTTGGGACTAGTACACCTAACCAAGTCAATGACAAACTTGGTGACAGCTACAGATGCTTAAATTTTAGATCTAGAGGGAAAAGAGGGAGTGTGATATAAGTGATGCAAAAGCAAAGACATTGATTGCCTGGTTAGTTCTTGTGCAACTTTATGTAGACTGATCTACACCTAACTTTATGAATGATCTACACCTATCTCTTTTCCCATTTGTGCATCAGCAGCTTTTGTCATAATCCGCCTCAGAAAAGTGTACTTGTTAGCCTAATTGAAACCAAAGATACATGAAACTGTAAATCAATTTACAATCGGCATTTCCAGTGCTATCACATTCCCTACTCAGAATTAGTAATCAACTAATTAACAAACATGTTTTACCTTGATTGATCAGGTAAAACAATGTTTGGAAAACAAACAAAATCAGATTACAAGCAAATACACAGATGTTTTTTGTCTCTGTGATTGATTTATCCTCATTCACATCTATCAAATGCCTATGCGAAAACAAAGACGCAGATTAGCTGTGCAGTAACTGCACAGCTGATCAGCGCCTTTGTTTTCGCTACACAGATAGTACGATTCCTCTTCTACTTATTTCCAAATTTTCAAGCTTCTAGCCTCCTTCTGTGAGACTAAAGGCTGGTTTGTGTCGGACCTGGGGGGAAACCACAAAGACCAGTTTCCTCGCATCCTGGCTCCAATAATAGTTTTAACAGGAGGGAATTGAACAATGGTATAACTGTTTCAAACACAAACATTTCTACTGGAGTCTTCATTTCTACAATTTATATCAACACAAAAATTATGAACTGCTTATAATGCTTATTATTATGAACAGCTTTTTCTTTTTATTCAGTTTTATTCAAGATCATTTCAGCTCATATGAGACAGCCAATCAGTCGGTGTGGCGAAAATGGAAGAAACCCGAGAAGAACCACCTGGCATGCCGGCAAGCAGACCTCAGCTTGTCTAACTTGTGCCCAATGTGGGGCTCAAACTCACACAAGACACAGCGGCGAGATGATTGAATAGCGAAGAGTGTGAATGAGATCAGCAATCTTAACCACTCGGCCATGGGGGCTGCCATGCTCAGCATTGACTTTTCTAAAAATCAAGAAACAAATCTATTCAGAGCAACCATCTCACCTTGAGCTAACATGGCTTCATTTATTTTTCCTTTTCCGACAAGTACTTCTAAATGGTTGGCCAAGTATATGTAGGTTTGGGGGATAGTTGTCTAAGCTAAGTTTATTTTTGGCCAAGAACAGTTATCTATTAAATTGTAAGTAAAATCTATCTAAATCTAAAAATTCAAATCCAAAGCAATGTTCTTCAGGGCTGATCCATGTCAGACAATCATTGGAAATTTTGCTCAATCTGTGTCGGATGATCGTCCGAAATCTCTGCAAAAAGGTACTTTTCCTGACGCAGCTCCTGCAATCTTCTGGGATAGTGGTAAGTGCAGCTTAAGTGACAGAAATTTCTTTGAAAAGACATACAAGTACCTTAAATGACAGGAAGGCAGGAACAGTTTCAATTCTAGTTTTACTGCCAGACTTATTCAATTGTAATGTCTAACTACTGAAGACTATGTAAGAAAGTCTGTCTTTTTACAAGGCTTCATATCAGGTCTGACACACAGACACATAGTGCTGTACAATGCACAAGCACAAAGATGGCGAGATGCTAGAAAATTTAGAACTGAGGAAGTACAGAGATTGTACTAGCACTATACCAAAATCAAACTATTTCTGCAACAGACGTAACTTTGCATATACCAAAAGCAAGATTCCCACTGATGCGGCTCATTTCTAGTGGAACACCCCTTGTGGGAGGACAATTGCTGAGCTAGTGGGAGAGATGCTATTTCCCTAAATTAAGAAAGCAGTAACATGAATTGCTGGCACCAAGTTAGCCCATTTGTTAATCAGATCTAGACTGAAACAAGCAGAATTGCTGCAAGCCAAACATTTTCATGAAGATCTAACTTTAAAAGACACACCCGCAGTGTAAGACTGAAGTTCCAAAGCAGATATTTCAATGTTGAGAGCCATCATAAGTAAGTAATAAGTAAGTAGAGCGTAACAACATTTAGCAGATACATATATACAAAGACATGTAATAGCTAATCTTCAGTTCATACAAAGACTACTTAGAAAGCCCACAACCAGTCTTGGGGGTGGGGCTGCATCCAGGTCTAAAATAAAACACACATTCTAAGAAGATAGCTGGTAGCTTGAAATTTCTAGACAATAGCAGGTTTTTCAATGATGTGGCTCCGATGTGATGTGGAATGCCCCTTGTATATAGACCAATTGCTGGTCTAGATGAACAGATCCTAT
This sequence comes from Rugalucina vietnamica, assembly GCA_964017185.1. NCBI lineage: Eukaryota > Metazoa > Mollusca > Bivalvia > Lucinida > Lucinidae > Rugalucina > Rugalucina vietnamica. Next base: position 52,102,135 of record OZ024875.1, on the reverse strand, counting down.
TTGGTCATATTAAGATAATGAATAGTAGCTCAAATAAAGTTCTGGGGAACATTTTCAATTTCAAAGTATGTCCTACTTTCATAAAAAAAAATGAAATTCATTTCTTAAACATAAGACAAATATGGTATATGTAATAGTTTTCTGGATTGATCAAGAATCTTCTTTTCAGAACATACATCTATCATTTAATGTCCGGCTGCTGAATCTATTTCTACCGATATATGCTTTATTAAGACTGAAAATCCATTAATAATTCTATATTTGTCCATAATAATGTCATATCAAGATAGACTTGTTATACAACAAATTCTAAAAGTCAGACTGTGCCCATAATTTTCCATTCTTTCTAACCTATTCTATGCAAATGAGAGAAACTTTACCTTCAATTTTTGCTCAACCACCTTGTAATGCACTTGATATTGTAGTAAAAGTGCAGTAACACAGCAAACATGCAACGGGCGTATGAAAAATCTCATATATCACAACAAAGATTTTGGATGTATAATAATTAATTTTCTTCTTAAAATCTAATTAGCGGTCACACATTAGCATGTGACTCAGGCATGTGCCTGACATATAAAAAGTCTCAACACACTGAAAATCGTGGAGTAATTTGTTTGTGTTACGTTCCATAACGTTAGGTGCATATCAAATATTTAACGAACATCTCACACCTTTGGGGCACATTAAAGAAATGTTCTGCATGTGCCCAAACCAATATCTCGTAAAATTGGACGCACATATAGTGTACACTGACGTGCCTTAAGCAAGCTTAAAAATCTTTTGAGCCCGAATGCACATGGAAAGGCCGCACCGCCATGTAGTGCCATACTAGTACATCAACATACACCAAGCTACAGGAAAATTGCCTGACCACTTACAGTTCAGTCCAAACAGTCTGGCATGTGTAAGTTAAACTTTTTCTTGCATTTCATGTTTCTGATTTTCACAAAAACACTTCATTTATTCAAAGAGAATTCATTATAGATTTTTACTACAGAGCATAACCATGCATTAACTCTGTAATAACAAATTTGTATTCCATGTTTTGAAAAATTTACAATGTTATGTACCATACTTTGGATGGAAATAACGGAAATTATTCTGAAATGAGTCTTTATACCCTGTCAAAATTAATGATCTAAATTCTAGACAGATTCAAAATTTCAGCAGGAGGTATGTGAATAATTGGAAAGTCTTTGGCGTAGTGGATAGCGCACTCGTTTGTCACCTCTGCAGATTTGGTAGTTTTCCCTGAGTTCTCCGGTTTCCTCAAGCACGATTGACCACATAATGGTGCCTGTATAGCGTGGTGGATAGAAAACTCACTTGTCACCTCTGCAGATTCGGTGGTTTTTCCCTGAGTTCTCCGGTTTCCTCTACCACATTGGACCACATAACGCCAACATCCGTGCCTTCAAGAAAGTGTATATAAGTTCCTTTTAGCTTTCTGTGTAATTGAAATAAAATAAATTATGTTGAAACTAAGCAAGTCTACATAATGACCAAACCACAAAATGTAAGAATGGGGAGAGGTCCTGGATTTGATACCTACCTCCACCATTTAAAGAAACATTCTTGCATAGATATATATATAAGAAGTGTATATATATGGTCAAAAGCCGTGTTCAAACAGCAAAGCCCATGTTCAAATCAGAGATCTCGAGGACGCAAGATTCATCGTCCCGGGACGAGAAAACTTGGACTCGGACACATGATTCTGCCAAGAGATGATTCCCGGGACGCAAGATTTTTTCGCCGTGAGACGTCCCAAAATTCCCTTCTTTACCTTGGCTTTGTTGTTCATTAGCTCCAAAAATCAATTATCTCCAATCAGGATAGGGATTACTCAAATTAACGGTGTTGTCCCAATGCAAATTAGACATGCTATAAAGTTTCACGCCTCCGGAGCCTGATCAATGTGACGGTCGCGTTCAAAACACGTCTTTGTGTAAAACATGTTATGGTTGATCGGTCAGCTACCATGAAACAATTTACTTTAAACAGTCATAAAATCTTGTGAAAACCTAGCGATTTTCATTTAAAGATCAATTGAATTACATAAACAATTAAAAAAAGCAAAAATTTTATACTTCTGGACCGATTTTTGAAATGTCATTAGTTTTCGCGACTTTAGAATTAATGGAAAAATCGTGATAATTTGTTTGTTCTTGTTGCCTCTAAATCATAATTTGTTGATAAAACTTTGTTTAAAGTGTTCAAAAGGGGTTTAGTGTCCATATTTTAGTAATGAAGAATGCAAACCAATCTTATCATTCTGACCATGTAGGAAATCCAGCCTTTGAGGAGTCACCCCTCATTGACCCCAAACTCATAACTGAACAGGCGAAAGTAAAATGATATACACCTAACATTATATAATAGACAGATGTCACAGAAAGGCTTTGTCTACAAAAGGAGCTAATTTTGAAGTGCATTACACACATTTCTGTGTCTTACCTAGTAGAGTAGACACCCCCCCCCCCCCCCCCCCCCCCCATGTACATGTACCTAACCAGTGTAACCAAACTACTAAGAATGTTTAATTTAACCAATTCTACAATTCATTTTATATCATCAGGTGAGAGTAAGGTTTTGACACGTGCCATGGTCAATATTATTGTCTTAAGAAATAGAAGCCCCAAACCCTGTTTATAAAGAGGTAAAATAATTATGATTTTTTGGTCGAAAAAAAAAAAATAGGATTGTAAATGAGTTTCTATAGTGGGACTCCTAAATTTTGTCTGGGACTCCTACTTTTTCTTTTGGAGGAGTCCCGGACTCCTGTTTTCAAAATCCTAGTGAGACCCCTGTTCAAATCATGAAATTCACATGCTGTTTGAACATTAATTTTGGCCGACGTCATTGGTCACTGTGATGTGATGTCATGTGTTTCATCGAAACAAAATGGCCAACGTTGAAGAAGCTATGCGGTTTTCGGTGAGTTTTTACTTTGTTAATGTCAGAATGTTATTTTCGAGAGATTTTAAGTGGATTAGAGTGAAAATGCAAGAATAGCGATCAACCATGGTTTGTTTCAGTGTTCAAACATTTGCTGGATCACTCTGAAGGATGCGGCCTTGTGTTCTGTCAGTGAAACACCTTCCATGTGATCCATCGAATGTTTGAACACTGAAAACCATGCTTGATCCCTATATTTAAACTGCGTAGAAGAAGGCAACAAGGGCCACAATTTTCTCTATCATTCAGAATATTCTCACACAGTAATAGTCTCAGAAGTCAGTTTTTGAGCTTTCTTGTACAGGAAATGCTTTAATGATAAATGAGATGTGATGCAAAAAAGAAAGGTCTTCAGGGTATCTGACCAGGTCCGACACAGATCGGCCTGTCCAGACTTAGAGAAAAGCTAGAAGCTTGAAATTTCGGATTTAAGAAGAAGAGGGATTTTACTATCTGTGTAGCGAAAACAAGGGCGCTGATCAGCTGGGCAGTTACTGCACAGCTGATCTGTGCCTTTGTTTTCTCATAGGCAAAAATTTGGTCATGACGCGGCTTAAATTCCAGGACAAATATGAACATTGCATGACTAAGATAAGTTAAGGATGATTCCACAAAGATTAAATCCCAATGAATTTTCTATCTAATGTGAAGAAATCAAAATAATGGCTTTCTGCAGCAGAATATTATGCAAAATTGTCAGGAAAGATACAGATAATTGTAACACTTACAGACGATCAGGGGAGATAATGAGCTGCGATGCGAGAAAAATGGGTCTTCGGTTTTTACGAATAACAATCTGGGTCATACAGTCTGGGTTCAGATCATCTTTAAAGTAAAACAAGTTTCTGAATTTGAAATTTCATTTCTTTGCTAAAAACATATTGTAGACACAGATATGTGTTCTTGTTACATGGAAACCTAGTTTCACCTTTAATGTCTACATTGAAATTAGTTTGTTAGTCATGTGACAGTGGTACAATGTTTGTGGAGGAAGTGAAGCTAGTGATAAATAGTGTGTTGAGTGCAAAGCATTGCAGCCAAGATTCTAACCTCTGACCTCCTATTACCAAAGCATTTACCACTCGACGATTTGAGCAATCTGGAGTGGGTAAGTAAAGCTGCATTCTAGATGCCTAGGATGGGCTGTCATAGTTTTTAAGTGGCTCTTGCTGGGCCTTCTACATGATCATTAATCCAAATATATTTCATGCCAAATTTATAGCAAACAAATATTTTATTAGTTTGTAAGTTTCATGCTCTGTCAGTGTTATTAAACAATATATTAGGCATTATTTTTAAAATGCATTTTCATATACCCTAGTCTCTCAGACGAAGACAATTTTTTTAAGACATCCAAGCACTCACTTACGATATGTTATAATGGTGAATGATCAATGGGTCGCTGAAGATCAACTCTCCTCGCGATCTCTGTCTGATAACTGTCTATATCTCGTAAAATGACAGTTATCAAGTCTCTCAAATGAACCTTATTCGTGGCATCAGACACAGTAAATGAGCCACCTCGTGGAAAAACCAACAATGTGGTTTCCGAACAGGTCTGACACAAATCAGGCTGTACAAGCATAGAAAAGAGCTAGAAGCTTGAAATTTCAGATTTAAGAAGAAGAGGAAATGTACTATATCCATGTAGCGAAAACAAAGGCGCTGATCAGCTTCGCGGTTACCGCGTACCGCGAAGCTGATCTGCGTCTTTGTTTTCGGATATGCGGACTGTTGGTTTTCTCATGTGGCGGATCAAATACGTAAAGCGCACAAAATTAAGACTATTAGCTGCAGAATCCCTACTTGAGAGGTAATGTCAATGCCTCCCGGTGCAACAAAGTGCAAAAAGTCTGGTGTTTTCAAGAATAAAATAAAGCCCAAATTTGCACCAAATGCATTACACCCTCATTTTGATAATGCAATTCTTGGGGCCCATGTCTTGGCCCCTAAACATGTATATCTACTAAACTAACCCTTCCATAACATGAGCCGCATTGTGAAAAAAAAACCCAGATTTTTGCCTATGCGAAAATAAAGCCAAAGATCAGCTTCGCAGTAATTGCGAAGCTGATAAGGGCTTTTGTTTTCGCTACACGGATAGTACAATTCCTCTACTTTCTAAATCCAAAATTTCCAGCTTCTAGCCTGCTTCTGTGACTAGCCTGTTTCTGTAGAGGTAGGCTTTATGACCTCAATCTACTAGTCCAAAGCTTTTCCACTAGGCTACCATGCTCCCTTACCATAAGGCTAAATTATACCAACAATATGAGTGGTTGCAAGTAGATTGTCAAATCGTTGGCTCGTTGACAAAATCTTGTAACTGCACTTTTTTCAAAAAATCGTTTTTTCACATGGCGCGATTCAAAACATTCAAATTCAGCTTGTGACAAAGCCTTGCAGGTTATGTCCAATGGGAAGTTAGTTTTTCGATGACCTTACAAAACCTCGTAACTACAAATGGTAAACGGACTTGAAAAAAGGTGACAAAACCTCGTATATGCAATTTCAAAAAATTTAAAGACAAGAAAATCTTTATCTTTTAGATATGCAAAAGTTGCATATGTATGATTTCTCATAAATGCATTCTTTAATTCATCATAAGAATCTGCTTCTAGCTTTCATTTATCAAGTTTTGTATATAAGACAATTTGTAAACATGCACAATTATATATCATTTATATACAAGTTTTAGTTTTTTGCTTCTCCTGAAAAATTTGTTTTTTTGCAGTTACGAGGTTTTGTCAACGAGTCAACGAAATAGATAATGTCTCATTGGTTGGAATATGTTGATACCATTACAAAAACTTGCACTTGCAATATAAAATGATTTTTTTGGACTGCAAAAAACGAAAATGAAAGTTTTAATATTAATGCTCAAAACATTGATTGTCTGAACACTTTAGGATTCAGTGGGGTGTAGTTTTCATAATTTCTGTAGGATATTTTAGGTGTCATTCTCAATGTTGGGTGAAAGTTCCATAAACTGCATGAAGATGATGATTGACTGTCTTCATATATAAACCACAGCTATTTACTGGAATGTTATAAAACAACAAAACATCTCTTCATCTTGTCTCTGGCATTAAAACAGAGCACTTACAAGACCATCTTCACACTGGTTATCTAGAGACAGCCAACCTGATAGAGAACAAGCAAGAAGATGAAATCAATAAACAACAAAAGGGAGTAAACAATGCCAGATCGTCATCCTACAACCTTATATTAATGCATAAATACCCAGGACACATTATATATCAACAGGCATGCATTAACAAAGAGAAAACCGTGTTAATGAGGTGATTCTTGTGAGCATGCGCTGTTAATACACTGCTCTTATTTATGCTTGTTACAGGGCCTCTCACAAAAATTGACATCATCGCATTGTGACGTTGTGATGACATTGAAGTTTGCCCCGAAAGCAGCATTTTTAAAATGTTGTTAGCTGATGTCATTTTTTCATGCCATTTTAGGTGTAGCATGGATTTATGCAAAATCTGGACAATTTCTCCAAATTTTCGCATGAAATACTTATATAATACAATAATAACGATCAAACATGTTCTTTCTGATGCATTAACATTTACTGGGCCCCTCGGGAGGATTGGTAGCCCTTGCCTTTCAGGCTTGGGTTTCAACGCTACTTCCCTCTGGGCACAGCAGATGTTCCTACACAGAAAAACAAGCAAATTCAGAGAATTTATGTCCCCCGCCTTAATTGTTTAGTTACACAAATATATCTGACAATAATGTATATCCAAATCACATGCATTTACTTCATGTCACAGTGTCAAACATTAATCTGAGGATTATAATTTATTCAAACCACATGCAAATCTTCAAATCATGGTCAGGACATCTGTACAGTTTGAAAAGAATCAGAATATAACTGAGGGAGGAGTTTGCACACAAGGTACACAATGTCCATTCACTTTCATTGTATAAATGCCTGAAAAACGACTAAGTTCAAATTGCGAAAAAGTGTCAAAAATTAACCTGAGGATTATATCCAAAGCACATGCATATCTTCAAAGCATCATCAAGACATCTGTAAAGTTTCAAAAGAATCTGAATTAAAAACTGAAGGAGGAGTTGCGCACACAAGGCACCCACTGTCCATTCACTTTCATTGTCAAAATACCGAAAAACGACTAAGTTCAATTTGCAAAAAAAGTGTCAAAAATTAATCTGAGGATTATATCCAAACCACATGCACATCTTCAAAGTATGATGAAGACATCTGTAAAGCTTCAAAATAATCGGAATAAAACTGTAGGAGGAGTTGCGCACACAAGGTACCCTTTGTCTATTCACTTTCATTATCAAAATGCCCGAAAAATGACTAAGTTCAAATTGCAAAAAAACGTGTCAAAAATTAATCTGAGGATTATATCCAAACCACATGCACATCTTCAAAGCATGATGAAGACATCTGTAAAGTTTCAAAAGAATTGGAATAAAACTGTAGGAGGAGTTGCGCACACAAGGTACCCACTGTCTATTCACTTTCATTATCAAAATGCCCGAAAAATGACTAAGTTCAAATTGCGAAAAAAGTGTCAAAAATTAATCTGAGGATTATATCCAAACCACATGCACATCTTCAAAGCATGATGAAGACATCTGTAAAGTTTCAAAAGAATCGGAATAAAACTGTAGGAGGAGTTGCGCACACAAGGTACATACTCCTATAGGGGGACGGAAGGATGGACGGACGGAAGGACGGAAAGCCAAAAACTATGTCCCTCCGTTCGAAAAGGCGGGGGACAAAAAGTTTGATCCCTATATTGATTTCATCAGTGTTTATTGTTCTCTGAGTGAGTCATGTTGCTTGTCTATGGATAACCAGTGTGATCATGGCTGCCATAAATCTCAAGTCCAGCCTCTCAATATCATAATAACATTTTATATATAGCATAGTTATTGTTGGTATGTCTTTGATGCTATAGCAATGCTATTACTGTTGTTAACCCTTTTATGGCAAATGAACTTGCCATTCATTATCTTTGTGTGAGTCCACTTTCATTTTTGGGGACATCAGGTGTGATTCTATGTTTTTATTTTGTTCTAGATGAAATTCCTTCAAGCAAACAGAATAGCCCATTGCAAGATGGGACGCCGCGTTCTGCGGCGTCACATCTGCGGCTATACCATTTGTCTATGTCCCATAAAAAGGATGCCAGGCTTATGTGAATTAAGCATTCTTCATACCAACAATTATGGTATTATAACATTCCATACAGGCTTTTCATGTTTATTGCAATGATTATTTCTTTCAACACAAAGCTATTCTTTCTACAAACAGTCAAATGCTACTGTTCTTCCAAGCACACAAGCAATATGTATCCAATGACATTTGGTGACTGAAGAAAGTATAGTACAAAGTCATTATCTTTATTTACAGTCGATTCTTTTGAGTTCCTTTATATCACAACAAATGAACAAAATATTCTAGTCAAGAAAATATTTGCTTGTTTGATTGAATTGAGGTTTAATGTCCCAGTCAACAATTTTTCAGTCATGTTGGGATGGAACCACCACTTCATGGTTAATGACCAGTACTCTGGGGGATTAATGTATCTTGCTCAAGGCCACAACATGGCACCTGTGGAGATCGAAACAAGGCCTCTTGATTCGGAGTCTGAAGCTAACCAGGCCACCATACTCCCCTAAGGAAAATATATTACTTTGACGCTGACAAGAAAATGGTCACACACATGACCATGCTTGCTCCCCACACAACATTAACTCCAGAATCTCATCAATTCCTTCGGTATTGAAAATGAGCTTCCGGATCGATCAGAAAACCAACGATTTGCATATATGCGAAAACAAAGGCGCAGACCAGCTTCGCGGTAACCGCAAAGCTGGTCAGCGCCTTTGTTTTCGCTACACAGATAGTATAATCCCTCTTCTTCTTAAATCCGAAATTTCAAGCTTCTACCCCTCTTCTGTGACTGTACAGGCTGGTTTGTGTCCAAACAGGTCGGAAACCTAAATTGTTGGTTTCCTCATGTGAAGGTTTTAATTTTAGAACTATTACATCAAACCTTTGATCATTCTCATGCAAGAGGCATTGCAGGCAATCATGTATTATGCTCACCAAACATGCGGATGACAAAACATAGGAGACATGTACTGATACATTTTGATAAAACAACTACCATCCTCCATATAATTACAAGAATAATGGGGTACCTTCTAAATACAGTATTTTAGGCTAAAGACATGTACCCACAACAAATGTGTGAACTAAGAAATAACAATACACTACTGCACACATCCCCATTAAAAGTCACTTTGAAAGGCATTAAAAAAACCCATTAAATTTAACAGCAATTTTAAAGATTCTCCCCATGAAAATCTTGTTAAAAGAGCATTAAAATACCCCATTAAAATGCTATACATTAAGAGTCATTAAAATAGCATCAAAATGCCATTAGGTTAACAGCATTGTTAAATTGCCATTACTTTTATGACCATTAAAATCTGTTAAATTCATGCCTTAAAAAATCACTCCAATTAAAGTAAAGGCACCTTTAAAATGTTTAATGGTAGCCATCAGCATTAAAAACTTGTTAAAAGGCTCTTACATGATGTATAGCATTTTAATGGGGCCGTTAATTTTTCACAGGTCATTTTAAAAGCAAATTAAAGACACTTAAACTCATATTTTAATGACAAAATAATGAGCCTTAAATATCCATTAAATATCAGCCATTAAAATTTATGCCAATTTAATGGTGCTGTTACTTTTTCAGGAGACACATTTTAAAGGTATTTTCATTACAATTAAAATGCTGTTAATTTGTTAATTAATGTAGTTTTAAAGACCGTTAATTAACCCTTAATATTTTAATTGCCCCCATTAAAATGCTATACATTAAGAGCCTTTTAATGATATTTTAAAGACATTGTATTTAATGGCCACCTTAAGTTAATGGTAGAACTTGATTCTGTATGCCATAAATTTGACAGCATAAGCGCCCATTAATTTGACAGCATAAGCGCCCATTAATTTTCAATGAGCAACACCATTAATACTTTAATGGTAAATGACCACCTTAAGTTATTGGTAGAACTTGTATGCCATTAATTTGATGGCACAAAGATCCCATAAATCTTTGATGAGCAATACCATTAATACTTAAATCTATTTTGTATCCATTAACTTAACAGGTAATCAAGCCTATTAACTTAATGGTTATTAAATTGATGGCTCATTTTGTTAATGTTGATTTGGTATGCCCTTGATTTGACAGCAAACAGCGCCTATTAACTTAATGATGAACTATACCATTAACAAGTTAATGGCTTCGTTCAGTTTTAATGGTGTTATTTGACTTCTTATATTAACTGAGTAACATATTTTGTTGACCATTAATTCAACAGCAGTACCCATTGACTTTTGCATGAATGGCCAAGTATGACTTATGCTTAGGTTACATTTGGCTTGCGATTAGCTTACGATGCCCATACAGCGCCCGTAGAAATGTTACAGAATACAGAAAAAATTAATAAACAATTATATCATAAAATATTTCCAGGTATATTTTGAATGACAGCATTTATTATAATATTATGATTCAAGAGTTTTCGCATTGTCCCAGTTACAGGTCGGAGATCTGCTGTACGAGCCCCGAGGCCAACGGCCTATGACTTTCAAAATGGGATTTTATCACTATATTTGTACTGAAAATTTACACTGTTGTCATGGACGTTGTCTAAGATATTAAGAACTAGAAAAAAAAAAGAAAATTATCTAACATGAACTGACTTTGTTCTTCTTTAAAAGAAACATTTTATAGAACATGTATCAACACAACACAACTTTATAAGAAATACTTAGAAACATGACTTAAAGTGTGGATGGACACACAGACCAAGATTCACCCTAGATAAGCCCCCCCCCCCCTCCCAAAAAAAAAAAAAAAAAAAAAAAAAAAAAAAAAAAAAAAAAAAAAATCTTGTTTCCAGAAACATTTAAATAATCCATGGCTTTTCCATGCATGGATTTTTTAGCCATTTTCCATGTTTTCCAGAGCCAACGGAATCCCTAAAATTGCTTTATAATCTTTCATGAATTTGCTTTGTTTGATTTTATCTTCCATGGAAAATCTAACAGACTTCTTTTTTTAAAGAAACATTTCCTTGAACATTCATCAACATAACATAACTCATATAAAGAAATACTTAGAAACAATATATAAGGGTACATGCACATGTACCAATGTCCTGTAAATGCTCACCTGACAAGTTTGAACTGCAAGTAAAAATAAAAGCAGAAAACATAACTGAGTGCATAATGAGAAAACCAATGTCTTGCACATGCAATAAGAGCTGTCGCAGGACAGCGTAGATTGCCTGAATTGTGGTTTGTCTCTAGAAGTAATAAAATTTAATCGCATAAAAGTAAGGGTAACATCATAAGTAAAATGTTAATGTCCATGACCTTGACCTCAAAGTCACTGAGTTGGGTTGATATGGTACAGCGTAACAAGAGGAATAGTGTCCGTGGCCTTGTCCTCAAGGTTACTGAGGTGGGTCGGGATGGTACAGCATAAAATTTCAAACCAAAATGTTACACAGACATCCTATAGATCCATCCACAAGTTCAAGAGATATAGACTTCTATTCTAAAAACTTTAACCAAAAACTTGAACATAAAATTTCTAAGTCTGTGACCTTGACCGCAAGGTCACGATGGTGCAGTATAAAACTTCAGACCAATATCTAACAATAGGCAAATTATAAACTAAGTCCATCCAATTGTTCGAGAGATGCAGACTTCTCAAAACTTTAACCAAAAACTTTAGCATTTGAGCAATGCGGGCGCCAACGCCGGGTGAGTGCAATAACCCTTCCTGTACTTTCGTACAGCCGAGCTAAAAACAAAAGTACATATCAGCTTCGCAGATCAGCGCTTTTATTTTCACTACAGGTATAATAAATTCTTCTATGAACTAAATCCAAAATTTCCGGTTTCTAGCCATGTTATGTTGCTGCACAGTTTGTATTGAGTCAGACCTGGTCTGAAACCACAACATTGGTTTTCTCACGACGTTGATCGTATGGACATAAATTTAAGAAGTAAACAACCAAAAACTTTAAGGATTCCACTCAAAATATTTACAGCATATGAAACCAGTACAGTGGTCCTGTAATGGCTCACTTGATGCACCTACATTATCCTCCAGTCATTTTTGACCACTGCCCCCACCCCCACCTACGGGGCATAGCTGGGCATACTTTTATCTATCAAAGCGCTGCTAAAAGCCCTGCACCATGGGGAACGCCTGGTCAAAACCCAGCTCTTTGCCAATGCCCCACCTACTCTCCTAACAATATCAACAAAAATGTTTACTTTACTAAGATTTTAGAGTGTTAGGCCGAACTGAAAAGGGGCAAAACCCTATTGGGCCGAAACACATTTTCAAATTTTAAGGATATTTATACTGCAAGAGCAAACCTACATCTCCTTTTGAACAGTAACCGTATAATGTATATCTCCAACACTTATTTGTTCAACTAAAGAACTAGCCACGGTTTCCGCATGACAAACAACACTGGCTTAATTCTGAAAAGGGCGAATCCATTTTTTACTTACTTTATTTTAAAATTTTTGACAGTTGCACTTGATTGGTGTTTGACAGGTAATGGTTTCTTGTCGTTTCGACACTTAAAAGTTTAGTTTCCTCCTGCAAAGGTGCACCCAAAGGAGCTGTAGAGTATAAACAGATCGATCATAGGACAACAGCACACATTCAGCAAATGGTATAGTTGTTGACTACAATAGCAGGCAGTTGGTCCAATTTTTTACAATAGACAAAGTCGGATGGGAATATCAATTTTGTTCACCAGGGGATAATCAAATTTGGTTTCTAAACAGTGGGGAAGTCCCATTTAATCGTAACATGTAACTATGATCAAGAACTGCTACATGTTTGTTATGATCAAAGGAATTACATTGAATGTGTCCTGCACAAAGACATGTACATGTATACATTCTAATTTGAAACTTCACAGCTGTGTCAGTTATTTTTTATCTTTTTTCTCTTTGTTTTGTATTAGGGAGCGCTGAGGCTCAGTGCTAGAGCATAAAAGTCTGGAGAACAGTCCTGGGGTCGAACCCCCTAACGCCATGTATTGTCCTTGAGCAAGTCAATTTATGCTCTCAAAGTTCAGGTCAACTAACCAGGAAGCGGTGGCTCCTTCCCAATATTATTGAAAAATTGTTGACCGGGACATAAAGCATCAACTATATATTTGAGACTTCGCGCGAGAAAACTAACAATCTGTGTTTCTGACACAAACCGAACTGTATGTGCAGCCACAAAAATTGTTAGAGGGTTGATATTTCATATTTAAAACGAAGGAGAAATTGTACTGTCTATGGATTGAAAAGAAAGGCGCTGACCAGCTGTGCAATTATTGCGCAGCTGATCAATGTTTATGTTTTCACATAAACAAATCGTTGTTTTTCTGATTCAGTGGCTCATTTTTATTTCACATAATATTCTTCCCAAATAGTGATTTTTTGGTAAGCAAAGGGCTGAATCGAATAGTACTACCTGTGCTGCCGACAAATAAAATATAAAAGTTTTTTTTTTTTTTTTTTTTTTTTTTTTTTATCAGTTTTACGTCCCTTTGAAGATTAATTCAGCTCATATGAGACGGGCCAATCAGTAGGTGGGACGAAAACGGGAGAACCCCGAGAAAAAATACCTGGCATACCTGCAAGCAGAACTTGGCTTGTCTCACATGTGGTCAGAGTGGGGCTCGAACCCGCACCAGTGATTAAGAAACAGCGCTCTTAACCGCTCGGCCACGGGGGCCGCCTATAAAAAGTTATGTCCTTTGGAAGCAGTAAAAACATTCAAAAGTATGAGTGTGGGCCATATTGCGCAATTTCAGGTACTGAGTTTACCCTCATCTGTAGTGACCCTTAGCCAGTTGTACACCAAACAAGCAAAACCTGCTGTCGACAGCATACATTGACAACAGTATAGTAAATGATACTAGCAATTTGGCTGTCAACCGATACACAATACAGCAGTCAATATAATTGACAGTATATTTTGCATGTATGGTATATGACTAACTTGGTTGACAGCACCGGTAGTGTAATTTAACTTAACCCAGTGATAATTTAGGGTGATTTGCGTCCGGATCAACACTGAATCCAATACAAGTTTGTAAAAGAGGTGAAACGTACATCAATTTTGTTGTCTTTAATTTCCACAATTTCCATGATTATTTCTGCTGTTTTTCTTGTTTATCAATTGACTGAATTTATATCTAAAAAAAATTCACATTAAAGTAAACAAAACGAGAGCAATGACGAGGAACTGATCCCAATCATAAACAAACATTCATCCCTGAAACCCAAACGGGGAAATAACTAAACTAACAAATAGTCAAGGTACACTTAGAACACATGGTGAACTGAGGGAGGAGCTATTTCTCTAAACCAATTGTTATGTGTACATAATGACATGGCATTACTGAAACAGACATGAGAATAACTTTCTACAAGAATTGATTAGTTTCTATGGCCATGAAAGTTTGAACATAAACTGGGCCATTATTTTAAATGTTATTAATTTTTTTTCACCATTAAATTAATTCCCTTTAATTTGCCATGAAAACAACTTTCTACAATAATTAACTAGATTTTTATGGCCATGAAAGTTGAACATCAGCTGGGCCATTATTTTAAACGTCATTATTTTTTTTCACCATTAAATTAATTCCCTTTAATTTGCCATGAAAACAGCTTTCTACAATAATTAACTAGATTTTTATGGCCATGAAAGTTTGAGCATCAAAATGGGCCATTATTTTAAATGCCATTATTTTTTTCACCATTAAATTAATCCCCGTAAATTTGCCATGAAAACAACTTTCTTTAAGTATTAACTAGTTTTTCATGGCCATGAAAGTTTAGATATCGTCTGGGATAGTATTGTCAATTACTTTAATGGTACTCACCATTAAATTAACCCCCTTTAATGTGCCATTAAAACAGTTCTATACAAGAATTAACTGACTTTTAATGGCCATGAAAGTTTCAACATTGCTGGGGACAGTTTTGTTCGTTAGTTTAATGGCATCTGCACATTAATGTCATGCTATTTTAATGGTGTAGCAAAATCCCATTAAAAATAATTAAACAAGGACTAATGGCAAAAATTAATGGGTTTAGTCACTTTAATGTCATTTTAATGGTAAATTAATGCCTCTTTAATGGCAAATGAATACAGTAGTGATAGTATTGAAGTTACAATACATTTTATCTGAGTTCATCCCCCATACAGTCATAGTATACTATGTTTACAACTCCGAATCCCAAGAGGGAGGACTATCAATAAGCAAACAGCTTTCTGGAGTAAAATTTCCTCAGTATGTGACGACATTAATTACCACGTCCTTTACTATTATTCTTTTTTTTTCAGTTTTAGTGTGAAATATAATTTGCGTTAGGCGGGAAGAGAAATATTATACAGTATATGTATACGCACATTGTAATTGCTTGATGACGCTAACAGGAAGTAATGAATGAACGGACAAAACAATAATGACAGTAAATAGCACTATGGACTTTTGCACCAGCCCTCTGGGACACATCAAAGGGTAGTTGCTATAGTTGCTAAATATATACCAAAGAGACTAACACCGAGAGTTTGCAAAAAATTGGGCAGAGTTTTCCCTATACTTCAAGTTTAGTTTTTCTAGATTCTAGTAACTGATAAGCCATAAGTCCTATAAGTATATACACTTAGGGGCACTTCTAACGCAACACTTACATTTTTGGACATAACTCAAAAATCGTTTAACTGATCTTTATGAAATTTTCAAGAAATTAAGTTCATCTATTTTTTTTGACTGTCTGTAATTTTCACAAAAATCGGTGGTCTATAATGCAATAAATTGGATGTTTATATAATATGACTGAAAAACAAAAAGTCACAAAATTCCGGTTGAACTGATAACTAAATGCAAGTAATTCGGATAATTTAATCACAGCAGTGAAGTGTATCATAGTCAGTTAATATCCCGTGTGTTCCGAATGGAACTGGACGACACAGGGACACCTCCTCCTCATGGACAAAACATATTTATCAATTTCATACCAAACCCCTGTGGGATGTTTCTCCACTCCTCCACAAGGATCTACTTCAGTTACTGCGAATTTCTTGATACAACACGGTGTTTCCGCATACGCCTGTTTTTTAAACGCATCCCAGAGATGACCAATAACGCTAAATTTCTTGGAATAAACACGTCATATTTTTTTATTGCTTGGAAACTTATTTTCAAGGTTGTGGTGTTGGGGGTACGGGATATGAGCTGAATATGATACTTTTCTGAGACGCCGCTGTGATACAATTAAATTCTTCAATGGGGTGGCTTTTTGCGACTTTTCATTTTTGAGTCATGCTAGATAAACTAAATATTTTATAAGTTGTGGACAATCAATTTCAATGAAAAATACAGAAAACACGCAAGCATAATTGATTTATATTTGCGGAAAATTTAAATAAATTTGGTGGTTTGACTTTTTAGATATGATGGAAAATGTAAGTGTTGCGTTAGAAGTGCCCCTAAGTGTAGAGAGAAGTGGATTCCTTTATTTGAGCAGCATTGTGAAAAAACAGGATTTTTGCCTATGCGAAAACAAAGGCAAAGATCAACTTCGCAGTAACTGCGAAGCTGATCATCCCCTTTGTTTTCGCTACACGGGTAGTACAATCCCTCTTCTTCTTAAATCCGAAATTTCAAGCTTCTAATCTACTTCTGTGACTGTACAGGTCAGTTTGTGTCGGACCTTGTCGGAAACCCTGAAGACCGGTTTTCTCGTGCTGCGGCTCATTTCATACACAAGTCAATCTCTTTTCGTCCTATCATGTCCTTGACAAACAATGAAAAACAAACTTAATTTCCATGAAACTATCCTCTCACTCATTGTGCATATCATAAGATGATTAAAGTGTCTTTTATAAGACATAACAACTCTGTTCAAGAAACTTTTATGTCACCTGAATTTTTCAACTTGACATTATTCTGCGTACATAAGTCCCTACTAGAGCAGTTTCTATTGCGTGCAACTGTCCTAAAATACACATTCAAAGAGAATGCAAAATTATATGTTATAGGGAAGCCCTACCATGTGGAGAGTCTTTCAGACAGAAAATACATTTAGGCCTAAATGATTTATATGTGTGTTTCTGGTTTCCCTACCTACCCCAATCTAAATATTAACATGGTCTATGGAGAGAAAAACAACTAAAAATAGCCACATTTTCCAACTTTGAGGCCGTTTCCTGTGTTAAATGTTTTGACTAAATTAAATAATATTCCCTACCTACCTACCCTAATTTTTGGCGGCATGAAACAGGAACCACACATATATTTCATTTTGGCCTTATGTGTGACTGGCTGGAAATATCATCGTCAGACAAAAACAAACAAGAAAGTAACCAGCTCAGCATGGCTGAGTCTCAAAAACCAAACAAGGCTGCAACCCACATAATGTCGCCTCCAAATAGATGTTTTGTGTTACTGTCTGACATTTCCAGACAATGTGACTATGTAATAACTACAGGTAATCAGGAAATAATTATTTGCAACAAATCTGCGAAAGTAACAAGTTACTATGACATTTTTTACTGCAATAATGTCATTTAATCATACACTTTACGTCATATACATGTATTATTTAGCGACCAGAAAAGCAAAAGTGCCAATATGTCTGCTGCAAAACAAAAATAATATAAAAATCGTGGACAATATCTGGTAGTTGATCACTGGTACCAGTTTTTTTAAACTGAGAAAACCAGGGAAGTCTGTGTAAAGCCTATATAACATTGACACACCCATGCTTTTCTGAGAATTTTGTTCTAGGATCTGGGCTCTATATTTTAATCCCAAACAGCGTCAGTTTCTTACAAGATAGATAATGTGTAGATAGTAGAGCTGTCTCAGCAAGACAGACAAATTTGATAGGTACCCAAAATATTTGGGACATCAGATGTTTTGGGACGCCCACTGTTATTTGGAGTAATAATTATTTCATAGCCCTTTAAAATTGGAACATTTTAGAATTTGCAGAAAAAAATGTTGATTTTCATATATTTGGATACATCAATTTTTAATGATACATCAATAAAATTGGGATACATCAATTTTATTTTTTTCAGATTTATTTATTTATTTTTTCTCACTAAAATACTGAAAAGCCCTGTAAAAAAAAAAAACCCTTGAAATCATATGTAACTATACCAGTATGTAATCCATGCTTTTAAGCCTCTCTGAACTGTCTTCTTTCTGGCCAAATTTTTCTCTTGACATTTTCTTCTTGAAGACCTACAACACCTACCTTTTGCTGTAACATGCTGTAAAAAGGTTTAATTAAGCAATGTGACATTCTTGTACTGAACAGACAATTTCAGTATACAAAAAAAATCTGTAGAGATATTCAGATCAAAGAAATAATATACTTTTGCTATATGACATTTTTGTACTGAGCAGATATTTTCATCACACAGAACTTTTAAAAAGCTTTTAGCCATTTTCAGAAATGTTTGTTAGTCATCAGGTGTCCATACACATGTATTCTGGAAAGATAATCTCATAATCTCATGAAAGTAAAGGTATATCCTGATCTCTTTCCAATGCTTTGTTGTATTACATTTATGTACTGAGCAAACATTTTCAACATATAATACTGAACAAAAAAAGAAATGCAACAATACATACCAAAGATTTTTTAAATTTTATGCTATTTAAAATAGGTGATATTTTCAAGTTTGGTGCTCTTTTGATCCCTTTTGATGTCATATCAGGGTACAAAATGCAAAACACTGTTTTTCATTTTGATCAAAATGGATTGATCAGGCTACCCTCGCTATCTCGAAATCAAGGGGAGTGGAGCAAACACTTCGAGTTTTCCAAAGTTCGAGATAAGCCAATTGAGACCACTAATCTTAACTCTCTCACATTCCCAGACTGAGTGGTTCTCCTTTCGTGTTCCACCATGTTTAGTCCATCGATAGTGATTTCAAACATAAATTCCCACCCTGATACATATCAAAACGTTCTTTAACTATTGCAGTGATGAAAGGTTGCGTGTAGATATCAAATTGGCATAGACTACTGGCTATTCTTCTTCTTTGGTGATCATGAAGTCTAACTGAAAATAATTGACTTCGAAGTTCGACACAGGAAATGTGAAACTAATAGTATTTTTTCTGTGGGGAGCAAATTATCACTTCGACACAGCCGAGTTTTCATCATAACCGAGTTCGACACAAGCGAGGTTGAAATACAATAACATATAGGGAGAGACGCTCGGGAGTGAGAGATCACTTCGACGTAAGTGGGGTTTTCGAGACAACCGAGTTTGACATAGCGCAGGTGGCCTGTAGTTTGGAGAACTAAAATAGTGCGAACATGGAAAAAAATGCACTACACATGTGCATACTTTTGAAACTTAAAATCTTCAATAAACAATTGTTAGCTGCACCCTCTATAACATTCACGAAAAGGAATTAAAGTTGCATTACAAATACGCTAGTAATTAAAACCAGCAAAGTCCATATATATTTAATTAAAAGGGGGATAGTTTGAAATTTATTCCTTTTATTTCTTAAACGTGTGAGTTATCTGCTGAAAGGTACATAAAAGAATGGGGGGTTTACAGACAATTAAATGATTTAATGTTTGGGCCTGTACATTGCATGCTTTATCTCTTTGAGCATGTCTTTGGACGGCATCGAATATCTCTGGCAATACATTTCAGAATGAAATATGAGCCTGTGCGTGACAAAACCAACAATTTGGGTTTCCGACTAGGTCCAACACAAACCGACCTATACAAGCAAAGAAAAGAGCTAGAAGCTTGAAATTTCGGACTTAAGTAGAAGAGGTTTTGTACCATCCTTGTAGCGAAAACAAAGGCACTGATCAGCTTCGGGGTTACCGCGAAGCTGATCTGCGTCTTTGTTTTCGCCTATGCAGATTCTTGGTTTTCCCATGCGGTGGCTCATATGGTTTCTTGCATTTGGATGTCTGATATCTAATACACACGTACAACATGTAATTTTATGTGATAATATCATGGTTTGTTCGGAATTTAGAAAATGTTATTGTGTCGTTTCTTTTCTTGCACAGTATACAAAACAACTTTTAAGAAGCTTTTAGTGGTTTTCGAAAGTGTCCGGATGTCCTCTCAAATGTTAAAAGTTTTTTTCTCATGCCATGGCTCATTTTACCTCAAATTTCATGTGATTTTTCTGGATCTTGTTATAAAGTATCAATGGCTTTTAAGTAATGGTATGAAGCTAAAATTTCAGAATTTTCGAACATAGGAAATATGATCATGAGTAATACCTCTGAAAGCAGTTGACAGAATGACAACCTGTGTAGACCCTAATCATACACTAGAGTAGATAAAGATGTCTTGATCTGCAATATGTATTACTGACATCATGTTCAAAACAATGAACTCTATGGAACAGTATGGTACCGGTACATCAGTACCAGATGTTTATCTGATTGGATTCCTGTCAATATATTATCATTCTGATGACCATTTTTGACTAAAAGCTTTTTTATTCCCAGGAGTTAAGTGGAATCACATTTCATGTAATTAAGGTAACTACTAATGGCCAGTGCTATGATAAAACCTGTATTTAGATGATGTCAACGAAGGACAACAATTGCAGCTGTGCCATTTGATTTATATAGTCTTGTTATATTTTTTGCTGAGAAACGAAAATAAAATACAATGTACACATAAACGTCAGAAACGAATAATAAAAGTTTCAGCATTTTCAATACCTATTCTCTAGCTTAGTTGGCTAGTCTCAGCCAAACATTTTCACAATTTCTAAATGCAGGTCATCATACATCAAGGCAAAAATAAGTTTGCATCAGGATAACATGTCCTTGACATATATACCCCATGGAACCCCACTTTTATATAGCAAAACTGGGGTATAGAAGGGTATACCTATTTTTTTCTTATTTTTGCTCCAAAACATAGATTGTGGCTACTCATCAGAACCGCCTCAAGGGTATACCTATTTTTCTTATTTTTGCTTCAAAACATAGATTGTGGGTACTTGTTAGAACCGCTTGGAGGGTATATCTATTTTCTTATTTTTGCTCCAAAACATAGTGTGGGTACTCGTTAGAACCGCCTCGAAGCCAGGTTTTTTTTAATATATAAAAGTGGGGTTCAAGGGGGTATACTTTTCATAGACATGTTTTCCTGATGTGGGCATGAAGTCATATGAAAGGATTGGGTAAACAATGGACAGTCCAGACAGACTGCAACATCTTAATGGAATCTCCATTCTATAGAGGAACACCTAATGTGGGTGTATCGTGACAATTCAAGATGCCACTTACTCTACATCATAAGATGAGGGTGCACTGGACATTAAGTTATTACTCATTCTTTTATTAAGTGTCAACAGCTGAAAACTTTACAAATTGGTTTAACTTTGTTGAGTCACCTTATCGAGGATGCAAAATGTCGCCTTATCGAAGATGCAAAATGTAACTATGCCACTATCAGCAATTGTTAAATACCTTATATTGGCGGGTATATCCACATACCTCAAGTAAATGTGCTGTGACTGGTCGCCACAATATTTCCACCCGGGATAAATTCACTAAACCAGTCTCCAGTAGCTTAGCAACAGCAAACAATGATGGCTCCTGCGAAAAATAAGAGACAAAATTTAACGCATTTATGAAGAATGGGCTTGCCCACCATTATCAATTGGAGAATATACTTTCAGGAGTGGTTTTGAAATTTTATTCAATTTTTCAATGAAAATCCTTTAAGCAAACAGAAGAGTCCCAGAAGGGATGCTGCGTTCTACTGCATCACAACTGGGGCTGTCCTGTTGCCAATGTCCTATAATGGGATGCCAGGCCCAGTCAACAATTTTTCAATCCTGTCAGGACGGGGCCACCACTTCCTACATACTGACCAGTATGATGGGGAGTAAATATTCATTGCTCACTTGAAGACACAACCCGCTGCCCAGCAGCATAACATGACGAAAACTTGCCGGAAATATGACCAGTGTCCGGCCTAGGTTCTCTGGTTTACAAGGCAAACAACAAGTGCAGCAAGTAGCCTTTGGTTCTGCTTGAACCAGCGTTTACTGTTACTTTCATTATTGGAAAAGGTCCCTCAGGACCTTTTCCACAGTGTTTACTTTGAATATGAAAAAAGTGTACCCATAGCCGACTGCTCTATGCTTATTACGCGTTATGTCGAACAAAGCATTTAATAAAAACTAGTGAACCAGTCTATTCTGACCAGACAATTCACCGTAAACAATTTAATTCATCCTTTGTTGATACTCTCCGTCAAACTGTGGTATATGACTATTGGCATGAAGCAGTCTCAAGCTTGGCGACTTCTTATCATACAGCATATAATCTGGGACCAAAGCGTGGGGTACGGGGACTATAGGCACTCTTTAGGGCTGGTTTTTAGTTCATCACATCAAATCCTTGGGTCTGCGTCCGAGAGTGGGGCTGCATGTTCAAATTCAGAACTCTGTAACATGTTCACCGTACTGCAAATTATTATAGTTTTCTACAAATCGCAGAATGACTAAAATCTGAATGAAACAACACTGAAACATACGAAAATCCAATAAATTACGAATCAGGGAAACATTAGCACTGAAAATATAGAACAAATAAAAGCGCTGCAGGCATGCATGATACCCCGCCACACAAATTTAATTTAGTACAAATGCACAGAATATCTTTGTCAATAAATTCTCAAGATAAAGAGCAGAACAAAATTTTGTCATAAATGAAGGACCATAACTCTGTACATATTTGATAGAATTTACCATCTTCAATTCCAAACCACTATTTCCTTATATGAACTTTTATACAAAGTTTGAAGAAAATTGGTTTATATATATATACAAATCAGAGGGAAGAAACAAAATTTTAACATAAATCAAGGACCATAACTCTGTTCTTATTGACCAAATTTACCCATCTTCAATTCCAAACCACTCCTTCCTGATATGAACTCCTGTACAAAGTTTGAAGAAAATTGGTCAATAAATACTCAAGATAGAACCCAGAAACGAAATTTCAACGTAAATCAAGGGCCATAACTCTGTACTTATTTGACGAAATTTACCCATCTTCAATCCCAGACCACTCCATCCTGATATGAACTCCTATACAAAGTTTGAAGAAAATTGGTCAATAAATGCTCAAGATAGAGCCCGGAAACGAAATTTTAACGTAAATCAAGGGCCATAACTCTGTACTTATTTGACGAAATTAACCCATCTTCAATCCCAGACCACTCCATCCTGATATGAACTCCTATACAAAGTTTGAAGAAAAATAGGTCAATAAATGCTCAAGATAGTTCCCGGATACGAAATTTTAACGTAAATCAAGGGCCATAACTCTGTCCTTATTTGACGAAATTTACCCATTTTCAATCCCAGACCACTCCTTCCTGATATGAACTCCTATACAAAGTTTGAAGAAAATCAGTTTAAAGATGCTAAAGATAGAGCCCGGAAACGAAGCGCTGACGGACGGACGGACGGACGGACGGACACTCGAACGCAAATTTTTTGGAGGGTATAACATAATACCCCGCACTTTAAGTGGCGGGGTATAACAAGCTTCACTGGTAGCTCTGGTTGCTGCTGACCTTTTCATTGGTTTCTTTTTAAAGAAGCCAACTTGTTTTAATTTATTTATTAATAGTAGAGAAAAATTGACCTGATGAACTAACACCTTAACAAAGATTTTGATGGGTACTGATGTACTAGAAAATAAGCCACCTCATGAGAAAACCAACATTTTGCATACGCGAAAACAAAGACACAGATCCGCTTCGCAGTAACTGTGAAGTTGATCAGCGCCTTTGTTTTCCCTACACGGACAGTACAATTCTTCTACTTTCTAAATCCAGAATTCCCAGCCTCTATCCATCTTCTGTGCTTGTACAGATCATTTTGTGTCAGACCTACATTTTGTGTTGAAGACTACATTATTTGTTTTCTCATGACGAGGCTCAAACATGTGACAAGACAGGAGGAAGTGAAAGCAAAAACAAAGTCTGAATTGTTTGTGTCTGTCAAAGGTCCCTTTCAAGAAAATTCATTTTCAACAAGTTGAATTAATTTCCTGGAACCCGAGATGAAAGAGGTTTTATCTGTGAAACAAGCTTCAGATGTCTTGCAAATACAATGAGACTGTGCGTGAAAAAAACCCAACAATTTGGGTTCCGACCAGGTCCGACACAAACCGGGCTGTACAGTCGCAGAAGATGGTTAGAGGCTGGAAATTTTGGATTTAGAAAGTAGAGGAATTGTACTATCCGTGTAGTGAAAATAAAGGCGCTGATCAGCTTCGCAGTTACTGCGAAGCTGATCTGCGCCTTTGTTTTCGCCTATGCAGATTGTTGGTTTTCCCATGCGACGGCTTCAATGTAGTTTGAAATTAAATTCTAGTTTTTTTCCTCATTATTCAGCCATCAGACAATAAAGCCAGATAGTACAACCTGTACTTTAAAACTTTCTAGCCAAAAAATGATGCCTACATCTTTATTGACTTCAAGTTATCTGCATCTGCCAAGTTTCAGGTCTCAGGCTGCAAAAGTTTGTGTTTGTGTTAAGGCTTAACGCCCCAGTCAACAATTTTTCAGTCATGTCGGGACGAAGCCAACGCTTCCTCGGTTTAACCAGTACTGTAGGGAGTTAATGTGTCTTGCTCAAGGACGCAACACAATGATGCCTGTGGGAATCGAACCCAGGACCTCTCGATTCGGAGTCCGACGCTCTACCACTATGCCACCACCCTCCCTCAGGCTGCAACAATTCAAAAAAAAAAAAAAAATTGTTTTCACTTTTTCCATGTAAAAGCCTACATTTCCAAAATTGACCTTGCTGTAAAATAGGTAAAGGTCATTTGAGCAAACTATGATGGGCTGGAGTCCCCGGTGCTACATACCAAGTTTCGTGGAAATCCCCACTGAATCTGGAGAAGAAGATTTTTGAAGGGATTTTAACATATGAGCATGGCGGCCATCTTGGTCATGTGACCAAGATATAGCAAACATAATTTCAATGCCACTACCAAGGGATTTCAACTTGATCGGCCAAGGGTTTCAGAGAAGAAGATCTTTGAAATTGTGACTTATTTTTGATATTTCAATGACCTTGGGTAAAGGTCAAGAAATGACCTTCACCTTAATTTATTACACACATTCATTGACTCCATTAGTTGTCTGCATCTAGCAACTTTCAAATCTCGGGCTGCAACAGTTTCCAAAATATCCAGTGTTTTCGCCTTTCCCATGTAAAAGCTTATGTTTCCAAAACTGACCTTGTCACAAAATAGGTCAAGGTCATCCCAGGGTCATCATTTGACCAAACTATGATGGACTGGAGTCCCAAATACTACATACCAGGAAATTGGCCCATCGGTTCTGGAGAAGAAGATTTTTGAAGGGTTTTAACATATATGGGCATGGCGGCCATCTTGGTCATGTGACCAAAATATCACAAACAAAATTTCAATGACACTATCCAAAGAAGATCCAGATAAAAATTCAACTTGATCGGCCAAGCAGTTTCAGAGAAGATGATCTTTGAAATTGTGACTTAATTTTGGTATTTCAATGACCTTGGGTCAAGGTAAAGAAATGACCTTGACCTTAATTAATTACATACCTTCATTGAATTTACTGGTTGTTTGCATCTAGCAACTTTCAAGTCTCAGGCAGCAATAGTTTCCAAAATATCAATAGTTTTTCGCTTTTTCCCATGTAAAAGCTTATGTTTCCAAAATTGATCTTGCCTTACAATAGGTCAAGTCATCATTTGAACAAAATATGATGGGCTGGAGTCCCTTATGCTACATACCAAGTTTCGTGGAAATCGGCCCACCAGTTCTGGAGAAGATTTTTGAAGCGTTTTTACCATATATGGGTGTGGTGGCCATCTTGGTCATGTGTCCAAGATCCTGTGAACAGACTTTCATTCCCCCCTACCCATGGAAGCTCCACATAAAATTTCAACTTGATCGGCCCAGCGGTTTCAGAGAAGAAGAGAAGAAGATCTTTGAAATTGTAGACAATGGAACGACGACAACGGACTACTGACGGATCATGCCTATAGTATAAGCTCACTTTGAGCCTTCAGCTCAGGTGAGCTAAAAATGTGCAGAATCTGCCGCAATTACAGATCATATGGTCATAAAAAAGAAATGTAACTCTATATAAAATAGATCTCCCTGATGAAACATTCAGTTACCAAGATGTTTTTATTTACTTTTTTTTTTCAAATCAGCCACTGCATGAGAATACAAACAATATGCATAGGCAAAAACAAAGCCGAAGATCAGCTGTGCAGTATGATCAGTGCCTTTGTTTCCACTTTATGGATAGTATGATTCCTCTTCTTCTTAAATCCGAAATTTCAAACCTCTAGCTTATTTCTGTGGCTGCACAGCCTGGTTTGTGTTTGACCTGGTTGGAAACCCATATTGTTGATTTTCTCATGCAAAGACTCAAATATTACATGTACTTTCAACAAACTGGAGATTGCAGGTGGGTATTATTTTTGTTATTCTGTCATTATTGTTTGTTTCTATCAGCACAATAATCACAGCAGATAAACACGTGGTATGGAGTGGGTGACGCACAATGCAATACTGCCCGAAGTTGAGATGAAAAATTTGAGTTTTCTCCTATACAATTTACTCTATTGACTGATAGATAGGCACAGTCCGTGCAGAAATTGAACATTTGTTGACCTGTACTCTTGCACTACAAAGCGGAGGTAGGTATGGAACCCAGGACTCCTGCTCAGAAGTACTGTGCAGGTCAACTTTATTAAAACGCTATCCTCGAGGTCCTTAGAAACAGACAGTGTTATAAGTGAAACTGTGTTATAATGAGGTTACTTACAATAGACATATAACAGACATATAATTATCATTTTGGGAACCATGACATGGCCGTGTTGTATTGATAAGAGCTGTCGCAGGACAGCGTGCTCGACTGCTTCTGACCTTTGTCAAACATAAGGCCAAACCCGACCAGTAACCCAAAGCATTATGCTCATACATCTTTTTGCCTTGATGCAATAAGGCAAATCACTGAACCATGAAAGTTAACTATAACTACCTAAGATTTAGAGGTCTCACTCACATTGTGAAAGAAGTGTGTTCATATACCAACTGAGTGCCAAGACACAAGGCAAAATCACTGAAGCGTGAAATAAGATCACACTGACCTATAAGTATTTCAGGGTCAAAGGTCTAGTGATACTTACTCATAATGTGAAAGAAATATGATCATTATACCCATTCAGTGTTGAGATATAAAGCAAAATCACTGAACCATGAAATTAGGTCATAGTGACCTATAAGTATGTTTGGGTTAAAGGTCTGGTCATACTCATTCATAATCAGAAATAAGTATGAAAAAATACCAACTGAGTGTCAAGATATAAGGCAAAATCACTGAACCATGAAATTAGGTCACAGTGACCCAGGAATACTTTACGGTCAAAGGTCTTGTCATACTCATACATATTGTCCATATACCAATTGAGTGCCGATATATAAAGGAAAATCACTGAACCGTGAAATTAGGTCATACTGACCTAGGACTACTTTAGGGTCAAAGGTCTTGTCATATGCAAACATAGTGTGAAAGAAGTTTGGTCATAAACCACTTGAGTGTTGAGATATAAGGCAAAGTCACTGAACCGTGAAATTAGGTCACAGTGACCTACAGGCCAACCTCATTATAACGCTATCTTTGGGGTCCATAGAAACAGACCGTGTTATAAGTGAACCGTGTTATAATGAGGTTACTTTCTATAGACATACAGTAAAAGAATCAATTTGGGAGCCATGACATGGTCGTGTTATATTGAAAACCGCATTATAATGAGGCGCATTATAATGAGGTTGAAGTGTATAAGTATATTGGGGTCAAAGGTCTGGTCATACTCACTCATAATCTGAAAAAAAGTATGAAAATATACTAATTGAGTGTCAAGATATAAGGTAAAATCACTGAACCATGAAATTAGGTCACAGTGACCTAGGACTACTTCAGGGTCAAAGGTCTTGTCATATGCAAACATACTTAGAAAGAAGTTTGTTCATAAACCATTTGAGTACCGAGATATAAGGCAAAATCACTGAACCATGAAATTAGGTCACAGTGACCTATAAGTATATTTGGGTCAACGGTCTGGTCATACTCACTCATAATCTGAAAAAAGTATGAAAATATACTAATTGAGTGTCAAGATATAAGGCAAAATCACTGAACCGTGAAATTAGGTCACAGTGACCTATAAGTATATTGGGGTCAAAGGCCTGGTCGTACTCACTCATAATCTGAAAGAAGTAAGGATATATACTAATTGAGTGTCAAGATATAAGGCAAAATCACTGAACCATGGAAAGTAGGTCAACCGACCCTTACCGTCATGACACACAAGTCAGTGTCACAAAGTCAAAAGATGAATGACCAACCATCTTCCTAAGTTGTTTCTATTAAGAAATAAAAAGAAAAAAAAAAATCAGGGAGTTCTAGATTTTGACCTCTAGCCCCGCCCCCCTGACTCCGACCCACAGGTTCGATGTCATGGAACCTAAAGTGTATGAAGTATGAATGCTTTATGATAAGTTGTTGTCAAGATATGGACTCCTTGTAAAAGTTACACAGCAGTACATCTATTTTTTTACAGTGTTCTGGTTTTTAACCTCCAGCCCCACCCCCAGGCATGGACCCAGAGATCCGATGCCATGAAATGAAACTCAACCCTACAGGGTACCTACGGTCCGAGTATGAAAGCCCTCTGATAAAAAGTTTTCAAGATATAGACTTCTAGAATACTATATCACAGAAAAGCAATTATTATTAATGGTGTTCTAGATTTTAACCTCTAGCCCCACCCCCTGGCATGGACCCAGGGATCTGATGCCATGGAATGAAAGCCGACCCTACAGGGTGTCAATGGCCCAAGTATCAATGCTTTCTGATGAGTGGTTGTCAAGATATGGACTTCTAGAAAACTTTAACACAAGAATTGCCATTTTTGAAGGTGTTCTAGATTTTAACCTCCAGCCCCACCCCCTGGCCTGGACCCAGGGGCCCGATGCCATGGAATGAAAGCTAACCCTACAGGGTATCTATGGTCCAAGTATGAATGCTTTCTGATGAGTGGTTGTCAAGATATGGACTTCTAGAAAACTTTAACGCAAGTGTGACGCGCACGGGAACGCGCACGCGCACGGGAACGGGAACGGGAACTTCGTGCAGTCGAGCTAAAAACTGCATTATAATGAGGCATCTTATAATGAGGTTGACACGCATTACCACTATTCCAATGCGCTTCCCTCCTCAATTGATCCTTATATTTGAATCTGAAAAAAATTATTTTATGACATGTAATAATCTTGCTTGAAATGTAACACCAATTAGATGCATCAACAATAACAACTTAAAATGGTTGTTATAACTGCAGGCAACACCTGATGCACGCACAGATTTTTTGCTATGTTTATTTTGTTGTAAACAAGTATAGGTACACAACCAAAAATGCTTGGGCCATTTCCCTTAAATTTGTAAATTTAACTGTAACTTTTAAGTCTGAAATACCCAGGCAGACATTAAGGCTGAGTACACCATATATTCTGTCCTACAACCATGTCATAAACAAGTTGTGGTGCAATTGTATAATTATCTTCACAGTCATGCCAAGAAATTGTTGACCTGAGTTCTGGTATATATTCCAATCCTAAGAGGCTCTGTATGAAATAAGGCTTTGATTGGCCTAGCAGTTTCGAAATTGGTGGACAACTCTGACTGACGCTGGGCCATTGCTATACAATAAGCTCACCTAGGTAGCCCGACCACCCAGGTGAGCTAAAAAAACTTATGTCTCTACTATACTGTACAATTTTAATGGTAATCGTTAAATTCAGTACAGTGAAGCCTCTTTATAAAACCATCTTTGGGGTGTACACAGAAGCAGACTGAGGGTAAGTATATATAACCATTTGTGAGTGAGCCATGTTAGACAGAAATATGTGTTATAGTGACCTACTTTATAATTAGGTTGGACTGTACAAAACAATGTGATGTGAGCCGAGAGTACATCATGTTTTTTGTGCAAGCCAATACTTATGAGGCCATATAATGGAACCGAATAGCACCTGCTGCTAATATCTAGTGAGAAAATAAGTTTTCTTTTACAGGTCAAAAACCGAAAAATATTAGCAAAACATCATAAAACTGGTCATTAAGGTTGTGTTGGTGTAACCAGAGACGTTTGACAATATTGTCACAAAAAGGAAATGGACATAATTTTGAGGCAACACATGTAATGAATAACTAATGGTAGAATAAGTTTTCTATTTCAATAAAAATGATATGAGACACGTCATGAGAAAACCAGACTTTTGTCTATGCAAAAGCAAGGGCGCAGATCAGCTGTGCAGTACTGCACAGCTGATCAGCGCCTTTGTTTTCCCTACTCGGATAGTACAATCCTTTTTCTAGTTAAATTCAAAATTTCAAGCTTCTAGTCTATTTCTGAGATTGTACAGGTTGGTTTGTGTCAGACCTGGTCGGAAATCCCCAAGACCCGTTTTCTCGCGTCACGGCCCATATAAAACCAGAGGACCATTGGTTCTGAGAACGCTCACCTGAAGCCTGATCTTGGAGTATTAAGTAATCATTAAATGACCTTGACCTTGAATACTCACACACCTTTGACTTTATAAGTTGTCTGCATCTGCAAAGTTTCAGGTCTCAGGCTGCAATAATTTCCAAACCCAGTGATTTCTGAGAAAACTTTACTTTTAATTTTGATATTACAATGACCTTGGGTCAAGGTCAAGAGAAGTTCTTGGCCTTCATTAATTACTTACCTTCATTGACTCCATTAGTTGTCTGCATCTAGCAACTTTCAGGTCTCAGGCTGCAAGAGTTTCCAAAATATCCATTGTTTTCGCCTGTTTCCATGTAAAAGCCTATGTTTCCAAAATTGACCTTGCCGTAAAATAGGTCAAGGTCATCCAAGGGTCATCATTTCAACAAACTATAATGGGCTGGAGTCCCAAATGCTACAAAATCGGCCAGCTGGTTCTGGAGAAGAAGATTTTTGAGTGGTTTTTACCATGGGCATGGCGGCCATCTTGGTCATGTGACCCAAATTTCGCGAACAAACTTTCGTTCCCCCTACCCATGGACGCTCCACATAAAATTTCACTTTGATTGGCCAAGCAGTTTCAGAGAAAAAGATCTTTGAAAAGAGTGTATGGACGACAGACTGGCCAAGGTCAAGAGAAGGTCAAGAGATGACCTTGACCTAAATTAATCACATACGTTCATCTACTCCATTAGTTGTTTGCATCTACCACTTTTCAGGCCTCAGGCTGCAATAGTTTTCAAAAAATCCATAGTTTTCACTTTTTGCCATGTAAAAGCCTATGTTTCAAAAATTGACATTGCCGTAAAATAGGTCAAGGTCATCCAATGGTCATCATTTTATTAAACTATGATGGGCTGAAGTCCCGGATGCTACATACCAAGTTTCGTGGAAATTGGCCCACCGGTTCTGGAGAAGAAGATTTTTGAGTGGTTTTTACCATATATGGGCGTGGCAGCCATCTTGGTCATGTGACCTGGATTTCGCGATCAAACTTTCGTTCCCCCTACCCATGGATGCTCCACATAAAATTTCACTTTGATTGGTCAAGCAGTTTCAGAGAAGAAGATCTTTGAAAAGTGTGTATGGACAACAGACTGGCCAAGGTCAAGAGATGATCTTGACCTAAATTAATCACATACCTTCATCTACTCCATTAGTTGTTTGCATCTACCACTTTTCAGGCCTCAGGCTGCAATAGTTTTAAAAAAATCCATAGTTTTCACTTTTTCCCATGTAAAAGCCTATGTTTCCAAATTTGACCTTGCCGTAAAATAGGTCAAGGTCATCCAAGGGTCATCATTTTATTAAACTATGATGGGCTGAAGTCCCGGATGCTACATACCAAGTTTCGTGGAAATTGGCCCAACGGTTCTGGAGAAGAAGATTTTTGAGTGGTTTTTACCATATATGGGCGTGGCAGCCATCTTGGTCATGTGACCTGGATTTCGCGATCAAACTTTCGTTCCCCCTACCCATGGATGCTCCACATAAAATTTCACTTTGATTGGCCAAGCAGTTTCAGAGAAGAGAATCTTTGAAAAGTGTGTATGGACAACAGACTGGCCAAGGTCAAGAGATGACCTTGACCTAAATTAATCACATACCTTCTTCTACTCCATTATTTGTTTGCATCTACCACTTTTCAGGCCTCAGGCTGCAATAGTTTTCAAAACATCCATAGTTTTCACTTTTTCCCATGTAAAAGCCTATGTTTCCAAATTTGACCTTGCCGTAAAATAGGTCAAGGTCATCCAAGGGTCATCATTTTATCAAACTATGATGGGCTGAAGTCCCCGATGCTACATACCAAGTTTCGTGGAAATCGGCCCACCGGTACTAGAGAAGAAGATTTTTGAGTGGTTTTTACCATATATGGGTGTGGTGGCCATCTTGGCCATGTGACCAAGATATCGCGTATAATATTTCAATGCCACTACCCAAGGAGGCTCCACATAAAATTTCAACTTGATCGGCCAAGCAGTTTCAGAGAAGAAGATCTTTGAAATTGTGGACGACGACGACGACGACGGATGGACGCCGGATCATGGGTATACTATAAGCTCACCTGTGAGCCTTCGGCTCAGGTGAGCTAAAAAGGCATAAAAAACATTAGACCTAATAATAGTGCTATTTTGTTTGTTGATTCTGAACATTCCTGAATACTTCATTAGATCTAAGGGTAGTAAAGTTTCATGCCTCATTGCAGGCTTTGCAGGCCCCTGACTTCTTCCTACAGTCCTATACTCTTAGTCAGGTGAGCGTTTCAGAACCTATGGCACTCTGATTCTAAACTGTAAATGTCAATGACACACATGTGACATAATATGAGCCACCTCGTGGGAAAAAGGTCCGACACAAACCGACCTGTACAAGCACAGAAAAGAGCTAGAAGCTTCAAATTTTGGAGTTAAGTAGAGGAGGAATTGTACTATCCGAGTAGCGAAAACAAAGGCGCTGATCAGCTTCGCGGTTACCGCGAAGCTGATCTGCGCCTTTGTTTTCGCATATGCAGATTGTTGGTTTTCCCATGGGGCGGCTCATATATTAGTTGTGAAAGTTAATATCAGCTGGAAAATGTCAACGACTTTCAAATTTAAGCAGCAAAACATCATAAAATTTATCATAAATGGACAAAATGGCTTTTGTTTATTAGGTTTTTCTTTGTCATTAAAACAAATAGGCATAAAATCCACAAAATTGTAGTAAAATTTGTTTCTGTCTTAAATTAAGTAGGGATTCAGCAAATGACACCTGCGAATGGCACAAACACAATAATGTTCACAGAGTGATTTTTTTTTTTTTTTTTTAATTCAGTTTTACGTCCCTTTCAAGATTATTTCAGCTCATACGAGATTGGACAATCAGTAGGTGGGCGAAAACAGGAGTACCCAGAGAAAAACCACCTGGCACACCTGCAAGCAAAACTTGGCTTGTCTCACATGTGGCCAGAGCCACACCAGCCACAGAGGTGAGATGATCAAGTGATTAAGAAACAGTGCTCTTAACTGCTCGGCCACGGGGCAACTTGTTCATAAAGTGTCAATACTACTGTAGATCCGGAAATATTCGCGAGAACTTAATTTTCGCTAATATTCGCGAATTGGTTGCATCGCGAATTCAAAGTTCTCGCTAATAAAGAGTCACTATAAAATCTATAGAATACACGGACACTCACTCGCGAATTTAAGAACTCGCTTATAACTCAGAAATAGAAAATTCGCGAAATAAAAGTCACGCGAAAATTTCCGAATTTACAGTATATCCCACCCCAGATGGTCATTTATGATCTGAAGAATAAATTTTCTCAGCCCTTCCAGTGGATGCTTTAAACATAATTGAGACCATTTTGGATGCTTTCACTAACAACACATCTTTAATAGCAGGTTTGCTAAATACCATAATTCACAAGTCATTTTTGGAAAAAAGTCTGAACATCTGAACTGTGACAACTTTGAATCATGAAAGTGTGGATAGCATTTCTTTTTCTTCAGGAAATGTGGACTGTCTAAGCATTTCTACCAATGAATCATTCAGTTTTAACATTTGTAACAGACTGTCATAGAAAACATACAAATAGATAGATCACTTCTGAATGAGCCACGATGTGAGAAAACCAGATTTTTGCCTAGGCGAAAACACAGGTGCAGATCAGCTTCGCAGTTACCGCAGATAGCTTCGCAGTAACTGCGAAGCTGATCAGCGCCTTTGTTTTCCCTGCACGGATAGTGCAATTCCTCTAATTTCTAAATTCAAAATTTCCATTCTCTAGTCATCTTCTGTGCTTATCTTGGTTTGTGTCAGACCTGGCCGGAAACCCTGAAGACCCATTTTCTCGCATTGCGGCTCAAATCGTATGTAACCACAAAGAGGTTCCCACAATCTCATAATGGTCCAAAGGATCAAGACTCAGACATTTTATTGTAAATCAAAATGAAACTGGTTTGTATGACTTCAAGTCCAAGTGAACATTTTTTCAGTCATGTCAGGACAGTGCCGTTGCGTCCTGGGTATTGGAGCTTAAAGTGGCTTGCTCAAGGATGCTAAAAGGCAGAAAACCGAGAGTCCCAAATATAAACCAAATTTACTGTACAAGAATGGTTTCAGGTCTAAGTTTAAAGAGACGTAAATATAATTTACACCGATGTAAGATGCCTACTTCCGATGAAAATTTTCAAGCAACCTTTAGCAATGTTTCTCAGAAAATGTGGTGATGGCATTTGATTTTACCTCCCACTCAACAGATAAGGGCAGTGCAGCTAAGCACTGGTTTAAAGCGTCATCAGAAGAGGACTGGGCTCATACTTGCGACCACTGGTACACAAGGTGAGTGGCTTAACCACTATACCACTGGGGCATCTACAAACTAGTGTCACAGTGTTGACTGTGAAGAAGTAAGTAAGTAAAGTAAGTAAGTAAAGTCTTTATTTATAGAGGGTAACAACATTTAGTAGTACAACTAATCTTCCATGAGGCCCTCATATAATAAATATACAAATATATACACAAAATACAGAACAAAACAGTTCAAGCAAAATTCAAATGTATCAGAATTCATATTAAATGCAGTGGTGAAACTAGTTGAGTAGATACAATAAACATATCGACTGTCAGAAAATGTACACTTAACGTCCTTCTTTATGCATACCCATACAGCATGGCAATTGAAAGAGGCATTGGTGCGTCAGCAAGTGCATTTAAAACAGGAGTAATATGCATTATCATACTAATACAACATCATATCCATTCAACTTGCACCTTATCCGAAACGAAATGAGAAGGTACTCCTAAAGGGATTGAACAGAGGTACCATTAATAAATATCAATAATGATACATATTAAATTTCATGCATGACTTAGTGTACATAAAAATTTGAACATGATCTGTAGAAACTGAGATAAAGATGAACTCTGTATCTTTATCTCAAGAAGTAAGAATGAAACAGATATATAATAAAATACAATAATACACAGGTATGAAACAAGAAAATTGGTAATACAATAAATAAAGAAAATGGATAGTAAAATTGCAAAATGATCAATGTTAATATTATTGGACTGAGTGATAATCTTCCATTTAGTTTGTTCCTACCCTTCAAGTAACCATTTTACACATCTGTTGTGAAATGAACTTAAGCTATCAGCCTTCTTGATTGTTTCAGGCAGGCTGTTCCATACCATACATCCAGAATACCGCATACTCTGCTTGAAGGCTTCAGTACTAGGCTTTGGGGGAACATAACATTTTGCTGTGGCTGACCTTAAAACTATTGAGTTGTTAACATTGCTGCGCAGCTTAAAATTCTCATTAATATATACAGGTGCCTTTTCATGAAAAACTTTAAACATGAATTTAGCTTTCCTTAGAAATACACGATCATAAATGGAATGGATATTAAGGGATTTCATAGCTTCCTCGGAGTCGTCAACATTGTAGTCTAAAATTACACGGCATGCACGTTTCTGCAATCGGAAGATCATCATTTTGTTTGCTTCTGAAGTACCGCCCCACACTATATTACAGAAGTCAATATGAGGTTGGATGTAGGATTTGTAAAATTGTACCCTGTGTTCTTTTGACAAAAATGCTTTAATTTTTGAAAGAAGCCAAATATTTGATGTAATTTTCTTTGTGACATGCTTCACATGTCCAGACCATGTTAAGTTATTATCTACGAAAACCCCTAGGATCTTGTCATTATCTATGGCTTGCAATTCTTCATCATTATAAAAAAGTTTAAGCTTATCATTGTCCAGCCTGTGTCGTTTTTGATTAGTTGTTACAAACATCACCTTGGTCTTTGCAGAATTAAGCATCATTCCGTTACTTTTACACCAAAGTTGTAATTCATTTAATGCAGCCTGTAAATTCTGCTCAATTATTTCCTGAGAAGTATGTATAAAATATAAAGTGGTATCATCTGCATATAAATCAATAAATACATTGTTTATACATAAAGGTAGGTCATTTATAAAAATAAGAAATAAAAGGGGCCCTAAGATAGAGCCTTGAGGCACGCCACATGATACAGGCTTAAAAGAAGAATTGCTATTATTTACTTTTACTTGTTGCCGTCTTTCAGTCAAATATGAGGTGAACCATTGGAGTGTTTCATTTTTTATACCATACATCTCCAGTTTACGTAAAAGTATCTTGTGATCTACCAGATCAAATGCTTTTTTAAAATCCACAAGGACTAAGCCTACCATTTTTCCATTGTCTATTGCTTCTAACCACGAATCAATCATGTGAGTCAGTGCTGTTTCACAAGAATGCTGAGATCGAAATCCTGACTGTGTTTTATGAAGGAGATCATTGTGATTCAGATAACTTAAAAGATGGTCTGATACATGCCTTTCGAGAATCTTTGACAAAACAGGTAGAATTGATATTGGACGATAATTATTGACATCATCATGTGGGCCTTGTTTATGAAGTGGTGAAACTTTAGCCTCCTTCCATTTGCATGGGTAAGAACTAGTATCTATACTTTTGTTGCAAATATATGTTATTTCAGAGACAATATATGGTGCTGCAATCTTGAGTAAACGGGGTCCAATATTATCTGTTCCTGTTGCTTTAGTCACATCAATGTTCAATAGATATTTACTAACATTCAATATTTCAATGCTTGGGATTTCAAATTTAGTACCTTCAGGTATCTTGTTTTTACAGAAATCTTTTAACTGATCATGATTAGTATCAATTACAGGTTCTTTGATCTTACTAGCTACATTCACAAAAAAGTCATTAAATGTGTTTGCCATTTCAGTTGGGTCTTCAGTACATAAACCATCTTTGTTTTTTATTGCTGATATATTGTTTTGTTTTTGGATACCTTTACCCGCACCTACTTCTTGAAATAACTTGTAAATACTTCCTGGTTTACCCTTATTATTTTCTATATATGCTTCATATTTTTCTTGCTTTGCCCTTTTAATTAAACTGAGTACCTTGTTTCGCCAATATTTATACTCATCATTATTGCCTAGTGATTTGTGCCTGTCCCTACACTTCATAGCATCTAGTATGTCTGGTGTAAGCCATTGTGGCTGATTAATATTTTTCACTCTGTGTTGCTTAACAGGTATGTTTTTGTCAACAACTTCTAAGAACAGATCATTCCATGCCTCTTGAGCATCATCAGCATCATCAAATAAGTGAATAAGATTCCATGGAACAGCCTGAATGTCAGCACGAAATTTATTCTCATCAAAGTTTTTGAAAGACCTGTAAGTTATAGAATAGTGAGTTCTTTTGACTGGCTGAACATGCATTTTTCTTGTAAAAAACACAGGAAAATGATCACTCAGTCCAATTTTTGGAACATTTACAGAGGTCACATTTTCTGGGCAGTTGGAATAGACATGATCTATTAAAGTCGAGGAGTCACGGGTTACCCTAGTAGCCTCGGAAACAAGTTGTGTTAAACCAAATGGCTCCATGTATTCGGTCCATACTCTATTTATTTGTTCATTTAATAGATCTCTGTTCATGTCTCCAAGGATGTACATTTCTTTTTCTTCTTTCAAAGCATTTTCAAGACAATCCTCAAATATTTCGTTCCAGACAATATCGGAATTTGGAGGCCTATAAACTTGACCTACCAAAAATGATTTGCTTTTCTTTGGCTTGACTTCAAGCCAAATACACTCTAGTTGCTTTTTTTCTAGATCAGGTCTTCTTTTACAGCTGACCTCATTTTTTACATAAACTAAAAGGCCACCTCCACCATTTTGTACACGGTCCCTGCGAAAAGGCTTTTGATAGCCATTTACTTCAAAAATGAGTCAACATGAATGTCTTTAAGTTTTGTTTCACTGATACCTAGAATTTGGATTTGATTTTCATCAGAATTTAATATGAGTTTTATTTGGTCAATTTTATTACCCAAACCTTGTACATTAATGTGCCCTATTCTAAAACCTTTGCATTTAAAACCAAGATCAACCTGACTAGTTTGATCATGTAAAGAAGTGCTTACCTGGTTATATTCTGACATGGTGGAACCAGTCTCTACAGATGATATGTGTGAATTATCATTTAAACTAGCATGCACACTGATTATAGACGAGGGCCTCATGGTATCATCACAAATAATAGCATCATTTAAGCATTTTGAGATATTAAAACAAGATTCATCACTTATATGCAGTGTAGAGTCATCATTATGAGTAATTTCTTCTTCACAGATTGTCTGTGAAAATATTGGTGCCTTTTCACTGATATTAGAAACATCACAATTACTGAGTTCACAATAGTCACTTAAAATACAT
The DNA here is from genome assembly GCA_964017185.1 of Rugalucina vietnamica. Classification (NCBI taxonomy): domain Eukaryota; kingdom Metazoa; phylum Mollusca; class Bivalvia; order Lucinida; family Lucinidae; genus Rugalucina; species Rugalucina vietnamica. The sequence goes on along the minus strand of OZ024875.1, from coordinate 52,063,145 downwards.
GTAGATTGTATGCCAAGGCAGCAACATGCAGACAAATTACACTCTGCACATAAATCATTAAAAACAGTAAATTTATTTATATGAAAGAATGTTTCTTTTGAATTGGCTTCTTTGCCGTGTCCCTATTGTGGGTGACATTTCCGTGACTTGTGTCCATAATACCCACAATTATGACATTGTAGTGGGGCCACATGTTTACAGTCACTGGTCTTATGATTTTCTTCACCACATTTTGTACATGGTTGTGGCTTTGCTCCATTTCCTCGTTGTACTGGGGAGGATCTGTTGAGCGAGAAACATACACCCTGATTGAGTATAAACTTTTACTTCCTTTTTTCATAGTTGCAAAAATCATTTTTCCGATATGAAGGCTCTATATTACAAGCATGTAGGTAGAAACATCATAAACTAAAACTAAATATCATAATGGCCCACAAAAACACATCATAACTGCAGACATAGATCATTTTCCTATGCAATCATATGATTATTATAATAAGCACTCATATCAGTTGAGCCGCATCGTGAGAAAACCGGATTTTTGCCTGTGCGAAAACAAAGGCGCAGATCAGATCAGCTTCGCAGTTTCTGAGAAGCTGATCAGCACCTTTGTTTTCGCTACACAGATAGTACAAATTCTCTTCTTCTAAAATCCGAAATTTCAAGCTTCTAGCCTGCTTCTGTGACTGTACAGGTCGGTTTGTGTCAGACCTGGTCGGAAACCCTGAAATCCGGCTTTCTCGCATCGCGGCTCAGTTTTGTATGCATTCAAATATCCTGAAAATGCCACATTATTACTTAATGGTTGCCACACAGGGTGCTTTAAGGATGAGTGGTATTGTTTTAGGATCATAAATTTCAAGAAGGGATAGACTATGAAACATAGAAACAAACTGTTTCTTTTGTTTTCAAATCTTGCCAATTGCAACAACAGGTTAAGTAAATCTTTATCTCAAGGGAGGGAAAGTCAAAAATGAGCTGCAACGCGAGAAAACCGGTCTTCGGGGTTTCCGACCAGGTCTAACACAAATCTACTTGTACAGTCACCGAAGCAGGCTAGAAGCTTGAAATTTCAGATTTAAGAAGAGAAATTGTACTTTCCATGTAGCAAAAACAAAAGCACTGATCAGCTTAATAGTTACTGCGAAGTTGATCTACACCTTTGTTTTCGCCTAATAGGCAAAAATCAGGTTTTCTCACAATGCAACTCAAAGAATTTGAACCAGGTAGATGCCTGCTCTCATCTGTGGTTTTGTTAAAAGGCCAGCATGATTATAATTATCCTGAACACTGCACAAACTGTTTAAAGAAACACTGCACTTTTCTCCTTATGCTCAAACTGTTTAAAGAAACACTGCACTTTTCTCCTTATGCTCAAAATGTTTAAAGGGAAAGGCAAGGTTGAAATGCAATGCACGTTAATTGAAAGTACTCACCTCCTTCTACAATATGGTACAAGTTATATAAAAATCAGATAGAGATTAAGAAAGTTATGTTTATTTTAATATTTATTAATTTTTGTTTAAGGAGGTGGCCATCTTGGATATTCATGAGGCTTTATGACATCATAAAGCCCTAATTAAATATGCATAATCAAAATTAATGAAACAATGTTAATAATTTTCTGTAGATTTTTGTTTGAATGTTTTCTACTATTGATTTACTTACTATCAGTTTTGGTTATATTTCACCATATTAGTTTTCAAATATAAAATTTATTTCCATTTATAGTTTTACAGTTTTCAAATTAAATATTCAAAATGGCGGTCAAAAGTCACTTCGTTCCAAAATTTAAAAATGTAAGTATCTCGCTCATTCCTTGACAGATTTGAACAAAATTTGTGCCAAAATGTTTGTTTCGATCATTTATTTAGTTTAAATGGTATTATTATACAATTAATGACTTTTGAGGCATTGGATATATGATGTGATATCGACCCGAGAAATACCAATATTGACCGAGGCGAAGCCGAGGTCAATATTGGTATTCTCGGGTCGATATCACATCATATTCAATGCCTCAAAAGTCATTAACTGTTTTATTATATAACTTTTGACAAAATGTCAAGCAATGAAAAGAAATCAACTGAGACAGGTATAGAATAAAAAATGTTCCCAAGGCTTCATTTTTAACCAGAGTGGTGTAATTTTGCTGTAGATAAGACCAGCATGTGCAGTTATTTTGCAAAGGTCACAAAATGTTGAATTTTTCTTATTCCCAAATTTAGTACCTCTTTCGATGGACACGCGATTATGCGCAGCGCTATGCGAAAGCGGAACCAGAATGTCAGCTCTAAATTTAGTAACTAATATAGACCTGCCAGCATGCGCTAGCCAGTTAATATGACGATTTGAAGACTTGCCACGTGGGCGCTTTGGGCCAATGAAAAGCGAGATTTTCAGTAGCTTATATAATAATGTTGAATATTGCATTCTCCTTTAAAGAAACACTGCATTTTTCTCCTTATGCTCAAAATGTTTAAAGAAACACTGCATTTTTCTCCTAATGCTCAAACTGTTTAAAGAAACACTGCATTTTTCTCCTAATGCTCAAACTGTTTAAAGAAACACTGCACTTTACTCCTAATATTCAAACTGTTTAAAGAAACACTGCACTTTTCTCCTTATGCTCAAAATGTTTAAAGAAATGCTGCATTTTTCTCTAAATGCTCAAAATGTGTAAAGAAACACTGCACTTTTCTCCATATGCTACTGCACTTTTCTCCTAATGCTCAAAATATTTAAAGAAACACTGCACTTTTCTCCTAATGCTCAAACTGATTAAAGAAACACTGCACTTTACTCTTAATGCTCGAACTGTTTAAAGAAACACTGCATTTTTTTCTTTATGCTAAAAATGTTTAAAGAAACACTGCATTTTTCTCCTAATGCTCATAATGTCTAACTTTTCTCCTTATGCTAAAACTGTTTAAAAAAACATTGCACTTTTCTCCTAATGATAAAACTGTTTAAAGAAACACTGCACTTTACTCCTAATGCTCAAACTGTTTTAAGAAGCACTGTACTTTTCTCCTTATGCTCAAAATGTTTAAAGAAACACTGCACTTTTCTCCTAATGCTCAAAGTGTTTAAAGGAACACTGCACTTTTCTCCTTATGCTCAAAATGTTTAAAGAAACACTGCATTTTTCTCCTAATGCTCAAAATGTCTAAAGAAACACTGCACTTTTCTCCTTATGCTCAAAATGTTTAAAGAAACACTGCACTTTTCTCCTAATGCTCAAAATATTTCAAGAAACACTGCACTTTACTCCTAATGCTCAAACTGTTTAAAGAAACACTGCACTTTTCTCCTTATGCTCAAAATGTTTAAAGAAACACTGCACTTTTCTCCTTACGCTCCAACAGTTTAAAGAAACACTGCACTTTTATCCTTACACTCAAAATGTTTAAAGAAACACTGCACTTTTCTCCTTATGCTCAAACTGTTTAAAGAAACACTGCACTTTTATCTTTACGCTCAAAATGTTTAAAGAAACACTGCACTTTTATCCTTACGCTCAAAATGTCTAAAGAAACCCTTTTCTCCTCATACTGCATCATGATTTTTTGTTTCTTGCAACAATAGTATAGCATTAGCATAACATATAGACAACTGTTTTAAATACATGGGTGGGATTTTAAAGGGTGTGTTAGCATTTTCCACTGTTCTAAGTGTAGATGGGTACATAACAGTAGACTTTCAAAGTGTCCTAGCAAAAAGTAGCTCCATTGTGAAAAGCAGTGACTTTGTTGATGGTGGGCATGACAATAGATAGTAGTACAACCTATTTTGCCAGATACAGTATTTCATGGCCTGAGGCTTGGAATGCAGCTTTAGGCAAAATAAGGAATGTACTTCTTCTTCATAGCCAAACCACAGGCAAAGATCATCTACATATCAACACAGTCTGATCAGTGCCCAGATACATACTAATGTCTGAAAACTTCACTTGGCTCTGGTTACTTCACTGGCAGGACAATGGGACAGGACTCAAATATGAGCTGCGTCTTTGGCTAAGCCTATGCGAAAACAAAGGCACAGATCAGCTGTGCAGTAACTGCACAGCTGATCAGTGCCTTTGTTTTCGATACTCGGATAGTACAATTCCTCTTCTACCTAAATAAGAAATTTCAAGCTTCTAGCCATCTCCTGTGACTGTAGAGGCCGGTTTGTGTCGGACCTGGATGGAAATCCCGAAGACCGGTTTTGTCACATCACAGCTCATATGGTACACACAAACATTTACAGAACATGTGCTTATGTGGAACGATAAACAACATAAACATACGTCAAGTACATACACTGTCACACTGGAAATAGAAGCCCTGGAAAAAATCAGAAAATGTTTTTGAACTATTTCAGGAGCATTACCATCATCTTCTCATATATCTACTGGTGAGAAACATTATTCTTTTGACCCTTCTGTAACTGAATCAGCTAGGGCTTTCTTTTACTTCTAACATCAGGAAAACATGTCCGTGCAGTGTTTTGATCCACAACATACATTGTGGGTTAGTTCTAGCATGTATCCACAATGTATGGTTTTGAGCGAAAATATTTAAAAAAAAAAATCAAAATTTTTCCAACGACATTTTCATTTTTTTCTCTGAAAAAAAATCTCTGTATATTGCATGGGAAAGTTTTCGTAATAACTGGTAGTGTGCACTCTCCTGGAATAATGACAATTTTCTAAATATTCTTAAGCTTTTCAGTGAAATCTTCTTATGAACTACAGGAAGGCTTTCCGGTTTTGCTCATGAAATATTGTCAATGTCATTTTCAACATTTTTTTTTTTTTTTTTTTCAGAAAATATTAAAATACCAGAGGACCATTGGTCCTGAGAAAGCTCACCTGAAATTTGGTCTTTGAAAAATAACCTTTGATCAAAATGATCTTGACCTTAAATACTCACATAAATTTTCAGAAAATATTAAAATACCAGAGGACCATTGGTCCTGAGAAAGCTCACCTGAAATGTGGTCTTTGAAAAATAACCTTTGATCAAAATGATCTTGACCTTAAATACTAACATAAATATTTATTTACTCAGTAGTAAACTATCTGTATCTATAAATTCCAGGTCACATGCTACAAAACTTCCAGAAAAATCCATTGTTTTCACTTTCTCCATTGCATAACCTATGTGACTAAATAGGTCAAGGTCAACCCATGGTCATGATTTATACAAAATATGATGGAACAGAGTGCCAGATGGGACACATACCAAGTTTCGTTGAAGTCTGTAAACTGGCTTACCGACTTAGACATGAGGAGAAAATTTTTGAAGATTTTTTACCCTATATGGGCATGGTGGCCATCTTTGTAACATGACCTGGATCATTTATACAAACTTTGTTTTCTCCTTCTCAAAGAGGTTCCAGATGAAATTTGGCTTTAATTGGCATAGCGGTTTCTGAGTTTAAATTTAAATGTTCAATATGAATAGTTCAAGAACAGTCCTTGAACTTAAACCAACTTTCAGGTCACAGGCCACAAAACTTTTTGAAAAATCTGTTTGTTTACATTTTTTCCCATTGAAATGCCTATGTGACCAAACTTGATCTTGCTGTAAAACAGGTCAAGGTCAACATAAGGTCATGATTTATACAAACTATGACAGGCCAGAGACTCTGATGCTACACCGAATTTCATTGAAATCTGTCAACAGACAGATAAGCAGGGCGGCCATCTTGGTCATGTGACCTGGACCATTTATACAAACTTTGGTTCCCCGATGCTATGGAGGCTACACATGAAGTTGGGCTTTGATTGGCCCAGTGTTTTCAGCGAAGTTGTTAGAACATTATGAACAACAACGATGACAAAGTTGACGATGAACACCAGAGCATGCCTATCCTATAAACTAACCTGTGAGCCTTAGGCTCAGGTGAGGTAAAAATGTCCAAAAATATTCTCTGTTTACTATACTACCTAGGCTAGAAGAGACTTTATAATTTCCAAGGCCAAAAGGGTTTTAATATTTTCAAGGTTACAAAAAAAAATCTCAAATTTCCCAAGGCTGCAGGAGATTTTCAGACAATTTCCATCGAAACTAATGAGTATTTTATAGCTTAACTACAAGAAGGGCACAAAAGATATAACTTGGATTCCAAATCCGATTGCTTCCACTTGAAATGTCAGAAGCATTATAGATGCAATTGTACTGACAAATACGGCATGTCATGAGAAAACCCGACTTTTGTCTATGCGAAAACAAAGGCGCAGATCAGCTTTGCTCAAATAAGGCATGTCATGAGAAAACTATCTTAGATACTCACTACACAATGATACACGTTTTTGTTTAATAGTCACTAGAAAATACATGACATTTTTTTCTTTAATCATATGTTTCATAACTCTAGGTTTTTCCGTCAGATTAAAGAACCCAGCCACTGAGATTATAAAACTTTTTTCATGCTCAACTCATGCTCATATGTATGCAGAATAAATGACCAAAATATCTATTTTCAACAATATTCATAATTTGAAATTTCATGCTCAGTTGAGTTGAACATGATTTTTTTAAACCTCTCGGCCAGTTTGCATCAAAATCAGATGGAGACAGATTAATTTTCTTGCAATGCAGTTGAAAATTGAACCAAAGCATTACAAATCATCGAAATATAATTTGTACCTCTGTAATGATTTGGGTCAGCCAGGACTCCAGTCCATTTTGTTTGTTTAAACTGGTCCTTAACGTCCCATTCAACAGCTATGGTCATGTCTGGATGTTATCTCCATTTTATGGGACTTTTACCGAAAAAGATCCAAATATAACCGTTCTAGTAAGCCATTCTGATTCTGACTTATATGCATCTATGGTTCGACTTTAAACCACTTTTCCTGGACAGGAACCAGTAATCAGATGGCTAGCAAGTAGAGTAGCACAAGCAGTCCACCTATTTCTTTAGGTCCCGATGGGCAGGGGTATACATTTTGATCAGTCTTAAAGCAGGTTCCTATGAACCATGTGCAAATCCCTTGATGTAGACTTAAGTTTTATTGCAAAAAGGTATTATTGTTTGTTTGATTTATTGCTTAACATCCCTTTCAACAGCTAACATCTTGACATAATCATACCTGTTGATTGGGATGTAAAGCAATAAAGCAAAGAAACAAAAATTATTTTTCACAATTAAACACAAGTCTATGTCAAGAGTTATTCCCTTATGTGTGACGAGGCCTTTAGCAAGGCATATTGCTTTGAAGGCTTTCTACGCAGATGGATACACAGGAAGACAATCTCGTGACAGTCTGACCTGACATTATCATTTTGTTTCCTGCTAAGTTTTTGCAACTTTTATTTCATTTGAGAATCAGATTTTTTGCACTGCATCGGTCTCTAGAAAACCGACAGCTTCCTTGTTCTCTTGCCTCCAGTGGTTCATCAGGATAACACGTCCGTGTAATATATACACCCCTAATTCCCCACTTTTATACAGAAAAATTGGGGTATGCAGGGGTATACCTATTCACAGGCACTTGAAGTTATTTACGTCCCAAAAATCATCAGATTTACAGTAATGTCTAAAGGTCAATATATATATTCTATATTGACATACACTATGATTTTAATTATATATAGGACTTCAAACGCCTGTGACCTATTTTTACTATTTTTGATCCAAAACATAGACTGTGGGTACTCATTAGAACGGCCTCAGCAAGGCGGTTCTAACATACACACAACCTACAGCCCCTTTCACTCGAGTTTACCGTTTGAGCATTTGCATCACACAAGAAGACCATGTGTTCCGAAGTTCTGAGTTTCTTTTCATGTTGTCCCCAAGGACATCTGGATTGATTGATCTGCTGATTTGAGTGACAGCTTCAAACTAAATGACCTTTAAAAACGGCAAACTCGAGTGAAATTTTTAACTTCCTATGTGGAATTTTTGCCATGTAGATACCGATCAGGTAACTGCTTAAATTGATAAAATTCTGCTTTTGTCTCTATCCTGTTACAAATGTGTGTTCTTAATATGCATTGTATATGTTGTGCAAAGAATTCTGAAATAAAAATGTGCTTTAACCAAGCAATTACAATGTTTTTATCAGAAGAGGTGACATCATTACCTAAAGATAAATGCTGAATAGATTTTAAGAACACCTGGCACCTGGGACACTGTTTCAGTTCTTAAATAGAATAAAAAGTTACCTGATTTACAAACAAACGGCAAACTCGAGTGAACAAATTTGACTGACCCAAATGCTCAAACGGCAAACTCGAGTGAAAGGGGCTGTATGTTTTTATGAAAAATAAGAAAAATATCAAAAATTTTCTTCTGAAAATTTCAATTTTTACAACTTTAGAAAAATCTGTATATAACATGGGCATCTATTCCTAATGTAACATGCTTCTGAAATGAATTACAATCCGAGACTCTGTTTCAAGGGCTTCCTATCAGGACTGTAACAAACCACACTGCATGGTCATAGACGGTTAGAAACATAAAGTTTACACTATTGAAAGTCGCTGGAGAGCAGAAATCACATTACGAAAACATGCCCATGTAATATACAGATTTTTCTTAAGTTGTAAAAATTGAAAATTTTCAGTAGAAATTTTTTTTTTCCATTTTTTTGCTCAAAACATAGATTGTGGGTACATGTTAGAACTGCCTCCGTGAGGCGGTTCAAACAAATACCGCCAATCTTTGTTTTGGAGCAAAAATAAGAAAAAGGTATACCCCTGCATACCCCAGTTTTACTATATAAAAGTGGGGTATAAGGGAGTATACATTACACAGCCATGTTTTCCTGACGACATTCCTGTCTGTTTTTTACATGTTAGCTGAATGTTCATCCTAATTTCTTAGAATATAAACATTTGAGCTATGTCATGATAAAACTGGATTTTTGCATATGCAAAAACTAAGACACAGCATGATCAGCTGTGCAGTACTGCACAGCTGATCAGCGAGTTTGTTTCCGCTACAAGGGTAGTACTATTCCTCCTCTACTTCTATCCCATTAACAAGATTCTAGCTTTCTTCTGTGACTGTACAGGTCGATTTGTGTCGGACCTGGTCGGAAATCCTTAATACTGGTGTTGCAGCTCATTTAGTAAGTGACAATGTCTAGAGGCAGACACAAATTTCAATCTAAATTATATTAACAAACTTTTCATGAAATCTAAAGAAATTTATGAAACGACAAGCCCTGTAATTGACACTGCATGATATACGACTGCAATTTCAGAAGATTGGTCCTTGACATATTTAAAATAGGGTAGTGCTAAAATGTCTATTCCCAAAATGCTTATAATATACTCTCACAATGTCTATTCCCCAAATGTCTATTCCCAAAATGACTAATCCCATAATGCCTACTGTGCCAAAATGTCTATTGCCAAAATGTCTACTGAAATAAAATGGTTGCTTTAATAGATTTTGTTTTTTGAAGGTAAAATGAAAAAAAATACATCAAAATTTTATACACTTGACAGGGCTTATCTGTCCAAAACTAATATAAGAATGAATTTTATTTTTGTTGATTTTATCGATGTGTAAACTCAGGCGAATCACTCACAAACCAAATAAATTATGAAAAAGTTTGTGAGTGATTAACACATCTATAAAATCAACAAAAATAATAACTCATTCCTTATATTTCCCACTTTGTCTAATTACACTGCATTTGTCTACATTGATTGAATTTTTTATAGCCTGCAGAAGGAAAATAGAGCAAAACGGATCTTCATGAGGCAGCCATCTTGAAAATTTCCAAAGCATAGAACTCACTTCTCGCAATTAATAGAAGCTATAACCGACATATAATAGGCAGGCTGTAAAAGCGGGAGCTTTAAAACATCTCCCCTTCATTCAAAATTGTTCTTTTGGGAGAAAATATCGCCGTCTGGACCGATAGAAAGACATGCCGATTTTGAACTGGGGCTCTGAACATTATAAATTCAAATATCAACACACAAAAAGAAGATTAAAACACTTCTCGTACGATGTTCTGTAAAAAAAAAAGCGTCCATGTTAATAAAAATTCCAAATATTCATTTTGGCGCCTTCGAAACCCGTTCATCCCTTGTTTTTATGAAGTTTAGATTTGGTGACATCAAGGTTTCTTCAAAGAAACGTCATGTATTCACGCAAAGTCACATCGTTTTTAAGGTGAAAACCGAGTATTCTTACACGCGCGCATTGCTTTTATCGAAGTATAAAGTCTTGCAAACAACCAATCAGAATGTAGGAAATTAGTACGGTTGGAATTATTAATGATTATTGAGGATTTAAAGAAAAATTATAACCCTTATGAAAAAGAATATCTGGCACCTCAATTATCATTATTAATATTGGACAGACTAGCCCAATTAGTGGACATGCATAACATATTGCTCCTTGAAGCCATCTGATTTTAGTATGCCCTTTTTTCCATTCCATTTTCTGGTTTTAGATACACTTTTTCACTTCTAAGGCATAACCTTTGCATTGAATTTTTGGATGATCAGACCAAATACTTTTGGTGTCCGAAAATCAGAGTTTTCTAGTATTTCTAGCCGAGCCGGAAATAAGTTCATCATTTATTGAAAGGTTTCTAACTTCAACTGCTAGACAAAAACATGATCAGATGTCATACACAACATTCTAGCTATTACCAAAACACGCCCATGCAATATACTGAGATGTTTTCAGCTGAAAAAAAAAATGCAAATTTCACCATAAGAATTTTGATATTTTTAATATCTTTGCTCAAAACATAGACTGTGGGTATAAGTTAGAACCGCCTCGCTGAGGCGGTTCAAACGAGTACCCACAATCTATGTTTTGGACCAATAATACGAAAAATAGGTATACCCCAGTTTTACTATATAAAAGTGGGGTTTACGTGGGTATTCATTGCAAGTGCGTGTTTTCCTGATGGCTTTGAGCATAATTGCATATAAAATGACAAAAACAAGGTATCGTTTCTGAATTGAGAGTTTTCAGCAGCACAAAAACTAGCAAGAAATTAAATCTCTATTCCCTTTATGGAACATTTTCTATTTTTGACATTTTCTCAGCTTTCAATACGATTTATGCAGCATAAATAGTCAGTCTCAAAATAATACAGGCCTCGACTGTGGTGGCCAAGTGATTAAAAAAACAGTTATTTCAAGTCATATAAATAATTTCTTTTTTAAATTCGTCTTTAAAGCTTTAAAGAGCTAGCTCATTGTTGATTCAGCCCTCCCTCATGGCACATAGGATTAGTGTGTGGCCGTGTCCTTTTTTAAACTCATTTAAGATTGCCATTATGGGACACAGGCAAATAGTACAGACCCAGGTATGACACCCCAGAATGTGGCATCCCATCTGGGGCTATTCTGTTTGTTAAGAGGATTTTCATAAAAAATTTATATAAAAATTTAAAGGGAAACATTACTATTTAATTCCCGCATATGATTTTCATGAAACGCTTCAAGATAATTATATCCTTGGACTAAAATCTAAATAAAAATGGGCGGTCACCGGCCTCGTTTCCATGGTATCAGAACTTTTTGGATGTTTCTCGTGCATTTCAGAAAACCGCACTCGTAGCGGACATGTGTTTTAATATATATGTTATCATTGCAAAAACAACTGAAACACACGATGAGTGTTATTTTCTTACATTCTGATACTATTTACTCTTAAACTGAGGAGATTACATGCAAAATTAACTTTCCCGCCATCTTTTCAAATCTGGAAAAAGTACTTATTTTTGCGATATCTCCTAAATTACGCATATGATTTTGATTAAATTACACCAACAAATAGGAAACGTGGTGGCCATTTAAAAGTTCAAATAAATAGTGGGGGTCACCGGATTGCTTTGGAAGATATAGAGAAAAAACGTTCAATATTCCCGCCTTTTTCGTTTTAACGCCAAACGTTGCACTGACGTCGCGTATATCTATGTGACGTCATCAATAGCGAAATAAACGTTTTCACATAATAATTAACCTTATACACAAATTTGGGTTTATCAATTGCCACAAAACTTCCTTTAAAATAAAAATGAACAATATGTATACCCATATTACGACTTCATTATGCAGAAACAAAAAGAATAAGATTCTACAGCTTGCAACGTCATTGAGAAATCAAAACAAAACGACGTTAAAAACTACGCGTAACATGCACATGCTAAACGCCGACATTGCGCAAACAGTGTGCTCATAAACAATAGTAATGTTTATCCTTAAAATCGCTCCTGATGCCCCTAAAAATTAAAGTGGACTCATCCAAATGATAATAATTGGAAAGACCATTCGTTAAAAAGAGGTTAAACTGCTATTTCTGACCAAGGTTGCACTGATTAGGCTCAAGATAATTAAAATGTTCATGCTGGGCTTTAAAAGTAAAGGCTAATAATATAAAAGAGGAATGCTAAAATGTATGTCTCTAATTGCAGAAGCCAATTCTTATACCACATGAGCCACATCATGAGGAAACCGGATTTTACATAGGCGATAACAAAGGTGCAAATCAGCTTCGCAGTAACTGCGAAGCTGATCAGCGCCTTTGTTTTCACTTAATGGATGGTACGATTTCTCTTCTTCCTAAATCAAAAATTTCAAGCTTCTAGCCTGCTCCTGTGACTGTACAGGTCGGTTTGTGTCAGCCCTGGTCGTAACCCCCGAAGACTGGTTTTCTCGCGTCGCAGCTCATATGTTTTATTACACAAAATATACTGCTTATTTCAGGCGCTAACTTAATCTTAAAGTACAGATGCAATTTGATGCAGTTTAGGGTTGTCAATTTAGGCAATTCAGACCCAATAAAAAAGAAATTGCGGATTCTCAGTTATTTACTTTTTCCATTACTGAAGAGGCAATAAATTTGTTTATTGCAGAAAATAGATCTGTAAGAAAATGGTAAACTTTGTTGTGTAATAAGGCAGTAAATTCCAAGAATATCTGCTATTTTGAGATGTAATTTCGTTTATTTACAAATTCAAGAGGCCTAAATTACACCCAATGTAATAAACTATATGAGCAAAAAGTGTTTCCATCACTTTTAATAGGCATCAGCAAGCAAAGTCTGCTGTAAAAAACAAAGATATCACAAAATTTCTATTTTGGGAAGGTAATGCTCTTTAAGAGGAGCAATCTTTGTTTTGTTTTGTGGTTTTAATGCCCCAGTCAACAGTTTTTCAGTCATGTTGGGAAGGAAACTACCCCTTCCTGTGTATAAAGCAGTAATTTTGGGAGTTAATATGTCTTTCTCAAGGACCAAGCACGGTTGGTATCCAGGTCCTCTAGCACTCCCCTTAGAGGAGCGATCTGATCAAAGTCTAAAATGTTTCCCCATCAGGAAAACATGTCCATGCAATGAATACCCCCTTATACCCCACTTTTATATAGTGAAACTGGGGTATGCAGGGGTATACCTATTTTTCTTATTTTGGAGCAAAAATAAGAAAAATGTCAAAAATAATATCATGAAAATTTTCAAATTTCACTAGTGAAAAAATCTCTGTATATTGCATGGGCAAGTTTTCGTAATGCATTCTGTCAAAACTGTATTGATGGAGAGGTGAAATGGTAAACTCCTACAGTTTACAAGGTAATAAGTGGTTTTAAAAGTGGCGAAAACAAATAACAGGTGGCTCGATGATTGGATTTTACCCAACCACTTGATGCTTTCAGTGCTTGATTTAAAATTTGAAATTACCGTAAACAATGCTGCATTGTACCATCAAAGTAATAGCAAGTATTACTTCACAAATAACAGGTGAAAAATATGATTGCATTTTTCTTCTTTCATAGTGTTCAAGTTAATCCACTTGAAAACATTTTGGTTTAGGTATACAGTAATATGCAGAGAAATAAGTAGCTACAAATCTTATCGAGAGGACCATTGGTCTTGGTTACGCTCACCTGAGACTTGGTCTTTGAAAAATGACCTTTGACCAAATGAACTCGACTTTGAATACTAAAATAACTTCAATAGATCAGTATTAAACTGTCTATATCTATAAATTTTAAGGTCACAGGCTACAAAACTTTTGAAAAATCCATTGGTTGCACTTTTCTCCATTGAAAACCTTACATGGCTAAATTTGACATTACTTTTAATTAGGTCAACGTCAACCCAAGTTTGTGATTTATACAAACTAAGACTGGCCAGAATCCGAGATGTGACATACCAAGTTAAGTTGGAATTGGTTCACCAGCTCAGGAGAAGATTTTTAAGCATTTTCACTATAAATGGGCATGGCAGCCATCTTGGTCATGCGACCTGGAACATTTATACAAACTCCTTCCAAAAAAGGCTCAAGACATTTGGCTTTGATTGGCAAAGCAGTTTCTGAGAATATTAAGCTTTAATTTTAACATGTAAATGACCTTTGACCCAGATCAATGACCTTGAATACTCACTCAACTTTATTAACTTAATATGTTGTCTGTATATACCAACTTCCAGGTCACAGGCCATAAAAAAAATCATTTTTTCCATAAAAAAGCTTGTGTGACCAAATTGGACCTAAGAGTAAAATAGGTCAAGGTCAACCCAAGGTCATCTGTAATGTGTCAGAGTACCTGATGCTTTGTATCAAGTTTGGTTGAAATCAATCCACCAGTTATGAGGAAGAAGATTTTTTTAAGGTTTTTGCTTTTTTTTTTAAATAGCCATGGCTGCCATCTTAGTCATGTGACCTAGGTCATTTATAAAAACTGTCATTCAGCCCTTCCTAAGAATGCTCCACATGAAGTTTGGCTTTAACTGGCCAAGCGGTTTCAGAGGAGAAGATGTTTGAACAATGTGGACGACAATGATGGACACCAGAGCATGGGTATACTATAAACTCACCTGCGAGCCTTCGGCTCAGGTGAGCTAAATATTACTGTACTGGTGGAATATGACCCAAAATAATAATTTGAAAGAACCTGTTGGGCTATATCATACTGTTTGTCTCCTCTTACATCCTGACTATATCAACCTTTTTCCTGACTATATCAACCTTTTTCCTGACTATATCAACCTTTTTCCTGACTACATCAACCTTTTTCCGGACTATATCAACCTTTTTCCTGACTATATCAACCTTTTTCCCGACTATATCAACCTTTTCCTTTAGCTCAGAAACCATCCTATCCCTAACCCATAGCAATATCTCTGTGATATTATCACATTACCTGAACCTTTTTATAACACGGTTCATTACAAACACGGTTTTAGATATAACACTGATCATTGTTGGACCCCCAATTGGACTACTTTTGCTATATGTGTATTCATTTTACTCTCGTTATAACACAGATTGGATAGCTAACATGGAAATTGGCTTGGACTCCAGCAATAGTGTTATAAAGAGGTTGAGGTGTACTCAAATGTTGATGGGCTGCAGTGTAAGGCAGCCTATTTTATTCCTGCTGTTTATCATTTGAGCCCCCTCATGAGAAAAACAGATTTGGTATATTCTAAAAGAAAGACGCAGATCAGCTGTGCAGTAACTGCACAGCAGTTCAGCACCTTTGTTTTCGTTATACAAACAGTAGAATTTCTCTTCTACTCATATCCAAAATTTCAAGCTTCTAGCCTTCTTCTTTGACTCTACAGACCAGTTTGTGTCAGATCAGGTTGGAAACCCCTAAGACCGATTGTCTCGCGTCAAGGCTCATTTGATCATCATACTCCTGTAGATACAAGCCCTTTCTTGGGTCACATATGGGATAAGTGTAGTTCTGTATGTTCTGTGTAGAGTGTAAGAGACTTTTCCTATTGATATCATACATATAGTTTTGCTTACCCTATTAGAGTATGCCAACTCCATGGACTCTGAAGACAGCTTACATAGTGCATCTATCAGGTGGTGTAACGCAACATCATCCAAATACCTGTAAACGTACCATTATGTTCATATAAAAACAGGGTAATTCATTTACAGGGTGGCCACAATTTGTCCAAAGTAAATTCCCTGACTCGAATCAGATTTTCCTGACAATTTTGTGCATTTTGTGTCTAATTTTCTGGCATATGGGACGCTGCTCCTTTCTGATTTTTCACAAAGAAAAATTTGTAATAATAAATAATCCTTTATTTAAAATGAAACTAGAAATTGGCTGCAAGCAAGGCTTTAAGTATACCCCAACAAAATTATCTGAAGCAGGCCAATAACTTCCTAAGTCAAACATGCAGAAAATTTGTCAACTCTAGTAGTAATGTCAATGTTTGTAGACTTGTTGTTGTTCGTAACTAGCTTTTAGACTAACTCCTGACGTGATAGCACAGACAACATTGTTCCCTGGTCATGCCTGACACACCTTGTGTGACTTATCTAATGTGAACTTCTGAACAGGCGTGACAGCATGGACAACAGGCCAGGCAGGTCAGTCATGACAGCTGTTGTGTAATTGACTTGGTTTCTTTTATTTCAGTGTATTTTCAAACTCATGACAGCAAGGTCAACAGGAATGGATGATCAGCCATGACAGCCATTGTGTGACTGACTGAATTACTTACTTTGAACTTTCAAACAAGCGTGACAGCATGGACGACATGATATACAAGTCAGTCATGACAGCTTTAGTAATGACAAGGTTTCAAGACTTATAGATTTGTTGACAAGTTTTTAGATTGTATCCTTATGTGACAGCATGGATGGTAATGTTCTAAAGTGTAATTAACTTAATTACTTACTGTGAACTTTCAAACAAGCGTGACAGCAAGGAAGACAAAACTGGCAGGTCAGCCATAACAGCTGTAGTAATGCCAGCATTTGTAAACTAGTTAATTTGTGACTAGCTTTTAGACTATCTCCTGATGTAACAGCATGAAAGTCATCCATGACACGCCTAGTGTGATAAACTCACGATAAAATATGTCAAGTTAGTGTATTTGTGTATTTGTATTGAATGTTTTGTAGATGCGCTAAAATGTATTTGGCAATCTGAATAAAGAATTGATAAACTCAATTACTTACTGTGAACTTTCAAATAAGCGTGACAGCATGGATGACAGAACTGGCAGGTCAGCCATGACAGCCGTAGTAATGACAGCATTTGTCGACTCGTTGATTTGTTGACTAGCTTTCAGGCTACCTCCTGATGACGGTTTCAGGCCTAGTACCCAGACTAGGTGCTGCAAAATGATACGAGGAAAATACAAACCAGAGGACCAATGGTCCTGTAAACGCTCACCTGAGATCTGCTGTATATACAAATGTTATAGAAAATAGTCCAAGTATAGGGGCAGATGAAGCCCTTGGGCCATTTTTTTTTTTCAGAATAATCAATATACTGTCCATACAAGTTTTTCCCTTCAAATGACATTTTAACAGTTTACCCATTCAAATACATAGGCAACCCATGTTGACCTTGCCTTAAAATAGGTCAAGGTCATTACAGGGTCTTGATTTATATATAAATTGTAGTACTTGAGTCATCGATGCTTCATGCCAAGTTTCTTCGAAATCGGTCCACCGGTTCCCGAGAAGAAGATTTTTGAAGGGTTTATACCATATATGGGCATGGCGGCCATCTTGGTCATGTGACCTTGATTATTTATATACACATTGATTCCCCCATTCTACAGATGCTTCACATGAAATTTGGCTTTGATTGGCCAAGCGGTTTCAGAGGAGAAGATGTTTGAATATTATGGTAATATACATGTATAATGGTAATATACATGTATAATGCCCCGGGGCTGGGGCAAATGAGCCCCTGGGGTCCAATTTTTTTCAGAATCATTAATATTCAGTCCTACTGCCCATTTCCTACAAGACTTTCACTTTAAATGACATTTTAAAAGTTTTCCCCATTCAAATGCATTGGCGACCTATGTTGACCTTGCTGTAAAATAGGTCAAGGTCATCCAAAGGTCATAATTTATAAACACATTGTAGTACTTCAGTCCCCGATGCTTCATGCCAAGTTTTGTTGAAATCAGTCCATTGGTTCAGGAGAAGAAGAATTTTAAGGGTTTTTACCATATATGGGCATAGCGGCCATCTTGGTCATGTGACCTGGATTATTTATAAACACATTGATTTCCCCTTCCCATAGATGCTTCCTATAAAATTTGGCTTTGATTGGCCAAGTGGTTTCAGAGAAGAAGATCTTTGAATATTTTTGTAATATACATGTATATTGCCCCGGGGTGGGGGCAGACCAGCCCCTGGGGTCCAATTTTTTTTTCAGAATTACCTACCTTCAGTCCATTTTCCCATTTCCTGCAAGATTTGCCTTTCAAATGACATTTTAACAATTTTCCTCATTCAAACGCAAGGGCGACCTATGTTGACCTTGCTGTAAAATAAGTCAAGGTCATCCAAAGGTCATAATTTATAAACACATTGTAGTACTCTAGTCCCCGAAGCTTCATGCCATGTTTCGTTGAAATTGGTCCAGTGGTTCCGGAGAAGAAGAATTTTGAAGGGTTTTTACCATATATGGGCATGGCGGCCATCTTGGTCATGTGACCTGGATTATTTATAAACACATTGGTTCCCCCTTCCTATAGATGCTTCATATAAAATTTGCCTTTGATTGGCCAAGCTGTTTCAGAGAAGAAGATCTTTGAAAATGGTGGACGACGACGGACGGCCGGACGCCGGGCAGACGGACGACGGACGGACGCCGGATCATGGCCATCCTATAAGCTCACCTTGTGAGCCTAACGGCTCAGGTGAGCTAAAAAAACACTTAAATTTTTGTTGTCAAGACAATGTCTTATAAAATAAATACAAATTTTTTTAGCAAATGAGTGTTTGCAAAATACCTAATATTATGCAAAGTGAAACTAACTAACTAGTAAACAGTATAGAACAGAATGATCTCCGTATAAATGTTTGCTATGACTTTATAATCTGGAAAATAACTGTATCTTCTGTTGCTGTTTTTTTTTTGTTTTGTTTTTTTTTTTCAAAATGAAAAACTGTCATAGACTTCTGTTTCATAGATTAAGGGATGGAACTTGTCAGTTTTACCAATGAAATGCAACAGATATCTGCCCATTTCATAGAAATCACAATTAAAGTAGTTGTAATATCCAGTCAAAGTGAAACATAAACATGACCAAAGGGTCAGGCAAACAGGGTCAGATGGAAATTTTTGACCCCTGCCGAAACTCAGGATTTGCTCTATCTAGAGTGCAAAAAGACAAATCTGAGCCTTGAACAGTGGCACATGTCTGTTAAGTTGTCAATCTGTGGACATTGGCACAGATTAAAGGGATCACTGCATTTGTCTGATACTGTAAGTTTGGAAAATTTTGCGAGACTCAAATTTTCCCAATATTCACGATTTCATTGCCTTGTGCTTTCAAAATCTTGCTTATTAAGGCATACTATAAGCTTTAAAGACTGAAAGAGTAATCGCTGGTAAATTCAACCAGAGGACCAATGGTCCTGTAAACGCTCACCTGAGACCTGAGATATATACATGTACCAATAAACTTGTTAGACTAGAATGGTACAATGCATGTATATAACCCTAGGGCAGGGTCAGAATAACTCCTGGAGTCAATGTCTTTTTCAAATCATAAAAATTCAGTCCATTTGCCAATTAACTGCAAGTTTTGTCCTTCAAATGACATTTTAACAATTTTCTCCATTCAAATGTATGGGCGATCTAAGTTGACCTTGCCGTGAAATAGGTCAAGTTCATCCCAGTGTGATGATTTATATTAATTTTGTAGACCTTCGTTCCTTAATGCTTCATGCCAAGTTTCAAAATCATAGGCCTTCTGGTTCTGAAGAAGAAGATTTTTAAAACATTTTGCTATTTATAGCCATGGTGGCCATTTTGGTCATGTGACCTTGACCATTTATATAAACTTTCATTTCCTCTTCCTAAGGATGCTCCACATAAAGTTTGGCTTTGATTGGCTAAGCAGTTGCTAAGAAAAAGCTGTTTGAATATTATGGTCATCTACATGTATATAGCTCCAGGGCAGGGGCAGACAACCCCTGGGCCTAAAATATTTTCATAAGCATAAATCTTCTGTCCATTTGCTCATTCCTAGCAAGTTTTCTGCCATTACATGACATTTTCCTATTTTTTCCCATTCAAATGCATGGGAAACCTAAGTTGACCTTGCCGTAAAATAGGTCAAGGTCATCCCAGGGTCATGATTTATATAAACTTTGTAGAGCTCCATTCCCAGATGCTTCATACCAAGTTTCAAAATCATAGGCCTTCTGGTTCTGAAGAAGAAGATTTTTAAACGTTTTTGCTATTTATAGCCATGGCAGCCATCTTGGTCATGTGACCTTGACCATTTATACAAACTTTCATTATCTCTTCCTAAGGATGCTCCACAAAAAGTTTGGCTTTGATTGGTCTAGCGGTTTCAGAGAAGAAGATGTTTCAATATTATGGTCATATACATGTATATAGCCTCGGGGCAGGGGCAGACAACCCCCTGGGCCCAAAATATTTTCTTAAACATAAATCTTCAGTCCATTTGCTCATTTCTAGCAAGTTTTCTGCCATTTAATTACATTTTCCTATTTTTTCCCATTTCAATGCATGGGAAACCTAAGTTGACCTTGCTGTAAAATAGGTCAAGGTCATCCCAGAGTCATGATTTAAATAAACTTTGTAGAGCTCCATTCCCAGATGCTTCACACTAAGTTTCAAAATCATAGGCCTTCTGGTTCTGAAGTAGAAGATTTTTAAACGTTTTTGCTATCTATAGCCATGGCGGCCATCTTGGTCATGTGACCTTGACCATTTAAATAAACTTTCATTCCCCCTTCCCAAGGATGCTCCACATGAAGTTTGGCTTTGATTGGCCTAGCGGTTTCAGAGAAGAAGATGATTGAATGTTATGGTCATCTACATGTATATAGCCCCGGGGCAGGGGCAGACAACCCCCCAGGGGCTAGAATTTTCCATTAACATTAATCTTCCGTCCATTTGCCTATTCCCAGTAAGTTTTACCCATTAAATAGCATTTTACCATTTTTTCCCATTCAAATGCATTGGCGACCTAAGTTGACCTTGCCGTAAAATAGGTCAAGGTCATCCTAGGGTCATGATTTATATAAATTATAATGGGCCCGCGTCCACGATGCTACATACCAAGTTTCGTGGAAATCGGCCCACTGGTTCTGGAGAAGAAGATTTTTAAAGGTTTTTGCTATTTATAGCCATGGCGGCCATCTTGGTCATGTGACCTGGACCATTTATATAAACTTTCGTTCCCCCTTCCTAAGGATGCTCCGCATGAAGTTTGGCTTTGATTGGCCAATCGGTTTCAGAGGAGAAGATCTTTGAAATTGTGGACGACGGACAGATGACGGACGACGACGGACGAACGACGGAGAATGGGTATACTATAAGCTCACCTGTGAGCCTTCGGCTCATGTGAGCTAAAAATACAATAATGAATTGGAAATGGGAAATCAGAGTCACACAAAAATTTCCTAGGTCACAGTTTACCATTTTATTTTATAGATGTGTCTCACCTGTAATGTAGTAAGTACTAAATGCCAAGAGTTCCCTAGGATACTGCCATGACAATGGGCAACACTGAGCAGGGCTCTCATACTCTGCATGTTCTTCGCTGTCAACTGAAACATAACAAAAACTTGAACATGTAATATATGGAAATTTTTCAGCTGTTAAAATTGAAAATTTCATCAGAAAAATTTTGATATTTTTAATATATTTGCTCGCCGAGCCATGAGAAAACCAACTATGTGGTTTCTGAACAGGTCCTACACAAACAGAGCTATACAAGCACAGAAGATGGCTAGATGCTGGAAATTTCTGATTTAGAAAGAAGAGGAACTGTACTATCCATGAAGCAAAAACAAAGATGCTGTCAAATCAGCTTCACAGTTACTCAAAGCTGATCTGCATCTTTGTTTTTTGCACAGTACATATGAAAGCAAGTGTTTACCATAACAGGTCCTTGGTGTGCTCCTGTGGGCAGTGCCGCTGTGGGGAGAGGGGTTCCCACGGCAACCACCTGACTTCTCTCCATAGCCTCTGAACTCTGTGACTGCAGATCTTGGCTGGCTGACCTTGAATGACCTTGAGTTTGTGCTGTAATTTTGATTCCATAATTATTCAGGAAGAAGATGTGACGTGAATTTTTTGCAAACATTTTGGTACTTGTTTGGCAGAGAAAAATAAATACATGGCATGTGGCATGCACTTTGTTGACCATTAGCTTTGCAAAATTTATTCATTAGGGTTTACATGGCTAATACAGCCCATAAAAACTATTCAACTTGTTTTGAATAATTACATTTGATAAATGGGGCATGTAAAATGCTATGCTCACCTTTGAAGTGGGTTAATAGCTAACAAGTCTAGTGGATAGCAAATTCGCACAGCAATGCGGATGTTGCTGGTTCAATACCCGGCTGGTACATGCCTGTCATGTTGGTGATCCTGACATAATAGAGGCAAACCAGCCATAGGGTGTAACATTTTTTTTTTATTTTTTATTCTTTTTATTCTTTTTTCTTTAATCAGATATAACAGCTTTCAACTTGGTTGCCTCTAAGCTATTCAATTTTCAACGTAAAATGGTGTAACTGATTATTTCTTTTATTTTTTTCTTTTCATTTGCTGACATGGTTTTGTTTCCCACCTTTTTTGCTTACTTTCTATCAACTTACCTCTCTGTGGCACACCCTGTGTATTGAGAATAGTCAGTGTGTAATGTGGTGGCAATGAAGCCTTACATAGTGCCGTTATGAAGGCATCCCGTGGGGTTGTCATGTCAAGTTTACCACATATACTAGCATAAGCCTGCTCTGACTTCAGTATAGATTCTGTCGCAGTTTCATCGGTACTGGAATTAAAATGGCATATGAGCCTGTGCGTGAGAAAACAAACAATTTGGGTTCTGACCAGGTCCGACACAAAGCGGGCTGTACAGTCAAAGAAGATTTATGGAAGAGGATGGAAATTTTGGATTTAAAAAGAGGAGGAACTGTTTTATCTGTGTAGCGAAAACAAAGGCGCTGATCAGCTTCGCAGTTAGTTTGTTTTCGCCTATGCAGATAGTTGGCTTTCCCATTCGGCGGCTCATATTTTAAAGTCCATTGGATTATTTCACTTGTATGAAAACTAACCCATGAAAAATAAGAGCTGTCGCAGGACAGCGTAGCTCGCCTGACTTGTGCTTTGCCACTAAATCTATTAAATCTATGACCAAAGACATTGACCTCAATGTCACTCAGGTGGGTCGTGATGGTACAGCATAAAACTTCAGACCAATATCTACCAACATGCTAAGTTCAAATTGAGCCATCTACATATTTGATATAGACTTATAACCTAAAATCTAAGTCTGTGACCTTGACCACAGGTGAGTCAAGATACTACAGTATAATAAAAGAATAATATCTAACAGCAAAGTATCAACTAGATCCATCCATCTGTTCCAGCAATATACAGTTCAAAACACTAAAATTTCAAAGTCTGTGACCTTGAACTCAAGGTCACCCAGGTGGGTCATGATGGTACAGCATAAAACTTCAGACCAATATCTACCAACATGCAAAGTATCAACTTGATCCATTTACATATCCAAGAGATATAGACTTATAAAAACTTTAACCAAAAACTCTAACAGAAAATTTCTAAGTCCGTAACCTTGACCTCAAGGTCACTCAGGTGGGTCATGATGGTACAGAATAAAACGTCAGACCAATATCTACCAACATTCAAAGTATCAACTTGATCCATCCACAACTTCAAGAGATATAGACTCATAAAAACTTTAACCAAAAACATTAACATTTTGAGCAACGCCGACACCGACGCTAACGCCGACGCCGGGGTGACTGCAATAGCTCTTCCTGAATTCGTACAGGCGAGCTAAAAATACATGACAGTTCCACAAGCACGTCCAACATATGACCCATGCAGAGCTTGAGCCAACACTAGCCACAGCAGTGAGATAATGGAATGAGCTGTAATGAAATCAGTTTTCTAAAGTAAACTACATGACCAAGGATTTTTGCCTATGCCAAAACAAAGGCGCAGATCAGCTTAGCTGATCAGCGCCTTTGTTTTCGCCACTCGGATAGTACATTTTCTCTTCTTCCTAAAGCCAAAATTTCAAGCTTCTAACCATCTTCTGAGACTGTACAGACCAGTGTGTATCGAACCAGGTCGGAAACCCAGAAGATGGGTTTTCTAATGTCAAGGCTCAAATGAGCCGCATCGTGAGAAAACGGGATTATTGCCTATGCGAAAACAAAGGCGCAGATCAGCTTCGCGGTAACCGCGAAGCTGATCAGCGCCTTTGTTTTCGCTACTCGGATAGTACAATTCCTCTTCTACTTAAATCCGAAATTTCAAGCTTCTAGCTCTCTTCTGAGACTGTACAGACCAGTTTGTATCGAACCAGGTCGGAAACCCCGAAGATGGGTTTTCTCATGTCAAGGCTCAAATAAAGTGCTATAATGGCTCACCTGGCATCCAGTAATAAAGAAAGGGCAGCCAACATCCCACACCAAGAAGAATTGATCAACTCCTCTTTGAATTTTCTCTCTCTTTCTGTAAAATAAATATAAATAACTACACATTTTTCTATTGTTTGGGAAACAGAATTGGGCAATAATTTTTCTAAAATAAAAAATAAAATAACACAGATTAAACATCTTCTTCAAGATATTGAAATGCTGGCTATGTCTCCATGCCTTGTACACTTATTTTCACAATGGAAAACGCCCCATTCAAAATAACTTTCTGGTATAAAACTTCTATTTGAAATAGAGTATCTTACACGAGTGGTCATTTCATATGAAATTTATTAAACGAGCCTTTGGCGAGTTTAATAAATTTCATATGAAATGACCACGAGTGTAAGATTCGTTTTATCATATGACTTTTAAAATAGGATTTTATCGCCTTCGAAGTGGACATATTTTCAATGAAAATTTACATTGTTGTTACGGACGTCGTCAATGACGTTACGTATTCCCGCAAAAGTGTTATTACACGTGTGTTCATACGATTTTTATGACATGACGTTATCCACTGGAAAACAGCGACGTCATATGATAAACTGATTTTCAATATACTTGCAGCACTTTTTGAGACTTTTAGAATACAAAAGAATGACATAATTATATTTTTCTTGAGGGGTTTCAGAAAAGTGAGACTTTGAAATATAAAGTTTCTGAAAGCTGGTGTAAGGACATTTTTTGGTCTCTAATACAACGTAATGTGTAAATTAGGAATATTTATATATTTTATTTTCGTTAATCATTGTCATAAAGTCACAAATTCTTATAAATTGAGCCTGTGCGTGAGAAAACCAACAATTTGGGGTTCCGACCAGGTCTGACACAAACCGGGCTGTACAGTCACAGAAGATTGTTAGAGGCTGGAAATTTTGTATTTAAGTAGAAGAGGGATTGTACTATCCGTGAAGCGAAAACAAAGGCCCTGATCAGTAACCGCGAAGCTGATCTGCGGCTTTGTTTTCGCCTATGCAAATTGTTGTTTTTCTCATGCACAGGCTCAATTAAATATGATACATTTATGATCAACATCCTCCGATTCTTTTCCAACTTCCAACTCATGAGCATGCTCCTGTGTATTCTCAACTCATCAATCAGTGACTATGGTTCGGTATCTATTGATTCATTAATACAATGGACTAGTAAATATTTATTTTCCAATTATGATGATCCTTTACCTTTACTATCAAGCCCCTCAGATTCTTTTTCCACCTCCAACTCATGAGCATGTTCCTGCGTATTTACAGTCTCTAGTACCACCTCATCAATGAGAATCTGTATTGTTTTCACCGTCTCCATGAGGCAGTAGAACCCTAGTGACAGACCGTAACCATCTGGGATTGCAGGAGGGTCACTCTTGTCTAACATCTCCAGGCTGTAATACAAGAATATACCTTGGCCCAGTTGTTCAAAATTAACAATGTCGTTAGTTAACGACTCGTCAACATTTCAAATATGAATATTACAAATGAATGCAAAGGATTCTCACATTTTATCAACAAAAAATAATAGTGTATTTTGCTTATGTAGTCGGCATATACTTAACGAGTTGAGGTCTTAACGATGATGTTAAGCTAACGAAGTTTTGAACAACTGGCCCAAGATTGTTTGTTGAATTTCCTTGTTGTTTTAATTATATGTATATGAATAATCCGCTGTTTTATTTGAGCCGCAACGCGAGAAAACCTGTCTTCGGGGTTTCCGACCAGGTCTGACAAAAACCGGCGTGTGCAGCTACGGAAGATGGCTAGAAGCTTGAAATTTGGGATTTAGGAAGAAGAGAAATTGTACTATCCGTGTAGCGAAAACAAAGGCGCTGATCAGATGTGCAGTTACTGCACAGCTGATCTGCGCCTTTATTTTTGCATAGGCAAAAATCCTGTTTTCTTGTGACGAGGCTCATTTAATGATTTAGGTCCATGGTTAATAGCTAACCCAAATTGGCCAGTTTTTCTAGTCACACTGTTCTTGGCCAGATTACAAGTTCTAAGTGGCCATTTCTTTTACCACTATGTGACAAATACTCTTCATGAATCAGCGGAGGAGATAAAACGGCCGTAAAATATTTTTATGATTAATATTCAAAACAGAAATTTAAATTGAAGCATTTTACTTTTTTGGTTTTATAGTTAATATTTTTATGTTTATATTATTTGATTTACAGTCAGTGTATTTTGTTCAAAAGGCAGCTTGTGACTGATTTAAAATGTCATGAGACTACATACGGTCACCATTCACTTATATCATGAAAACATGTCCGTGAGAAGTATGCCCCCCTGAACCCCACCTTTATATAGTAAAACTGGGGTATGCAGGGGTATACCTACTTTTCTTATTTTTGCTCCAAAACATAGATTGTGGGTACTCATTAGAACCGCCTTGCCGAGGCGGTCCTTATGTGTACCCACAATCTATGTTTTGAGCAAAAAAAAAGAAAAATATCACAAATTTTCTACGGAAAATTTTCAATTTTTAAAACTGAAAAAATCTCTGATAACAATCTATCAGTAAGTACAGGCCAACCTCATTATAACGCTATCTTTGGGGTCCATAGGAACAGACCGTGTTATAAGTGAACCGTGTTATAATGAGTTTACTTACTATAGACATAAAGCAAAATAATCAATTTGGGAGCCATAGCATGACCGTGTTATATTGAAAACCGCATAGTAATGAAGCGCGTTATAATGAGGTTGAAGTGTAATGCGGTGAATAACACTAAAGTACTAAAGACTCTAATCAGACTGTGCAGATATACATGCCAATATGCACCATTGTTTCTTTTTTCTAAGATTATTTCATTTTTTCAAGGGCATAAATAAATCAGGTTCTTGTTATAATAATATACAGGACATATGTCAACAAATGAGCCGCCTCATGAGAAAATCAACAATCTGCATATGCGAAAACAAAGACGCAGATCAGCTTCGCGGTAACCGCGAAGCTGATCAGCGCCTTTGTTTTCAGTACTCGGATAGTACAATTCCTCCTCTACTTAACTCCAAAATTTCAAGCCTCTAGCCATCTTCTGTGACTGCACAGGCCGGCTTGTGTCGGACCTGTTCGGATTGTTGGTTTTTCCCACGAGAAGGCACAAATGTCAATCCTCTCAGCTCAAGAAAAAAAGTGTCAATAAGCATTATTTACTAAGAAGATGCATCCGTGATGTTATTTACAAAAAGTAGGTGTTGGACCAATCAGCTGTGAACCAAACAATTGTTTCCCAACTGATTGCTTTTGGGGATATAGCTACATTTCTACCTGAAATTTAGCTATTTACATTCCCCAAGTCTTTGGTATGTACTCAATCCCTGCCCTACCTGCTTGGCCTCCATACTTATATAGCACTGCATTGACAGCCTGATCTACTTTACACTACTCAGCTACACGCTTTCCAACACACAATACTGCCACCTGCGGCACCATCACACAACTACGACCGCCACCAGCGGCGGTACCTACAATTGCCACCAGCGGCAAACCACATAACACTGTGTTTCGCACACACTACTACAGTCTGTCAAGGTATGTGCTCATGTAAGATTAGCAAGCTACATGTTTACTGGATGGCAGTTTCGGCGGGGACTGCAAAACTTAGGTTTATACATACTAGCTTGATTTTGCAGGTGATGGCCGGTTCACTCCAAACTGGAAGCTGCTACGCCTTGCGCCGTCAGCAGTTTCCGACTCGGAGGTCAAACTCAAGCTAGTATTCTTTGGTTCACACTGAGCTGGTTCTTATATGCCAAAGATATATATTTCAGTTGGTATGTAATAAATAGAGTGAATATCAACTAGAAATTGGCTGCAAGCAAGGCTTTCAGTATACCCCCCGCAAAATTATCTGAAGCTGGCCAATAACTTCCTAAGTCAAACACGCAGAAAATTTGTAAAAGATATCTTCTTAGCATTATAATTTTTCATGTACATCCTCAGTATGCCAGTCACATCTATAAGATATTCAAAGAATGTGTTGAAAGCTTGAGGTTGATTTCACTGTATGCACTATGATCATTATTGTTTATCATGAGAAATGGTAAAAAATTGACTAAGTTCAAGAAAAGCTGAAAATTTGTCAAAAATTATTTTTTCAGCATGAAAATTATCTATGCACATCTACAATATATCTGGAACAAATCTACAAAGAATTTAAAAGAAACACTGAAAGCCCTAAGAGGAGTGGATTTCACAAAGTATGCACTACCAACCATTATTGTATATAAGAAATAGTCGAGAAATGGCTATGTTGAAAAATGATGTAAATTTGTCAAAATTCACTTTTTCAGTATTATAATTCTTCATGCACATCTTCAATATGTGTGGAACATGTCTGCAAAGTATTGAAAAGAAATACTGAAAGCCCTAGGAGGAGTTGATTTCACAAACTATGCACTACCAACCATTATTGTATTTAAGCAATGGTCAAAAAATGGCTATGTTAAAAATGCTGTAAATTTGTCAAAAATTAATTTTTCAGTATTATACTTCTTCATGCACATCTTCAATATGTGTGGAACATGTCTGCAAAGTATTGAAAAGAAATACTGAAAGCCCTTGGAGGAGTTGATTTCACAAACTATGCACTACCAACCATTATTGTATATAAGCAATGGTCAAAAATGACTATGTTGAAAAATGCTGTAAATTTGTCAAAAATTGTTTTTTCATCATTATAATTCTTCATGCACATCTTCAATATGTGTGGAACATGTCTGCAAAGTATTGAAAAGAAATACTGAAAGCCCTAGGAGGAGTTGATTTCACAAAATATGCACTACAAACCATTATTGTATAAGCAATGGTCAAAAAATGGCTATGTTAAAAATTGCTGTAAATTTGTCAAAAATTATTTTTTCATCATTATAATTCTTCATGCACATCTTCAATATGTGGGGTACATGTCTGCAAAGTACTGAAAAGAAATACTGAAAGCCCTAGGAGAAGTTGATTTCACAAACTATGCACTACCAACCATTATTGTATATAAGCAATGGTCAAAAAATGGCTATTTTGAAAAATGCTGTAAATTTGTCAAAAAATATTTTTTCATCATTATAATTCTTCATGCACATCTTCAATATGTGTGGAACATGTCTGCAAAGTATTGAAAAGAAATACTGAAAGCCCTAGGAGGAGTTGATTTCACAAACTATGCACTACCAACCATTGTTGAATATGGCAATTATCGAAAATTGGCTAAGTTCAAAATGCTGTAAATTTGTCAAAATTTATTCTTTCAGCATTATACTTCTTCATGCACATCTTCAACATCTCTGGCACATATCTGCAAAGTATCAAAAGAGAATATTGAAAGCTGTAGGAGGAGTTGATTTCACAAAGTATGCACTATTAGCACTATGGCAAACATTCTATGTATAGGTTTAAAAAGTCCCATAACTCTTGCAAAACTGACCCTTTGGCCCCTAAATTCATATCACACATGTGTTGTCTTATGGTGCAGGTGTGTTGAAAATTTGAAGAACATCGGGCAAAAACTACTTAAGTTATTCAGCAAAGATGTCAAAATGTTGACGGAATGACGGAATGACGGAATCACGGACAGGCTGAAAACAGTATACCCCCCTAAAACTTCGTTTTGCGGGGGGTATAACCATCTGCTTTTTTGAGTTATCCCAAGAAATATAGATCAAATAAAGTAGGTGTTGATCAGCCATAAATGCACTTATACCTCTTAAAGATTAAAGAAATACCATCTAAGTTCTCATAGCAGTCATTCTGTCAAAAAATTTTTTTTTTGCAATCATATTTCTTCATGCAAATCACCAATAAATCTACATTGTGTAGGCATAATACATTATCTACAAATATATCTTCATGGATATGAAGATGCCTGCAAATTTCATACAATTCCATCGTGGCCAAGCGGTTAAGAGCGCTGTTTCTTAATCACTCGATCATCTCACCGCTGCGTCTGGTGTGGGTTTGAGCCCAAAACTGGCCACATGTGAGACAAGCCAAGTTCTGCTTGAGGGTGTGCCAGGTGGTTTTTCTGGGTCGTCAAGATATTAAAAACCAGAGGACCAATGGTCCTGTAAACGCTCACCTGAGTTCTGCTGCATATACCAATAAACATGTTTGAATATTATGGTATTTAACTCCAGTGCAGGGACAGACGAAGCCCTTGGGCCATTTTCTTTTTTCAGAATCTTCAATATTCTGTCCATTTGCCAATTTCCTGCTGGCTTTTCCCTTCAAATGACATTTTAACAGTTTTCTCAATTCAAATGCATAGGCAACCCATGTTGACCTTGCCATAAACTTGGTCAAGGTCATCACAGGGTCATGATTTACTTTAGCCATCGATGCTTCACACCAAGTTTCCTTGAAATCAGTCTATTGGTTTCAAAGAAGAAGATTTTTGATGGGTTTTTTTACCATATATGGGCATGGCGGCATCTTTGTCATGTGACCTTGATTATTTATATACACATTGATTCCCCCATTCTATAGATGCTTCACATAAAATTTGGCTTTGATTGGCCAAGCGGTTTCACAGGAGCAGACGTTTGAATATTATGGAAATATACATGTATATTGCCCCAGGTTGGGGGCACATGAGCCCCTGGGGTCCAATTTTTTTCAGAATCATTAATATTCAGTCCTACTTCCCATTTCCTGCAAGACTTTCACTTTAAATTACATTTTAAAAGTTTTTCCCATTCAAATGCATTGGCAACCTATGTTGACCTTGCTGTAAAATAGGTCAAGGTCATCACAGGGTCACGATTTATATATACATTGTAGTGCTTGAGCCATCAATGCTTCATGCCAAGTTTCGTTGAAATCGGTCCACCGGTTCCGGAGAAGAAGATTTTTGAAGGGTTTTTACCATATATGGGCATGGCGGCCATCTTGGTCATGTGATCTGGGTTTTTATATACATATTTGTTATCCCTTCCTATTGATGCTTCACATAAAATTTGGCTTTGATTGGCCAAGCGGTTTCAGAGGAGAAGACGTTTGAATATTATGGAGAAATACATGTATATTGCCCCGGGGTGGGGGCACATGAGCCCCTGGGGTCTAATTTTTTTTCAGAATCATCAATATTCAGTCCTACTGCCCATTTCCTGCAAGACTTTCACTTTAAATGACATTTTAAAAGTTTTCTCCATTCAAATGCATTGGTGACCTATGTTGACCTTGCCATAAAATAGGTCAAAGTCATCACAGGGTCATGATTTATATATACATTGTAGTGCTTGAGCCATCAATGCTTCATGCCAAGTTTCATTGAAATCGGTCCACCGGTTCTGGAGAAGAAGATTTTTGAAGGGTTTTTACCATATATGGGCATGGCAGCCATCTTGGTCATGTGACCTGGATTTCTTATATGCACATTGGTTCCCCTTTCCTATTGATGCTTCATATAAAATTTGGCTTTGATTGGCCAAGCAGTTTCAGAGGAGAAGATCTTTGAAAATTGTGGACGACGACGACGACGACGACGGACAGACGGATGACGGACAGACGGACGCCGGATGCCTACCTATCCTATAACCTCACCTGTGAGCCTTCGGCTCAGGTAAGCTAAAATCAAAATGTAATGGACAGATGAAAAAACGGACAGACACAGAAGAACAACATGAAAACAGTACATGTATACCCTTTAAAACTTTGTTTTGGCCAGGGTATAACAATGCAGATGCATATGATATTGTATACATTGTTCTTTAGTCTTAGACAAGAAAAATTCAAGAATTGAGTTAAAGTAACACTCAGACATATAAATATTGGTTGTTAGACTTGTTTTATTTGATCATTAATTTGCCAGTCAAAAGCATTTCAGAAAAGTCAAGATGGAGCCACCCTTTCCTGGGTCTTCAACTCATACTTTTAGCAGCTTAGTCTCTTGCTAAAAGATACATAGTAGCTGTGGCAGGTTTTGAATCCTAGATTTTTCACTCTGTATACCCTGCTCTTCTAACTCTAGCCACCATGGTCCATTCTTAAATAAATATATATTATAATGTATTTTATATAAGCCAACATTCTCAGTTCAACCGAAACCATGGTAGGACAAGGTATGAATGCTGTAAAAATTAGTGAAACAAATTTGGAAAGATATTAAAGAAAGCCAAACAGTTATAGGTTAACCCATTCCCCCTAGCACAGGTAAAACTGACAGCATTAAGGAAAGACATGGATAAATCTTTAAAAAGTTACATTTAATTCACAATCTGAGAATTGATTTCTTAGGGTAAAATTAACTGCCATTGCTTGGTATTCACCTTTAAGTAATTCCCAAGGATCAAACATGCAATTATGCATCGACACCAAACAACAGATTACTCCCCATGCTACATTATGAAAACTTGCCCATGCGATAAACAGAGACTTTTTTGTCTGTATAAATAAAAAATTTCATCATAAAAATTTTGATGGTTTTAACATTTTTGCTCAAAACATAGATTGTGGGCAGACGTTAGAATCGCCTCGCCACTATCTATGTTTTGGAGCAAAAATAAGAAAAATAGGTATACCCCTGCTAACCCCAGTTTTTACTATGTAAAAGTGGGGTATAAGGGGGTATTCATTGCATGGACATGTTTTCCTGATGATGTACAACCCACAGTTGGCACTAGCAAGCAAATGTCAGGATTTCAACGAGTAGGCAATATGTCACACCATGCCCTGTTAACACTAACTGTTTTATTTCAGAAAATTAACCTTCAGAAGTGGTAAAAAATTTTTTTGAAATAATGATTTTGTTCATTTTTGTGTACTGAGTGTATTTAATCTAACTAAGAAGTACCAAATTTTCTGAAAACGTGTTATGTTAACAGGGCAATCCTCGATATTTTACCTGTACTTATCGTGGGACATGACATATGTGAAACTATCCTTTGGAGCTGTTTTGTCACTAAAATATGGTTAAAACATGAGTCAAATTTTATTCCTTTGCATTGGCATTCTTGTCATAAGACAAACAAAACAGCCAATTAAATGCCTCAAATTCTCATGACATACATTGCAAATAGATATCCCAATACCAGCTAATCTTAAATTCCCTGCACCCGATCTTTAAATCTTGCATATAATACCATAATAGTATTTCTGCTCTTCAATATGAATAAATATCCACTAAAAAAACTCAAAATATGTCTTTTGTTTAGTACTATAATTGACTACATTCTACTAAAATAATCCTTAGGACCACCTAAGATTTTATGAACTACAAAATTTGATATACAGGCAGTTTGTTTTTATAGTTTAATAGAGCCGCCGCATGGGAAAACCAACAATCTGCATAGGCGGATAGTACAATTTCTCTTCTTCCTAAATAAAAAATTTCAAGCTTCTCGCCATCTTCGGTTTGTGTCATGCCTGGTCGGAAACCCTGAAGACCGATTTTCACGCGTCGCAGCTCATTTGATATACAGGCAGTTTGTTTTTCAATTTAATATTAAGTTATGGCACTCTGAATCATACTGATCAGTATAAACCATAAAAAGTTTTAAATCATGCACAAATATAAAGCAAGCCCTAATTTATATTTTGCCAACCCTGACCTTCTTCAGTAAGTATATAATATTCTAGCCGTAACCCTTATTCTGTTCAGCTTTGTAAACACTCACCTTAAAGGAGCTTTATGTTTTCTGAAATATCTTTTTCACTCAGTAATATTCTCAAAACATCAACTTTTTTGTTTTACATAACTAATATAGATGCATTAATTTTAACATACATTATGTAAAGTACAGAGTTTTGAGAAATGACAATTTTATGGCTACTACATCAGAATCACTACCAAGGCGGAAAACATAAATTAAGAAGGCATCTATCTACTCTACAAGTACATGTACCAAAATGAAAAATATGCAACACACAAGATGAAAAGAAAGCAATACTAGAAGGTAAAAAGAAAAAGTTTAATGACTTCTTTAACAGAAAAGGAATATATATTTTTGATATTTTGTTTTTAAAAAATAAGAACTTACAAAGTAGGTCTAGTCTGACCCTGTGGTAGCGCCATGGTCAGTGGTATCCATACACCTCTATACATGAAGGCTGGTTGTGGGCTTACCCCACTCCCCACAGGCATACCAGCAACCAAGCTGGGGGGACTGCCTGCTGTGTCTGGGGTCTTTGGTGCTAAAACAGCAAGATTTACAGACTAATATATGAGGCGTATCATGAGAAAATGGATTTTTGCATATGTGAAAACAAAGACGCAGATACGCTTCGCAGTTACTGCACAGCTGATCAGTGCCTTTGTTTTCGCTACACCGATAGTACAATTTCTTTTCTTTTTAAATCCGAAATTTCAAGTTTCTAGTCTTTTTCTGTGACTGTACAGGCCGGTTTGTGTCGTAACTTTCGGAAACCACATTGTTTTTTCACAATGCGGCTCAGCTGATGTGTTTTCCTCAAAGGTTACTATTCAGAGGCAGTGAGATTCAAACCTCTGACCTAACCATCTGAACCTGACACGCTACCACTAGGCTACCAAGCTTCCTCACCACATTCCTTTTGTAAATGAAGGCCTTGCAAAGGCTGACCAAACTCCATACAGACATCCCAGTTGCCAGTCTTTAGGGGACTACTGGGGTGGGTTTACAAACTGTTTTTAAAGTTCTTCTTTCAACCCCATTATAACACACCTCATTACAATGTGGTTTTCGATACAACATGGCCACATGGTAGGGCTGAGTATCGCCCACTAAAACCGCATCGCGATAAATCGCGGTACGGGAAATGCATATCGCAATGCGTATTGAATATATCGTACAAACAGGAAAGTCAATTTTCAATTTCTTATCGAAGCCAAAATTTGTTGCACTAGAATGGGAATCAATTTTACAACATTTGTAGTACATCTATGACTGATATTATTGTAAACAACATGCAAAATTTTTATAAGACGTCAGGTTGTTTTAAAGTGCCGAAATAGATGTATGTTCCAAAAATAACCACATGATTGACAGCTCAACAGGGGAGGCAAATACGCACATGTATTGGACTGGTTTCACGCTAATTTACCTGTAAAAATTCGATAGCAGGACCGATTGTAAATACACAGTCTGTGGTTGTACTCGTTTGGATTATTTTGGGTGTTAGTATAAAACCCGGACTGTGTTACGATATACCGGAATCCTTGTATGGGCGTACAGGTATACCGTACCGCGAGCACCGTACCGCAGTATACCGATATATCGGTATATCGTTACACCCCTAATGTCATGGCACCCGAAATGATTATTTTGCTATATGACTATAGTACTTAATCTCATTAGAACAGTTACGTTTATAACACGGTCTGTATCTATGTACTCCAAAGATAGCGTTATAATAAGGTTGACCTGTATATCTAATCTGGATGTGCTCTGATTGCAGATAGAATTTGAGCCGTGACGCCAGAAAATCGGTCTTCGGGGTTTCCGACCAGGTCAGACACAAACTGGCATGTACAGTCACAGAAGCAGGCTAGAAGTTTGAAATTTTGGATTACGAAGAAGAGAAATTGTACTATCCATGTAGCAAAAACAAAGGAGCTGATCAGCTACGCCTTTGTTTTTGCACAGGCAAAAAATCAGGTTTTCTCATGACGTGGCTCATTTAGATTATAATGGTGAAGTATACTGATATTTATTCCCTATACTCTACCCTGTGCCGCAGGTCCACCTGGCGGGTTCATGAACTGTGACTGAATAAATGCTCCAATACCATTGACCATGTCACGGAATATCTTTGTTGAGTGTGGTTTCATGTCGTAACTCAGACAGAATGATCTGCAACAGTAAAAATATTTGTTTGATGTGATTTTAAGTCATATCAACACAGCCTATGCTACCCTTACTGTTGGGAATACAGGTGCGTTCACT
Source organism: Rugalucina vietnamica (assembly GCA_964017185.1). Lineage (NCBI taxonomy): Eukaryota > Metazoa > Mollusca > Bivalvia > Lucinida > Lucinidae > Rugalucina > Rugalucina vietnamica. The sequence goes on along the minus strand of OZ024875.1, from coordinate 52,026,878 downwards.
TATTAATATACCCCTGCGATATTCAGAAATAAATTGACAACTTTTCTTGTTTTTGAACAATCGTCACTGGCAAGAAATAGACAACTGGATGAATTTGTTCATATAATATGTTAAGTATGTCTATAAATATTTACTCTGTATATAAAACTTCCAGATCGTGTGATGTTGTATGCCTAAATTGATTACATAACATATGGAGCCAAGTTTGTTACAAAAAATTCGCTGATATTCGAGTTTCAAAGATTCCACAAGGAACAATGGTTAATGGTTTGTAATTTTGTTTATAAATTATGAAAGAATATCCATTTTTGTACTACGGCTGAAAATCTGGTGTCTTAATGAGCATTATTGACAGAGTTACACCCTGATTTTCATTTATTGTGCATTTTAGAATTTCGTAGTCAAACGGTTCTTACAATACACAACTAAGCATGTCAGTATTATTTTGCAAGAAAACTAATATTCTACCATGACGGTTTTACGAACAAAACTTGCTAGTGGGTTCCTTTATGAGGTAAACATGCCTTAAGGCACTGTGGAGTCACATATGGCTTTGTATTTTTCAAAAACGTGGGTTGACATTTCATCATACAATTCATAGTTGTTTCTGGCACAGAATACCATAGGGGACTGGGACTTTCACAGAGAAACTTTCATACTTAGGCTATCTCTCACTGCTCATATTCATGATATTTGAATCCTCTTGTTTAGGCATAAAATCAAGGAAATCACCAGGACATTCAAAGCCAGACGTTCCTCTAATATCAATAAGAGGGATGAATACAAAGAACATTTGCTTTGCATAAATACCATTTTGACATCCTTTATTGGCATGTAAATTTCCGTGACTTAATCGCTATAGAAGAGGTTTGGAATATCACGAAGAGGAGAAATTTAGCCCACTTAGCCCCTCGGTGCGTAGGAAACAATCATGAATTGTATGATGAAATGCCAACCCACGTTTTGGCAGAATAAAAAGTCATGGGTGACTCCATAGTGTTTTAAGACATGCTTACCTTATGAAGGAACCCACTAGCAAGCTTTGGTCGAATAACCGCCCTAGTAAAATATTTGTTTACTTGCAAAAAAACACTGCCATGCTTAGTTTTATATTGTAACAACCGCTTTATCATGAAGTTCTAAAATGTACATTAAATGAAAATCAGAGTGTAACTCTGTAAATAGTGCTCATAAAGACACCAAATTTTCAGCCGTAGTACAAAAAATGACTATTTTTTCATAATTTACAAACAAAATTACAAACTATGAACCAGGGTTCCTTGTGGAATCTTTGAAACTCGAATATCAGTGAAATGTTTGTTAAAAATTTGGCTCCATATGTTATGTAATCAATTTAGGCATACAGCATCACACGATCTGGAAGTTTTATATACAGAGTAAATATTTATAGAAATACTTAACATATTATATGAACAAATTCATCCAGTTGTCTATTTCTTGCCAGTGACGATTGTTCAAAAACAAGAAAAGTTGTCAATTTATTTCTGAATATCGCAGGGGTATATTAATAAGTGAACGCACCTGTAAATGTATCTCTTTCAAGAACATCCCAATAGAGGTAGGATATGAACACAGGACCTTTTTATTTTGAGTCTTTACTCTACCACTGTAGACATGAAAGACTCACATCTACAGGACTTCAAAACTGTTATTGTTGTTGTTTTAAGCCCTTATGGGCAGAAAAAAAATGATGAAGACAAGTTTTCAAAGAATTCAAAGCACATTCTGTGAACTGGCATACAGAAATAAACCACTTCTAACCTGATTAGTTCTGGATGGACACACAGTTTGTGTAGGACCTCTAAAGCCAAACATCTCTGCCACATGGGCTTCTCAGGTTCCAGAAACTTTACCAACAATGACAGAAATATCTCACATTCTGTGAACTGGAATGATAGAAAATAACACAGTGCTATATAAATAAAATTAACTGATATCAAAATTCTTAAAGGTTAAAAATTTTGAGGAAAGATTAGGACTACCTTTACTGAAAGAATTAGTACCCTTCGATAAGATGCCTTGAAATATTTTACCAAAATGAGTGATATACAGTCAGCCAATGTTCTAACTTTTCTTTAAATCAAAACATGAACAAATGATATACAATATTATTACCACTAATAAAATATCCATACCAATAATATAATATATCATTACCAATAATACACTATGTCCTTACCAATAAACTGTAATAGTTCATAATAAGTGCGGACACTATTCTCAGTAACCTCATCACTATAGGAAAGAATGGTTTCTCCACAGGGGCTGGTGAAGGTGGAGAAGGAATCCCCTGGTGGTACTTCAAACTGGGGGAAAACAACTTGATAACCAGAGGGCAGACTCTCTCTTTCAATAGAAAGCTGAACTCTTTGTGCTGCAAGAAAAATAAATGAAAGTACATATACAGGCCACCTTCGCTATCTCGAAATCAAGGGGAATGGGGAAAACACTTCGAGTTTTCCAAAGTTCGAGATAAGCAAATTGAGACCAAAAAGCTCAACTCTCTCACATTGCCGGACTGAGTGATTCTTTATCGTTTTCCACTATGTTTACTCCATTGATAGCGGTTTCAAACGACAAATGCCGAAACGTTCTTTAACAATTCCAGTGATTGTGTATCGGCATAGACTGCTGGCTATTTTATCGTAATTTAATTGCTGAGGCCACTTGTTTTTCATGTTCGAGATTTTCCCCAATACTGGATCTTGTCATTATCGAATATTGCAATATAAACTTTAGGACGCGCTGGAGACCAGTGTCACCACCAGGTAGCGCTTACGAGAAGGGAGATAATCAATACGTGCTCGTTCAATAAAGAATGTAATACGCCGTTATCGGCGCAGCGTAGGCCATCATCGGTAAAAACACCGACGCTGCCGTGTTGAATAAAAACACGAAAATACATCAAGCAAACGACCAGAAAACACCAGGAATGGTCGAATCATTTGTCATTCTTGATTCTATCTTATTTTTTTGCTAAAAATGTATACGGCGCAAATCGGCAATATCACCGGCCGCCAGCTGTTTTTAGAACACTGCTACTCAATTGTGACACAAATGTTGAGACGATATTTTTACAGTTAAAGAATGCTTCTGATAGCTAACAGTTAACACCGCTGCTTAACAGTGTTCAAACAATTAAATTGCAAAGGCGCCGATAATTGCTCGTGTTACGTTTCAAGGTCAGTTAGTTTACACAAAGCCACCGACCAAACCAATTAACCCCATTGTTGTGTGTTATCGGACGCCACATGGAATTGTGAAAATGAAACTAAAATTTTGATGGATTAAATGACAAATTTCAGTGGATTAAAAATCCATTAGAGGTAAATTTTTTTGTCTTTTGTTTTGGGCTTTGTATGAGTTTGCTAATATGGAAAACGCAGTTCCGAAAATTGACGTTTTATTCTCTACATCTTTCTTTTTCTTCTTTTTACTGATCATGCAGTCTGACCGATAATTTTTGACTTCGAAGTTCGACACAGGAAGGGTGATACTAATCGTATTTTTTCTGTGGGGAGCAAATTATCACTTCGACACAGCCGAGTTTTCGTCATAACCGAGTTCGACACAAGCAAGGTTGAAATACAATAACATATAGGGAGAGACGCTCGGGAGTGAGAGATCACTTCGACATAAGTGGGGTCTTCGAGACAACCGAGTTTGAGATAACGCAGGTGGCCTGTATTGAGTATTTATAAGATTTCTTTTAGTAGAGTAAGATCTATTTTTGAGCCTTAGTAAAATAAAGCCTGTGTTTACTTTTTTAATTCTTTTTGAATTTTCCCATACAGGGTTGTGAACATTTTTATCACTGTCAAAGCATTTCTAATTTGCATCAATAATAATATTTTTGATGAATAACCAACTAAAATTAAATTACATACATCAGCTCCTTTTAGAACAATGATATCATAATCAGAAATGATTAAAGGAAATGTAACTTACTTTTGCAAATATACTTGGAAAACCAGTTAGAACAGCTTCTAACAGCTCTAGACCAAATGTCCGGGTCATTTCTGTCATACCAGTAAGCCAGAAAGGCTGATCAGCATTCACTAACTGACATAGGTCCTGTAAGAAACAAAACAATACACTCAAGGTTTAATTATATGTGCCCGCTACGAGAAAGCCGGATTTTCGCCTATTTCCCAGTAACTGCGAAGCTGATCTGCTACATGGATAGTACAATCCCTCTTCTTCTTAAATCCAAAATTCCAAGCTTCTAGCCTATTTCAAGACTGTACAGGACAGTTTGTATCAGACCTGGTAAGAAATCCCAAAGACCGGTTTTCTCGTGTCGCGGCTCATATCATAAACAGCCTCTTCTCAGAATGCAAAAGCACACATTACAAGGTACTCAAGATTGACCTTTTTAATGTCATGACAACAGAGCAAGTTTTCATCTATCATGTCAATATTATAAGCAAATGATTCCTATTTAGGTCATGGTCATGATTACAATAAACCTTGTATTCATTTCATTTGAACTGTTTCCTGAATGAATATTTCTGCAAGTGTAAAATCTTCAATATGACAGTTACCTGAAACAAGAGGTATGCATCTCCAGCACAAGGTCTCAATTATTTTGAGGCCAATTTATTGCCTGCCGATCTTTGGTTTTTCCAGTGGTATTTACTTCACCGATTTGATATGCCCAGATGATTCACATGAGAACTAGAAAGAAATGCTCGCTATTTAAAGGTTGACTCTTGTATACTCGTAAACTAAGACAAAGTTACCTGAAACAGTAGATAGGCATCTCCAGCACAAGGCCTCAACGACTTAGGGGCCACATTACTGCCAATCTTCAACTTTTCCAGTGACGTTTCTTCCATTGGTTCTGCAAATAGTTACACGTAAAATTACGATGGTCTGGTCTCAAGGTTTTTCATGCTTATCTCAGCTGAGCATAAAATTTATCCTGCTCACAATATTAAAATGCCAACATTTATTAGCAGAAAAAAATGCTGTCTCTATTGGTTTAAACAGGAAATTTCAAGTAGTTTGGACTGTTTCGTTATTTATGAGCAGTTTAAAGTTCAGCAGTACTGAGTTCAGCCCAACCTCAGCTGAGCATGAAAAAACTTTTATAACCTCCTGACCAGGTATGGTTAGACAATGTTTATCTTCATTTGTGGCAGTTTTGTTTGTTTGTTTCATTGCTTTACACACACAGTCAACAGCTGTCATGTCGAGAGGAAATATTGTTCTTAGGTTCTTAGGCAAGCCTCCCAGAGGCATGTTACCAAAACTTAGTGCCTGTATCTTACACCAATAACTAACATATGCCCTTCTCTAATCATTGGTAAAGAAAGAATGGCTGTAGAAATGTTCATGATCAAATCTTACATAATGAAATGTTCCACCTCAAGTACACTTTGGACATATTCTTACCTAAGTAAAACCTTTTAGCATCACTTGAAAGACGGACAATGCACACAGTATTTCACAGTAACAAGCTTAAACATTATATCATGGAGTCTTCTAATCTGTTCGCAGAACATATGAGCTGCGAACTTAAAAAGGTCTTCGGGGTTTCCGACGGTTTGTCCGACACAAACTTGCCTGTACAGTCACATAAGAATGCTAGAAGCTTGAAATTTGAGATTTAAGAAGAAGTGGGATCGTACTATCTGTAAAGCGAAAACAAAGGTGCTGATCAGCTGTGCAGTTACTGCACAGCTGATCTACAGCTTTGTTTTCGCAAAGGCAAAAAGCTAGTTTCCTCATGACGTGATTGATTTACCTTGGCTCTGGACCTTGTCTTCAGTAATAACCCTCTCAAACACAATACTGACAAGCTGTTTAATGGTGGCCGCAGCCGTATTAATGGTGGTACTGTCTTTGGTGAAATGAAGCCGAAAACATAGGACTAAGGCCTGAAAACAGAAGTTTAAGTATTAAACGAATACACCCAGTAATATATTTTCTTTCATTTCATTTTTATGAAAATCAGTACAGTGTTTATTTTACTGATCTTTCTGTTATCAGTTTATTCTGTCTGTCTACCTCTCTGTTGTAATAATCATATTGTATTTGATTCATGTGAGGTGGATGCCTACCTTGTTGGAAAAGAGCTTGTCAACTTGCTCTTCAGGCATGCTGCAACACTTGTGTGATGTTTGTGATGTACTTTCTTTCCTTCATGGAGCCAGTTGTTAAAAACATTGTTAGCTTAACAGTATCGTTAAGACCTCAACTTTTTAAGTAAATGCCGACTACATAAGCAAATACAGTTATTCTTTGTTGATAAAATGTGAGAATTCTTTGTAAAGCAAAGGATTCTCACATTTTATCAACAAAATATAACAGTGTATTTGCAATATTCATGTTTGACATTTTTACAAATCTTAACTAACAGTGTCATTAATTTTGAACAACTGAGCCCTGGTGTCTGGGTTGGGATCTTAAGTCTAATCAAATCAATCTCGGATTCTCCGTGCCTCCTATTCTTACATTACAAATGTGGTCATTTTTGTGTTTAAGATGTCTATAGTGGCCATTATTTTGTTAAGCTTGTGACCTGTGAATATCCTTTGGTCCACCTTTGTAGTGGAAAACTTGTCAAAATAGATTTTTATCATAAAGAGTAAAACAGGCCTCCTAGTAGCCCACTTGAAAAATATAGGTTCTTATACAGGTTACTTTTAACCAAAATATAGGTTCTTTTATAGGTTTTTCACCAAAAATATAGGCTATTTTAAGGTCTTTTTTCTCCCTTCCGTCACAATTTTAGCAGCTAATCAGGCCGGCACTCAAGAGTTACTATACAAAAGAACAAGAAAGCCCACACATGAGCGAGAAAATTTTGTGAGGAATGAAATAGTTCTCATGCTATCAGATTTATTTCTAGAGAGAACTTTACATAATAAAACCTGATAATTTTCACAGAAAACTGGTTTAATTTGTGTATAAAGAGTACAGATTTGTCCCCTTGGCTTTCTTTGAACGAGCGAGCGAAGCGAGTGAGACAATTTTGCAAAAATGGTGTATTTTTTAGATCGTTTTAGAGACATTTTATAAAGTAAAACAATCAGATTTCATGAAACATTGGGCTTTAAAATCTGGGGAAAGAGCACAAATTTACTACTTGGAAATCTTTGAACGAGCGAGCCTTTCGAGGAAAATTTTGTGAAAATGAAATAGATTTCAAGCTTTCGTAGGGCATTCCAGAGAGGAAGATGATTTTACAAAATAAACCCTGCTTTTTTCAAGTTCAGAAATTATGTAAATGACAAACTCATTATCTTTATATATTTCTAATTATGTGAAATATTGTGAAGCTGTATGTGTATCGCCACCATGGTCTGAAAGAAATGTAAGCCTGTGTGTCCCCTTATCGTTTAATAACGATAACCCATTTTTATATGAATTTAAATTTTCTGCTTAATAAGCCTGGAGTCTTTAATAGATATGACTTGAGCAGATTTTGAAAGAAAGCTGCTTTCTTCCAAATCCTGGAGCTTCATTATTGTGAATTGATATTGCAACCAAAATAAAATGAATATACCTGTCAGCAGCATAGACTGCAAAACTCAAAAGAAAAACAAAATCATGAACAGCTGTTCAAAGAATGCATCTTCAAAACATTTACAAGCACCAGAAAACAAACACTGGTCTTAAAATGATTCATCTTGCTTTTCTGCAAAAATTATAGGTTTTTGTAGAAAAATATAGGTTATTTATAGGTTTTTAGCCATTTTTTGGGCAAAATAAAGGTTATATAGGTTTTTACTAATTTGACAATAAAATTATAGGTTTTTACAGGTTTTATAGGTTTCGCTAGGAGGCCTGGTAAAACTATCACTTGAGCCGTGATCAGAGAAAACCGGTTTTCAGGATTACCAGAGGCTTGAAATTTCAGATACTGCACAGCTCATCTGCACCTTTGTTTTCGCAGAGGCAAAAAGATGCAGCTCACTTAATTTTCACCAAATCAGATACTGCCTTTATCTAGTCTTTAGCATACCTTTGCGAGAGATTCATGCTGTACAACAAAATTGGTGGTTATGAGCAGTATTGCTGTCTGTAACAATTTCAGTTCCTCAAGTCCAGACTCCATTAGCTGCCATAGGATCTCTAGAATGCCGTCTGCTGCTGTCTGTAATGTAAACATAATACAAATACTTTCTTGATTTTTTACTACATAATAATAAACTGTCATTTTCATTATGCGCACATTCTCCATTAAGTTTTGAATGACAAAATTGGTTGTTATAACCAATTTCAGCTCCATTAGCTGCCATAGGATCTCCAGAATACCATCTACAGCAGTCTGCAAGGTACACATAATACAAATACATGTACTTTCTAATGTAACATAAATTGTATAAAAGCATTGCCATGTGTGGAACCTCATTGTCTCAAATATCCTTGAACTTTACCTCCTGATAAATTTTCTGGATCCACACTTGCTTCCTTTCCACAGCTGAGAACAGGCAGTTCATAAAAAAAAATAGTTTAGAATGAAAACAAACCAAGTATAAAAAGCAATCTGTATGTCTTGAAAGCAGTTTTCTCGATCATCCGGCAAGAAAAAATCAGCATATCCAAGGGTAGAAATACTTATCTACCCCTGGTTATCTGATCCTAAGTTCAAGAGTTCCTTTTAAACATTGATTGAATAGGACCTTCATGTCACTTCATCGTTAAGTGCAAACATCACAATGACATAAGAAACGTTCTTTTTCAAAATGGCAGACACGATTGCAGTATCTTTCAATATAAATGTTATGCCTCAAGCTGTGTGCAGGAAAAAGAATCTATCATCCACGTAAGGTACTGATAGACGAATCTGTCTCACGGGTCACAGTTTGGCATCACTCGTTGAGTCTCATGATGCCAAAGTGACCCTCAGGACAGATTTGTTTATGCATCCCTGACACTATTGTAAGATTCTTATATTACATTTTAAGTCAATGTGTAACTTTAAAGCTGGAGAATATAACAACAACCCTTTTAGAAATTGGGGACTTTTAGATTATCTTTTGTTACATACCAACGTTTCATTTTGATGAGTATACATATTTGTTGATAGTTTATCTGTTTAAGAATTTTTTTTTACTGCAATACATGCATTACTAACCACTGAGATAGCTTCATGTGAGATTAGTCTCTGTACTGCTATGAGACACAGGTGAACCATCTTGGGATTTTTAGTCTCACATCCCAGAACAAATGGCTGGATTATCTCTGGACTGACAGGAATAATACCTGTAATATACATTACAAATACTTCGACAAAATATATAAAGAGGATTTTTTTTTCAGCTTGAAATTGAAAATGTCATGAGAAAAATTTTGATATTTTTCTTATTTTTGCTCAAAACATGGATTGCGGATACTTGTTATTACAGCCTCGCCGAGGCAGTCCTAATGAGTACCCACAATCTATGTTTTGGAGCAAAAATAAGAACCAGAGGACCAATGGTCCTGTAAACGCTCACCTGAGATCTGTTGTACGTATATACCAATAAACATGTTTGCATATTATGGAAAAAAAGCCCCAGTAAAGGGGCAGATGATTCCCTGGTGTCCATTATTTTTCTTCATAATAATCAATATCCTGTCCATTTGCCAATTGCCTGCAAGTCTTTCCCTTCAACCGACAAATAACAGTTATCCCCATTCAAAGGCATAGGCAACCTATGTTGACCTTGTCGTAAAATAGGTCAAGGTCATCACAGGGTCATGATTTATATATACATTGTAGTCCTTAAGCCATTGATGTTTCATGCCAAGTTTTGTTGAAATCGGTCCACCGGTTCCAGAGAAGATTTTGGAAGGGTTTTTACCATATATGGGCATGGCGGCCATCTTGGTCATGTGACCTGGATCATTTATATACACATTGGTTCCCTCATTCTATAAATGCTTCACATAAAATTTGGCTTTGATTGGCCAAGTGGTTTCAGAGAAGAAGATGTTTGAATATTTTGGTAATATACATGTATATTGCCCCGGGGTAGGGGCATATGAGCCCCATGGGTCCATTTTTTTCTTCAGAATCATTAATATTCAGTCAAACTACCCATTCCTGCAAGATTTTCACCTCAAATTACTTTTTAAAAGTTTTTCCCATTCAAATGCATAGGCGACCTATGTTGACCTTGCCATAAAAAAGGTCAAGGTCATCACAGGGTCATGATTTATATACACATTGTAGTACTTGAGCCATCAATGCTCCATGCCAAGTTTCTTTGAAATCAGTGTACCGGTTCCGGAGAAGAAGATTTTGGAAGGGTTTTTACCATATATGGGCATGGCGGCCATCTTGGTTATGTGATCTTGATTATTTATATATACATTGGTTACCCCTTCCTATTGATGCTTCACATAAAATTTGGCTTTAATTGGCCAAGCGGTTTCAGAGGAGATGATGTTTGAATATTATGATAATATACATGTATATTGCCCCGGGGTGGGGGCATATGAGCCCCTGGGGTGCAAATTTTTTCAGAATCATTAATATTCAGTCCTACTGCCCATTTCCTGCAAGACTTTTACTTAAAATGACATTTTAAAAGTTTTCTCCATTCAAATGCATTGACGACCTATGTTGACCTTGCTGTAAAATAGGTCAAGGTCATCACAGGGCCATGATTTATATACACATTGAAGTGCTTGAGCCATCGATGCTTCATGCCAAGTTTCGTTGAAATCGGTCCACCGGTTCTGGAGAAGAAGATTTTTGAAGGGTTTTTACCATATATGGGCATGGCGGCCATCTTGGTCATGTGACCTGGATTTCTTATATACACATTGGTTCCCCCTTCCTATAGATGCTTCATATAAAATTTGGCTTTGATTGGCCAAGTGGTTTCAGAGGAGAAGATCTTTGAAATTGTGGACGGACGACGGACGGACGACGGACGGACGACGGACGGACGCCGGATCATGGCCATCCTATAAGCTCACCTTGTGAGCCTAACGGCTCAGGTGAGCTAAAAATAGGTATACCCCTAAATATCCCAGTTTTTCTATATAAAAGTGCAGTATAAGGGGGTATACATTACACAGATATGTTTTTGTGATGATAAAAAACTTGAATGGCTTGTCAACATTTAAACAAATACATGAAGCAGGTCATATAAACAGGGATTTTCCTGGGCTGATTATGGGGCCCATTACAGGCCCCTTTCCCAATTGAAAAAATGTGTAAAATTTCCCAATTTTCAGGTAAAAAATCCCAAAATAATAAATAAATCCTTGTTCATTTGTTGTGGATTGGTAGATCATACCCTCAAAATATTTTTTTTGAGAAATACGTATCCTCAAATTAACACCAAATATACATATTATCCCCTGTTCTGTTTTGTATCCATTTTCCCAATTTGACTGATATACGTATTATTTTTGCCAAAATCATTGGTCCCGGGTCCCTGTTTTGAAAAGGTAGGAAAATCCCTGTATAAAATACACTGTTGAGGGTAAAAGCATGGTGTTAAAGTGTCTGGCTGAAGGACACAACATACGTGGCAGTGGTAGGCATTAGTCTAATGTCCTATGACACACTGAACTCGAGCAAAACTCAGTTACTTATCTGTATCATAAGTAAAACTGCGATAAAAAGTGGTGAACAATAAATAACTTTTAATATAATTCTATCTATGTAAATATTTGAAATATAAAACAAAAGTAGAAAGTCTTACCAGCGATATTATCTCCACTTTTTGCTGAAATTGTCCGCAGCTTTAGCTGAACTTGTTCAGAGGCCTAAAACATTGCAAAAGATTTGAAAATAAGTGTCGATCATCAGAAATTAAATGACCCGCAAGGGGAGAAAACCAGTCTTCGGGGTTTCCGACAAGGTCCGACATAAACCGGCCTGTATATTTATAGAAGAATGCTATATGCTTGAAATCTTGGATATAGGTAGAAGAGGAACTGTACTGTCCGTCTAGCGAATACAAAGGCGCTGTTCAGCTTCGCACATACAAAGGCACTGATTGGTTTTCTCACGATGTGGCTCAAATTTGAAAACAAATAAGTAAGAGGTTGTGTACAATGACTGAAGGTAAATGTTCTGATTAAATACACTATTCAATGAATGAATGACTGTTCCAAGGTGGAAGTCCTGTTGTAATTTGATTTCATTTTGATGACTCTTTTGTATAATATTATAAAGGTCATACACGTACTTGGCCATAAGGCCAACTTATGGGAAATAGCTGCTCTATGGTTTCACATAATATTATTTTCTTAAAACATCTTGACAAGTAGATAAACTTAATCAAAAGTTGCTTTTTTTTTTTGTTTTTTTTTTTTGTTTTGTTTTGGTTTCGAGGACAAGGTTTTGGCTCCTGTTGTCCCAGCTACTTTCAACTTAAAGGTGGTATTACCTCTTTGACATTTGCATGTTTCTTTTTAGCTTCTGTGGATAGAGCTCTCAGATCACTCTGTAGATTCTCAAACAGTTTCTTAGCCACGGAGGGGTCCTTTAAGTTTGATGGCATAGCCATATTGGCTTAGTCACCAAGTGTTTTACTATCAATGTCCAGTTACTGGAGTTTCCTTAGTATCTGCTAAGGTTTTATTGATAATACTCTGATGAAGTTCCTTGTATACTCTCTTAATGCTTGTTTCTTTGGTACATGTATCTCTCTTACATCAAGTCAAACTCTGTCATCTGAAATGTTAAATATCATATTGGATCCAGAACCCTTTTAAGAATCTTACAAGTGACTATCAACTATTGACTTAATAAAAAATGCTCATACCTCATCTGCAAACTTGAACCTTTTACATCCATTTTTACATAATATTGGCTAAATAGGCAGCTTCATACACATGACAGGCAAATTCAAAAGCCTTATAAATTTATTTGTTTAAAACAGGTTATTGGGTACTTTTTGCAAAGATAAACATGCATTCTATATACATGTATTTGATCATGAAATCAAAAATATCCTTATGGGCTGCTCAAAATGGTCAGAGCTAGGTTCCACATACATACGTTACATGCAATGCAAAATATTGTAAATACAAATAAAACAATTATAACTGGTATCCAGCCATTACATCCATTAAGTTATCATCAGATCTGAATAAAGTTACAAAAAATGAAAATGATACATAGATCTATTTATATAAAAGTGTAATTTCTTATTTTTTACATGTATATCAATATTAAATCGGATATTAAATGCTGATTTCCTTGAAGACCGACTTATTCAGTTATTGAAAAATTACGGCAAAGTGTCACACTTCAGAAAATTTACGGCAAAAGTGTCATTTTGGTGAAATGTCTTTTTGGCGAAGTGGTTTTCGGCAAAGTGTCATGCACCGACAAGTCATTAACAGTTGATTAATGTTGTGTGAAGTGTAGACTGAAAATGCAACACAGACTGGCAGGACAGCAAGACAAGTGTGAGGAAAAAATAGAAGGGCACAATGACATGTTTCATAAACACACAGTTGAAGACTAATGAGAACTTAGCATGTCACTCCTCTTACAACTCAGGAAGGTAATGAAATTAAACGTTAATTACGTCAATTTTCAATGAGGCGTTCTGACGTTGCCAGAAAGTGCTGTCAAAAAATGATAAGGAAAACAACAGAAGCATTCCAAATGCTTTTTGACTGAATCACTGATTCTTTCTTCTTTTCTGTGAACTTTTTACCCAAAGATTGAGAACCCGTCAACAAGGGAAATCACTCGCTTGGGCCATGGAAAATGTAAACATTTGACCACATTTTATTTATCTCACTATCTGTCATTTTTATAAAACATGTATCATTTATTGATAATTCAAAGTCACAGTTTAAATTTTTTAAACAAAGACTGTCTTTAAATTGCGAAATAACCCAATTAAATTGCCACCTAGTCAGCCTTTTGAGAGTTAAAATCTTGGCTTTTGCATGACAAGAAATTGCTTTTATAAAAGTATTGGCTATCCACTTTCTGTCTTTCTATACTGCCATACGCCCTCGCGGACATTCTAGGCAGATGCGCTGTCGAACAGAAAAATGCTGAAAATTAATGAAAAGACAGGTTAAGGATGTTCGCTGCCAATGAAAAAGTATTCAAACTTTTTTTCTAACCCACTGGCATCTGACCTGCACTAAATGCACTGTATATCAGTGATTTTAGCATGTTTGAGCTTTTTAAAAAAGAAGACACTTGTATTGATATCTATATAATGGCGGTGCTCTGTATTTTGATATAAAACAGTTTCTGATGTTTTCTTGTTCTAAACGAAATTTCTCTTACACGCCACTTCGCGGTTTTATAAAGCTAATATCCATTTACAATATACAAAAAGTAGAAATCCTGTACCCTCCAATGTCCTAAGAAAATCGCAGTTTTATAGTCCAAATTCGGCAGTAGACAATCCAAAGTACCCCGCCGAGACAGGTCCGACACATGCGGTTCGTTTAATTTGGTTCCTGGTCGTCTCGGCCCAAAATCCATCCTCAATCCGTTTTCCGGCGCACCTGGCTTAAACAATCAGTAAGTGTCATTCTTCCACCAGGTAAAGCTACAACTACATTTTTATGATAAATTATAATTGAAAGAACAGATACTGTCATAATGACATGTAGTTGTATATTTGTCTCGTGGAAAAAGAGACCTCATTGATGGGTAAAGCAAAGTGCGCGGGGAAATGGAGTGAGGATGGGTTTTGGGTCGAGATGACCACGAACCAAATTAAACGAACCGCATCAATCGGAATGTTCTCATGGTGGTGACTTGAATGTTGGACTGTCAATTTCAGATGATAAAAGTGCTATTTTCTCAGGAAATTGGAGAGTACAGGATTTTCACTTTCTGCATTTTTGAAACGGACATTTGCTTGACTAAACCGCGAAGTGGCATGTAGGAGAAATTTCGTTCAGGACAAGAAAATAACAGAAACTTATTTTCTGTCAAAATCACAATGTCCACCATGTTGTATATGGTTCAACAATAATAAACATACAAGTACTAGCTTTTATAAAATATACAAAACTAGATTGCATTTAGTAAAGATCAGATGCCAGTGTTCTAACCATACTTTTTTGATTCCGAAATACAACACAAGACATTTGAAAACAAAATAAGTATAGGGTAGTGTGCATTTTTCCAAGCTACAGGCCTCTGAATGAGACCTCTGAACGCAATGTTTTAAATTTAGTAAAATTATTCTAATTTTTAATTTTTTGAAACATACCTGTCTCGAACAAAAGTTCACCTTGAATGCTTTCAAAAGTCATAATATTAACATAATACAGACTATTTTGGACCAAACGCATAGAAAAAATTGCAACTTGAAGTGGATGACAAACTTTTACGAGTCATTTTCCAACCCTACCCCCATACTTGAAAAGTCGAAAAAAAATCAATATTTTGAAATGTGCCAAACCCATATTTGTAGATTCAAACTTTTTCTTGTATTTTCACCCAACATAGAACTAGGTAATATTGTTCCAATAAAAGAGAGACAGATATAGGGTAGTGTGCATATAAGAGAGAACCAACAACTTGAAAATCGCCACTCTAAGCCTTTTTTCGGCTGTTTTGTTTCTTAGAGCCCATCTTATAAAACCACCCAAAATTTTAAAACTAGCACACCAAAGACAGAAAGACTGACTTAGAAGACCATTTACACATATACTGCTGCTAAAATAAACTTCGAACTAGTGCAATTAATTTGAAGATGTGTAATATTCAAGTTTAATCTACCCTACCCCCTAAATTTTAGTGACAACTAAAAATTTCTGAAAAGTTGCAGAAAATGGGGTGAAAAAATGAAGTTCCTTAGATTGACAATTTTCATGCCTCATTCAATGCATATCATCAATATGTATCCAAATATAAAATATTAGGAAAATATCTGCAGCTATTTGCGAGATATTCAACAAAAGAAATTCGGAAGTTGCGAAATGTCAAATGTTAGCAGCGAACAATTCCTTAAAAGCATTCAGTTAGACAGATAAAAGATGATAGGTTAAAATAGTTAAGCGGAGTTTAAAAACAGGAAAAAAAAAAACTATTTCCAGATCTAAGGCTTGGAGTGTTGCAGCTTACTAACTGAGACCTTGAGGGACTCAAGGTCTGGTAAGCATGCAACAGTTTCAGGAAGGGCATTCCACTGGACAATAGCCAGTGGAAAGAAGGAGTATTTATAGTAATTTTTAGTAGTGTGTAACTGGCGCCCGGGAACTGGCGGAATGTCATTGAGTGGCAATATCTGGAAAAATGATTTGAGGTTTGAATGTAGTCAGGGAGGGGTACAGCAACAAGTCCATGTACAATTTTATAGAAAAGACATAGGCGCGCATCTGCCTGTCTTTGCTCAAGCGTTCTCCATCCAAGATTATTTACGATTTCTGTAGTACTTGACCGGTAGTCAAAGCTACTGGTGGTCCAGTGTGCTGCTCTGCACTGCACTTTTTCAAGCTGAAGTACTTTTTCCTTAGTATAGGGGTCCCAAACAGGGGCAGCGTACTCCAGCTGGGGGCGGACCAGTGTGTTGTAGGCAGTCTCTCGTACCTTTTGAAAGTAAATTTATAAATGTCAATAAAGTCAATTTCAACCAAACCCAAGTATTATGGAAAAAAGTGAGGCTATACGGGATTCACCCTGTTGTTCCATAGTTCACTGCTTCTGTCTTCTTCTAAACCAGGATCTGAACAAGCCGCAGTAACCCTGAGCTCTCTGTCTGTCTGTCTTCAGATACTGAGTCCATCAATTTCTGATCATCACCTCAGGTGTGGGGTGGGTGGCTAAATTTTGAATTTAGCAAATTAGGGGGAAAACATTAGGGATGAGCCATTAAAACTATATATATTTTACAAGAAGTTAGACAGAGGCATACTAAAATGTATACCCCGGTTCAAGGCTCGATCCAGGTTACTAACCATGTCATGAAAGAACTGAACCAGTTGGGTTTCGCAAGACCTTTGACTACGACACCGTGCTGACAGTCAGCAAGAACATTTTCTCAGCTTCATTCGCTGCCTCTTTCGCAAATTAATCGCTATCTCATTTCCTGCTATGTCCGGGTGTCCAAGCAATGTCAATTTATAGCGGGCCTTTTTGTTTAAGACTGTCAATTTGTTTCTTGATGTCAGATTATCAATTCATTCTCAAGATAGTATTTACATTTTTATTGCAATCGCCCTAGATGAAATTATCTTTCTTCATGCTCTTCATTTCCCATTATTGCATAAATACCCGTGTCACACGATATTAACAGCCGTTTATTAATGAAGAGAAAGCCATGCATTAATATTGCAATTCACGCGCGCACATGCTGTTAATACATGGCTTTTACTTATGCTCGTTACCGGGCGCCACGCCAAGCACATGCTAGTAATGAGAAACTTGAGAAAGAGCATAAAAACGAAAGCTTTTACACGTATGAAAATGTAATGAGGCTGTAAAATATAGTGCACCATATTTCTTTCGTTTCTGCACCTTATTTCTTTCGTTTCCGCAGAATTTATGCAATAATAGCGATCAAAAATGATTTTGTCATTCATTAACATTCGCTAGGTCCCTCGGGGAGTGTTGAAAACCTCGCTCGGGCTACGCCCTCGGTTTTCAACACTCGCATCGGGACCTAGCGAATGTTAATGAATGGAAAATCATATTTGATCCCTATAATGAAAAACACGAAGTCTCGTGATCTAGAGGCCACGCGATATGTATCAGAAATGCAAAGGAGTGTTGATTCCTATAATGCCTATTCTTTGTGATAAGGTCATCCGTGGGTATTTTTGTTCTCTACTCCCTTTTGTAGAGCAATATAATTCTATTATCCTTCCTTCTTTTCTGAAGTGATTCCCATTTTAGTTTTTTAAGGATGCCAGTCATACTACTCTTTTCATATGTATAATTCCTAGTTACAAATCTAGCTGCACGCTTTTGCACTTTCTCCTAATTATCTATCAGACCTTCATAATGAAGGTCCCAATCTGAGCTACCATATTCAAGAATAGGTCTTACCAGACCTTTATAGGCAGCTTCTCTCACATCTTGGGACCAAGAAAACAGATTTTGTCTCAAAAGCCAAGGGGCCTATTGGCTCTAGTGCACATGTTGCTGATGTGTAGTTCCTTAGTTATCGTTACACCAAGATATTTGATACTTTCAACATTTTCCAACACTGCACCCTCAAGTTTGTTAGAAGCCTGAATTTTTAATAAGTCTGTTTGTTCCTCACTGCATCATGTTCCATTTGACAGGTGCAATTAGGATGGACCCTGTTGTCGTATCAAGTAACAATAATATTGATCGACATCAGAATTTCATTTTCACTCTACCAAATTTTGTATGCACATTAACATTGTCAAGATCTGGCTTGGGATTATTATTAATCTGTCATTTTTTACAAAATTTTTTTTAGGTTACAGCCATTGAATGTCATTAGGACATTGTTTTAGCACTGAGAATGAATTGACAGAATCTGACCAGATTTTGTATGTACATCATCATTGACAAGATCTAGCTTCAGATTGTTACCTGTCATTTTTTTGAAAAAAAAAAATTAGCAGAGTTATGGCCCTTGATTGACATAAGAATTTTGTTTCAGCTCAATAACCTGTCAGAGAATAAATTGACAGAAAATGACCAAATTTTATATGCACATATTACCGGTAAAACATAGTCAAAAAGCTCAGACGTGGGGCTCTAGTCAGATTCTCTGACAATTCTAGTTTATACTGGTCTATGGCCACTCCCTTGAGTGCAGTCAAGGGATTAAGCAACCAAGTCATAGAAACCCTATTTGCCTTTGTTTTTTTGCCTAGGCTAAAATCCTGTTTTCTCATGAGGGTCTCGATTAGCGATTTTGGGCCATTATTTTTACTGATTATCGATTTTTGGGCCAAAAGTTTACTTATCAGCGATTTTGGTGCCAAAATTTTACTGATTAGCAGTTTTTGGGCCAAAATTTTACTGATTAGCGATTTCAGAGGTACCCCATTGGGACCCTCTCTCATGACATGGCTTAGATGTGCTGTAGATTGTTAGGTTTGTATACAGGGCTGAAAATGTCTACGTATTATGAAAACACACCCATGCTATTAACAGAGATGTTTTTCAGCTCTAAAAATAAAAAATTTCAGCGGAAAAATTTTGATATTTTTAATATTTACATTCAAAACATTGATTGTGGGTACATGTTAGAACCGCCTTTACAAGGCAGTTCTAACGAGCACCCACAATTTATGTTTTGGATCAAAAATAAGAGTGTTTATCCCTGTATACCCCAGTTTTACTAAATCGGGGTATAAGTATGCATTATACAAACATTTTTCTCTTCTATGTAGGAAAAGGCACCATCATCCTGAACGGCAACTTATTTTGTTTTAACACAAAGTTTCTCATCATGAGTGGTGGACTAGCTCCTAGCAAGAGTACCATATACGTCTCAAACCTTCCATTTTCTCTTACCAACAATGATATTCACAAGATTTTTGAGAAGTATGGCAAAGTTGTGAAGTAAGTTTTCATTATTATCTTTTTAGTTAGAATTAATGAATGATCACTACAATACAGTACAATGCCAGACTCAACAATATGACATCATGAGTCACCATCAACCACAACCTGCATACATTAATTACGAAAACACGCCCATTGTTAAGTTGTTAAAATTAAAAATTTTCAGTGGAAAATTTTTGTTTTGTTCAAAACATAGATTGTGGGTACATGTTAGAACCGCCTTGCAGAGGCACAATCTGTGTTTTAGAGCAAAAAAAAAAAAAGAAGAAAAATAGGTATATCCAGGTTTACTATATGAAAGTTGGATATAAGGGGGTATTCATTACACAGACATGTTTTTCTATATGTTTTTCTTTCCAAGTTCTCGCTAATAAACACTTATTTTAAGCTCACTCACTTAAAAAAAACTGACATTTAATTCTTACATGTTGATAGAAAATTGAAATAAATATTTGAACTTACCATACTTACAGTAGATTATTATTTTTTTTTTTGCCAGGGTGACTATTATGAAAGACAAAGATACGAGGAAGAGTAAGGGAGTTGCCTTTGTTCTATTTCTGGAGAGAGATTCAGCTCACCAAGCCGTCAGAGCACTCAACAGAACTCAGGTATTCTAAACCTATAAATTTGTTTTGTGAATACATGTAGGTTGTTCGTCAAATACATGTATTTGAACTTACAGTAACTAATGTTTTTAGCTCGCCTGCACGAAGTGCATAGAGCTATTGTAGTCACCTCGGTCGTTTACGTGTACATTTACATGTACGTCCGCGTCCGTGTCACACTTTTGGTTAAAGTTTTTTATAAGTCTATATCTCTTGACCATGTTGATGGATCAAGTTGATACTTTGCATGTAGCTAGATATTGGTCTGAAGTTTTACGCAGTACCATCATGACCCACCCTGGGTGACCTTGAGGTCAAGGTCACGGACTTAGAAATTTTGTGTTTAAGTTTTTGGTTAAAGTTTTTGTAAGTCTATATCTCTTGACCATATTGATGGATTGAGTTGATACTTTGCATGTTGCTAGATATTGGTCTGAAGTTTTACACAGTACCATCATGACCCACCCTGGGTGACCTTGAGGTCAAGGTCACGGACTTAGAAATTTTGTGTTTAAGTTTTTGGTTAAAGTTTTTGTAAGTCTATATCTCTGGACCATATTGATGGATTGAGTTGATACTTTGCATGTTGCTAGATATTGGTCTGAAGTTTTATGCAGTACCATCATGACCCACTCTCGGCGACCTTGAGGTCAAGGTCACAGACTTAGAAATTTTGTGTTTAAGTTTTTGATTTAAGTTTTTGTAAGTCTATATCTCTTGACCATGTTGATTGATCGAGTTGATACTTTGCATGTTGGTAGATATTGGTCTGAAGTTTTATGCAGTACCATCATGACCAACCCTGGGTGACCTTGAGGTCAAGGTCACAGACTTAGAAATTTTGTGTTAAATTTTTTGGTTAAAGTCTAAATCTCTTGAACATGTTTAGGGATAAAGTTGATACTTAAATGTTGATAGATTTTGGTCTCAGGTTTTATGCTGTACATCACAACTCACCTGGATGACCTTGAGGTCAGGGTCACGGACTTGGAAGTTTTGTGTTTAAGTTTTGGTTAATGTTTTTATAAGTCTATATCTCTTGAACTTGTAGATTGATCAAGTTGATACTTTGCATTGGTCTGAAGTTTTATGTTGTACCATCATGACCCACCTGAGTGACCTTGAGGTCAAGGTCATGGGTCATAGATTTTAACAGATGTAGTGGCAAAGCACAAGTCAGGCGAGCTACGCTGTCCTGCGACAGCTCTTATTCACTAGGGTGACTATTATGAAGGACAAAGAACTCAATATAACTCAGGTATTCTAAACCTATAAATTTGTTTTGTGATAAGGTTATTTGTCAGAAATGGCTTGTTGGGCGTCATTAATAGCACCATGATTTTATCGCCATTAGAGTCCATATTGTATTTTATTTTATGCTAACCAATCAATTTTTTTTTTTTTTTTTTTTGTTTTTGTTTTTGTTTTTTTTTTTTTAAAAGTACACAATATGAGGGTGTCTATTCAAAGTTGTTAAATAAACTTCCATGTAATCAGTTGATTTTAACACAACAAACAGTAAATTCTGTATGATGGATCTGTCTTGTACATGTCTATTTCATAATTGAGCCGCGTCATGAGAAAACCGGATTTTTGCCTAGGCGAAAACAAAGGCGCAGATCAGCTTCGCGGTAACCGCGAAGCTGATCAGCGCCTTTGTTTTCGCTACTCGGATAGTACAATTCCTCTTCTTTCTAAATCCAAAATTTCAAGCTTCTAGCTCGTTTCTGAGCCTGTACAGGCCGGTTTATGTCAGACCTGGTCGGAAACCCCGAAGACCGGTTTTCTTGCGTCGTGGCTCATTTCATAATTGCAACAGATTCTTTATTGAGCCACGAAACAAGAAAACCAGTCTTCTGGGTTTCCGAACAGACCCAACACAAACTGGCCTGTAGAGACACAGAAGAAGGCTAGAAGCTTGAAATTGCGGATTTAGGAAGAAGAGGAATTGTACTGTACATGTAGTCAAAACAAAGGTGCTGATCAGCTGTTCAGTTACTGCACAGCTGATCTG
Source organism: Rugalucina vietnamica (assembly GCA_964017185.1). Taxonomy (NCBI): domain Eukaryota; kingdom Metazoa; phylum Mollusca; class Bivalvia; order Lucinida; family Lucinidae; genus Rugalucina; species Rugalucina vietnamica. Next base: position 52,004,800 of record OZ024875.1, on the reverse strand, counting down.
TGCCTATGTTTTTGCATAGGCAAAAATCTGGTTTTCTCATGACACGGCTCATTTGTGGCGAATTTCTTAGCATTCCTTTTCCTTTCTCACTGGTTCAGCATCAAACTATCTTTTGAGCTGCATCATGAGAAAACCAGATTTTTGCATATGCAAAAACAAAGGTGCAGATCAGCTTCGCTTCGCCTTTGTTTTTGCTACACAGATAGTGCAATTTCTCCTCTATTTAAATCCAAAATTTCAAGATTCTAGTCCACTTCTGTAACTGTACAGACTGGTTTGTGTTAGACCTAGTTGGAAACCCCGAAGACATCACGGCTCTAAATCATGTGAAGCATGACACAAACAAATGAGCCTTCGCGTGAGAAAACCAACAGTTTAATTTCCGACCAGGTCCGACACAAACTGGCCTGTACAGTCACAGAAGCAGGCTAGAGGCTTGAAATTTAGGATTTAAAAAGAAGAGGAATTGTACTATCTGTGTAGCGAAAACAAAGGCGCTGATCAGCTTCGCGGTTACCGCGAAGCTGATCTGCGCCTTTGTTTTCGCATATGCAGATTGTTGGTTTTCTGATGCGGCGGCTCAAATTAAAACATCTTATGATATGAGCAGCATCATGGGAAAACCAACAATGTGGTTTCCAAACAGGTCCGACACAAATCGGGCTGTACAAGCATAGAAGCAGGCTAGAAGCTTGAAACTTCAGATTTAAGAAGAAGAGGGAGTGTACTATCCGTGTAGCGAAAAAAAGAGGCTGATCAGCTTCACGGTAATTGTGAAGCTGATCTGCGTCTTTGTTTTTGCATATGCAGATTGTTGGTTTTCTCATGAGGTGGCTCAAAGTATCTTTTAATGTTTAGGGAGTAATGAAAATTGAAGAATTTGCTCTAAAGTACTTTGTTTCAGTTGTTTGGTAGGACAGTGAAGTGTAACATAGCCAAGGACAATGGGCGAGCTAAGGACTACATCAGGAGGAAGGTCTACCCAGATAAAACGAGGTGTTATGAATGTGGGGTAAGTAATATTTGGAACAGTGTTCGAAATTTTGAAACAAAGTAGACTAGAGGGCTTGATACGTAATCAGGTTTTCGTCACGTAGAGTTAATATTGTTGAGCACTCAGTTTGTGAGTTTTCTAAGATTATCCCTTGATTTAGCCAGAAGCATCACGAGAAAACCGGATTTTTGCCTATGCGAAAACAAAGGCGCAGTTCAGCTTCGCGGTAACTGCAAAGCTGATCAGCGCATTTGTTTTCGCTACACGGATAGTACAATTCCTCTTCTTAAATCCGAAATTTTAAGCTTCTATCCATCTTCTGTAGCTGCGCAAGCCAGTTTGTGTTGGAGATGATCTGAAACCCCGAAGACCGGTTTTTTCGCGATGCAGCTCATGTTATACCCAGGCATAACCTGTCAAGCCATGACCAGATTTTAGAGATACCTTATTTTTATCAAACTATAATATGGTCTTATATTCAGGATGAAGGACACATGAGCTATGCATGTCCCAAGAATATTCTCGGTGATAGAGAACCACCTCCAAAGAAAGAGAAAAAGAAAAAGCAAGCTGGGGATGAATTTGTCGACCTGTAAGTCAGTCAATATGCAGACTTAATTTTGTTTTATATGCTTAGAATTCATTACTCTTTGCTATATTGTGTTCTATACAGTATACCGACAAAAAAGGAAACATTAATGAGATTTTCTTGTTAAGTTCTTCATAAATTGCTCAAATTCAAAATTAGAATCCCTATTTTGATCGAATCTTCCTAAAATTTATGTTGAGGATACATGTAGATGCGTTTTTAGCTCGCCTGTATGAAAGTACAGGAAGAGCTATTCAATATTGCAATCACCCCGGCGTCGGCGTCGGCGTTAGCGTTCACGTTGTTCAAATGTTAAAGTTTTTGGTTAAAGTTTTTATAAGTCTATATCTCTTGAACATGCTGATGGATAAAGTTGATATTTTGCATGTTAGTAGATATTGGTCTGAAGTTTTATGCAGTACCATCATGACCCACCCTGGGTGACCTTGAGGTCAAGGTCAAGGACTTAGAAATTTTGTGTTAAAGTTTTTGGTTAAAGTTTTTGTAAGTCTATATCTCTTGAACATGGCAATGGATCAAGTTGATACTTTGCATGTGAGTAGATAGTAGTCTCAAGTTTTATGCAGTACCATCATGACCCACCCTGGGTGACCTTGAGGTCAAGGTCATGGACTTAGAAATTTTGTGTTTAAGTTTTTGGTTAAAGTTTTTATAAGTCTATATCTCTTGAACATGGCAATGGATCAAGTTGATACTTTGCATGTGAGTAGATAGTGGTCTGAAGTTTTATGCAGTACCATCATGACCCACCCTGGGTGACCTTAAGGTCAAGGTCACGGACTTAGAAATTTTGTGTTAAAGTTTTTGGTTAAGGTTTTTATACGTATGTACGTCTTGAACATGTAAATGTATCAAGTTGATATTGGTCTGAAGTTTTATGCTATATCGCCAGGACTCACCTGAGTGACCTTGAGGTCAAAGGTCATTGGTCATAGACTTTGATAGATTTAGTGGCAAAGCACAAGTCAGGCGAGCTACGCTGTCCTGCGACAGCTCTTATTGTGTAATGCAATAAAACATTACTGCAACTGGAAAACATGTTTGGACATGATTATTCAAACGTTCCATAAACTCAAATTTCGCATTTTCGCAATTTTCATGTGCAATAACATTACCTTTTTGCGTTTATTTAGAAGCTTGTGAAGTTGAATAATGTTTTTTGTCTATTAAATTTGATTGGTCTTGACTGTTACGGTTAATAAAATTATGCCTTAAACTTTTCATGGTTTATAAGGTTTATCTCCAGTACGCAATTTTTGTTCAGAATGCTTTTAAACGACAAGAGCTTTCAAATCTTTTGAACCCATGTTTGAACAAACTGAGAATATAAGGTGAACAGAACATGGGTCTGTGTGCCTTGAGGTGTACCCAAAAGGTTCCAAACACCTAAAGTAATCTTTCTAGAGAAAATGAAAAATGGTGTAACTTTTATGTGGTGACTTTGACATTTAACCCCACCTGGTTTATGACTTATTTTGTCAAGCAGAGTTATTTTAACATATGTATTTATTTCAATAAATCACATACATATATAAATCATACATTTACATGCAATTCAAATTAGTATTAGAATGGAAGCTTAAAGCTTTTTATGCCCCCAACTTTGAAAAAGTTGGAAGGGCATATTGCTTTCGGCTTGTCTGTCTGTCTGTCTCTGTCTGTCTGTGTGTGTGTGTGTGTGCTGTCTGTCTGTGTGTGTGTGTGTGTGTGCGTGTGTGTGTTAACTTTTGAATGGTGAATGTTAGGGATTTGAAATTTCATGTGTGTATTCCTCATGAAAAAATAGTTGACCCGTATTTTTTTTCTTGTCTGAGTTATGCCCCTTTTCTGAGTTATTTCCCTTTGAAAACAAAATTTGAAAATCTTGTGTGCAAGATATCTCGAAATGTATTTAAGCTAGAGCCTTCATATTTGGTATACTGGTTGGGGCTGATGAGTAGATGACCTGATCAACTTTTGAGAACTTTCCGTCAAATTTTGACAAAAATACGGAATTTTGAAATTTTGATTGATTTTTCCACTTTTCGGTGAAATTTGAAACTTTTGAACGGTGAATGCTAGGGTTTTGAAATTTCATATACAGATTCCTCATGAAAAAATAGTTGACCCGTATTTTTTTTCTTGTCTGAGTTATGCCCCTTTTCTGAGTTATTTCCCTTTGAAAACAAAATTTGAAAATCTTGTGTGCACGATATCTCAAAAAGTATTTAAGCTAGAGCCTTCATATTTGGTATACTGGTTGGGGCTGATGAGTAGATGACCTGATCAACTTTTGAGAACTTTCCGTCAAATTTTGACAAAAATACGGAATTTTGAAATTTTGATTGAGTTTTCCACTTTTCGGTGAAATTTGAAACTTTTGAACGGTGAATGCTAGGGTTTTGAAATTTCATATACAGATTCCTCATGAAAAAATAGTTGAACCGTATTTTTTTTCTTGTCTGAGTTATGCCCCTTTTCTGAGTCATTTCCCTTTGAAAACAAAATTTGAAAATCTTGTGTGCAAGATATCTCGAAAAGTATTTAAGCTAGAGCCTTCATATTTGGTATACTGGTTGGGGCTGATGAGTAGATGACCTGATCAACTTTTGAGAACTTTCCGTCAAATTTTGACAAAAATACGGAATTTTGAAATTTTGATTGATTTTTCCACTTTTCGGTGAAATTTGAAACTTTTGAACAATGAATGCTAGGGTTTTGAAATTTCGTATACAGATTCCTCATAAAAAAATAGTTGACCCGTATTTTTTTCATGTCCAAGTTATGCCCCTTTTATGAGTTATGTCCCTTTGAAAACAAAATTTGAAAATATTGTGTTAAAGATATCTGAAAAAGTATTTAAGCTAGAGCCTTCATATTTGGTATACTGGTTGGGGCTGATGAGTAGATGACCTGATCAACTTTTGAGAACTTTCCGTCAAATTTTGACAAAAATACGGAATTTTGAAATTTTGATTGATTTTTCCACTTTTCGATGAAATTTGAAACTTTTGAACGGTGAATGTCAGGGTTTTGAAATTTCATATACAAATTCCTCATGAAAAAATAGTTGACCCGTACTTTTTTCATGTTCAAGTTATGCGCCTTTTTGGAGTTATGCCCCTTTTAAAACAAAATTTGAAAATCTTGTGTGCAAGATACCTGAAAAAGTATTTAAGCTAGAGCCTTCATATTTGGTATACTGGTTGGGGCTGAAAAGAAGATCACCTGATTAATTTTTTAGGACTTTCCGTCAAATTTTGACAAAATAACTCCATTTTGAAATTTTTACTCCATTTCTAACTTGTATGCAAAAAGCTTACATTCTGTTTCTGGATCGAGGTCAAAAACACAGGCAACCAGTAGCTTCTTTAGGAAATTAAATTTCACATCATTCAAATGAAATAAATGAATCATACAGGCTGCCAGTTTAGGGACAAGCATACAGTTGGGGGCATAGTGTTTTACAAACACGCATTTCTAGTTAACTCTTCTCCTGACAACAGAGTTTTGATTGAAAAGGTTATGCCGCATGAAGGAATAATATGTTTTTGAAATGGTATATTAACTGGAATTTTGTCATTTCTTATGATCCTTTTGACTTTGAAAACTTGGTGAATTGAACAGTTGCTTTTCTTATTTTGTCGGGTATATGTTAACAAATGCATGTATGCTGTATTTTCTTCATTCCTTCATGCAGCGGCCCCGTGGCTGAGCGGTTAAGAAGGCTGTTTCTTAATCACTCGATCATCTCACCGCTGTGTCTGGTGTGGGTTCGAGCCCCGCACTGCCCACATGTGAGACAAGCCAAGTTCTGCTTGCGGGTGTGCCAGGTGGTTTTTCTCGGGGTTCTCCCGTTTTTGCCCACCTACTGATTGGCCCATCTCATATGAGCTGAAATAATCTTGAAAGGGATGTAAAACTGCATCTGTGTCTGTTTTCTGTCTCTGTCATTTATGATGTGTATTGGAAAGCTGGCCCAGTAAATCGTGGACTGTGCTTGCTGTATAAAAACTACTCAATGCACAGGCTTCCAATTTACAAGTATATTACATACACATGTTCTGGGTATACATACAAAGTTTCAGAAAAATACACCAAAGAATAAAATCTCAGTACACAATACAAAACTGCAAGTCATGCAGACCCGGTGCACGCTGATGATGTCATCTACTGTTATGCATCCAATTCATGTACTACATGTACTTACCATTTACTCTTTATAGAGCTACGCTCCGTTGTGTGCGATACACAAGCTATGTTTGTACCAACTTTTGAAACATGTCACTGAACCATACACTATGTAACGACCTGTTGAATCGCTTACATTAATTTCTCTCTGCCCTGAAAACGTTTACACTGAAGATGCGATTTCATCTGCGGAAAGTATGTTATGGACATTCATGAATGGTTTCCGTCCATGCTGTGTACTGTCTGTCCACCCATCTCTAACTCGACGATAACATTTAAAACAAGGCTCCTCGAAATACCACCGTGTATATCTGTGCTTTTCAGATGCTTGAATGAATCATTTGAGGTCATTACGGTCTGCACACAGAACTTGATTGCCATTCGTCGCGAGTTCTCTACCTCTAACGTCGCCATTTTCATTAGGTTGTAGGTTAAACAGACAACATTTAAATGTGTGCCATTTTCAAACAGATGATACGTAACATTCAAAATTTTCTCTGGTGATGTTAAAAGAATGTTGCTATGGGTAGACAGCTCGTTTTGGTGCGAAATACTGAAATGGCTGAAAAATATTACTTTATTGAACACACAGAAGATTATTTCAATATGTTTGTTTGGGCTGTGCCCGGTACTCATACACTGACCTAATCAGTCGTGCACATTTTACAAGTTGTACATAAAATGATAACTTTTATGCACCTCTTTTACCGAATTTGAATGGCGGAATGTATTTGAAAAGTTTAATGCCAATAGGGCGTCAAATAATGAAAATATCAACAAAGTACACGATTTACCGGGCCACCCCTCGTATGTCTTTGTTTTTAAATTTTATTTGAATTAACTGTTTTGATTGTATAATACAATGTATACTATAATGGTTATAACCATGTTTTGAGGGCCCGAAGGAAGATTGGCTCAGCTAACTGGGCCACCTTCGTAAAATAGTATTTACATGTACATGTACTTACTTGGCACACAATAAACTGGAGGAACAAATACAGAAATTAATCAAAGATTGTGTTGTTGTGGCCTAGAGATGAGATGTATGACCCCAAATCCAGAGGCCCTGGATTTAAATCCTACCTGGGTTTTAAGCCTACCTCTTCTATGTCATGTTCTTAAGCTAGACACACTAATTCCTCCCTCCCAATTAAATTAGTAATGGTGCTACCTCTGTTGGCTCCATATTGACACAACTGTTGATAGGGATATGATAAGAATCAGATTAATCAAAGAAACATAGCAGTGAAAGCTACAGACGCCTGCTAGAGGCATAGAAACAAGAGACATTTTTTCTAAAATCTTGTTAATATAGGGATCAATCATGGTTTTCAGTGTTCAAACATTCGATGGATCATGAGGAAGATGTTTGAACACAAGGCCGCAGACCGCATGTTCAAACACCTTCCGAGTGGTCCAGCGAATGTTTGAACACTGAAACAAACCATGGTTGATTGCTATTCTTGCATTTTCACTATAATCCACATAAATTCTCTTGAAAGTAACATTAACGTCAAAACTCACCGAAAACCCCGGAACTTCTTCAAGGTTGGCCACTTTGTTTGTACAAATCACATTGACACATCACGTCGCATTGACTAATGACGTCGGCCAAAACCCATGTTCAAACAGCACATGAATTTCATGAATTGAACATGGGTTTTGCTGTTTGAACACAGCTGTCGACCAACTGAAAACGGCTTCAAACAGCAATGCGCATAGATATCTATGCAACAATATATCTTTTGATATTAAGGATTTATCAATATTGACATGAGTGGGTGGGGTATGTAAAACAGAAATCTAGTGTTTTCTTGAATCTGTCAATCAAATGATGATGTGTATTTATTGTTTATAGGCGTCACTGATTCTAGGAATGACTCAATATAGTTATTATTTTAAAATTTTAAATAGCTTGGTGTAAAATTGGAAATGTAACTGGTTTTCGTGGGACCCATTTCCTGGAAAATGGAATGCATTTGAATAAAAATTACGCAAAGCCTAAATGTCTAGGATACATAATCTGACAAATAAAGGGTTATTTTGGGGTCATGGAAATGTATTTCTCTCGGAAAAGTTAGTGTTAACATATTTTTCTGGAAAATTCTGAAAGTGGGTAACTTGGGGCGGCTCGTGTGCGCTTATTGCTTGCTGAAAGATGACATGCCTTTTGTTTCAGGTTCTTATATGATTGAAGTCAATGACTACATCGAAAAATCTGTCTTATTTTTTCAAAAAGCTAAGAAAAATGGGTCCGACGATTTCTACCCGGAAGTAACTGAAAAATGACTCACTTGCTCTGAGCTGAACACTCATTCCACAATCATGTATACACAAATCCATGTATTTGCAACATATTCAACAGTCCCATGATAAAGCATGCTAAAGAATGTAGCATTGTTGACAAAATAAACAATGCTTTTTTATACAGGTAAATCTTCAATTATGTATATACAGTGACCACCCATAAATCCTTAAACTTTTTTCTGTAAGGTCTGGTGAAGACAACAGTTCAGATGAAGAAGGTGGAGAAGATCCTAAACTGGACAGTTTGGCTGCTGCCATCAGCTACCAGGTAACTGTTAAATGTTGTTTTTTGTAATTGTTGTAACTTGATGGTACTATTTGACCTTTGTTTTCGCTATACAGAAAGTACAATTCCTCTTCTTCCTAAATCCGAAATTTCAAGCTTCTAGCCATTTCCTGTAGGTGCACTGGCTAGTTTGTGTCAGACCTGGTCGGAAACCCCGAAGACCGGTTTTCTCGCGCTGTGGCTCATTTTATTTGCTTGTTTGATTTAAATGCTTTACTTACATGGTCAACAGCTCAGATCATGTCAGAGAACATGGTGGCCTAATGATAGAGTACATGACTCAGTTCTGGGTTTGATGCGGACCTCCACCAAGTATTGTCCTTGAGCAAGACACTTTAAGCTACCCATAATAGTGCTTACTGAAAAAATTTTTGAATGGGATGTTAGGCCATTACCAAACAAAGCCAAGGTCACTAAGCTATCTAGGCCTCCTCATTTCTGGTCAACTCTCAGACGCAGATAACCAATACAAAGTGCACATTGCTTCCACTATCAACAGATAAATTATTTTTTTGTTATTTAACCAAGCTGCGGCATAAGAAAGTCAATCTTCAGGGTTTCCAACAGGGTTTGACATAGACCAGCCTATACATTCACAGAAGAAAGCTAGAGGCTTAAAATTTTGGAATTATGAAGAGGAAATGCACTAAATGTGAATCGAAAACAGATAGACTGCTGGCTGAAAAAGGTCCTGCTCCCCCCCTAGGGAATTTTGCAGACATAGTCTATCTTAAAGAGCAGTCTTTTCTGATTCAAATGAGAGATGTTTGCACTTTGTACGCCGGGGCGTAACGGTGTAACAGCTATTTAAAAATAACAACTGTTACCTGCTTATTATATTTGCAGTATTCTTTGATTGGGAATGAATAATAGGTTGTTTTACCATAATTCTACCATTTGTCTGCAAGATTCTTCGAGGAAAATATGTGGGATGCATAATTTTATCATGTTGACATATATGGGTCTCTATCTGTATAACGTATGTAACGTATGTAACAAAAATATGCGAATTTACATTTATAAACCAATAAGGTTTTCAGTAATAGTTTCTGTGGAGTACAAATCTGCAAACACCAATGTGCAAGGTAAGAATGTCATGTTTGTGTTATTTGCATTCAAATGAGAGATGTTTGCACTTTGTACGCCGGGGCGTAATGGTGTAACGGCCATTTAAAAATAACAACTGTTACCAGCTTATTATATTTGCAGTATTCTTTGATTGGGATTGAACAATAGGTTATTTTACCATAATTCTACTATTTGTCTACAAGATTCTTCAAGGGCAATATGTGATAGATAATTTTATCAGGTTGACATAGATGGTTCTCAATTTGTGTAACGTATGTAACAAAATATGTGAATTAACATTTATAAACAAATAAGGGTTTCTGTAATAGTTTCTGTGGATTTCAAAGCTGCAAACACCAATTTGCAAGGTAAGAATGACATGCTTGTGTTATTTTCATTTGCTAGATGTGCCTCAGTTGTAACGGTGTAACGCCAAGTTGTTTATATTTAGATTTCATGTAATGTTACAGTGCTACCAATACCGCATGGGGTTAATTTGGCCTACAAAACTGATCATATATACGTTATGATTTATCGTAGACCACTGAACTTGATTTCATTTTAAAGCTTCTTCACTATAGCCGTTTCATCTTAAGGTAAGTTATGCATATCATCTTATTTGCATATTTGTGAATTTTAATTTAAACATTAAAATGGCCAAAAAATCATTACAAATAGGGCTGCGTATTGCCACCTAGGAGGCGATACAATACAGTTCGCGATACAGGTACAGCAATACGCAATACGGTTTGCAATCAGTGAACTTTTGTAATTACCCGTAAATTAGCACTTACAAAAAATAATCCTTAAACGCATCAGTTCACATGATTTTCGCCAGCTGAAACGGCTGCATTATGCAGCTAAGTTTCACCTTTGACATTGTTTATTGAGGCGTGTAATATGTCAGTACACAAAATATGCACCCCAAATTTCCCGCACTTTTTGTCCAGTGCCTACTTATGAATATTAATGAGCTGTGCGCACACAATTGCGCATAAAAACAATTGGCGTCCAAGGTTTTCGGGACCGATTTGGTCGGATTTTCATTATTTTCGGTGTGTATTCCGTACAGTATAGCACTCGCTATATCGGAAAAAAAATAAATCAGCCAATAAAGCATGCTTCTTCGGCGTGTTAATCCCAAGGTCGCGTTAGCTTGTCTGGTTTCCAGCTCCTCGTGATTTTACAGTGCACCGTTCAGCTGAGTAGGAATGCATACAGTTGGATTTTCCGACATATATTTATTATTAGAATGGCTTCCTAGAAACATTGCGTAAATAATAGGACAATTATAGACGCAATTCTGCTCAAAACATGTCAGTTTTCTTAAAAAAAAGGAGAGTTTTCTTCATAAATCTTTTCTAAGGAGGTTCGCGAACCTTGTGTAAAAGCAGGTGGCGATACGATACGCTGGTTCGTCAGCCGTCGTACCGCAAATACTCGAGTGTTCGATATATCGCTGCAGCCCTAATTACAAACCCATAAAAAACGTCTTTCAGACCCAAGCTATCATCGTTGCACATAGTTTATACACCAGTGGTACCATTTGACAATTTTACAGATGTTTTGGGTCTATTTGAAAATTATATCATTTGCATATTTATCAATATTGATATAAAAAAAAAGTTTGGAAAATCATGGAAAAATAGCATTTATACTTACATATTACTAGTGTCTGGCATGTCAATAGGCCTAGAATGATAAAAGTGGTAGCAGCTTGATGCTTTGGGCTATGCAATTTGTCTTCTAGTCTGATAAATGAATAAACTTATTTTAAGTTTAATGAATACCTCGTATTAATGAATTTTTTTCAGACTGGAGAAGAATCACGGAAAATAAGAGGGTATACCTTACAAAATGGCTTGTGTCTAGGTTACTTATAGCACTACTGTGCTGAATCTGGTATCAAATGATTGCTATGACAATGAATTATAACACTGTAACCTGATATATAAACCTTCTTATCTGATAAAGGTCACTATATAATATTAGAATTAAATTCATAAATAAGAGAAAATAAGAGAAAAATGAAGAGATAAACCAACAAAATCACTTATATCCCGGCTGCTCATTGCCTTAGAGGGTTTAATTGGTATCAGATATTTGCTTGGACAATGCACCGTTTCCCAGAGCTCTTATATACAAATCATATCAGATTTACTTTCATGGGTATTCATAAAACGTTGATAAAAATGGTATATAGCAAACAATTAAGGGTGTCCAGCAACAGGGACGCGTGTATCTTTGCTTTAGCCTCATATATTTTGTGGTATGTATACATGACAACATGACGATTCATATATTTTGTGATAACATGACAACAATTCATTATTGAAGTGACCAAATAGTAATATTTGATGCCATTTTGACTACTCAACAGCTATTGATAGTGGAGATATAAGTGATTTTGTTGGTATACCCCTTCGCGTTTCTGCAAATTTTCTCTATTTCTGAAGTTCTTGTTGCAATTTATGAAACAAACATTCATATGATTTATTCATAACATCATATGGTTAAAGAACATTGTCTTAGCAACCGGTCGATACCAAGTTCAGCTGTCTAGGACTTCCAGTAGCCAAGATTCATCTGGTATAATAGGCACCCCGCCTCAATTCTTCGGCGGTTAATCGCCAACATCTAATTTATCCATTATATTTATTAATGCTCATCAAATGACATTTTATTATAGAAGGATGATAGAAAATTGCCCTTGCCATTTTCAGCACATTCAGACTTTAGCTTGCTGAAAAATCATAATCATTTTGTAGGTATACCTGCTTATTGTCCCCCGCCTTTTCGAAGAAAAGCGGAGGGACATAGTTTTTGGCTTTCCGTCCTTCCGTCTGTCCTTCCGTCCGTCCTTCCGTCCGTCCTTCCGTCCCCCTATAGGAGTATGTACCTTGTGTGCGCAACTCCTCCTACAGTTTTATTCCGATTCTTTTGAAACTTTACAGATGTCTTCATCATGCTTTGAAGATGTGCATGTGGTTTGGATATAATCCTCAGATTAATTTTTGACACTTTTTTCGCAATTTGAACTTAGTAATTTTTCGGGCATTTTGATAATGAATGTGAATAGACAGTGGGTACCTTGTGTGCGCAACTCCTCCTACAGTTTTATTCCAATTCTTTTGAAACTTTACAGATGTCTTCATCATGCTTTGAAGATGTGCATGTGGTTTGGATATAATCCTCAGATTAATTTTTGACACTTTTTTTGCAATTTGAACTTAGTCATTTTTCGGGCATTTTGATAATGAAAGTGAATAGACAAAGGGTACCTTGTGTGCGCAACTCCTCCTACAGTTTTATTCTGATTATTTTGAAACTTTACAGATGTCTTCATCATACTTTGAAGATGTGCATGATGTTTGGATATAATCCTCAGATTAATTTTTGACACTTTTTTTGCAAATTGAACTTAGTCGTTTTTCGGTATTTTGACAATGAAAGTGAATGGACAGTGGGTGCCTTGTGTGCGCAACTCCTCCTTCAGTTTTTAATTCAGATTCTTTTGAAACTTTACAGATGTCTTGATGATGCTTTGAAGATATGCATGTGCTTTGGATATAATCCTCAGGTTAATTTTTGACACTTTTTCGCAATTTGAACTTAGTCGTTTTTCAGGCATTTTTACAATGAAAGTGAATGGACATTGTGTACCTTGTGTGCAAACTCCTTCCTCAGTTTTATTCTGATTCTTTTCAAACTGTACATGACCATGACCATGATTTGAAGATTTGCATGTGGTTTGAATATAATCCTCAGATTAATGTTTGACACTGTGACATGAAGTAAATGCATGTGATTTGGATATACATTATTGTCGGATATATTTAAACTAAACAATTAAGGCGGGGGACATAAATTCTCTGAATTTGCTTGTTTGTTATGTATTTTCTCTAATTTCTAAAGTTTTCATTTTAAAATATTCATAAAACTGAAATTCAGATGATGTATTTAGAGGACTGAGGGCATAAGTCCATTGCCGTCCCATTTATTTGATACCACTTTCAGCATTCTAGGTCTATTAACAGTTCAAGTACAAACGATTTTGTAGTAATTCCCTAATTTTTCTGCATTTTTAAGAGATTTCTAAACGTTTAAAAATAGTATTTATGGGGTCCAAAGACATGATTATCAGAACTGAATTAGATTTCTAGTTTTGTTTTACACCAAAATTTAAATTATTCATAGGGAAACGTGAAGTGTTGACACTATTTTTGAAATAGCATCATATATATCTATTGTAGATCACGTCATTCTTTATTCATACATATATGTTACATACGTTGCATTCCCCATTAAGATGTCTGAGCCTAGATACTTGGTGACACCCACTCAGAACTATAGTTCTCCATAGGCATGAAATATAAGCAAATAATTATCAACATTAGATACAGCCATTAGAAAGGATTAATTAACATGGTTTACGTAATTAGCAATACAATTTGGCTTATGAAACTGCGTGTAGGGTTGCTAAATAACCCATTTAGTATAATATATACAGTATAGGATTTTTCCGTCTCCTCCATTGAACATGGTAATGTAAAAAATCACATATATTTGAAAAAAAAGCTGGAATGTGTAACTAAAAGAAAACAAACGATGTCACTCACAATGCTAACTTTGAAAGGGTTATTTTAATATATGTTACAGACATTACACTGTAGGTGTCATATTATTGCTCAAGCAACTTTAGTGTTGAGAATGGACATGTTTCTTGTAGACTATATGAATTGGGTGAATGGAATAATAAAAATCTTATTTTTCTGACGCTAAAATTGCCATATCATTATTTTCAAAACATATAATGGTAACATATGTAACATACTGTAACAGACACATGCTCCAATGTACATAAAGCAAACATCTCTTATTGGAGCAAACTTGAATTGTCATTTAAGATATATATTTGCAAAATATCTAATGGAATAGAGAATTAGACTGACCTGTACTGGCATTCCTGCTATATACAATGCCCTTCCTTATTCATTACATGTATGTTACATATATTACATTCTGGATCAAAATCTTTGATCAAAGATACTTGGTTACAGATCCCCAGAGCCATGGTCCATGGCAAAATAAGCAAGAAACTATGATATATATTCAACAGTTTTAAGTATTTTACATACTTCACATTCTTTGCAATAGAATAGTTCGCATTTGAAACTGGGGGTAGGGCTACTAAATACTTCATTAAAGGCAATATATACATGATAGGAAAACAAACCTTGGTTTTTCTATCTGCCAATTGAACATGCTGATGGAAATAATTCTCATATCTTTGGAAAAATGAATAGTGCAACAGTATAAGTAAATGATATCACTCAAAAGTGGTATTTTCAAAGGGTATCTTAAATTACGTTACGTATGTTACAGTAAGTGTGGGTCAAATTTTTGTCCAAACGATTTTAATATGTAGTATAGACATACAGCAAGCAGACAGTATGAAAAAGTCGAGTAAAATGATAAATTATTGTCATTTTTCTGTAGCTGAAATCACCATATCATAATTTCTTAATTTTGTTTAGGTAACTTATGTAACAGGCTGTTACAGGATAACTCCCCAACGCTCAGGGTGCAAACATCTCTTATTCTACTCAGCTTGAATTGTTCTTTAAGATAGGGTATGTCTGCAAAATTCCCTAGGGGGGGGGGGGGGGGAGCAATCGACCCTCTGGCTAGCAGCCGAAGAGGCGCATCTTTATTTTTTCATGCACACACAAAAAAACCTGTTTTTCTCAAGATGCCCCTTATCTGATGATAGATAATATGCTGAAACAAACAAAACTTTGCTTATTTTTCAGAATCAGAAGATAGAAGAAGAAGTGGCTGCTAGATATGGATCAACAAGTTTTGTCCCTCTGGAAGATTTCAGTGAACCTAAGAGGAAAAGATACAAGAAAGACGCTTACTTTAGTGACGAAGAGGAGTTAGATAATGGATGAAAGGAGACTTTTACACGTCAAAAATATGTATACAGTCTTCACAAAAAATGGCCATGTAGTTTCCCCCAGGCCTGTCACAAACCAATCTGTTCAGCCACAGAAGAAGGCCAGAAACTTTAGAAATTTTGGAGTCATGTAGAAGAGTGATAATGATTTCTGTGAGGCTGAAGGAAAGGTGCTGATCAGCTGCTCAGTGCCTTTGTTTCCATATATGTGAAAATCCTATTTTCTCATGACATGGCTGAAATGTCTGTAGTCTTCGTAAAGAAGGAACCAATTTAGTTCAAACTGTATTGCTTTGAAATGTCAAAGACAAAAAGGCATGACTGAAAACTTGTTGATTGGGATGTTAAACCTCATTACAAACAAATAAACAAAAGAACAAGTTTTGTCCCTCATGAAGATTTCAGTGAACCTAAGGGGAAAAGATACAAGAAAGACGCTTACTTTAGTGACGAAGAAGAGTTAGAATAATGGATGATAGGGAAAAGAATGTCAGTTTGATGTCGAATATGTCTGTCATTTAAAGACACCTAAAATACTGTAAATTAGGAAATTTTTGTGACTTTTACGTTGCTAATTTCCTTTGTCTGAAGTATTTGTGAGGTCTTGAATTCACAAATGAGTGTTCGTGCAGTCATTAAGGCTAAAAGAGATTCTTTATTAGCGAGAATCTTGAATTCGAGAGGGAACAAATTCGTGAATAGTCGCAAAAATATAGTTCTCGGGAATATTTCAGCCACCTCGTGGGAAAACCAACAATGTGGTTTCCGAACAGGTCCGACACAAACCTGGCTGTACAAGCACAGAAGCAGGCTAGAAGCTTGAAATTTTGGAGTTAAGTAGAGGAGGAATTGTACTATCCGAGTAGCGAAAACAAAGGCGCTGATCAGCTTCGCGGTTACCGCGAAGCTGATCTGCGTCTTTGTTTTCGCATATGCAGATTGTTGGTTTTCCCACGAGGCGGCTCATTTCACAACTTACAGTATATGAACTGGGAGCATGGTGGCCTAGTTGTATAGAGTGTAGGACTTTAAATCCAAAGTGATGGATTCAAACTAGGTTGTGCCCTTGAGCAAATCATATTTACTCTACATGGTACTGGTACTACCCAGGTACATGTATGTTTAGGATGTTAAAATCAAATGAGCCGCGACCAAGAATACTGGTCTTCAGGGTTTCTGACCAGGACTGATACAAACCAGCCTTTGCAGCTCCAGCAGATGGCTAGAAGCTTGAAATTTCTGATTTCAGTTACTGCACAGCTGATCTGCCCCTTTGTTTTCGCATATGCAAAAATTCGGTTTTCCCTTGACACGACTCAAATGAAACTGACTAATATGAATCTTCTGTGCTGACTTTGGTGAAAAACATTTTCTATAGATTGCACAGCAGTTCTGATATGCCAATTAAAGAAGCTGCATATCGTCGGTCGGGTACCAAAACCTCATAACTCAAAATGGCGTATCTCTGCGCCAATTGGTGGCCAAGTTATCAACATGTGCTGTAACCTTGTATTGCAAATTTTTGAAATCATATCTTTCATACCAAAAAGACGTATCACCGGACTTAATAATTTAAATGTAAGTTGAAAAAGACCAGGGATTGGACAAAATTGCAACCAAGCTTTGTAAAGGCAGAATTTTAAATCTACTATGTCCTGATGTTGGATAAAATAGCAGCAGTTTGACATAAATAATACAATTACAAACATGTGAAAAATGTATCAAAAAAGCATTATTAAATGAGCCGCCTCATGAGAAAACCAACAATCTGCATATGCGAAAACAAAGGCGCAGATCATGATCAGCGCCTTTGTTTTCGCTACTCGGATAGTACACTTCCTCTTCTTCCTTAATCTGAAATTTCAAGCTTCTAGCCTGCTTCTGTGCTTGTACAGCTCGGTTTGTGTTAGACCTGTTCAGAAACCACATTGTTGGTTTTCCCACGAGACGGCTCAAATACAGCAAACAACATTAGCAAATACAAATTATCACAAATTGTTCTGCAAAATAAACATGTGGCATGCATGTTCATAAAACTAAATGGCACAAAATGAAACAATGGGTTGCACACTATGGTGAAATATAAAGCAAAATAAGGTATGAGGCTTCTGCATTGCAGAGCCATGGTTGTCTATAAATATTTTAAAATGCATAGAAATTTTAATCTTCATAACAATATCGGTCAGACAGCTCCACATCAATAGGTACAACATGGGAAGGTTTTGAGATCATTTTTCTCATACTTTTGAACTTATTATGCTTTCTTGCTGCTATATTTGACCAAAATTCCATGTCCATATTCATCTCTTTTAACTGGAAACCTTTGCAATTTCTTATAATCTACAAATATTACAGAAAGGATCTCCATAAAATCTAAATGATTTATTCAAACTATACACCAAGTCACATATAGCAACAGTACATAGCGTACACATCTCTTAAAAAATTTCTGTGCATTTTTTCTTCCCTGAACCATGAAGTTGGCATATGGTTTCAGCTATAAAACTGGGCAATAAAGTGCTGCTCATGGCGCAGCTCACTGCAGGGGGCAGTGTAATATGCTGATCATGTCAGATAAAAATATTTTCATCAATGTGCAAAATCGTTAATATTTCATGTAGAAAACGGATTGAAAATGCAATTTTATTCAAAAGATTCTGATAATAATGAATGTTTACTTTGTTTTCGTCTAAAATGTAGAATTAAATATTCTGATTTTTATATATATATATCAATTATCAACAGATAATCAATCACAAGATAACCATAGCAAAATTTGCATAATGACGGCATTAGCACTGGGGGAGTTAATTATTTTATTACTTTGTAGTTTGCAACATCTGTACCCGAGATACCTTTCATCTCAGGCAGAGTGAAAGGTACCTCGGAGTCCAAAACAGTAAGACATGTGTACGCCATGAAAAAGCAAAATGAGTTTCTTCAAAAATAGCAAAGAAATGACTGATGAAATCAGCCTACATTGTACCCCTTTGAATATCTGTCAAAATGGCCGGAATAATTCCCCTCCTGAGGCATATCTGACTAGTCTCTCTAAATCAAGACACTCTCTATTTCAAACATTTAGGAAAGCTGGCTTTCTACACAAGCAAAAACAAAGACATAGATCAGCTGTGCAGCAACTGCACACATGATCAGCATCTTTGTTTTCACTTATGGATAGTACAATTCCTTTTCTTCAATTTAAGTTTCTATCGTAGAAATGTAGCCAAGTTTATGACGGAGCTGGTGGGAAACCTTGACCTGTTTTCTCGAGACATGGCCAAATTTTTGTCAGTCCTTCCTCTGTTTTTGTCAGGATGACTCCAACAAAGCCTCTTTTAAAGGAATTTCATTTGGCAAAGTGCGTACTTGTCTGGATTTGATTATAGCTGCCCTATATACTGCTACAGTGCCGACAAACGTCACTATTACCATGAAATAAAACATTCCTGACCAACCATAGGCTGTAGAGATTATGCCTATAACGGGTCCTTCTATAAATGTTCCTACACTTCCAAAACCTACAAAAGAAAATGAGTATTTTTTTTAATATATAGGCATGAGGACCTAGATAACACATTGAACAGTCACATTGTCCTTTCACGGCCCTCATGGACAAGCGGTTAAGAATGATGTTTCTTAATCACTCGATCATCTCACCGCTGTGTCTGGTGTAGGTTGAGCCCCGCATTGGCCATATGTGAGACAAGCCAAGTTCTGCTTGTGGTTGTGTCAGGTGATTTTTCTTGGGGGTCCTCCCATTATTGCCCCACCTACTGATTGGCCCGTCTCATATGAACTGAAATAATCTTGAAAGGGACGTAAAACTGAATTTAAAAAAAAAAAAAAAAAAGTCCTTCGCTTGAATGGACATTGATTTTCACAAATAATGGGCTATGGATTAACTTATCCTTCTTAGTCAAAGGGTATAGGAAAGGTATAACCGTTATGGCTTTGGCCACACCAATAAATTTGATCACTTGATTAAAAGTAAATGACGTGAAAGATTTATTTGATTTAAAGGTTTTCAAGAGTTTGGGCTGTACCAATGCGAACAACCTTGCCACGCCCCTGTAGTTTGGGGCTGCTCTTTTGAATTTCTCTTCAGAACAATGAACTTTGGAAACTTTGACTGTTAAGTATTAACCATGGCACTCATGATCATTTTGAGACCAGCTCGGTTCTGCTTACTACCAGCATAACGAAATTTAATTTGTACTAAAAGTTCATCCAAAATAATTTCTGTTGATGTGTTTTAGACAAAAAATTAAACAAAATTTCTCACCATTGACTAGACCTACAGTAGCGGCGGCAGCATTTCTACCGTCCATCTCACCTAACTCTGCTGGTACTGAACCACCTAGACATAGAAAGTACAAACTATATATTAGAACAAACAGCAGCATAGCTGAATGAGTTTTACATTTTATGAGAAATGAGTATACAATATAATACCTCAAAATAACAAAGATGAAGACAAATTAACCACCTGCCCTTATCTCTTCTTGGAGCAGTCACCTCAGCCAAACTACTGAACAGTTTATTTGATCATATACAAATGAAGGTCTTTGAATATTTTCTAATCTTTTTACGGCAAACAGTGTAAATCAGAATGAGACAGGTACTCTTAAAGAACATTCAATTCAGTAACAACATTTGGCCATCCTAGTCATATCACCAAAAGAAATCTTTACTGTAGGTTCAGCTGTAATTTGACTTTTGCACATCTTGAAATTTATAATCGTAACATTACCGTATTCATTCTAACTAGCACACATGCTCCAATAAGCGCACATCCAGGTCAATTCCAAAGACATGTGCATAAGCGCACACAGCTCGACTAACATACTGGTATTTTATACCAATTTTGCAAATAAATTCCATATTAACGCAATAAAACTTAACCATAGAGGATCAAACACTATTTTGCAACGATTGGAACACTTAAATGACATCATCATCAGTATTTCTGACATGGAAATTTCAGCAGTCTATGTGTTGATTTCATTCCTAGTGTGCGCTTATTAGAACATTATTTTGTTACCTTTGAGTTATTTTGAGAAGTTAAGCGCACTGTACGCTTATTAGAACAAATACGGTAGTTTAATTTCGGAAACAACTAAACTTACCTAATATTGTGTCAGGACCACAGTTAAATGCCCCTGCCAGTGCTAAAAATAGCACATTGAAGAAAAGCCCCCATGATCCAGTCATCATGAACAGTAACAGGGAAATCCCCGATAATAGTAATGATAATGCTGTTCCTATTAATGGACGACCTTGAAATAACCTGAAACAGATCAGTCCATCTTTACAATAAAATTTCAACTTTTAGTGCGTAAAAGGAATTGATCATCTTTTATTTTCTATAAAAACAATGGATAGAAAAAAAGAACATGAAAACATGATATAAGACTTAAAGTTATTTCTCAAAAAATGTTATGTCATTAAAGGTATTTTAAAACCATGTTTTTTGGCTCTTCAACCAATTCTGGTCATTTCAAGCACAATCAAAAGTAACAGTGCCGTTTACCCATATTTCGTTTGTCACTACCGGTAAATAAACCTGTTCACATGGACAGATTTGCATATATACCAAATTTGCCAATATGCAATATTCGCAAATTGAGATTTGCACTTGGTCTAGACCAAGTGCAAATTTTGCGAATATGCAAATTTTGCGTATATGCAGAAGTGGAAAACTTGCATTCACATGGGTAGATTTGTGTACGCGAGTAAAATTTGCATATATACAAAATTTGCATGCATGAGTAAATCTGGTCATGTGAACGAGATTTTAGTGACAAGAGCTCTTCTTGAACCTGTGCTGGAATAACATCCAATATGTATTTTCATGATAAAACCTTTTAGATAATGAACATGACAATGATACCTATCTAATACTATTCCTATCACAGCACTTCCTACCACCCCTCCAATCTCAAACGTTGTGGAAAACATCCCCGCTTGAGCTTTACCATAGTGTAACTGTAATGGGAAATAATGGGATTAAACCATGCTCCAAATTAAAAAAGATTACAAATTATTCATATTGTATTACTACAAAAAAAAAAAAAATAGCCTTTGCACCCTTAACTCATATAAGCCTGGCATCCCTTTTGTGGGACATAGGCAAACAGTATAGCCCCAGATGTGACGCCGCAGAACTCGGCGTCCCATCCGGGGCTATTCTGTTTGCAGAGAGAAATTTCATCAAAAAATGAGATAAAAAATAAAAATAACTCCTAACACCCCTAAAAATGACTGTGGACTCAACAAATGATAACGATGGGAGAATCCATTCGTCAAATATGGGTTAAATTAAAATTAACTATACACCTTTCACTGATTACTTTCCCTTTCTTGGATAAGAATAATTATTTAGATTTGTTAAAAATTTTGTTAAAAAAAAAAAAAATTCATATCATTTTCGACCATAAAACCATTTTTTTTTATATATATATCAGCTGTCAGGGCTAAACATACATTGCATACACTCTACAGTTGATCCACATTATAAAGAGTAGTTTAATAAACTAAAGCAGACTTGTACTTACATAGTTTAATAAATACATAGGCAGCCACATGTACATACAGTATCTGACAGCTTTTAAACAAAACACAGCCACTGCAATCTCTCCCAACATCCTGGGGAAAAGAGCCGTGGCATGAGAAAACCGAATTTTTGCCAATGCATTTTTGCCAATGCAAAAACAAAGACGCAGATCAGCTGTGCAGTAACTGCACAGCTGATCAGCGCCTTTGTTTTTGCTTCATGGATAGTACAATTCCTCTTCTTCCAAAGTCCGAAATTTCAAGCTTCTAGCCATCTTCTGTAGCTGCACAGGCCAGTTTGTCATACCTGGTCAGAAACCCTGAAGAGCAGTTTTTTCTCGTGATATGGCTCAAATGGATTATGTGTGTGAGGTAAGGATCTCTGTTTTTCATATTAAGACTTTTTCTAGAGTGAGGCACGGCAGCGCAATTAAGGATTTTCAAACAACTGAACAATAATGGTCAATAGTTTTTTTTTTCTTTTCAATTTTGGATTCAGTTTCAAATCCTTTCCAAGATTATTTTACTCATACAGTTCAACCTCATTATAACACCCCTCGATATAGTTTGGTTTTCAATATAACATGGCCATGTCATGGCTCCAAAAATGATTATTTCGCTAAATGTCTATTGTAAATAACCTCATTACAAACTGGTTTCACTTAAAATATGGCCTGATTCCATGGACCCAAAACATAGCGTTGAGGTTGACCTGTATTTAAACTGGGCATAAGAGCTCAATTTGGTAGCTAACTTGACTTAAAATGACAGACCTGTAACCGCTCTTCACATATGGAACATTTCTTCCATGAAGATCCAGTCATGAAAATATTTCTATGACCATTTTCCTTCCACTTATGCAACAAGTAATGCGTAATGTCAGTTAGTGGTGAAAGAAATACAGTAACATGCCTCTTGTTTTCTTAGTTAAAAGTCTGAAAACTTACGGAATCTTCCAAAGCTGCAGCCATGTTAGCTCTGTCTTGCTACTGTTAATCCCTGATGTTTGCTCTGAAAAATTTATATAACAGATTACTCATACTACCCCCATCAACCTGGAGTTAGTAACTTACGACATACAAGGTCTTAAGATGACCACCTTAAATTTTACACCCTTGCTATTCCAGTTACTCTAAGCTATAATAGTTACTTTTTGAAATGAAAAGTGCCGCTTCATAAGATAAGACTACGCTAAGGTGGGCTTGAGTTGACCATAAAGTTACAATGCTGTTAAGTCAATGTGACCTAAGGTCCTTTTCAGTTATTCCCCATAATCCCTAAGAGATACATAAGTTAATCGTAAACTGATCTTCAGCTGAAGATGGCTTTGAGTTACCAACCCCTTATATATGTAACCCCAGTGCACACCCATATCTTGATAAACAGTCTGATCAGTTTCTTCCAACAACTTTCTGTGGCTTTACAGTCCAGTTAATGAAGCTGTCACACCACATATTGCCAAAATTAGCCGAGTCTTCGTATGAAAGAACCAACAATCTGGGTTTCCAACCAGGTCAATGCAAACCGCCCTGTACAGTAACAAAAGCAAGTTACAAGCTTGAAATTTTGGATTTACAGAGAAGAGGGACTGTATTGTCTATGTAGCGAAAACAAAGGCACTGATCAGCTTCGCTGTTACTGCTACATAGACAGTACAATCCCTTTTCTCCTTAAATTGTCGGTTTTCTGATGTGGCGGCTTAGTTATTTTCCAAGAAAAGTCTACCAACCTTTACCGGGTACCTCTATATTGAGCTCATCTGGCTGTTGGAAAAATAACAACACCAATATACCCATTGAGGACTGAAATTAAAAATTCTCGTTTTAAAAATTTTAGAGGGACTGCAGTTTTCTGATAAAACTAGAAAAAGTGCCTTGAGAGGCACGTATACCCCCGGCTGGTGGTCACCCAGTCCTCCTTCTCCCTCCCACAACCACCCAGCACATGTACACCCCTGACATTGAATCACAAATCCCGAACAAAAGACAGTACCCTTATCAAATACTTTATAGAAGTGTGCATTCTAAAGCACTTTGACCACAGACATGAGGGAGTGTAGTTTTTAGAGTGACATATCTTCTTTAGAGCAGTACACAGAGCTGACTTGTGTACTCCATCTAGAACTTAATCACTGACATTGAGGGTCAGGTCCTCAGTCCTAGATGGAAAATGAAAATAGAATGTCAGTCTAAATTAAAAAAAAAATAATAGTAATAATAAAAGTATTGATGTCCTAGATCTTGAACTCAAGCCCCCCCCCCCCACCCCGCGACATGGACCCAACCCTATAGGGTACCTATAGTCCAAATATGAATGGCTTCTGATGATTGGCTCATGAGATATACCCCACTAGAGAAACTTTAACCAAAACTTTGACGCAAATTAAAGGTGACCTAGATTTTGAACTCTAGCCCCACCCCCGGGCATGGACCCTGGGGTCCAAAATCATAGAAACAAAGCTTACCCTATAGGGTACCTATAGTCCAAACATGAATGGTTTCTGATGTATAGTGCATGAGATATACACCAATAGAGAAACTTTAACCAAAACTTTGACGTATATTAAAGGTGACCTAGATTTTGAACTCTAGCCCCACCCCCGGGCAAGAACCCTGGGGTCCAAACTCATAGAAACAAAGCCAACCCTATAGGGTACCTATAGTCCAAATATGAATGGTTTCTGATATTTAGTTCATGAGATATACACCAATAGAGAAACTTTAACCAAAACTTTGACGCAAATTAAAGGTGACCTAGATTTTGAACTCTACCCCCACCCCCGGGCAAGAACCCTGGGGTCCAAACTCATAGAAACAAAGCCAACCCTATAGGGTACCTATAGTCCAAATATGAATGGTTTCTGATATTTAGTTCATGAGATATACACCAATAGAGAAACTTTAACCAAAACTTTGACGCAAATTAAAGGTGACCTAGATTTTGAACTCTAGCCCCCCCCCCCCCCCCCCCCCCGGGCATGGACCCTGGGGTCCAAACTCAAGAAACAAAGCCAACCCTATAGGTCCAAATATGAATGGTTTCTGATATATAGTTCATGAGATATACACCAATAGAGAAACTTTAACCAAAACTTTGACGCAAATTAAAGGTGACCTAGATTTTGAACTCTAGCCCCACCCCCGGGCATGGACCCTGGGGTCCAAACTCATAGAAACAAAGCCAACCCTATAGGGTACCTATAGTCCAAATATGAATGGTTTCTGATATTTAGTTCATGAGATATACACCAGCAGAGAAACTTTAACCAAAACTTTGACATTTTAACTGAACTAACGAACCAACGAACTAACGAACATACGAACGGAAAAGCGAAAACTATATACCCGTCGGCATAAATGCCGGGGGTATAAAAAATAAAATAATGGAAAGCCATAATTCTTAGTTTCTAATAAGAAAATCTGGCCAGTAGGATTCAAGATTACTTTTTATACTGAGTAGTAATATAAAATTTAAATTTTTCAAACATATAATGGGTCTCAATGCAAAACAATGAGAGAAATGTTTCAAAACATGGAGGGGTGGGGTGGTGGGGGTTGAAAACCATGATTTTAATTGTTAACCTTGACCTATCTGTAAAAGGACATTGGAAAATTATGATTCAGCATTTGGAACCATCACACTTTACTTCAAAGTGATAAATAAAAAATGTTTTGTTTGGGGATGGCTTAGCATCCAAGACGACAATTTTATTCATGTTGGAATGGAGCCATCGCTGCTAACCAGGGCCAAGTTGTTCAAAAATTAACAGCTGTTCAAAAATTAACAATTTCCCTAGTTAACGATTTGTTAAAATTTCAAATGGCTATATTACAAATACACTGTTATTTTTTGTTGAAAAAACGTGAGAATCAGAATCCTTTGCATTGCAAATGATTCTCACCTTTTCTGATTCTCACATTTTTTCAACAAAAAGCAACAGTGTATATTTGCTTATGTAGTCAGCATGTACTTATCAAGTCGAGGTCTTAACAATGACGTCTAGCTGACGAAGTTTAGAACAACTGGGCCGTGTACTCTGGGTAGCTTAAATTGTCTTGCTCAAGAACAATACACGGCCAAGGTAGGTATCAAACCCATGACTACCCGCTTAGGAGTCCTGTACTCAACCAATAGTTCATTGTGCTCCCCTCAATAATTTTGTCATGATCTTTGCCATGATCTTTGTCATGATCTTTGCCATAATCTTTGCCAAGTTCTTACCACTATGATACATGGTGTCAGAAAAGCACTTCTCCAACCATAAGATGTCTGAAGCCATACCTGAAAATGACATAGGGACAAAAATTGAGTTTTTGGAAACAGAATTTGATGAAAGATACAGTTAGACGTAATATCACTTGTTTAAAATCATAGGTATCACACATGGAGAATCTCTTGACCCTCAATAGGCAGAGTTTTCAATCTCTAGCAAGAATAAAAAAAATGTATAGTGCCAAAAAAATAAAAAAAATAAAAAATAATTTAATGACGAATAGAATCCACAGAAATAAACAATTATTCTTATAAAGTTGACATTTTGGCATGGTTGTCATAGGACTCATCTGTCTAAATCTGAAATTTCAAGCTTCTAACTATATTGTGTGGCTGCAGAGTCTGGTTTGTGTCGAACATGGTCGGAAATCCAGATTGTTGGTTTTCTCATACGAAGGCTCATTTTTTGGAAACATGTAAGCCTTGGATTTATTTCAATTTTAACTCGGCGACCCCCATGGCCGAGTGGTTAAGAGCGCTGATATTTCACTACCGCATTTAATCATTCGATCATCTCACCGCTGAGTCTGGTGTGGGTTCCAGCCCCACACAGGGCACATGTGTGACAAGCCAAGTTCTGCTTGCGGGTGTGCCAGGTGTTTTTTTTTCGGGGTTCTCCCATTTTTGCCCCACCTACTCATTTGCCCATCTCATATAAGCTGAAATAATCTTGAAAGGGACTTAAAACTGAATAAAAAAATTAACTCATATAATGACAGCCTGGCATCCTTTTTACGGGACATAGGCAAACAGCATAGCCCGCAGAACGCGGCATCCCATCTGGGGACATTCTATTTGCTAAAATCAATTTCACTGAAAAAATGAGATAAAAATTGAAAAAAAAAAAAAAAAAAATACACCTGATATCCCTAAAAATGAAAATGGACTCATCCAAATGATAATGATGGATGATTCCATTCGTCATTAATGGGTTAATCACTTACAGCCAAAGCAGTCCCTCCAATCCCACCAGCAAAGGCACATGTCCCAAAGATCCCAAATACAGAGTTGCGTACTTTATCAGGGTACCAAGATCCCAGGGCCTTCATACAGTTGGGCCAACATTGTGCCTATTATAACATAAATTTTAGGAGAATATGCTTAAAGGTCAAATGTATGGGTGCTTTTTACTGTAAATGCTTCAACAGAAGCACACCAAGGTCTTTTCTAAACAATATGACTGCATGTATAAGCGCATGTTGTGCGACTGACATTCATCAGGATAACATTTCTGTGTAATATATACCCCCTTAAACCCCACTTATATACAGCAAAACTTGGGTATGCAGCAGTATACATGTACCTATTTTCTTATTTTGATCCAAAACATAGATTGTGGGTACTCATTAGAACCACCTCAGCAAGGCGGTTCTAACATGTACTTACAATCTATGTTTTGAGCAAAAATAAGAAAAATATAAAAAAAATTCCACAGAAAATTTTCAATTTTTATAACGTTAAGAAAACTTTGTATGGGCATGTTTTTGTAAAGTTCGAGTCTTATCCATTTGTTCTCATCACCAGAATCTCTTGGATGGTGTAATGATACTTATACATGTTAAAAATATGAGCCGCCTCGTGGGAAAACCAACAATGTGGTTTCCGAACAGGTCCGACACAAACCGGCCTGTACAGTCAGAGAAGCAGGCTAGAAGCTTGAAATTTCGGATTCAAGTAGAAGAGGAATTGTACTGTCCGAGTAGCGAAAACAAAGGCGCTGATCAGCTTCGCGGTTACCGCGAAGCTGATCTGCGTCTTTGTTTTCGCCTATGCAGATTGTTGGTTTTCCCATGAAGTGGCTCATATCTTTTGGGCCATTTCTTAGCATATATTGCATAAAAAGTTGTGCATTAATTAAATTTGTGTATGCCAGCTGTTTATACATGTACCTGGCTAATATTTATGCATAGTACATGTACTAATTGCCACACAGAGCTGCTTATTAATGACTAAATGAACTCGATCAAATATAATTTGGCATTGTCATCACTTCCCTTGGGAACTGGCATATGTATTATGTATGGAATGGATATAGAGGATCTTACGAGTGGTCATTTTATATGAAATTTATTAAACAAGCTTCTGTGAGTTTAATAAATTTTATATGAAATGACCACTCATGTAAGATTCATTTTATCATTTTTTTTTTTTAATTTTATAGCCTTCAAAGTGGACATATTTTCAATGAAAATTTATATTGTTGTTACGAACATCATTAATGACATTACTTATTCCCGTAAAAGTGTTAATAAACGTGTGGTCATAATGCTTTTTATTATATGACGTTATCCACTGGAAAACAGCGACGTCATATGATTAAATCGTGTTTCACCTTTCTATTCTTCAAAAACTAATTTCAGAATTCTTTACAAAAATATTACTTTTACATGTTACGAACACATATTCACAACTTTTTTAAACAGCCATTTTGCTATATCTGACTGTCAACGATTTTCAACCACTAAGCAAGCCTTCTGAGCCCGAGGTTATAAAACTTTTTTCATGCTCAGCTCAGCTGTGACTAAAATTTATCCTGCTCATAAATCTTAAAATGCCAACAATTGTTGGATAAATGTTAAAATGCCAACAATTGTTGGCATTTTTACATTCATGTGCAGAATAAATTACTGGCTTTGGAGTTCTAAACCTTTAATTTAAATATAATTGTGCTATTTTGGTATTCATTAGCAGTTAAAATTTTATGCTCATCTGAGCTGAGCACCAAAAAAAGTTTTATAACCTGAGGGCGTGGAGGCAGATCACCAGTACTTAGTGCATACTCTTTCTCCATCAATCGACAACTACTGTTCTGGAGTCAGCAAAAGAGTAACAATGAAAAATGAAATCACATCTTACCTGAGCAGTACCATTCAAGAAGAGAAACAGGAAAAAGAACATAAAGCTGTTATCAAGTCGAATAAAACCAAACAAAACCTGAAAAATAAAATAAGCCGCAACATGAGGAAACTGGATTTTTACCTATGCGAAAACAAAGGCGCAGATCAGCTGTGCTGTGCCATGAGTCATACATGGTCAGAAACCCTGAAGACTGGTCTTCTTGTATCACAACTCAAATGAGGTAAATGTTTAAGAAATTATGAAATTGTAAAAGTTAATATTCTTCAACATGTACTCTGTAATAATCCTAAAGCACTTGGGAAAGATTGGCTGCTTTAGTAGATACATAGTTACATACATGTAACACAAAAGTTTGCTAATTGCAATGAGATCTACATCTTGAAAATAAGCCATCTAATTACATGTTAAAGTTTAAAATACAGAATCTCTTTGGTGCCCCAATACATATATAACACAGAAGATAGTAAAAAGTCAAAAGATTTGTAATTTCAGGTTAAGAAAGAAGAGAGATTGTATGCAACTTTAATACTGATTATGGATGCCGTGACATGGTAAGGATCTGTTAGAAAACTTCATCAAAGTTTTAATAAAAAATAATGATGCACTTCAATACTACTTGTATAATATGGCACCACTAACTTTCATGAGACACATGCACTTACCATGGACAGTCCTGAGAGTACTAAACAAACCCCAAATGTCCTCCTGGCTCCAAACTTATCTCCAACAGGGCCCAACAGCATCTGAAATTGACAAAAAGTTCATAGCAACATCTGAAATTGACAAAGTTCATAGCAACATCTGAAATTGACATAAAGTTCATAGAAAGGCTGTTCAAACCAAACATGTGGTAAAGACTTAGGTGTCAAATCATTTGACAGCAACACACAAAAACAAACTAAACAAAAAATACAACTAGAAATTGGCTGCAAGCAAGGCTTTCAGTATACCCCCCCGCAAAATTATCTGAAGCTGGCCAATAACTTCTTAAGTCAAACATGCAGAAAATTTGTCAAAGATATCTTTTCAGCATTATAATCCTTCATGTACATCCTGAGTATGCCAATCACATCTATAAGATATTAAAAGAATATATTGAAAGCTTGAGGTTGATTTCACTGTATGCACTATGATCTTTGTTTATCATGAGAAATGGTAAAAAAATGGCTAAGTGAAATAAAAGCAGTAAATTTGTCAAAAATTAAATTTTCAGCATGAAATTATTCATGTACATCTAAAATATATCTGGAACAAATCTACAAAGAATTTAAAAGAAACACTGAAAGCCCTACGAGGAGTTGATTTCACAAAAGTATGCACTACCAACAATTATTGTTTATAAGCAATGGTCAAAAAATGGCTATGTTAAAAATTGCTGTAAATTTGTCAAAAATTATTTTTTCAGCATTATAATTCTTCATGCACATCTTAATTCTGTGTGGAACATGTCTGCGAAGTATTGAAAAGAAATACTGAAAACTCTAGGAGGAGTTGATTTCACAAACTATGCACTACCAACCATTATTGTATATAGGCAATGGTCAAAAATGACTATGTTGAAAATATGTTGTAAATTTGTCGAAAATTATTTTTTCATCATTATAATTCTTCATGCACATCTTCAATATACGTGGAACATGTCTGCAAAGTATTGAAAAGAAATACTGAAAGCCCTAGGAGGAGTTGATTTCACAAAATATGCACTACCAACCATTATTGTATATAAGCAATGGTCAAAAAATGGCTATGTTAAAAATTGCTGTAAATTTGTCAAAAATTATTTTTTCAGCATTATAATTCTTCATGCACATCTTCAATATATGTGGAACATGTCTGCAAAGTATTGAAAAGAAATACTGAAAGCCCTAGGAGGAGTTGATTTCACAAAATATGAACTACCAACCATTATTATATATAAGCAATGGTCAAAAAATGGCTATGTTGAAAAATGCTGTAAATTTGTCAAAAATTATTTTTTCAGCATTATAATTCTTCATTCACATCTTCAATATGTGTGGAACATGTCTGCAAAGTATTGAAAAGAAATACTGAAAGCCCTAGGAGGAGTTGATTTCACAAACTATGCACTACCAACCATTGTTGAATATGGCAAATATCGAAAATTGGCTAAGTTCAAAATGCTGTAAATTTGTCAAAATTCATTTTTTGAGCATAATACTTCTTCATGCATATCTTCAATATCTCTGGCACATATCTGCAAAGTATCAAAAGAACATATTGAAAACTGTAGGAGAAGTTGATTTCACAAACTATGCACTATTAGCACTATGGCAAACATTCTATTTATAGGTTTAAAAAGTCCCATAACTCTTGCAAAACTGACCCTTTGGCCCCTAAATTCATACCACACATGTGCTGTCTAATGGTGCAGGTGTATTGAAAATTTGCAGAACATTGGGCAACAACTACTAAAGTTATTCAGCAAAGATGTCAAAATGTTGACGGAATGACGGAATCACGGAGTCACGGAATCACGGAATTACGGACAGACTGAAAACAGTATACCCCCCTAAAACTTTGTTTTGCGGGGGGTATAATGATAGTATAAACCCTTCAGTTTCATGACATATGAGCTGTGTAATGTGATTTTTAGTTGTAACTGATCAGCAGTTTTGATTTGTTTTTGCTGTATTGATAGTAGTCCCTAACTAACTAAATTCAAATTTTCTATTTTTCACATTACATTTTTAGCTGCATAGCACATAAATTCCAGATGGCATGTCTCCGCACAATACAATTCTTTTGTAAAGCAATAAGTAATCACCTGCATTACAGCATAAGGTAAGAGGAATGCTGTATCTAGCCATCCTAGCTGGATCTTTGTGATTGACAGCTCCATTTCTAAATCTGTTTTTACCTAAATAAACATACAATCATTAAGTTAATATGTCATATGACCGGACTTTTATGAATCTAGAAAATAATGTAGAAAATGTTTGAATTGAAGATGGAATACTGTACAACAGGTATTTTAATCCAAAATACATTTTTTTTTAAGTTTTGCTTTTAAAAATGGTGTGAATCATGTATCACAGAAGTGCAGTCCTATATTCTATTATCAGCATTGTCACCCTTTACTTGCAATGTCTGCCCTTTGTCCAGAAAGTAACATGGACTTAATTCAATTACCATATTTATTAACAAAAGCACATGTGATGTGATCTTATTTTCTCATTTTTTCTCTTACCTAGAGCATTGCAATTCTTAAAAAGAAGTCATTCTGTAAGAAAAATAGTCAAATTGTGACGGTTCATCACAGATGTACTGTAGATGTCCTTTTGAGAAAATATAATAATAATTGTGTGCCCTTGAAAAGTGGTTCGTCGATCTATCCATACTTATAAGCCTTATTGTTTTAGTTGTGTTGTTTATATACTTGAAGCACTTTTTTTGGACGTCATGATACCCTAATTTTGGGTAAAAGACTAAAAGTCCCACAAAATGGAGGCAACGTCCCGACATGACCATAGCTGTTGACTGGGTCGTTACGCATCAATTCAAACAAACAAACAAACAATAATAATTATTATCATAATTACCACTCCAAGTGGTTTCCTGAGGAAGTATGAAGAGGCGTAGGCAAGCCATCCAACAGTAAATACCAGGACCTGCCTCCTCTGTAGTGGAGTAAAATTCCAGTTCATTTCATCAGTTCTGAAACAAAAAATCATGATCTAACATTTCAACATGTCATCATCATCATATTATTATTATTTTGTATGTATTATCCTCCAACCACTGGAAGCACCTCAGTTATCAAACAGTGACGTAATGACAACACCACAGTGATAGAACTACACTGTCTGACACCAACCATCATGCACCTTAACTTAACATATAAATTTTACTGCTTTTCCCATCATTATTGTTATCCTTTTATATTTTTTGGAGAAGAGAAGCCAGTGCTTGCCTAATGAATGCTGAGCACCAAGCAAGGTAACCACTGGCACCATCTTTAATGTGTTTGGTATGACACGGCCCGGGATCGAACCCGCTACCTCCAGTTCCCGAAGCGGACACTCGATCTCTAACCATTAAGCTATTGAGACCGGTATTCATTAATGAATACTTTAAAAGCTCACTACAAACTGAATAAAGCCAAAAAAAGTGTGAGTGATTAGCCTGGGGCTTCAATATATTGCACCATTCTATATAGACAGGTACAATATTATTGTTTACATTATTTGACCTTGACCTCGATGACGTAGTGCGCGTTGCATTGTGGTTAAAACTTTCACTTCCGGGTGGCAAAAACATTTCGGGTTCCATGTTGTTTACATACATTACTGAGTTTAAATTAAAGTAAAATGTGTGCCGCCATCCCAATCAGGGAACAACGATGACATTTAAATACAAAATTACAAATAATTTTTTGCCTTTGGCTCTTTTATAAAGAATTTAATTTCTCACACCTTGGGCAAACGATGTTGGATCCGCGCGCGAACGAAAATATGTATTACTTAGATATGACTTATAATTAAATAACAATTTGCGTCATTATGCGGCCACGTCTGCAATCAGACTAAAAATTCATTCATAATGGAAAAATAAATAAATGAAAAAATAAATAAATAAATGAAAATAGGTAATTAATAAACAATTAAATAATTAGTTCTTGTTCCTTTTTCCGACCTTGTTTGTACCGAGCCTTACATCAATAAAAGTGCGTTTATCTTAGCGCTTTTTATGAAGAATTTTTGCTCCTTTTTCTCCATCTTTTTCATTCTTAAGAATATATTAATTAATTAATTATATTTGAATAATCAAATTGAAATATAACTAAGTCCAGTTTAAATAATAACTATTCAAAGGCTATATACACATATTGATTGATAATCATAATCAATTTGAAAGAAACGCGGTTTCAGCTACTGAAGACAGTTTTATGACACCTCAAATTACGATGCCCATAATCATGATAGTCGGCTTCTTTATAGTCGGCTTCTTTAATTATTATTTATTACACCCTCTTCAAAGAAATGACACATTCTTGGGGTACTATATGAATGAAAGGGATTAATGAGTCCCCGGGGCAGCCGGCGTGTGTGTTCAGTCGGTCGAAATGTCATAACAGGTGTTGATATCGCATGGATTAGATCTAGAAAAAGATAATTATGATTCCAGTGTCGTAAATAAAAATGGATACACTTCAAAAAGTTATTATAACTTGTGGATAAATTATATTTATTGCACAGACTGAAAAGTGTTAGTGTTTTTATTATTTCACCGCATGCAAGACATAATTAAATCGTGTGCTCTTGAGAGAGAGAGAGAGAGAGAGAGAGAGAGAGAGAGAGAGGGAGAGAGAGAGAGCACCCAATTTCTAACGGCTTATTTTTTTTCTTCATAAAACTCGTTTTTCATAAAACTTAAACTTGCTTCAGACACGGCTCAAACATGGAAATTATTCAATGTTGATATCTGATTTCTACCGTATAAAAAACAAACTTTTGATTGACTGAGATGCAAACCTTTTTAATCCCGCACGGGAAGTAAACGCTAAATACATATAATACTAAACTAGAAACACACATCAATTAATGCGCTAAAATATTTGGAAAAGTAATTTGTTATGAACAAGTAATATTTTGACATTATTTTACATTTGTAATACATCAAAACATTACAATTTATTACACATTCATTGAACTGGGGTCGTTTTTTTGCCACCCGGAAGTGGAAAGAAGTCACGTGAAAGTCACCTGACTTACCTGGATAATAAAGACCACGTGGGTTGTGACGTATTGTTTGTTTCTGTGTATTTGCAAGTACATGCAAATCAATGAGTTCTGCTTTGTTTTATTGGCCATGAACTAGCCTATTTGACTAGCTTATTTGACCAGAATCCTTTAGGCGCTGGGACTTTTTGACAAATTTTTAATGGGTTGTTTTCAAATAAGGAAACAACAAAAATGTTTAATTATGCTTAGTGCAAACCAAGCTTTTTGTGAAAGCTTAAACTTGTTTTACCCCACACACTGACTATATTTCAATTGGCTGTAATTTTAATTCTTTATCTGCATCTTTGAACATTAAACATCAAGGAAAGTTCTGAAATGTTTGTCTGTATCTGTCTTCACCATAAATCAATTAATACCCGACAGAAATCTGTATTTTACGTCGATGGAAGGGGTTGTTTCCTCAAAATACTTCTCGTTTACTTACGGCAAATGTCGTAAAAATATCGCTGGAAAAAAGATTATTTTTTTCTATATTTCCTCAATTTTATGCGTATGTTTTATTCACGACGTCTTAAAATAGTGTATTTCTATATGAAAATCTTAAATTTAATCATTTTTGTTTTTGTTTATACGCATTTTCTATATTTTGCGACATACCAAAAGTAAATCACCAATTTGAGAGGATGCAAAGAAATGTCACAAGACTGAAAATCTAACTGAACTGTCCTGTGTCCATAGATTTGATATGTAAATAGTTCTTTATTTGTAAGCTATTGTAGTTCTTGTTGAAGATGACTTTATTTCAATTGCTTTGGTAAAGTGGGATTGAATTTGGCAATAAACTGACTGTCATTTTTTTTCTCCAGATAAATTTGTTCTATAATTTGAATTAGGTTAGCTTTTGGTCTAAGCGTAAGGCTCCCAGTCTAAATGCCCAGTTCTAGCATATATCTACATTTGCCCATATCATCATGACTAGATGCGATTTTCATACAGGTGTCCTCTATTGAACCAGTCGGAATATATATCGCTGTCTCTTACCAAGGACACTCTATCGAGAGGACGATACACTCTGATTATTTTGCCCTTTATCTACTGTGATACGATTTTGGACCGAAACGACCCGTTGCCCCGCGTGATCCGGCAAACGAGCGGTAGTTTCAAAATTAGAATTAATCGAATGGAATTATCTTCTCTGAGCCAGTAAGTAGAACCTTTTAACAATTAAATCCATTTACCAGATTAAAGGCCTTTTAATTATTTTTCATCTGACATATTTATCTTTCCCCTAATTATCACATTACTGGTAATTTTAGTGGTTTTCTTTACCCTTATTTTGTTTCTATTTTTGTCCTTAAAATGGCGTCATGACGACCAATTTTCACACAGTCGTCATAAATCGGAACCGATTACTTATATATAAGCTGCGTGCTATTAGTAAGTATAATATTTATGAAAAGCAGATACATCAAAGTTTCGAAAAATTTATATAAGAGTTTGATATTTTGAAATGTGTAGTAGTAAACTTATTAGAAATTACAAAGTCCGCGTGACAAAATGGCGGACCGTTTTTAGAAAACGAAAATCAACTATGGGGCTTTTGGAACACTTTACAGCTTTATTTGAGCTTTCTACCAATAATTATTTTGTTTACTAAAAATGTATGTTAAAGACAAATCTTCAAGTTAACATATGCAAAGCCTAAGTTCAAGCTATACTGTCAGTTTGTCAGGACGATTTTTTCCGGGAAATTTACGGCTCATAAATTTGTTTTAGGTGTTTCTTTTTCCTACGTTTTTTCCTAAACTGAAAAGTTTTCGTTTAATAATTGGTTCTAAAACTGTCTGTTATGATGATGGTAGACTTTGTGCACTTAATTTTCTTTATTTATCAATTTGAATGCAACCAATCTTTGGAGTTATTTAATAAAAACTCAAACAGGTATGATTTATCTCATTTCAAAATGGCGACAATATCCACTGCTGCGGCTTAGCGGACAGGTAAAATGGGCATAGTACATAGTCAATATTTCATGAGCGATTTCCATTGAGTGTGTCGTCCTCTCGATAGAGTGTCCTTGCTCTTACTAAGATAAAAGCAGAAAATATGAAAACAAAATTGAAGTTTTCATAAAAGCTTTATGGCCCATCCCTCTTCTCATTAATATGCTCACTGCTCTTAAAGGATCTCATTTATATTTTATTTGCATGTTTTTAGATTTTTAATACAATGAATGTGTTTCAAGGTATGAAATCCTTACTATTTCTGACAAATTTTGATTTTATTAGCATCAAAAAGTTGATAAAATTACAGTCATATTGACCAAGTTATACCCTGGACCAAATGAGCAAAAAGGCAGGTAAGGTGTCGTTTTGATGACCAATATTGACTTTTTTCTCATGTGAGGGTAACTTGCTGATCGGATCAGTGGAGTATTCTATACAGAAATTTGTATCAGTTCTTATCGAGACCTATGTCACAACATGACCTGAGCTGTTATGGACATGAAAGATCATAAAACAATAACTCATACGAAAAGAAAATTTACATTCAGAGTTCACCAAAAGTGGTGAATGATTACAGTCTTACAAATTTTGAGCATTTTTTATAAAATGATTAAACATATTGGGCAATGTCCAGTTATTGTCCCCTGCACTATATGAGCTGCGTCATGAGAAAACCGGAATTTTGGCTATGCGAAAACAAAGACGCAGATCAGCTGTGCAGTTACTGCGCCTTTGTTTTCGCTACTCGGATAGTACAATTCCTCCTCTACCTCTACCCAAAATTTCAAGGTTCTAACTTTTTAGTGAGATTGCACAGGCCGGTTTGTGTCAGACCTGGTCGGAAACCCTGAAGTCCGGTTTTCTCGCAACACAGCTCATATTTCTACCACCTCCACCACATATTGTAGAACATAATAAAATTCCTACAGGACCAAAAGAATTTTTACCGGAGTCGGACAAACGTCCCTGTGAATTTTGGAAACACTGGCATTCAATGATTTTTGGCTCTTTTTTTTTTTCAGATCATAATCCCACTGGAACAAGATGACTTTTTATAATGGGTATAAAGGCCAGCAACTTGATGTGGTGTGAATACAATAGTGAGACATTGTCTCACCATAGCAAGTCTCCTAATTACATATATTGTTACCGTCGCCCACCGCCGAGCTACAATCATAACTGGACTGATCTCCACTATGCTGCTAGTCATGGGAATGTTCGGAGAATACATGAGATTATTCATAAGACTGGTAAGCTGCATGTACAAAAGATACTGGAAAAGTAAAACTGGACCTGAAGTGAAGTGTAGAAAGCAAGATAACATATTGTACTAATTGATGTACAATTTGATCAGTAAGCATGTACCTTTGCACTAAGTTAATAGGCTTTTTCCATGTGTTTATGGGTGTGTGATAGCTCAGTTATGTACTTGAGCAAGACATTAAGCTTCACATTGAACTCGTAAGCATTCAGAAAGCGGTTGCTGCATCTTGACACTACTGAAAAATTGTTGACTCAGATTTGGATGTTCAACATCAAACAGGACACATTAACATTATGGGTTATGTTATTAGTAAATTGATTTGCATATGCAAAAATAAAGCCAGAGATTAGTTGTGAGACACCTGCACAGGTGATAAGCACCTGTGTTTCTATGTAAGAATAGTTCTATCCATCTGCCTTCAAAATCAGAAATTCAATTTCTGATTTAGAAGCCAGGCTTTGCAGCCATTTTCCATGGCTGCAAAGCCTGGCTTGTGGGACCTGTTCTGAAACCCTGTGACATATTTTTTTTTGTAAACTCGCTAATGTTATTTTTAACTTTTCACAGGTACTGTTAATATAGACCGCAAAGATTACTATGGGAAGACTCCCTTATATTGGGCTGCATATAAAGGCCACAGAATGTGCATAGAAGAGTTGTTGAGATTTGGTGCTACGGTAAATTCCCGGTGTCGACATGGTGGCACGCCCCTTCATGCAGTAGTTAGTTTATACCCTGAATGTGCCTTGACTTTGATTAAGGTGAGATTGTTTAAATGAGCCACCTCGTGG
This sequence comes from Rugalucina vietnamica, assembly GCA_964017185.1. Taxonomy (NCBI): domain Eukaryota; kingdom Metazoa; phylum Mollusca; class Bivalvia; order Lucinida; family Lucinidae; genus Rugalucina; species Rugalucina vietnamica. The sequence goes on along the minus strand of OZ024875.1, from coordinate 51,965,957 downwards.
GAAAACCAACAATGTGGTTTCCGAACAGGTCTGACACAAACCGGCCTGTACAAGCACAGAAAAGAGCTAGAAGCTTGAAATTTCGGATTTAAGTAGAAGAGGAATTGTACTATCCGAGTAGCGAAAACAAAGTCGCTGATCAGCTTCACGGTTACCGCGAAGCTGATCTGCGTCTTTGTTTTCGCCTATGCAGATTGTTGGTTTTCCCAAGAGGCGGCTCAAATGGAAAACTCATATTTTCAATTTGTCACATGTAATGATGTTCACATAATATCTTCCAAAGTATTTAATATACATGTATATGTTTTCTTTAATAATGAGGTTTTTGCACCTGGACAGTTTTCTAAATGGGAAGGAAAACAATAGGCAGAGGGGGTAATAAAAACATTTTCATGATAATTTTTTTTAGATATTCTTAAACTGAAGATGATGATATTTCAAAATTTTATGAACATTTTAATTTCATACTCAGTTGAAACAAATTTTATAACCTTAGGATCATGTCTCACGAGATTTTTAGAACTTACAGTATGCTGTTCTCTTTTCAGAGTTGAGCAGACGTTAATCTATCAGAAAATTGGGGTGTGACTCCAATGTATGTCGCTGCTTCTTCTGACCAGATTGAAGTCTGAAACCCTGTGACATAAACAGCAAATTTCTGTATAAAGTATTGGCATGAGTTCATAATATTTCTCTTTACAGAGTGGAGCAGACGTTAATCTAGCGGACAATTGGGGTGTGACTCCATTGTATCTCGCTGCCATCTCGGGCCAGCTTGAAGTCATTCTATATATAGCAAATTGCTGTGTAAAGTATTGGCATGAGTTCGTAATGTTTCTCTTTTCAGAGTGGAGCAGACGTTAATCTAGCAGATAATTGGGGTGTGACTCCAATGTATCTGGCTGCCTCCTCTGGCCAAATTGAAGTGATTCAATACCTGCTCTGTGCTGGTGCTCAATTATCTTTCCGAAACTTGGTACGTACACATTCAGTAGGGAGTATTTGATGATACATGTAATTGAAATTTTTTTTTTTTCATAACTTTTATGTCACAATTTTTTTTTTGTGTCTGAGTTATTAGCGAGTTCTTGATTTAGTGAGTAAACTTGTCTTCACACAGCCTGTATAGCTTGTAGTAGGAGTTTATTAGCATGAACTTTGATTTTTTTGGGCAAGGATTTTTTTAACAATGATTTGTGAAATTTGATTTCTTGCGAACATTTTCAAACTGATATAGTCTAACAATAGTCCCACTGAAGGAACTTAATTATGTTGTATATAACTTATGTCATTTAAAACTAATGCCATTTACTTACAGTATGTCAAAATTTTTAGCTGTTCCTGTATGAATTTTTGATCATGTTTTTATGCACTTAATTCACCATGTTTTTATACACTTAATTCATTTGACAACAGAAAACCGGTGAGATTCCACGAGAATTAAAAAATCATCCGGAGTTTTGTGATGCCTTATTGGAGATGTCGAGAAATCCCAGAAGCCTTCAGCAACTGTGCCGTATCACCGTGCGTAGCCAACTCCACGAGAGACCTGTGCCGAAAATAGAACAGTTAAAAATACCCAGACAGCTCAAAGATTATTTAGCCCTTGCTGAGTGTGGATAGCGTTTGTTTGATAAAAGTTGTCAGAATGTGTTGTGTTTTGTTTTTTTCCAATGATTTTTCAATTGTCATAGGCTTTTCATCTTCAGCACATGTCACTATGAATACACATCCTGCCAAAGTGCATGCATCACTTTTTGTACAATTTATTTTTTGTCTTGTTCAAAAGTATTTTTTTCTCAAAACTAGTTCAAACAAAATTAATGCAAGCAACTTTTCATCCCACACGGTCCTCACTTGCTCATCAGGAAAACATGTCCGTGACATGTATTCCCCCTTGAACCCCACTTTTATATAGTAAAACTGGGGTATGCAGGGGTATACATATTTTTCTTATTTTTGCTGCAAAACATAGATTGTGGATACTCGTTAGAACTGCATTGCTGAGGCGGTTCTAACGTGTACCTACAATCTATGTTTTGAGCAAAAATAAGAAAAATGTCAAACATTTGCTACTAAAAAATTTCAATTTTTACAACTAAAAAAAATCAATGTATTACATGGGCATGTTTTCGTAATGGAAAGTTATTTTAGACAGGCATTCAAAGGATGAACAAATTCAAGATGAATTTCTATCAATCTGACTGAGGACTTAAAAGATAAATGTCATGATGTCACATTTTTGAAAAATTTGGAAAAAAAAAAATATATATATATATTCAAGTACTCTTTTCACTGTCGGGAAATTAACTCCGTGTAAGCTATCATTTGTGTACTTTTTAGTGCCATCACAGGTAAATATAACAGTTTGGATTAAACCTAAGTTCGGAAAATTTGTGGCGCCGTAAGCGTAAGTTATTTGTGAAATATTTTACCTGTCCTATCATATGCAGGACACATTAGTGATTGCATCACTGTATAAACATTCATATGTCTTCCTCTAGTCGCTAATAACACTTCCAAAACTTCAAAGTTCTGACGTGTTTTGAATAATGACAAATGTTTCAAAGAAAGAAAATATAGCTAAATATTGATTATAATATGCCGCATAGTGATAGGATATGGGTAAAACACGCATAGAAATAGCAATGCATGATTTCCGAAATTACGAATGGGCTCTATATCATATGTCGTTTACACAAATGGTAGCAAACACGGACTTCTGGATAAATAAGGTGCTGGATCTCAGTGGTGTTACCTTTAAATGAGCCACCTCATGAGAAAACCAACAATGTGGTTTCCAAACAGGTCTGACACAAATCAGGCTGTACAATCACAGAAACAGGCTAGAAGCTTGAAATTTCGGATTTAAGAAGAAGAGGAATTGTACTATCTGTGTAGCGAAAACAAAGGCGCTGATCAGCTTCGCAGTTACTGCGAAGCTGATCTGCGTCTTTGTTTTCGCATATGCAGATTGTTAGTTTTCTCATGAGGCGGCTCAAATGTGGTTTAAAATCAAGTGAATTTCACTACAGTATATAATATACACATTGCAACATCAGTGAAATAAAAAAAGGAAACTGACAACTAAAGCAATCATTTTACATGTGTTGAAGATGAAACATATCTACAAACAATAAGCTTTCATCACACCGGTTATCCTTGGACAACCAATGCAACTGAGAACAACCAACACAGATGAAATCAATAAGCAACAATTGGGAGTAAATACATGAGCCACCTCGTGGAAAAACCAACAATGTGGTTTCCGAACAGGTCTGACACAAACCAGCCTGTACGGGCGCAGAAGCAGGCTAGAAGCTTGAAATTTTGGTTATAAGTAGAAGAGGGATTGTACTATCCGTTTAGCGAAAACAAAGGCGCTGATCAGCTTCGCGGTTACCGCGAAGCTGATCTGCGCCTTTGTTTTCGCCTATGCAGATGGGGGGTTCACATGTACCTGTTCAGTAACAACTTGCCAAATGATCTTTGGCAAGGTGTCTCCAGACATGACAGACATGTATTTTCGTCTTACAGCCTTTAATTGATTTCAACTGCATTTGATAGACTCTGTAAGTTTGTTGGCTCTGGATAAACTGGGTGTTAATGTTGTGGCTAAGTATTCAAAACAGGCCTGGTGCCTGGTGGTATTTAAACTATTTGATGCTCAACTCTATTTGGCACCCTGCTCAAAAATTAACCCTGCTTAAAATGTTATTGACATTTTAAAATTTATTAGGTTTTAAATGTGCAAAATAATCTAAAATCTGTATGAAGTATTTTTAGCTCGCCTGTATGAAAGTACAGGAAGAAGAGCTATTGCGATCACCCGGGCTTCGGCGTCTGCATCGGCATTTGCGTTGCTCAAATGTTAAAGTTTTTGTAAAAGTTTTTATAAGTCTATACCTCTTGAACATATCAATGGATGAAGTTGATACTTTGTATGTTGTTAGATATTGTTCTGAAGTTTTATGCTGTACCATCATGACCCACCTGAGACCTTGAGGTCAAGGTCACAGACTTGGACATTGTATCTTGAAGTTTTTGGTTAGTGTTTATAAGTCTATATCTCTTGAACTCATAGAATGATCTAGTTGACACTTTGCATGTTGTTAGATCAATATTGGTCTGAAGATTTATGCTATACCATCCCGACCCACCTAGGTGACATAAGTATAAGGTCATGGACTTTGAAATTTTATATTAAAGTTTTTGGTTAAAGTTTTTAAAAGTCTATATCTCTTAAACATGGGTGGATCTAATTGATACTCTACCTGTTGTAAGATATTGGTCTGAAGTTTCATGTTGTACCATTCCAATCCATCTAAGTGACTGAGGTCAAGGTCATGGACTACAAAAATTTAATGTTGAAGTATTTGGTTTAAGTTTTTAGATGACTAGATCTCTTGAATATGTTAATGGATCTAGTTGATACTACACCTGTTGCTAGATATTGGTCTGAAGTTTTATGCTGTACCATCCTGACCCACCTAGGTGACCTTTAGGTCAAGGTCATGGACTTTGAAGTTTTATGTTTAAGTTTGTTTGTTTGTTGTTATTTTTTTTTTAATTCAGTATTATGTCCCTTTCAAGATTATTTCAGCTCATATGAGACAGGCCAATCAGTAGGTGGGCGAAAATGGGAGAACTCCAAGAAAAACCTCTTGGCACACCCGCAAGCAGAACTTATCTTGTCTCACGTGGCCAGTGCGGGGCTTGAACCCACACCAGGCACAGCGGTGAGATGGTCGAGTGATTAAGAAACAGCACTCTGAACCGCTTGGCCACGGGGGCGGCTCGTTTTATGATTTGCCATGCCAACTCACATAATTGCCTTGAGGTCAAGGATATAGTCTTTTGAATTCAATTTTAATAGTTTTAGAGGCAAAACAATATTCAGGCGAGCTACGCTGTCCAGCGACGGCTCTTATTTCTTTAATGATCAGATCAAATTTCTATCTGTGCCAGGTTGTGCATGAAAAAGTTAAAAAAAAAAACAACATGTGAGCCTGTGCTATTCTGTTGTTACTGTTTGAAGTTGTGGTATTTTGCTTTATTATTTAGGTGCAATAGTTTTGAGGTGTTTAACTGCCTTTTTGAATGTTGTCAGATTTAAAACAAAGGACTTATGAAGTGACACTTTGTTGAAACAGGATATATATTTATTGATTAAGTCTATTATATTATGCTTACGCTTTTTGTATGATTTGTTTTCAATATATTTTCTAAGTAGAATTTCTAGAGCCTTACTATTAAAAATTAAGTCTGTGATGTTACTCTTGGAAGCTTAAAAGCTATTACATATATGAGCCGCCTCGTGGGAAAACCAACAATGTGGTTTCCGAGCAGGTCTGACACAAACCAACCTGTACAACAACAGAATCAGACTAGAAGCTTGAAATTTTGGAGTTAAGTAGAGGAGGACTTGTACTATCCGAATAGCGAAAACAAAGGCGCTGATCAGCTTCGCTGTAACCGCGAAGCTGATCTGCGTCTTTGTTTTCGCCTATGCAGATTGTTGGTTTTCCCATGGGGCGGCTCATATATCAAACCATGACATGTTAACTGATGTTACATGAGTTTCATCAGAAGAAAAACTTCTCAAAATGTTTCTAAAGCGGACTGGTACAAAATCAATGGTATTACCACAAGAACACAAATTTTATTTTGTAACAGATTCTTAGGCCACACAAGAGTGGAATAAGAGAAAAATTATAACAAATGAACCTCGTCATGAGAAAACAAACAATGTGGTTTCCAAACAGGTCTGACTCAAACCTAGCTGTGCAAGCACAAAAGCTGGCTAGAAGCTTGAAATTTTAGATTTAGAAAGTAGAAGAATTGTACGCTCCCTGTAGCGAAAACAAAGGTGCTGATCAGCTTCGTGGTTACCACGAAGCTGATCTGCATCTTTGTTTTCACATATGCAAAATGTTGGTTTTCTCATGATGCGGCTCAATATCAGGAGGGTTAACATAGTGACAGTAATTCAGTTAAGAAACAAGTATGTAGAGAAACAGACATGGAGTGTACATGTCAATCAAAATATGGTAACATTTTCAAAACCTTGAACAGTATTTGGCTACCATTTTTACCAATGGTAAGGACCACGAATGCACGCCTTCTTACGCACATCACCTTTGTTATGCAAAATTCATAGCATTGACAATCTAAAAACAAAATTTGATTTTTTGAAATAGGAGAATCAATTACGGAGTAGCAAATTCTGTGTTATGATATATTTTAGTGTATCTGTTGTGCAATACATTACTTGCTAAGACTTTGTATTTCTTTGTCTTTCCATTCCACATAGAAAACTAAGACAGTAAGGCAGTTGTCATTATCCCACTGCTGCCACCAAATGAGCTGCGACGCAAGAAAAACGGTCTTCAGGGTTTACTACCCGGTCTGACACAAACCAGCCTGTGCAGCAACAGGAGATGGCTACAAGCTTGAAATTTCTGATTTAGGAAGAAGAGGCATTGAACTTTCCGTGTATCAGCTTTGCAGATACTGCAGTGATCTGTGTCTTTGTTTTCGCATTGGCAAAATTCGGATTTTCTGATGGTGTGGCTCAAATGTAATTTGAGCCGCCTCGTGAGAAAACCAACAATGTGGTTTCTGAACAGGTCCGACACAAACCAGCCTGTACAAGCACAGAAAAGAGCTAGAAGCTTGAAATTTCAGATTTAAGTAGAAGAGGAATTGTACTATCCAAGTAGCGAAAACAAAGGCGCTGATCAGCTTCGCGGTTACCGCGAAGCTGATCTGCGTCTTTGTTTTCGCCTATGCAAATTGTTGGTTTCCTCACGAGGCGGCTCATTTATAGCGGAGCCAGCAACAGCTGAACCCAGTCAGTGGAAAAGCATGCTCATCCACCAAGGGTGGTTTACTGTGGTATATACCAATGCTTCCTAATTTCACACATGCTTCCTAATTTCACACATGCTTCCTAATTTCACACATGCTTCCTAATTTCACAAACTACCGAGTTTGATATTTGCATGTATATTTATAGCACACCAGAACAATACCTAACATCACTGAAAAATTGTTGACTGGCATGTAAAGACATAACCAAACCAAACACTTAGTTAATACTTAAGAATTATACATTGCATAGTGGTATAGCCATTTGCCTTGTCAACCAGGATTTTCCTCGATCCCACTTTTCCTGGGCTGTTTTAACCAAAGCACATTACTGGCACTCAGTGTGCCCATCATTCACTATAAACTAACTGGTGAAAGATAGAGTCACACTAGGAAATCCATCCAGTGACTTAGTTATAGCAGGCTGGGGTAGCATTTGAGCATGATGGACTTTTTGCCAATTTAAGCCTACATGGCTGGTTATTATGAGCTGTGACACAAGAAAACTTGACTTCTGGGTTTCCAACCAAGTCTGACCCAAATCTGACTATGCAGCCACAGAAAAAGGCTAGAAGTGTGAATCTTGCAAAAGAGGGAGAAAGACTATAGAAATATTTCCATGGCCAAATCTTCAGGAAAGACAACCCCAGCAATTCTGTATAAATGGTTGGATAGCCAACCTACAGGAAAGATAAAAAGAAAAGACAAAATAAACCAAAAGTGAAGATCTTCATGGGTCCACTTTGTAATGAATCCAACATGTTATTATAATGATCAAGCTATCCACCCAGTATTAAGTTTTATACCCTTTGGGTCAGGACTATGACCAAAGTCTGATCTGGAATAATTTTGTAAATAATCAACCTGATTGTGGAAAAATCCACACCTGGGTTGCCGGTTGGAACCTGGGTTTGTTAGGCTTTTCAATAAGACTAAAAATTGAGGTCTCTTCTCCGCATGTTCTGAAGTGTTTGTGGGACATTAACCCCGAATGGACAAACCAACTTTTAAAACCAGAAGTTTTTGGCGCCAGGTTTGAATCCCTGGTTGTATAGCCTGGCCCAGAGGTTATCAAACTTTTTTCATGCTCAGCTGGGACTAAAATTTATCCTGCTCATAAATGTTAAAGTGCCCAACAACTGTTGGCATTTTAACATTTATAAGCAGGATTTACAGTCTTTGGTGATCTAAGCCTTAAATTTCAATTTACTTGGGCTATTTTGTCATTCAAGAGCAATTAAGATTTTATGCTCAGCTGAGTTGAGCATGAAAGAAGTTTTAAAACCTCGGGACCTGGTCTGTGTTTGACTTGGTGGGTAACCACTCTAAAGACTGGTTTCTCACAACGGTGCTCAATTTAAAGCAGGTTTGGAGTCCAAAATGAAACAACACTAAAATTGAAAGTTTATTTATAATTGGAACCCAAATGTATGAAAGCAATGTCAAGTCTAAATGACATATGTTATTAAATTTGGCAGAAGTGTAAATAAATCTAATTGTCTGAGTGACACAAAGTGTAAAGCCTTTATTCTGTCGGCCTTTCCTAATTTGTCATCAGTCTCTGGCTTATCAGTATAGATACTTACTTTATATACCATAGTTTTTTTTTGTGTGTTTTTTTTTTTTTTTTTATTTTGAGATTTCTATGATTTTCATGAATTTGAAGAAAAGAAAAACAAATAATAAACCAATAATGATTTTCTAAGCCCAGAGGCCAGCATTTTTTTATATTTCATATTTTTATTTCATTTCCAGTTGATTTTGATTTCATCCTTACTTAATGGCAAATACCAAATATCTAGCATTTTTGCCAAAATAAGCACAATGAGCCTGTGCGTGAGAAAACCAACAATTTGAGTTCTGACTAGGTCTGATACAAACCGGCCTGTACATCTTCAGAAGCAGGCTAGAAGCTTGAAATTTCTGATTTAAGAAGAAGAGCGAAAACAAAGGCGCTGATCAGCTTTGCAGTTACTGCGAAGCTGATCTGCGTCTTTGTTTTCGCATATGCAAATTGTTGGTTTTCTTGTGCAGTGGCTCATATATTGTTTTCAGAAAGGTTAGAATACTTCTCAATATAAGTTTATCTGCTTTGTTTTTTTTCCATTGTTTTTCCTCATTCAATACTTTTTCTGTTCAGAGAAAAAAATGCTAGCCTTAAAGAATGAAAGAAGAAATATATATAAGCCATGGAAACATCTCTGTGAAACTGACCATAAAGCAGATTAAAAAAATATTATACTAAGTGCCAACAGCACATTTAAACTTTGGAATTCAAACTCCTTATACAGAAGTTATTTCAAAAATATAAATAACAAATTGCTTATAAAAAGATTGTAAGAAAAAAAAATCATACAATGTATCCTTAAAATTTTATGTTATCACAGAGATGTTTCTCTAATAAATAGGAAAAAAAAAATAATAAAAAATGTTCAAGATATCTTTGCACACCGTAAACCAATTTATTTTTGCAAATGCTATGTTCTCTTTTTAATATGATTTTCACATATATAAATTCTAGAAAATAAATTGCCATTAAAATATTATCATCATTAATATGAAAACATTTCCATGAAAACAGTGATTTTTTCAGCTGTAAAAATTTAAAATTTCCTTCGATAAAGTTTGATATCTTTAACATTTTTGCTCAAAACATTGATTGTGGGTACACGTTAGAACCAACTTAAAACTTGACGAATACACACAATCTATGTTTTGGATCAAAAGAAAAAATGTATACCCCAGTTTTACTATATAAAAGTCGGATTCAAGGGGGTATACATTTCACCGACATGTTTCCTAATGTCACTACACCACAAAATTGTCTAGAATGCCAAAACCTAAACACACCGAATATCCAGAGATAGCAAAAGTGACTGAGAATATAAGAATCTTACATGAGTGTCAGGTATGGATAGACAAAATCTGTCCCGAGGGTCACATTTTGGCATCACGAAGCTCGCCGAGTGATGCCAAACTGTGACCCGAGGGACAGATTTGTCTATCCATACCTTACACGCATGATGGATTCTTTTTCTTGCACGCCTTAATGCGGCGAAGCTTGATTTTCATACTATTTACCTAGAAAAATGCTACAATCGCGGCGTCCGCCATTTTAAAGTTAAACGTTTTGACGTCATTGTGACGTGTGCGCTTAGCGACGAAATTACGTGACGTCCTTTACAACCAATGTTGAAAAAGAACACTTTAACGCAGGGTGCGACCGGGGTGAGATAACGAGGGTGAGATAAGAATTTCTCACATGGGGTAAAACGTCGGATTTCTCTATCTGGTGTGCAAGAACAACCAATACCTGTCTGGGAACAACTAATCATGGGTCATTCTCTGATCCCTGGTAAGTTGTTCCCATATTAGTATTTACATCCTACAACCTTATATTGAGTATCCATTACGAAAACTTTCCCATGCAATATACAGAGAATTTTTTCAGCTTAAAAAAGTGAAAATTTCATTGGAAAAATTTTGATATTTTTCTTATTTTTGCTCAAAACATAGATTGTGGGTACACGTTAGAACCGTCTCGCCGAGGCGGTTCTAACGAGTACCCACAATCTATGTTTTGGAGCAAAAATAAGAAAAATAGGTATACCCCTCCATACCCCAGTTTTACTATATAAAAGTGGGGTATAAGGGGGTATTCATTGCACGGACATGTTTTCCTGATGATCTGCTTTGTTGTTTTCAGTCTAACTGCTCGTCTCTAGATAACTGGTGTGTGAATATGAGTAGCTGCATAAACAGTTGGCTTACAGTATGCAAATTAGATAAACGTTTAATAAATATAATATTATTACAGTTCAACATCATTATAACGAGCCTCACTATAATGCTGTTATCAATATTACACGTCCATGTCATGGCTCCCAAAATTATTATTTTGCTATATGTCTATAGTAAGTAACCTCATTATAACACGGTTCACTTATAACACAGTCTGCTTTTATGGACCCCAAACATCAGGAAAACAAGTCCATGAAATAATTACCCCCTTATACCCCACTTTCATATAGCAAAAATGGGGTATGCAGGGGTATACCTATTTTTCTTATTTTTGCTCCAAAACATAGATTGTGGGTACAAGTTGGAACCGCCTCGGAGAGGCGGTTCCAACGTGTACCCACAATCTATGTTTTGAGCAAAAATAAAGAAAATATCAAAATATTTCAGCTGAAAATTTTCAGTTTTTAAAGGTAAAAAAAGCTCTGATTATTGCATGGGCAAGTTTTCGTAATGGTAGCATTATAATGAGGTTGGCCTGTAAATGATCAATAAACTTAACAATCTAACATAGGGCGTAAATAAAAATAGCAGTGTTTCCACTAACCCAACAAACTCTGACGTTATGTGTCAACCTTGCAGTTATTATTGCCACAGAAATAAATAAAATGATTTTCATGTTGACTCACCCTTAACTTAAGAGACTTAAAAACTTTGATACATGTGTATTTGCAAAAATGATATTTAAACTCACATTATTCAGAGTTCTCCACAAGCCCCGGCACCTGGGGAATTCTCTGTCTACAATAGAAGGACAGGCTTGCTACTTTTTGAATGATCATAAAATTTTCCCATTGAAAAATGAAACAAATTAATTCAATTTCATGCTTTGCCACGTGGAAGTGCCTGCTACTTGCTACTTTTAACTTTAGAGAGAACACTGATTATTTAGGTTCCAAATTGTTTTTACCCTCAATGCATGTCTGTTTTCTAGTATTTATGATTAATTTTAATGCACTTTTTAACTTTTTTCTCGACAAAGAAAATATATTTAAACAATTAAAGATTTTCCGGCCTACAATCCTTCCCTGTCTTTGGCATGTTAGCGGAAATACAACTATTTTAATGCCCATTTGGTCATGCAAGTGAAGAACCAGGTCCCGAGGTTATAAAACTTTTTTCATGCTCAACTCAAATAAGCATGAAGTTGGAACTAGCACAAATTAAAATTTCTGGTTTATATCACCAAAGCCTGTAATCTATCCTGCTAATAAATGTTAAAATGCCAACGACTGTTGGCATCTTAATATTTCTGAGCAGGATAAATTTTAGTCTCAACTGGGCTGAGCATGAAAAAAGTTTTATAACCTCTGGGCCAGGCTTCCTTCTGATGTAGCTCATATTAAACAAACCTTGAAAACCCACTATAAGGAATTATTTGAGCCGTGACGCGAGAAAAACAGGTCTTCTGTGGTTTCCGACCAGGTCCGACGCAAACCAGCCTGTACACTCACAGAAGCAGGCTAGAAACTTGAAATTTGGTATAATAGTAGAAGATGGATTGTACCATTTATATAGCGAAAACAAAGGCGCTGATCAGCTGTTACTGCACAGCTGATCTGCGCCTTTATTTTCGCATAGGCGAAAACCTGGTTTTCTCAAAACGAGACTCATTTAAAAGCTATTTACAATATGTACTGTAAGTTCAGAAATTTTCAAGTCGACCCTATTTTTCACAAAAGAGTCCTTGAATTTGTGAGCAGTCAATTTATTAGTATAAGTCATCCCGGGTAACACATAAGAGACATTTCGAATGTTATCAAGAACTTTGAATCCAAAAATATTAGCAAAAATGAAGTTCTGGAGTATTTCCAATCTTACAGTACATAAATGAGCCGCCTCATGGGAAAACCAACAATCTGCATATGCGAAAACAAAGATGCAGATCAGCGCCTTTGTTTTCGCTACTCAGATAGTACTATTTCTCCTCTACTTAAATCCAAAATTTCAAGCTTCTAGGCGGCTTCTGTAGCTGTACAGGCCAGTTTGTGTCAGACCTATTCGGAAACCACATTGTTGGTTTTCCCACAATTCAGCTCAAATGACACTGTAATATATCTACACCCGCACTTTCTGTTTTGTCCTTTAGCCAGAGTTATAGAAGACAAAATGCAACCTTTCTTTTATTTGGGAATAAAGTCTAAAGAAATCCTTTCTGATGTAACTTCGTGATCGGTCTTGACTAAAAAGCATATCTATTTGCACTAAACACTTAAAATAACCAAACTTTACATGTACAGCCTATAGGTTTTGTCATTGACAGACTTAATTTAACAAAAAAAAAAGCAAAAAAAAAAAAAAAAAACTGCTCACGTTTCACGAAACCATACAATTTTCGATTTTTTTCAAAGTTTCAAAGCATTCATTTTAATACCCAAACTTCATGCTTTCTGTGACAAATTATGGTTACTGCAAATTGGGAAATGTTCGCGAAAACTTAAATGTTTGTTAATATTTGCGAATTTGTCACTTCACGAAAACAAAGTTTTCACTAATAAATAATTACTATAGCTTATAGGCTGCATTAGTGCTCGCTCTGTAATTATACAGAAATCAAAGATTCACGAAATTAAAGTCACACAAAAATTTTTGAACTTACAGTATTCTTCTAAATTATTAACTAAACTATAAAAGAACGCCCAGAATAGCTAAAACTTTCCCCAGATTCTAAAATTTGATATTTTTATGTCGACACCGACGGCATGACGAAACCCAAAAGTGCTTGTGTAGATATACTACAAATGAAATGAGGTAGATAACATGCGGATGTATAAGTCCTTTTATTGGTTTTTCTCAAATAAGATTCCTGGCCCAGAAGTTATAAAACATTTTTCGTGCTCAGCTCAGCTGAGACTAAAATTCATCCTGCTCATAAATGTTAAAATGCCAACAATTGTTGGCATTTCAACATCTATATTAGCAGGATAAATTACAGGCTTTGGCATTCTAAAGCTCCATTTTCAATATATTTGGGCTATTTTGGTATTTATGAACAGTTTAAAATTTATGCTCAGCTGAGTTGAGCATAAAAATGTAATAACCTCAGGACAACAGAAAGTTGTTTGAAACCAGCAGCATGATATGTTTACATTTTAGCAATTTATGTTTGAAGAAGACTGACTTTTCAAAAGAAAACAAAATTCAAGAAGATTTAAGCCAGTGGTAAAGCTACATAAAAATGAGTGTAGTTTCAGTAAGCCCAAGTAATTAACAGTCAAATTTAGACAGTAAAATAGACTAGTATAAAAAGACAGAAAAAGTATTAAGAGAAATGGAACCATGTCAAAAGAAAATATACGTTTAGGGGACAACTAAGATTTTTGTGGTACAACCTATTTTTTTCCAGGGTGAATTCAGTTTGGTGAAATTGTTCATCACGACTGATGTATTTTAGAAAGGTTTATAGTTTTTGTAAGCATTTATTAGGTGAAAAGTGGGCTCCAATGTGCACAAAAAACAACAGAAAACGAAAATCACTACAGAGAGAAGATAAAGTCACTGTAATTTAGCGGACTGGTCCAAATCTCATCTGGGCAAAAAATACCAGAAACGTTTTCTTGAGACATGGTTCAAATGACAGAGTAGTAATCATCTTCTAAAAAATGAAGCATGACAAAATCTACAACAAAAAAAATCTCAAAATGACTATTTTTCCGATATTTCATAACGTGCAAATGTGAGTATTATAAACATTTTTTGATTTAAATGGACGGCACTATAAGGGACTGGCTAATTAAGTTTGAAAGTCAGTTGAGAAATAATCTTTCACCATATGGTTGGACATTTTGTTTTATGGCATTTCCATTCATTTAAATGACTGGTATATATACTTAACTAGTTGAAATCATAACTGCATCTGCATAAGTTTCGTTCAGGTATTTTTCCCATAAACTCAAATATTGCCGATTTTGTCATGCTTCAGGTTTCAGGACAGGCCTATATGCAAAGAGTTCCGTTTGTAACTTGATTCGTAACTTGATAGACAGCCGACATTCCGTGATGGACATGAAGTCCGAAGTGACAGTGCATCAGCCATATTCCTGCATTCATGGTACACATCTCGACGGTCTCGTACGTGTGGGGGAATACCGGAATAACGTCATCTATGTGCTCTCTGGTCGTTCTGTGGATAAACATGTTGCCATGGAGATGAAGTGGGTGAAGATCTTCGTTCCCCACCAGACCTAGGATGTACCAAGCAACGGTTTCATGTAGGTCCATCACCAGACCTGGCAAATTTGCAAAGACGTAACACGAAATGGAGTCGTACATGTTGGTTTCCTCAAACAAGGCAGTATCCGGACTGATTATTCCTCCTGCAGCAGCAACGTTGTCGGCAAAATAATGATTTATATTCTCATTCCAAGCCATCATCAGTAATGGAAATTCCTTAACACCATCGAACCGGTTGTTGTTAGCATCAAGCGTTCCCGGTTTGCATATCGCCAGCGTTCCAACAAATCCAGTGTGTATGTCGGCGATAGGGTCGAAGGCTGAATGATAAATGGAGCCTTGGCAGGTTGGTCCAGTCTCCGTAGGGCCGGATGACGCTGGTACTTCCCAATAGTAGGTGAATGTTTGACCTGGCGGAACGGCATCACCAACAGAAGAGTTGCCGTCTTGGTACATAAAGCCCTCGTAATATTTCAAGGTTCGCAGTCCTTGAGGATGGAGAGTCAGAGGAAAATCTGCATCGTTTTTGAAAACGACCTTGACAATATCGCCCACCTGCACATGAAGGATATTACCCATGCAGCCCATGTAATTTGGACGAGGGATTTCCGTTGTGAAGGTTTCGTCAGTATACTGCATGAATACTCCCTTCTTGTAAACTTTCCCGAGGAATCCAGGATCGCTCCTTACTCTCACATACTGTTCACTGGAAAACAGAAATTGTAAGGTAATACAGGGTTTTACTACGCGAACTACTTTCATAAGGCCGTGCTGTTTTACTGAAGGGATATTTTACAATATATTTGTGTCAAAAACTGATTAAAATACTGTATTTTCTGTGAAATATTATTCTATAAGTATGAGCTCATCATCAGTAAAAAGAAAAATGGATGAAGAAGCTGTGGATCCTGTGAAAAAAGTGAAACAAACTGTGAGTGGAAATTCTGTCGAGGACAATAGCAATATGGCGGCGCCCTCGTCAACCTCGAAAAATAGTCACAGTGATGCTGATGATGTTTCATCAGGTATTAAAACTTTGTTTGCCAACTTATCAGCTGACATTCAATCATCTCATAATAAACTCTCTCAGAGATTAGATAGTCTTGAAAATGATTTGAAAGGGAAAATCTCCGAGTTGGTTACAGCGGCCATTAAATCTGAGGTCGCTAAACTTCGAGATGAGTACAGTTCAGAAATCGACGCCTTGAAGGCCAAAGTGACCCAGTTAGAGAAGTCCTACGCTGATATTGTGAAGAATAACGGTCAGGCGTCGAGGTCTGAGTTTGAGGAGCGCAAGAAAAGGGTCGTTATTCGTGGTCTCCCTGGTGATAACAAAGAGTCCACGCTTGACAAGGTGATGGCACTCATCAGAGATGGGTGTAAATTAGCGGATGTAACTGTCACTCATGCGGAACGGAAATCAACACGTAGTAAAAAGCCGGGTCCTGTGATAGCCACCATAGAATCGTTTGAGAAAAAGCAAACCCTCATGAAAGCCAAAAACGGTCTGAAAAATATTGAACAATATAAGCGGGTTTATATTGAGAACGATTATGCGCCAGAAATTCGCAGTGTAGATAGTAACCTACGTACTATATTAAAAGAAATTGGTAAAAACAAACAGTATCATGTAAACGGTGGGAAAATGTTTCCTGTGCGACAGACCAAAGGTGCTAGCGGTAATGGTAACGGTCGACACCGTGATTAGGCCAGCGTGCGCCTTGGCTGTTTGAATGTCGGCGGTTGGTCCCAAAGGGAGGCTGATAACAAACATTTTCGTGAACAGTTACTTCTCAATTCCGACTGTGATATATTTTGTGTTGTAGAAACTTTTTTGAAAAACAAAGATACCTTATATGTACCAGGCTTCAAATATTATGCACATAACCGAGTTAATATAAATAGACGGGCAAAACGTGGCTCAGGGGGAGTAGGCATATTTATCCGAAATGAACTACTTGACTTGTTTTCAGTTTGTGTTCTTGATGACACGGTAGAAGATATATTGTGGCTGAAACTGACACCCTTAAACTGTTGCTCTAAATCGGACATTATTGTTTTATGTGTCGCATATCTCCCACCATCAGATTCTGTACGGAGTAACGACCCCGAAGCATTCTACTGTTCCCTGTTAGAGCAAGTATATGCGTATCAGAACGAGGGTAGACTTTTCTTATGCGGCGACTTCAATTCACGGGTCGGGGATGACGGCGATTACATTGAAGGAGTGGATGACATTATACCACGTGACATAATTGATTATACCTGTAACGCTAACGGTGATCTTTTGATCAATTTCCTAGTTGACTGTGGCCTTTGTATGATTAACGGTCGTGTTGGAGTGAACAATTTTACTCATGTTTCACACCGTGGTAAATCGGTCGTAGACTATGTATTCGTTCCATATGAACAATTATTACAGGTAGAACAGTTTCACGTTTCATTAATGAGCGACGTGGTTAATGAACTTGGACTACAAGGTAACAATAAAGTCCCTGACCATTCTCTTCTAACGTGGTCTGTCACCCTAAAGTGTAACGAAGTTGAAGCAGACATAACATCGAACACAAATGAACATATATTACCAAGATCAATATACGTTACAGAAAATATCCCAAGTGATTTTCTTACCTCCCCTGATTTACTAGACATGGTCAATGAGACGATACAAAACATTGAACGTTGTTTAAATCAACATAATGATGTTAACTCTGCCTATGATACATTCACATCGTTTCTTAAAAGTGAAATGGACAATGTCCTTCCCAAAAAACGTGTAGTACATAAGAGCCATAAAAGGACCAGGTATAAACCGTATTGGTCAGACGAGTTGCAATGTGCCTGGGACACTGTATGTGAAAAAGAGCGTCTATGGCTACGGTGCAATGGAAGCCCTGTATTAAAGCGCAGGTTAAGGGACGATTATAATCAACAGCGGAAATCGTTTGACAAACTCAATAGATGTGCAAAGCGTAGGTATCAAATGGCAGAGCAGGATCGGTTGAAGGATATGTATAATGATCACGATACGCGGAATTTCTGGAGGTATATTGGAAAACTTGGTCTCCAGAACGATAGGAAGCCGGTTATTCCCATGGAAGTCGTCGATAGTGATGGTAATGTAAACACGAATGTCGGTGATGTTCTTAAACGCTGGAAAAATGACTACCAAAATTTATTCCAAGACAGCGGCGATGTTACGTTCGATGAGACTCATCTCCGTAATGTCAAAGAAGCATTACAAAATAATACCGTTCAACGTGACAATGTCGATTTATCAGCGTTAAATGCAGATATTACCATGGAGGAGGTCGAGAAATGTGTTATGCGGGCGAAATTACGGAAGGCCGCAGGGTTAGATAACATCCCCGCGGAAGTTCTCCGAAATCCAGTGTGTGTCGAATCATTACATAAAATAATAACGTTCTGTTTTCAGTCGGGTACTGTGCCTAGTGAATGGAATATTGGGCTAATTAAACCTATACCAAAAGGGGAAGGTAAAGACCCACGTGACCCTCTGAGCTACCGAGGCATTACTTTGATATCTATTCCAAGCAAAATTTATGCGGATATATTAAACATTAGGTTGTCAAATTGGATTGAAGAAAATAGTTTTCTTGTCGAGGAACAAAACGGTTTCAGACAAAACAGGTCCTGTATGGAGCACATTTATACACTGTATAGCGTTATCAACAAACGTAAATTAAATAAACTATCAACTTACGCCTGCTTTGTTGACGCCAAAAAGGCTTTTGATACCGTTAATCGCCAGTGCTTATGGTATAAACTATACGCAATGGGGCTTAATGGTAGAATACTAAACGCCGTCAAATCGCTCTACAGTGATGTGAAGTGTGCCATAAATGTAAACGGTCTTATAACTCAGTTTCTAGATGTTGATCTTGGAGTAAAGCAGGGCTGTCGGTTATCGCCAACGCTTTTCGCCCTGTATGTGAACGATTTAGCAGAAAATATAAATGCTCTTGGGTGCGGTGTTGATATTGATGGTGAACAGTTATCTCTTCTGTTGTACGCAGATGATGTTATCTTTATTGCACCAACTGAACAGTCTTTGCAGCGTATGCTTGATACTCTTAATGAATGGTGTCAAAAATGGAGACTTCTAATTAATCAAGACAAGACTAAAGTTATTCACTTTCGACCTAGTGGTAAAGACCGATGTAATTTTGAATTTACATGTGGTAATAAAAACCTAGAGATAACAAACACGTACAAATACCTAGGAATGTGGTTCCAGGAGCACCTCGACATGAAATTTACTGTCAGTGAACTTGCTAAATCGGCAAGCAGGGCATTGTCTGCATTGTATACTAAATTTCTAAATGTTGGGGGCATGGATTACAGTGTTTTTAGCAAATTGTATGAATCTCTGGTCGAGCCTGTGTTGTTCTACGGAGCAGGTATTTGGGGTCTGAGTGAGCAATCGAAAATTAATACTATACAAAACAAAGCATGTAGGTATTTTCTGGGTTTAGGTAAAAATGCTGCAAATATTGCATCGCGGGGCGACATGGGCTGGACCAGTTGTTACATGAAACAGAAAATTGAATGCTGTAGATTATACTTTAAGATTCAAAGCACTGATGATGCAAGGTTGGTAAAAAAGGTGTTCCGTTGGTCAGGTACACATGGTAAATCATGGGAGAGTCGTTTTAGAAATTTCTTGAGTAAAAATGATCTCCAGGACCTTTTAACGAAAAACTGTTCCTCGAAGAAAAAGGTGGTATGTGCTAGAGAAAAACTGAAAGTTATAGACATTGATTGTT
This sequence comes from Rugalucina vietnamica, assembly GCA_964017185.1. Taxonomy (NCBI): domain Eukaryota; kingdom Metazoa; phylum Mollusca; class Bivalvia; order Lucinida; family Lucinidae; genus Rugalucina; species Rugalucina vietnamica. The sequence continues at coordinate 51,946,329 of OZ024875.1, read as the reverse complement.
GGAAAAATAATCTCTGGGATGATCGTGGCCAAGAAAATGGCAATAAACTGCGTACATATAGGCTTTATAAGTCGGATCTAATTCCTGAATCATATGTGAAAATTAATATGGATCGGACTCACCGCCGGATTTTAGCTAAATTCAGAAGTGGAAGTTTACCACTTAATATTGAGACTGGTCGCTACGCTAAACCTAAGGTGCCGCTCTTAGAAAGAACCTGTAAACTTTGTCAGAATAACTGCGTAGAAGATGAAATTCATTTATTGATGGTATGTGAATTCTATTCCGATCTCAGACGTGCGTTGTTTGAAAAAGCTCAATCTTGTAATACAGCATTTCACACCCTATCAATGGATGATAAGTTCATCTTTATTATGAATTATGTCAATATGCAACATATTTTATCCTCTACTTTACTACAGATGATCGCTCGAAGAAAGCGCATGCAGTGAACCGTTGTCCGTTCAATATGTCACTCTAATATTGCATATGTATAAAATGAATACACTTTTTTACACATTTTATTCTATTTTTTTTAAACTAAAATGGCCTTATGTGTTTTAAAACTATGATCACATTACATGTCCATTCAATATTGAAGATTGAAATTGTTTTATTTTAAACTAGAACATGTTTTACATGCATTTTAATATAGAGTTTTAATGCAATGCACAACTCATAGCGTGTCTCATAAGCCTTTATGGCTGGATGTTATTATCATATGTAATGTTTTATGTTTTATATGTACAGTATGTCTGTATATAATAACATGTGACACATAAATAAACTATTACTTACTGTATAGCTCCACCTCACACAAAAAATACTTTGATAATTTTGACTCATTTTCAATGGTAAGTTGAACAATAGTAAATTATACTGAAAATTTATCAAGAAAAGCAAATTATGTCATCATCATGTGAACATTTATTGAAAATATCACAAAAAGGCATTTTTTTTGAAATATGGACACTTTTGTACTTATCTATCTCAAAGTTAAGTATAAAGTTAAACAGACAAACATAGGATACAATGTGCATCTAATTTATTTCTGTGTTAACCCATATTTGACGAATGGATTTTCCCATCACTATCGTTTGGGGGAGTCCACTTTCATTTTTAGGGGCATCAGGAGTGATTTTTAAATTTTATTCAATTTTTCTATGAACATTCTCTAAGCAAACAGAATAGCCCCAGATAGGACGCCGCGTTTTGCGGCGTCACATCTGGGGCTATTCTGTTTGCCTATGTCCCATAAAAGGGACGCCAGGCTTAAATGAGTTAAGACCCCTTATGGTGAGTTTACAATGTGTGTCTATCACAGCACTTATTTAGAATTTGTATCTATGCTCTTACGATGTAGGTAATGAGTAATCTTCTCCGTTCTGGGGGTGGATGGTACTTGGTGCGTAATCCCAGAAATGGTGGAATGCACGAATGAAGTAAGATCGTGTAACTTGAGCTGGCGTGTAAGTAGCAGAATCAGGGTTTGCGCCACAAAGGCCAACGTTGTATAGTGCTTGCTCGCCCATTTCAAAATGTTCCCCCGTACCGCATACAAGAGACCAAAGACCTGGCAAGAATAAATTAGCCGCGTCATGAGAAAACCAACAATGTGGTTTCCGAACAGGTCTGACACAAATGGCCTGTACAGTCAAAGAAGCAGGCTAGAAGGTTGAAATTTTGGATATAAGTAGAAGAGGGATTGTACTATCCTTGTAGTGAAAACAAAGGCGCTGATCAGTTGTGCATCTTTGTTTTCACATATGCAAGAATTTTTTTTTTTTTATAATTACACAGTTCATGTTATATCGCAATGTATACTTTTAATAATAAAAAAGAAGAGAAGTTTCAAATACAACTGAAAATTTGTCATTTTCACAGCTGTTCAAATCCCTATATATTGCATAGAACTGTTAAAATACTGCACAAACTTACCGGCATTGTCTGCCATCATCTCACCAGACACGCTCATCTCGGGTACCAGGATGTGGGAATCTCTGTTGATGTTATCGATGCGCAGGTTGTTGCCATTGATCACCGGGACGTGAAGAGCTTCGTTAGCACCCAGACCCAGTAGGTGCCACATAACTCTTTCACCTTTACACATGTCTAGGCCCTGCAGGTTGCCATAGCCTCTTCCATTGATCGCTGAAGGAATAAATAATTTGAGCCTTAGTAGCCCTGTCATGAGAAAACCAGAGTTTTGCATATGTGAAAACAAATCAGTAACTGCACAGCTGTCTTTGTTTTTGCTATACAGATACACCTGGACCTCTTTATAACACGGTTCATTACAGCACGATTTTGGATATAACACGGACCATTCATGGACCCCAAATAGTCCAATTTTGCTCTATATCTATATATATAGTACTCTCGTTATAACACAGATTGGATAGCTAACACAGAAATTGTCTTGGACCCCAATAATAGTGTTATAAAGAGGTTGAGGTGTAGTACAATTCCTCTTCTTCTTAAATCCGAAATTTCAAGCTTCTAGCCTTTTTCTGTGACTGCACAAGCCGGTTTGAGTCAGACCTGGTCCGAAACCCCAAAGACCGTTTTTCTCTCGTCGTGGCTCAAGTATGTCCCACAAAGGGGCACCATTCCACACTGGACGCGGTGGTGAGATGGTCCAATGAATAAGAGTGGTAATGAAATCAGCTACCTTAACCACCGCGCAATGATCTAAGTATCACTCACATCGGGAAAACATGTCCGTGCAATGTATACCCCCTTATACCCCACTTTTATATAGCAAAACTGGGGTATGCAGGGGTATACATATTTTTCTTATTTTTGCTTCAAAACATAGATTGTGTGTACATGTTAGAACCGCCTCGGCGAGGCGGTTCTAACATGTACCCACAATCTATGTTTTGAGCAAAAATAAGAAAAATATCAAAAATTTTCAATTTTTTAAGCTAAAAAAATATCTGTTTATTGCATGGGCATGTTTTCGTAATGTTCATCAAATTGGACGCCAAATATAAACCACACCAAATTTCCAAATCTATTTTTAAATCATGGTTCTATCTTGGATAAAAGGTCGGATAATCAAATGACTAAGGACAGTAAAGAAATGAGCAACTATAACCACTTGTCAAAGATAAAAACCCTCCTCAAATTGAACACCAAATAAAAGTCACACAAAATTTTGACAAAGATAAAAACCCTCCTCAAATTGAACACCAAATAAAAGTCACACAAAATTTTGCAGTACTCAGCAGATGACATTTGAGCTGCATCATGAGAAAACCGGATATTGCCTTTGCGAAAACAAAGGCACAGATCAGTTGTGCAGTAACTTCACAGCTGATCAGTGCCTTTGTTTTCGCTACACAGCTACACAGATAGTACAATTCCTCGTCTTCCTAAATCCGAAATTTCAAGCCTCTAGACATCTTCTGAGACTGTACAGGCCGGTTTATGTCAGACCTTGTCGGAAACCCCGAAGATCGATTTTTTCATACCGCGGATCATTTTAAGACTCACTTCTCATCAAATTAGACTCCTGAAAGAGAGGATCAGCTAAAAGAGCGGGTGTCGAAGTCAAGCCAGCATTAGTTATGCTGGCATCAAGCAACGGGGATAAATTCTCATTCATGTCGGCAAACATCAGGATAAATTCCTTGTCTATGTCTACCTGAAATGTTAAGAAAAAAATAAAATAAATAAGCGATTTTGAATAAGTGTAAATAAATGCTAAAATGACAATAAATCAGTTTTAACACTTTGGAATTGTATATTTAAGAAATAATTTTACTTTATGGTGAATAATCGTGATTAACACGGGATGTTTGAGGTCAGGTTGCGTTGTATTAATTCACAACAGCACAGCCGGAGGGAATTAAATATCTCATCTGCCTGACAACATCACGTATTAATCAAAGATAATTCACCGTAAAGTAAAATTATTTCAATTCTAACATGACTAATAAATAAATGCTTACATTTTGAAATGTTTTCCCTTGGACTCATTCTTGGCGGACATGAGTGTTTATGTGAGACGTCACAAAAATGCCACCTTACACGCGTAATTTTGTTTGCAGTGAATTATTGTTAATTTGCAAAGGGTGATGTTTCCATTAGGTTCAATGGGAAAAACATTAACGTCGTGTTAGAATAAGCAATGAAGCAGGATAGAGCTGTGACAAAGCTTAATACTTTGAGCCAAGCAGGTCCCTGGTTAGAGCCTCACTCAGAATGCTGTTTGTTGTGGCCTTGTGAAAGCCCTATTTCCAAAACATGATATGAGCCTGTGCGTGAGAAAACCAAAAATTTGGGTTCCAACCAGGTCTGACACAAACCGGGCTGTGCAGTTACAGAAGATGATTAGAGGGTGGAAATTTTGGAATTAGAAAGTAGAGGGATTGTACTATCCGTGTAGAGAAAACAAAGGTGCTGATCAGCTTCGCAGTTACTGCGAAGCTGATCTGCGCCTTTGTTTTCACATATGCAAATTGTTGGTTTTCCCATGCAGCGGTTCATATTACTATTAAACACAAACAAATTAGAGCCTGTGCATGAGAAAACCAACAATTTTCATAGGCGAAAACAAAGACGCAGATCAGCTTCGCGGTGACCGCGAAGCTGATCAGCGCCTTTGTTTTCGCTACACGGATAGTACACTTCCTCTTCTTCTTAAATCCGAAATTTCAAGCTTCTAGCCTGTTTCTGCGACTGTACAGCCTGGTTTGTGTCGGACCTGGTCTGAAACCCAAATTGTTGGTTTTCTCATGCACAGGCTCAAATTAAAAACATGCATGAAGAGGTAGCCATTTGACTAGCAGCAACCAAAAACAATGATGAAAAGCACAACAGACACATCAGCATAACATTTTCGTGCAATATCTATCTCCTTATACCCCATTTTATATAGCTAAACTGGGGTATGCAGGGGTATACCTATTTTCTTTATTTTTGCTCCAAAACATAGATTGTGGGTACTTGTTAGAATCGCATCGGCGAGGCAGTTCTAACATTTACCCACAATCTATGTTTTGAGCAAAAATAAGAAAAGTATCAAATTTTTTCTCCCGAAAATTTTCAATTTTTACAACTTAGGAAAAATCTGTACATCACATGGGCATGTTTTCGTAATAAGATTGAATAAACAAGCCTACAATTCTTACCTGTCGACCAGTTTGAGCATTAATCTGACCAGTCTTACAGATCAGTACAGGACCTACAAGACCAGCATTTTGATCAGCTTCTTGGTTTATAGCGGAGTAGTACAAGTATGGGCGACACCCTGGATCGTCTTCTCCTGGACTGACGGAGGGAGGCACGGTGAAGGTGTAAGTCGCTGTGCCAGCTGGGGCAACCGTTTTACCGGTCATCGTGACTAGATGAAGATACAAAAAGTAATATTGTACTATTATTTCAATTTCCGAGTTAATCGCGAGTTCATTAATTGGCAAAGGAGCATGCTAGTAGTCTTTATGTCTTAGAGTGATTCTTTATTAGCTAGAATTTTGATTTTGATCAAGGCAACAAAATTAAGAATATTTGTGAAAATTAAGTGCTCGAAAACATTTCCAACTTACAGTTGTCCGCCAATTTCATAAAATTTATTTCTAAACATTTGTCACTTCAAACATTTTCTGAAAAAAAAAAAAAATCTTTTGTGTAAGGTTTTCATTTCTGCTATAAATGAGCCTTGTCAGAAAACTGGACTTTTGCATATGCGAAAACAAAGTCGCAGATCAGCTTCGTAGTAACTGCAAAGCTGATCAGCACCTTTGTTTTCGCTTCACGGATAGTAAAATTTCTCTTCTTCTTAAATCCGAAATTTCAAGCTTCTATCCTTCTTCTGTGATTGTACAGCCTGGTTTGTATCGGACCTGGCTGGAACCCAATTTGTTGTTTTTCTCATGCACAGGCTCATTTGTATGAATGGAGGCATCTTTTAAACTATTACACCAATTTTCATTATTTGTCACTGTAAACCATTTTTTATGCTAATAAATCTTTTGTGTAAGGTTTTCATTTCTGCTATAAATAACTCACCACCAAGCCTTTTTTCCCACAATCCATCTTCGGCTTTGTCGAGAGAAACACCTTGCATGTAAAATGAAACGTCGAATGGACAATCATTCTGTAAGACTATCGTAAACCAGTCCCCAACTTCGGCACGCAATAGTGGGCCCAGTAGGTGCAAGTGATCTTCCGCCGCTGGGCGGGCTTTAACGGTTGTGAAAGTACCGTCAGTGTATTCTACAAATCTTGCCTTCTGATATGTAGCACCAATGTGAGCAGCATCAGTTGTATAGAAATCTGCAGATATGCTGAAAAATGAAAAAAAAAATCATTGTGATATTTTCATTATACGAACAAGTTGCAGCAATTTATGAGTGAATACACACCAACCACTGTATGACACATATGAGCCTGTGCGTGAGAAAACCAACAACTTGGGTTTCCGAACAGGTCCGACACAAACCCACCTGTACAGTCACAAAAAAGAGCTAGAAGCTTTAAATTTCCGATTTAAGTAGAAGAGGAACTGTACTATCAGAGTAGCGAAAACAAAGGCGCTGATCAGCTTCGCAGTTACTGAGAAGCTGTTCTGCGCCTTTGTTTTCGCCTATGCAGATTGTTGGTTTTTCCATGTGGCGGCACATATTATACATCATGACTGGTAAACAAGACAGTTCAGAGTTAAGACGATGGATGGTTATAAGAAATACAATCTTTTTACGGCTATTGATAAAATATGATCCAAAACACAATCCATGTTGTCTATCTATCTTTACTTTTTGTTTCTATTTTTTTTTTCTTTTCTTTTCATTTTTTTTAAATTCAGTTTTACGTCCCTTTCAATATCATTTCAGCTCATATGAGACGGGCCAATCAGTAGGTGGGGCGAAAACGAGAGAACCCCAGAGAAAAACCACCTGACACACCCGCAAGCAGAACTTGGCTTGTCTCACATGTGGTCAGAGCAGGGCTCAATACCTCACCAGACACAGCAGTGAGATGATCGAGTGAGTAAGAAACAGCACTCTCAACCGCTCGGCCATGGGGGCCGCTGTTTTGTTGTTTGCCCTCCCAATTTCTTGGTCAAGTTGAGAAACAGCCTCCGCTTCTTGAATATCATCAAGGGATCAGTTGTTCAAAATTAACAATGTCGTTTACTTAGTTAACAATTTATTAAAATTTCAAACATGAATATTACAAATACACTGTTAATTTTTTGTTGATAAAATGTGAGAATTCTTTGCAATGCAAAGGATTCTCACATTTTATCAACAAAAAATAACAGTGTATTTGCTTATGTAGTCGGCATTTACTTAACAAGTTGAACTCTTAAGGATGACTTTAAGCTAACAAAGTTTTGAACAACTGGGCCCAGTACTATGATGAGTTGATGTGTCTTGCTCAAGGACACAAACCATTGTCAACAAGGTTCCAACCCCAGACTTCTTGATCCAACTCAACTGCACTCCCGATATCTATTCAAATTGTGAAATGCTTCAGAGAAACTTTCCCTTGTCGTCCCAGTCAACAGCTATAGTCATGTTGGGACGTTGCCTCCATTTTATGGAACTTTACCAAAAATTAGGATGTCATGATTCCCTAAAAGTGCTTCAAATATGGCCACCCAACTGAAGCCAATAAAGATTATACAGCAAAACTGGGGTATGCAGGGGTATACCTATTTTTCTTATCTTTGCTCCAAAACATAGATTGTGGGTACTTGTTTGAACCGCCTCTGCGAGATGGAACCTTGGTTTAAAACCTCAACCTAAAGACCAGCGATGCCTAGATTTTAACCCAGGTCCCCTGGTTATCAAGGCAAGTGGTTTCTATAGGCTTCATTGTATTAAATTACCTATATAACTAAATACATGTAAATGAAAATCAAATATGATTCACATACGTTCCCACAGTATCCAAATTGCCACCATAATACAAGTTCTGGTTTGTCCCAGCGTCATAGTCCCAAGTTTGCACCTCTGCTTTAAGATAGTGGACATGCTCCACCCCGCTCAGAGTCTCAGGAGCCACCCCTGGTCCACATGCTGCGCTGACATCCATGTAGGCATGCATACCATCTAAAAATAAATGAGCCATCTCGTGAGAAAACCAGTAATGTGGTTTCCGTATAGGTCTGACACAAATCAGGCTGCACAGTCACAGAAGACAGCTAGAAGCATGAAATTTCGTATTTAGAAAGTAGAGGAATTGTACTATCCGAGTAGCGAAAACAAAGGCGCTGATCAGCTTCGCGGTTACCGCGAAGCTGATCTGTGTCTTTGTTTTTGCCTATGCAGATTGTTGGTTTTCCCATGAGGCGGCTCAAATGAGCCGCATAATGAGAAAACCAACATTTTGCATATGCGAAAACAAATATGCAGATCAGCTTCACAGTAACCGCGAAGCTGATCAGCACCTTTGTTTTCGCTAAGTGGATAATACAATTCTTCTACTTTCTAAGTTCAAAATTTCCCATCTCTAGCCATCTTGCGTGATCATATGGCTCGGTTTGTGTCAGACCTGTTTGGAAACCACATTGTTGGTTTTCTCATAACGGCGCGTCAAATAGAGGTCAAATTCCTCATTATCTCGTTATCTTTGGTTACATAGATGGAGACAGTATTACGAGAGTTATAAGTGGGACCATGTTATAATGAGTTTACTTATATCTGTACATAGCAATACAATAAATATGGGAGCCATGACATGGCTGTATGTGTTTTATTAAAAACAGTTATTTAAGTAAATTGCCTTAAAATGAGGCCAGACTGTACATGTATATCATCATTTTCTTAATATTTTCAGACACTAGAGTGACAGGTCGCAGATTCGTACAGTTCAAGGATTCGTACACTCGGCAGTTTCAGGCCTCTGTAGTAGTAAGCATGCACATTGGAAGATAACTGATTGCACCAGCAATCAATTAAATATTTCTGTCAATCATTTACAGTGCAAATTCGTGCGTGCATGCCAGCACGAGCGCGCTGCAGACGATTTTATTTGGTGACCGAAGCGACAGTTTTGTTGATTTCAAATTTCTTTCCATTCAAAGAAAGATATTTAAAACAATAAAGGGCTTATCAGGGCAGATTATGGTAAGAAAATAATCGTAGTTTGTGTCTCAGTTACTTGCATTTATGCCAAATCGCTCAGTTGTTTACATTTTTATCGATCTGCTGACCTGCGCCGCTCAGCTGTCATTCTGGCTTTTCATGGAGTCATCTCCCTTGGGGAGACTTCATTTTTTTTTTGTCTGATTGGTCATTACCATTTCGTTCTATTCATGGTATTTTACCACACCATACTCAAATTTTTGGTGAAAATCCTGTGCAGATAGGTTTTTGAAAATTTATACATTGTACTGTTCTATTCTATTCTATTACGAAATTTTCCCAATTACCAGCTGTATTCAAGTGCTCAGATCTTACTTTCCTGTGGACAAAATGTGATGGAACTTTGCATGATGGGGTAAAATGGATCTATTTCCATCCCTAAAATTGTTTTATAGAGTTGCTCTTTGTAATTTTTCCACAAAAATGGTGTACGAATCCTCAACTTGTGATGCGTGATTGTTTCTGATTTCTATGCGCGAACATAATGATAGCTCCCTAGCAAATCGGAAGTCCCGAAAACGAAAGTAGGTAGGCAAATTTTACAAGGAGCGTGCATTATTTTGGCTGTGACAGATGAAAGTGCTGTTTAAAAAGGTAAGAGGATCACGATGAAAATACTTTCAAAACTGTATGAATCTGCGTCCTGTCACTCTACAAATACCCTTTGTTAAGGAAATCTTAGCACAGAAAAATACTTTAATAAAAACACAGACTGATCAGCAAACAGTTAAAGATGGCACCCTCTGACCTGGCCTCCAGATATTAAAACTTTTTTTTCATGCTCAACTCAACTGAGACTAAAATAATTATAACTGTGAGGCCTGAACTAAATGTACTGAGGTATATAAAATCTTACTTCTGTGATGTTCTGAATTTCTGCAGGAAATGAGCCATAATCCAGGATTCCTCGGAACCAGTTCAGCAACAATAAATACAGCAGGAAATAAACCGACAACGCTGGTCCTGAAATGTCAATTCATAAAAGGTTTATGATTTAATTATGGCTCAACATCCCAGTCAATTTTTCTGTCATGTTGGAACAGAGCCATCGTTTCTTGCCTATTAACCAGAAAAGCTCAAGGATGCTTTACTGCAGAAATAGATATGAAACCCTGGACCTCTCGTTCCAGGTTGTATTCAACCATTACCCCACCATGCTTCCCAAAATCATCAGACAGAAATTAAAAGATGTTTTGTCTATTTCAATGCTTAACACACACAGTCAACAACTAAGGTCAAGTCACAATGGTAAATTACCCCAGCAACAATGTTTCTGAGCAAGCCTCCCAGAGGCAGCTGGTTACCAGTTCTTAGTGCCCATATCTTTCACTACTAATTCTTAATATGCAAAACAGAAGGTAAATGTTTACTGATAAGGTTTATCTTTAATTTGTCTTATAAGAATATGGTAGATACTGCAAATTTGGAAATCTAGCATGACTTGAATGATGCATTTTTTTTCCATTTTGTAGTTGTTCCCTAGGTCTTGATTTCCCAAAAAGTATCATAGTGTATAGTCCCGTAAGCATTAGAGCGTCCACTTCGGGAGCGGGAGGTCGAGGGTTCGATCCTGGGTTGGGTCATATGAAAGATTTTAAAAATGGTACCAAGGGTTACCTTGCTTGGTGCTCAGCATTATAAGGGTAGCACTGGGAAATGCTAATCATGTTGGTGACTAATGTTCACCCTGACTTAAATGCAAACCGCCCATGGGAACCTGCTTTATGGCTTCTAGTAATTATTCATTAAAGAGAATTTGCAAGGCAACAAATTTGTGCACATTAGCAAAACTGAAGTTCTCATGAGCATTTCCATACAGTACCTCTTGTATTGGAGATCTAAAGTGTGGCCGTGGAACTCTATAGCGTGGAGCTCAGCGATCAGAGAGTAGATGTAAAATACCGTCCTTTCCCCGACACAAACATCAAGCGGCGGTCCATTAGCGTACATGTAGGTATTTATATTGTCCTTCTTTAAACTTTCCTGTTATGAAAAAAGGGCAAAAATTAGAATAAATATTTCAGATAAATTTCACTTAACATGTGTTTTTGCCAGTAAATTAATCATGGTTATTATCCTACATGCACTGCCAAAAAATAACCCCATATTGAGGTGTGCTGAGCAATTACAGGATGTACATATTGATACAACACTAAATCAAAACATAAATCTGGTGTCAAACAATTGTTTTATGCCTGCCTGTCCGGTGATGCAAGAAGTTTACTGGACTTTAGGGATTGAGCCTGAGTGGTCCTTTGGCATGACAAATACTTGCATACATAGTAAATAGTAGACAAATATGTCTAAATAATGCTGTATTTCGATGCCAATGACTGCCTTATTATACTAATATCACATTAATTATGGGTCATTTCCATTATCTTTATTTTATTGTGTGATTAATCAGACTTCTGTTACCAAATAATAAAAAAAAAATAACTTAAAAATAATGCAATTAAATGGAGATCTCATGAAATCTCACAGGCAGATTTCCGCCTGTTTCTATTAGCCTAAACTGGTCCCTTAAACCATAGGTATAGGGATTATGAGGCAGTCAAATTACCAGAAAAGCAGGGTCGCCTAGGGTCCACAGGTCCTGACACTGAACAGGATCTAGGCAGCGCTGGAAGTTGACATCCCTCAATAGTGACTCTCCTTCATCAAGGGAATCGGCAAACAGAAAATGTTCTCTATCGACTCCGTCCAGACGAACTCCTCCTGGGCCAAGAGTTTCTAGAAATACATGTGTGAGTATGAGCTTCTGTTCAAGTCCTTGTTGTCAGATGACAAAATCAATGATAAGTTAACTAAAATGATTTAAATTAAAAATACATTTAGAAAAGTCTAACCAATATTATGAAATACAAAGGGCAGAAAGTCTTAAAGGTATGGACCCTGACTTCATATATGAGCCACGATGTGAGAAAACCAGCATTGAGTATAGCAGACTAGGTCAAACATAAACCAGTCTTGCAGAATAAAAGCTTGAAGTTTTAGACTTAAGAAGGAGAGGGGCTGTACTATCCTAGACATGAAAACAAAGTCACTGATCAGCTATGTAGTTTCTGCATCTTTATTTTTGCATTATGCAAAAATTTTGTTTTCTTGTGAGACTGCTCATATGCTCTTTGAATTGACAAGTTTCAACTTCTTCTCAAGTTGGAGTTTTAGTCATTAAATATAAAATCTTGAAATTAGCACTTTACTTAAAAACCTGCAGGAAAGTGTAAAATGTCTCCCCATTAAATATACAGGGCAAAAACATGTATGAAAGGAGTTGAATTCACTGTACAAGCACAATCACAGAAATCCAAAATTTCAAGCTTCTAGCCTTCTTCTGTGACTGAACAGGCTGGTTTGTGTCAAACCCGGTCGGAACTCCAAAGAGCGGTTTGCTCCCATCACGGCTGACATAATGCTAACAATAACTTACCAGGTTTACACAGCAACAGGGGAGCAAACAGTCCGGAGTGGATCTCTGCCTCTGGTCTCATGTGACCATGTACGGCTATATAACATTTTTTTTGATGTTTGAACCTGAATATTCCATTAATTTTAATCATTTCAACATACTTTGAGCATGATAAATACCATGCTCAGTAGAGTTGAGCAGAAACAACCTTTTACAACAATGGGGCCTGGGAAAAACCTTGCCCCTAAGGTTCATATTTTTTTTCATGCTCAACTTAGCTAAGCATGAAATTTGAACTGCTCATAATTACCGAAATAACCAAAATTGGTTAAAAGTTCAAGTTAAGATTGCCAAAACCTGTAATTTATCCTACTAATAAATGTTAAAATGCCAACCATTGTTGGCATTTTAACATTTATGAGCAGGATAAATGTTAATCTCAGCTGAGTTGAGCATAAAGACGTTTTATAACCGTGAGGCCGGATCTACTGAGGTATAAAATCTTACTTCTGTGATGTTCTGAATTTCTACAGGAAATAAGCCATTTCGGCTGACATATTGCTAACAATAACTTACCAGGTTTACATAGCAACAGGGGAGCAAACAGTCCGGAATGGATCTCTGCCTCCGGCCTCATGTGACCATGTACGGCTAATAGTAGACAGTTAGGATCATCGTTGCGTGGAGCGAACTCGTACTCTAGGCTCCATCTCATGGTTATCTGATCTCCAGGAAGCATTATGTCGTCAAACTTTTCTGCTGCTGTTGTGCCATCTGAATAGAGGGCCGCTGAAATCAAATAAAGCAGACAGTGAACAATTAAGGCTCTTACATACCTTGGCCATGGACATCAGACATCAGGGCCCACTTATTCGAAATTAGTTAACGATTCGTAAAAATTTCAAACATGAATATTACAAACACACAGTTATTTTTTTTGTTGATAAAATGTGAGAATCCTTTGCCATGCATTTTATCATAAAATGACATATAGTACGTACATGTAGGTTCTTTGGTTTGGTTTGGTTTTGACTTAACATCCCAGTTAATGGATGCTAACCAGGGGCTAGTTGTTCAACTGACCTTAGGGTCAGGTCAGTTTAACTGCTACTGTAACATGTAATCAGTACTACCTGTTGTCATGCGGTGCAGATGGGGCTCGTTAGCCTTGGAAGGCAACTCATCTAGGAGTTAAGCTAGTTCTCTACACAAAAATCTAGCTGGGCAGGGGGAACTCATTAGTCTTGGTTGACAGCCCTCCTAGGAGTTTACAGGTCTCTAAACAAAACCTAAGAAAGGGTAGATGGAGCTCTTCAGCTGTGGCCAGCAATTCATCTAGGAGAAGGAAACTCCAAAATCAAACCTGTGTGTCTGGATATGCCTAGTCCAGATATGCAAAGACTGTTTCGGTAGATGGAGCGGAAGAAATCATCTGATTCAACGGTTCAGAAAGCGATACAGCAACATGTTGTGGAACATGCAGAGCATGACAAGGCACTAAAGATGTTACGGTCATCCACTGCATCCAAACCCAACTCCAGACGTCTTGACCTGTGTCTTGCCTCTGGGCGCAGCTGGGCGAGGACTAGAGAGTGAGGTTGACGTTGCGCACCTCTTCCTCACTATAATCCAATTTCACAGCGCATGTCATCTTATTTCTCAACACACAAGCACTTGCATACACAACAATTTCATCACACTTGCACCCACATACCTACAAAGTCCTGTGGCGATGGGCGAGTGGCGAAGCAGCAGGTGTAGGACACACTGGGAGCTGTAGTTGCAGACCTGCACACAGGCGGCTCAGTTCTAATGGTCGCTTTCTGTGAGGAGAAGCAGTAAGCAGAATTCGGCAGTCGGCTGAGTGACTGAGCAGACCTATTTAGGACCGCACTGCTCACCCCCGTAGCATGGGGAAGGGGCTAGAAAAGGTGCCCTAAACAATTGCCTGCTTCAAACCCCCTGGCTGGTTAACCGCGATCAGCGGGGATCCCCTTAAGCGGTCGAAATACAAAGAAAAAAGCTAGAGTAATCCCCTTACGGATTGGCGCATGGAATGTGCGCACTTTAATGGATAGTGCTGGGTCAGATAGACCACAGCGTAGAACAGCCCTTGTGGGCAGAGAACTTGGGAGGTATGATATACAGATAGCTGCATTGAGTGAGACTCGGTTTGCAGATGTTGGGGAGATCAAAGAAGTTGGTGCTGGATACACCTTCTTCTGGAGTGGACGCAAAAGTGAAGAGAGGCGTGAAGCAGGAGTTGGCTTTGCCATCAAAACAGAACTTGTTGGTAAGCTGTCAGGATTGCCAAAAGGCATTAATGACCGTCTAATGACATTGAGACTTCCTCTGTCAGGCAATAAACATGCAACTATTGTCAGTGCTTATGCACCCACAATGACCAATCCAGATGAGGTCAAGGACAAGTTCTATGATGACCTAGACAATGTTATTTCTGCAACACCCCGCACAGACAAGCTTATCCTTCTTGGCGACTTTAATGCCAGAGTGGGTACAGACCACCAGACCTGGGAAGGAGTTATAGGTCCAGAAGGGGTTGGAAAGTGCAACAGCAATGGTCTCTTGCTTCTCAGGAAGTGTGCTGAACATGATCTTCTAATCACCAACACAGTCTTCCGTCTACCTAATAGGAACAAAACATCCTGGATGCATCCCCGTTCCAAACACTGGCATCTCATAGACTATGTCATAGTGCGGAGAACAGACAGGCAGGATGTTAAAGTGACAAAGACTATGTGTGGTGCAGACTGCTGGACAGATCATAGACTGGTTGTCAGCAAACTCAACCTAAGAATACAGCCTGCGAGGCGACCTCAAGGCAAGAAAGCTCCTAAGAGACTGGATGTCTCAAAGCTGAATAAAGACAGCATGAGACAAGATTTCTTAACAGACATTTGCAACCAACTGGATGCAATGAATCTCAGTTCAGAGGACCCCGAAGAAAACTGGACAGTTTTCCATAAAACAGTTCTTTCTTCAGCTGCAAGCACCTTAGGCCATCCATCTCGCAAACATCAAGACTGGTTTGATGAGAATGATGATGAAATTCAGAGGCTTCTTGAAGAAAAGCACCGTTTGCTCAAGGCACATCAAGATGATACTAGCTCAGTATCAAAGAAAGCAGCCTACAGCAACATTTGTAAGACAGTCCAGACCAAGCTTAGGGACATGCAAGATTCCTGGCTGAGGAAGAAAACAGAAGAAATTCAGTCTTTTGCGGATAGAAAGGACATGAAGAAATTTCATGATGCACTGAAAACCATTTATGGTCCAAAGAGTTCTGGAGCCACCACATTGCTCAGTGCAGATGGAAACACTCTTCTCACAGATAAAGAAGCTATCTTGGAAAGGTGGGCAGAACACTTCAATAGTGTGCTTAATCGACCATCAAGCATCAATGAGGATGCAATCGACAGACTTCCACAGATAGAGTGCAATGTTCTGTTAGATGAATTTCCTACCGTTACGGAAACAAGAAAAGCAGTTCAACAACTATCATCTGGCAAAGCCCCAGGTGCAGATGCAATTCCTGCCGAAGTTTACAAGGCTGGGGGGCTACCCATGGCAGAGAAACTGACAGAGTTGTTTCACTGTATGTGGAGGAAGGAGGCTATCCCACAAGAATTTAAGGATGCATCCATAATCCACCTATACAAGCGGAAAGGAAATCCTCAAGTCTGTGACAATCACAGAGGCATCTCCCTCCTATCAATTGCTGGTAAGATACTTGCAAAAATTCTGTTAAATCGTCTGAATGCTCATCTTGATCAGACGGGACTTATCCCAGAAAGTCAATGTGGATTCAGAAAAGACAGAGGGACAATAGACATGATCTTCACAGCAAGACAGCTTCAGGAGAAATGCCAAGAACAGAATGTAGATCTATACATGACGTTTGTTGACCTCACCAAAGCTTTTGACACTGTTAGTCGTGATGGACTCTGGAAAATCATGGCCAAGTTTGGCTGTCCACCCAGATTCATAGCTATGGTGCGGCAGTTTCATGATGGCATGCAGGCACGTGTGCAAAATGATGGAGAGTTCTCTGAACCATTTGAAGTAACAAATGGGGTCAAACAAGGCTGTGTTCTGGCACCAACACTGTTCAGCATGATGTTTTCTGCCATGCTTATGGATGCTTTTCAGGACAGTGACACTGGTTTTCCAATCAGGTACCGTTTTGATGGCAACATATTCAACCTCAGAAGGTTGCAAGCCAAAACTAAGGTCCAGACTGATGTGCTAGATGAGCTCCTCTATGCAGATGATATGGATAAGAATGCCAACACAGAGGCAAAAATGCAAAGAGCCATGGATCAAGTCTCACAGTCATGTGATAACTATGATCTCACAATCAGCACAAAAAAGACAGAGGTTGTACACCAACCAGCCCCCGGAAAACCATATAATGAACCAACCATCACTGTGAATGGGCAAAAACTGAAAGTTGTTGACAAGTTCACCTACCTGGGAAGCACTCTCTCCAGAGCAGTGCATATTGATGATGAGATCACTGCCAGAATTGCAAAAGCTAGTGTGGCATTCGGAAGACTCCGTGCAAATGTCTGGGAGCGAAATGGAATCAAGCTTGACACCAAGCTGAAAGTCTACAAGGCTGTGGTACTGCCAACCCTCTTGTATGCATGTGAGACCTGGACAGTATACCAACGCCATGCAAAGAGACTTAACCATTTCCACTTAAGCTGTTTGAGAAAGTTGTTAAAAATCAAGTGGCAGGACAAGATTCCAGACACAGAGGTCCTGAGGAAAGCAGGGATGCAAAGCATGCATACAGTCTTAAAGCTAGCACAGCTAAGATGGACTGGCCATGTTATAAGAATGCCTGATGCGCGACTTCCAAAGAAAGTTTTCTATGGAGAACTACAGGAGGGAAAGCGCTCTCAAGGTGGCCAGAAGAAACGCTACAAAGACACCCTCAAAGCCTCTCTGAAGGATTTCGAAATACCAATGGGGTCCTGGGAACAGACTGCACAGGAGCGATCAAAGTGGCGAGGTCTCATCAACAAAGGAGCAGCTCTCTATGAAAAGAAGAGAATCTGTGAAGCTGAAAGAAAGCGAAGAGAGCGCAAAGCCAAAACAAATGTGCCACCAGCAGACTCTATGACATTGACTTGCTCTACTTGCAACCGACAGTTTAGAGCCAGAATTGGCCTAGTCAGCCATCAAAGAACTCACCAACACACATCAGCACTATTCAAGAAATAATGATGGTCTTTCTCATTAGTGAGAGACGAACTATCAGTTGTTCAAAACTTTGTTAGCTTAACGTCATCATTAAGACCTCAACTTGTTAAGTAAATACCGACTACATAAGCAAATACACTGTTATTTTTTTGTTGAAAAAATACGAGAATCCTTTGCATTGCAATTCTCACATTTTTTCAATAAAAAATAACAGTGTATTTCTAATATTGCCATTTGAAATTTTAACGAATCATTAACTAACGTCATTAATTTTGAACAACTGGCCCCAGATGGCTACCTTGCTGGGAAAGAGCTATTCATCTTGCTCTTCATATGTACTGTTAAAATCTATATTTTATCATTCCTTTCACAAGTGGTATTTAGGTTGGGATTTTTGAATTTAATAATGGGGTCAATTCCTGGTCTTTTTACCCTTAGTGTACAAAATTTCAAAGTCATAATCAAGTTAACCCAGAGATTTGTGATGAAAACTTTTGAACAATTCCTTCTGCCATGAAAGTATGGTACGTTCTCTGCCAATTTTGCATGAAATATTTTTTGAGGGTTTTTTTCTTTTCTATTTTACTTTTCTAAGCTTTTGGTATTACGAAACACGCAAATGCAAAAACATAGTAATTTTTTCAGCTGTGAAAAATGATTAAGTTTCACGCCATTGCAAAATATTGTATTTTTTCGGTTGTGATAATTTTCACTGATAAAAAAAAAAAAAAAAAAAAAAAAGAAGAAAATTTGCTTATATTTTGCTCAAAACATAGATTGACTGTTCTAACCTGTACATCAATCTATGTTTTGAGAAAAAAGAAAAATCCTATTTGAAAATTTTCAAATTTTTCAACATAAGAAATATCTTATATATTGAATGGGTGTGTTTTCGTAAAGTGATATACCTTCGCTAAGTTTATCATAAGAGTAGGCATGAGGATGCCCCGCTGACACGGTGTAGTTACAGTTATTTCTAACATGTACGATTATAGCATCTCCTGCTTCCCCTTTGAACACGACCCCGGGAAACCCCCAGCTCAAACTGTCCATCGGAACTGGTGTGTCGAAGTAGCCGTCTGTGTAACGACGATAGATCAACTTGGCATAATTACTTCCGACTCTGTTGGGTCCGTTTACAAGAGAGTCCTGGAGATACCTGAAATTGAAAAAAAGAACTAAAGGAAAACTTGAAACAGGAATTATAATGCGTGTGGTACCTTCCAAATTTTCACAGAAGTCCCTACATGAGCTGCGTCTTCAGAAAAAAAAACAATGTGGTTTCCTACCAGGTCTGACAAAAATCAGGCTATACAAGCGCAGAAGAGGGCTAGAGCCTGGAAATTTTGGTTTTAGAAAGTAGAGGAATTGTACTATCCGTGTAGTGAAAACTACACAGTAACTGGGAAGATGACCAAACTGGGAAGATGACGAAACTGGGAAGATGACCAGGTCATCTTCCCAGTTACTGTGTAGTTTTCGCTACACGGCAGACCAGCACCTTTGTTTTGCATATGCAAAATGTTGGTTTTCTCATGGCACGGCTCAATATATTTTACCCTTTTTTCAGAATTTCCGCATGTTATTCAAGACAATCTGCCATGGTTGGCAGGGTTGGGTTGGCAGATCACATTATACATAGCTTCAATAAATGAGCACAGCTTTTCAATAAATAGTATATTCTCTGACATACTGCATCAGGGAGCCCTTTCTTTGGCTCTGTGGTTAGAGCATTGGATTTCTGTCCACAGGGTCCTGGATTCGAATCCCATCAGGGACATGGGATCTTTTAAACAATGCATCATCTCTTATTCATGCATTTTCATATTTGAACAAGTTATTGCCAATTGCGAAATAGTGTCTCCATGTGTCAAAATCAAAGACAAACCCAAGATGTTTCAACATCAGACTTCAAAGACTATGTAAACCCTTTGTAGTATAAAGTGAACTGAGTTAACCTCAATACAGTAGCATAGAATTGGCCAATAATAGTTTACTCAAGCTAGTAGATAAACCTAAGTCCCGCCCATATCATTTGTGTGACAGCTGGTCAATTCACTGACTCATTTGAATTGAAGTAAAATCAATTTAATAATTACATGCTTCAAAATATTTAGTCCTCCTATGATTAGATCAAATTGCAAGATTAAATGTTTCTCTTATCTGTTTTAATGTGCTTTTGTACCTGTCCAAAAAACACATATTTCATGTACTAAATTGAAATAAATTCAGCCACTGACAAGTGACAATACAGTATAATTAGAGGTCAGGTAGTTCTTCCTTCTGTGGTGGCAGGTGGGCGGAGCTGAACTTGTCCAAAGTAAATTTGGCTATTTGGGTAAATTGTTTGTGAAAATGAACTGTTATAATGGTGCTATTTTGGGCACTCAAATTCTTTGATCTTATGGTGAGACATCATGCAGGTGTTATGTCAGAAAACCACAAAAGGGGCTCGAATATCGCAAACAGCCATAAATGTGTCTTTAACTTTTATTCATATCATCAATATGTTGAAAAATAAAATTGTTATATCTCTACAACTAAATTGCAATTCAGCCCAGACATAAATATATGAGCCGCATCATGAGAAAACCAACAATGTGGTTTTCGAACAGGTCTGACACAAACCGAGCTATACAAGCACAGAAGATGGCTAGAAGCTTGAGGTTTTGGATTTAAGAAGAAGAGGGATTGTACTATCCATGTAGCAAATACAAAGGCGCTGATCAGTTTCGCAGTTACTGCGAAGCTGATCTGCGCCTTCGTTTTGCATATGCAGATTGTTGGTTTTCTCATGATGCGGCTCATATATCAAAACATATGAAAAATAAGAAAAGTCTGCATAAAGAAAGCTACGAAACTGATACAGTGTATCATCCTTGACTAGACATTAGATACCTAATTGTTCAGTTACTGCACAGATGATCTGCACCTTTATTTTCGTTTATGCATGTTGTATGTTTTCAAATGTGAAGGCTCAACTGTTATTTTGAAAAGCCATGTGTGCAAATTGGAACAAATAAGGTAAGTTTAAGTACTCAGATATTGAGCCGCCGCATGAGAAGACCAACAATTTGCATATGCAAAAACAAAGGGGCAGACAAGCTTCGCAGTGGCTCTGAAGCTTATCAGCACCCTTGTTTTTGCTACAAAGATTGTACAATTACTCTTCTTTTTAAATCCAGAATTTCAAGAATCTAGCCTGCTTCTGTGACTGTACAGGTCTGTTTGTGTCGGGCCTGGTCAGAACTCCAAATTGTTGGTTTTCTCACGCAAAGGCTCATATTGATGCCATTCTTGATCAGACTTAAATACTTACAGATTATAATCGTCAAATCTGTTGTAGCCAAATGGAAGATAATCCCAGTCGACTTGCTCTATCTGAACGTAGTACTGTCTACATCGCCGTACCTCAGTCGATGGTGATGTACCTGTAAATCATTATTAAAACAGCTGTAAAAATTGAAAATTTTAATTTGAAGTTTTTTTATATTATCATTATTGTTGCTCAAAACATAGAATTGTTCTTTGAAACATTGAAGAATCTATCTTGTAGTGACAGAATACCATCAGGAAAATATGTCCCCGTTTATATAGTAAAAATGTGATTTACAGGGTTATACCTAACTTTGTTATTTTGAACCAACTCGCCATGCCGGTTCAAATGTGTACCCACAATCTATGTTTTGAGCAAATATATTAAAAGTATCAAATTTTTCCCAATGAAATTTTCAATTTTAATGGCTAAAAAAATCTCTTTATATTGTATGGGCAAGTTTTCATAAAGTTTTTGTAGTGACAGAATGGGCAAGTTGAATCTTACGAGAACCCACACCCTTGCACACCAGATAGAGAAATCCTACGTTTTACCCCATGTGAGAAATTCTTATCTCACCCTTGTTATCTCACCCCAGGCTCATTCTGCGTTCAAGTGTTCTTTTTTAACATTGGTTGTATAGGACGTCACGTAATTTCGTCGTTAAGCGCACACGTCACAATGACATCAAAACGTTCTAAATCAAAATGGCGGACACCGCGATTGTAGCGTTTTTCTAGGTAAATAGTATGAAAATCAAGCTTCGCCGCATTAAAGCGTGCAAGAAAAAGAATCCATCATTCGTGTATGTTATGGATAGACAAATCTGTCCCTCGGGTCACAATTTGGCATCACGAGGCGAGCCTCGTGATGTCAAAATGTGACCATCGGGACAGATTTGTCTATCCATACCTGACACTCATGTAAGATTCTTATACTCTATGTTCTATAGCTAAAGTAAGAAAAAATAGTTATACCCATGTACATTCAAGTTTTACAATACAAAAGTTGGGCATAAGGAGGAAAACATTACACAGATATCTTATCCTTGACACTAGGAAACCTGGTCCTGAGTATAAAACTTCTTTCATTCTCCACTCAGCTGAGCATAAAATTTATCCTGCTCTTATTATGTTAAAGTTACATTATTATTATAAATAGGACAAATGACCGACCTTGGAACTCTGATAATGTCAGAATGAACCTCAAGTTTATAGGACCTCTACACGAAATTGGGATGTCTCGACATCATTAAAGTGCCACAATTTTTAAAAGCGCCACCCAAGTAAACCACAAAGGTTTATATGAGCCGCCGCATCAGAAAAACAACAATTTGCATATGCGAAAACAAAGTCGCAGATCTGCACAGCTGATCAGCGCCTTTGTTTTCGCTACACGGATAGTACAATTCCTCTGCTACTCATATCCAAAGTTTCAAGCTTCTAGCTCTTTTCTGTGACTGTACAGGCTGGTTTGTGTCGGACCTGGTCGGAACCTCAAATTGTTGGTTTTCTCACACAAAGGCTTATATTCTGATTGCTCCAGTTCCTTATCATTACTTACTTTTACCATGCGCGGATCCAGAAAATTTTCTCAGGGGGGGGTTCCGAATTCCCAGAAGGGGTCTGACGGAAAATTTCAACATGGCAAAAATTAATAATCTGGCAATTCAAGGGGGGGTCCGGACCCCCTGTCCCCACCTCTGGATCCGCCCATGTTAACCTTTTTATATGGGGTTGACTTTAACCCCCCCCCCCTCCAATCTGACTTTCAAACAGTTAATATGGAATTTACAGGGGTACATTTTCTTTTCTCCTGGAATTTTTCAATTTTTAGAGCTGTAAAACATGTTTTTTTTTTTGTTTTTTTTTTTTTTTTCAAGGGGGCAATTTTGTTGTCAACCCATGGTTGACACACTTGCCCATGTAGTATACTGAGATTTTTTTCAGCTGTAAAAATTAAAAATCGAAAAATTATGATATTTTTAATTTTTTTTTTTTTTTCAAAACATTGATTGTGGGTACACGTTAGAACCGCCTTGCCAAGGCGGTTCTAATGAGTACCCACAATCTATGTTTTCAATGAAAAATAAGTAAAATAGGTACATGTATAATATGTAAATGCCAGTTTTACTATATGGAAGTGGGGTATAAGGGGGTATTCAATGTAGGGACATGTTTGCGTGATATGCTGCAGAGATGATTTAAGTCTTCTGGAAAACATGTCCGTGAAATGTATACCCCCTTAAACCCCACCTTTATATAGCAAAACTGGGGTATGCAGGGGTATACCTATTTTTCTTATTTTTGCTCCAAAACATAGATTGTGGGTACTCGTTAGAACCACCTCACCGAGGCGGTTCTAACGTGTACCCACAATCTATGTTTTGAGCAAAAATAAGAAAAAGATCTAAATTTTTCAGCTGAAAATTTTCAATTTTTAAAGCTCAAAAAATCTCTGTTTATTGCATGGGCATATTTTCGTAAGTGCTTACCGTCTGTGCAGTAGAATTTATTTGGAGACGTCATCATATGAGCACAGAAAAACCCAGGAGCAACACACTGAAAATAGAAAAGGCCAACATCTTTAATTAATTGATTTACAAGATTTTCTCATCAACATCCAGCATAAAAGGTATGAATTCTGCAAAATAAAAATAAAATTGCTGATTTTGATTATTTGATAAATAAGAGCTGTCGCAGGACAATGCGCTCCACTGCTTCTGACCTTTGTCAAACATAAGGCCAAAGTCCACCTGTAACCCAAAGCATTATGCTGATATACCTTTTTACATTGATTCTATAAGGCAAAATCACTGAACCATGACCATTAACTATAACTACCTAAGCATATCGTGAAAGGAGTATGTTCACATACCAATTGAGAACGTAGATATAAGGCAAAATCACTGAACCATAAAATTAGGTCACAGTGACCTTTAAGTATACTGGGGTCAAAGGTCTGGTCATACTCACTCATAATCTGGAAATAGTGTGAAGATATACCAGTTAAGTGCCAAGATATCAGGCAAAATCACTTAACCGTGAAATTAGGTCACAGTGACCTATAAGTATATTGGGGTCAAAGGTCTGGTCATACTCACTCTCATAATCTGAAAGAAGTATGAAAATATACCAATTTAGTGCTGAGATAAAAGGCAAATTCACTGAACCATGAGCTTAGGTCATAGTGACCTATAAGTATATTGGGGTCAAAGGTCTGGTCATACTCACTCATAATCTGAAAGAAGTATGAAAATATACTAATAGACTGTCAAGCACTGGACCATGGAAAGTAGGTCAATCAAATCTTACTGACATGACACACAAGTCAGTGTCACAAAGTTGAAAGATGAATGATCAACCATCTTCCTAAGTTGTTTCTATTAGAAATAAAAAGAAAAAATATTTTAGCGAGTTCTAGATTTTGACCTCTAGCCCCACCCCACCCCCTGACTCCAACCCAGAAGTCCGATGTCATGGAACCTAAAGTGTATGAAGTATGAATGCTTTATGACAAGTTGTTGTCAAGATATGGACTCTTTGTACAAGTTACATAGCAGTACATCCATTTTTATAGTGTTATAATTTTTAACCTCTAGCCCCACCCCCCAGGCATGGACCAAGGGGTCCTTTGCCATGAGATGAAACTCAACCCTACAGGGTACCTATGGTGCGAGTGTGAAAGCCCTGTGATAAAAGGTTTTCAAGATACAGACTTCAAGAATACTATATCACAGAAAAGCCATTATTAATGGTGTCCTAGATTTTAACCTCTAGCCTCACCCCCTGGCATGGACCCAGGGATCTGATTCCAAGGAATGAAAGCCAACCCTACAGGGTATCAATGGCCCAAGTATCCATGCTTTCTGATGAATGGTTGTCATGATATGGACTTCTAGAAAACTTTAACGCAAGAATAGCCATTTTTGAAGGTGTTCTAGATTTTAACCTCGAGCCCCACCCCCTGGCCTGGACCCAGGGGCCCGATGCCATGGAATGAAAGCTATCTATGGTCCAAGTATGAATGCTTTCTGATGAGTGGTTGTCAAGATATGGACTTCTAGAAAACTTTAACGCAAGTGTGACGAGCACGGGAACGCACACGCGAACGGGAACGGGAACGTGGACGACCGGCGTAACTGCAATAGCTCTATGCACTTCGTGCAGTCGAACTAAAAAGGAAATTAAAAACTGACAATTAAACTCTATAAATAGAGAATGTTATGTAATAATCAACTATAAAATTGGACATGAATATAAATAGTTTATGGAAGAAAAAAGACGACTAAAACTCTCAAGGAGGCAGGAGAATTTTTTTTTTTTTTTTGTACAAATGAAAATACATAAAAGTCTATGATTGAGGGCTGACATTGTGGAAATACTTTTTGCCCTTGACCATTGGGCAGAAATCAAGGTGTTGATGAGTTGCAAAATTACTGTACACATCACGAATACATGTCCATGAAAAGTATACCCTCTCATACCTCACTTTTATATAGATAAACAGTGGTTTTCGAGGGTATACCTATTTTTCTTATTTTTGCTCCAAAACATAGATTGTGGGTACTTGTCGTGGTTCTAATGTGTACACACAATCTATGTTTTGAGCAAAAATAAGAAAAATATCAAAAATTCTCTACTGAAATTTTCAGCTGTAAAAAATCTCTGTATATTGTATGGGAAAGTTTTCATAATGGCTTGTCTTTGCCATTGCTTTCTCACATGCAGGAAAGCTAGTTTTATCATGACACGGATCAAATATCATAGAGGTAAAACCAAGAAAAAAATGCCAACTTACATTTGCTTCACAAGCTGCACGGTCGCCGTAGAGGGGCGGATCAGGATTTTCAGCCGGGGGACAGGCAAAATTAGGCCCGCCCCCTCCTGTTTTCCCTCCTTGGCCCCCTGGACCCCCGGCATGAGGGGGTGGGGCAGCCACAGGGTTGATCTTGTTGAAACATACCACAAATAGTAGTGGGACAACAAGCTGAAAATGATCATACATGTATGTCATTAATATGCTAAACTGACTTCATGACACAAACAATTAACTTTTTTTTTATTTTTTCTTTTTGCATTGTGTTTTTAGTCATAGTGGAATGCAGCCACCGATTCTTGAATGCCATGTACAATGGGGAGGAATACAAATTATTAATAATTAACAAAGGATGTAAATCAATTCAATCAAACAAAAAAAAAAAACATTAACCACTGACATAAACCATCTACTCAACCATATAATAATAATAATAATAATAATGATAAAAATAATAATACAAAAAAGTTTCAGATACTTCATTTTTACAGTAAAGACTAAATATGATTTCCTTATGAGTGATGTACTCTGAGATTTTGTGTATTGTGGCGGAACAATGTAGATGTCACAAAACATGACATCAGGAAAACATGTCAGTATAATGTATACCCCCTCATACCCCACGTTTATATAGTAAAACTGGGGTATGCAGGGGTGTACCTATTTTTCTCATTTTTGTTCCAAAACATAGGTTGTGGGTACTCGTTAGAACCGCCTCAGCGAGGCGGTTCTAACGTGTACCCACAATCTATGTTTTGAGCAAAAATAAGAAAAATATCATTTTTTTTTTCAATTTTTACAACTTAAGAAAAATCTATATTTAACATGGGCGTGTTTTCGTAATGAACAACTGTGACATCATAAAACAGCCTGCAACTTCAATTGGATTTTTGCACATTGGATCATCAATTTCAAAACACTATAATTTTATACGAAAGTTGCATATTTCTAACAAGAACTTTAAATTTCGGATTCAATAAAGATCAGCAATTCTCAACAGAAACTGTTAAGCATAAGAGAATGTAACATCAGGATAACATGTCCATGTAATATATACCCCCTTATACCCCATTTTCATATAGCAAAACTGGGGTATGCAGGGGTATACCTATTTTTGCTCCAAAACATAGATGGTATACCTATTTTTCTTATTTTTGCTCCAAAACATAGATTGTGGGTACTTGTCGAGGTTCTAATGTGAACCCACAATCTATGTTTTGAGCAAAAACAAGAAAAATATAAAAAAAAAATTCTACTGAAAATTTTCAATTTTTACAACTTAAGAAAAGTCAATATATTACATGGGCATGTTTTCGTAATAAAACCATGGTTCAATGTTACAAACATCCTCCCACAATTCAATTAAAGTTTTATTAATGAAAAACTTAAAATGCAAACCGAGGAAGGTGTGTGCTTGTCTATGACTCCACAAGACCACAAATGCCAGACTCAGGCGAGTGTTGCTTATAATTTCTTTGCACATCACGAAAACATGTCCATGTATTGTATACCCCTCTGAACCCAACTCTTATATAGCAAAACTGGGGTTTGCAGGTTATACTTATTTTTCTTATTTTTGATCCAAAACATACATGTGTACCCACAATGTATGTTTTGAGCAAAAACATTAAAAGAATTATTTTTTTCCTATGACATTTTCATTTTTTCTTCTGAAAAAATATCCCTGTATATAGCATGGGCATGTTTTCGTAATGCATAAACAGTATGTTTCTTTCTTTCTACTTAAAATTAGAAAATATTCTTAATTGTTATGATGCTATACGTTACACCTATTTTTTTCAAGAATTTCAAGTTTATACCTCAATGATGTATTTTTTAAAAAAAATGTCGATAAAAATGATCCAAGTTCTTGGATGTAAGCTTATCAGGATCTCAACCACAACCGTAAAAATGTGAAAAAAAAAAAAATAAAATAAAAAAAAAATAAAAAAATAAGTTTCTGAGTTGTGATTCCACAAGACCCACAAAGCCAGACCTTGTCATGTATACATGTATTTTCTTTTTGTAAACATTCTATCTACTTGAAATAAGAACGGCTACAAAACAGTTATCATATCTTAACTTGCAGGTACGTATCTCTTTCACGAATAATTGTCAGTTTGTATTCTAAAAAATTTTAAAAGAAAAATATTCTAAGTCTATTGTGAAAAAAGTTAAACAAATTCTAACTGAAAAATAATCTAAGTCCATTGTGGAAAACTTAAAAATTTCTAAAGTTACTCACTTGCAAAATTTTTGGAAGCATTTTGAAAACTCTACCAAAAGCAACTGATGAAGGTGCCCAATCATGCGGGTTTTATAGTCTATTACCTAATTTATTCTTTGAAAATCTGTTGAATTCATTTCCATTTAGATAGGTACCAGAGTTCTTATCAGGTGAGACTTTGCATGAGAAAACCAAAAATTAGTGCTTCTAACCAGGTCCGACAAAAACCAGCATGTATAGGCAAGTAAGTAGGCTAGAACCTTGAAATTTTGAATTTAAGAGGAAAAGGAATTGTACTATCCATGTAGCAAAAACAAAGGTGCTGATTAGCTGTGCAGCTGATCTGTGTCTTTTTTTGCATCTGCAGATTGTTTGTTTTCTTGGGTGGCAGCTCAGTTGTTTTGTCCATATGTTCCAACATGACTATGTAAAATTTCTAGAGAAATCATCACACCGGTTATCCTGAAACACCCAACACTACTCATTACAAAAACTTGCCCATGCAATATACAGAGAATTTTTTCAGTTATGAAAAATGAAAATTTCACCAGAAAAATCTTGATATTTTTCTTATATTTGCTCAAAACATAGATTGTGGGTACACGTCAGAACCGCCTCGCTGAGAAAATAAGAAAAGAATACCCTTGTAAACCTCAGTTTGTCTATATAAAAGTGGGGTATAAGGGGATAAATGTTATCCTGATGTGAGAACAACCAACACAGATGAA
This sequence comes from Rugalucina vietnamica, assembly GCA_964017185.1. NCBI lineage: Eukaryota > Metazoa > Mollusca > Bivalvia > Lucinida > Lucinidae > Rugalucina > Rugalucina vietnamica. The sequence continues at coordinate 51,917,501 of OZ024875.1, read as the reverse complement.
ATATAATAACGCAGAATGCATCATTGGGTCCATGGCAAGTTGTCCCCAGATAGATTTTTACTACCTATCACTGCTTATTGACTTTATCTGTGTTAATTGGTTACAGTTGCATTGGTTGTTTCTTGATAACCGGTGTGTCATTTGTCTGCCCCACTAAATGCTCTATGTGTTTATTGCCCAGCAAATCTCAGATGTAGGGTTTGGGGTATCAAAATAACATGTGCAAGAAAATGTTCTGAGGACCGTATGTAAGACTAGTATTTCCTCTTTATTTATGTGATTCCATTTTTGTTAATGTAACATAAATTATGACAATTGTTTTCCTGAATCATCATTTCATGTCGTCATATGAACGCCTTTCCAAGAGAAAAAATATTTTCTACATTCAAAAATGAGGGCTGTCATGAGAAGACATGATTTTTGCATATGCAAAAACAAAAGTGGCTTTGTCTTCACTACAAAGACGGTACAGCCCCTCTTCTGGTTAAATCTAAAATTTATGCTTCTAGCATTTTGCTTCGTCTGTGCAGGTCTGTTGGTGTCGGACCTGTTGAGAATCCCTGACGACAGGTTTTGTCTAGGCATGTCATAGATTAGCCACTATAAAGCAACTGTGTGTATGACACACTGTGCTTCTCTCAAGATACATGGATAATACAATGTCCTCGATTTCTCTTATCTGATATTTCCAGGGCGATGGACATCATATGTGGCCATGACATCAGGATAACATGTCCGTGAAATGTATACCCCCTCATACCCCACTTTTATATAGTAAAAGTGGGGTTTACAGGGGTATACCTTTTTTTCTTTTTTTTTTTGCTCCAAAACATAGATTGTGGGTACTCGTGAGGCGGTTCTAACGTGTACCCACGATCTATGTTTTGAGAAAAAATATTAATATTACTCAAAATCTTTCTGGTGAAATTTTCGATTTTTACGGCTGAAAAAAATCTCTGTATATTGCAAAGGCAAGTTTTCGTCAGAAAGTTCTAGGGACATGTGTTCTCAGCATAATAAGCACAGCTGGTAATATATGGGCCGTGTCACAAGTCTTCATTGTTTCCGACCAGGTCTGACACAAACCATGCTCTACAACCAAAGAAGACAGCTAGAAGCTTAAAATTTCGAATTTAAGAAGAAGAGAAGTTGCACTTTCAGTAAAGTGAAATCAAATACATTGATCAGCTTAGCAGTTACTGTGCAGCTTATCCTTGTCTTTGTTTTCTCACAAATATTTTTTTTTTTTTTTTTTTTTTTTTTGCGGGGCAACGCCTACGGGATTGGGATTTCTTGATTGCTTAATTATTCAGAGAAATAAAATTTAAAAAACCTACCTCCAACTTAATTATATGTACCTTATTCAAGAATTGAGTGAGTAAGCTTTAAATAATATTATTCATTGGTTTTAAGATGACATGATATCCACATGTCCCAAAAAGAGCCTGTTTTTGAAAAAATGAAAAAAAAAATCTCTTATTTTATATTTTGACCAGAGTTGGCTCCAATCAGTCTTTTCAGCAACAGGCAATATGTTTATGCACTTGAAACTTCAATTATGATTTAAAGAAATTACTGTACTTATGGAGTAGTCAAGCAATATTAACAAAGTCTTAGACAGCAAATACTTTTAACCAGAGGACCAATGGTCCTGTAAACGCTCACCTGAGTCTGCTGCATATACCAATAAACATGTTTGAATATTATGGTATTTAACCCCAGTGCAAGGGCAGATGAAGCCCTTGGGCCGTTTTCTTTTTTCAGAATAATCAATATTCTGTCCATTTGCCAATTTCTTGGCTCTTGCCGGCTTTTCCCTTCAAATGACATTTTAACAGTTTTTCCCATTCAAATGCATGGGCAATCCATGTTGACCTTGCCATAAACTTGGTCAAGGTCATCACAAGCTCATGATTTATATATACATTGTAATACTTTAGCCATGGATGCTTCACGCCAAGTTTCATTGAAATCAATCTATTGGTTTCAAAGAAGAAGATATTTGAAGGTTTTTTACCATATATGGGCATGGCGGCCATCTTGGTCATGTGACCTAGATTATTAATATACACATTGGTTCCCTTATCCTATAGATACTTCACATAAAATTTGGCTTCAATTGGCCAAGTGGTTTCAGAGGAGAAGATGTTTGAATATTATGGTAATATACATGTATATTGCCCCAGGGTGTGGGCATATGAGCCCTTAGGTCCATTTTCTTTTTCAGAATCATTAATACTTAGTCCTACTACCCATTTCCTGCAAGATTTTCACCTCAAATGACTTTTTAAAAGTTTTCCCCATACCAATGCATTAGCGACCTATGTTGACCTTGTCGTAAAATAGGTCAAGGTCACCACAGGGTCATGATTTATAAATACATTGTAGTACTTCAGCCATTGGTGGTTCATGCCAAGTTTCTTTGAAATCGGTCCACCAGATTCGGAGAAGAAGATTTTTGAAGGGTTTTTACCATATATGGGCATGGCAGCCATCTTGGTCATGTGAACTAGATAATTTATATAAACATTAATTCCCCCATTCCATAAATGCTTCTCATAAAATTTGGCTTTGATTCGCCAAGTGGTTTCAGAGGAGAAGATGTTTGAATATTATGCTAATATACATGTATATAGCCCCGGGGTGGGGGTAGATGAGCCCCTGGAGTCCAGTTTTTTTCAGAATCATTAATATTCAGTCCTACTGCCCATTTCCTGCAAGACTTTCACTTTAAATGTCATTTAAAAGTTTTCCCTATTCAATTGCATTGGCCACCTATGTTGACCTTGCCATTAAAAAAGGTCAAGGTCATTACAGGGTCATGATTTATATACACATTGTAGTACTTGAGCCATCGATGCTTCATGCTAAGTTTCTTTGAAATCGATCCACCGGTTCTGGAGTAGAAGATTTTTGAAGGGTTTTTACCATATATGGGCATTGCGGCCATCTTGGTCATGTGACCTGGATTATTTATATACACATTGATTACCCCTTCCTATTGATGCTTCACATAAAATTTGGCTTTGATTGGCCAAGCGGTTTCAGAGGAGATGATGTTTGAATAGTATGGTAATATACATGTATATTGCCCCGGGATGGGGGCATATGAGCCCCTGGGGTCCATTTTTTTTCAGAATCATTAATATTCAGTCCTACTGCCCATTTCCTGCAAGACTTTCACTTTAAATGACTTTAAATGACATTTTAAAAGTTATCCCCATTCAAATGCATTGGCGACCTATGTTGACCTTGCCGTAAAATAGGTCAAGGTCATCACAGGGTCATGATTTATATACACATTGTAGTGCTTGAGCCATCGATGCTTCATGCCAAGTTTCGTTGAAATCAGTCCACCGGTTCTGGAGAAGAAGATTTTTGAAGGGTTTTTACCATATATGGGCATGGCAGCCATCTTGGTCATGTGACCTGGATTTCTTATATACACATTGGTTCCCCCTTCCTATAGATGCTTCATATAAAATTTGGCTTTGGTTGGCCAAGCGGTTTCAGAGAAGAAGATCTTTGAAATTGTGGACGGACGACGGACGGACGACGGACGGACGGACGCCGGATCATGGCCATCCTATAAGCTCACCTTGTGAGCCTAACGGCTCAGGTGAGCTAAAAATGCCTACTCAGCATAAAAAGCATGTTTTCCAAAGATGGTACTCATATGACAGTCAACTACTGAAAAATGAGCCGCCCCATGGGAAAACCAACAATCTGCAAAGGTGAAAACAAAGGCGCAGATCAGCTTTGCTGTAACCGCGAAGCTGATCAGCGCCTTTGTTTTCGCTAAACAGATAGTACAATTCCTTTACTTTCTAAATCCAAAATTTTCAGTCTGTAGTCATCTTCTGTGCTTGTACAGCCTGGTTTGTGTCGGACCTGTTCGGAAAGCACATTGTTGGTTTTCCCACGAGGCGGCTCAAATTATTATCCAGTCATTTTCACCAACATGGTGATGAGCACGTAGGCCTTAGCTAATGAGCTGCGACGCAAGAAAACCAGTCCACATTTCCGACAAAGTCTGACACAAACCGGGCTGTGCAGCTACAGAAAATGGCTAGTAGCTTGGAATTTCTGATTTAGGAAGAAGAGAAATCGTACTACATGTATTTGTGTAGCAAAAACAGGGGCAGATCAGCTCTGCAGTTACTGTATAGCCGATCTGCGTTTTTGTTTTCACATAGGCAAAAATCTCGTTTTCTCATGATATGGCTCAATATATCCTGATAATCCTGACAATATTTGTGAAGTTTTATGTCCCTTTCAAGCCGATCAAAGAAATAATATGGTATCAAGACAAAACTAACAACCAACAGGGGCATGTTGGACACTTTTCAAGAATGTCATATCAGGATGATTCAGAAAGTGGAAGGGGGGGGGGGGGTTCTATGGAAAAAACACCTGACGGAAGCAGAACTTTGCTTGTTTAGTGTGTGACTTGAGCAGGGCACCCTACAATAGTGAGATGATGGAAACATGAAAAACACTGATGAAATCAGAAACCATAACCACTTTGAATGGAGGTCCAATGGGTCTACACTGTGTTTTATCTGTCTAATAAATTTGAAGAAGAAAAAAAATCTACAATGGATGTAAATGAGGTTCAAAATGGATATTATAATATAAGCCACACCATATAATCAGAGTTATACCTATGCCAAAACAAAGGTGCATATCAGCTGTGCGATTACTGCACAGCTGATCAGAGCCTTTGTTTTTGCTACACTGATAGTACAATTCCTCTTCTTCCTAAATCTGAAATTTCAAGCTTCTAGCCATCTTCTGTAGCTGCACAGGCCAGTTCTGTGTCAGACCTGATCTGAAACCCCAAAGACGTTTTTTCTCGCGCCGAGGCTCATATATACTAAGGCTAAATAAGCTTACTGTCTTGATCCAAGTCATACTGAGTCTTGACAAAACTGTTGGTTAGTGTTGTTAGTTCACTTGCTTTTACATCTTTGAGACATATACATTTACTTCAGGCCCCGAGATTATAAAACTTTTTTCATGCTCAACTCAGCTGAGCATAAAATTAAAACTGCTAATAAATGACAAAATAACCCAAATAAATTGATAATTCAGGTTTAGATTGCCAAAACCTGTAATTTATCCTGCTTATAAATGTTAAAATGCCATTAATTGTTGGCATTTTAACATTTATGAGCAGGATAAATTTTAGTCTCAGCTGAGCTGAGCATGAAAAAAGTTTTAAAACCTCGTTGCCAGTATGTCTGGTATTGGAGTCAGTCCTACACTCCACCACTAGATCATCACACTCCCCATTACAACAATGCACATCCTGGTCTTTTAATTTTGAAGTTGTTACATGACATAGAAAACATTTTCTCTGGGCCTGATGCAAACCTAATTGAGCTGTGACATATGAGGAGAAAACTGGTTATTGGTAACGGGAAGAAAACTGGTCATCAGGGTAATCTGGTTTCAGACCAGGTCTGACACAAACAGGCCTGTACTGTAACAGAAAGCTAGAAGCTTGAAATTTCTGATTTACGAGGAAGAGGAATTGTACTATCAGTGAAGCGAAAGCAAAGAGGCTGATCAGCTGTGCAATTACTGCACAGCTGATCTGCGCCTTTGTTTTCGCATAGGCAAAAATCTGGTTTTCTCATGACATGGTTCTAATATTATCCTAGATACATGGTAAATGAGAGAATCAGCTTGAAATGACTGAATTCATATTCTAATATTTTATTTAAATAATAAAACAATATAATTATCGATAGTCAGATGTTCCCAAATAAGAGCTGTCGCAGGACAGCGTAGCTCGCCTGACTTGTGCTTTGCCACTAAACTTATCAAAATCTATGACCCATGACCTTGACCTCAAGGTCGCTCAGGTGGGTTGTGATGGTACAGCATAAAATTTCAGACCAATATCCACAAACATGCAGAGTTTCAACTTGATCCATCAACATAGAGATATATAGACTTCAAAAATCTTTAACCCAAAACTTTAACCAAAAATTTCTAAGGCCATGACCTTGACCTCAAGTTCACCCAGGGTGGGTCATAATGGTACAGCATAAAACTTCAGACCAATATCTACCAACATGCAAAGTATCAACTTGATCCATCTACATGTTCAAGAGATATAGACTTCTAAAAACTTTAACCGAAAACTTTAACAAAAAAATTCTAAGTCTGTGACCTTGACCTCAAGGTCACTCAGGGTGGGTCACGATGATACTGCATAAAACTTAAGACCAATATCTACCAACATGAAAAGTATCAACTTGATCCATCAACATGTTCAAGAGATATAGACTTCTAAAAACTTAAATGAAAAAGTCACTAGAGCACGAAATATAGGTCAAGGTCACTAGATCAATGTGGGTGCAAAGTCGGGACATCGGGGAGAAGCGATATGCAAGGTTTGATGGTTGTAGGCTTTATAGTTGATGAGATATTAAGGGTTGGCTTAAAAAATGACAAAGTCACTGGAGCATGAAATATAGGTCAAGGTCAGTAGGTCAATGTGGGTGCCGAGTCGGGACATCGAGGAGAAGCCATATGCAAGGTTTGATGGTTGTAGGCTTTATAGTTGATGAGATATTAAGGGTTGGCTTCAAAAATGACAAAGTCACTAGAGCACAAAATATAGGTCAAGGTCACAAGGTGAATGTGGGTGCCGAGTCGGGACATCGAGGAGAAGTCATATGCAAGGTTTGATGGTTGTAGGCTTTATAGTTGATGAGAAACTAACACAACATCTGAGCATTGTACAAAGGTGTTCTAGATATTGACCTCTAGCCCCGCCCCCAGGCATGACCCCACGGGTCCCTTCACACTAAATCACAGAGGACCCTCTTATGCAGCAATGTTCCAAATATGAATGATTTCTGGTCAGTGACTATCAAGATATAACAATTTTAAAAACTTTAACCGAAAGTGTGACGCGGACGCATATGTACACGTAAACGCGGACGACCGAGGTGACAATAGCTCTGTGCACTTCGTGCAGGCGAGCTAAAAAGCATTTCACAAGAAAAACCTACTTATCTTTTTTCGGACGGAGCCATTTATATTTTAAATAGTAATTACTGATAGCCATATGTCCCCCCAATACAGCCTTTCACCAAAAAAACCTACTTACTTCTCTGACATGTTCAACTCAAATCTACATATAATTAAAGTTATGAAACAACATAATTACTGATAGCTGTATGTTTCCAGAAAAGGCCTGTCACCAGACAAAATACCTACTTGTCTGTTTTGTTTTCCCTGGCCTGGTCAACTCAATGCCTCTGGAGCTGTGTCAGGGCAAAGCTTTGAAACCTGAAAATCAAGAAAACAGGGGCTTGATACTACCTAAAATATCTTGACACTGTATTATTTGAGCTGTGACGCGAGAAAACTGGTCTTCAGGGTTTCCGACCAGGTCTGACACAAAGCAATCTGCATAGAAGCAGGTTAGAAGCTTGAAATTTTGGATTTAAGAAGAAGAGAAATTGTACTATCCATGTAGTGAAAACAAAGGCCCTGATCAGCTTCGCAATTACTGTTTTCCCGTAGCCAAAAATCCTGTTTTCTAACGATGCGGCTCATTTCAGCTGACCTTGTTTATAAATAAGAAATGAGCAGCTTCATGAGAAAACCAGATTTTCGCATATGCGAAAACAAAGGCACAGATCAGCTGTGCAGTTACATTGACAGTACAATGCCTCTTCAACTTTTATCCCAAGTTTCAAGCTTCTAGTCTTTTTCTGTGACTGTACAGGGAGCATGACTGGCATTTTAGGTCAACTGAAATGGGAATCTCTTAAGAAAAGGAGGAAGGATAGCAGACTTATATTGCTATACAAAGGTCTAAAGGGTAAAGCCAGAATACCCACAGATGACCTTATCCCAAAGAATAGGCGTTGTAGAAATCACCACTCTTTGGCTTTTCAGATACCTTCAGCTAGCAAAGAAGCATACAAAAGTAGTTTCTTTCCACAGACTATCAGGGACTGGAATGACCTCCCTGATTCACTTGTCTCCTCTGCTGAAATGTTTGATGACAGTGTGTCCAAGTTCGCTTCACTCGTGCGTTCAAGGGACTAATTTCTTCCCCATCCGAACCCCCTGGTGAAATAATGTCATTTGGCGTGTCACCAGTAAACTATTCAGATTCAATTAGTTTGTCAGATGAAGGCAGAAATCCCAAAGACCGGTTATCTCCCTTTGTGGCTCCTATCACATTGGGTGGTGCCGTGGCCTAGTAGTAGAGACTACTACCAGAGAGTCAGACTCCAAAGCTCGGAGTACAAAACATATCTTCAGCAAGACAAATTCACTCCCCATAGTGCTGGTTAAGAAGTAGCCAGGTTCTTGTCTCGACATGACTGAAATGTATCAGGAAAACATGTCCGTGAGATGTATACCCCTATGAACCCCACTTTATAGCAAAACTGGGGTATGCAGGGGTATACCTATTTTTTCTTATTTATGTTCCTAAACATAAATTGTGGGTACTCGTTAGAAATGCCTCAGCAAGCTGTTCTAACGAGTACCCACAATCTATGTTTTGAGCAAAAATAAGAAAAATATTGAAATTTTCATTTTTTACAACTGTATATTGCATGGGCATGTTTTCGTAATGTATTTGACTGTGATATATAGCCACAACTGGATAAGCCAACCAGTACAACACTCTCTACTGTCATCATTCTTTTTTCTCAAAATAAGACTTGACCATACGATTGCAAATTAAGATTTATGAATTTTTAGTATTCATCAGTAAGTATACACCAAAAGCAAGCATACTATTGATCTGTCTGAGTTTTACAAATAAATATACCAGTATGCTTTAACATGGTATGGCTTGTATGATTGTACTTATGACATGTCATGAAAAACTGTCTGGCAATTTGTTATGAAGTATAAGACAAATTGTTTACTTGGCTTGTTGTTTTCCATCTCAGACTTTCAGTCAACAGCTATGGTCATGTAGAGACATTGCCTCCATTTTTAAGGAACTTCTACCCAAACTGGAAGGTATGCATGAGCCCCGTCATGAGAAAACTGGATTTTTGCTTATGCGAAAACAAAGGCGAAAACAAAACTGCGAAGCTGATCAGCACATTTGTTTTCACTACACTGATAGTACAACTCCTCTTCTTTCTAAATCCCAAATTTCCAGTCTCTAGCCATCTTCTGTGCTTGTACAGCTCGGTTTGAGTCGGACCTGGTCCGAAACCATATTGTTGGTTTTCTCATGACGAGGTTCAATTTTTGAGCTGTTCCTTTCTTACCCGCCTGGTGTCTGGGTTGGACTCTGGGTTTAATTGTGTCAGTTCCTGGATCTTCTATTCTTAAAACGAGCCGCTTTGGGGTTTGCGACCTGGTCTGACATAAACCAGCCTGTACTGTCACAGAGAAAGGCTAGAAGCTTGAAATTTTGCATTTAAAGCCAGATGTACTTAATTAACCTCACGGTAGAAAATTTTTATTTTTGGCATGTGGGTGTATTTTGATGTCCTGCATACGAAAATGAAAAGAAATTGATACCGTTCCGAGCTTGTTTTCGAGATATCGGCCTTCAAAATCGTCAAATTTGAGAGCGAAAATACATTGACGTCAACGTAATATGCGATTTTTAGACCCCCTTTTTGTTAATTTTCTTGATATATTTAAAAAAATCCACGGTAGGATTTTTTAAAAAACTGATATGTATTTGAGAAATTCCTGAACTACAGGTAGATAACGAGAAAGTCCTTAGTTACAGGGTTCGTTTTCCTGCTATAAGCGTGCGAATAGAGGCAGTCGTTGCTGAATTCAGTACGTTTTATGTGCGAAGTCGATTTTGCGCCAAAATCTCCAACGCTATTTAGTATTCAATATTGCTAACTGTCGCGCAAATGATGTTTTCCTCGGGATAACATGTCCACAATCTATATTTTGAGTAAAAATAATAAGTAATTTCATTTTTTTTAAATTTCTGAAGTGATCTGCATAATTGAATGTACATAGTTTCGTATTCCGAACGTAAACTGACGCTAGAAATGACGTTTTGAGCGAAAACTGACGTTATGAATGCGGCGTAAAAATGACGTTTCGACCCTTAGATACGCACGTTCCTTTGAGCGCCTTCAATTACGTACATCTGGCTTTAAAAAGAAGAATAATTTTACTATCTGTGCAGTGAAAACAAAGAAGCTCTGATCAGCATCTTTGTTTTTGCATAGACAAATATCCGGTTTTCTTATGACGGGGCTCAAATGGTTTACTAGTTACTACGGTAATGTATCATTTTAAGTAAGTAAAAGAGACAGTGATCAGACTGGATTGACGCTCAGGCTAATTAGTTCCTTTGAAGCTGTCACATGAAATAGAAAACATTTTCTCTGGGCATGATGATTACCATACATAGTATTAAAGCAGGAGAATCACCTTAAATTAATGTAATTCACAGTCAAATATCATGTTTTAAATAATAAAACAATGCAATTATTGATAGCTATATGTTCTAACCAAAAGCCTTTCACCGTAAAAAACTACTTATCTTTGCTTCTGAAAGGTTCAGCACTGGTCATTTGTAACCATGGCTGTCTAGTCGCGAGGAAGAGTGAAGAACCTAGCCAAGATTTGACTTTTGCATAGTCCCCACAATGTGGCTTAATATTTATATAGGAGATAAGATATAATATAACTACATGTATAAAGGCAAAGAGGGGACAGTGTTATATAAACAAGACAGGTAGGGGAGGGGGATCAGACATCTTTAAGTAACTGACTGTCTCTGTAGTGAGGGGTTATAGAAGGGATTTAAAGTCCATGCTATTCCCAGGGGCTTTGGACTGTGGTTATAAATGCTTTTGAACATTATCTAAATAGAAAAACAATGTAATTACTCACAGCCATAAAAAGACTTTTACTAGGAAAACCTACCCTTTTTTTTTTTTTTTTGCCTTTTTTTTTTATTTATTTATTATTATTATTATAATAGCCAGGTTTAACTCATGGCTCCTGACTTCGGTACACAATTATTCTCCCATCCAAACTAAAGTTGAAATGTCAATTTTCCAGCTCTGCAGTTTCTGCTGTGACTTCATGCTATTTGCTCATCTACTAAAGCAGTTAATTGGGCTTTCTGAAATTATAAAATAGACCATATTCAACCATATTTGTCCCCCATCAGCAGGGAGACTCGAGTAAATAAGCTAAAAAATCCTTTAAAATGTACCAATTTTTAATAAAAAAAAATAAAATGTCTCTGAAATGAATTATGATTTTCCCTATATTTCAAAAACCTCCCTGAACCCTGAAATGAACGATATATCTCCCAGATGTCTCTTTCAAACTCATCAGGCCAAAAAAAAAAAAAAAGCAAAAAAAAAAACAAAAAAAACAGAGGACCATTGGTCCTGAGAACGCTCACCTGAAGCCTGATCTTGGAGTATTAAGTCATCATGAAATGACCTTGACCTTGAATACTCACAAACCTATATTGACTTCATAAGTTGTCTGCATCTGCAAAGTTTCAGGTCTCAGGCTGCAATAGTTTCTGAGAAAACCATAATTTTAATTTGATATTTAAATGACCTTGGGTCAAGGTCAAGAAAAGACCTTGGCCTTTATTTATTACTTACCTTCATTGACTCCATTAGTTGTCTGCATCTAGCGGCTTTCAGGTGTCTCAGGCTGCAACAGTTTCCAAAATATCCATTGTTTTCGCCTTTTCCCATGTAAAAGCCTATGTTTCCAAAATTGACCTTGCCGTAAAATAGGTCAAGGTCATCCTATGGTCATCATTTCAACAAACTATGATGGGCTGGGGTCCTAAATGCTACATACCAAGTTTCGCGTAAATCGGCCAGCCGGTTCTGGAGAAGAAGATTTTTGAGTGGTTTTTACCATAGTTGAGCATGGCGGCCATCTTGGTCATATGACCCAAATTTCCCGATCAAACTTTCGTTCCCTCTACCTATGGACCCTCCACATAAAATTTCACTTTGATTGGCCAAGCAGTTTCAGAGAAGAAGATCTTTGAAAAGTGTGTATGGACGACAGACTGGCCAAGGTCAAGAGATGACCTTGACCTTAATTAATCACATACCTTCATCTACTCCATTAGTTGTTTGCATCTACCACTTTTCAGGTCTCAGGCGGCAACGGTTTTCAAAAAATCCATAGTTATCACTTTTCCCATGTAAAAGCCTATCTTTCCAAATTTGACCTTGCGGTAAAATAGGTCAAGGTCATCCTAGGGTCATCATTCGATCAAACTATGATGGGCTGGAGTCCAAAATGCTACATACCAAGTTTCATGAAAATCGGCCTGCCGGTTCTGGAGAAGAAGATTTTTGAGTGGTTTTTACCATATATGGGCATGGCGGCCATCTTGGTCATGTGACCTGGATTTTGCGATCAAAATTTCGTCTCCCCTACCCATGGATGCTCCACATAAAATATCACTTTGATTGGCCAAGCAGTTTCAGAGAAGAAGATCTTTGAAAAGTGTGTATGGACGACAGACAGGCCAAGGTCAAGAGATGACATTGACCTAAATTAATCACATACCTTCAACTACTCCATTAGTTGTTTGCATCTCCCACTTTTCAGGCCTCAGGCTGCAACAGTTTTCAAAAAATCCATAGTTTTCACTTTTTCCCATGTAAAAGCCTATGTTTCCAAAATTGACATTGCCGTAAAATAGGTCAAGGTCATCCTATGGTCATCATTTGATCAAACTATGATGGGCTGGAGTCCCAAATGCTACATACCAAGTTTCATGAAAATCGGCCTGCGGGTTCTGGAGAAGAAGATTTTTAAATGGTTTTTACCATATATGGGCGTGGCGGCCATCTTGGTCATGTGACCTGGATTTCGCGATCAAACTTTCCTCTCCCCTACCCATGGATGCTCCACATAAAATTTCATTTTGATTGGCCAAGCAGTTTCAGAGAAGAAGATCTTTGAAAAGTGTGTATGGACGACAGACTGGCCAAGGTCAAGAGATGACCTTGACCTAAATTAATCACATACCTTCATCTACTCCATTAGTTGTTTGCATCTACCACTTTTCAGGCCTCAGGCTGAAATAGTTTTCAAAAAATCCATAGTTTTCACTTTTTCCCATGTAAAAGCCTATGTTTCCAAATTTGACCTTGCCATAAAATAGGTCAAGGTCATCCAAGGGTCATCATTTTATCAAACTATGATGGGCTGAAGTCCCCAATGCTACATACCAAGTTTTGTGGAAATCGGCTCACCGGTTCTGGAGAACAAGATTTTTTAGTGGTTTTTACCATATATGGGCGGTCATGTGACCAAGATATCGCGAACAACATTACAATGCTACTACCCAAGGAGGCTCCACATAAAATTTCAACTAGATCGACCAAGCGGTTTCAGAGAAGAAGATTTTGAATTGTGGACGACGGACGGACGCCGGATCATGGCCATCCTATAAGCTCACCTTGTGAGCCTTCGGCTCAGGTGAGCTAAAAAAAAGCTGTGCTTAGGGTTCCACTCTGAAATTTTCTAGGTAGAATAGGGCATTTTTTTTTATATTTTTTTTTACTAACTACGCATACAAAAGTAGTTTCTTTCCACAAATTATCAGGGACTGGAATGACCTCCCTCAGGAATATTGTTGGCTTGAAAATGTAAGGGGCCATTTCATGGAAAACACTCAGCTAGAATCATTATCGCCTATCTCCTTACATTATAAAACGGACCTATTATTTAAAAATCAAGGGGCCATTTTGAAAATTAAAGTGCAATTTTGCCCATGGCCCCTTCTACAATTATCCCTGCCTTCCTGATTGTCTGATCTCCTCTGATGAAATGTCTGATCACTGTGTGTCCAAGTTCGCATCTCTTGTGAGAGCCAGGGACTTATTATCCTCCTGGCGCACCCCTCTGGTGAAGTATTGCCAATTTGGTGTGTCACCAGCAAACAATTCAGATATGCACATTATCCCTTGTTTAAGTTGGAGCTTTCAAAATAAACATGAGCAAATAACATAGCCATGTTAGGACAATCAATGATCCTGGAAAAGCCATCCAGAGGCAGGCTACTAAAAGCACATTTCTTTCAACTGCCAAATGTTCAGATTCTACATCAACAACTGAAGGCCGAACTTACTCACAGCCTAAACGGCTCGTTACCGATCGTTGGACAACAGTGATTCAGAAATGCCATCAGTCGTGTCAATTTGGCAATTAAATTTAACATTCGAGTGCTCTGTCTGAACCACTTTATTGCATTATTCATATATCTCTAACTTGGCATGACCAGACTGTGGTGTTTAAGGCAGATTTTTTAGATACTAATTGCTGTAATGCGACTTTATCTGTTACAGAATGAAACCGAAAGTAGAAAACTCCCAACATCAGGAAGCTTTTCTTATCCGATTTTTGACTGGCTGATGGTGTGCATTGGAAGAAGACGCTTGCAACTATCGCACTGAATGTCTTTATCGATTTTCTGGTGCGCCTCTTGAACAATGAAGAAAAATGTTTCTGGTCGTTTCACCCTGAAAGCAGCCCGCAATTTTTTTTTTTTTGAATGGTGAAAAAAATTTAGGGTCAGCAGATTTTTTTTATGGTAGGATCGGGAAACCTAAAGCACAGCTATTTTTTTAATATGGTTCAACATCTACATGCAAAACCAAATGGAAGCTTTTTCTACCAGCAAACATATTACAGGTCAACCTCATTATAATGCTATCTTTGGGGTCCATGGAAACAGACCATGTTATAAGTGAAACCATGTTATAATGAGGTCATTTAAGTAAATTATGATTTTGGAAGCCATGACATAAATCAGAATCTGGCAGAATAGTTTACTGGTGAAACGTCAAATTAACAATACTACACCATGGTGAGGGTGCTATAATAAGGTTGAACTGTATTAATAACATTTGCTATTGCAGGTCTCGCAATTAATAATGAAAAAAAATATCACAGGATAAAAAATTATCACTGCAAAATTTGGAGTTCAGTTTCTCTTGCTAAGGTCTTACAAACAAAGTGTTATTGAATCCACTTGAAACTCGAATAACATGTTTTCTCCAAACAGCTCCTCTAAAAGTTCTCTCCCTCTTGGCCTTCTGAATCTGCATGCGCGGATCCAGAGGGGGGGGACCGGGGGTCCGGACCCCCTTGGAATTTGAAAATTTTACCTAAAAAAGGTAAATTCGGGATTTTTTTGGGGTTGGACCCCCCCTCGTCTGTGACTAAAAATTACCATTTTCGTTGGACCCCCTCTCATGAAAATTTCTGGATCCGCGCATGATTTGAATAGTTTACTGGTGACACGCCAAATGACATTATTTCACCAGGGGGTTCGGATGGGGGAGAAATTAGTCCTTAGAAGCAGGGTCTCTATAGAAGGGGTCAAGAAACTTAACTATGCATTGATTTTTCCAATAATCAAAAACTCCGGTACCGTATGTCTAGTACCATATATACGGACAGTGTTAGAAGCAGTTATAAAACTTACTCAAAAGTAAGTTTATCACAATAAAAATTGTGAAAAACCATTTAAAGATATGAGATACATTCCATTAAGCAATGCATCATATCAGCTTCACAATCATGTAATTTTCAACAAAATAAATTGTGCAATGTTCCAGAAAATTGTTCCCAAAGATTTTATGTGAATGAAAGTTGTGAAAATGGACACTGTGGTACATATTAAGAAACAGATATAATTTCCAAACTATAATACTATTATTATTATGCTATTGGATAATTTAGCATGTTCTGATAAAGAAAAAATGAAAGATTCAATAGCAGGATTATGTAAAATTGACATTAATGATAAATTCTGAATGTAGTTTTCTTGGTGCGTAAATACGAAACTGACATACAAGAATTTTGAACATAGGGCAAAGATTCTTGACCCCTTCTATAGAGACCCTGTTAGAAGGCACGAGTGAAGCAAATCTTGAATCTGACATTTCAGCAGTGGAAACCAGAGATTTAGGGAGGTCATTCCAGTCCCTGATAGCCTGTGGAAAGAAACTACATTTATATGCCTTCTGCTTATCTATATTCACCAATTTATGAAAAAGTTCGGGAACATGTCAAAAGTGAAATGTTTTGAGATTGATTAACTCTTGAATGTCTAGAATAACTGCAACTGCAGTTTTTCGTTAATGATAATACCCGGTATCAAAACAATGTCCGGTAATTAATTGAAGCCAATTTCCTGTCTATCATATACTGAGTCAATCAATATCTGATATTAGTCTCAGGTGTAGTATGTGTGGCTCCAGTTTATCTGAGCCTCAGTAGCTTTAAGAATGTATGTATGCATTCCTGCCTTCTTCAGAACCTTAAAATTTGCGTATGGAATTTTGTCTTGCCACTTGTTGTGTTGTGGTCTGTAGATCCCGCCAGTCAGTGGCGCACCGGTGATCCCTCTTTGAAGAATCCCCGTGAATTTTCTTAATCCAACGTTGTTTGAATATAAGAGGGTTTGGATGGGGTATAATGATTAATGAATAATGGCCTAAAAAATTAATAAGAGTGAATAAAGAGCAAAAAAATTAATGATTAGTGAATAATGAGGTCCTAAAGAATAATGAATAAATGTAAATATTTAATGAATAGCAGAGTAATATAATGAATAGTGAATAATAACATTTTAAAGAATAATGAATATGCTAAAATTTGGCTATGGAAATGTCTTAGATGGCCTCCCTGACATTCCAGAATTTCATTTTTTTCTGGGGTCTGGGGTCTGGACGCACCCAGACCCAATTTAGTTCAAGAGGGTCTGGATGGGGTATAATGATTAATGAATAATGGCCTAAGATTTTTAATGAGAGTGAATAAAGAGCAAAAAAATTAATGATTAGTGAATAATGAGGTCCTAAAGAATAATGAATAAATGTAAATTTTTAATGAATAGCAGAGTAATATAATGAATAGTGAATAATAAAATTTTAAAGAATAATGAATATGATAAAATTTGGCTATGGAATTGTCTTTGATGGCCTCCCTAACATTCCAGAATTTCATTTTTTTTTTCTGAGGTCTGCATGCCCCCAGACCCGATTTAGTTCAAATGTTGTATTCATATTTCAGAAATCCTTGAATGTTTGGAAAGACATGTGTCTGGAAGCCAAGCATGTAGGGGCTCACCTCATCTACCAGTTGAAAGAAATGTGTCATTTGAAGGCAGAGAAAAATAAATATTAAATTATTCTGGATGTTTACTGAGCCAGATACTATTCACTGTTTTGTTTGCTTATGTATATGTAGTTTCTTTTTATTCTATTACCCCACTTTGTCCTTATTATGTATGTGATAAACTTTTCTGTGGATGGACATCATCTTGCTTTTTTATATGACAGTACATAATGATATTGTCTTTTGTAATCAGAATCAAGGCAGCACTAAGAACGTTAATGCAAATCTATCTGGCAATTTATATGGTGCTACATTTTTTCCTCGCTCGCTTCGCTCGCTCGGTATTCAAGACTTTAATAAAATGTAAATGTACAAACAGGCACAAGCACAAATCCATACACCACATAGTACTCCTATGCTTACTAGTTTACTAAATAAAAACAACAGCATTTTATTATAACTTTTACCCCTGAAGTTACATTTTTTCAAATAACCTTTGGTATTAATAATTGAAGAGAAAGATTCAGGGTAAAACTTAGGGCACATTCAGTATTTAAGGTGGAGGTGATTATACTCCCAACAGATTTAAATGGGGATTTGCTGAAAATATTGGTATACTATTTCGGAAAGTTTCTTTGAGGCTTTGTGGTCTAGCAGAGTATATATGCTTCTCTCAATATGTTAATATCAAGGTTGCACTCAATTTAATATCATAGAACTGTGGCTTGAGATAAGGGATGCCTTCGGTGTGGGGAACACCTATTTGCTTATGGATATTAGTTGGGTGAAGAAGGCGTGACTAGTAATTATCATATTTTAAAGAATAATCGAGCTAATTTTAATGAATAAGCCAAACTTTAATGACAGTGAATAAATGGCTAAATATTTAGTGATTAGTGAATACCAGGACCCCCCATCCAGACCCTCGTTCAAATGTTGTATTCTTATTTCAGAAATCCTTGAATGTTTGGAAAGACATATGTCTGGAAGCCAAGCATGTAGGGGCTCACCTCATGTGCCAATTGAAAAAGAAATGTATCATTTGAAGGCAGAGAAAAATAAATTAAATCATTCTGGATGTTTACTAAGCCAGATACTATTTCACTGTTTCGTTTGCTTATGCATATGTATTTTCTTTTTATTATATTACCCCACTTTGTCCTTATTATGTATGTTCCAACCCTATAATAATAATGATAATATTTTCTGTGGATGGACATCATCTTGCTGTCTTATATGACAGAACATAATTATAGTGTCTTTTGCAATCAGAAACAAGGCAGCACTAAGAATGTTAATGCTAATCTATCTGGCAATTTAAACGGCGCTACATATTTTTTTCCTCGCTCGCTTCGCTCGCTCGGTATTTATTAAAGACAATAAAAAATGTATTGTACAATCAGGCACAAGCACAAATGCATGCATCACATATTACTCCTATGCTAACTAGTTTACTAAATAAAAACAACAGTATTTTATTATACCTTTACCCCTGAAGTTACAATTTTTCTTAAATAATCTTTGCCATTCATAATTGAGGAGAAAGATTCAGGTTATTTAGTATTTAAGGTGGAGGGGATTATACTCCCAACGGATTTAAAAGGCTAAAACAATCGGTCCTTGTGGCTTGAGATAAGAGATGCCTTAGGTGGGGAACACCTATTTTCTTATGGTTATTAGCTGGGCGAAGAAGGCGTGACTAGTAATATTTTAATGAATAATCGAGCTTATTTTAATGAATAAGCCAAAATTTTAATGACAGTGAATAAATGGCTAAATTTTTAGTGATTAGTGAATACCAGGACCCCCCATCCAGACCCTCATATAAACACTAACACAGGTTAAGGCCCGGACTGGAATATTTACAAATCTGGACGTGTGAGAGGGGACGGCCATATTTACATCCTTTCATTTACTTTATATACATCAAATTCCCAATGAATTAAATTCAATTTGCAAATACTATTACTATAACAACTTTCTGTGTAGCTGTAGTCTTTTCATATGTAACTTGTGACAAAAGTGCCTACGTAGTGCTTCCAGGCGACCAACAAAACCCTCCTCAGGTATGTAGTTTGACTGTACAGTGATGTTTGAACCATCCAGACATAAGGCTACTATCTGTTCAGAGGAACGTGACCGCCACCAGGACATCCCAAAATTCTGACTCAGAAGCTTTCTGATGGAAGATATATGTGGTCCCCTGACTTCTGCGAGGGCTGGACATTTCAGTAACATATGCTGTAGGTCTTCACTGGCAAGCCTACAGAGTGGGCATATTTGTTCCACATTGTACTGGTTAAATTTTGCTTTCGTAGATTGCAGCATATAAACTCCAGTAAGCATCCTAGCTTTTGTGATGCCTCTCTGCACATCAACTGTATTATTACCAACGTTCTCCCATATGATGTGGGTTTTCCCTATAGCCATACCCCTCAGGTTACAGTGGATCAATGATGACTTCTCAGATGCCTCTTCCCTCAATTTTTCTGACCAGTATGATGCTACTGCTTTCCGGCATTCATTCTTCCACTGGAACTTTGTGAATTTTGATAAGGCAGACATGTCTGGAAGATCATACATATCTAGGATCTCCTTTGTTGTAGAGAAGAAACTTTCACAGTGTCCCACGGCAAGCTGACGATACATCACATCCTGCATTCTGGTATTATGAGATCTAGCAATGGAATGTATTAGGCTCAGCTTTCTTCTATGAATCCCTGCCTGTATAGGTAATGCTCCCAGAAGTAACAAGACCACGGCCGAGGCTGTCCTTACTGGAAGAGATTGAAGGTTTCGTAATATTGATACGTGGAAACGCTGCAGCTGACCAAGTTGCGTTGCAGACAGGGGTAAGGTCTCAAGGTTGAACAATAATCTTGGTGTCACATATGCTTGATATATCTTGTAGGAAACTTTTGGGTTTAGCCCATTACTTCCATGCACACCTGACTTAATAAGTGCATATAGAGTTCTCCTTGCTAGACTAATCCTGTCTGTGATGTTGATATTGTTCTCTGATTTCTCAGCCCTAATTAGACCCAGATGAACAGACTGTGAACTAACGTTTACACTAGTGGAGCCCAGTTTCCATTCAGTTACCACTTCTTGATTAAGTTTAGCCTTGGAAATATTCTTCCGTACAATCACTGACTTCTGTGGATGTATATGATACCGCTTTTCTTGTGATTTGATGTATGACAAGTTGAGCATCAGTTGTAATTCAGCATCATTTTCTGATATCAATAGAACATCATCTGCGACTGTAGGACAACCCACATAAAGTGGGCCGATAAACTTTCCAAGGCACCTAGATTCTAATTCCGTGAGGAGATCGTTGTTGTATGTCTTGTACAGATGAGTTGACAATATGCCACCCTGGCGCACGCCCTGGCAGATGTTGAAGGGTGAGCTCATCTCTCCTTCCCATTTCACTCTTGCCGACAAACCGTTATACATGGATCTGATGCCATAGATGACTGTTGATTCCCTGTTCATATAGCTTCACCATTAGTACTGGATGGCTCACCACATCAAAGGCCTTCTGGGTGTCCAGGGTGGCAATGTAGATTGGGCGGTTGCACATCTTTGCGTCGAGGACTGCCTCAGATAATAGCAGGGATGCGATGGATGGTGATAGTCCTTTTGTAAACCCATACTGGAGTTGTGATTGATCAGCATTTAACTGGTGCAGCCGGTTCAAGATTACAGTCTCAAAAAGCTTCCCCAGAACAGAAGAAATGGTTATGCCTCTGTAATTTTCAAAATGTCTTGGATCTTTGCCTTTCTTATGGATTGGGTTGATTATACCAGACTTAAACTCCTTGGGTACTGTCTTTGTAGTCAAAATGTCATTGAAAATTTCTACAGTTAGAGGAATTAAGACTTCATCTGAATACTTAAAATGCTCTGCCGACAATTCCATTTCATCTGAAGCCTTGCCTGAATTTAATGACTTGATTGCTGTAAACACCTCATCCCCACTGACAAGAATTAATTCATCAGGGTTGAGCTTAGTTATCTCATCAATCAGACTTTCCTGAACTATGGCAGAATCCAAATATTCTTGACTGAAGTTAGGATGGGCTTTTGGAGCAGCGAGATCCTCAAAATATGCCGCAAAGGCTCCACACTGGTTCTGACAATCATTTAATTCCTTCCCATTCAGCAGCATGCTTGATGACAGCTTTGATGCACCAGACTGGTTTCTACGAATCAGCTTATAGAACAGTTTGTCAGATGGATTGTCCATGAGTTCAGCATAGAAAGAGTCTCTAGCACATGCGAATTCCCTACGTATCTGTTTCCGCACCTCATATTTTGCTACTTTACGTTGAATTGAGAGTGGATGCTCCGGACTGGGCGATCCTGCCTGTTTCCATTGAAAGAATATTTGCTTACATTCAGATTCTAGTTTTTTCACTGTTGGGGATAACTTAAACTTTGGTCCTTTCGTTTTTACAAGTCTACTAGGTACCGCCTTGTCACCAGCAGATTTCAGTGTATTAATCAGTAATGTCAACGTATTTTGAGAATCACTTTTCCTGAGAGGGAGTTTTTCAAGTTCTCTATGATAAAGTTCCCTATCAAGTTTTTCCCAGTTAAGTTTACGTACAGTTCTGGTCTTAGTTTTAACATTGTTACAATTGATAGTCTTTTTCATGAAGTTAAGCTGAGCTAAAACTGGCTCGTGACATGTTAAGCGGTGACTTCTCCTCAATGATGATTCTGGAAATCACAGATTGACAGTTGACGAGTACATAATCTATCTGAGAGGAGGAACCTGTGTGTCCTATGAATGTTGGAGAGTCCCCATGGTCAGAATGTCTATATAGGTTGTGATCTTTTACAAAGTTTTTCAGTAATATATCATGTGGATTTGTACGTTTGTCGGATAGTGATCCGTTGAAATCCCCGCACACAATTACTTTATGTGTAACCGCGTACATAATGATATGATGAACCATATCGAGATTTTCTCGACCAGCTTAAGTGAAAGTATAATTTGTGTTTGCATGGCGTTGATACACCGTCCATGTCTCACATGCATTTAACAGTGTTAACAGTGCCACAACCTTGTGAAATCCCCTCCAAAGGCACAAGTCCTTTCACCGCTATGGGTGAAATTACAGTTGACCCCAATGGGGTCATTAAACTGTTGAATAATTTGAATATACATAAGGCGCCTGGGCCAGATGGCCTGAGTGCTAGGGTGTTGAAGGAATGTAGTTCTGAAATTGCTCCTGTACTGACCTATATCTTCAATGAGTCGCTTGCTCAGGGTGCTGTACCAGACGATTGGCGACAGGCAAATGTAGCCCCGGTATTTAAGAAAGGTGAGAAATACGATGCAGCTAATTATCGACCGGTGTCGCTTACTTGTATCTGTTGCAAAACTCTAGAGCATATAATAGTCAGCAACATAAACAAACACTTGGCTCTTGAAAACATTCTTGCTGACTGTCAGCATGGGTTCCGAAGTCAAAGGTCTTGCGAAACCCAGTTAGTTCAGTTTTATCATGATTTGGTTAGTAATCTGGACCGAGCAGTGGGTCGTGGCCACAGGCAGACGGATGTGATTGTCATGGATTTCGCTAAGGCCTTTGACAAGGTCCCACATAAAAGGTTATTATACAAACTTGACTTCTACGGGATTAGAGGATCTACACATAAGTGGATCGACTCGTGGCTCTCTGAGCGCTCTCAAAAAGTGGTATTAGATGGCCGTGCCTCAGATCCAGTCCCGGTTCTTTCTGGTGTCCCACAAGGATCGGTCTTAGGACCGGTCCTATTTCTTATTTTCATTAATGATCTTCCTGACAACATCAGGTCATCTGTTCGGCTATTTGCTGATGATTGTGTTTTATACAGAAATGTCAAGTCACCATTGGATTGTCAAATTTTACAAGATGACCTGAATAGCTTGGCCAAATGGGAAATGGATTGGCAAATGAAATTCAATGTTAGCAAATGTCATTCAATGAGGGTGACGCGGCTACATCCAAGCAGGCATATAGATTTCAATTACACACTGCATCAGCAAACATTAGAACAGGTTCAGTCCGCTAAATACCTCGGTTTAACTATCACAGATGATCTTGATTCGGGTCAACACATTTCTGAAATTACATGCAAGGCAACTAAGACTCTGGGTTTTCTTCGGCGCAATTTGGCACTGGCACCTAGGCATACTAAGGAAGTTGCATACAAAACATTGGTTCGGCCTCAACTTGAGTATGCAGCTCCTATTTGGCATCCCTATCATGAAACTCAGATTGAGATGGTGGAGAAGGTGCAGAGGACTGCTGCCCGGTGGACCTGCAGGCGATGGAGGAACACCAGTAGCGTCGGTGAAATGCTAGACGAACTTGAGTGGCCATCCCTGGAGTCTCGCAGGGAGCGGTCCTCCTTAACCTTCTTCTACAAGATACACTCCGGTACAGTGTCTCTTGATAAAGACAAATACCTGACCCCGGCACCCAATCTAAGGCATACTCGGGCATCACATGAATCACAATACACAAGACCATTTGCCTATAGTGATGCCTTGAAAAATTCCTTTTTCCCCAGAACTATTCCGGTTTGGAATAGTCTCCCTTCCTCAGTGGTCCTATCTAAGACCATTGAGGAATTTAAGGCTTCTATTTAAATCATTAGCCCAGAGGCATGCGTTTTAGTATGCCTCTCATCTATATCTTGTAAATAGTTTTAATGGTCCACCCCAAATGTTTTATTTTCCCTTGACTAAATTCTAAATTTAGCCACCCACCCCACACCTGAGGTGATGATCAGAAATTGATCGACTCAGTATCAGAAGATAGATAGATAGATTGTAGACCTTATGGATGCTTGGAGTCAAGTTTGAATCCATTTCGCTCCCAGACATTTGCACGGACTGCAAAAGCCAGCGCGGCATTTTGAAGACTCCCGGAGTACCTCAAAATGCCACACTGGCTTTTGCAATTCTGACAGTAACCTCACGATTCACGTACACTACTCCATCAGGATAACATGTCCGTGATATGTACCCACCTTAATATACCAAAACTGGGGTATGGAGCAGTATACCTATTTTTCTTATTTTTGCTCCAAAACTTGTCCTTCACCTTGTCCCCGGTTCGATCCCGGTCCGAGGCGTCGTCTGTTGTGGCCTTGAGCAAGTCACATTTCCATAGCTCAGTGTATATAGTGTGCATATGTTTTTAAGATAGTCGCAATAAAAGCTCTACAGAGCTTATGTTAGTTGTTGAAATATGAAGCGACTTTAAATAAAATAAATTATTACCTCATATGGATTGGTCATCGTAGGTGAATAGGCACTGACAATGGTTGCATATTTATTTCCTGACAAAGGTAGTCTCAATGTCATTAGGCGGCCATTAATGCCTTTCGGCAATCCTGATAGCTTACCAACAAGTTCCGATTTAATGGCGAAGCCAACTCCTGTTCCCCGCCTTCCCCCATTTTTGCGTGGCCGTCCGTCATTATTTCTTGAATAGGTTCTTGTGTCGATGAGTTCTTTGACGAATGACTAGGCCAATTCTAGCTCTAAACTGCCGGTTGCAAGTAGAGCAAGTAAAGTCATTTAATCAGATGGCGGCTCATTGGTATTGGCTTTGCGTTCTCTGCGCTTTCTTTCAGCTTCACAGATTCTCTTTTCTTTCATAGAGAGCTGCTCCTTTGTTGATGAGACCTCGCCACTGTGATCGCTCCTGTGCAGTCTGTTCCCAAGACCCAATTGGTATGTCGAAATTCTTCAGAGAGGCTTTGAGGGTGTCTTTGTAGCGTTTCTTCTGGCCACCTTGAGAGCGCTTTCCCTCTTGTAGTTCTCCATAGAAGACATTCTTTGGAAGTCGCTCATCAGACATTCTTATAACTTAGCTATGCAAGCTTTAAGACTGTATGCATGCTTTGCATCCCTGCTTTCTTCGGGACCTCCGTGTCTGGAATCTTGTCTTGCCACTTGATTTTAACAGCTTTCTCAAACAGCTTTTTTTAAGTGGAAATGGTTAAGTCTCTTTGCATAACGCTGGTATACTGTCCAGGTCTCATGCGTACAAGAGGGTTGACAGTACCACAGCCTTGTAGACTTTCAGCTTGGTGTCAAGCTTGATTCCATTTCGCTGCCGGACATTTGCACGGAGTCTTCTGAATGTCACACTGGCGTTTGCAATTATGGCAGTGATCTCATCATCAATGCGCACTGCGTACAGACCAAAAGAATGTGTAGCCATCACCAGCTTCTTTGATCTCTCTAACATCTACAAATCTAGTCGCACTCAGTGCAGCCACCTGTATACAATCATCATCTCCGAAGTTCTCTGGGCAACAGGATAAAAACAAGGGCACTGAGTTCTACGCTGCGGTCTATCTCACCCAGCATTGCCCATCTATAGTAGCACATCTCATGAGCCAATCATCGAATTCGACCGCTAAGGTAGAACCTGTTGTTCGCGGTAAACAAGCCAGGGAAGCTGAAGCAGGCACTTGATAAGGAAACATTTAGCTCCCTCTCCAGCGGCTTCGTGGGTGGGCAGTGCTGCCTGAAAAGGTCTATACAGTCGACTGGCGAATCTCAGTAAGTGCTTCACCTCACGGAAAATGAACTAAGCCGCCTGTGCGCAGGCATGCAACGTGCTCGACAGCAACTGCTTCGTCATTCGCCATCGCATTAATATTTTATCTAATTCATAGATCATGTTGTGTGTGTGTGTGTGTGTGTGTGTGTGTGTGTGTGTGTGTGTGTGTTTCATGCAAATGATTGAATTGTATCAAGTAGAAAGTTTACCTATTTACAAATAGTTACGTTGGTGGTCAGCTTGACCCTCTGATTATAACAATAACATTAATATTTGCAATCTGTCTCTATTCATTTGTATTTGTCTAGTAACTTGAAAAAGGACATGTCACAGTGACACAGAATGTTAAGCATAAGAGCCATTTGTATAGTCATTTTACAAAATCTTTATTCTAAATATTTTTGGATAACTAAACAATGTAAATTTGTAAGTATGTTGTTACTCTACCGACATTTGAGAAAAGACTCTATTATGGCCCCGACTTAAAGCTATTCATTTTAGTTGCTTGGCCCACCTGGGTTCAACTGGTGTTTTTCTTTTGATCCGGATTTCCATCGTCGGGCAGCGTACTGAATCTGTAAGTCCTCGTTTTTGATTCATCATAGTGGCTATCATGATTTATTTGTTTGTCCATGATGATTCATTGACTAGAGATTCATCACGAGGACCGAACAACTAACTAAATGTTGTGAACCACTGCAGAAGAGGGTGAGGTGTGTGAAACCGGTTTAAGCCCCCCCCCACACACCCAGAAGTTTTATATTACTGTATCAATCGTTCCAAGGCGATACTTCTGTTGTGGCTCTATTTGTTTTATGTTTTGGAGTCGTTTTATGTGCTGTTTGAACCGTATGTACGTTTTCATAGTTTTAGCTAAGTTCGGGTAACTGAGTGGCCACCTATTGGGAAATATCTGCTCACTCGGCTTACGATATGTTTTCTAAGTATAAGTACCTAATTGTCAATTTGTTTTTTCCCGCCTCGGTTTTTGGAGTGGGAATTTCTTTCTGATTGCGCCTTTTTCTGATCATTGCACTTGTACCGCTTTATTTCTGAGTAATATATCCATTTCAATGAAGAGAGGACTCTGGTGGTGGCCCGGAAACTTTCTTTACGTTTTTTTCTTTTTCGTTTCGGCTTCACATATTTTCTGTTATTCATACTAAGCTTCTTCTATGTTGCTGGGTCGATCAGTTTGCTCAGTCTTGTGCATGACACGCATCATAGTTTCGGTATTACCTTGGTACATTATAAATCAAGCAAACCGCAGCACAAATAACTTTGATGATCAGGGTATCTACAAGTGTATATTTGGTATTACTGTTTAATGACATGCTTTACGTTAAAATGCTCAGCCTGGTCAAAAAAGATCGAGGACAATCGAAACGGTTATGTTGAAAAGTACATATGTACAGAGAATTCAGAGATGCATGGTATTAAGACAATACCATTTTTTTTCGCACGGATAGGTAAATAACGGCAAATAAATGTAATCAGTACCGACACACTCTAGCATTTGGAATAGCGTTTCTAACTGAAACAAGCCGGCAAAATATTTAAATTTTTGTAGTAAATGCGTCATACCAGTAAACCATTAAACACGGGTGAATCGATGAACCGGCGTCAAGTTGGATGAAAATTTCATCCGGTGAAAATTTCATCTAGCAGAAGAAAAAAAAAGTTGGATGAAAATTTCATCTGGACCTGCCCAGGAAAAGTGGTTCGTGTCAAAACAAATCCTGCTCCCGTACTAGCTCTTATTTAGGCAAGCAGCTTATACTGCAATATAGATACATGTTGTATGAAGGTTTGTGGTAAGCCTCAGTAGTCTGGGCGACAAAAGTCAGAGGGGGTGGGGGGTCAAAATGTTTCTTTCAATATTTCTCGAGATTCTGTTCCGAAACCAGCTCTTGTGCCAGCAAGCCGCTTATACTGCGATATAGATAAATGTTCTATAGAGGTTTGTGGCAAATTTCATCAGGATTGAAAGAGGATCCGAAGGGTAATCAGGTCGCCAAAAGTCAGAGGGGGGTGTCTAAAATGCGGTTTTTGATATTCCTCGGTCTCCTGCTCCCAAACCAGCTCTTGTGCCAGCAAGCCGCTTATGCTTGAATATAGGTATATGTTCTATGAAGTTTTGTTGCAAGTCTCATCAGGATTGAAAGAGGATGAGATGGATAGACAGGGCGCCAAATATCAGGGGGGTGTCCATAATGCTGTTTTCAACATTTCTCGATCTCCAGCCGCCAAACCAGCTCTTGTGCCACCAAGCCGCATATACTGCGATATGAGCGTATGTTCTAAGAAGGCCTTAAACAAGTCTCCTAAGGATTGGAAAAGGATGAGAATAATAGCCCGGGCGCCAAAAGTCAGTAGAGTGTCCAAAGTGCTGTTTTTAACATTTCTCGATCTATAGCCCCCAAACCAGCTCTTGTGCAACTAAACCGCTTATACCACCATATAGGTAGATGTGGTATGAAGGGACGTGGCAAGTCTTATTATGGTTGAAAGAGGATGAGAAGGGTAGGCAGGGTGCCAAATATCAGAGGGGTATCCAAATAATGATTTCAAAATTTCACTAATTTTAGCCCCCAAGCCAGCTCTTTTGCCAGCATTCGGCTGTAAATCCGGAATTATTCGCGAGAACTTAATTTTCGCTAATATTCGCGAATTGGTTGCCTCGCGAATTCAAAGTTCTCGCTAATAAAGAGTCACAATAAACTTTATAGAATAAATGGACATTCACTCGCGAATTCAAGAACTCGCTGATTATTTGGAAATAGAAAATTCGCGAAATAAAAGTCACGCGAAAATTTCCGAATTTACAGTACTGTGAACGTGTTGTACAAGATTTTTGTTTGTTTTCGAGTTTAAAATCTTAATTATTGATTTTCTATTTAAAGCAATAAAATTTTGTAAGACATTTCTTAAGCGTGTCCCCATAGAAACGTGCTGGCCATTCACGATTTTTAGAATAAGGCAAACCAAACCATCTGGACATTATGGTTTGTGTCTATGGTTTTTTAAATGATGAAATATAAATGTATGTGGCAAGTCTCATTAGGATTGAAAGAGGATGAGGAGGGTAGCCAGGCCCCCCAACGGCTCTAGGGTCATATTTTCCTGTACAGAATTGGCTATTTTCGACACTTCTAGGTCTCCTGCTCCCAAATTAGCTCTTGTGCCAGGAAGCCGCTAGTACTACGACATAGATGTATAGTATATACAAGTATGTGGCAAGTCTCATCAGGATTGAAAGAGGATGAGATGGGTAGCCAGGGCCCCCAATGTCATGGGGGGTGTCAAAAAATTCCATTTTCAATAGTTTTCGGTCTCCTGCTCCCAAACTAGCTCTTGTGCCAGGAAGCCGCTAGTACTACGACATAGATGTATAGTATATACAAGTATGTGGCAAGTCTCATCAGGATTGAAAGAGGATGAGATGGGTAGCCAGGGCTCCCAATGTCATGGGGGTGTCAAAAATTCCATTTTCGAGAGTTTTCGGTTTCCTGCTCCCAAACTAGCTCTTGTGCCAGGAAGCCGCTAGTACTACGACATAGAAGTATAGTATATACAAGTATGTGGCAAGTCTCGTCAGGATTGAAAGAGGATGAGATGGGTAGCCAGACCCCCACTATGTCAGAGGGGGGTGCAAAAACATTATTTTCGATCTTTCTTGGTCTCTTACTCCCAAACTAGCTCTTGTGCCAGGAAGCGGCTTATACTGCAATAAAGGTATATGATATATAAATGTATGTGGCAAGTCTCATTAGGATTGAAAGAGGATGAGGAGGGTAGCCAGCCCCCCCCCAACGGCTCTAGGGTCATATTTTCCTGTACAGAATTGGCTATTTTCGACACTTCTAGGTCTACTGCTCCGAAACTAGCTCTTGTGCCAGGAAGCCGCTAGTACTGTGATAAATGTATATGTTACATAAAAGTATGTGGCAAGTCTCATCAGGATTGAAAGAGGATGAGATGGGTAGCCAGGGCCCCCAATGTCATGGGGGGGGGGTGTCAAAAATTCCATTTTCGATAGTTTTCGGTCTCCTGCTCCCAAACTAGCTCTTGTGCCAGGAAGCCGCTAGTACTACGACATAGATGTATAGTATATACAAGTATGTGGCAAGTCTCATCAGGATTGAAGGAGGATGAGATGGGTAGCCAGGGCCCCCAATGTCATGGGGGGTGTCAAAAATTCCATTTTCGAGAGTTTTCGGTTTCCTGCTCCCAAACTAGCTCTTGTGCCAGGAAGCCGCTAGTACTACGACATAGAAGTATAGTATATACAGGTATGTGGCAAGTCTCGTCAGGATTGAAAGAGGATGAGATGGGTAGCCAGACCCCCCCACTATGTCAGTGGGGGGTGCAAAAACATTATTTTCGATATTTCTTGGTCTCTTCCTCCCAAAGTTGCTCTTGTGCCAGGAAGCGGCTTATACTGCAATAAAGGTATATGATATATAAATGTATGTGGCAAGTCTCATTAGGATTGAAAGAGGATGAGGAGGGTAGCCAGGCCCCCCAACGGCTCTAGGGTCATATTTTCCTGTACAGAATTGGCTATTTTCGACCCTTCTAGGTCTACAGCTCCGAAACTAGCTCTTGTGCCAGGAAGCCGCTAGTACTGTGATAAATGTATATGTTATATAAAAGTATGTGGCAAGTCTCATCAGGATTGAAAGAGGATGAGATGGGAAGCCAGGGCCCCCAATGTCATGGGGGTGTCAAAAAATCCATTTTCGATAGTTTTCGGTCTCCTGCTCCCAAACTAGCTCTTGTGCCAGGAAGCCGCTAGTACTACGACATAGATGTATAGTATATACAAGTATGTGGCATGTCTCATCAGGATTGAAAGAGGATGAGATGGGTAGCCAGGGCCCCCAATGTCATGGGGGTGTCAAAAATTCCATTTTCGAGAGTTTTCGGTTTCCTGCTCCCAAACTAGCTCTTGTGCCAGGAAGCCGCTAGTACTACGACATAGAAGTATAGTATATACAAGTATGTGGCAAGTCTCGTCAAGATTGAAAGAGGATGAGATGGGTAGCCAGACCCCCCCACTATGTCAGAGGGGGGTGCAAAAAAAATATTTTCGATCTTTCTCGGTCTCTTGCTCCCAAACTAGCTCTTGTGCCAGGAAGCCGCTTATACTGCAATAAAGGTATGTGATATATGAATGTATGTGGATAGTCTCATTAGGATTGAAAGAGGATGAGGAGGGTAGCCAGGCCCCCCAACGGCTCTAAAGTCATATTTTCCTGTAGTACTAGCGGCTTCCTGGCACAAGAGCTACTTTGGGAGCAGGAGACCGAAAACTATCGAAAATGGAATTTTTTGACACCCCCATGACATTGGGGGCCCTGGCTACCCATCTCATCCTCTTTCAATCCTGATGAGACTTGCCACATACTTTTATATTACATGTACATTTATCACAGTACTAGCGGCTTCCTGGCACAAGAGCTAGTTTCGGAGCAGTAGACCTAGAAGTGTCGAAAATAGCCAATTCTGTACAGGAAAATATGACCCTAGAGCCGTTGGTGGGCCTGGCTACCCTCCTCATCCTCTTTCAATCCTAATGAGACTTGCCACATACATTTATATATCATATACCTTTATTGCAGTATAAGCGGCTTCCTGGCACAAGAGCTAATTTGGGAGCAAGAGACCAAGAAAGATCGAAAATATTTTTTTTGCACATCCCTCTGACATAGTGGGGGGTCTGGCTACCCATCTCATCCTCTTTCAATCCTGACGAGACTTGCCACATACTTGTATATACTATACATCTATGTCGTAGTACTAGCGGCTTCCTGGCACAAGAGCTAGTTTGGGAGCAGGAAACAGAAAACTCTCGAAAATGGAATTTTTGACACCCCCCCCCCCCATGACATTGGGGGCCCTGGCTACCCATCTCATCCTCTTTCAATCCTGATGAGACTTGCCACATACTTGTATATACTATACATCTATGTCGTAGTACTAGCGGCTTCCTGGCACAAGAGCTAGTTTGGGAGCAGGAGACCGAAAACTATCGAAAATGGAATTTTTTGACACCCCCCATGACATTGGGGGCCCTGGCTACCCATCTCATCCTCTTTCAATCCTAATGAGACTTGCCACATACTTTTATATAACATATACATTTATCACAGTACTAGCGGCTTCCTGGCACAAGAGCTAGTTTCGGAGCAATAGACCTAGAAGTGTCGAAAATAGCCAATTCTGTACAGGAAAATATGACTTTAGAGCCGTTGGGGGGCCTGGCTACCCTCCTCATCCTCTTTCAATCCTAATGAGACTTGCCACATACATTTATATATCATATACCTTTATTGCAGTATAAGCGGCTTCCTGGCACAAGAGCTAGTTTGGGAGCAAGAGACCAAGAAAGATCGAAAATAATTTTTTGCACCCCCCTCTGACATAGTGGGGGGGGGGTCTGGCTACCCATCTCATCCTCTTTCAATCCTGACGAGACTTGCCACATACTTGTATATACTATACATCTATGTCGTAGTACTAGCGGCTTCCTGGCACAAGAGCTAGTTTGGGAGCAGGAAACCGAAAACTCTCGAAAATGGAATTTTTGACACCCCCCATGACATTGGGGGCCCTGGCTACCCATCTCATCCTCTTTCAATCCTGATAAGACTTGCCACATACTTGTATATACTATACATCTATGTCGTAGTACTAGCGGCTTCCTGGCACAAGAGCTAGTTTGGGAGCAGGAGACCGAAAACTATCGAAAATGGAAGTTTTTGACACCCCCATGACATTCGGGGCCCTGGCTACCCATCTCATCCTCTTTCAATCCTGATGAAACTTGCCACATACTTTTATATAACATATACATTTATCACAGTACTAGCGGCTTCCTGGCACAAGAGCTAGTTTCGGAGCAGTAGACCTAGAAGTGTCGAAAATAGCCAATTCTGTACAGGAAAATATGACTTTAGAGCCGTTGGGGGGCCTGGCTACCCTCCTCATCCTCTTTCAATCCTAATGAGACTATCCACATACATTCATATATCACATACCTTTATTGCAGTATGAGCGGCTTCCTGGCACAAGAGCTAGTTTGGGAGCAAGAGACCGAGAAAGATCGATAATATTTTTTTTGCACCCCCCTCTGACATAGTGGGGTGTCTGGCTACCCATCTCATCCTCTTTCAATCTTGACGAGACTTGCCACATACTTGTATATACTATACTTCTATGTCGTAGTACTAGCGGCTTCCTGGCACAAGAGCTAGTTTGGGAGCAGGAAACCGCAAACTCTCGAAAATTGAATTTTTGACACCCCCCCCCCCATGACATTGGGGGCCCTGGCTTCCCATCTCATCCTCTTTCAATCCTGATGAGACATGCCACATACTTGTATATACTATACATCTATGTCGTAGTACTAGCGGCTTCCTGGCACAAGAGCTAGTTTGGGAGCAGGAGACCGAAAACTATCGAAAATGGAATTTTTTGACACCCCCATGACATTGGGGGCCCTGGCTTCCCATCTCATCCTCTTTCAATCCTGATGAGACTTGCCACATACTTTTATATAACATATACATTTATCACAGTACTAGCGGCTTCCTGGCACAAGAGCTAGTTTCGGAGCAGTAGACCTAGAAGTGTCGAAAATAGCCAATTCTGTACAGGAAAATATGACCCTAGAGCCGTTGGGGGGCCTGCCTTCCCTCCTCATCCTCTTTCAATCCTAATGAGACTTGCCACATACATTCATATATCATATACCTTTATTGCAGTATAAGCGGCTTCCTGGCACAAGAGCTAGTTTGGGAGCAAGAGACCAAGAAAGATCGAAAATAATTTTTTGCACCCCCCTCTGACATAGTGGGGTGTCTGGCTACCCATCTCATCCTCTTTCAATCCTGACGAGACTTGCCACAAACTTGTATATACTATACATCTATGTCGTAGTACTAGCGGCTTCCTGGCACAAGAGCTAGTTTGGGAGCAGGAAACCGAAAACTCTCGAAAATGGAATTTTTGACACCCCCGTGACATTGGGGGCCCTGGCTACCCATCTCATCCTCTTTCAATCCTGATGAGACTTGCCACATACTTGTATATACTATACATCTATGTCGTAGTACTAGCGGCTTCCTGGCACAAGAGCTAGTTTCGGAGCAGGAGACCGAAAACTATCGAAAATGGAATTTTTTGACACCCCCATGATATTGGGGGCCCTGGCTACCCATCTCATCCTCTTTCAATCCTGATGAGACTTGCCACATACTTTTATATAACATATACATTTATCACAGTACTAGCGGCTTCCTGGCACAAGAGCTAGTTTCGGAGCAGTAGACCTAGAAGTGTCGAAAATAGCCAATTCTGTACAGGAAAATATGATTTTAGAGCCGTTGGGGGGCCTGGCTACCCTCCTCATCCTCTTTCAATCCTAATGAGACTTGCCACATACATTTATATATCATATACCTTTATTGCAGTATAAGCGGCTTCCTGGCACAAGAGCTAGTTTGGGAGCAAGAGACCAAGAAAGATCGAAAATAATTTTTTGCACCCCCCTCTGACATAGTGGGGGGTCTGGCTACCCATCTCATCCTCTTTCAATCCTGACGAGACTTGCCACATACTTGTATATACTATACATCTATGTCGTAGTACTAGTGGCTTCCTGGCACAAGAGCTAGTTAGGGAGCAGGAAACCGAAAACTCTCGAAAATGGAATTTTTGACACCCACCATGACATTGGGGGCCCTGGCTACCCATCTCATCCTCTTTCAATCCTGATGAGACTTGCCACATACTTGTATATACTATACATCTATGTCGTAGTACTAGCGGCTTCCTGGCACAAGAGCTAGTTTGGGAGCAGGAGACCGAAAACTATCGAAAATGGAATTTTTTGACACCCCCATGACATTGGGGGCCCTGGCTACCCATCTCATCCTCTTTCAATCCTGATGAGACTTGCCATATACTTTTATATAACATATACATTTATCACAGTACTAGCGGCTTCCTGGCACAAGAGCTAGTTTCGGAGCAGTAGACCTAGAAGTGTCGAAAATAGCCAATTCTGTACAGGAAAATATGACTTTAGAGCCGTTGGGGGGCCTGGCTACCCTCCTCATCCTCTTTCAATCCTGATGAGACTTGCCACATACATTCATATATCACATACCTTTATTGCAGTATAAGCGGCTTCCTGGCACAAGAGCTAGTTTGGGAGCAAGAGACCGAGAAAGATCGAAAATAATTTTTTTGCACCGCCTTATGACATAGTGGGGGGTCTGGCTACCCATCTCATCCTCTTTCAAACCTGATGAGACTTGCCACATACTTTTATATAACATATACATTTATCACAGTACTAGCGGCTTCCTGGCACAAGAGCTAGTTTCGGAGCAGTAGACCTAGAAGTGTCGAAAATAGCCAATTCTGTACAGGAAAATATGACCCTAGAGCCGTTGGGGGCCTGGCTACCCTCCCCATCCTCCTTTAATCCTAATGAGACTTGCCACATACATTCATGTATCATATACCTTTATTGCAGTATAAGCGGCTTCCTGGCACAAGAGCTAGTTTGGGAGCAAGAGACCGAGAAAGATCGAAAATAATTTTTTTGCACCCCCTTATGACATAGTGGGGGGTCTGGCTACCCATCTCATCCTCTTTCAATCCTGATGAGACTTGCCACATACTTGTATATACTATACATCTATGTCGTAGTACTAGCGGCTTCCTGGCACAAGAGCTAGTTTGGGAGCAGGAAACCGAAAACTATCGAAAATGGAATTTTTGACACCCCCATGACATTGGGGGCCCTGGCTACCCATCTCATCCTCTTTCAATCCTGATGAGACTTGCCACATACTTGTATATACTATACATCTATGTCGTAGTACTAGCGGCTTCCTGGCACAAGAGCTAGTTTCGGAGCAGGAGACCGAAAACTATCGAAAATGGAATTTTTGACATCCCCCATGACATTGGGGGCCCTGGCTACCCATCTCATCCTCTTTCAATCCTGATGAGACTTGCCACATACTTTTATATAACATATACATTTATCACAGTACTAGCGGCTTCCTGGCACAAGAGCTAGTTTCGGAGCAGTAGACCTAGAAGTGTCGAAAATAGCCAATTCTGTACAGGGAAATATGACCCTAGAGCCGTTGGGGGGCCTGGCTACCCTCCTCATCCTCTTTCAATCCTAATGAGACTTGCCACATACATTTATGTATCATATACCTTTATTGCAGTATAAGCGGCTTCCTGGCACAAGAGCTAGTTTGGGAGCAAGAGACCGAGAAAGATCGAAAATATTTTTTGCACCCCCTTATGACATAGTGGGGGGTCTGGCTACCCATCTCATCCTCTTTCAATCCTGATGAGACTTGCCACATACTTGTATATACTATACATCTATGTCGTAGTACTAGCGGCTTCCTGGCACAAGAGCTTGTTTGGGAGCAGGAAACCGAAAACTCTCGAAAATGGAATTTTTGACCCCCCCCCCATGACATTGGGGGCGATGGCTACCCATCTCATCCTCTTTCAATCCTGATGAGACTTGCCACATACTTGTATATACTATACATCTATGTCGTAGTACTAGCGGCTTCCTGGCACAAGAGCTAGTTTCGGAACAGGAGACCGAAAACTATCGAAAATGGAATTTTTGACACCCCCCATGACATTGGGGGCCCTGGCTACCCATCTCATCCTCTTTCAATCCTGATGAGACTTGCCACATACTTTTATATAACATATACATTTATCACAGTACTAGTGGCTTCCTGGCACAAGAGCTAGTTTCGGAGCAGTAGACCTAGAAGTGTCGAAAATAGCCAATTCTGTACAGGAAAATATGACCCTATAGCCGTTGGGGGGCCTGGCTACCCTCCTCATCCTCTTTCAATCCTAATTAGACTTGCCACATGCATTCATGTATCATATACCTTTATTGCAGTATAAGCGGCTTCCTGGCACAAGAGCTAGTTTGGGAGCAAGAGACCGAGAAAGATCGAAAATAATTTTTTTGCACCCGTTATGACATAGTGGGGGGTCTGGCTACCCATCTCATCCTCTTTCAATCCTGATGAGACTTGCCACATACTTGTATATACTATACATCTATGTCGTAGTACTAGCGGCTACCTGGCACAAGAGCTAGTTTGGGAGCAGGAAACCGAAAACTCTCGAAAATGGAATTTTTGACACCCCCCCCATGACATTTGGGGCCCTGGCTACCCATCTCATCCTCTTTCAATCCTGATGAGACTTGCCACATACTTGTATATACTATACATCTATGTCGTAGTACTAGCGGCTTCCTGGCACAAGAGCTAGTTTCGGAGCAGGAGACCGAAAACTATCGAAAATGTAATTTTTTGACACCCCTCATGACATTGGGGGCCCTGGCTACCCATCTCATCCTCTTTCAATCCTGATGAGACTTGCCACATACTTTTATATAACATATACATTTATCACAGTACTAGCGGCTTCCTGGCACAAGAGCTAGTTTCGGAGCAGTAGACCTAGAAGTGTCGAAAATAGCCAATTCTGTACAGGAAAATATGACCCTAATGCCGTTCGGGGGGCCTGGCTACCCTCCTCATCCTCTTTCAATCCTAATGAGACTTGCCACATACATTGATGTATCATATACCTTTATTGCAGTATAAGCGGCTTCCTGGCACAAGAGCTAGTTTGGGAGCAAGAGACCGAGAAAGATCGAAAATAATTTTTTGCACCCCCTTATGACATAGTGGGGGGTCTGGCTACCCATCTCATCCTCTTTCAATCCTGATGAGACTTGCCACATACTTGTATATACTATACATCTATGTCGTAGTACTAGCGGCTTCCTGGCACAAGAGCTAGTTTGGGAGCAGGAAACCGAAAACTCTCGAAAATGGAATTTTTGACACCTCCCATGACATTGGGGGCCCTGGCTACCCATCTCATCCTCTTTCAATCCTGATGAGACTTGCCACATACTTGTATATACTATACATCTATGTCGTAGTACTAGCGGCTTCCTGGCACAAGAGCTAGTTTCGGAGCAGGAGACCGAAAACTATCGAAAATGGAATTTTTTGACACCCCCATGACTTTGGGGGCCCTGGCTACCCATCTCATCCTCTTTCAATCCTGACGAGACTTGCCACATACTTTTATATAACATATACATTTATCACAGTACTAGCGGCTTCCTGGCACAAGAGCTAGTTTCGGAGCAGTAGACCTAGAAGTGTCGAAAATAGCCAATTCTGTACAGGGAAATATGACCCTAGAGCCGTTGGGGGGCCTGGCTACCCTCCTCATCCTCTTTCAATCCTAATGAGACTTGCCACATACATTCATGTATCATATACCTTTATTGCAGTATAAGCGGCTTCCTGGCACAAGAGCTAGTTTGGGAGCAAGAGACCGAGAAAGATCGAAAATATTTTTTTTTGCACCCCCTTATGACATAGTGGGGGGTCTGGCTACCCATCTCATCCTCTTTCAATCCTGATGAGACTTGCCACATACTTGTATATACTATACATCTATGTCGTAGTACTAGCGGCTTCCTGGCACAAGAGCTAGTTTGGGAGCAGGAAACCGAAAACTCTCGAAAATGGAATTTTTGACACCCCCCATGACATTGGGGGCCCTGGCTACCCATCTCATCCTCTTTCAATCCTGATGAGACTTGCCACATACTTGTATATACTATACATCTATGTCGTAGTACTAGCGGCTTCCTGGCACAAGAGCTAGTTTGGGAGCAGGAAACCGCAAACTCTCGAAAATTGAATTTTTGACACCCCCCCCCCCCCATGACATTGGGGGCCCTGGCTTCCCATCTCATCCTCTTTCAATCCTGATGAGACATGCCACATACTTGTATATACTATACATCTATGTCGTAGTACTAGCGGCTTCCTGGCACAAGAGCTAGTTTGGGAGCAGGAGACCGAAAACTATCGAAAATGGAATTTTTTGACACCCCCCATGACATTGGGGGCCCTGGCTTCCCATCTCATCCTCTTTCAATCCTGATGAGACTTGCCACATACTTTTATATAACATATACATTTATCACAGTACTAGCGGCTTCCTGGCACAAGAGCTAGTTTCGGAGCAGTAGACCTAGAAGTGTCGAAAATAGCCAATTCTGTACAGGAAAATATGACCCTAGAGCCGTTGGGGGGCCTGCCTTCCCTCCTCATCCTCTTTCAATCCTAATGAGACTTGCCACATACATTCATATATCATATACCTTTATTGCAGTATAAGCGGCTTCCTGGCACAAGAGCTAGTTTGGGAGCAAGAGACCAAGAAAGATCGAAAATAATTTTTTGCACCCCCCTCTGACATAGTGGGGTGTCTGGCTACCCATCTCATCCTCTTTCAATCCTGACGAGACTTGCCACAAACTTGTATATACTATACATCTATGTCGTAGTACTAGCGGCTTCCTGGCACAAGAGCTAGTTTGGGAGCAGGAAACCGAAAACTCTCGAAAATGGAATTTTTGACACCCCCGTGACATTGGGGGCCCTGGCTACCCATCTCATCCTCTTTCAATCCTGATGAGACTTGCCACATACTTGTATATACTATACATCTATGTCGTAGTACTAGCGGCTTCCTGGCACAAGAGCTAGTTTCGGAGCAGGAGACCGAAAACTATCGAAAATGGAATTTTTTGACACCCCCATGATATTGGGGGCCCTGGCTACCCATCTCATCCTCTTTCAATCCTGATGAGACTTGCCACATACTTTTATATAACATGTACATTTATCACAGTACTAGCGGCTTCCTGGCACAAGAGCTAGTTTCGGAGCAGTAGACCTAGAAGTGTCGAAAATAGCCAATTCTGTACAGGAAAATATGACCCTAGAGCTGTTGGGGGGCCTTGCTACCCTCCTCATCCTCTTTCAATCCTAATGAGACTTGCCACATACATTTATATGTCATATACCTTTATTGCAGTATAAGCGGCTTCCTGGCACAAGAGCTAGTTTGGGAGCAAGAGACCGAGAAAGATCGAAAATATTTTTTTGCACCCCCCTTTGACATAGTGGGGGGTCTGGCTACCCATCTCATCCTCTTTCAATCCTGACGAGACTTGCCACATACTTGTATATACTATACATCTATGTCGTAGTACTAGCGGCTTCCTGGCACAAGAGCTAGTTTGGGAGCAGGAAACCGAAAACTCTCGAAAATGGAATTTTTGACACCCCCCATGACATTGGGGGCCCTGGCTACCCATCTCATCCTCTTTCAATCCTGATGAGACTTGCCACATACTTGTATATACTATACATCTATGTCGTAGTACTAGCGGCTTCCTGGCACAAGAGCTAGTTTTGGAGCAGGAGACCGAAAACTATCGAAAATGGATTTTTTTGACACCCCCCATGACATTGGGGGCCCTGGCTACCCATCTCATCCTCTTTCAATCTTGATGAGACTTGCCACATACTTTTATATAACATATACATTTATCACAGTACTAGCGGCTTCCTGGCACAAGAGCTAGTTTCGGAGCAGTAGACCTAGAAGTGTCGAAAATAGCCAATTCTGTACAGGAAAATATGATTTTAGAGCCGTTGGGGGGCCTGGCTACCCTCCTCATCCTCTTTCAATCCTAATGAGACTTGCCACATACATTTATATATCATATACCTTTATTGCAGTATAAGCGGCTTCCTGGCACAAGAGCTAGTTTGGGAGCAAGAGACCAAGAAAGATCGAAAATAATTTTTTGCACCCCCCTCTGACATAGTGGGGGGTCTGGCTACCCATCTCATCCTCTTTCAATCCTGACGAGACTTGCCACATACTTGTATATACTATACATCTATGTCGTAGTACTAGTGGCTTCCTGGCACAAGAGCTAGTTAGGGAGCAGGAAACCGAAAACTCTCGAAAATGGAATTTTTGACACCCACCATGACATTGGGGGCCCTGGCTACCCATCTCATCCTCTTTCAATCCTGATGAGACTTGCCACATACTTGTATATACTATACATCTATGTCGTAGTACTAGCGGCTTCCTGGCACAAGAGCTAGTTTGGGAGCAGGAGACCGAAAACTATCGAAAATGGAATTTTTTGACACCCCCATGACATTGGGGGCCCTGGCTACCCATCTCATCCTCTTTCAATCCTGATGAGACTTGCCATATACTTTTATATAACATATACATTTATCACAGTACTAGCGGCTTCCTGGCACAAGAGCTAGTTTCGGAGCAGTAGACCTAGAAGTGTCGAAAATAGCCAATTCTGTACAGGAAAATATGACTTTAGAGCCGTTGGGGGGCCTGGCTACCCTCCTCATCCTCTTTCAATCCTGATGAGACTTGCCACATACATTCATATATCACATACCTTTATTGCAGTATAAGCGGCTTCCTGGCACAAGAGCTAGTTTGGGAGCAAGAGACCGAGAAAGATCGAAAATAATTTTTTGCACCGCCTTATGACATAGTGGGGGGTCTGGCTACCCATCTCATCCTCTTTCAAACCTGATGAGACTTGCCACATACTTTTATATAACATATACATTTATCACAGTACTAGCGGCTTCCTGGCACAAGAGCTAGTTTCGGAGCAGTAGACCTAGAAGTGTCGAAAATAGCCAATTCTGTACAGGAAAATATGACCCTAGAGCCGTTGGGGGCCTGGCTACCCTCCCCATCCTCCTTTAATCCTAATGAGACTTGCCACATACATTCATGTATCATATACCTTTATTGCAGTATAAGCGGCTTCCTGGCACAAGAGCTAGTTTGGGAGCAAGAGACCGAGAAAGATCGAAAATAATTTTTTTGCACCCCCTTATGACATAGTGGGGGGTCTGGCTACCCATCTCATCCTCTTTCAATCCTGATGAGACTTGCCACATACTTGTATATACTATACATCTATGTCGTAGTACTAGCGGCTTCCTGGCACAAGAGCTAGTTTGGGAGCAGGAAACCGAAAACTCTCGAAAATGGAATTTTTGACACCCCCATGACATTGGGGGCCCTGGCTACCCATCTCATCCTCTTTCAATCCTGATGAGACTTGCCACATACTTGTATATACTATACATCTATGTCGTAGTACTAGCGGCTTCCTGGCACAAGAGCTAGTTTCGGAGCAGGAGACCGAAAACTATCGAAAATGGAATTTTTGACATCCCCCATGACATTGGGGGCCCTGGCTACCCATCTCATCCTCTTTCAATCCTGATGAGACTTGCCACATACTTTTATATAACATATACATTTATCACAGTACTAGCGGCTTCCTGGCACAAGAGCTAGTTTCGGAGCAGTAGACCTAGAAGTGTCGAAAATAGCCAATTCTGTACAGGGAAATATGACCCTAGAGCCGTTGGGGGGCCTGGCTACCCTCCTCATCCTCTTTCAATCCTAATGAGACTTGCCACATACATTTATGTATCATATACCTTTATTGCAGTATAAGCGGCTTCCTGGCACAAGAGCTAGTTTGGGAGCAAGAGACCGAGAAAGATCGAAAATATTTTTTGCACCCCCTTATGACATAGTGGGGGGTCTGGCTACCCATCTCATCCTCTTTCAATCCTGATGAGACTTGCCACATACTTGTATATACTATACATCTATGTCGTAGTACTAGCGGCTTCCTGGCACAAGAGCTTGTTTGGGAGCAGGAAACCGAAAACTCTCGAAAATGGAATTTTTGACCCCCCCCCCATGACATTGGGGGCCCTGGCTACCCATCTCATCCTCTTTCAATCCTGATGAGACTTGCCACATACTTGTATATACTATACATCTATGTCGTAGTACTAGCGGCTTCCTGGCACAAGAGCTAGTTTCGGAACAGGAGACCGAAAACTATCGAAAATGGAATTTTTGACACCCCCCATGACATTGGGGGCCCTGGCTACCCATCTCATCCTCTTTCAATCCTGATGAGACTTGCCACATACTTTTATATAACATATACATTTATCACAGTACTAGTGGCTTCCTGGCACAAGAGCTAGTTTCGGAGCAGTAGACCTAGAAGTGTCGAAAATAGCCAATTCAGTACAGGAAAATATGACCCTATAGCCGTTGGGGGGCCTGGCTACCCTCCTCATCCTCTTTCAATCCTAATTAGACTTGCCACATGCATTCATGTATCATATACCTTTATTGCAGTATAAGCGGCTTCCTGGCACAAGAGCTAGTTTGGGAGCAAGAGACCGAGAAAGATCGAAAATAATTTTTTTGCACCCGTTATGACATAGTGGGGGGTCTGGCTACCCATCTCATCCTCTTTCAATCCTGATGAGACTTGCCACATACTTGTATATACTATACATCTATGTCGTAGTACTAGCGGCTACCTGGCACAAGAGCTAGTTTGGGAGCAGGAAACCGAAAACTCTCGAAAATGGAATTTTTGACACCCCCCCATGACATTTGGGGCCCTGGCTACCCATCTCATCCTCTTTCAATCCTGATGAGACTTGCCACATACTTGTATATACTATACATCTATGTCGTAGTACTAGCGGCTTCCTGGCACAAGAGCTAGTTTCGGAGCAGGAGACCGAAAACTATCGAAAATGTAATTTTTTGACACCCCTCATGACATTGGGGGCCCTGGCTACCCATCTCATCCTCTTTCAATCCTGATGAGACTTGCCACATACTTTTATATAACATATACATTTATCACAGTACTAGCGGCTTCCTGGCACAAGAGCTAGTTTCGGAGCAGTAGACCTAGAAGTGTCGAAAATAGCCAATTCTGTACAGGAAAATATGACCCTAATGCCGTTCGGGGGGCCTGGCTACCCTCCTCATCCTCTTTCAATCCTAATGAGACTTGCCACATACATTGATGTATCATATACCTTTATTGCAGTATAAGCGGCTTCCTGGCACAAGAGCTAGTTTGGGAGCAAGAGACCGAGAAAGATCGAAAATAATTTTTTGCACCCCCTTATGACATAGTGGGGGGTCTGGCTACCCATCTCATCCTCTTTCAATCCTGATGAGACTTGCCACATACTTGTATATACTATACATCTATGTCGTAGTACTAGCGGCTTCCTGGCACAAGAGCTAGTTTGGGAGCAGGAAACCGAAAACTCTCGAAAATGGAATTTTTGACACCTCCCATGACATTGGGGGCCCTGGCTACCCATCTCATCCTCTTTCAATCCTGATGAGACTTGCCACATACTTGTATATACTATACATCTATGTCGTAGTACTAGCGGCTTCCTGGCACAAGAGCTAGTTTCGGAGCAGGAGACCGAAAACTATCGAAAATGGAATTTTTTGACACCCCCATGACTTTGGGGGCCCTGGCTACCCATCTCATCCTCTTTCAATCCTGACGAGACTTGCCACATACTTTTATATAACATATACATT
The DNA here is from genome assembly GCA_964017185.1 of Rugalucina vietnamica. Lineage (NCBI taxonomy): Eukaryota > Metazoa > Mollusca > Bivalvia > Lucinida > Lucinidae > Rugalucina > Rugalucina vietnamica. Next base: position 51,873,408 of record OZ024875.1, on the reverse strand, counting down.
TATCACAGTACTAGCGGCTTCCTGGCACAAGAGCTAGTTTCGGAGCAGTAGACCTAGAAGTGTCGAAAATAGCCAATTCTGTACAGGGAAATATGACCCTAGAGCCGTTGGGGGGCCTGGCTACCCTCCTCATCCTCTTTCAATCCTAATGAGACTTGCCACATACATTCATGTATCATATACCTTTATTGCAGTATAAGCGGCTTCCTGGCACAAGAGCTAGTTTGGGAGCAAGAGACCGAGAAAGATCGAAAATATTTTTTTTTGCACCCCCTTATGACATAGTGGGGGGTCTGGCTACCCATCTCATCCTCTTTCAATCCTGATGAGACTTGCCACATACTTGTATATACTATACATCTATGTCGTAGTACTAGCGGCTTCCTGGCACAAGAGCTAGTTTGGGAGCAGGAAACCGAAAACTCTCGAAAATGGAATTTTTGACACCCCCCATGACATTGGGGGCCCTGGCTACCCATCTCATCCTCTTTCAATCCTGATGAGACTTGCCACATACTTGTATATACTATACATCTATGTCGTAGTACTAGCGGCTTCCTGGCACAAGAGCTAGTTTCGGAGCAGGAGACCGAAAACTATCGAAAATGGAATTTTTTGACACCCCCATGACATTGGGGGCCCTGGCTACCCATCTCATCCTCTTTCAATCCTGATGAGACTTGCCACATACTTTTATATAACATATACATTTATCACAGTACTAGCGGCTTCCTGGCACAAGAGCTAGTTTCGGAGTAGTAGACCTAGAAGTGTCGAAAATAGCCAATTCTGTACAGGAAAATATGACCCTAGAGCCGTTGGGGGGCCTGGCTACCCTCCTCATCCTCTTTCAATCCTAATGAGACTTGCCACATACATTTATGTATCATATACCTTTATTGCAGTATAAGCGGCTTCCTGGCACAAGAGCTAGTTTGGGAGCAAGAGACCGAGAAAGATCGAAAATAATTTTTTTGCACCCCCTTATGACATAGTGGGGGGTCTGGCTACCCATCTCATCCTCTTTCAATCCTGATGAGACTTGCCACATACTTGTATATACTATACATCTATGTCGTAGTACTAGCGGCTTCCTGGCACAAGAGCTAGTTTGGGAGCAGGAAACCGAAAACTCTCGAAAATGGAATTTTTGACACCCCCCCATGACATTGGGGGCCCTGGCTACCCATCTCATCCTCTTTCAATCCTGATGAGACTTGCCACATACTTGTATATACTATACATCTATGTCGTAGTACTAGCGGCTTCCTGGCACAAGAGCTAGTTTCGGAGCAGGAGACCGAAAACTATCGAAAATGGAATTTTTTGACACCCCCCATGACATTGGGGGCCCGTTGGGGGCCTGGCTACCCTCCTCATCCTCTTTCAATCCTAATGAGACTTGCCACATACATTCATATATCATCATTTAAAGAACCATAGACACAAACCATTATGTCCAGATGGTTTGGTTTGCCTTATTCTAAAAATCGTGATGGCCAGCACGTTTCTATGGGGACACGCTCAAGAAATGTCTTACAAAATTTTATTGCTTTAAATAGAAAATCAATAATTAAGATTTTAAACTCGAAAACAAACAAAAATCCTGTACAACACGTTCACAGTATAAGCCGAATGCTGGCAAAAGAGCTGGCTTGGGGGCTGAAGTTAGTGAAATTTTGAAATCATTATTTGGATACCCCTCTGATATTTGGCACCCTGCCTACCCTTCTCATCCTCTTTCAATCATAATAAGACTTGCCTCGTCCCTTCATACAACATCTACCTATATGGTGGTATAAGCGGTTTAGTGGCACAAGAGCTGGTTTGGGGGCTAGAGATCGAGAAATGTTTAAAACAGCACTTTGGACACTCTACTGACTTTTGGCGCCCTGGCTATTATTCTCATCCTTTTCCAATCCTTAGGAGACTTGTTTAAGGCCTTCTTAGAACATACGCTTATATCGCAGTATATGCGGCTTGGTGGCACAAGAGCTGGTTTGGGGGCTGGAGATCGAGAAATGTTGAAAACAGCATTATGGACACCCCTCTGATATTTGGCGCCCTGTCTATCCATCTCATCCTCTTTCAATCCTGATGAGACTTGCAACAAAACTTCATAGAACATATACCTATATTCAAGCATAAGCGGCTTGCTGGCACAAGAGCTGGTTTGGGAGCAGGAGACCGAGGAATATCAAAAACCGCATTTTAGACACCCCCCTCTGACTTTTGGCGACCTGACTACCCTTCGGATCCTCTTTCAATCCTGATGAACTTTGCCACAAACCTCTATAGAACATTTATCTATATCGCAGTATAAGCGGCTTGCTGGCACAAGAGCTGGTTTCGGATCAGAATCTCGAGAAATATTGAAAGAAACATTTTGACCGCCCCCCCCTCTGACTTTTGTCGCCCAGACTACTGAGGCTTACCACAAACCTTCATACAACATGTATCTATATTGCAGTATAAGCTGCTTGCCTAAATAAGAGCTAGTACGGGAGCAGGATTTGTTTTGACATGAACCACTTTTCCTGGGCAGGTCCAGATGAAATTTTCATCCAACTTTTTTTTTCTTCTGCTAGATGAAATTTTCACCGGATGAAATTTTCATCCAACTTGACGCCGGTGTGAAACGAACTTATTTGTATACAACGTTTCTGTAAAACTTCCAAGATCTATACTGACTTGATATGAGACATATATCGTTTTTATTGATTCACGATTTATAAATTGATTATTATCCTTTTAAATACCGTGATCGTGTTTGAAGTTTTCTTTAACAGTGTGAAAACAAGAGGAACAATGGTCCTATAAACGCTCACCTGAGACCTGAGATATATACTAATAAACTCGTTTGACAACAATGGTAATATGCATATATATATAGCCCCAGGACAGGGTCAGAATAACCCCTGGAGTCAATGTCCTATCAAATCATGAAAATACAGTCATTTACCAATTTACTGCAAGTTTTGCTTTTAACAATTTTCCCCATTCAAATGCATGTGCGACCTAAGTTGACCTGGCCATAAAATAGGTCAAGGTCATCCCAGTTTCATGATTTATATAAATTTTGTAGACCTCTATTCCTTGATGCTTCATGCCAAGTTTCAAAATCATAGGCCTCCTGGTTCTGAAGAAGAAGAAGACGATTTTTTTAAAGATTTTTTGTTACTTATAGCCATGGTGGCCATCTTGGTCATGTGACCATGGCTACTCTTATGCAAACTTTCATTCACTTTCCTGAGGATGCTCCACATAAAGTTTGGCTTTGATTGGCCAAGCGGTTTTAGAGAAGAAGATGTTCGAATATTTTGGTCATATACATGTATATAGCCCCGGGGCAGGGGCAGACAACCCCCTGGGGCTAAAATATTATCATTAACATAGATCTTCTGTCCATTTGCTCATTCCTAGAAAGTTTTCTGCCATTAAATGACATTTTTCTATTTTTCCCCATTCAAATGCATGGGCGACCTAAGTTGACCTTGCCGTAAGATAGGTCAAGGTCATCCCAGGGTCATGATTTATACAAACTTTCTGGGTCTGAACAAGAAGATTTTTAAAGGCTTTTGCTATTTATAGCCATGGCGCCCATCTTGGTCATGTGACCTTGCCCATTTATATAAACTTTCATTAACACCTCCCAAGGATGCTCCACATAAAGTTTGGCTTTGATTGGCCAAGCATATACATGCATATAGCCCCGGGGCAGGGGCAGACAACCCACTGGGCCCAAAATATTTTCATTAACATAAATTTTCTGTCCATTTGCTCATTCCTAGCAAGTTTTCTGCCATTAAATGGCATTTTCCTATTTTTCCCATTGAAATGCAAAGGCGACCTAAGTTGCCCTTGCTGTAAAAAGGTCAAGGTCATTCCAGGGTCATGATTTGTATAAATTTTGTAGAGCTCCATTGCCTGATGCTTCATGCCAAGTTTCAAAATCATAGGCCTTCTTGTTCTGGAGAAGAAGATTTTTTAAGGTTTTTGCTATTTATAGCCCTGGCGGCCATCTTGGTCATGTGACCTGGACCATTTATACAAACTTTCGTTCCCCCTTCCTAAGGATGCTCCACATGAAAATTGAATTTGATTGGCCAAGCGGTTTCAGATAAAATGATGATTGAAAAGTGTGAACAACGACGACGACGACAACGACCACGACGACGACGGAGCATGGGTATACTATAAGCTCACCTTGTGAGCATAATGGCTCAGGTGAGCTAAAAATGCAAGAAGTCTAAATGACACCCAAGACTATTGCGTTGGAAGCGGATTACACTGAATATTAAACGATTACCGAACGATGTAGACAGAATATTTCCATCGGTATTCCGTTAGACCTCTCCATGTCACGGGAGAGGAGCGAGGTCACGAAGTGTATCGGAGTGCAGGTTAGCCAGCTGATCTACGAACGATGACTTCACGATGCATTTAAACAGATTCAACTTATTAAATCTGCCCTCTTTAACACGTGTCATGTGTGCCATGCCATTTTGAATATCGACATTGAATTGTCGATGTGAACTTTACCCCGTCTAGACATAGGGTGACCTTAAATAAACCAAGGAGGGTTCAAATATCGGACAAGACGACAGCAAAAGTTGACTGAACTCCTTGCTTGTTTTGGTGAGCGAAAGTAAGGAAGAGCAGTTCTTCCATGGGTATTTACTTTCGATAAACATAAACGAAAAGCTCGACAGTGCGGAACAAAGACGCGTCTAGAATAATATGAGCTGCAACGCGAGAAAATCGGGCTTCGGTTTTTCCGACCAGGTCTGACAAAAACCGACATATGCAGCTATAGGAGATGGCTAGAGGCTTGAAATTTCGGATTTAGGAAGAAGAGGAATTGTACTATCCGAGTAGCGAAAACAAAGGCACTGTTCAGCTGTGCAATTACTGCACAGCTGATCTGCGCCTTTGTTTTCTTATAGGCAAAAATCCGGTTTTCTCATTGCGCGGCTCATATGCGAATTCGAGTTCTGAATTGCTGCGAATTGATATATACGCGATAAAAATGATATCATTTTTCAATATTGAATGAGGTTAAAAAGTTTCTGTCTGGTGACAACAGAAACAAACGAATTATGATCGACATTTGCAAGCTCGGCTTCCATAGTTTTAGTGTGTTGTTAAGGCCTATCGCATTAGCCGCATCAGTGCAAAATGCAGCTTGATTGCCAAAAGGATTGTGGTGGAACGTTTTAGATTTTTCGTGGAATGGTATGACATTATACTTAGTTATTTAATGTTAATTGTAATTTTGATTTCATTACTAAAATCTTTTTCAGAACGACATTATTATCTTTATCTTTCAATAAGTTAAGGATTTCTATTGTTTCCAATTATGCGTTAGTTCGGGGTTCCCCGATGGTACCATTGGTTGGCAACATTCAATATAATTACCAGTTGTACCACTGGTAAATAAAATGGTGCAAATGGACTATTTTATTCTAGGAAGTATATAACAAAACAATTACATAAAAGATAAGAAAACAAGCTTCAAAGAATCTTCTCCTGGCACGGAGGTCCGCTGTTCACAGTCTATTTCAAAACGAATATAAGTCTGGTAAAATGTTGATACCATTGGTGCAAATGGTACAAATGTTACCAACCAATGGTACCATTGGGAGTACCCCGAACACACGCTCAGTTTGCGCGGTGTTAGTTGAGTCACTTGATTGAACAAAACCGGGGTTTCATTTCTTAAGCTTTATCTCATTTCTTTAACTTTTCATTTCTTTAATTTTACCCGCTCAACTGCACTACATTGTTTGCTCTTTTCAGATGTTTGATATGGTGACATGAAGATTGTCAGTGAAATTTTAGGGCAGATTCAGAACTACTCAGTGTAAGCAATAAATACTTGAAAAGGATGTTTACTGCCAATGGAAAAAAATGTTCAAGCTTTTTCTTACAACTATTTTTTTTGCTCCCAAAATATAAAACAAGACACATAGTAGTGTGCATTCTTTTTTCAAGTAACCTGCCTCTGAATGAGACCTCTAGACAACAAGTATCGAATTAAGCAGAATTCGTTTTAATTATTTCTTTCACATATTTCTGCCCTGAAAAAATACATCAAGAATGATTTCAAAATCACTTTATTCACTGAAGCAGACTATTTTAGACCAAAACATACACAATGTTTTCAATTTGAAGCTATAGGATGACACTGGACTGGAAGCTACATGATTAAACAGTCGGTATCCAACGACTATTTAAAGGATCTCATTTTTATTTTTATTTTATATTACTGCAGCTGGTTGTGTACCGTTTGGCAGCCATAAAAAGTCATCCAAAGTGCAGATTATATTTTCCTTTTGGTCCTTAAAGATCAGCGATGATAGTTTTAGAAATCAGAAATTTATTATAGGTTTAGATTAAATTTCTAACCAGCGTTGGCCCCATTTTGATAACTATTCATTGTATCGACTACTCTGTTGAAAGTTACATAGAGTCCTTATGGTAATTCTCGATGGCTCCATGTCGCCAAATCTATAAGGGTCACTTGCGAGGCTTGAGTAGCCGAAACCTATGAATGGCCCATCCCCTTTCTCATTGATATGTTCGCTGCTCTAAAAGGCTCTCAGTTTGAGTTTTATTTTGTATGATAAAACACTGAATATACAACATATCCAGCTAACCCTCTTGTTATTTCTACCTTCAGACGACAATGGACGAATGGAATTATAGTTATATTAGCGGTATGGATTTACCTCATGCCATCTCCAATAGACCCAAAACCTTACACGTAAGCGTTTCTTTCTTTCTTTCTTTCTTTCTTTCTTTCTTTCTTTCTTTCTTTCTTTCTTTCTTTCTTTCTTTCTTTCTTCTGTAATTGTTTATTAAATAGATAAAATACTAATGGATTTATAGAAGCAATTGACACATAACAGGAGCTTGTAGAATTCATGAGTTAGACTTATAAGAAGCTAGTGCCATTTAATGAAGTGGTGGATTAGATCAAAAATGTGATGCTATTAAAATAAAAAAAAAAAAAAAAACGTTTCAAATAAAACTGAAATCAAACGAAACATTAATGTTTGAAAAAGAGAAAGCGTTAACGAATTAGATACTTAATATTTTAGTACAGAAGCTAGTGGCATTAATGCAGCAATATCTCAACAACATTTCGGAATAGTCTCAGGTTAGATGAGGTGACAAAATAAATAAAAACAAAACAATACAAAAAGGTACAAGTAGGCAAAGATCAGGAAAAGGCGCAATCAGCAAAAGATTCCCACTCCAAAAACCCGAGGTGGGAAAAAAACCAAACCAACAATCAGGTACCTATACCATGAAAACATTTCGTAAGCCGAATGAGCAGCTATTTTCCCAATAGGTGGCAAATCAGTTACCTTGACTTAACTAAAAATATGATAACATACATAAGGCGCCAACAGCACAAAAATATTAAACACCAAGACATAAAACAAAAAGAACCACCACAGAAGTATCGACTTGGAACGATCAGTAACAAAAAGTTACTGGCGGGCTTAAATCGATTTTACAGGGCCGTAACCTCACCCTCAGCTTCTGCAGTGGTTCATAACATTTAGTTAGTTCTTCGGTCCTCGTGGTGAATCTCTAACTAGTCAATGAATCATCAAGAACAAACAAATAAATCATGATTAACATCCTGGTGAATCAAAAACCAGGACTCACAGATTCAGTAAGCTGCCCGACGTAACTCTATTTACTGATTCTTATCTTATTTACAACAGCGCAAATACCAGCTTAGCAATTCACAAGTTTCAGACATCTCAAAATCAGTTGTCAAAGACAAGAAATTGACAGTCCACAAAAGTTATCCAGGTGCAATTTAAATATAGAAAAAGTTGTTCATTTCTTTAAAATAACCAAAAGCGGTCAAACAATCATCTTGGTCTGCTTCAATATTTTCAAAAAACCAATTAATTTTTTGAAAAGAGAAATCAACATCTGTCAATTTCATCTTACTGTGACCAGTCAGAGGTATATGAGGTGATGATGTACATTGATAAGGTTGATACAAATATTGGACAGGAAATGTTAATCTCATCTTTTTGACAACTAGTTTAGAGATGCTCGAAACACCTGGATTGCTAAGCTGCTATTTGCGTGGTTGTATCACACCTTAAAAATAACAATCTTTCTTTTACTCCAGGTATCCTGTTCCATTACCAAGTCTTGAAGGGCCGCTTAAGAAAAATGTTATTTTACAGCATGCCGAACGTTTGTTCCAAGGGCAGGTCAAAGGGCCAGAGTCTTTTGCCGTTGATAGAAATGGTAACATCGGCTTTTCTGGAAAAAGATAAAAAATGAGTAGTAGTAAATACAAAATATTGAAGAAGATGCATGATTTTACATTTCAACTTTAGTGTAAGTCAGAGCTGAATTTAATCAGAACCATGTTTTATATTTTCTACATTCGGTTTCCCCATACGCCATAACGTATAAAGTTCTTTGTTCTTCCTTTTTACAGTGTTTCATTAAGATTCAGAAAATTATCATTTTCATTCTTTATAAGAGAGTATGTTATTATATTCACCAGGTACGATATACACCGGTGGTTCCGATGGACGAATATTTGCTATAAAGGACCATAACCTCACACTGATTTCCAGAACTGGTATAGAACATCCACTCTGTGGCACCTTTGAGCTTGAACCACGATGTGGTAGACCAAAAGGCATGAAGGTCGGGCCAGATGGTCACCTGTATATCGTGGATGCTTACAAAGGACTTTTAAAGCTTGATTTGAGCGACTTCAGCTTACATACCTTGATAAACAGTGGAAAGGGTAAGACGTTTGAGTGCATGATGCAGACGAATATTGTACTAGACAGGAGTAATCTTTTTGTTTTCCTCCTTTCAGCCCTGTGTAATACTTTTCTCTGACAAAAATGATGAAAGTGAAAGTAGGCAACGATGAGGAAATGGCGCAATCACAAAAAATTTCCCACTCCAAAAACCGAGGTGAGAAAAAAAACTAAATTAACAATCAGGTACTTATACTAAGATAACATATTGTAAGCCGAATGGGCAGCCATTTTCCCAATAGGTGGCCACTCAGCCAATCAAACTAAACTAAAAATATGAATAGTACTATACTTAAAGTAATCATCGCATATTTCCTTCATTCAAAGAATTTTGTAAAAAACTGATTCCAAATGAGACTATTCTCATTGGTATTAATGTATTCACAGGTTTAGGCGGCATTCCTTTCAAGTTCCTAAATGGCTTAGAAATATCGACGGACGGAATAATCTATTTCACAGACTCTTCCACAAAGTGGGATAGACGAAACCATAAATATGAAGTAAGTCTAAGCATGCGCGGATCCAGAAAATTTTCTCAGGGGGGAAAGAGGGGGGTCCAAATTCCCAGAAGGGGTCTGACGGAAAATTTCAACATGGCAAAAACTAATAATCTGGCAATTCCAGGGGGGGGGGGGTCCGGACCCCCTGTCCCCCCTCTAGATCCGCCCATGTCTAAGGATTGTTAAACACATTTGCTATGTATTGGTAAAGTATCAATTCATAGATAGACGCCTTCTGATATTTTGACATTGTACAAGTTTTAGACAAACCATTAAACATCAGTATAACTTGTCTGTGAAATTCGTATACACCATTAAATCCAACTTTCTTATGGTCTTTTTTCTCTTAGTATTGCGAATGGCCATCATTATTGCTTGAATATTAGGTGTTGGTGTGTGATGTTAAGTTCTTTGATGGCTGACTAGGCCAGTTTAGCTCTAAACTGTCGGATGAAAGTAGAGCAAGTCAGTGTCGAAAAACCTGGTAGAGGCCAATTGGCTCTGGCTTTGCTACGTCCTCTGTGCATTCTTTCAGCTTCACATGTTATCGATCTTTTCTTATTAATGAGCTGCTCTTTTATTGATGAGACAGCTTCACTTTGATCGATTCCGTGCAGCCCGTTCCCCATACTATTGCTATTTCAAAATCTTTGAGAGGCTTTAAGGGAGTCTTTGCTGTGTTTGACCAAGATGAACATTGTGTTTGTAACAGACTTGAGGATTTCTTGTCCACTTGTATAGGTGAATTATGAATGCATCCTTACATTCTAGTGAGAGAACCTTCTATCTCCATTCTCCACATACAGTGAAACAACTCTGTCAGTTTCCCTGTCATGGGTAAACCCCAGCCTTATAGACCGCGGCAGGAATTGCATCTGCACCTGGATTTTTGCCAGTTGTTGAACTGCTTTCCTTGTTACCATTCTGTTCAAAGCGTCGTCATTAATACTTCATGGTTGATTGAGCATACTATTGAAGTATTCTGTGCACATTTTCACAACAACATCTTTATCTACGGCTTTAATATACACCGAGCAATGTGGTGGCTCCAGAACTCTTTGAACCATAGATGTTTTATTCAGTGCACCGTGAAATTCCATGTATTTTCTGTCCGCCAAAAACTGAGCTTCTTCTGTTCCTTCACAGCCAGACTTCGTCTGGGCTGTCTTACAAATGTTGCTGTAGGCAGCTTTCTTGGATACTGAGCTAGTTCCAACTTGTACAATTGGTGTTTTTCTTCTTGCAACATCATTCTCGTCAACCAGACTTGATGTGTGCGAGATGGATGTACAAAAGTAGTAACAGTTGAAAAATTAATCGCTTTATGTGTCTCTTGAATGGAGATAGAATCTGAATGTGCCCAGTTGGTTGCATCTCTCATTTAAAAAAGCTTGTGTTATGTTGTCTTCATTTCATCTAGTATCTTAGAAGCTTTGTTGCCTTGAGATCGCCGCGCAGTCTGAATTCTTAAGTTGAGTTTGCTGACAACAGTCTCTAGTCTGTCCTACTGTCCACACATAGTCTTTGTCACTCTGACATCCTGTCTGTTCTCCGTACCATGTCTTAGTTTATGAGATGCTAGTTTTTGGATCGGGGATACAGGATGTTTTGTTACGATTAAGTAAGTAGACGGAAGATTGTGTTGGTGAAGATAAGATCATGTTCAACAAACTTCTTTAGAACCAAGAGAAGACCATTGCAGTTTCACATCCCAAAACCTTTTTGACATATTAGTCCTTCCCAGGTCTTGTGGATTGTACCAACTATGGCAAAAAGGAGTACCTGTATGGGGTATTGCAGATATAGTATTGTCTTAGTCATTAAAGAAATTGCCCTTCACATCATCTGGATTAGTCATCGTAGTCAACTTATGTTTTATGACAATTTTATATCCCTCATTCATGCTTCTCACTTTTGCGTCCACGCCAAGAACTGTCCATCAATGATCCCGCATCCCATGTGCCAATTATACCAGGAATAACCTTTGTTGTTTTTCACTTCTGATTTCGATCGCTATAAGGAATACCCGCGGATAACCAGCCAGTTGGGTTGAAGCAGGCATTTTTAGGGCATCTTTTCTTGCTCTTGCCTCCTCCCAGTGGTATGGGGGTTTGCAGTGTGGACCTAAAATGCCCGCTCAGTCGCTCAGCCAGCTACCGAATTCCGAATACTGCTTCTCTTAACGGAAAGCAGCCATACAGAAATGAGTTACCTGTGTGAAGGCCTGCAACTACAAATACATGTGTGTCCTACACCTGCTGCTTCGCCACTCGCCAGTTGCCACATGACTTTTGGGTATTTTCCCAATAGGCGGTCACTCAGTTACCCAAACTTAACTAAAATATGAAAACGTACATAAGGTGCAAACAGCACAAAAATTCAACACCAAAACATAAAACAATAACAACCACCACAGAAGTATCGCCTTGGAATGATCAGTAATATTAAATTACTGGCGGACTTAAACTAGTTTTACAGGCCTAACCTCGCCTTCAGCTTCTTCAGTGGTTCACAACATTTAGTTAGTTGTTCGGTCCTCGTGGTGAATCTCTAACCCGTCAATAAACTATCAAGGACAAACAAATAAATCATGATAACGACCATGATACAATAAACTGCCCTGCGATGGAGAGCCCTGGGCGCCAAACAACATCACTGTAAATCTAGAGCAAAATAAAAACACCAGACTAACCCCGGTGTGTCAAGCAACAGACAAGAAGCTCCTGTCCTAACCAACTAAAATGAATAGCTATAAGTCGGGACCATCATAGAGTCTGACGCCCGACACACCAGCGTGCAATTTACGATGGCAGCATAGTTATCAACCATGACTGGGTCAAAAAACTAATCCTCTCTAAATTTCTTAAATTTGTAAACCAGTTCACTATCATAAAATTCTGGTTCCGAAAGGCAATCACGTAAAAGCGCCTTTAACCCAACATTAAATTTAGAAATCAATGCTTAGTGTCTACGATAAAATTAAAATTGGATTATATAGTGTCTAAGAGGTGCACAGTGTCAAAACCTACTCACACGTCCTCAGCCAATTATGCCCGGAAGCACGAAATAATTCAGGATGCCAAGGGTCAGGTTTGGCTGTTTGTAGGTAAACGGGGGAACGTTTCTTCTTATTTTACTGGAAAACAAAGATTGTGGACTCTCCTCAGTCCCGCATCGCCACTGAAGTGCTATGTTTTGGGAAAATGGAATTAAATTTCTCAAGAAAAATAGGACAGAATTACTCTTTATTACGTAGGCATGTTTTGGAATGGCGTTTAAGGTTTTTTAATTTTAGCTAAAGTAGAAGGTAAAAAAAGAGCAGGAACTGTCAAAATCAGCGATAAAGCCTAACCCCAAAAACTAATACAGTAAACACCAAAACTCACAAAACAAATAAATACTGATACATAAAGAACAATATACCATCCAAGCAGTTTTCCCCTCGGCTTTTAATTACGTTAACATAACTTAATGTGATAAAATAATAAACATTTAGTAGGGAAGATGCGTTATAAAAATCCTCGGTTTTCATGTTGACGGTGCAATAGTACTTGTAGGTGTTAGAGACTCACCAAGAGGGGAGAGTTTTAAGCTACAACATATACACAGGGGAGGCAAGCACCTTGCTCACAGGGCTTTACTTAGCTAATGGTATAGCCTTATCCAAAGATGAGACGTTCCTTATCATTTCGGAAATGAGTGTTGCTCGGATACGAAGGTAACATAGGATTACACTAATTTATTGCAGAAGAGATTAAACGTGATCGAAGTCCTTTGCAATGCGATTCGTATCTTACAATGCCTCAACATAATTATTTTTAGGACAAATTTTAGTTACCTATAAACAGACAGCAACTGCTACAAAGTTTCCTAATACCTCTTTCATTAGCTTTTAATGACATTCCAATTGTCTTATGATTCGTAAGAGTAAAAGAGGATGCCACGTCGACACGACGTTGCTTGCATGTCAAACACACTATGTTGTTTAAATGCAGCTACTTGTTCATATGATACAGAAGTACGTCATCATTACGAAGCAGCATCCTTTAAATCAATTCCATGTGAGACCGGGCGATTTTAAATGATATGAGGTTGCTGACGAATGTGTTTATTTTATTTTATCATACGTAATCAATGTTATTTCAGATTTAATATCAAAGGACCACGTGCTGGTTATACCGATGTATTTATAGACAATTTACCAGGATATCCCGATAATATTAAGATTAATGCAAAGGGCAACTTCTATGTGGGCATGGCGTCAGTGAGATTCGAAGGAGCAAGTCCAATAGGTTCATTTCTGGACATTGTTGGGCCTTATCCTGCTGTTAAAAGATTTATAGCAAAGGTATGGTCTATTTATATACAATATTTTCTAAGACTTTAACAACTCCAGTCTTTAAATTATAATCTGATTTCGTACTAGTTTACATCAAAGTCTAATAGACATCGTGACCATTCCCGCGATTCCGTTCTGTCTTGAACTTTGCTACTATACAGATAGGTTTGGGTTTTCCTCTTTGAACCCAGTATACATACCAAAGGCTCTACCCATTCAAATGTACGTAGAACATTAATTACAACTCGTATTTAGACTGAGAAGCATAAAATGAATAAGATCATAGGTAATGAATAATGATAATTATTTTTAACCAGGTGACCCCTTTCTATGTCTACAACATATTTCTACCTCGTCATGCTATAGTGATAGAACTGAGCCATGATGGTGTGATTGTGGGGAGTCTACAAGACCCTGGTGCCATAAAGATTGCTGCAGTGAGCGAGGCGTATGAATATAACGGAACTATTTATATCGGACATTTTGAATCTCCATATGTAGGTACTTTAGATATAACAAAATTAGATATTTCCGAACCAGGCTTATAGACGACATGTGCTGTTCGCTACACTTGATACTAGAGTGCAGAAACGATAAAACTATGTTTCCGACCAGAACAGACACAAAACACTCGTACGGCGTTGATCATGATAAGTCTTCACGTATGCCGATTCAATATACTTGCTTACCTTTATCTGAGACCTTTATAAGATTTTTGTACATGCTCAAAGTATGATAAATATTCAATATAAGTTATAGATAATCAACTGTTTTTTGCTTACGAGCAGCATAGTTTTGAAAATTAAATCATATTTTCAATGACCTTTCATCAGGACCTTACGGGCCGAAGGCTATGTTTTCTTGGTATGAGTACCTAAATGTCATTTTGTTTTTTCCCAGCCCTCGGTTTGTGGAGTGAGAATTTCTCTCTGATTGCGCCATTTCCTGACCATTGCCTACTTTTACCTTCTTAAAATGGTCCTCATGAAAGAGATTAATTTACAAAACCGTGCACTTGAAGCAAAAATCAGTTGACTATCTGTTTTGTCCTATAGGCTGTAAGATCCTAATCAGCTTGCTACAAATAAGCAGTTGATCAGTGTCTGTCTTACTGTAACTGAATAAAAAACTGTTCATTAAGACAAGTTTTGTTGTGACACAACTTTGTTTCCAAAGTTGGACATAATAAGCCACATCATGAAAATGGCGCCTCTGTAAATCTATAATGTGATCAGCAGTGCAAATTAACTAGCAGTAACATGACCTTTTAATACAAAATAACGATTGAGATCAGCTTTGTGACAACAGAGCAGCTGTGTCTTTGTTTTCATTGTATGGAAAGTACAGGGAGGTATGGTATTCAGATAGATGCACTGGTCCGCAGATGTTGGAGAAAGAAGTTGGTTCTCTAGCGGATGCAAAAGTGAAGAGAGGCATGAAGCAGGAGTTGATTATCCTTGGTGATTCATTGACTAGTTATAGATTCACCACGAGGATCGAATAACTAACTAAGAGTTGTGAACCACTGCGGAAGATTGGGGTGAGGTTAGGCGCCTTTAAAAAGGTACAAGTAGGCAAAGATCAGGAAAAGGCGCAATCAGAAAAAGATTCCCACTCCAAAAACCGAGGTGGAAAAAAACCAAACTAACAATCAGGTACTTATACCATGAAAACATTTCGTAAGCCGAATGAGCAGCTATTTTCCCAATAGGTGGCCACTCAGTTACCTTAACTTAACTAAAATATGAAAACATACATAAGGCGCCAACAGCACAAAATATTTTAAACACCAAGACACAAAACAAAAAGAACCACCACAGAAGTATCGACTTGGAACGATCAGTAACACAAAGTTACTGGCGGGTTTAAATCGATTTTACATGGCCATAACCTCACCCTCAGCTTCTGCAGTGGTTCATAACATTTAGTTAGTTCTTCGGTCCTCGTGGTGAATCTCTAACTAGTCAATGAATCATCAAGAACAAACAAATTAATCATGATAAACATCCTGACTAACTCCGGAGCAAAAGAAACACATCAGTTGGACCCCGGTGGGCCAAGCAACAGACAAGAAGCTCCGGCCCCAACCAACTAAAATGAATAGCTTTAAGTCGGGGCCATCATAGAGTCTGACGCCCGACCCACCGGCGTGCAATTAAAGAAGGCAGCATAGTTATCAACCGTGATTGGGTTAAAAACCAAGCATGCAGACTGTCGCATAACATTCAAGTTATAACCTATACGTCTGTAACGTGTTATGATTTTTCTAAACTGAAAAGAAAAATCATTACTTCCTATAAGTTTCTTAAATTTGTAAACCAAGTCACCCTAAAATTCTGGTTCCGAAAGGCCCTCACTTAAAAGCGTCTTTAACCCAACATTATATTTGGAAATCAATTCATAGTGTCTACGATAAAATTTAGAAAAGGTTTTTCGAAGTTTATGATACCGATAGCCCTGTTGGAGTAGTTTGGCCGTTAAACAGTTATTTCGAGCGTTGAAGTCTGTAACATGATTGCAGACTCTAGCAAACCTAATAAGTTGCGAAATGTATACACCATAAGAAGCACGACGAGGAACGTCACCATCCAAAAAAGGAAAATTTACTATATCAAAATCAAAGTCATCGCGCTTATCATAAATTTTAGAAGAAACAAATCCATTTGCAACAGAAAGATGTAGATCTAAAAAGGGGGCTTCGGTATCCGAGATATTGGCTTTGTTCAACTGTAGTTCAGATGGATAAATTTGATTGACCATACCTTCAAAATAAGGGTTGTCAATGTTCAAAAGGTCATCAAGGTACCTAGAAGTGGAATTAAAAGCCTCGATAACATCAGCTTGATTATCATGGTTAAGAGAATCCATGAAATCTCTTTCGTAGCAGTATAAAAATAAATCAGCTACGAGAGTTGCGCAATTTGTACCCATCGGAATTCCAACAATTTGTCTGTATAACTTGGTCCCAAATCTAATATAAATATTATCCAGGAGATAGGATAAGGCGTCGCATACATTCTGACATGACCAAAGTGTATACCGACTTTGGTCAGAGGAAGTGAAAAAAAGCCTTTCTGTCATTACATGCCAAATAAAGTGAACCATAGTTTTTAATGCCCTTTTGAAGGTCCACTCTATCAAATCCAGAAGTTTTTCTTTAATTAGATTATGTGGTAAAGTTGTATACAGAGTAGAAAAATCATATGTGGACAAGCTCGTCGCACGGAACCCTCTACACTTCAATTTATTGAGCACCTCACCAGAATTTTTTATTGACCAAAACCAATTTTTATTTGAAGTTTCATACACTGTCTCACAGTATCTTATAACATGAGATTTGATAGCAGTAAGACAGAAAGTTAATAATTTAGAAAGTTCAGTAGTAGTACAAGAGCTAGAATTTGCAATAAATCTAGCTTTGTATGGTCTTTTGTGAAGCTTAGGTAACCAATACATCGTAGGAAGTTTGTCTTGGCCTTCATTGACACAAACAGAAAACTTAACAGGTAAATCGTTTAAGTGGGCATTAACTACTGACATTTCATCAGTATCTGTCTCCAGATAAGCCCTGGTACCATCAAGCTCCTGTTTTAAGGTGTTAACGTAGTGAAGCCTACAAACAACAACAACATTGTTTGCGGCTTTGTCTGCCGGAACCAAGACATACTTTCTGTGAAATTCTTGGATACCCTGCTTCAAATGCCTAAATGACGATTTAGGTTTAGGAGGTAAAAGATTAGTATTTTGTGAATAAAACTTTAAACGTTTATCCACGATAGTGAAGATACTTCTTTTCCATTCTTTAAGAGCATTATCCTCAACACCCTCTCGTTTACACCATCGATTACCGAAATCATTCAATGCAGATGCAATCTCCTCTCTACATTTGTCGAAATTGATGTAGAAAGGGAATCTATACTTCGGACCTTTAGAAACAATTTTAGGAATTCTAGAATCCGAAATTATTTTTAAATTTCCAGTAACTATATGTCCGGCTGGTTGATAAACAAATTTAGAATCTTTTCAATCTCAAGACTTAGGAGTATTAGCATGGATATCAAGATCAGAAACAAGTTTATTGAAATTAAAAATAGTACTTCTAATTGGTTTATTATATTTGTAACAAATAATAGGAGGTTCTGAATTTTGGAAGTACGTAGGTATAGACTGTATCACGGATTTATCCTGGAATATGCTTGGTAAATCTCTGTGTCCAAGGAACGTAATACAGCAATAGGTAGAGAACTAAGATAAGACAGCATTGGATGTCGACCGTGAATCCTTAGTTTAACAGCTAAATCATTAAGGGAAGTGTTCAATTTCATTGTAGCGCAGCGTTTACGTTTGTCATTACCCTTTTTTCCGTATACCATGAGATCTGATTTACGTTTACGAGACTCTGAAAGTGTAAGTACATCAAAGTCGGGCATTTTAAAAATATTACCCTCATGGTAAATGTTGTCGTTAAATCCCAGTGGAAAGGGTGTTTGCAATAATTTTATCCATTTAAGTTCAGTTTCAAATCGTTTCATGTTTTTGAATCTAACAGAAGAATTTTCATCATATGAGATTTTCTCCACTGGTTGAACTATAACATTATTAGGAGAATGACCAGTGCGCTTAAAACGCTGGTACAGAAAGGTATCATTATTTTTGGGCTTTCTGATTCTACGATAGTGCTCACCAAATCGTTTTTGCAAAGTTCGACAAATTTGACCGGTTTAAGGTCCCCAGCAATTTTATGTTACTGATCATTCCAAGGCGATACTTCTGTTGTGGTTCTATTTGTTTTATGTTTTGGAGTCGAATTTTTTGTGCTGTTTGAACGTTGTATGTACGTTTTCATAGTTTAATTAAGTTCGGGTACTGAGTGACCTCCTATTGGGAAATAGCTGCACACTCGGCTAACGATATGTTTTCATAGTATAAGTATCTAATAATAGTCGATTTTGTCTCGGTTTTTGGAGTGGGAATTTCCTTCTGATTGCACCTTTTCCTAATCATTGCCCTCTTTTAATTTTTGTCATTTAAACGGAACTTGTTGGGTAAGCTTTCAGGATTGCCAAAAGGCACCAATGACCGCCTAATGACATTAATGTTGTCTGTCTGTTGCTTGGCCCACCGGGGTCCAACTGGTGTTTTTCTTTTGCTCCGGAGTTAGTAGGTTATTCGGCGCCCAGGGATCTCCATCGTCGGGCAACTTACTCAATCTGTGAGTCCTGGGTTTTGATTCATCAGGATGTTTATCATGATTTATTTGTTTGTTCTTGATGATTCATTGACTAGTTAGAGATTCACCACAAGGACCAAATAACTAACTAAATGTTATGAATCACTGCAGAAGCTGAGGGTGAGGTTAGGTACCTGTAAAACCGGTTTAAGCCCGCCAGTAACTTTGTGTTACTGATCGTTCCAAGTCGATACTTCTGTAGTGGTTCTTTTTGTTTTATGTCTTGGTGTTTATACATTTTTTTGTGCTGTTGGCGCCTTATGTATGTTTTCATATTTTTAGTTAAGTTAAGGTAACTGAGTGGCCACCTATTGGGAAAATAGCTGCTCATTCGGCTTACGATATGTTTCATGGTATAAAATACCTGATTGTTAGTTTGGTTTTTTCCCACCTCGGTTTTTGGAGTGGTAATCTTTTTTCTGATTGCGCCTTTTCCTGATCTTTGCCTACTTGTACCTTATTGTCAGTGCCTATGCACCCACAATCACTAATCCAGATGAAGTTAAGGACAAGTTGTATAATGACAGACGACGTTATTTCTGCATCACTCTGAACAAATACGCTTATCCTTCATGGCGTATTTAACGCCATAGTTGATACGTACATACCACCAGACCTGGGAAGTAGTCATATGTCCAGAAGGTGTTGCAAAGTGTAACAGCAATGGTCGCTTGCTTCTAAGGAAGTGTGCTGAACATAATCTTCTAATCACCAACACAGTCTTCCAACAACACAGAAGTGGGACTTTCTTTCTGATTGTGCCATTCCCTGATCATTGCCCACTTCTACCTTTTTATATCAGAGTTCTTGTGGTTGTGCCGTGTGGCAGCCCTGGAAAGTCTCCCCGTACAACCATTTAATATTCTTATTTTTCCAATCCTCAGGGAGTGTTTGTAATCAGTTTGGGAGTGGAAATTTTTTTCTGATTGCGCCATTTCCTGATCATTGCCTACTTGTACCTTTTTCCCTCTTCCGACTACCTAATAGAAACAAAACATCCTGGATGCATCCCCGTTCCAAACACTGGCACCTCATAGACTATGTCATAGTGCGGAGAACAATCAGGCAGAATGTCAGAGTGACAAAGACTATGTGTGTTGCAAACTGCTGGACATAGCATAGACTGGTTGTCAACAAACTCAACCTAAGAATCCAACCTGCGATGCAACCTCAAGGCAAGAAAGCTAAGAGACTGAATGTCTTAAAACTGAATCAAGACAGCATGAGACAAGCTTTCTTAACGGACATTTGCAACCACCTGGATGCAATCAATATCAGTTCAATTGGAGAGTTTTCCAGAAAACGGTTCATTCTTCATCTGCAATTACTTTAGGACATCCATCTCGCAAACATCAAGACTGGTTTGATGACAATGCTGACAAACTTCAGAGGCTTCTTGAAGAAAAGCACCGATCGCACAAGGCACATCAAACCGATGCTAGCTCATAAAAATTAAAACACCAGCAGCCTACAGCAACATTTGTAAGACAGTCCAGCCATTTTACTATTTATTCTCTATATAATTCATTTTATGATATCCGTACCATACCGGAGAGTTACTATAAGTAGTTGCAGCCTCATCGAGGCCATATGTGAGATAACATTTCAAACAAACCTCTTACAAACCTTTGACCCATCAATCCACACCTTGAAATTTTCGGCAAACGGTACTTTCCGGTCTAGCTACACACAGGGGAAATAAAACCACAAATGAAGCCAGCAGCATCAGTCTTGAGAACATCTAAGGTGATTATTACTTACTTACTTTCTGGAGATAGACATCAAGATTTATTTTTAAGGACATTTTGTTGAAATATTATTATGTTTTAACTCATCAAAACTCATCAAAAACTGCACTGTATATATCTGGGTCATTTAAGGCACTTATTATTCACGGAACTTGTATATTTCACGATATTTATTCAAAGACAAAGACTTTGGGGACGGCAGCCATATTGAATTCCGGAATTTTCATTGTTGACAACAATTGAACAAGTCAATTTTAGTGTATCACAGTGGTAAGACAGTATATAAACATGGAGTCTGGTGACGGAGAAATAGTACCAGCAAGTTCACAACCCCATGGGAGTGAAAAATCAAATCTGAGAAGGAGTTCACGTCCGTCGACATCAAACCTGAAAAAAAGACTTTCCCAACCCCCTGGCCCTACTAGTTGTCCTGATACCCAGTACAACACAGGTTACAGTCTTGATATAAAGAAAGCTACTGAGAAAAACGCTAATGCTTGTGAAAGGAAACATGTAAAGTTTGAGATGAAGCAGGGTAAAATCTTTGTTGTTGAGTTCAGTACAGCTGCATATGAGGTCGCAAAATTTGTAATTAGGGAAAGATTGGAAACAAATGATACTATTCAGTCTGAATTTTGTGTAAAAACTGAAGAAGTAATTAATAAAACGGGTGCTAAAGTCGAACTTCGATAAAAACTTTATCAAAAAAAAAAAAAAAAAAAAAAAAAAAAAAAAAGATGGGGAACCAGGCTGTTACTGAAAATTGACAATAAATTTGTACCATACCACCTCTAGATTGTGTATCAAATGGTTCAAGGTTAGAAATAATGACTGATGTTGTATAAGAAAAACTTTTGCAACAGTTATGGAAGAAATATTCTGACATTGAAATTATGGATCAGCAGATACAAGAGTCAACACAGTTACTGAATTCGGTGAATAATGAAAAGGTACAAGTAGGCAAAGATCAGGAAAAGGCGCAATCAGAAAAAGATTCCCACTCCAAAACCCGAGGTGGGAAAAAACCAAACTAACAATCAGGCACTTATACCATGAAACATAGAGCAGCTATTTTCCCAATAGGTGGCCACTCAGTTACCTTAACTTAACTAAAAATATGAAAACATACATAAGGCGCCAACAGCACAAAAAAAAAAATAAACACCAAGACATAAAACAAAAAGAACCACCACAGAAGTATCGACTTGGAACGATCAGTAACACAAAGTTACTGGCGGGCTTAAACCGGTTTTACAGGTACCTAACCTCACCCTCAGCTTCTGCAGTGGTTCATAACATTTAGTTAGTTCTTCGGTCCTCGTGGTGAATCTCTAACTAGTCAATGAATCATCAAGAACAAACAAATAAATCATGATAAACATCCTGATGAATCAAAAACCAGGACTCAGAGATTGAGTAAGCTGCCCGACGATGGAGATCCCTGGGCGCCGAATGACCTACTAACTCCGGAGCAAAAGAAAAACACCAGTTGGACCCCCGGTGGGCCAAGCAACAGACAAGAAAAAGGTACAAGTAGGCAAAGATCAGGAAAAGGCGCAATCAGAAAAAGATTCCCACTCCAAAAACCGAGGTGGGAAAAAACCAAACTAACAATCAGGTACTTATACCATGAAACATATCGTAAGCCGAATGAGCAGCTATTTTCCCAATAGGTGGCCACTCAGTTACCTTAACTTAACTAAAAATATGAAAACACACATAAGGCGCCAACAGCATAAAAAAATTTAAACACTAAGACATAAAACAAAAAGAACCACCACAGAAGTATCGACTTGGAATGATCAGTAACACAAAGTTACTGGCGGGCTTAAACCGGTTTTACATGGCCATAACCTCACCCTCAGCTTCTGCAGTGGTTCATAACATTTAGTTAGTTATTCGGTCCTCGTGGTGAATCTCTAACTAGTCAATGAATCATCAAGAACAAACAAATAAATCATGATAAACATCCTGATGAATCAAAAACCAGGACTCACAGACTGAGTAAGCTGCCCGACGATGGAGATCCCTGGGCGCCGAATAACCTACTAACTCCGGAGCAAAAGAAAAAACACCAGTTGGACCCCGGTGGGCCAAGCAACAGACAAGTAGCTCCGGCCCCAACCAACTAAAATGAATAGCTTTATGTCGGGGCCATCACAGAGTCCGACGCCCGACCCACCGGCACGCAACCAAAGAAGGCAGCACAGCCACCAACCATGACCGGGCCAAAAACCAAGCACGCAGACCGCCGCACAACATTCAAGCTACAACCCACACGCCGACAACGTGCCACGACTCTTCCGAACCGAAAAGAAAAACCATTAATTACTTTAAGTTTCTTAAATTTGTAAACCAAGTCACCATAAAATTCAGGTTCCGAAAGGCCCTCACTCAAAAGCGTCCTTAACCCAACATTATATTTGGAAATCAACCCACAGAAGCTACGGTCCCAACCAACTAAAATGAATAGCTTTAAGTCGGGGCCATCATAGAAAGGTACAAGTAGGCAAAGATCAGGAAAAGGCGCAATCAGAAAAAGATTCCCACTCCAAAAACCGAGGTGGGAAAAAACCAAACTAACATTCAGGTACTTTATACCATGAAACATATCGTAAGCCGAATGAGCAGCTATTTTCCCAATAGGTGGCCACTCAGTTACCTTAACTCAACTAAAAATATGAGTCTGACGCCCGACCCACCGGCGTGCAATTAAAGAAGGCAGCATAGTTATCAACCATGATTGGGTTAAAAACCAAGCATGCAGACTGTCGCATAACATTCAAGTTATAACCTATACGTCTGTAACGTGTTATGATTTTTCTGAACTGAAAAGAAAAATCATTTATTCCTTTAAGTTTCTCAAATTTGTAAACCAAGTCACCATAAAATTCAGGTTCCGAAAGGCCCTCTTTTAAAAGCGTCTTTAACCCAACATTATATTTGGAAATCAATTCATAGTGTCTACGATAAAATTAGAAAAGGTTTTTCGAAGTTTATGATACCGATAGCCCTGTTGGAGAAGTTTTACCGTTTATAAAATATAAAGGTTTGATCCTTTGGAAGCATTAAAAATATTCAAAGAAAGATAGTATGGACTATATTGCACAATTTCGGGTAATGAACCCTCGTCAGTAGCCCTTTTTAACTGGCAAAGAACGCCAGACTATTGTGCTGCAATTTCCAGTTTTATACCAAGTCTAAATCAAAGACACATAAACATTTATTTCGAGCGTTGAAGTCTGTAACATGATTGCAGACTCTAGCAAACCTAATAAGTTGCGAAATGTATACACCATAAGAAGCACGACGAGGAACGTCACCATCCAAAAAAGGAAAATTTACTATATCAAAATCAAAGTCATCGCGCTAATCATAAATTTTAGAAGAAACAAATCCATTTGCAACAGAAAGATGTAGATCTAAAAAGGGGGCTTCGGTATCTGAGATATTAGCTTTGTTCAACTGAAGTTCAGGTGGATAAATTTGATTGACCATACCTTCAAAATAAGGGTTGTCAATGTTCAAAAGGTCATCGAGGTACCTAGATGTGGAATTAAAAGCCTCGATAACATCAGCTTGATTATCATGGTTAAGAAAATCCATGAAATCTCTTTCGTAGCAGTATAAAAATAAATCAGCTACGATAGTTGCGCAATTTGTACCCATCGGAATTCCAACAATTTGTCTGTATAACTTGGTCCCAAATCTAATATAAATATTATCAAGGAGATAGGATAAGGCGTCGCACACATTCTGACATGACCAAAGTGTATACCGACTTTGGTAATCATTCGTTGCCACTTGAGAATGCAGAAAAATGTGTGGTTCCACACAGCATGTCACAGCCACAAATATGTGATGATAAGACAATAAAGACTTGTGATGAACAGTATAAAAATGTTAGAACAGAGGACTACGTCGAATGTCCCATCTGTGATGAAGGGCGATGTCGGATGTAATGCAATGTGAAGACTGTCAAATGTGGTTTCATTATGAATGTATTGGACTAGATAAAAATCGGGTGGAAAAAATTCCAGAATCAAGCCCTTTTATTTGTATAAACTGTAATAATCAGCAACTGTATGAAGAATTAGGGGACAAAGTGACTGAACAAAAAGACGCTTGTCATATCAAAAGTCACATAAATGAACCAAATACTGAAAACAAGACAGTAACTGATATTTTAAAGAACCCTAGTAAACATCCTAAAAATAAAACAGAGAAAAATGAAAAATCCCTCTCCCAAAAACTTTTAACTGGTGCCATAAATGAAAATAAACAGTCAAAGACTACTAAAAATATCAAATCCAACATGAATAGTGCTACCCTGAAGAAGAAGCCAAATACTGAAATCATTGAAAATGAACAAAAGACATTGATCATTCAGTTAGAAAGGCAGATAAGAAAAAAGGATAAGACTATAGACTTATTACAGAAATTGAATAAACCGCAGAATGAAAGCTCAAAAGCGGAAGAACCCTTAAGAGTTAATGAGACTTTTCATCCTCATGACACATCAAACACGGTTAAAGATTCCGTGAGTGATACAGCTTCCAGCAACATTGACAACAGAATGCGTCAGATGGAAATGTACTTTTTTCAAAACATGAATATGATTACAAACTGAAATATGCAGATGGCTCTTCAAATTCAAACTCTACTTGTACCTTTTTTTCTGTCAAATGAACTCATGATGCAGTCACAGCAATTACTGTTACAGCAGCAGCAACAGCAGGTTTTAAATGTAAATAGGACAGCCGGGCCACAGTATATTCCAGCCCAAGTGCCTAATGTTTTGAATCATTCGTATCATGGTTTTAATGGGGTTCATCCTAATGCATTTCATGGTCCAGTATATGGTCAACAACTATTTTATCAAAAGGTACAAGTAGGCAAAGATCAGGAAAAGGTGCAATCAGAAAAAGATTCCCACTCCAAAAACCAAGGTGGGAAAAAACCAAACCAACAATCAGGTACTGATACCAAGAAAACATTTCGTAAGCCGAATGAGCAGCTGTTTTCTCAATAGGTGTCCACTCAGTTACCTTAACTTAACTAAAAATATGAAAACACACATAAGGCGTCAACAGCACAAAAATTTCAATCACCAAGACATAAAACAAAAAGAACCACCACAGAAGTATCGACTTGGAACGATCAGTAACACACAGTTACTGGTTACTATAATAAAAGACCTTTTATTATACAACCAAATGTACAGATGCCATTACAAAGACAGCTGATCACGCAGTCTGTATACCAACATCAGCCCATGGTACACCAACCGCAGCCTTAACAGATCACGCCTCTGAGCCGACAGCAATTGAACAACACTTCAGTGAAAACAACCGTACGTCTGGATGGAGTCAAGAATAGAGCTACTTCAGTAGATAATCAGCACTTTCAGAGTGATACAGCTGCAACATAGCAAATAAAACTGAAAATGAAATGGAAATAAGATCTCAAACAAGCCCTAAAGCTGAAAAACAGAACTTGATTAGTTCTCAAAATAGTCCTAAAACTGAAAAACAGAACTCGATTAGTACACATGTATTGAACTTAAATGACACTTCCATAGAAACAATAGAACTTGACTCAACTGGAATAGTCGTAGAGTCTAGAATCCTCTTCATAACCTGTGATAAATGTGGACTCTGAAAATGAACCCGTAATCCCGACAGCAGTTGAACTGACCAATCAGCATGTGCCTGACAGATCTAAACAGGGTGGTTCTTCTTTTTTGCGCATTCCCAGTCAGACGAATATTCATCCGGACACACAGGACCTTCACCTGGAAGAGAAATTAATAGAGAGACAAAAAAATCAGTACTATAAACATAGAAGGAGTTAAATCAAATATTCCTTTTTTTTTAATTGAAATGTCAAAGACTGAGCAAATACTGTGTATCCAAGAACATTGGTTAAATGATTATGAAAACTCTACGATTGAAAATTTAATTCCTAGTTAGTCAGCATTTGTCAGGTGTTGGGATACTAGCAAGAGAATAACAAATTTCAAAGCGCGTCATGGTAAAGGAGGTGCTGCAGTCATGTGGCCAAATCATTGGACTCACAGCATTAAACGCCTAGACGACGGAAATGAGAGGATCATAGGAATTGAAGTAAAGGGAGTTGACGACACATTGTTAATTTTCAACGTATATATGCCAACGCATGAATCGAATTCGCTGTCTAATTATGATAAACATTTAGATATTCTACACACTCTATTAGTAAAGTATAGCGCCCTGGGAACTCTCATTGTTTGTGGTGATATGAATGGTACATTGTCCTCGGAAAGAAATAACAGGCATGACTGTAGTCTCAATCAGTTTGTGGTACAACATAACTTATATTGGAATGAAAGAGACATGGAGAGAAAATCTACATTCATTAGTCATACTGGCTGTGGCAGGTCGCAGATTGACTATATTTTGTGTACAGCATCAGGAATCTTGAAAACTACAGAAGTGGAAGACAAACATTATCTTAATCAGTCAGCACACACAGTTGTTAATTCGGTACTTAAGCTACAGTTGAAAGGACAAATAAAGACAGAAAATAAAAACATTAAGTCTAAGCAGACAATAAAAATGAACTGGGATAAGATAGATATTGTGAAATATCAGTCAGTTTTAAGTGATAAACTACATAAGCTACAAGAGAATCACATATTAAACCCAGGAGAGTCACTTAAGCGATTAGGTGAATGTTTAAAGGAACCGGCAAACATAGCAGTCCCTCATAAAAAGTTAATCTGAATGGACCCAGCTTCAAAGCATCTCCTGTTGTGAAAGACAACTGGTGTTTTTCTTTTGCTCCGGAGTTAGTAAGTTATTTGGCGCCCAGGGATCTCCATCGTCGGGCAGCTTACTGAATCTGTGAGTCCTGGTTTTTGATTCATAAGGATGTTTATCATGATTTATTTGTTTGTTCTTGATGATTCATTTACTGGTTAGAGATTCACCACGAGGACCGAAGAACTAACTAAATGTTATGAACCACTGCAGAAGCTGAGGGTGAGGTTACGGCCGTGTAAAATCGATTTAAACCCGCCAGTAACTTTGTGTTACTGATCGTTCCAAGTCGATACTTCTGTGGTGGTTCTTTTTGTTTTATGTCTTGGTGTTGTGTTTAAAATATTTTTGTGCTGTTGGCGCCTTATGTATGTTTTCATATTTTTAGTTAAGTTAAGGTAACTGAGTGGCCACCTATTGGGAAAATAGCTGCTCATTCGGCTTACGAAATGTTTTCATGGTATAAGTACCTGATTGTTAGTTTGGTTTTTTCCCACCTTGGTTTTTGGAGTGGGAGTCTTTTTCTGATTGCGCCTTTTCCTGATCTTTGCCTACTTGTACTTTTTTACTAAAGGAATGTAAACATTCACATGCTGTGTGGAATGAAAATGGTTCCCCCGGTCAAGGAAATGGACTGTTTGAAAAAAGAAAAAATGCAAAAAAGAATCTTCGGAGACATTTACGGAGAGAACATTATCTGAAAAAAGAAAAATTCTATGCTGATCTAATGATGAATCCTGACACAAAAACGTTCCATAAACTAATTAGAGTGAATCAATCCAACGGTTCGAGATCCACAGCTTGCTTTAAATGTAAACGGAAGGGCATTATTTGATATTCAACTACAAAAAGAAACTTTGAAATGCTATTATGAAGATTTAGCAATACCCAAAGATGACATTTGTTTTAATGAAGAGTACATAGCGCACAGTGAATTTCATCTGAATCTTATTCGTGAACTCTTAAGTGTGAACAGAGTGTGTACAACAGAACGAGGTTAAAACATGTATTCAGGAGCTGAAATCTGGAAAATCTGCCGATGAATTTGGTATATCTGCTGAACATTTGAACAAATTAGAACATGTTATAATCCCGACTTTAAGAGACATTTTCAATGACATTTTACGCTCTGGAAAGGTTCTGGAATATTTCAGTGGTGGGGTGATCACGCCAGTACCTAAACCTGGAAAGGATCCGACAATTATAGAGGAATAACTGTGACCCCAATACTTGGAAAACTCTTTGAAAAGTAAGTTCTGCTCCGTCTTCTGGAATATATGAATATAGAACAGTCAGATCTCCAGTTCGGTTTTACGAAAAACTTTAGTCCAACCATGAGCTCTTTAATAGGTCCAGAAGTTATCAATGAATCTAGAATGGAAGGAAAACCGCTGTGCATTGTGACAGTCGACAGCCAAAAAGCGTTCGATACTGTAAATAATGTGATTCTCCAGAAGCAGTTATGTGAAGAAGGTACACCACTCGACCTATGAAATATTGTGTGGTCTGTCATCAAAAGCCAAATGGCAGGGAGACATTAGTGACAGTTTTGAAATACGTCAAGCTGTCCGTCAAGGGGGTATACTTTCCTCCCATTTGTACAAAACATCTGTTGATCCTTTACTCAATGAACTGGAAAGAAATGCCCTAGGCGTTCATATAGGAACCAAGTATGTGGGTAGTGTCGCTGTGGCAGATGATTTCTTGTTCATGTCAAACTGTGCTAATGAGCTCCAAACTATGTTCAATGTATCCAAGGAATTTGCCAGTGAGCGTAGATACAAAATTCATCCAACAAAACAACTTTAATCCCGAGAATAACTACAAGTACTAGTAGAGCACGTGATGTAGTAAGAAAATGGTATATGGGGGATTCGGGGGTTTCAGAAAATACTAAAGCTGAACATTTGGGAATGATAAGAAGTGTTAAGGATGAGAATAAACTTGGTTGGGGCCGGAGCTTCTTGTCTGTTGCTTGGCCCACCGGGGTTCATCTGGTGTTTTTCTTTTGCTCTTGAGTTAGTAGGTTATTCGGCGCCCAGGGATCTCCATCGTCGGGCAGCTTACTCAATCTGTGAGTCCTTGTTTTTGATTCATCAGGATGTTTATCATTATTTATTTGTTTGTTCTTGATGTTTCATTGACTAGTTAGAGATTCACCACGAGGACCGAAGAACTTACTAAATGTTATGAACCACTGCAGAAGCTGAGGGTGAGGTTAAGATCCTGTAAAAAGGTACAAGTAGGCAAAGATCAGGAAAAGGCGCAATCAGAAAAAGATTCCCACTCCAAAAACCGAGGTGGGAAAAAACCAAACTAACAATCAGGTACCCACACCATGAAACATATCGTAAGCCGAATGAGCAGCTATTTTCCCAATAGGTGGCCACTCAGTTACTTTAACTTAACTAAAAATATGAAAACATACATAAGGCGCCAACAGCACAAAAAAATTTTAAACACCAAGACATAAAACAAAAAGAACCACCACAGAAGTATCGACTTGGAACGATCAGTAACACAAAGTTACTGGCGGGCTTAAACCGGTTTTACATGGCCATAACCTCACCCTCAGCTTCTGCAGTGGTTCATAACATTGTAAGATCCTGTAAAACCGGTTTAAGCCCGCCAGTAACTTTTTGTTACTGATCGTTCCAAGGCGATACTTCTGTGGTGGTTCTTTTTGTTTTATGTCTTGGTGTTTATTTTTTTTGTGCTGTTGTGCCTTATGTATGATTTCATATTTTTAATTAAGTTAAGGCAACTGAGTGGCCACCTATTGGGAAAATAGCTGCTCATTCGGCTTACGATATGTTTCATGGTATAAGTGCCTGATTGTTAGTTTGGTTTTTTCCCACCTCGGCTTTTGGAGTAGGAATCTCTTTCTGATTGCGCATTTTCCTGATCTTTGCCTACTTGTACCCTTTTAATATACAAAAAAGAACAAGTTTGGCTCGTAGAACATTGTACTCTTTAATAAAGACTGGTCTACACGGATGTAATGGACTAACCGCAAGGATTTCATTCAAGATATATCAAGATTACGTGTTACCAAAGCTATTGTACGGGTTAGAGGTGTTATCTCTCAGAAAGAAACTACTTGATGAACTAGAAACTTTCCATTTGGAAATATTGAAAAATATACAGTCACTACAAACTAGAACGGTTAATTCAGTTGTGTATCTTCTTTTGGGCGCATTTTGGATTCATTGACTAGTTAGAAGTTCACCACGATGACCGAAGAACTAACTAAATGTTATGAACCACTGCAGAAGCTAAGGGTGAGGTTAGGTACCTGTAAAATCGATTTAAGCCCGCCAGTAATTTTATATTACTGATCGTTCCAAGGCGATACTTCTGTGGTCGTTGTTTCGTTTTATGTCTTGGTGTTTAAATTTTTTTGTGCTGTTGGCGCCTTATGTATGTTTTCATACATGTATTTTTAGTTAAGGTTAGGTAACTGAGTGGCCACCTATTGGGAAAATAGCTGCGCATTCGGCTTACGATATGTTTTCATGGTATAAGTACCTGATTGTTAATTTAGTTTTTTCCCATCTCGGTTTTTGGAGTGGGAATCTTTTCCTGATTGTGCCTTTTCCTGATCTTTGCCTACTTGTCCCTTTTTCCACTGAAGGCTGAAATAGAAAAGAAACAGCTTGGATTGTTGTATTCCATTGTAACCAGTGAAAATCAAACCTTACAACAGTTTTTGGAACCGGCAATACGCTTTACAGAATGACGGAAGTTTCTTCAAAAATGTCCGTGAACTTATTGAGAGGTACGAATTACCCCCTCCCTGTGAAATGAGGAACATGAGTAGGGATCAGTGGAAGGACGTTAAGATGTTACTGGACTGAACGACTTCAACGAGAGGCGGGAGATATGTCAACGTTGAAATACTGCAACCTGGATAGCATGCTCATGGGTACTACCCATCCTTCTACCAAACAGACTGGATGTTATGTGAGCAATCATCAAAGTCAGGATGTTGATGGGGACATATCTACTGCACACCCATAGAATGAAGTTTAAGATGGACAGAGTGGCTGATGCGATCTGTCCTCTGTGCTACCTGGAAGACGAAGATCTTGTGCATATGCTGACACGATGTCCAGCTCTTAGCGAAACAAGAAACAGATTTGTGCGAGTTATCAGAACAGAAGTTCCAAGCCGCAGTAGGGCCCTCAGCATGGTCAGAACGCATCAGAGACCCTAGTACCTTTGTATAACTAAATGTGAACTGTCAAAAGTTGGTTCCAGTTACTATACCAGATAGTGAAGAACTGTTACGCTCTATTGAGGTCGACTCAAGAGTACTACACCTGAAAAGACTGTATTTATATAATGCCATCAAGGAAGGTTCCGGAGGGGATATGGCTGCTGACCCATCCATTATCAAGTAATTTTCCAGTGAGGTCTAACTCACATCAGTACGTGCGCCTATACACAGGCGGAGAATACTTCTACAAGAAAGAAAGAAGAAAGTTTCTTGGACGCTGACTGTCTAGTGGTGGGGGAAAGCCAGGGCAGTTCTCGGCGTTCAGTCGGAAATGCCCTGAGAAACCACTGCGCCCGGAAGGTGACAGTCAAACCATTGGTATGAAATACAGTAAAACAGCCAAAACGAGTTAAGTGATCGAATTCGGGTCAAATTTTGTCCCAAAACTTTTTTGGCTTAGATTGTCATTTTTTTGCATTTTTTTCGACTATGTGACATCTGCCAAGTAAATTGTGATGTTTAAAAAATGTTAGCAACCCGATTTTTTTCAATTTTATAGCTTCCCGAACAACAACACTGAAATCTAATGTGAGCTACGTTACTGTGGAAGGTTATTATAGAACATGCAATATATGTAACAAGGAATGACGCATTCAATGGTTCTGAAGCTTATATTTCAAAAATGTCTTTTCTTTGCTTGAAAACAAGTGTTACATGTAAATTTTGTGACATAATTGCTTTCTTAGCATAGTTCGAATGTTGGACCCAAAGGAAAAAAAATAAAAATCCGTTGTTTTATTATAAATTCAAAGGTTGTTTTGCTGATTTTCCATCCACGTTTGAAGACTAATCAAGAAATGATATAGTTTTGATTTAGAATAGATATGATTAATATCAGAACTACATATTTTTGAGGCACTTGTAATACCGATTTGTTATTTTCATGTAGGAGAATGTAACAGTAGGTTGGTAACGTAATTCACAAATCAAGTATCCATGCCTTCTTTCTTTTGTGAAATCGCACGTTTCTCTTCAAAATATCTACATCAGATGTGCCGCAGAATGTTATTTGTACATCTTTTCTTACCTTAAACACAATTAATTGTATAAGTCTTAGTTAATTTTGCAGAAAGAACCCTTTAAAATGTACACTATAAAATTAAGTAAAAAATCTTTATATTATTTTTAATTCATTAACTTGTTGTAGTCCGCCAGACACTCAGCCAGGAAAGAATGAATCACCACAGAACTATTCAGAGAGCTTGTATACAACAGAGTAAAGCTTAATGTTGTCGAAAAAGTACATTTTAACAGAAAATAATGCCATAAAATAATGAAGGTAACGTAATTCACAAACAAATTAATGTTCTATTTTGTAAAACGTAGTATGTTACAAAAATAGTTTACATGTTTCTCTTTCACATAAAACTATCAAGTGACATGCAAAGTGAGTCAGTAGAACATTTGGTGAGTCAAGAGAACATTTGGGATAGAAAACATTAACTTTAAGTGGATCAGGGCGTCAAAGAATGTGCCTATTTTAAATTGCGTGTATATTAAAATACAATAAACGCACACTTTTTGGATTATCTGTATACATGGTGACATAGATTAATGATAAAAACGATATACCAAGACGACTTACGTCTTCAGTCACTGAATGTATGAATTATGTGATCCTACAGTGGATCTTATGCAGAATTATATAAAATGTGAATTACGTTACGCGCATGTGAATTACGTTACCTACATTCAATCGCATTCAATTTATAGAAGGTATGGTAAACAGAATGTAAGTCTTAATAATTAACTTTTGGTTTTTATAAATGACACTTTGCACAGATTGCATCGACGTGATAACTATTTATATAATTTACATAAAAGGGAATGATGGTGTACACAGAAAATATAGATTAACTCCATGTAGCTACGAAAAAGCAACAGTAGTATGGTTGAAAGTGATACTTACGATCAGTATTAGGCTTGCTTTTAAAGAACAACTAGCCTAAACTCCAAAGAGACATGAGAGTTCAGAGTTATTTCTCTTTAGAGAAAATTGTAGTAACGTAATTCACAGTAACGTAATTCACAAATTTGAGTCTTTACTTATTTTCCCCTATGTTTACAACATCTTGTAAAGTTTGTTTTCTGTTTGCTACATTGTATGGTCATAGGTCTTTCACTGCTGTCACATAGAATATTTCTACCTCTTATTTAGCAAATGATACGGATAGGGTAACGTAGTTCACAAAACTGTGGTATATTTCAGCAGCTTTAGATGCCACTTAATCTTGGGAAAAATGAACAAAAGCTAGCCCAAATTTGTATTTGTTCTCCAAGCATCTATCAATACCCTTGCCAAAAACATGAATCCCCTTAACTAAACATGCCGGTTAGTAGTATTTTGTAAGACATAAAAAGTGGTCACGTAATTCACGTAAGGATATGGGACATCAGTAATTGAAACATCAAAATTTTAATTTTCACTTAAGAACCAAATCCAAGACATCAAATGAAAGGTCTATGTATACGACCTTGGTATATGATAGAAAATCGCCTATCCGAACAATTTATTTTCAATAATAAGTTCTGTGATAAGCTTACTATGCTGATGGGACAGCATTTTTTGCTGCTTTTTTGTGGGGTGTCCTGTGGAAAACGTCTTACACAGCGACTGTAGACCACTTCTGCTGCTTTTCTTTCACATGACTGTAGAGTTATAATTAACTTGAACCGAGATGAAAACGCCCCAAAACACTTAAACACTACTTGTTTACTTGAAAGTATATGGATGGGACACAAAAATCACCGAATTCGATCACTTAACTCGTTTTGGCTGAAAAATGGAAAAAAGTACCACCCAACAGTACAATTTTGGTGCGCAATACTTCTCTTAAAGTTAAAATATAATGTCAATAAAATTTACACGGTTGGAAAGCTAATTAAATTGTGCACATTCTGCACTAATTTTCAGGGTTAACCTGTAAATAGAAATCTTAATTTCTGTATTTCAAACAGAACATTTTACGTATTTTCAGGGCTAATTTCCAGTGACGGATTTAGAGGAGGTTCAAAGGGTTCGTGGGCCCAAATTATTTCATTTTCATGGGGATTTTCAAGAAATTTTGTGTGAAATTATAGAGATTCGAATCCATCGAAAAATATTAATCCAAGCTGGAACGTACCAATGCAGGAGGCACTAATATTTTTTTCAAAACGATATTTTTTCACTGGTGATGCCAGTGGGATTCGAACCTGCACCGCAGGTACATCTGAATAGTCATATCTAGTCAGAAGCCAAACGCACTACTAAAAGCCACTATACTAACCTACCTACCTACTAACCTATCCATATAGGGACTTTGTAGGTAAATTGTAGGAGTTGACCGAAAATAGGTATGAGTTGACTAAGGTACGAGTTGACTAGAACCCGCCGAGACCTGAACCTACATGCTGCAGTTGCAGTTATAGTCGTTGGTCAAGAGTTATTTACTAATTAATGGCCAGTTTGGAGGCAAGACACTGAAAACTTAAATATTTTTAGGCAGTGGCTAGGGATACGGTACCGTATCTTTAGCCTGTGGGCTAGGGATACGGTACCGTATCCCTAGCCTGGCGACTAGAGATACGGTACCGTATCTGTAGCCTATATATCGGAAATGGCTAAAGGTACGGTATAGATTAAAAATCGATAATATAATATTTTCAGGTGATGGTTAAGTTGAATTATTGCAAGTATCATAAAATATCTAAAGGTACGGAAGACTAGAGACACAGACTTAAGAAAACAATGTTAATGTATAAAGTTGAGATATTTCAATTTTATTTCTAACCACGTGGAACGAAATTTTCAATTGTTATATTTGAGTGTGTGTTTGTGCAATATCACCATTATCTACAATTATTTGACCGACATTTAAGGATATAAAGCCAACTCGCAGTATGAAAGTTTCTAACGATGCGTGAAGATAATAACAAGATAATATTAGCCTCAATTAGTTGCTTAACCATCAATACGATGTCCGCGCCTCAATGTGCGAACAACAAACAAAACAGTAATGAAGTGTTGATTTATTTTGTCCTACCGCTAAACCCCTGAAGTAAGACATTGGTATTGTTTAATTTGCCAATTATTATTCGGCGAATGCTTTTAACTTTTGTTATGGTTAAGTAAGTAACTGCAATATAAAAATTAAGCTATTACTCAATTCAATCGCCGTACAATTTTAACATGCATGCAAATCTTGATTCATACCGCCAGAATGGCTCGTATACCTCACATCGGGCAAAAAGTTGAAAACTTTCAAGCATTTGAAAGTGCTATTGAGCGCTATTAGTATGCCGAAAGCGTTCAGTTCTTTATGGCTATTTCACAATAAGGGTTTCCAATATAATTGGCAATTACCTTGTCAAGTTCATGAATACATCAGGTGTCCCTTTCACAACTTGACCTGAGGAGTTGGTGAATCAATTGAATTGGTCTAGAGATAATTCCCCAATAATATATTCCTAGTGTACAAGTTTACAATAGGAGGTGTGAAGAGATCATTGTCAAAGGGGAGAAAATTGTCTAATATCAAAAATATTACACCATGTAATACTTTCCATGATAATAATATGGA
This sequence comes from Rugalucina vietnamica, assembly GCA_964017185.1. NCBI lineage: Eukaryota > Metazoa > Mollusca > Bivalvia > Lucinida > Lucinidae > Rugalucina > Rugalucina vietnamica. The sequence continues at coordinate 51,837,134 of OZ024875.1, read as the reverse complement.
AGTGGCTACTGACAGCCGGCTGTCAATAGCGAAAGTTCGCTACTGACAGCCGGCTGTCAATAGCGAAAGTTCGCTATTGACAGCCAGCTATATATTTCTTTATATTTGCGAGTTTCTAACAATTGGCTCATCTTTAATATTGTCAGATAAATGAATGACATTAAATACTATGACCCTAGGTTCATCACATGTATCCATTAAGAATATGTTTTGTATGTATGTTTGGGATTTGGGCCCGAATTCAGACTTTCAAAAAAATGTTAAAATTTGTGGTTATAACTTAATGTTTTTCTTTTCAAGTTTTCCATATTCTGACAGCCACTTTGTGACTTACAAGGCATGAATTCATTAAACCATAAGTACAGGCTCTTTAAGGGTAGATTTCATTCAATGACATGGGGCTTTAGGGACTAGAGATCAAAATAATCTAACATCTTTTAAATATAAAACTTTCTACAAACTAATGTCCATCTTTTATTGGTATACAAAGGCTAGTTCTCCCCATATGACATCAGACCCAAGGAACATTTGATTTGGGACTATGTGGGGGTGGGGTAAAGGCAAAAATCTAGACCCTTAAAAATTTGAAAGTATGCCCGACAAAATGAGAAACACATTTGTAAGATTTTCCCATTAAGCTTCTCATGAGTTGGATACAAAATACCATACCATTTCCATGTCAGATCACATCTTATCATAACTGTAGTATGGCATATCTAGATGACTTTAAGTAATTTATAAACCACTTTGATAAACAACTAGGCGAGCTGGCTGTCACTAGGGAAAGTTTGCTATGGACAGCCGGCTGTCGATAGCGAAAAAGTCAGCTACTGACAGCCAGCTATATATTCTTAATCTTAATTCATACGTATCTATTGGTTTCTGATAAGGATTTAGATTTTAACATCCTCAGGGTTTAAATGATGCCTGAGGTGAGTTGAATCATCAAGTCTAGGATATCAACACAGGTCATGGCTGAGTTCATACACATTTTATGCCTTACTGGGGACTAATTCATACTGGGGATAACACTAATTGAGAAGTCATTACCACATGTAACTATTTCTGAGATCAAAACTAAATTTTCGGGCCATGAAAATGTAAACTGAAGCGAGCTGAATCATCCAGACTAGCATAAACGGGTCATGGCTAAGACTAAACACATTCATGCCTTACTGGGGGAATAATTCATACCAGAGATAACACTTACTGGGATTTAATAAATATCAGATCTTGGAAAAAAAATCTCCAAAATGTAGAATTCCTGAAGATTTTGACTGTTCTCAATTTGGAATTTAACAAACACATGATGATTTAAATATCAATATTTGCTTGGAAGCAAAATCTCATCAAAATTACAAATTTCTTCATAAATTGATATCAAATTTTCATGTCAGATCACACCTTGTTGAAACTTTAGCATATAATAAATTCTGACAATGATCTCCATTCAGAAACTACTTTATTCACACATTTATGCATGTGATGGAGGAATACTGTTATATAAAGTCATTTAATGGTTATAAACTTGCAGGAAATATGTAAATGGATAAAAAGTTTATTATTTTGAATACAATTTGAAATTTTGTCCATGCCTCGATCAGTCTGTACATATGTTCATGGCATTATATTTCTACATCTCTTTCAGAATAAACTACTGGGTAACCTAATAAATAAATAAATTTATGTATAAATAAATGAATTAAAAAATCATAAACACTTCAATATTGAATCTGTGATAGCAATACATTGCTGCAGCTCTGAAAGAATATCAAATATTTTGATAAATGAAAGTAATAAATACTGAATTTCAAATTGTTAACTTTCCTTGTGATTTGTTTGATTGTCACTAATATTTATAAAACCATTCTAAATATAAGGAAATAAACTTATACTCATTAATATACGTGAAAATGTGTGGCTGGCTGTCAATAGCGAACTTTTGCTATTGACAGCCGGCTGTCAGTAGCGAAAGTTCGCTATTGACAGCCGGCTGTCAGTAGCGATCGCCTAATAATATACACCATGTATTGAAAAGCAGCAATTTTGTCAATGTTAGCTCACCTGAGCAAATGCTTGTTAGCTCACCTGAGCTGAAGAGGCAAAACATGAGCTTATGAAAGATGGATTACACTCCAACCTCGTTAGTACGCGACGGTCGGGGTCCACAAAATTGAACCGCGTTATAAGTGAGTCGCGTACTAACGACTGACACACCATCAGGTCCTTGCCTGTTTGTGCTATGAAGAACCACCTACGTTTATGGTATCTTCTAATGTAATATAAATGGTTTTACATCAATAAGATATTTGTAGGTCAAAAATTTAACAGTATAAAGGTGTGTGCCTTTGATATTTTATCAGTAAAATTCTTTCAATTTTATAGATTTGCTATCACAATTCTTTTTTTTATAGTTGAATTGAATATAATTATGTAAATGAAATTATACATCATTGTCAGTAATGTAAGACTACGCCGATTTTGTTGGATAAATACAGATTTTACCAAAACGTATGTACAACATTTTTACAAGGGGGAGCAACTGTAATCAAATTATGCGCTTGAACAACCCAGATCAAGGTCATTGTATTGGTGTTTTTCCACTGAGCTACTACATGACAAAAACTAAAAAAGTGAAAGAGAGACAGTAAAGACTGATATATTCTACCCCTGATCGGTGTTTACTGTGCGCTTTATAGTTTGAGTGTTGTAATTTGATAATTATCAAACCCTTTCATACAGGGTGGTCTGATCATTCCATTGCCCAAATTCATGTTTTGTTCGGCACTGGCCCATTCATTGTTTACGACCGGATGTTTGCATAAATTACCTAAGTTGATCCCAATGACACTGCTCAATCACATCTGGTGTAGACTAATTGGCGTTTTTATTGATTGGATTTAAAAGTTTGTTTATTCAATTGATTTATGTTTGACACCTTGTATATTCAGGTATGGGGATTTTTTAAGAATGAATGAGAGATCGTTTTGTGGGATTTTCAGATTTTTTTTTTTTCTTTTTGACATGGTTTTTTCCCATAAACAGAAATTTTTGGGGTCCAAGCAGGCACCGCGTTATACCGGTAAACGCGTTATACTGATGCGCGTACTAACGAGGTTGGAGTGTATAAGAATACAAGTCATAATTCTTATGAATAATTTGCTCATAAAGCAAGACATCTGATTAGACAATGTTATGGCAAATTTACCATTTGAATAGCCAATATAATACCCAATGATACTGTCAACTTGATGAAATACATCAGGTTTCTTTTGCAAATAAGTAATAATCTCACTGATTATACACACAATGTAATGAAACACAAAAATGTTCGATCATTGACAGCTCACAAGAGCAAAGTCTTGTTAGCTCACCGGAGCTAAGCATAATATCTTTATCAAATCGCTTTGCCCATGTAAAAAGTATTGTAACGGTTACATTATGAAAACATGCCCATGCAATATATAAAGAGATTTTTTTCAAGAAGCAAAAAGTGCAAGTTTCATTGACTTTTTTTTATATATATATTTTCGCTCAAAACATACATTGTGGGTACATGTTAGAACCGCCTCGCTGAGGCAGTGCTAACGAGTACCCACAATGTTTTTGGATAAAAAATAAGAAAATTATGTATACCCCTGCAAGGCTGTAACCCCAGTTTTTCTGTATAAAAGTGGGGTTTAAAGGGTATACATTTCACGGAAATCTTAACATGATGGTTTGTTTTTATTGTATGGAGGTTTAACGTCCCAGTCAACAATTTCTTGATGTATTCATATGAGAAAACCACGATGCTTATCTGCATCTTTTGTTTTTGCTACATGGATAGAACAACGCCATTATTAACTAAACAAGAACAAGCTGACCTGTCCTGAAATTTGTAATTCAACATAGCTTATCATCATCTTTGTTTTCGCTTAATAGATTACACAAGTCAAACTGATTATCCAGAGACAACCAACGCAACTGAGAAAAACAAACACAGATGGAATCAATGTGAAACGTTAGGTAATAAATACCTGTCTGGGAACAACTTTCTACAGACAGGTATTTGAATGCTCTAGTCATAAATTGATTCCATCTGCGTTGGTTATTCTCATTCACGTTGGTTGTCTCTGGATAACCAGCGCGCAAGACCTCTTGTTAATAATTCTGAAATTTCATGCCTGTATCTCTCCTGTTGTTGCGCATTCAGGTTTGTTTTTGAATGGATGGTAAAACCTGAAGACAAGTTTTCTCAAGGTGTGACTCATAATACCTTGATTATGGGTCATTATCAGCTTTAACTCTACACTAGGAAAAAAGATTACACCATCAATTTGTAATGCAGCAATTTAGATATGAATGAATTTGAGATCATGGTTAGGAATTTCTTTTCTAACTTCCTCAGGTGGCAATTATAACGTATTGACAAGAACACGGCGGAAGCTGGAATCTATTTATACCGGAAGTTACATATTTATTAAGGTAGAGATGACCAATAATTAAGCTTTAGAAAAGTATTAAGGTAGTAATAAACTAAAATACGTTACATCCTTCTTTTTCTGAGGATAAGAGATATACCTTATTTGAATGTTTATCAGTAACTTGGCTTTAAAATGCTTAAATATAATAAAGTCTATGAAATATCAAATGAAAGTTCAACACAGCACAACTATTTGCTATGTATGTATTGATCACTATATACTGACATGACTGACTTAAAATGTTTCAATTGTCTATTTCAGGTACCAGGTTTCAAGAAAGTACTTGTAAATGTGAAATTGCTTATTTCAACATATAAAATAAAACATGTATGAAAATATATATATGAAGTATGAATTATTTCTTCAGGACCACAGTCTTGTCTGTATCATCTCCCCTTCACCATAGTGATGGTTTCTCACTGGTATGTCTCCAGTATGGATAGGGTATTATGTGTTGTCTTCTTAGAGGAATATCTCCAGTATGAGTTTTCTCCAGTATGAATTTTTTGCACTTGAATTTTCCACAAATTTCACAGATTTTGAATGATTTTCTATAATTTTCACACTTTATGAGAATAGTAACCTGCTTCCTCTAGATCCTGTTAAATGTATGCATGATTAAACTGCAAATTTAGAATTTTGTGATTTTCCAAATGCAAGAACAAAATTTTATGTACTTACAATTGGTACAATCTTGACTAAAAAAATAATCAAAATTTCAAACCAAAAATAAAATTATGTTTGGAAGGTCAGAAGAAACAATTTGGTTACTACTTAGTAGTAAAACACTTTCACTGGATTTTACACAAATATTTCACATGTGTTCACTTTTCCGTCAAGAACGAAATCTCCGTACTTAGATGGTAATTTGACGGATCTACCCGACCTCGTGCGTTTCTCTGTACCATCGGAATTCGCTGATTCTAACTGACGAGCCAACACCGACTGACTCGACAATGTTGATCGATTCGACGACGACCCATGACTAGCCGACTGTGGACTAGCCTGTTGTTGAACTAACGTCTCGCCCGATGTTTGACCAGTTGACTGCTGATTACCGGTCAACTCCTGATAACCATTTGGTTGCTGATACTCGTTCGGTTGCTGATAACCGGTTGATTGCTGATAACCGGTTGACCCATAACCGGCTAACTGATGATTCCAGTATGAACCAGGGGTAACATCTGGTTCTCCTACTGGAAATTTCGCTCCTGTCTGCTTCAAATGACGTCTGGTTCTCCTCAGTTTTTTACCACCAAGCGTTTCTACAATGTATGACCGTGGGGTAGAGTGTTTTTTTACAACTGTTCCTGGCACAAATTTCTGTCCATATTTATCGATCATAACCGTGTCACCAGGATTCAGGTTTTTTAGCGATTTTCCAGCAAACTGTTTATTATAGTAATATTGCTGTTTGTTTTGTCTGTTTACATGACCTTTCTGCACTAATGATGTATCAACAGCTGGTTTTAGTGCAGCTGCTGAAGCTGGTAAGTTCGATTTCAGTCGACGACCAAGATGTAACTGCGCTGGACTCAAGCCTATGTTTTCAAGCGGAGAATTCCTATAATCTAGCATTGCTTGATATGGGTTTTTGTTCTTTTTTATCATGTTTTTCACCGTTTGCACATATCGCTCAGTCTGTCCATTACTTTGGCTATAATGGGGCGAACTTGTTGTGTGTGTGAATTCATATTCCTTGGCAAAGTTCTTGAACTCCTCGCTCGAAAATTGTGGACCGTTATCTGTCACGAGTTCATCAATGTAACCAAACCTTGAAAATTGTTTTTTCAAGTAGCATATGACATTACTAGAGGTTAGATTGTCCAGTTTTTCAACTTCTGGCCACTTTGAATAGTAATCAATGGTCAGTAAATAATGTTTTCCTTTCAGTTCAAATAAATCTGCACCTACTTTGGCAGAAGGTCTGTTGGGTAATTCACTGGATATCATAGGTTCTCTCCTATTTCTGTTACTATTATGAATAGCACAAGTGTTACATTTAGAAACAGTATCTTCAATCTGAGACATCATACCAGGCCAATACATAAATTCACGTGCTCTGGTTTTACATTTTACCACGCCTAAGTGAGATTCATGTATAAGTTTGAGCATTTCTGATCTTAAAGTCTGTGGAATTATTAATTTCCATCCTTTAAACATCAAGTTATCAATACAGCTTATTTCATGTCTAAATGGCCAAAATATCTTAATTTCTTCTGGCACATCTACTTTCTGTTCTGGCCAACCATGTTCAACTATTGTTTTCAGAGTTTGTAATTGTCTATCTTTCAGAGTTTCTTCCTGATATTGCTTGTACTTTTCAGGTGATACTGGCAAGTGAGAGTTTAAGCTTATTTCATTCAGTTCAACTTCAGGAACCAGAGTTTCTGATGTTTCTGACAAATTCAGCCTTGACAATGTATCTGATAAATATTGATTTCTACCAGGTTGATATTTCACTACAAAGTCATACTTTTGAAGTTGTAAGATGAATCTTCCCAATCTAGGTGGACATTCAGATAATGGTTTTCTGAAAATGTTCTCTAATGGCTTGTGATCACTCTCTACTATGAAATTTCTTCCATAAACAAAACTATGGAATTTCTGAGTTCCAAATACCACGGCCAGAGTTTCTTTTTCAATTACACTATATCTCTGTTGAGTAGAATTCAATGCTCTCGACGCGTATGCTATAGGTTTGCCTTTCTGGGTTATAACTGCACCTAACGCATAAGAACTTGCATCTACATTCAGAACCAGTTCCTCTTTCGGATCATAAAATCCTAAAACTGGAGCTTCTATGGCTAGTTGTTTCAATCTTTGAAAGCTAGTCTCTTGTAATTCTTCCCAGTACCATTCTATATCCTTCTCTAATAAAAGTCTTAATGGTGCACTGATTTCAGACATGTTTGGTAGGAATTTCTGTAAGTATGTGATGAATCCTAAGAAAGTTTGTAACTCTTTCTTATTTTCAGGTTTCTTCATGTCTCTTACAGCTCTGATTTTCTCCTCTGCAGGTTTTAAACCTTCACTACTCAAATTATGTCCTACATAGTCTATCTGATCCTTTCTGAATTCGCACTTACTTTCACTTAATTTGACATTATTTTGTCTAAGTTTATCTAGTGCTAATTTCAATCTCTTATCATGCTCTTCTACTGTCGAACCCCAGACCAAGATATCATCAACAATCACTGCAACTCCTTCTATATCTTCTACAATTTCTGACATCCTCCTTTGATACATTTCTGGAATGGATTTTATTCCAAATGGTGCTCTGAGGAATCTGTACCGTCCAAAAGGAGTGTTGAAAGTTGTCAACTTAGAACTTTCTTCATCAAGTGACAGCTGCCAAAATCCTGAGGTTGCGTCAAGTTTTGAGAATACTTTTGCATTTGGCATTTCCGCTACCACCTCTTCTATGGTCTTCATAGGGTAGTGTTCACGTAGAATAGCATTATTTAAGTCTCTTGGGTCAATACAGATGCGTATTTGCCCATTAGGTTTTACAACAGTAACCATACTGTTGACCCATGGAGTTGGTTCTTTTTGCCTTTTTATAACACCTAGTTTCTCCATTCTAGATAATTCTTCCTTTACTCTATATTTCAAAGAAATTGGCACCTTTCTAGGGGGGTGTACTTTAGGTGGAATAGAACTGTCTATTTTAATAGTATGAGTACCTGGCATACATCCTAAACCTTCAAATAAGTCATGATAATTTGATTCTATGCCATGAATTCTTTTGATCAAACCTAAGTTTTCACATGATTCAGCTCCTATCACTGAAATTGAATCAGTTTCAACTACATAGAAGTCAATATTCATAATTTTGTCTTTAACTGTCACTGGAAGATTGATTAAACCTTCTGATGGAATTCTATGACCCGAGAATGATTTTAACTTAGCTGAGGCCTTTCTCAATGGACCTTTGATATTCAATTTTGAAAAGTCTGATTTTGAAATTACATTACATCTGGCTCCTGTGTCTAATTGGAAATTTATTTGCTTATCACCAATAGTTATAGTTTCTATAAATGAGTCAGAGTTTGTTTCACTTGAAGTTGAACCCAGAGAACCTACATACAAGTTATCAAAATCTAAGTCACTGTCAGATTCTTCATGTAACTCATGTACTTGTTTGTCTTTTTTCATATTTGTTTTGCACATAGCAGCGAAATGATTTAGTCTGTTACATTTTCTGCAGGTCTTTCCAAGAGCTGGACATTTCTGAAACTTATGTAAATTGCCACATCTTTTGCAAATGTTAGGACTAGGACTTGTCTTTGGAATAGCTCCTTTCGATTTATCATGGGGTTTCTGTCTATGTACAAATTTATGTGGGGTTTTAATCTGTTGTGGGGCTTTTTTGTTAATTAAGTGTACATTCGGATCTTCTCCGGTGTTCATAGTTTTCAACTGTGACTGTTCTATTTCAAAAGTTCTTGCAATTTCTATCGCCCTTTTCAAGGTTAACGCTTCCCCTTCCTTAATGAGGTTTTCCCGTACTTTTTTGTGTTTTGTGCCGAACACAATTTTGTCACGGACCATCTCATCCTGTACCTCTGCGGTGTAACCACAATCTTTGGCCAATACTTTGAGCTCTGTGATAAATTGTTCACATGTCTCTGATTCACCTTGCTTCTTGCAATGGAATTTATAACGATTAAAGACCTTGTTTGATTTGGGTTTGACATATTCACCAAACTTTTTCAACAGAGATTCAGTGGATTTCTTTTCATCCGCAGTCAATCCCAATGTTGTGTAAACATCACGGCCTTTCTCCCCCAGCCAAATCATTAAATATGCACATTGTTCCTCCTCGGATTTCTCTTTGAGAGGTCCCTGGAACATGAAACTACAATGGGTCTCGAACGTTTTCCAGGCCCCGGGTAAGTCATTGCTTTCCCAGTTCAGGTTGGGCATCGCTCCTGCTAACGACTCCATCATGAAAGATTAATGTCTAATTTAGCTTTGTGCCGCAACAATTCTCTCGGATGGCTGGTATTTATGGGCTAATTTCAAGGATTTTCTTCCTGACACCATATAACGTATTGACAAGAACACGGCGGAAGCTGGAATCTATTTATACCGGAAGTTACATATTTATTAAGGTAGAGATGACCAATAATTAAGCTTTAGAAAAGTATTAAGGTAGTAATAAACTAAAATACGTTACAGCAATCATGTTGACAATTGAGCTGGTCAAGACTAAAGTGAAAGCGCAATAAGAGAGATAGAAGTGTAGAAAATGCGCAATTGCGTATTTCGTATAAGTTGAACGAAAGACTAAAATGTTATGAGGTTACTTTCAGGTGTATTCACGGCGGCAAGAACTACTTATTGCGCTTTCACTTTAGTCTTGACCAGCTCAATTGTCAACATGATTGCCACCTGAGGAAGTTAGAAAAGAATTTCCTAACCATGATCTCAAATTCATTCATATCAAAATTGCTGCCTTACAAATTGATGGTGTAATCTTTTTTCCTGGTGTAGAGTTAAAGCTGATAATGACCCATAATCAAGGTATTATGGGTCACACCTTGAGAAAACTTGTCTTCAGGTTTTACCATCCATTCAAAAACAAACCTGAATGTGCAACAACAGGAGAGCTACAGGCATGAAATTTCAGAATTATTAACAAGAGGTCTTGCGAGCTGGTTATCCAGAGACAACCAACGTGACTGAGAATAACCAACGCAGATGGAATCAATTTATGACTATAGCATTCAAATACCTGTCTGCAGAAAGTTGTTCCCAGACAGGTATTTATTACCTAATGTTGCACATTAATTTCATCTGTGTTTGTTTTTGTCAGTTGCGTTGGTTGTCTCTGGATAATCAGTTTGACTTGTGTAATCTATTAAGCGAAAACAAAGATGATGATAAGCTATGTTGAATGACAAATTTCAGGAATAATGGTGTTGTTCTATCCATGTAGCAAAAACAAAAGATGCAGATAAGCATCGTGGTTTTCTCGTATGAATACATCAAGAAATTGGCAATTATTGTTGAATTGGACGTTAAAACCTCCATACAATAAAAACAAACCATCATGTTAAGATGTCCGTGAAATGTATACCCCTTAAACTCCACTTTTATATATAGAAAAACTGGGGTTACAGCCTTGCAGGGGTATACATAATTTTCTTATTTTTTATCCAAAACATTGTGGGTACTCGTTAGCACTGCCTCAGCGAGGCGGTTCTAACATGTACCCACAATGTATGTTTTGAGCGAAAATATATATATAAAAGAATCAATGAAACTTGCACTTTTTGCTTCTTGAAAAAATCTCTTTATATTGCAGGGGCATGCTTTCATAATGTAACCGTCAATACTTTTTACATGGGCAAAGCGATTTGATAAAATATATTAGGCCGGTGAGCTAACAAGACTTTGCTCATGTGAGCTGACAATGATCGAACATTTTTGTGTTTCATTACATTGTGTGTATAATCAGTGAGATTATTACTTATTTGCAAAAGAAACCCGATGTATTTCATCAAGTTGACAGTATCATTGGGTATTATATTGGCTATTCAAATGGTAAATTTGCCATAACATTATCTAATCAGATGTCTTGCTTTATGAGCAAATTATTCATAAGAATTATGACTTGTATTCTTATAATCCTGTCAAGAGGTCTTGCGAGCTGGTTATCCAGAGACAACCAACGTGACTGAGAATAACCAACGCAGATGGAATCAATTTATGACTATAGCATTCAAATACCTGTCTGCAGAAAGTTGTTCCCAGACAGGTATTTATTACCTAATGTTGCACATTAATTTCATCTGTGTTTGTTTTTGTCAGTTGCGTTGGTTGTCTCTGGATAATCAGTTTGACTTGTGTAATCTATTAAGCGAAAACAAAGATGATGATAAGCTATGTTGAATGACAAATTTCAGGAATAATGGTGTTGTTCTATCCATGTAGCAAAAACAAAAGATGCAGATAAGCATCGTGGTTTTCTCGTATGAATACATCAAGAAATTGACAATTATTGTTGAATTGGACGTTAAAACCTCCATACAATAAAAACAAACCATCATGTTAAGATGTCCGTGAAATGTATACCCCTTAAACTCCACTTTTATATAGAAAAACTGGGGTTACAGCCTTGCAGGGGTATACATAATTTTCTTATTTTTTATCCAAAAACATTGTGGGTACTCGTTAGCACTGCCTCAGCGAGGCGGTTCTAACATGTACCCACAATGTATGTTTTGAGCGAAAATATATATATAAAAGAATCAATGAAACTTGCACTTTTTGCTTCTTGAAAAAATCTCTTTATATTGCAGGGGCATGTTTTCATAATGTAACCGTCAATACTTTTTACATGGCAAAGCGATTTGATAAAAGATATTAGGCCGGTGAGCTAACAAGACTTTGCTCATGTGAGCTGACAATGATCGAACATTTTTGTGTTTCATTACATTGTGTGTATAATCAGTGAGATTATTACTTATTTGCAAAAGAAACCCGATGTATTTCATCAAGTTGACAGTATCATTGGGTATTATATTGGCTATTCAAATGGTAAATTTGCCATAACATTATCTAATCAGATGTCTTGCTTTATGAGCAAATTATTCATAAGAATTATGACTTGTATTCTTATAATCCTGGGGCTCGTTTCACAAAGCGTTTTAAGACAAATTTTATCCTAAGTTTGAACTTAGGACTAATTTCAGTATAAGATATGTCTCATCCTTAAGTTGTCCTAACTTTAGTCCTAACAAAGGACACAACTTATGATTGAACTTATTTTATAGTAAACTCAAAATGGCGGACGTTTTTATGTAAAGGGAAAACATGACAAAATATTACCAAGACCGGATTCGAACTCGGATCGCCTGGACAGAAGACAACATAGCTTACCACTGAGCCACCGAGTCATATTTATTTTAAATTGGTTCAGTACTGATAAAGGCCAAATTTTTATTTTAGTTTGTTTGTTTGAGTTAATGCTTAACGCCCCATTCAACAGCTATGTTCAAGCCGAAACGTTGCCTCCTATTCATGAGGCGTTCATACAAAATTAGGATGCCATGGCATCCAAAACGTGCTTCAAATATACTCAGTCAAACTTATAACGCAACAACGATTTATTTGTTATGTAATACAAATAAACTTTATTTCCACTGGATTAGATTGCCGTGCGGTTGACACATCCAACAACATCTGGTTGTAACTTTCTGTATTATGCGTCTCGAGAAATTAATCATTTTTCACGATCCAAAAGGAAGACTGACTTCCAGAATCTCTCAGGAGTCGCATGCCACCAAAATAACCGCTTTGGCCAATCTCATTCGAGCTCAATGGTCCATACCCTGAAAGCCAAATTGTACCCTATTAAATCATAGGCGATTGCTGAACAGCATATATATGGTAGACTGTATTACATTTCATTATAAAGCGAAAACATGCCATAATCGTGATGCGTTGTGTTTGGCTCAGTATAAAATACCAAAGTAAGGCTTATGTATATGGATGGTTTTACCTAACCATGGTTTCTAGGCAGGCTCAGACATGAACGGTTCATCAGGAAAACGTGTCCGTTTAATGTTTACCCCCTTGAACCCCACTTTTTTATAGCAAAACTGGGGTTTGCAGGGGTAAACCTTTTTTTCTTATTTTTGCTCCAAAACATAGATTGTGGGTACTCGTTAGAACCGCCTCGCCGAGGCGGTTCTAACGTGTACCCACAATCTATGTTTTGAGCAAAAATAAGAAAAAATATCACATATTTTCTACTGAAATCTTTCAATTATTACAACTTAAAAAAATCCTTGTATATTGCATGGGCGTGTTTTCGTAAGGTAACCAGTAGCCTAATCAGATAGCACGTCAGTAGCTTATAAACTTTGCTTGGAGCGGTACAAGCAACCCATGTATTATTTCTCAGGGCCCCAATGGGTCATTTTTTTTTATTTTAACTGCAAACATCATGAACTGTATACATAATTGCTAGTATAACTAGACCTAAGTTCAATATGGCAAATTCCCCAACGGCCGCCAGATGCATCAGGTTTATCATACAGTGTATAAGGCAAACACTCGAGTTAAAGAGATTTGGTTTCGATTTGCAGACGAAATAGCCTATAGCATTACAATGAAACAGTTGGTAGATCTAAGTGCATGTATTTTTATTGAAATAGAAAGAAAAAAAAGAAAAAAGAGAGAAAAACGGATTCGATCTCGGATCGCCTGGTTCATATTATGGCAAAAATACTAATTAAATTACTTGCATAAATCCACTGAGCTATCACCAAAATTAAATCAATTCTATTATTTAACTTACTTGAAACTAACTGTTTGTTGTGTTTGACCTCGAATTGAGATAAATCTTATGAGCAAGTCACAACTTCAATCATAAGACAAGTCTTACCGTTAAGAAAGATCACAAGTCACTCTCAGAGTAGTCTCGATCATAAGATAAGATATGTCATAAGAGAGCTTCGTGAAACGAGCTACTGGATTATCCATCTTTCATAAGCTCATGTTTTGCCTCTTCAGCTCAGGTGAGCTAACAAGCATTTTCTCAGGTGAGCTAACATTGACAAAAATGCTGCTTTTCAATACATGGTGTAAATTATTATCATGGAAAGTAGTACATGGTGTAAAATTTTTCATATCAGGCAACTTTCTCACCTTTGACAATGATCTCTTCACACCTCCTATTGTAAACTTGTACACTAGGAATATATTATTGGGGAATTATCTCTATACCAATTCAATTGATTTACCAACTCCTCAGGTCAAGTTGTGAAAGGGACACCTGATGTATTCATGAACTTGACAAGGTAATTGCCAATTATATTGGAAACCCTTATTGTGAAATAGCCATAAAGTCTCGAGGGACAGGAGTGAGAGAATCTATCTATCTATCTATCTATCTATCTATCTATCTATCTATCTATCTATCTATCTATCTATCTATCTATCTATCTCAACTTGGGATACATGTCCTTATCAAAGCGCTGCAGATAAAGACACGATGTAAATTTGGATTGCGGCTCTCCACGTCAGGGCGTTTACTTGAAAATTTAAAACAAAATAATTTGACATTTTCTAAGACTTGCGCTTTCTAAGTTAGAATTTGCAGTTGAAAAATTTGTATATCAAAGAACTCTTTCCGTGATTTATGATATAATTTTACGCTTTGTTTACACGTTTTCTTGTTCTCGTGATTGTTCTTTATGCGCTTATTTTAAGTTGGAAATCATGTTGTGATTAACTTAAGATGTCGCTTGATTTTTTTCTTGTTGCGTCGAAATGATTGAGATACATGTATCATAAGTATGTTCCTTTATCTAAGGAGCTTTTTTATTTAAAAGTTTACAAGCGATTTTCCATTAAAATCAAGTTATAAATTGTCTAAAATGCAATCGAAATATAACATTTTTATACCAGATTTAATGACCAAGACTAGCCAAACTGCATATACATGTATATACATAATTTCCCAAGCAATTAAAAACAATTAACGCTACTACTGTTAAGATTATTGTACATGTGTAGAGCTTGCCAACCATGAAACTGTGAGAAAAGTAAGACACCCGTAAATGTTTATTTTTATGATTCATTAGGAAACTTGCAATGCTTCAACTTAAAACTCACTTGAAAATATTATATTATTGATTTTTGATCTATACCGTACCTTTAGCCATTTCCAATATATAGGCTACAGATACGGTACCGTATCTCTAGCCACCAGGCGTAACAAGTGCGACTAATGGTTTGTATAGGGAATACCTTGTATCTTTCTGTGACAAACTGCAACAAGATCATAGCTTGGGAAAAAAATGAATGTATCTTCATATACTGTGTCGATCAGTTTCTGATACAGTATATGAAGATACATTCATTTTTTTCCCAAGCTATGACTCTGCTTTGGTATTTGAACAGAACATACATTTTAATTTACCTAACGGTGCAATCCCACCTTAGGGCGGATGAAGGTGATTTATGTCAGAAATTGATCAACTCAGTATCTGAAGAAAAATAAAGAAGGATAAAGATTTCTGGAGGGGGGTTCAAAGTCTCCAATGGGGGAGGGGGTCTCCTTTTTGTCTGCTTTGCCCTCAATTGACCCATGAAAATGAAATAAGTTGGTCCCAGAGGAGGGTTCTTTCTAGCAAACCCCCTCTTAATCTGCCACTGTACCCAGATAAACACTGTTTGCCTCTAGCAAGGGTGTTAGCCTTCAAATAAACATTAGGTAATGGCTGTTGCAGTATGGGGTGTCAGTTCCCAGTCTTCCTGAACAAGTGTTGCCTTCCGGTACCAGAAGGGGCCTAATTACGGGAATGGACTACCGGAATGGACATTTATATGTGTCCTGGAATACTTTTTATTTGGTTTTTGGGGAAAGACAGTCATTAGTTCGAAAATCGTGTGGTTTAAGTACAGTTTGTTCGATGTGGTAGCCTATGTCAGGTGCTAGGTCACTGCTACAGTACCAGCACATTTTACTAATTTCTATTTCTGTTCACCTCTGTCTTGCTGTATAACAAACACTGGTGATCTCTCTATATTTTAATCAAATAAACCTCTGAACAGTAGCCACAACACAGTCCACTTTACCACCCTGGGAAGTCAATTTTGCTGTACTTGGTTGGATTACATCTTGGGCAAACTATCTATATGACTACAGAAGTATGTTTTTTCTGCAAATAACATATATTTAAAGCACCAAAATCCATAGCATAATGTCTGAATTCCTGTTGTCCATTCCCTTAAAAGTGCTCATTCCTGTCCATTCTTGTAAAGAAACACACCCCTGAAAAAGCCTTATTTATAGGTTTCATCAAAAAGCCATTATAGGATATGCTGGTCTGCAGCTCTATGACCATATCGCAGTTGCTAATGGCGGAGGGGCAAGCACCCCTATATATCTACCATCCTGACCAACATATTCTCAATACACAAATACTGCTATACATGTAAGCATTGTTATTGCTTTAGGGTCATTATATTTGAATCATTTTTTGGATGTCATTACCTTTTTGGGGAGGTAAAAGTTGATTAAAATGGAGGCAACATCTCGACATGTCCAAAACTGTTGACTGGGACGCTCAGCATCAAATCAAAGAAACAAACAATCTTTTTTTTTTCTTCTTTTTTATGTTTATAGATATCTTGCACACAAGATTATAATAATCAAAGGGGCATAATTCAGCAAAGAGTTATATTTACTGACAGAAAAATATACATGTCAACAATCTTTTCACAAGGCATTCTTATTCCATGAAACTTTAAGGCCCTAGCATATAGGCCATTCAAAAAGGAATGAGCATATGTCTTGTCCATTGAAAAATAACTTCAGAAATACCATATTGGTTCTGATTAGCGCACATGCTCCAATAGGCACACACCCTGGTTGTTTTCGGAAAAACACGTGCATAAGCACACACTGTGCCAGTAGTAAATTGTTATTTTACACCAATTCTACACAATGTTAACGCATATGACGCATTAAAACTGAACAGTAAATGATCATAAACTACTTTGCAACAATTTGAACACTTATTGACATCACCAAAATTTACCATTGAAAGATATGACATGGTTATTTCAGCATTTTGATGTGTTGTTTTCGTTCTTAGTGTGTGTTTCTTACCTCAACTTTTAGTAATTTTGAAAAGTTAAGCGCACTGTGCTCTAAATAATACGAATATGGTATTTAAGTTTCAATAAGCCAAAGCAAGCAAAATAAAAGGGTACTGCTTAATGTGTCTGTCATATGTTGCTATTGGATTATCGATTTCTTTTTTCTTTTTTTTTTTGGAATCATCAGTGGGCATACACTGTACTTCACTGAACTTACACAGAAGGTCAGTTTGCACATGTGTTAAGTAAGAACAGTGGCTGACTGAAATATGAAAATATTGTGTATAAAATGGTGACAATGGAGTACTCAGCAATCTAGTCACACTGGAGTGATTTTAAACAGTCAATATTGTAGATTGGTATATTCTCTTCAATAGTCACATAAAGTTTTTTAGTGACACATCAGCAATATTGAAAAATCTACTCTTTTGTAATGAAAGAGTTAACATGTCATTTCCGTCTTACAAAATCTACCACTAAGGTGTTGGGTGGGTGCTAAATTTTGAATTTAGCCAGATGGGGAGAACATTCGGGATGGGCCATTAAGACAATTTACAAGAAGCTAAGGGTGCACGGACCTGTTCTTTTGGCCGATTTTGAGCGTTTGGGGGTGACGATTTTCAGAACTGAGTTTCAAGCCTCTGTGCCAATTTATTCAAAATGTTTGAAAACACCAGCTATTGGCACCTATTAGTAAAATACAGTTTTACTATACAAATGTCCCGCCACAAAATGAGAAAAATGCATAATCTCCCTTGCACTGCCAAGCATGCAGGGTGGATAGTTTAGTTTCGATTTTTATCTCATCTGAAACTTTCATGTACACTTTAGCCCCTGGTTATATAGAGAAATATTCATTTTTAGAATTATTGAGACCAACTATCACAATTGTAGGGTATGTTTTTTACAGTCTGAAAATCATCCATCCCCAAATACGAAACTGGTCACTGGTTTAGGTTTTTAATAAACATTAATAGTTATTTATCATACTTGAAACATAAATAAATAAACATCAAATGAATACTGTATTATTTGGTCCTTTTATATCCGTTTTGAAATTTTCACTCCTGTTGACGGCCGACATTGTTCAAATTGGCAAATGCAGAGGGTACCCCATCATCAAATCAACTTTCAGAAAACGTCTGTGAATAAATGACATAGCTTATATTTGTGGATACCAGGCAAGCACTCTATTGAGCATAATTATCGCCTATACCCAGTGGCTCTGTATGGCTCTTTTAATATTAAAGGGCCGTAAAGCTCATATATCCCCAAATCTACAAGAAATACCATAAAGTGATGGCTATACAAAGATTTGTCATCAGTCCTGAGCAGTCTTACCTCAAGAGACATGATCAGTAGATCCTGAAGTATTTTAAAAATAATTGGTCTTTTTTTTATCTACAATAGATAATATGATGATAAAAATATATTATCAGGGGTAGAAATAATACTGCCTGCATTTTAGTTCTAGTTGTTGATCTGGAAAGGTGTTTTCTGAGTTAAATTTTTGTGAAAATTTTACAATATTTCTTAGAAACTATTTGGAAAGTGTACAAAAATGAAACATCATCTGCGAAAATCTCTTAAAAGGAATAAAAGTAGGAGGAAATCTCAATTTAAGCCTGGCCGTTCATGTTTATATGTTAGGGAGTCAGTTAAAGAGACATTTTCTTAAAGTGGGGACATTAATACATTAGGGGTACCACTTACTTCACTTTCACGAATGTTTCGTTGAATTTCCAGATGTTCTGGCAACCACAAGTAACTGCAGAGGATCGAGCAATTCTTCAGTTATTGCCTAAGACTGCGACCTGGAAAAGAGAAAAAGTACAGTGAAACTACTGGGAAGAGCACAGCTTCACCTGAGCATAGGACAGGTTCATCATCTGACAATGAAAATGTTATTGTTAATATAAAGAAACTTGAGGACCTATTTAACATATTTGCTCAACACAGTGATTGTTGTGATGGTGCAAATTCTGACTCTATCAAAGTAAACATTGTAGAGAGGCAAGGATTATGCGTCTCCTTCAAAGTAGTATGCACAAATTGTGGGTTTTTAACTCCAAAATGTGGACTATTTACTACTTTGAAACCTGAAAGAGGGCCAGATGCAGGATGCATTAACAGTATGGTGCTTATGCCAGTGGTTAAATCAAAAGTTGGGCTTAATGACATGAATTTAGTTCTGTCCTGCCTTAATATAAAACCACCAAGCCTTCATGTGATGCAACAGAAACTTAACAAGCTAACGGATAAAATTGAAGAAATGAATAAAAAACAAATGATTGAAAACCAACAGTATGTTAAAAGAATAAAAAGTTTGGCTGGATTGTTGAATAGGAATCAAAGTGATGTTGAATATGACGTGTCTTACAGCAGCCCCCCAGCACAAGGGTGTGAGCGTGCAACACAGAGCTTTGGGCCACTGATAGAACAACCAGCAAACATTTACCGATATCGGTGGAAACAGCTAACAAACTATGTACAAAGAAGAACTGTGATCACAATAATGACAACTGTAAAAGAAACTACAACCCGCAAGAGTCCATTCAGTCATGCGAATCAAAGTTACTGAAGAAGAACTTGGAAAAAATTCAACGGCAAAATATTTCAAATGTTCGTCAGTTACAACGGATGCAAGCACGCAAATAGCTAAAGCTCTGAGGGAATATAATGCATCTGGAAATTTTTCTAATGAACACTATAAGTGTTTCATACATAGAATGAGGTCACTCTATAGCAAGCTTAAAGATGTGAAGTTAAACAGTGTTCCAAAAGAGTATGATAAGAAAACTTTTGGCCAGAAACTTGCAACAAGCTTCCGGGCCGGTATACATCTGGAACTTTCAAGATACCGTAAAAGTAACCAAGATGATGTTCAGTATATAACAAAAAGCAAAGGTGTGCATGGAGAATATGCTAAACTGTTTTCAGGGAGACCACTCTAGCTGCAGAATGAAGTCTTTGGTATGTGAAGGACATCTGAAATCATATACTCCAAAGCATCTACCATATGCGAAACATATTATCCAGTTAAGTGCTAAAGATATTGACATATTGAACTCCGTGCCTTTGAAGTATGTTGGTCCAGAATGTCTTCAAGAAATGGCTAGATTGTCAAATACAAACTAGTGTGAAAGTTTACATTCACAGGTTTTCAGATGTGTCCCAAAACACACAGTTTGGAGCAGGAATTTCACAGGATTATGCCATTCAGTGGCTCATTCTGCTAGTTTAGGAACTGGCCAATCCCTTCTGAAAATTGTGCTAGGGCTGGGACATGAAGAATATGGACTCTACCTCAAGATTTTACAGTAGAATTAAGGCCTCTACAGAGTACAAGACTCTTCGATACATGCGACGTAAGCAAAGAAGTAACCGTAAACTTCTGCAGGAATCAATGTACGGTGGGGATCCCCAAATAGATGAGGAGCATGACTATGGACTTAACCCAATGAACCAGTAAAACAGGCAATATACAACAGTAAGTATGGTATAACAAGAACACAACATTCTCACCTATAAAAGACAGTCACTAAACCCATAATGGTATGGCCATAGCATACACCATCATTCTTGCAAATGAGTCTTTTGTTATTAACTTTGTGAGGCTCTAAGGACAAATGCTGTATTTTGACACAATTCCTATTGAAGCATATTATGGAAGACATCATAATTTGCAGACTGCAGGAAAATGTCAGGCTGTGATATGGCAATTTCGGAAATCTGCTCTCTTTTTGGGCATTATATGTAACCATCAATACGATGCCTGCTCCTCAATGTGCGATTAACAAACATGGCATTAATGAAGTGTTGCTTCATTAGCTCACCGGAGCCGAAGGCTCACAAGGTGAGCTTATAGTATGGTAGTAGAGCCGGCGCCCATGCGTCCGTGTGTGCGTTCACACTTTCAATCTTGAATATCTCTGAGACTAGCTGGCCAATTGCAGTTAGATTTTACATGAAGCAGCATTGGGGTGGGGGATTGCCTGCCATGGGTTTTTAAGCAGATCGGATCAGAACACTGGTTTCCATGGCAACAGATAGCTCCCATTGAGTTATAATGGGGAAAATGTTGTGGCCATTCTAGCAACTTCATTTTTGATTGGATCTTCTTCATTCTTGCAGGTAACAAGGACAACCATAACATCTCAGATGAGTTCGAATTTCGGCCAGGTTTGACCTCAGATTGCGGAGTTAGCTGCCCTTGAGCATCTGGAAAAATCCCCATAGACTTATAATGGGAATAATGTTGTGGCCACTCTAGCGCCTTTATTTTTTGTTGGATCTTCTTCATTGTTGCAGGTAACAAGGACAACCATAATATCTCAGATGGGTTCGAATTTCAGCCAGATCCGACGTATGACTGTGGTTAGCTGCCCTTGAGTGTTTGAAAAATCATTATTTTGTGTTGTGGCCACTCTAGCGCCTTCAATTTTGATCGAATCTTCTTCATACTTGGAAGTAAC
Organism: Rugalucina vietnamica; assembly: GCA_964017185.1. Taxonomy (NCBI): domain Eukaryota; kingdom Metazoa; phylum Mollusca; class Bivalvia; order Lucinida; family Lucinidae; genus Rugalucina; species Rugalucina vietnamica. The sequence continues at coordinate 51,815,569 of OZ024875.1, read as the reverse complement.
AAGGATAGCCATAACATCTTGGATGAGTTCGAATTTCAGTCAGATTCAACCCTTGACTGCAGAGTTATCTGCCCTTGACTGTGTGAAAAATCAATATTTAGTGTTGTGGCCACTTCATTTTTATTCAGATCTTCTTTATTCTTGGAAGTAACAAGGACATTCGTAACATCTTGGATGAGTTCGAATTTCGACCAGGTCCGACGGAGTTATCTGCCCTTGAGTGTTTGAAAAATTAATATTTAGTGTTGTGGCCACTCCAGCGCTTTCAATTTTGATCGGATCTTCTTCATACTTGGCAGTAACAAGGATAGCCATAACATCTCGAATTTCAGCCAGATCCGACCCTTGATTGCAGAGTTATCTGCCCTTGACTGTGTGAAAAATCTATATTTAGTGTTATGGCCACTCTAGCACCTTCATTTTTATTCGGATCTTCTTTATTCTTGGAAGTAACAAGGACATCCATAACATCTGGGATGAGTTCGAATTTTGACCAGATCCGACCTCTGACTGCGGAGTAATCTGCCCTTGAGTGTTTGAAAAATCCATATTTTGTGTTGTGGCCACTCTAGCATCTTTGTTTTACAGTGGATCTTCTTCATTCTTGCAGGTAACAAGGATAACTACAATATCTCGGAAGAGTTCGAATTTCGACCAGATCTGACCTCTGACTGCGGAGTTATATGCCCTTGAGTGTTTGAAAAATCAATATTTTGTGTTGTGGCCACTCTAGCATCTTTATTTTTCAGTGGATCTTCTTCATTCTTGCAGGTAACAAGAATAACTACAATATCTCGGATGAGTTCGAATTTTGGCAGGATCTGACCTCTGACTGCTGAGTTAAAAAAAAAAAAAAAAAAAGAAAACTTTGTCCAGTGACTGTACTTGTTGACTCAGGTGAGCAATCGTTGCCCTTGGGCTACTTGTTTTATCTTACCGCTAAAACCCGGAAGTAAGACTTTGGAGTTGTATGATTTACCAATTAATTATTATTATTCGGTTCAGTTCTGTAAGAGAGATTCTAGAAGTGTAGAAAAAGCACAAGTGTGTATTTCGTATGATAAGTTGAATGAAAGACGTAAATTTTAAGGGATTTTGCTTAAAAGAAGTAGAGAAAGCAGGGGAGTTGGCGATAAGCTGCGTAGAAACTGCACTTCTTTTTTTGTTTATAAAGTTTAAATATGTTTTCTTATGGCTCGACTCAGGTGTTAAAAACTAGAATACCCCTGGCAAACTGTTCCTTTCACACCTTGCAGAGGTATTTTCATGACAGTATTCATATACACTAAACTTTGAGGAACCGGCGACATCTTGGGAAGAATTACAATTTAAGTAAATACAATGTACACATTTAAGATTTAAAATTGCGATAAGTTGAATGAAAGACGTAAATTTTAAGGGATTTTGCTTAAAAGAAGTAGAGAAAGCAGGGGAGTTGGCGATAAGCTGCGTAGAAACTGCACTTCTTTTTTTGTTTATAAAGTTTAAATATGTTTTCTTATGGCTCGACTCAGGTGTTAAAAACTAGAATACCCCTGGCAAACTGTTCCTTTCACACCTTGCAGAGGTATTTTCATGACAGTATTCATATACACTAAACTTTGAGGAACCGGCGACATCTTGGGAAGAATTACAATTTAAGTAAATACAATGTACACATTTAAGATTTAAAATTGCGTGGACAATAAGGCGTAAGGCTGAAAGTAAATTTTTTTTTGTTTGTCCTTTACCTAACTATTCACAATTTAGCCCACTACTCAAAAGATTATATTGCAGTTTTGTGAGGGAAAATATTTTTATTTTTCTATTAATTCTTATATCGTCAGAGGGGAACAAAGGAGAGGAATTAATAAATGGGACCTTTAGACCATTTAATAATGCTAGCAAAAGAGCAACATTAAAAGGCACATTGTACATGTACGTAGGCTGTCCGGAAAGTTTTTAGACTGTGTCTATATCTCAATAACTATTCAAGACAATCATTTGTAATTTTACACAGGAATATAACATTATATCACGAGTTATTGCTGAAAATTTCAGCATATTTGCTCACCGGGAACATATTGATATAATCATTTTAATACGAGCATGTTGCTACTCTCGGAGCACTTTGACGTCAATAACGTCGCGCCCGTTATGATTTTACAAGAAAGACCTGGCTGATCGGATGCATTTTAAAGTGGCTCTCCAGGTCATCGGGCACCAATGCTTGATAGTTTCAAGTTTATTTGATTATTCTGAGGGCTACAATACAAAATGTATCAGGAAAACACATTCGTTTTCATTTGGCTACCTCCAAACTCTTTTGTGCCGATTTTAAATGGGGTTTCGCGCGCATCGAACGGCCTGTAGCCCTTCCTCTTATCACCGATTTCCTGACAAAAACTTTTCGAAAAAGCGAAAAATTAATGATCTTGCATAGCCTGGATTTTGTTCAACCAACAGTGAGAAATTTTGATTAGATTTGTGAACTCATTACGGCAGGAACACTGTATGATAAAAAAGCGCTGCTTCATCCGATGCGGCGACGTCGAGTTTCTTACCAACATTTTGATCGACACATACACTTCTGTTAGCTTTTACAAAGTTGATAACCGTCGAAAGACTTATGGAATTTTGCGTACATATTGAACAAATGATGGCGTGATACCATGCAAATTGTTGCTGTATTTAAAAGTCATTATATGGCCAATTTGTGGGCAATTGTTTTCTTGTCTCTAGGTTTTAGAAAACACAAAATTCAAAGTGCTCCGAGAAGCGCCACAGCGGTTGCCTTGGAGACTAATATCTCCAAGTGTATGTAGGTTTTGATTCTAATTTTCCCATATATTATTCAGGAAGGCCATATCTATAAACTCATATATCTTTATTTGTATAGCATAAAATATTTTTTAAGATATCGGCACAGTCCTAAAACTTTCCGGACAACCCTCGTACATGTACCTGCAATCATCTAATAACATATATGTATGTTTCATAAGTACTGCATAGCTGAAATGTATGACTTTGGTTTTATTCAAACATGTTGAATTTGCCTTTACTGGAAAATTTTGCACTGTATGTGAATTATTTATTCATTTAATCCATACTTGCCTATATTATATGTACAAGTGGTATTTCAGGTAAAATAAAAGCCAGTTAATTCTTAATACACTAAAATGTTGAAAGTTAATTTCCTATTTTCTACAAAAGCAAAATATGATATAATAATTTCCCTACCTACCTACCCAAGATAAAAATGCTGGGTAGGTAAAGGACAAACAATCAATTTTTTAATTCAGGCCTAAATAACAAAAATAGCTGTGTTTCCACTAACCCGACCGATTAAAAACAATTAAGGCTTCTACTGTTATTATTATTCTATATTGTGTATATACCGTACCTTTAGCCATTTCCGATATATAGGCTAAAGATACGGTACCGTATCTCTAGCCACTGCCTTTTATTAATGACCTGCCAGAGCACATCCAGTCTTAAGTAAGCCTGTTTGAGAATGATTGCATTGTCTACAGAGAGATTGACAACAAATCTGACTGTGAGATACTCCAAGAAGACATTCATGCCCTTGAAAGATGGGAATCAACCTGGGCTGTGGAATTCCTATCTATCTTCTGATACTGAGTTGATCAATTTCTGCACATCACCTCAGGTGTTGGGTGGGTGGCTAAATTTAGAATTTAGTCAAGGGGAAAAGCATTTTAGGTGGGATATTAGAACTATTTAGATCAGAGGCATACTAAAATGCATGCCTCTAGGCCTATTATCCAGCTAAGTGTAGCGTGATGCGAGTGGCCACATCCAGAGACCCAGAAGCTTAAATGCAAATTGTTTTCGGAAACGGCCAGGGTGTGCGCTAATTAGAACGAATACGGTATTTAGAAATAAGTATATTATGAACAATATATTCATATTATATTTACATACATTTTAGATAAAAACGCTATGGAGACTCGTAGCAAATTCATAAATCGTGACTTGTCTCAAATGCAAAAGACATTTTAAAACAAATAAGAATGACATCTGTTTATAAAAGATAATCACTGATAAATGTGTTTTCAACATGACCACTCAATTTGAGCCGCGACGCGAGAAAACCGGTCTTCGGGGTTTCCAACCAGGTCTGACACAAACCGACATGTACAGTCCCAGAAGCAGCATAGAAGCTTGAAATTTCGGATTTAATAAGAAGAGAAAGTGTACTATCCGTGTAGCGAAAACAAAGGCGCTGATCAGCTTCGCAGTTACTGCGAAGCTGATCTGCGCCTTTGTTTTCGCATAGGCAAAAATCCGGTTTTCTCATGACGCGGCTCATTTAATATATACCAATAACAACATCTGTTTGAAGAAAATACAGTTACTAAATGTGTTTTCAACGTTGTCACTCAAACTGATTTGTTTGATTTGTGTAGTCAACAAATTTTCAGTCCAGTCAGAAACCCACAACCTTTGACTCTCAAACCACATTACGAAGACATGCCCATACAATATGCAGATTTTTCTTAAGTAGTAAAAATTGAAAATTTTCAGTGGATTTCTTTGGACATTTTTCTTATTTTTGCTCAAAACATAGATTGTGGGTACACGTTAGAACCGCCTCACGGAGGCGGTTCTAAGGAGTACCCATAATCTATGTTTTGGAACAAAAATAAGAAAAATAGATATACCCATGCATACCCCAATTTTACTATACAAAAGTGGGGTTTATGGGAGTATGCATTACACGGACATGTTTTCCTGAACCAGAGTTACATGTATATGACATCCAGTGCACTAACCAATAACTTATAAGCCACAGCGCTGTTTTTTTTTTTTTTCAGAAACATGCTACTCATAATACAGCCTGCTGGGGTTGATTCTCACATGTACAACAGTGTCAGGGGTCCCAATGTTCCCTTGATAAAAGGGAGGTAAGTCCAAAAGACCAGGCCTCAAGGTCATAAAAACATTTTTCATGCTGAACTCAGCTCAGCATGAAATAGGCCAAATTAATTGAAATTTTTGGTTTAGTCCATCAAAACCATTAATTTATCCTGCTGATAAATGTTAAAATGCCAACAATTTTAGTCTCAGCTGAGCTGAGCATGAAAAATGTTTTATAACCTCGGGTCCAGGTTCAGCATAAACTAGTCTGCTAATTAATTAAGCCATGGAAGAAAGCGAGAAGTTTAAAGAGGCACTGTTCTATCCATACAGCAAAAACAAAGGTGCTGAAAGCAAGTCTCTTCGATTTTTGACCCAGCTCCAACACAATTGACAAATTGGATGGTATTCCTCCCGATGTTGGGTAGAAGTCCAACAAAAATGGAAATTACATCCCGACATAACCTAAACAGCTGATTAGGAGACATGGTTGTAAGCACGGTGGTGGAACCTTTCATTGTTATTCTTTAGAGCGTTTGTAACACAATTGAATATTTTACCTGTAAACGGCAAGGCAGCAGAGACTACACTTTTCTAAAAAGAACGCAATTTGGGTCACTTGATAATGGTCAGTTCGACATTATCAAGATATTTCATAAGCATTATTAAAAATATTACTTTCAATTACTCCCGTGACAATGAGTAACAGGTTTTCCATATTTGAAGTGGTGGCACAGAGTGATACACCGGATAAGGAGCTCTTATAAAAACTACACATCTCTGCCTTGTCGTCAGTTAGTTTCCAAACTCGCACTATACGACAAAACACGGTTAAATAAAGTTAGAACCTGGAAGTCTTGTTGACTTATTGTGTAACAAGACGTAACTTGGTGCCTTAGACCCGGGTAAAGCTTGGCAGCGGAAGGACGGAGGGAGTGGTGGACAGAAGAAGTACAGATCAAAGGTAGGTGCTTTCTACTGTAACCCTTTATAATGGCAGAAGGTGTTGAGATGAATGAGCAATTCCCTGGGGGGTTCCTCCGTCCTGCTTTCGAGCGAGAAGTTGCCAATGCTTTTAATCAGTTAACGGATCAGCTCGGTAATTTGTCCACCACGGTAGCTAACCAGGGTATTTCCCAAAACATAACTCATTTGATGGGAAAAGCAAGGATTTTTATTCTTGGTTAAAAAGCATAGAAAAGTTCTGTACGTTAACGAACGTACCAGAGCGTAATTACATACTGGTAGCTTACAACTCCAGTAGGGATGCCGTTAGCAGTTTTATTGCACGGTACATGCAGCAATTTCCACGGGGTTCTTGGGACAACTTAAAAACAGAATTAAGTACAAGGTTTGGGGAAGTAATTGACGAATCGCATGCTGCGGTTTTGTTACGTAAGGTAAAACAAAAAGAAAATGAGCCTATTCAATCGTATGCCGAACGTTTGATAACGCTAGTTGAGCAGGCATTTACAAACCCTGCTCGGCAAGCGCAAAAAGTGGCCGAAAAACAGTTAGTGGGCTATTTTATCGATGGCCTTTATTATGACCATCTCAAAATGAAGGTCTTAAGAGTAAACCCCCCTACATTAGATGAGGCAGTAAACTGTGCTCTATATGAGCAAAACCTAAGAAAACGGTTTAATTTAAGGTCTGGTAGGGAATACCAGGGAAGGGACGCAACCGAAGAGCCCATGGATGTAAGCCATGTTAGACCGAGACAACGTTGTCAGCGTTGTCATCGCACTAATCATAGCACTAAAGATTGTAGGGCAGCGATGCGACCTCAGATAAACGCGGTCAATACATCGCAAGTATCAGCACAGCAATGGGGTAATAAACAGGGTTATCAAAATTATTATAATGGGGATTATAGTGATAACATGGGTCAGAGACAGAGAAATTCGGGAGAAAAAAGGACATGTTGGATCTGTGGGTCTGATAATCATTTAAAGAGAAATTGTCCGGGCAAAGCAAATGCATCTTCTCAACGAAATCAGCAGCAGGGAAACTAGAAGCGTCTCTTTATTGTGAAGCGAATAAAGAGAAACATGACACATCAATCTACAAAATTTCATTAGCAGGCAATCCAAATTCTTGTGCTTTAAAAATAGGGAACCAAACGTATCGGTCGCTGGTAGACTCAGGAGCTTCATTGAGTTTATTAAGCCTAAACGTTTACAAATCATTAAAATTTAAGCCAAAAATAACAAACCACTTTGTCAATTTACAATCCGTAAACGGTGAAAGTTTAGAGGTGAAAGGTCGTGTAAACTTGAATTTTGAACTCAATGGCACTAGACTAAATCATGACTTTTATTTAGTCAAAAACATGAATCGGAACTTGATTTTAGGTCACGACTTCTTAACCAAAAATGGCGTCCGCCTATACTTTGATCTAGCATGTTTAAGGGTGAACAATACCTTTGTTCCATTGATTGAAGATATCCATATAGCATCAATTGTAAGAAGTCAATCTACAGTCACTCTAAAACCAAACACATCTTACATTATAAAAGGGAAAATTAGAAGCAATCCACAAATTCCCACAAGTTAACTTTATCAAGTGTTAGCCGCCGATAAGGGATTTATCTCCGATGAACCAGGGCTTGCAATCAGTGACGGTCTTATCAAGCTTGAGAGGTCACATATAATTCCAGTACAAATAAGTAACACTACAGGTAGAACTTATAGGTTAAAAAGGGGCTGCGTCATAGGAAAACTTGAGCAAATAGCAGAAGAAAACTTGGTTACCTTTGAAAGCTATAATAAGAAAACGGAAAACTGTCAAAAACAACTGTCATATTCAAATGCCGAAATTTCTGAAGAACTAAACTGTCCTCCTGAACATCAACATAAAATTCTAAGCCTTATGATTAAAAATAAAGATTTGCTAGCCAAAAAGGACTCAGATTTGACACAAACTAGCACAGTCGAAATGAAAATTCCCACAGGAACCCATCCCCCGATTCAACAAAGGCCGTACCGCACCCCACTCAATTCTCGGAGAATTATAGATCAGGCTGTTTCAGACATGCTAGAAGCAGACATTATAGAAAGATCAAGGTCAAGCTGGGCATTTCCGGTCGTCATAGTGTCGAAAAAAGACGGAAGTAGTAGGTTTTGTATTGATTACCGGAAGTTGAATAAAATAACAAAGCCCATAGCACAACCAATTCCCTTAATTGATGACATTATCAATAGGCTGTCAGGTGCAAGATATTTCACCAGTCTTGACCTCAAATCGGGCTACTGGCAAGTAAAAATGGCGGATGCAGACAAAGACAAGACTGCATTCACATGCCATAAGGGTTTATTTAACTTCAAAGTTATGCCATTTGGACTTTCTCAGGCCCCGGCCATTTTCACTGAATTGATGAATGTTGTCTTATCAGGCTTAGAGGACTTTGCAACGAGTTATCTTGATGATGTCCTTATCTGGTCGTCCTCATTAGAAGACCACTTGTCCCATGTTCAACAAGTATTGGATAGGTTTAGACAACATAATCTTAAACTTAAGTTGAAAAAGTGTAGCTTCTTACAGACTGAAACAGTGCACTTAGGTTTCGTTATTAGCAAAGACGGTGTAAAACCGGACTTACGCAAAGTCGAGGCGATAAGAAATATGCCACCACCGACCTGTGTACGTGAAGTTAGAGCCTTCATGGGCAGTATAGGTTACTACAGACGGTTTTTGCCAAACTTTTCAGAAATAGCTGAACCACTTATTGCCCTGACAAGAAAACATGCAAAATTTAAATGGTCAACTGAAGCACAGAAAGCCTTTGATTTTCTTAAGGAAAGTTTAACGGTCATCCCTCTTCTTGCCTATCCTGATGTTCGAAAAGAATACAAATTATACACTGACGCCAGCTTCAAATGTGTCGGCGCTGTGTTAACACAGGATTGTGTTGACGAAAACAATGAACCAGTAGAACGGCCAATATACTTTCTGTCACACAAACTTAGTCCAACGCAGTGTAGATATTCAACAGTAGAACGCGAATGCTTTGCCATAAAATTCGCGTTAGATCGTCTGAATATGTATTTGTACGGTGCAAAATTTACCATTTTTACAGATCATAAACCTTTGAAATATCTGTTAGAATCACCCATGCAGAACAAACGTGTACAACAATGGGCGTTAAGCATAGCGGGGTACAACTGTAACGTGCAATACATTGCTGGGGTAAACAACACTATAGCCGACCTTTTATCGCGCATCCCTGACGCCACTGACGTCAATGACAATGCAACTGCAGAGCAAAATAGTGAGGACAATTTGCTAGATATTTCTGATAAGTCATATGAGGTTAATGCAATCAATTCAAATGAATTTAACCCAAGCAAATTTGCTTCTTGTAATTTTAAGGAAAATGACCAATTAGAAAAACCTGACGCATTTGGCTATGACATGATTGCTGAACAAGCAAGAGACCCCGAACTCAGCCAGCTTAAGATTCAACTCGAGCAAGGTCAAGCTAATAAAAGTACTCAAAGGAAACACATCATTCTCGAGGGCATTCTGTACTATCTCTCTAATCCGGATGAAAACCCAGTCATCAGATTATATGTACCTAACCACTTGACTGAAGGAGTGATAAAGCAATTTCATGACATAATACACTTAGGTCTGGATAAGACGTTTGACGCTATTAGGGATAAGTACTATTGGCCACACTTATACAAACATGTTAATGAATATGTTTCAAAATGTGTCCCATGCCAAACGAGGAATCTTAGGAAAATTAAGGCCCCTCTTACTGAGGTAGACATCCCACCTTATCCATTTGCTAAAATAGCTTTAGACATGGTTGGCCCATTACCCAAGACACTTAGCAACAATGCCTACATACTTAAGCTATAGACTGGTATTCTGGATATGTTGAAGCCTGGCCATTACCTGACAAGAAAGCAGATGGGATAGCTCACATATTACTTGATGAGCTCTTTCCCAGATATGGTGCAGCCTTACAGCTCGTAACAGATAATGGCTCCGAATTTTGTAACAGCACTTTCCGCAAAGTATGTGAGGGTTTAAACATACATCATGTCAGGACTACCCCATACACACCCTGGTCCAATGGAAAAATTGAGCGCTCCCACCGTGCTTTAATAGATGTCATTTCAAAGAAAATGCAAGATAATAACCACACGTGGGACCTTTATCTTAATCAGGCCTTAGCCGCGATAAGGTTTAGTATCAATGAGACTACAAAATTCAGTCCATTCTTCCTGCTATTTCAACGTGACCCAGTTTTTCCAATTGATAACCTACTTAAACCTAGGCGTCGTTACTATGGTGACGACATAGTTGAAAAGGGGTTGGAACAGACACACAAAGCCTTTATAATGGTCCATAAACGCCAAAAGCAAGCAAGAAAAAAACAAGCAAAGTATGCAAACAAAAACAGAAAAGATGTAGAATTTAACATAGGTGATGCAGTTTACTTTAAGAACCATATCAGAGTAAAATTAGGCCAAAAATGGAAACCTTTCTATAGGATCATTGAAAAGAAAACACCAGTATCTTTCACTCTAAAAGACCAATTGACAGGGAAACTGTGCCAGCTCATGCAGAACACATACATCATGCAAATATTGATGAATGGGAAATTCCCAAAAATCAAGCGAACAAAAAGTTTCGTAGAGCCAACTTTGTAGTTCCGCCCTCGGAAACAGAAAGTGAAAATGGAAGTGAGGCATCAGGAAGTGAGTCTGGATCTCAAAATGAAAGGCTGATTCAAAAGTATAAGCACGCTAGGACAGATTCCGAAGACGAGATGAATATTCCCTTAGCTGAACTTTCTCGAAGGCTAAAAAGCAAAGAAAGTGGGACTGATAATCCCCAAAATACGTACTCTGAATCTAGCTCAGACGACGAGGCTAAGCTGAGCTCGAACGCTAATAACGAAAGCATGGACATTGGTCATGTGCAGTCCGTAAAGAAAACACGACGTAAAATGTTACGTAAAACCGCACCTAAGGATAAAAGCAAAATCAAGAACAGGCTTGGGGTCAATTATTTTGAAAAGTAATTAATTGAATTACAATTACATTGACATTTGTTCAATTAAATTACAATTACAATTACTAGGCATTTCAGTAAAGTAATTCATTACATACAATTACTTAGCCCAATGTAATTCATTACATACAATTACTTTGCACATACCGTTGAGATGCATGAAATTTCGAAGTCCCAAAATGCTGATAAATGGAATTAAAATTTGACAACACTTGGAGTGTTAAGAATCATCTGTCAGGAACCTTTTGTACTTAGTGTCTTCCTTGTCTTTTTGGAATGTTTTAAACTAATGATGTAAATGTATATTGAATTAACCATTAAATGATATGGTTATAAGGTTGACACGTGTTTCGCATCAAATGCCAAAAATTTAGTTGCAAATATAACAACTCCTCATATCCCTGATTTATTATAAGGAAGCAGTATATCTCTTCTGACGTGACTGAAAATTGTTAACTCTCACCCTTAAAATGTATTTGCATATTTAAATGAATATCATGTTTTAAAACATTATTTTATCTTGTTATTCATCCATATTGAATGAGTAGGCGAAACGGGAATAGTGAAAATTTCTGGTGTAGGCGAAATTGGAGTAGGTGAAATGGGACAAATCATAGGCGAAATGGGAGTAGGCGAAACGGGAACATCCCAATAATGTAACTTAAAAGAGTCTTAACATCAGCTTAACTATCTGACCGAACAGGTACCTTACAATCATAAAAACATGACAATGAATTGTTTGACCAATAATTTCTTTCAGTTTCCCATTTGGAAAACATGATATTCAAGTTCACTCTAATTAGCAATAGAATGGGTCCCTGAAGGAAAGGAGTTTAATTTTGTGACCTTTTTTGGTTTTGGTTTAAGTGACTTCAAAACCTTTAAATAGCCTAAAACACATTTCTGTACAATGCATCTTATTCAATTATGAGTCTGTCAGTGAGGTGTGAAAAATTAACAGCAATTGGGGACAATACACCAATCACAGAACAAAAGAAAAGACAATAATTGAGTTTTCACACTTTCTTAGCTCAATCATTGTTTGGTGTTATTGTAAGATAATACATCATAAGTTAGAAAAGGTTTACAAGTACCCTAGACTTAATTTTGTCAGTAGAATGAGAAACAGTTTTATTGATGAATAGACAATTTTTTTCTACTGTTGTAACTGATGTCTATGAGAATGTATTTTTATTTGAGTACTGTATGATTGACCAGATACTTCAGTTAGATGTGCAAGAAAAAATATACAACAGAATAATCTGTAGTGCACTCTTACAATATTAATCTTTAAATATATCTGAGAGATATTTTTCTTTAAAGTAATTAAAAGTAATTCAAAAGTAATTGTTAATTACACCCCTTTTTGACACTGTAATTCATTACATTTCAATTATTGTAATTAAAGTAAAGACTGAATTACAATTATTTTCAATTATTTTGAAAAATGTAATTAAATTGCAATTAATTACAATTACAATTTTAATTACCCCAACCCTGATCAAGAACTTGCTCAAAGTAATTAGTGATGTGTTATAAAGCTTCAGTTCATTTTTGTGTAAATAGTTATGCATATGTACCTGTTCAAGTAAATTGTATTTGTATTTCCACTTAAGAGTCATCTGTTTATTTACAGAGAAAAATACAGTTATATCCTTGCTACATGACAAGTGACCTCCGAGTTCAAGTTGTAAGATAAGAGGTTTAGAATAAGATAACTACACTTATAACTTGATTAGTAGTCATAATGGAGAATAGAGCAAATAAAATTTACAAAGCTAGCAATGAAACTTACAAGGAATTGAAACAACAAGTCGCCATGCTTAAAGAACAATTAAAGGATCTTCAGGAAAAGCAAACACGTAAAGAAACAAACACATTAGGTAGCGCCTGTGATGCAATCAAAACAACCGAGCATAAAAATTGCGACAATGCAAACAATGAAGAAACATTAACGTAATGTCTTAAAACGACAATACAACGCAATGTACATTTCCTTTTATTTACGTATAACGCTAATGCCTATTCAGAAAATGTTTGGTTGCAGTAATGAAATTGGTGGATTATGGGTCATGTTAGCTTCATGTGATATTGCCATTAATTTATATGCATGTTAGATGTATAACATTAGTTGAAATTTGATAATAAACATTGTGCTGATAGTTGCCGGTATTGATAGTTTGACTTGCATTTTTGTAGAAGACAAACAAAAACAAACTTTTACTATTTAACTATTTTCTTCAGGAGATACAAAAATCAAAAAAAAGGGAAAATGGAGCACCATGCTATAGACCTCCAGAAAATTAGGGATTCAAATCTCCCGGAAATAATCAAAACAGATGTAGAAGACATGATTTCATGGGAATTTGATGAAACTAGGATGGACGGGGAGGCTTTGTTCTCCATTTTGGAACGGGGGGTTTTCCACCGTGTTACAAGCGTTTTAGAGAATCTCGGGTTGTGCGAGGACAACATAAGGGAAGTTGTTCTCTGCTACGAGAACGTAGCAGAGAGGTTGTTTGACATCGAATATCTGTGGTTGGAAATGATCTTTCCGCGGACATTATACATGAACTGTATACGTTCCTTGGTATACAGTAGAAATAGACCAGTCAATGAAACTTGCTGGTATCATGTGCTGCCTCGGCAGATGAGGTTCCACGTTATGTATTTTCAGCATCTGAGCTGGTTTACCGAGGCTAGGTATACCGATCAGATGCTAAACAGATGAATGTCTGATATGACGAAATTTTTGGCAAGATCAGAAACTTCAGCAATCAAGTAAATCTTTCGCAAGATCAGAAACTTAAGCAATCAAGTAAATCTTTTGCAAAATCGAAAACTTAAGTGTTCTTTTAAAACATTCGATTCGCAAGTTTACTTTTGACCGACTCAGGTCATATCAACTAATTTTGGTTTATTTCATATTTTCAGAGCAATACGCATGGACTATGCTATACTGTACGTTCTTTTTGGCATGTGTGGTATGGTCTATATGACCGACAATTACACCACAAGGGAAACGGTCTTACATGAAAATGTCCTATTTGTTAAGGATGGGGATATGTCTTTATCAAGGTCGCGCTGGATTATGACCTTTGTTCTTGATATTAATGTCTATGAACAATTTATTCATAAATTACATAACGAAATAAACGATGCAGATAAGCTTGGGGAAACGATATCTAAGCATTATGATAAACCAAAATTGGAAGGGTACTTTTCAGTATTTAAGGCTCTTAGAGGGGAGATAAAAACTTTGAAAGATGTAAATATGGAAATTAAAAATAGCTTTGCTGACCTTAAGTCCTTGAAGAAACGGTCGCGCCGCTCGATCTTGCCTTGGGTCGGATCTGCATTAAGTTTTTTGTTTGGTACTCTTAGTTCTTCGGATTTGACAGACATAAGAAATAACATTGGCTCCCTTGCGAAAAATCAACAAACTATCTCTCATGTCCTCGAAAAAGGTCTTTCAATATTAAATATAACCCGAATGCAAGTATCAGAAAATAGACAAAGTATCAACAGTATCATAGATTCCTTGCATGATATTGATAAGGAAATTGATTATATAACGCAAGAATTAGGCAAACAGATCTTTGAACTCGAACAATTTGTATATTTGTTCTCAAGATTAGATTTGGCTGTACAAGGAATTAAGACGGCTGTTCAGAGGTCGCTCTATTATTTCTCGCACCTTCAAGTGCAACTTAACGCACTTTCCATGCAAAAACTGTCACCAAACGCGATTGAACCAAACGAAATGAAGCAAGTTTTGAAAGACATTGAAATTAGGTTACCAAACTCGTATGGGTTACCCGCAAACCCAGATACAGATCTTTGGACATTCTACAAGCTGCTTAGTTGTAGCACTTTAATGGAAGATAACAGAATCATAATAATTGTCCCCATACCATTAATTGACTATTCAAAGAAAATGGAACTATTCAAGATTTACAACATGCCCCTACCACTTAACACAGTTTTTGCAACTAACAGTAACTCTCGGACAGGAATGCTAACATATTATGACCTCGAATCCGAATTTTTGGCTATTAACGCTGAAAGAACGCAATATATGATGCTTAATCAAAAAGAAAGAGATACCTGTAAATTATCCTTTCCTGGCCTATGTGCTATCAGAAAACCACTTTATCAAGTAAATCTATCTCAGATGTGCATTGTAGAAATAAGCGTAAGGTCAACAATACGTGTCAAACAATGTTACAATATGATAAGAACTTACCTCGCGTTCAGTATATGAATGACGATACGTACATTATCATTACGAAAACAAATATGCATGTGAATCTTGCATGCGGTCAAGATGTTCGTACTAAATTGACAATTAATCCTCCATATGGGTTCATAAGAGTAAGAAAACAGTGTACTGCCACATCTGATAGGGTTACCCTAACAGGGGTTTATGAACACGGTTCTATGCATAGGGTCAATGACAAAGCATTAATGATGCTTAGGCAATATAACTTTTCAACTTTGGAAATATGGAAACAGTTTAAAACCATAACGTCAGGTCCTGTTGAAAATCGAACAATTAGGATCCCCGAAAAGCTTAAAACTATGGGAGAAATACCTATCGAACATTTGGTTGAGGGGTTAAATCAACTGGGTCAAGTCCGACCCAAGGATCGAACCAAGTTCCCAGTTTGGGTGGGCATATTGATTGGATCAGGTACACTGCTTGTCCTGGTAATTTTCGTCTTGGCATTCCGTAAATGGGGGTACTATAAGCTCATAAGTCTCATTCGCCCACATGCTAAAAAGGGGTCAGGTAGCAAAGCCCTAACCGGAGGTCACTCAACATGTCATGGTGATGCCGACTGCCGATTCTCCCTGTTGGAGTCCAAAGAACCAAGCGCAACGTCGTTGGAACTACACTCGGTACGAGCAATTACAACGTGCAACGACGCATCATCTTCGAACGACAATACTGGGGCCAACGCAGAACAACAACCAGGAATCGGGTTCTTGCCACTACGGCAACCGACGAAAGGCAAAAACTGAATATAACAACGGCAACGAACTATATATATAAATATATTTAACAATTCTCCAGGTCTACATTACGATTATGTACTGTATATAGTATATAAACATTGCTGTGTTCTTACATTGATAAAGACTGTGAACATCGTGTATATCGACAATGGTTACAGCTTACTACGCTGTTTGTTCCGGGACACTCGTGACATTGTGCATATCTATATAAATAAACATGTAAATAGTATATTGTGGAAGAGTTGTGCACCTGAAGATCGCGTCTAGCGACGAGAGGTAACAGCTGATTACGCTGTATTACAGGACACTCTCCACTCCACGGGTCATCATTATCCATGAACATATCATGTTGTAAAGTGATGTTCAACAACATCAGCAGATCAGTCTTGACTTCGAGATAACATTCTACAATTATATGACTATAATTGAGATAATAACTAGAAGTAATATTGGACTTATGTTGTCCTAAGGTTTAAGTATTAGCACCAGACACAATGGTACCTTCGTGACTACGAAGTGAAACGATGTCAGCATGTAACGCTAGAAAAAATGGTTTTATTCAACTATGCGGTAACCGACGCTTAAATACGCTATGGGTTATCGACGACATTCGACAATCGAAGTAATCATGCTTTATCGACGACATTCGACAATCGAAGTAATCATGGTCTATGGTTTGTCAACGACATTCGACAATCGAAGTAATCATGGTTTATCGACGACATTCGACAATCGAAGTAATCATGGTCTATGGTTTGTCAACGACATTCGACAATCGAAGTAATCATGGTTTATCGACGACATTCGACAATCGAAGTAATCATGGTCTATGGCTTGTCAACGACATTCGACAATTGATGTATCAACTCTATGACATTTGAGATTTTGAAATTCTATTTATGTACATGAAATTGTTAAAATTTAGTAGATACTTAATCTTATGAAAATTGAAAGTTTGAAATTTGGTAAGGGATTAATGGACCTTGTGTTACATTTAAATAACTTTTCTTTAAAATTATATGTATATAATTTTGTCAAGATAGGGGCGAAACAATGTAACACAATTGAATATTTTACCTGTAAACGGCAAGGCAGCAGAGACTACACTTTTCTAAAAAGAACGCAATTTGGGTCACTTGATAATGGTCAGTTCGACATTATCAAGATATTTCATAAGCATTATTAAAATTATTACTTTCAATTACTCCCGTGACAATGAGTAACAGGTTTTCCATATTTGAAGTGGTGGCACAGAGTGATACACCGGATAAGGAGCTCTTATAAAAACTACACATCTCTGCCTTGTCGTCAGTTAGTTTCCAAACTCGCACTATACGACAAAACACGGTTAAATAAAGTTAGAACCTGGAAGTCTTGTTGACTTATTGTGTAACACGTTCACAAATTTATGGTAACATTTGAGCCTCCTCATGGGAAAACCAACAATGTGGTTTCCGAACAGGTTTGACACAGATCAGGCTGTGCAGTCACAGAAGACAGCTAGAAGCATGAAATTTTGTATTTAGGAAGTTGAGGGATTGTACTATCCGTGTAGCGAAAACAAAGGCGCTGATCAGCTTCGCGATTACCGTGAAGCTGATCTGCGTCTTTGTTTTCGCATTTGCAGATTGTTGGTTTTCTCATGAGGCCGCTCATTTATTTAAGGCACTTTCTGATACATAATTTTGCACTTTATCTCATATAAGCCTGGCATCCTATTTATGTGACATAGGCAAACAGTATAGCCACAGATGTGACGCCGAAGAACGGGGCATCCCATCTGGGGCTATTCTGTTAGCTTTGAAGAATTTTATTGAAAAATGAAATAAAAATTTAAAATCACTCCTGATGCCCCTAAAAACAAAAGTGGATTCATCCAATTGATAATGATGGGAAAGTCCATTTGTCACTAATGGGTTAAGATGGCTTCTACTATCACACATGTTGTCATATGATTTGAATAAAAATTGTTTCAGTATAATTCCTGAAATCGGATACATTAGTATTATATGTATTTCTTATTCAAGCTAAAATGAAAAATATATCTCATTTTAGATGCCAAACAAAGAAAAACATTGGGGCAAGAACTGCCTTCCTTGAATGAGCTGCGACACGAGAAAACCTGTCTTTGGGATTTCCGACCAGGTCCGACACAAACCTGCCTGTACGGTGATAGAAAAAGGCTAGAAGCTGAAAATTTCGAATTTAAGAAGAAGAGGGATTGTACTATCTGTGTAGCGAAAACAAAGGCGCTGATCAGCTGTGCAGTTACTGCGCCTTTGTTTTCGAATAGGTAAAAATCTGGGTTTCTCATGATGCAGCTCATACTCGAGTTCTGCTGATGATGTGGTTTAATTTGATTCTGAATCTCTCACTCATTTTTTTGTTTCAGAGAAGTCGAGATGGAGTTGGTGTTTCATGGATAGTACCAACTTTTTGGGAGTAAATCACCAAATCATGTCTTCCACAAAGACACAACCTAGGGGAGACTGGATTCTAGCTCAGAATCTCTCATTTTGGAGTCCTTCTCTACACCAGTAAGCCACCCAGGGACACTCCCCTGATTTGTTCTCTCATGCGAGAAAACTTTGGGTTTCCAACAAGGTCCGACGGTGGCAGCACATTTGCGCACATTTTTGAAAGAATGTGGTTCATTTGCGCACACAATTTTCCCAGGTAAACATTTTCATTTGCGCACACAATTGTCCCAGGTAAATGTTACATTTGCGCACACCAGATTTGCTCAGGTAAATGGTATGATTGCGCTAGCAAGACTGTACTCGTATAGACAAGCCAAGCCCTCATCTTCAGTCCAAGCTACATGTATATACCTTGTTAGTCATTTCATTAGACAGATGGCATTCAAAGCACAGCCTGTGATGATATGTGATTAACAACTGTAGAAAGTATATACAATGATGCCATATGAACAAACCAATGTACCATGGTAAACTAAAACTTGAGATAATACATACTAAGGAAGAGGTGCAAAAACATATGCGCAAATGAAACAATAAAACATGCGCAAATGATATACATTTCTGCGCGCAAATGAAAACTGTGCGCAAACGAAATTTTTGAAAAATGTGCGCAAATGTAATAGCACTGGTCCGACACAAACTGGCCTGTACACGCACAGAAAAAAAAAGAACATAGAAATTTAGGATTAAAGAAGAAGAGGGATTGTACTTTCCATGAAGAAACAATAAGACGCTGATCCTCTGTGCAGTTACATATGAGCCTTTGCATAAGAAAACCAACGTTCAGTATTTCCAGACAGGTCCGACACAAACCATGCTCTACAGCCACAGAAAATAGTTAGAAGCTTGAATTTACAGGTTTAGAGGCATCATACTATCTATGGAGCAAAAACATTTACTGTACAGCTGATCTGCATTTTTGTTTTCGCATATGCAGATTGTTGATTTCCTTATGCAACAGCTCATATACGTAAAATGTCAGATTTCACATGATGGGACTCATTTGATGTTCTAGGTTTGCTCTGAAATCATTTTCTAGTGTCCTGTGATTTGGTCATTGTGAAAAGTTTCTCTTACACCTGGCCAGAAAATACCATATGAGCTGCAATGCGAGAAAATCAGTCTTCGGGAGTTCTGCCCAGGTCCGACACAAACTTGTCTTTACAGTCTCAGAAAAAAGCTAAAAGCTTAAAATTTCGGATTTAGGAAGAAGAAGGATTTTGCTGTCAGTGTAGCGAAAATCAGCTGTGCAGTTGTGTCTCTTGTGACGGTGCTCAGTCAATCCAAGGTTTTTGGCAGGGTTAGAAATATCCTTTCTCACTTTTGTTTTCAAAACATAGCTTTTGTGCATACTTGCGAGAACTCACAATGTTTTTGATCAAAAATGATGTAAAAAAAAAAAAAAAAATAAAATAATGTATTCCCATATTCACCACAGTTTTACTATGCTTGCGGGTGTGCCAGGTGGTTTTTCTCGGGGTTCTCCTGTTTTGGCCCCACCTACTGATTGGCCCATCTCATATGAGCTGAAATAATCTTTAAAGGAAAACTGAATTAAAAAAAAACAAAAAAAAAACGAAAAAAAAACAAAAAAACAAACAGTTTTACTATTTAAAAGTGGCCCTGTGGTGTAAGGGGTATATGTTTCACAGAGATACTAGCCTAAATTAGGGGTGGCAGGGTTGATCTCGGGATTCTAAATTTTTGTACCAATGTATCCTCTCTTAATGGTCTTCGGTGGTGTCCGACCAGGTCGGACTCAAACCGGCATATACACATGAGCCGCGCCGTGAGAAAACCGGTCTTCGGGGTTTCCGACCAGGTGCGACACAAAATTGTTTGTATAGTCACAGAAGCAGACTAGAAGCTTGAAATTTGGGCTACAAGTAGAAGAGGAATTGTACTATCCGAGTAGCGAAAACAAAGCCGCTGATCAGCTGTGCAGTTACTGCACAGCTGATCTGCGCCTTTGTTTTTGCATATGCAAAAATCTGGTTTTCTCATTATGAGGCTCACATGGTATCAGAAAAAAATTTGAAATTTCGGATATAAGAAGAATAGGTATCGAACTATCCATGAAGTGAAAATAAAAGACACTGCTCAGCTATGCAGTAACTGCACAGCTGATCTGCATCCTTTTTTTTTTTTTTTTTTTTTTTTTTTTTTTTTTTTGTGTGTGTGTGTGTTTTTTTTCATGACGTGGTACATTTTATCCTAATGTGTTTTTCTTCGGAGAGAATCGTGTTTTGTCCATTTGGCAAATATTATTATGTTAATGAAATCGTCAGCTTTAGTCAGTTGTAAACAACAGAGCAATTAAGCTGTTACAAGAAATAGCTAACGTGGCAGAAGTTCACTGAACAGTATATAAGTCTTAGAAAATTTTACTCGCTTCACTCTGTCGCCTCTGGGCTGAGTGACTGGGCTATCAACAAAATGATGAAACTTTTGAATGTAAGTAAGCTTTGACTTCACTTGGAAGTTATCTTTGATCAACTGATACTTTGGTTGAAAAAGTTGTCATTTAGAATATTTTAGATATACATGTACTAATTGTGTGTGTGTGTGTGTGTTTTTTTTTTTGTTTTTTTTCCATGACATATTAAAAACTCTTTTTGAAGTTACTTTTGATATGAAAATAGTTGTTTATTTTATAAACATTTATAGATCTCGAAAAGTTTTATGAAAACCGTTATAAACACATAAAATTGACTATTCTGCATTTTAGGGTTTACTGTTGTGACATATTTACTACAAACTTGTAATATTTGCTTATTTCAATGAGAAACCCTATCCCAAATGCTAGAGTGCTTCGTTACTTATTTACCGCTTTTTACCTGTCGGTGCGAAAAATGGTATAGCCTTATAACCATGCATCCTTGAATCATCTGTAGATATACAATTTTTTTTCATGACAAATTAAAAACTCTTTACTTGAAGTTAATTTGAAATGAAGCTTGTTGTTTATTTTATAAACACTTTTTAGATATGCACATTTTTTTTTCATAATCAAGGGATAATTTTGATGATTTTTTTTTAAAATTTAGGTGAATGTAGCAATAAATTTAAATCATAATTGACTAACAGTTTGTGCTAAATTTGTAGTGAATCGCATATTCAGTTCAACCTCATTATAGCACGCCTTATTGTAATGCTGTTTTCAATATAACACAGCCATGTTATGTTCCCAAATTGATTATTTCACTATTGTCTATTGTAAGCAACCTCATCATAACATGGTTCACTTATAACATGGTCTGATTCTGTGGACCCCAAAGATAGCGTTATGATGAGGTTTACCTGTAACTATATAATACCACATGTTGTTAAAATCTTGTGTTTCTTTTTGTACAGCTGATTGCCCCCATCGTGGTCATCATAGCGTCTAGTGGAAACAATCCACATGCTTCTCATTTATCGACCGGCTACTACTACAAATCTACCTGTGAATGTTACGTAAGTTCACATTTGAGCCTCGTCACAAGAAATCGGAGTTTTGCCTATGGGAAAACAAAGGCGCAGTAACTGCACAGCTGATCAGCGCCTTTGTTTTCGCTACATGGATAGTGCAATACCTTTTCTACTTATAGCCAAAATTTCAAGCCTCTTGCCTGCTTCTGTGACGGTACAGGCCGGTTTGTGTCAGACCTGGTCGCGGCTCATTTGAGCCAGTTTACAAGAAAACTTTTCTGGAGTTCCAAACAGGTCTGGCACAAACTGGCCTGTACAGTCAAACAATAAAGCTATAAGCTTGAAATTTTGGATTTGAGAATAAGAGTGATTGTACTATCTGTGTAGCGAAAACAAAGGTGCTGATCAGCTTCACTGTTACTCGTTAGAACTGCTTCGCCAAGGCAGCACTAAAGCGCTAACATGTACCCACAATAAATGTTTAGAGCAAAAATATGGAAATAATAAAAAAATTCAACTAAAATCTTTCATTTTTACAACCAAAAATAGTCACTGTTCAGTGCATGGGCATGTTTTTGTATTGTTTGTCCTCTGGTTCAGTTTAGCAATGTGTTTTAGCCTGTGTGTGAGAAAACCAACAGTTTGGGTTCTGACCAGGACCGACACAAACAAGGCTGTACAGTCACAAAAGCAGCCTAGAAGCTTTAAATTTTGGATTTAAGTAGAAGAGAGATTGTACTATCCGTGTAGCGAAAACAAAGGGGCTGATCAGCTTTGCGGTTACCGAGAAGCTGATCTGTGCCTTTGTTTTGCATATGCAAATTGTTGGTTTTCTTATGCAGCGGCTCATTTTATCAGAAGCAATTTTTGTATATGTTTACTTCTTTGTTTAATATGGCTTTGTTTTTTACTTTACAGTGCAATCCTTATGCTGAACCATACAGGTTTTGTGCTATGGAGGAATATTATCCATATTTATACTATTGCACAGATGGTAAGTCAAACTTCTGAATCACCACTGTGTCTGGTTTGGGTTCCAGCCACGCACTGGCCACATGGGAATCAAGCCAAGTTCTGCTTGCGGGTGTGCCAGGTGGCTTTTCTCAGGGTTCTCCCGTTTTCGCCTTCCTACTAATTGGCCCGTCTCATATGAGCTGAGATAATCGTGAAAGGGACGTAAAACTGAATTAAAAAAAAAAAAAATTGAAAACACCCCGGTTATCCAGAGACAATCAGTGTTACTGAGAACAACCAATGAGGTTGAAATCAATATGCGACAGAACAACTTTCCATGGGTCACACTGATACATGTTCATAGAAAATTGTTCCTAGACAAGAATTTGCTTCGAATTCATATGTGAGACAAGCCATGTTCTGCTTGTGGGTGTGTCAGGTGGTTTTTCCCCGGGTACTCCGGTTTTCGCCCCACCTACTGATTGATTCGTCTCGATATGAGTGAAAAAGCTTGAAAGGGACGTAAAACTGAGTCAAAAAAAAAAAAAAAAAAAAGAATTTGCTTCTGAACAACTGTCTGTGAACAACTTTCCATGGGACACAATGATACACCACAACCTCTTTATAACACTATTGTTGGGGTCCAAGTAGCTATCCAATTTGTATTATGACGAGAGTAAAATGTATAGACATATAGCAAAAATAGTCTAAAATGTCCAAGTGGAGTTCAACAGTGATCAGTGTTATATCCAAACCCATATTGTAACGAAGCCTGTTATAAGGAGGTCCAGGTGCATAGAAATTTGTTACTAGACAAGAATTTGCTTACTACAGTTGATTTCATCTGCGTTAGTTGTCCTCAGTCATGTTGGTTGTCTCTGAATAACCAGTGTGAAAAAGTACAAAAATGTTAGGAAGTCACATTCATTGCTTCCAGTGGGTGAGTTACGCTTAGCACTCGGTCAGGAGCCGTTAGAGCTAGGATCTTGAAATTTGGTACGTGGTTTGTATATGAAAATTAAGAGGACCCGTATTTTTTCTTTCAGGTAAATTCAAGGGGTTAGGGGCCCATTCTGTGAGAGTTATTTCCCTTTTTTATTCTTGATAAAGTGAATAGCTAATATTTCCAGGTTATTTAGAATTTAATGCAAAACTGTGCATCGAGGGCACATTTAAACATAGGTACCCAAATATGTTGCAAAAACTTCCTGAACGGGAAGCATCGGCATGGGCATGATTTCCTAAGATCAAGGTAGCATGTCATATATGAGCCTGTGCATGAGAAAACCAACAATTTGGGTTCTGACCAGGTCCAACACAAACCGTGCTGTACAATCACAGAAGAAGGTTTGATGCTGGAAATTTTGGATTTAAGAAGAAGAGGAAGTGTACTATACGTGTATCGAAAACAAAGGCGCTGATCAGCTTCCCAGTTACTGCGAAGCTGATCTGCGCCTTTGTTTTCGCCTATGCAGATTGTTGGTTTTCCCATGTGTCGGCTCATATAGAAAACCTTTTTTTATTAATCTTTGCTTACTTTTTGAATAGGTTCGACAAAAGAATGTGATGTTCGGCGATACCGAGACTTTTACATCCAGGCTGAAAAAGTTGATTGGGATTATCTCCCCTCTGGTACAAACAAAGTGGACAATAATAATGAGTGAGTTCCCTTTGATCATTAGATTGGCAGGTTACACATTGATGTTTAGGCTGGCCCCTGTTGTATGTTCATTGTTTTATAAATCGTTAAGATATAAAGAACAGTTATAAACAAAACATTATCGACTCACCCGCGTTTTAGGGTTTACAGGTATGACATATTTACTGCAAACTTTTAGATATTATTGCTTGAATCAATGTGCAACGCTATCCCAAGTTTTAGAGTTCGCCTCTACAGATTTACCGTTATTTACCTGTACTTGCAAAAAATGGTATAGCCTTATTACCATGCATCTTTGAATTATCAGTACCTCTATACTGTTTACAAAGAAAAATAACCAGAGACCAGAGTTATCTTTCCTATCTCTTCAAGAACATAAAAGTTAAATTCAGCCTTGTCTAGAAGATAGCATTTAGAATACCTGATGTTTGTATGCCCCCAACTTTGAAAAAGTTGGAAGGGCATATTGCTTTGGGCTTGTCTGTCTGTCTGTCTGTCTGTCTGTCTGTCTGTGCGTGTGTGAGTGGGTGCGTCTGTTAGTCATTTTTTAAACTCCTGAATGGTGCATGCTAGGGATTTGAAATTTTATGTGTGTATTCCTAATGAAAAAATAGTTGACTCGTATTTTTTTTTCATGTCCGAGTTATTCCCCTTTTCTGTGTTATGTCCCTTTGAAAACAAAATTTGAAAATCTTGTGTGCAAGATAACTCAAAAAGTATTTGAGCTAGGGCCTTCATATATGTTATAATTGTTGGGGCTGAGGAGTAGATGACCTGATTAACTTTTGAGAACTTTTCATTAAATTTTGACAAAAATATGGAATTTTGAAATTTTGATTGATTTTTCCACTTTTCGGTGAAATTTGAAACTTTTGAACGGTGAATGCTAGGGTTTTGAAATTTCATATTCAGATTCCTCATTAAAAAAAGGTTTACCCATATTTTTTGCATGTCCGAGTTATGGCCCTTTTTGGAGTTATGTCCCTTTGAAAACAAAATTTGAAAATCTTGTGTGCAAGTATCTCAAAACGTATTTAAGCTAGAGCCTTCATATTTGGTATACTGGTTGGGACTGAAAAGAAAATGACCTGATTAACTTTTGAGGACTTTCCGTCAGATTTTGACAAAATTACTCCATTTTGAATTTTTTACTCAATTTCTAACTTATCTGCATAAAGCTTACATTCTGTTTCAAGACCGAGGTCAAAACAGAGGCAACCGGACAGCTTCCTCAGAAGATTAAATTTCACTTCATTCAAATGAAATAAATGAGTCATACAAACAGGGACAAGCATACAGTTGGGGGGCATAGTGTTTTACAAACATGCATTTGTAGTTACCTGTTAATTTTTGCAAAAATAAAACATTAAATTTAACGACTGTAGCCAGTCTGATTGATGTTCTGTAAGGTATGGTCCATAAAAACAAGAACTGCTGTGAGTTAAATTACATGTACTCAAATCAAGTGAAAATCTGGGGCCAGTTGTTCAACACTTCGTTAGCATAACATCATCTTTTAGACCTCAACTTGTTAAGTAAATGCCAACTACACTGTTATTTTTGGGTGATAAAATGTGAGAATCTTTTGCAATGCAGTGTATTTGTAATTTTCATGTTGGAAATTTTGACAAAACATTAACTTATGATGTCGTTAAATTTGATCAACTGGGCCCTGTTTGTTATATTCATGAAATTACCAGGTCTGTCATTGTTTAGTTTTGGGTCCAACTCATAGGGTTCGTGAGAAATAGATGGACTGCTTGTGCCTCCAGGCAAAGCTTCATCTCACCAACCACCTGATCACTGGTAAACAGCTTAGAAGGTCCCAGGGGTGGATCCAGGATTTCTGGAAGGGGGGTTCAGATCTATGAAGAGGGGGTTCATTTTCACTATTTTACCTGATTTTTCATAGATTTCCCCTTGAAATTGAAATTATTTGCTATAGAGGAGGGATCAAGCGAACCACCCCAACCCCCTCTAAATCCGCCACATGTTATATACAGAATTTTCTTATGTTGTTAAAATTGAAAATTTTCAGTAGATTTTTTTTTATATTTTTCTTATTTTTGCTCAAAACATAGATTGTGGGTTCATGTTAGAACCCCCTGCATACCCCAGTTTTGCTATATAAAAGTGGGGTTTAATGGGGTATACATTTCACAGACATGTTTTCCTGATGCACTGGTAAACAGCTTAGAAGGTCTGAGCCTTCCCATGAAAAGTGGTTTAGTTAAACCATCCATACATATAAACCTTTGTTGTTTACTTGTGTGGTTATATTTTATAGTACATTTCAAGTGTCACACCATCCCATTTTTGGGTAAAAGATCCTTAACATGGAAGCAATGTCCAGATATGACCATAGCTGTTGAATAGGATATAAAGCAACAGATGAAAGAAACAAACATTAATTTTTTTGGAGTTAGCCTAGCCTGGAAGACTACAAACAAATGAGCTGTGATGCGAGAAAACTCGTCATCAGGATTTCTGACCAGGTCTGACACAAACCGGCCTGTACAGTCACAGTAGCAGGCTAGATTCTTGAAATTTCAGATTTAAGATGAGTTATTATTCTATCTGTGTAGCGAAAACAAAGGTGCTGATTTATAATAATAGCTGTGCAGTTACTGCACAGCTAATCTGCATCTTTGTTTTGGCATAGGCAAAATTCTGTTGTTCTTTTTTCATGACGCTGCCCAAATGATGTTGTTGTTTGTTTTTTTTTTTCAGTTATTTGCTTGATTCCCTTATCAATGGCCCGAATCGAGTTGGAAGCGTTTACTCCAAATGTATCTACAAACGCTACACCGACTGGTTGTACGTTGACCACCTCCCCTCTGATCCCTCTCAAGGGTTTGTCGGACCCCTAATCAGGTGTGAGGTAGGGGATGTCATCAGGGTGCACCTTCGTAATCTATGCCCACATGAAGTCTCAATACATCCACACGGAGTACACTACAATAAGAAGAATGAAGGTACAGTCCTGGTCCTGAGGTTATAAATTTAAACTTTTTTCATGCTCAGTTCAGTTGAGCATAAAATTTAAACTGCTCATAAACACCAAAATAACCCAAATTATATCGAATTTGAAGGTTTAGAACTCTTAAGCCTGTAATTATATCCAGCTAATATTTGTTAAAATGCCAACAATTGTTGGCATTTTAACATTTATACGCAGGATAAATTTTAGTCTGAGCTGAGCATGAAACCCTTTCTTTAGCTTCCTAATTGTTTTTACCATCATTAAATGTCTGTTTCTAGTACTTATAGTTGATTTTAACGCATTTTCACCTTTTATGTACATTTTCAACAAAGAAAAGATAAACAGATTTTCCAACCTACCGACCCTACCGACCCTATCTCATCTTTGACATGTTAGCGGAAACAAGGCTATTTTTATTTTACGCCTTAGCCATGAAATTTAGTGAGAAGTTTCTTCTCTCCCCAAGAAAATTTTGGAGAAGTTTTGACCTGAATTTCAGATATGCCTATTTATACATTTTCAATTCTCCCTCAGCTGAATTTAAGGAGAAGTGTGATCGTTTAGGGGGACTAGATCTCCCTAGTCGCCCTGTAGCTTATTCCCTATTAACTGCATACTGGCATCACTTATGGAAGCCAAAAGAATTTTGGTGAGGCCGTTTAACAGCTTAGCATTTTCGTCCTCTTCAGGAGCATTCTATACCGATGATACTAGTGGAAATAAAAAGAAGGATGACAGAATCCCTTACGGTTTCACCAAAACAGTACAGTGGAGTATACCGGAAGAGTTTGCTCCGCGAGATGATGACCCGAATTGTCTCCCCATGGCTTACCACAGCCATAATCTCCCAGGATTGGAGATTAACGCCGGGCTAATTGGTCTCATTATAGTCTGCAAACCAGGTAATTTAACACAAAAACATGCTCATGCAATATATGGGCCAAGATCTGATAAAATGGGTCTTATGGCAAAAATAAAAAATTAAGATATTTATGACATGTGAAAGACCAAGTTTTTCTGAGTATATCCTGAAAATTTGAAGTGATTTTCTTAACAAATAGCAAAGATATGAGCAATGAAAGGTGTGTAGTTGGTGCTATCTAAACATGACTTCATGAGAATTGTTGATGATGTTTCGAATTCGACGTTGATGATGTTAACATCTTTATATCACTGTAGTGAAAAGAAGCTAGGACTGACATTCACAAAAGTTAATGCGTTTCTTGAAGTTCAACATCTATACCACTGTATAGACTATGCAATCGGCACACATTCACACACCGTTTGATAAAACAGGCATTATGAATGGCGTACCTGGATTTTAAAATGTGGGTAGTCCTTATGGAGCAGCGGTTGCCATGGCAACATACATGATATACACAACTTTGTTTCAAAAGAAATATATAGGTCTTGGATTGTGTTACAATATGAAAGCCGTTAGACATAAATATCAGAGCACTCAAAATATTCAAAACTTAGATGTTTTTCAATTTTTAATAGCATAAAATATACTTGAATGCCGGAAGACACCTTTTACCAGATCCATGCTCATATATATTTTTCAAAACTTGGAAGTTTTTTAGTTGAATTTTGTAATATTTTTCTTGTTTTTGCTCAAAACATTGATTGTTGGTACACGTTAGAACGGCCTCAGTGAGGCAGTTCTATCGAGTACCCACAATCTGTGTTGTGTATCTTACGATTATACGGAACCAGTTTATGGGCAAAAATTATAACTTATTCATTTCAATTAGTGCAACATCCACAACTTTTCAAAATAAATAAAAGTTCAAGTAACTAAATATCTTTCAAATAAGGGTACATTTGATAGCTTATTAGACCGATGCTTAAATTTGTAGTGCCTTGTAAAAACTACCAAAACAGACATGCAATCAAAGAAAAAGAGAAAATGAACAATTATGAATCTTATCTGGCTATAAGCTTTGTACACTTGCTGAAAAATAGCAGTTATGAACTTGTCTATAGGGTTGAAATATGAGCAACGTCATGAAAAAACAGGTCTTCGGGGCATTATGACCAGATCTTATACAAACCAGCCTATACAGTCACAGAAGAAGCTTGCAACTTTGGATAAAAGAAGAAGAGGAGTTATACTATTTGTGTTGGGAAAACAAACACAGCTGAACTGCGCCTATGTTTTTTTCGTTTGCAAAACTCCAGTTTTCTCATGACGTGGCTCATGTATCCCCCAAGTACTTTTCTGGCAAATTAGTATGCGTGCTAATTAGAACAATTTTATAACATCTAAAAACAAAGAAGTGATTGTGTAACATATGCTTTAAATAGTACAGTATCTGGGCCGCCACACCAGAAAACCAGCAATCTGCATGTGCGAAAACAAAGACACACCTTTGTTTTCGCTACTCGGTTAATATAATTCTATATTCAAAATTTCAAGCCTCTAGCCTGCTTCTGTGACTGTACAGGCCGGTTTTTGTCAGACCTTGTTGGAATGCCATATTGTTGTTTCTCTTGTGCTAAGGCTCCTTTTTTAAGTCTCCTCATTTTTCTCCTTTCTGTGATTTAGGAACTCTGAATGGCGTTGGTAGGCGCAAGGATGTGGACCATGAACATGTCTTGTATTTGGATTCAATCGACGAGGGCCATTCCTTTTTGGTTGCTGAGAACATAGCTCGATGTGGAGATCCAGCCATATGCCAGTCACTGTGGGATAATGGTGATGCAGCATTTGAGGTTAGCCCGAAATTTTAAAAAGTTTCTGCACATCTATTTCGTAAAATAGACAACAGTTTTCGTATGAATCGGTGATTTTCATCTGCACTGTTCATCTGGACTGTCAAAGGGTTTAAGCAGAAAACTTAACTAGCTAAAGGGAGTATTTGAGCCGCGACGTGAGAAAACCAACAATGTGGTTTCCGATTGGGTCCAATACAAACAGGGCTGTACAAGCACAGAGATGGCTAGAGACTGGAAATTTTGGATTTAGAAAGTAGAGAAATTGTACTATCCGTGTAGGGAAACCAAAGGCGCTGATCAGCTTCGCAGTACTGCGAAGCTGATCTGTGCCTTTGGTTTCGCATTTGCAGATTGTTGGTTTTCTCATGAGGCGGCTCATTTATTGATAACTGGTAATAGTTGAAAGATTCATTTTGTTTCAAGATCAGGCTTCAGGTGAGCGTTCTCAGGACCAATGGTCCTCTGGTTAAGATTTTGGAGGCAATGTAAAAACCGTTGTAATGATTATGTTGACTGGTACATAAAACCACATCGCAAAGGAAACAAAACAAAAAATACATCTTTTACATGCATAGCAGCTTACATATATATATAAATACCATATTCATTCCAATTAGCGCAGAGTGCACTTAAGTTTTCAAAATAATATGAGTTAAGATAACAAAATATTGTTCTAATAAGCGCACACTACGAACAAAAACAACATATAAACTGCTGAAATATCTGTTGTCATAAATATCATTATGGCATTTAAGTATTCCAACTGATGCAAAATAGTGTTTGATGATTAAAGTTAAGTTTTAATATGGTATTAATGTGTAAATTTGGTGAAAAATACCAATATTCTAAACGAACACTGTGTACTTATGCACTTGTTTGTCAGAAACAGCCAGGGCCTTTGGAGCATGTGCGCTAATTAGAATGAATATGGTACATTGTCTTGCTTTATCCAGGAATCTATGAAGAAGGATAGCATAAATGGTTACATGTATGCCAACGGACCACCGTTTCAAGTGTTTGTCGGTGAGAGAGTGGCATGGTACATTTTCGCCCTGGAGGCAGAGCTACATGCCTTGGAGATCCATGGACATACGCTAGAACTCAAGTATACGAGGTTAGATTAAGTATAATTATATGAGCTTGTTGTAAGAAAATTGGTCCTTGGAGTAGCCGACCAGGTCCGAAACAAACTGGCCTGTACAGTCACAGAAGAAGGATAGAAGTATGAAAGTTTGGATTTCAGTCCCCAATCCTCGCCTTTAATATGTAATGATTTAATAACAAGAATTTGTTTGGTTCATATAGAAGCTTATGATTTTGTATATGTACATTACGAAAACATGCCCATGCTATATACAGAGATTTGATTCAGCTGTAAAAATTGAAAATATTTTTGCTCAAAACATTGATTGTGGATGCTTCGTCGAGGTGGTTCTGATAAGTACCCACAATGTTTTGGATCAAAAATAAGAAAAATAGGTATACCCCTTAAACCTCAGTTTTACTACATAAATGTGGGGTTAAAAGGGTAATTATTACATTGACACGTTATCCTGATTCTATGTTTTCAGAACCACCACTTTGCCGATATTTCCAGCCACGTTCATGACGGCGCAGACAGTATCAACACGTCCAGGATATTGGCTCATTTCATGCAGAAATGCAGAACACAACAGAAGTATGTACTGAAATATTAGAACACCCAATAATTTGGCTGTGGTAACTTAAAATCTGTAGATACCTGCATATGCTAGTGCTTAAGCAATATTCATGAAAGCTAAGACGGCAGGGATTGACATAAGCTAGTGCCCGAATGCCCAATTCGGGCAGAATCTGCGGAGGGTATGCTGAAATTATCAGCGATAAGCCCACCGGGCTAGTAAGAAAATTGGTCCAATATTGCCGATTCCGGTATTTTTCTGGTAGTTTTAGGTCATCGAATCTTTAAGGTCACAGACTTAAAGAAGCAGTCCATATTCTGTTTGCACCAACAGACGTTTTTTTGTGTTTTTATGTCGACAAATAACTCTCTGTACACCAAAAATCTACAGTTTGGAGTTCAGGCAGGTTCAAAACCTGGGGGGCAAGCTCAATATGATCCCGCTTTCCCGCCAAGCAAGTGCTGCTCAAATCCTTATGTCAACCCGTGAGACTGTATTAATACAACGAAAACTGGAGAAGAACTTTTGTGTAGAAATGCCAAACACAGCAGAATTTTGCCTTCAATAAAATACTGTAGATTCTGAAATGTCCATGTCAACTTAATTTTCACTATAATTAGTAAATATATTGTCTAGCGAATTCAAAGGTCTCACTAATACGGAGTATTTATCTCTTATAAAGAGTAACTATATGAGTTATAGACTGCAAGAGTACTTATGCACCAGTCATTTGTAACCATGGCTCCCCCACCTACGGGGAAGGACAGGCATTATGACTTTTCAGTTTTCAATGCCCTGCTATAGACCCCCACCCCAGAGGACAAACTGGGAGGGGGGGGGGGGGTCAAAAGTAAGCTCTTTGCCCGGCCCCTCTCAATAGAAAGTCTCCCTGGGGTAAGGATCTGAACATCAAAACCCAGTAATTTCCCCTGCACTGCCAGGACAATAAAAAAAATAGTTGCCCCGCACTTAAGCCCGGCTATCCCCCAACCTTCCCCGTATGTGGGGCTTTGGGTTGGAGGGGTGGGGGATGAGGGGTTACAAATGACTGGTGCATTATTTGTGAATTCAAGAACTGGATAATAATAATAAAAGAAAGCATCACGAAAACTTGCCGATAAAAAGATTTTTATAGCCCTCCCTGCTTTGGGAAAGTGTGGCTATACTGGATTCACCCTGTCCTTATTCTGTGAACATTTCGGTTTTTGCTCAATATCTTGAATTGACAGAATCTGACCAAATTTTGTATGCACATCAACATAGACAAGATCTAGCTTGGAATTAATACCCGCTATTTTTTGCAAAATTCTGACAGAGTTACGGACCTTGATTGATGTCAGAATTTTCGTTTCCGCTCAATATCTTGAGAACAAATTGACAGAATCTGACCAAATTTTGTATGCACATTAACATTTACAAGATATAGCTTGGCATTGTTACCCACCTTTTTTCCGGAAAATTTCCTGTAAACTTCAGTTTTACCATATAAAATTGGGGTTCAAGTGGGTATACTTTCAATGGACATGTTGTGAAATTGAGCACCATAACAAAAACATGTCTATGCAATAAACAGAGATTTTTTAGCTTTAAAAATTGAAAACGTTTCAGCAGAAAAATTTTGATATTTTTTCTTATTTTTGTTCAAAACATAGATTATGGGTTCACGTTAGAACCGCCTTGGCGAGGCGGTTCTAACGAGTACCCACTATCTATGTTTTGGAGCAAAAATAAGAAAAATAGGTATACCCCTGCATACCCCAACTTTGCCGTATAAAATTGGGGTTCAGGGGGTATACTTTCCATGGATATGTTGTGAAATTGAGCACTTACCTGCTGGCCAAAAACAATTTTTGGGTTTAAGCCTCACTGGCAACGGGTAACTCCCCATAGTGCTGGGGCCAATTGACGAAAGCTTCGTTAACATCATCGTTTAGACCTCAACTTGTTAATTAAATGCTGACTAGATAAGCAAACATGTTTAAAATTAACGACATCGTTAGTCAACGATTCTTTAACATTGCAAATGGCAATATTACAAATACACTGTTACTTTTTGTTAAGACCTCAACTCGTTAAGTAAATGCCAACTATATAAGCAAATACACTGTTGCTCAAAATTAACGACACCGTTCGTTAACGATTTTTTTAAAATTTCAAATGGCAATATTACAAATACACTGTTATTTTATGTTGATAAAATGTGAGAATCCTTTGCATTTCAAAGGATTCTCACATTTTTTCAACAAAAATAACGGTATTGCTTATGTAGTCAACATTTACTTAACAAGTTGAGGTCTTAACGATGAGTGACATTAAGCTAACATAGTTTTGAACAACTGGGCCCTGGTTAATAGACAGGAAGTTGTATCTTCATCCTGACATAACAGAATAATTCTTGTCTGTTTAACCCATATTTGATGAATGGATTTTCCCATCATTATCATTTGGGTGAGTCCACTTTCATTTTAAGGGGCGTCAGGAGTGATTTTTAAATTTCATTCAATTTTTCGATGAAACTTTTCTAAGCAAACAGAATAGCCCCAGATGGGATGCTGTGTTCTGCGGCATCACATCTGGGGCTATTCTGTTTGCCTATGCCCCATAAAAGGGACGCCAGGCTAAAATGAGTTCAAGCCACTTTATTTATAGACCTCCTAATGCAACCATTCAATGGAATGAGAATTTTGAAGACTGCATAGAAAATGTCCTAAGAGAGGAGAAAGAAATTTATTTAATGGGGGATATTAACAGAGATCTATTAAATAACCAAATTAAAAATGTCTGGACAGAATATATGGAGCCCTTTGGTTTAACTCAGTTAGTTTCTGAAGCTACTAGAGTGACTAGTGATTCTAGCACTTTGATAGATCACATATATTCAAATTGCCCAGAAAATGTTAATTCTCTCAATGTACCCAAGATCGGGCTAAGTGACCACTTCCCTATATTTATCACACGAAAAATGCATAATCAACCCCCAAAGAATGTCCACTTTACAATAGCCTATAGAAGTTTCAAAAATTTTAAGGAAGCAGAATTTATTGAAGATCTTCAAACTGTTCCATGGGATACTATTAAATTATTTGAGGATACTGATGACATTATGGATGCTTGGTTAGACTTATTTTTACAAGTAGTTGACAAACATGTGCCAATAAAACAACATAGGGTAAAACACAAAAATCAGCCTGAATGGATGTCAGCCGAAATACTTGAGGCCATAAAATGTAGAGATAGGCATAAATCTCTAGGAAATGAAGATGAATACAAGACCTGGAGAAATAAAGTAATCAAGCTTATAAATAATTCTAAAAGAGCTCAGTACCAAAGATTCATTGACAATAATAAAGGTAATCCAAGCAGCATTTACAAAATCTTTAAGGAAGTAGGTGCCGGTAAAGGTCTGCGCAAACAGCCTGCTGCAACTTCAATTAAAGTTGGAGATACTCTGATAGAGGATCCAACAGAAATGGCCAATGAATTCAACACCTTTTTTGTCAATATAGCATCAAAGGTAAAAGAGCCAACCATTAACACAAACCATGAGAAACTAAGAGAATTTTGTCATTCAAAGCTTCCTGCAGATACAAAATTTATAATCCCTCCAGTAAGTAATGAATATGTTTCCAAGTTTCTTTCTAATATTGACATAAATAAAGCTACAGGTACAGACAGAATTGGGCCACGCCTCCTTAAGCTAGCGGCACCATACATCACTGATGAAATAATGTTTATATGCAATCATAGTATTTCTAATTCAGTTTTTCCAAGTAAATGGAAAGAGGCAAAAGTAGCCCCTCTTCATAAAAATGGTTCTCATGAGGAACTCAATAATTATAGACCTATTTCAATTTTGCCAGTCCTTTCGAAAGTACTGGAAAAACATGTACATGCAAGTCTATCTGATTTTTTACATGAACATTCATTATTACACAAAACCCAATCTGGCTTCAGAGCAAAGCATTCTTGTGAAACGGCTCTAGTCAACATGGTTGATTCATGGTTAGATGCCATTGATAATGGTCAAATGATTGGTGTTGTGCTTGTTGATTTTAAAAAAGCTTTTGATCTTGTAGATCACAAAATTTTGTTAAATAAATTGGAAATATATGGTATAAAAGATGAGGCACTGCTTTGGTTTGACACGTATCTTAGAAACAGGAAACAGCAGGTAACAATCAATAATTGTAAGTCAGAACTGAAGAATATATCATGTGGTGTTCCCCAAGGATCTATTTTGGGGCCACTCTTATTTTTACTTTTTATCAATGATCTTCCTTTATACACCAATAATGTTTTTACAGATCTTTATGCTGATGACACAACTTTATATGTTATACACAATTCCATGGAACAGATTGAAAATGACCTTCAGACCGCTTTAAACAATCTACATATATGGTGTAAAAGAAATGGAATGGTGCTTAACTCTGCAAAAACTAAGGTCATGTTGGTTACAACAAAGCAAAGGCGAAATAGACTTGGTTGTGATAGCCTTGATCTTAAATTTAATAATGAAGACCTCAATATGATATCAAATGACAAACTTTTAGGCGTATTCGTCGACAACAATTTGACATGGTCAGAACATATAAAGCATTTAACAAAAAAGATTTCCTCAAGCACATGGCTTCTATCAAGAATTAAACGATTCTTGTCTAGAGATCATAGAGTCCAGTTCTATAAGTCCTACATCCAGCCGCATATTGATTTTTGTAATATTGTCTGGGGAAGTTTTTCTGAGTCTATCAAATCAAGATTGTTCAAACTACAGAGAAGAGTATGTAGGATTATCTTAGATTATAATGTGGATGATTGCAGGAAGCTATGAAATCTTTAAAGATTATGTCTATATATGATCGACTCTATCTCCGAAAAGCTAAATTTATGTTTAAGGTTTACACTAACGAGGCACCTACATATATTTCTGAAAACTTCACTTTAAGAAACAATATTAACACTAGTGTTAATCTGAGATCATCTTCCAGTGGCTGTTTTATACCACCCAAGCCTAGGACAGAACTCTTTAAGCATAGTATGAGGTACTCCGGATGTCTAATTTGGAATAGTCTTCCAGATGAGGTTAAAAGTGCTCAGACTGTTGCCACATTTCATAACAAATGCTTGAAATGGCTGGTTGAGTGAATTTGTATAAGCATTATATATTTGTCATTTAATATTGTACATGCTGCATACTGATATTAGTATAGTTACTTAGTTCCATAGTCTCATTTTTTTGTACTAAGTGTTTTGTTATACACCTGTACATTTTCTAAATTACTTAATCATATGTATCATTTTTGGTATTACATGTATTATTTAATGGTACCTTTATTCTCAGCTCCTTTTATGAGTTACCTTCTCATTTCGTTTTCGGTTAAGGTGTAAACTAAATGGATATGATATAAAGTGCTATAAGCAAATGATGTTGTATCAATACTATTACTTGCTATTGCATCTGAACTGCTTAAATTATGATTGTCATGCTGCACATGACAATAAAAGAAAAAGGTTGAGCGGACATTTCTGGTAGTTTGGTATGATTATTGCATTTGCTAGTGGTTTCACCATTATTAAAAACATCTAACATGAAATGTGACACATCTGAATTGTTTTGCTTAAATTATTTTGTATTATATTTTCTCATTACCAGTTTGTTAAGGTATCCCATTATTATTAGATATGTTTTAATTGTCCTGCAACAGCTACATGTCTAAATATATTTTGTCTTTTATCATTGCATGAAATGCTTGGTCAGTGCAAGTCCGAATCAGCCTTGAAAATAGTTTTCTCATTATGAGGCTCATATTATCAATACTGAATCATTTCATTTATTTTTTTTCTCATCTTGTATCATTTGTTCTTTTTATCTCTCTCTGTCATTGTTTGTACCTGTACATATGTATATATTGAGGGCCTCATGGAAGATTAGCTTTTACATATATGTATTTATTATGTATGTGCTAAATGTTGTCACCCTCAAAAAATAAAGTCTTTACTTACTTACTTACTTACTTACTTACTACAAGAAAAGTCTAAAATTTGGCCAAATGATCGCTTTATAAAACATTGTTCTCCAATTTCCCTTTAGATGGAATGAATGCCTATCTGAATGTTGAGGCCACTGGCAGTTCTGTCGTTGAACAGTTAGGCGGGGTGACAAGGAACTATTATCTGGCCGCCAAACAAATCACCTGGAATTACGGACTTTCTGGCCAAAACTTGTACGATGGTGGAAGCTTGACAGCCGCGGGAAGGTAAAGCTGAAACAATCATTACAAATACTTGCCCATGCAATATACAGAGATTTTTTTAAGTTGTAAAATTTGAAGATTTCACCATAAAAATTTTGATATTTTTAACATTTTTGCTCAAAACATACCTTGCCGAGGCAATTCTAACGAGTACCCACAATGTATGTTTTGGAGCAAAAATAAGAAAATTAGGTATACCCCTGCAAACCCCAGTTTTTCTATATAAAAGTGGGGTTTACGGGGATATTCATTACACGGACACGTTTTCCTGATGATTCTATGTGAGCTGCGACACAAGAAAACCGGTATTCGGTGTTTCCGACCAGGTCCGATACAAACCAGCCTGTACAGCCACAGAAATGGGTTAGAAACCTCAATATTCGGAAACAACAAGAGGGATTGTACTATCCATGTAGTGAAGACAAAGGCGCTGATCAGCTATGCAGTTACTGCACAGCTGATCCGCGGCTTTGTTTTCGCATATGTAGATTGTTGGTTTTCTGTTGTGGCGCTTCAGTTTTGTGGCGGTGTTTTGAATGGTTAAACACAATGTTACCATGTTGTGCACTAATGCTGTGTTAGGTTTTCTCATCATGTTGCTCAACAGGCTCATGTTTATAGATATGCAATAAAACAAATGAGCCACCTCGTGGGAAAAGCAACAATGTGGTTTCCGAACAGGTCCGGCACAAACTGACCTGCACAAGCACAGAAGCAGGCTAGAGACTGGAAATTTTGTATTTAGAAAGCAGAGGAATTGTACTATCCGTGTAGTGAAAACAAAGGCTCTGATAAGCTTCGCAGTTACTGCAAAGCTGATCTGCGCCTTTGTTTTTGCAAATGCAGATTTTTGGTTTTCTCACAAGACGGCTCTAATTTTATTAGAATGAGGTATAGAGCTTCATGGGATAGACTTTTAGTCACTCTCATTTTTACAAAGGTCATCCAAACAGTAATGCAATAGGTAGGCATTTTTTCATACAAGTGTTTTGCAGGAAAAATATTTTACAAAATTTTGCATGGGAAAACCAACAAAATGCTTGGGCAAAATCAAAGGCGCAGATCAGCTTCGCGGTAAACGCGAAGCTGATCAGTGCCTTTGTTTTCGCTACATGGATACTACAATCCCTCCTCTACTTAAATACAGCATTTCAAGTCTCTAACCATCTTCTGTGTCTGTACAGCCCGGTTTGTGTCAGACCTGGTCGGAGTCCAAATTATTAGCTCACCTGAGCCGTTAGGCTCACAAGGTGAGCTTATAGGATGGCCATGATCCGGCGTCCGTCGTCGTCGTCCGTCCGTCCGTCCGTCGTCGTCCACCATTTTCAAAGATCTTCTTCTCTGAAACCGCTTGGCCAATTAAAGCCAAATTTTATATGAAGCTTCTATGGGAAGGGGGAACCAATGTGTTTATAAATAATCCAGGTCACATGACCAAGATGGCCGCCATGCCCATATATGGTAAAAACCCTTCAAAATTCTTCTTCTCCTGAACCACTGGATCGATTTCAACGAAACTTGGCATGAAGCATCGGGGACTGGAGTACTACAATGTGTTTATAAATTATGACCTTTGGATGACCTTGACGTATTTTACGGCAAGGTCAACATAGGTCGCCAATGCATTTGAATGGGGAAAATTGTTAAAATGTCATTTGAAAGGCAAAACTTGCAGGAAATGGGCAAATGGACTGAAGGTAGGTAATTCTGAAAAAAAAAAATTGGACCACAGGGGTTGGTCTGCCCCCACCCCGGAGCAATATACATGTATATTACAAAAATATTTAAAGATCTTCTTCTCTGAAACCACTTGGCCAATCAAAGCCAAATTTTATAGGAAGCATCTATGGGAAGGGGGAATCAATGTGTTTATAAATAATCCAGGTCACATGATCAAGATGGCCGCCATGCCTATATATGGTAAAAACCCGTCAAAAATCTTCCTCTCCTGAACCAATGGACCGATTTCAACGAAACTTGGCATGAAGCATCAGGGACTGAAGTACTACAATGTATTTATAAATAATGACCTTTGGATGACCTTGACCTATTTTACGGCAAGGTCAACATAGGTCGCCCATGCATTTGAATGGGGAAAATTGTTAAAATGTCATTTGAAAGTCAAATCTTGCAGGAAATGGGCAAATGGACTGAAGGTAGGTAATTCTGAAAAAAATTTGGACCCCAGGGGTTGGTCTGCTCCCACCCCGGTGCAATATACATGTATATTACAAAAATATTCAAAGATCTTCTTCTCTGAAACCACTTGGCCAATCAAAGCCAAATTTTATATGAAGCATCTATGGGAAGGGGGAATCAATGTGTTTATAAATAATCCAGGTCACATGACCAAGATGGCCGCCAAGCCCATATATGGTAAAAACCCTTTAAAATTCTTCTTCTCCTGAACCAATGGTCCGATTTCAACAAAACTTGGCATGAAGCATTTGGGACTAAAGTAGTACAATGTGTTCATAAATAATGACCTTTGGATGACCTAGACCTATTTTACGGCAAGGTCAACATAGGTCGCCAATGCATTTGAATGGGGAAAACTTTTAAAATGTTATTTTAAGTGAAAGTCTTGCAGGAAATGGGCAGTAGGACTGAATATTAATGATTCTGAAAAAAATGTACCCCAGGGGCTCATTTGCCCCAGTCCCGGGGCATTATACATGTACATTACCATAATATTCAAACATCTTCTCCTCTAAAACCGCTTGGCCAATCAAAGCCAAATTTCATGTGAAGCATCTTCTATAGAATGGGGGAATGAGTGTGTATATAAATAATCAAGGTCACATGACCAAGATGGCCGCTATGCCCATATATGGTATAAATCCTTCAAAAATCTTCTTCTCCGGAACCGGTGGACCGATTTCGAAGAAACTTGGCATGAAGCATCGATGACTCAAGTACTACAATGTATGTATAAATCATGACCCTGTGATGACCTTGACCTATTTTAAGGCAAGGTCAACATGGGTTGCCTATGTATTTGAATGGGAAAAAAAATGGCTCAAGGGCTTCATCTGCCCCTATACTGGGACTATTTTCTATAACATTTGTATATACAGCAGATCTCAGGTGAGCGTTTACAGGACCATTGGTCCTCTGGTTGGTTTTCTCACACACAGGCTCATTTCACAAAAATAAAATAAAATGACTTCAGCTTAACTCATATAAGCCTGGCGTCCCTTTTGTGGGACATAGGCAAACAGTATAGCCCCAGATGTTACGCCGCATTCTGCGGCGTCCCATCTGGGGCTATTCTGTTTGCACAGAGAAATTTCATCGAA
Organism: Rugalucina vietnamica; assembly: GCA_964017185.1. Taxonomy (NCBI): domain Eukaryota; kingdom Metazoa; phylum Mollusca; class Bivalvia; order Lucinida; family Lucinidae; genus Rugalucina; species Rugalucina vietnamica. Next base: position 51,774,242 of record OZ024875.1, on the reverse strand, counting down.
AAATGAGATAAAAAATAAAAATCACTCCTAACACCCCTAAAAATGAAAGTGGACTCTTCCAATTGATAATGATGGGAGAATCTATTCGTCAAATTTGGTTTAATACCTGTTTGATTATTTCTACAGTGACTCAGAGGTGATGTTTCTGTCTGATGCCAACCATATTGGAGGAATTTACGAGAAGGGTTTTTTTTCCGAGTACACTGATGCCACATTTACTACCAGCGTTTTTACACCACCTGAATTCATACACTTGGGGATTCTCGGACCCGTACTGAAAGGAGAGATTGGAGACACTATCGTTGTCACGTTGAAGAATGACCTCCCTTTCAATATATCGCTGTATCTACAAGGAGTTTCGTTCCCTAAAAGCGAAGATGGTTTGTGGGAAAAGGGAGCATGTGAGTATTTAAATGTATTACCGTAAGATCAGAATTTTTTGGGAGGATTTAATTTTTGCCAATAATTGCATATTGGTTGCCTCATGAATGTTTGCGAATATTTCGTGAATTTGTTGCCTGAGAATAATTCAAATTCAACTAACTCGGTTGCATGGCAACTCCCTGGTTGCTAGGCAACAGTTGTAAATATGTCTGGCCTGATTGATGCAGACTGTATTAAGCTCCTCTAGGCTGTCACATTGGGTGCCTGTAGATTTTCCTTAGGAAGTCAGTGAGACTCTTTTCTGGACATTCTAACTGAAAATTTCCTGCGTGCGTTCCCTATACAGTACACAGAAGCCTCTGTGGCCCAGTGGTTAAGTCGTTCACCTTGTAAATCAGGGTCGGGGTTATCCAGTCTGTCGGATGAAACTTTAAACCAAGGTCCTGTCTCCATATGACTTAAGCTGTTGTTGGGACAAAGCTTATAAGCTACTGACTGACCATCTGATTACTGGTTAACCTTTAACTGAGCCTGCCCAGGAAAAGCGGTTCAAGTCAAACTATCCATACATATAAACCTTACAAGTCCCATAAAATGGAGGCAATGTCCCGACATGATCATAGATGTTGACTGGGATGTTAAGCATCAATTCAAACAAACAAACAATAAACCATAACAAAACATTTTATTACAGCTGGTACTTTGGGAGGTAAAATCGTAACCCCTGGATCAACAGAAACCTATACCTACACTATACCCTGGTCTATCAACCTCGGGCAAGATGATCCAATGTGTCGGGCGTTCATGTATTACTCCGATATTGAATCAGAACGGGACCAGAACACTGGCCTTCTAGGACCCACTTTGATCTGTAAAAAAGGGGGACTGGATCCTCTTACCAATCGGCAGGTAAGTGTTAAAGAGATAACTTAAGCGTAAAACCTTTTATCATATGACGTCGCTGTTTTCCAGTGGGTATTGTCATGTAATAAAAGTGTTATGACCACATGTGTATTAACACTTTTGTGGGAATACGTAATGCCATTGACAACGTCCGTAACAACAATGTTAATGTTCATTGGAATTATGTCCACTTTAAGGGCGATAAAATCGTATTTAAGAAGTCATATGATAAAATGAATCTTACACTCATGGTATTCATATGAAATTTATTAAACTTGCCGAAGGCTCGTTTAATAAATTTCATATGAAATGACCACGAAAGTAAGATCCTCTATGACTCTTATACTGAACTTTTGGTGAGAATTTTTGTCCTTTCAATTTGATGAAAAACATTTTTTCTGTCGGTATCATTTTCTTAGTTGGTCCTAACAGGACCTAAAAATTTTGAAAAATTGGCTTACAGATAAAGATGTTATGACCAAAATAAGTTTTGAATAGAAATTTTACATTGGCAAGGGAGATAATCCATATAATGAACATTTATATTATTTGAAAAAAAAAAAAAAATAAGAAAAAAGCTCGATCTTGAAGCTTTGGTCCAATATACATGTATCTTTTGCGTCATTTTATGATGATTTTGAATGAAAGTTACAAATTTCTAAGCATTAGAAAATTAGTGGGAAAGTAATTCCCCTTCCATGAAGTTTTTGTGCTGGATTTTTAGCTCACCTGAGCCGAAGGCTCACAGGTGAGCTTATAGTATACCCATGCTCCGGCGTCCGTCCGTCGTCGTCCGTCCGTCGTCCACAATTTCAAAGATCTTCTCCTCTGAAACCGCTTGGCCAATCAAAGCCAAACTTCATGTGGAGCATCCTTAGGAAGGGGGAACGAAAGTTTATATAAATGGTCCAGGTCACATGACCAAGATGGCTGCCATGGCTATAAATAGCTCAAACCTTTAAAAATCTTCTTCTCCAGAACCAGTGGGCCGATTTCCACGAAACTTGGTATGTAGCATTGGGGACGTGGGCCCATCATAGTTTATATAAATCATGACCTTGGGATGACCTTGACCTAGTTTACGGCAAGGTCAACTTAAGTCGCCAATGCATTTGAATGGGAAAAAATGGTAAATTGCTATTTAATGGGTAAAACTTACTGAGAATTGGCAAATGGACAGAAGATTAATGTTAATGGAAAATTTTAGCCCCTGGGGGGTTGTCTGCCCCTGCCCCGGGGCTATATACATGTATATTTCCATAATAATGAAACATCTTCTCCCCTGAAACCGCTTGGCCAATCAAAGCCCAACTTCATATGGAGCATCCTTGGGAAGGGGGAAAGAAAGTTTATTTAAATGGTCAAGGTCACATGACCAAGATGGCGGCCATGGCTATAAATAGAAAAAAACTTTAAAAATCTTTTTCTCCAGAACCAGAAAGCCGATGATTTTGAAACTTGGTGTGAAGCATCAGTGACTGGAGCTCTACAAAGTTTATATAAATCATGACCCTTGGATGACCTTGACCTATATTACACAAGATCAACATAGGTTGCTCATGCATTTGAATGGGGAAAAGTGTTAAAACGTCATAAATTTGTAGGGAAAACTTGCAGGAAATGGGCAAATGGACTTAAGATTGATGATTCTGAAAAAATTTGGACCCCAGGGGTCTGTCTGCCCCCACCCCGGGGCAATAAACATGTATATTACAGTGATATTCAAAGATCTTTGTCTCTGAAACCGCTTGGCCAATCAAAGCCAAACTTTATGAGGAGCATTGTTTGGAAGTGGGAATGAAAGTATGTATAAATGGTCAAGGTCACATGACCAAGATGGCAGCCATGGCTAAAAATAGCAAAAACCTTTAAAAATCTTTTTCTCCAGAACAAGAAGGCCTATGATTTTGAAACTTGACATGAAGCATCAGGCAATGGAGCTCTACAATGTTTATATAAATCCTGACCCTTGGATGACCTTGACCTGTTTTATGGCAAGGTCAACTAAGGTCGCCCATGCATTTGAATGGGGAAAATTGTTAAAATGTCATTTGAAGGGCAAAACTTGCAGTAAATTGGCAAATGGACTGCAGTTTTATGTTTTCAAAAAGAAATTGACTCCAGGGGTTGCTCTGCCTGGGCCCTGGGGTTATATACATGTATATTACTATCTAGTCAAACAAGTTTATTGATATATATCTCAGGTCTCAGGTGAGCGTTTACAGGACCATTGGTCCTCTGGTTGTTATTTCTCCTTAAAAACCCATTTTGTGAGTGCTCATTATTAGAATTACCTTGGCGAGCTTATACTAATGAGCACCCTTAACATAGGTTTTTATGAAGAACTGATCAAACTTATCCCTTATCATCAGTCATCCACTTTATCTAGTCTTCTGTTTTCTTGCAGAAATATATCGACAGAGAGTTTTATTTGATGTTTGCCGATATGGATGAGAACCTCTCGTGGCTTTTTGACGTCAACAGTGCCGGAGTGACCACTACCGCTCCTGATTTTGAAGAGTCTAATGTCATGAGATGTAAGTCATTACAAAAACTTGTCCGTGCAATATACAGAATTTTTTTTCAGCTGAAAAAATTGAAAATTTCATCAGAAAATTTTTGATAATTTTATTTTTTTTTTCTCAAAACATGGGTACATGTTAGAACCGCCTCGCTGAGAAAAAATCGGAGAAAAATCGCAAACAGATTTACATGGAAACATTATTTTTACAGCTATAAATGGATATTCCTATGGTAACCTGCCAGGACTAGATATGTGTCTGGGTGAAACAGTATCGTGGCATGTCCTGAGTTCGGGAGGCAACGAGGGACTTCACAGCGCTGTGTTCAACGGTCATAACCTTCTGATTGACGGCATTAACAGAAACTCCCGCCTGACCATCCCTGAAGTGACTTTCTATGGGCTGATGAGAGCCGATTTTGTCGGTAAGGGTTATTAGTTCTGTAGATATCAAAGATCATTATGTCATTGAAAGTGGTGTAGATGTATAAAACAGAATAAAATTTGCACTAGACACGAGTGTTAAGACATAAAATGTATACTTGTTTTATGAATTATTTTGAACTTTCTGTTTGTTTGCATAGAGAAATATCATCGAAAAATAAGATAAAAATTCAAAATCGCTCCTGATGCCCCTAAAAATGTTAGTAGCCTCATCCAAATGATAATAATGGGCAAGTCCATTCATCACTAATGGGTTAATCACATCACCCTGTTGTTCTTTTGTAACAGGGAATTGGTCTGTACGTTGCGGAAACAATGACCATTTTGATAAAGGCGAGAAAGCTATTTACACGGTTGGCCTGTGCGGTGCACACCCTCCCGCGCTGTATGACACTAGTGCTGGCTCAGTAACGAGAACCTACTATATTGGTGTTGTTGAAGATGAGTGGCATTACTCGCCGTATCACACCATACATCCTATCACTGAAGAGGACTACTCTCTCCCTGGATCGTAAGTACTCCTGGACCTCGGGCATGGTTCCATACAACACAGTTTTAGATATATCACTGATCATTGCTGGACCCTAAAGGGTCATTTTACACTTTTTTGACTATGTGTCATTGAATAGCAAACAAGGAAATTGGCATGAACCCCTACAATAGTGTCATAAAGAGGTTGTGGTGCAATTATATCAAGCTGACCAATTAGTTCAGGCCTTGAGCTCATAAAGCTTTTTTCTTGCTCATCTCAGCTTAGCGTGAAATTTATCCTGCTCATAAATGTTTAAATGCCAGCAAAAAATGCTGGCATTTTAACATTTGTTAGCAGAATAAGACTGGTTTGGGTACTCTAACCTGAAATTTCTACCAGTTTTGTTATTTCAGTGTATTTTGGTATTAGCAGTTTAAATATCATGTTCACCCGAGTTGAGCATGACAAAAGTTTTTTAATCTTTGGGGTCCAGCTCTTCTGCTGAATCTGGAAATGCATTTGTCAGTTCATGTTGATTGAATTGTGCACTTAGTCCTGGTAAACTGCATCCGGGAGGCCTGATCAGGCAGACAACAAGGCTATACTAATGCAAACAAAAGGCACTGATCTGATTAGTGGTACCTTTTTACCCATTTGATTTTTCTGTATCATAATGATGCCTGTTTTGCTGCCCTGACACAAACCTGGTCCTGAAGTTATTTTTTTTTCATGCTCAACTCAGCTGAGCATAAAATTTAAACTGCTCATATATGCTGAAATAGCCCTTTCAAGTTTAGATTACAAAAGACTGTATGTAATTTAACCTGCTGATAAATGTTAAAATGCCAACAATTGTTGACATTTTAACTTTAACTTTTATGAGCAGGATAAATTTTAGTCTCAGCTGAGCTGAGCATGAAGCAAGTTCCGCAACCTCAGGACATGTTATCCAGAGGCAACCAATGCACTTTAGTACAATCAACAGAGATGAAATCAGTTTTTGCCAGCTAAAGATATGAAAATTTTTAGTGGATTTTTTTTTTTCATTTTTGTTCTAATGAATACCCACAATCCGTGTTTTGGAGCAAAAATAAGAAAAATTGTATACCCTTGTACACCCCAGAATCACTACATAACATTGTGCTGTAGGGGGTGATTATTTTACAGACATGTTTTCCTGACTGGTTAATATTTTTTTCAATAGGAGCCAATACAATCGAGTACGAACAGATGCAGGCTTTATAGGACCTGTATATAAGAAAGCCTTGTACAAGCAATACACCGATAATAGTTTCACTGTTGAAATTCCAAAAGATGACTATCTCGGCCTACTGGGTCCAATGATGCACGTTCAAGTCGGGGATATCGTCAAGGTGGTTTTCAAGAACATGGCATCCAGACCATACTCTCTACATGGACAAGGAATGAGAACGGCCAAGGAGTATGAAGGTGCCCTATATCAGGATGATGAAACAAGTAGCGGAGATTCTGTCGCCGCGGGAGCCACATTTACTTACTACTGGGAAGTTGATGAGTCTGCGGGTCCAACGGTTACGGGACCAAACTGCCTGGGTTCTATCTACCATTCTGCCGTCAATCCATCTAAAGATGTCATGTCAGGACTCATTGGGCCACTCATAATTTGCAAGGCAGGAATACTTGACGAAAACAATCAACGCCACGATTATGTATCTAGAGAGTATCCGCTACTGATGTTGGCGATTAACGAGAACTTGAGCTGGTATATTGACGAGAATATTGCAACATATGCACCCACTGCTGATACTTCCTCTTCCGAATTTGAGGAAAGTAACATGTACGATTCTGTGAACGGGTTGATCTACAATAACGTACCGAACCTGAACATCTTCTGCGGTGAATGGGCAGCCTGGTATGTCATGGGTGCCGGGGCTAACGAAGATCTGCATCAGATGCATTTCCACGGCCAGATGTCTATTTATAGAACGACGCGGGAACACCTGACTGATGTCATCGAGGTGGTGCCCCACACCGTCGAAACTATCGAGATGTTTGCAACAAATCCCGGTAGATGGCTGGCTCACTGTCACTTTGGCGTACATACATTAGATGGCATGGTTGTTACCTATTTGATTAGTTGCTAAAAGATTTCCTGAAGAAAAAGAAAGCATTTTTTTGTTTGTTTGAAAGTAATCTTTTTAAACACTTAACATCCTAAAACCTTTTTGATTGATTGCTTAGAGATTTAATGAAGAAGAAGAAAGCATTTTTTGCTTGGTTGGTTCAAAAAGATCTCTTTAAACATTTGAATTTCCAATTTTTTACTCCATTAATTGCCAGACCGTGTTGATCATTGGTGCTTATGATATCAATCAGGGGCCTGTTGCTGTTGGAAATTAAAATCATAATTAATTGATCAGTTTATGATATTTTTGTTGAGATAACAGATACATAGTAGCATTCTCATGAGAAAACCAACAATTTAGGTTTCGACCAGGTCCGACACAAACTGGCCTGTACAGTCTCAGAAGCAGGCTAGATGCTTGAAATTTTGGATTTATGGAGTGAACATACTATATGTATTGCAAAAGCAAAGGCGCTGATCAGCTGTGCAGTTACTGCACAGCTGATCTGCGCCTTTGTTTTTGCATATGCAGATTAATTTTCTGATGCGGGGGCTTGATTATATTATTATATTTTTGCTTTACTGTGGTAATACTTCTTGTATTTTTTGAATCAAAATTGTAGTGTATTCTATTAAAGGTTGGTTTTACTATAAAACAAAAAGACTTCTGTATAATGCCATTTTGTAAACATGTCGTGGCAAAAATTATTTTGGTTCCGTATTCCGTTAACTAAACAGTTAAAATGGAACAATGCTGGTCATGGGGAGGTGACAAGAAACAGTGCTGCCACTGTGCCATTACCAGTTTAGAGTAAAATGCTTTGAAAACAGGCCCCTGCTATACCATTGTTTGTGTTCATGTTTATGCGATGACGGATAAAAAGAACAATAGCTGTTTTCCACTTATATATAATATGCAAAAAAAAAGGTACATGTATTGGGGTTTGAGATTGGAAAACATTTTATATTTTCTATTAACATCATAAAGATTATCATTTTGACATAGTCCTTGCATAAATAATTACAATTAATTGCAACTAAGATAATTATGTAGTTTTGTTTTATTTGAAGAAACAGCTATTTTCTGTTTATGCCTGACGAGGCCAATATTAACAAGAGCACTAACTATGGTATAAACAAAGTCTTAATCAAGAGGGAAACAAAATACTGGCACTTATTTTCTACAAGTTTTTCATGCTCACCTCAACAGAGCATGAAATTTTCTCTGCTCATAAATACTAAAATACTGGGAACCAGAATTAGCAGAATTTTCAAGATTAATAGAAAAAAAAAAAGAAAAAAAAAACACACAAAAAAAAACAACAGTCATTTATCTTGATCATTTCTTTAAATGGAACAGTGAATAAAAAATTTTTAACATTAAATTTTATGAGCAGCATATAATTCATGCTCAGCTGATTTAAGCATGCAAATAGTTCTATAATTTAGGGGCCAGTTTTTTCCATTGAATTTGAGCCACCTTGCTAGATTATGATGCAGTTTGTGTTCCAGTTCTTACTATCAAGAAAAAAATCTTGGTCCTGAATTTGTTGCATTTTTGAAAGGTTAAGCACACTATGCACTAATTAGAATGAATACGGTACAGCCTATTGCATCTTATTGATCTCATCTGCATCAATTGTTCTGAGTCTTAATGGTTGTCCCAGGATAACCAGTGTGCTATGTATCAGAATACCTGACTGCGAGCTATACTTGAATGTGTGAATAAGGAAACTGTTACATGATTGGTATCATAATCTAGCAAGTCGGCTCATGTAGTATACACCGGTTACCTTGGGACAACCAAAACAACTGAGAACAATGTGAATTCAGTGTAAGGCTGTAGGATGTAAATACCTGTCTGGGAACAACTTCCTACAGTACAGAATGATAGGTAGCAAGTTGTTCCCAAACAGCTATTTACTCCCAATTTTTGTTTATTGATTTCATGTTAATTGGTTCTTCTCAGTTGTGTTGGTTGTCTCTTGATACCCAGTGTGCTGTATATATTTCTATATGTATTTCCAAAGTTTTTTTTTTCTTTATAAAATAAGTCGTATCAAGATGTCCACATTTTTCTATAGGTAAACAACAAATGTACAGATCAGCCTATATGGACATACAGTCTGTTCAGTTCTGTTGTTGTTTTTTAAAAATTAAATGAGCCGCATGATGAGAAAACAGGATTTTTGCATATGCGGGAACAATGGCGCAGTGCCTATGTTAAGTACAATTCCTCCTCCACTTGAATTCAAAAGAATTCAAAATCCAAGATTATAGCCTTTTCCAGTCATTGTACAGGCTGGTTACCTGATCGGAAATCCCAAATACCTGTTTTCTTGTGTTTTGGCTCAAATATGTACACTTTAATTTAGAAGATACAGAGCAAACTGTATGCACACGCCACTGCATGCCAATTGCATACCCTAGTTTACTCTTGATATGACTTGGTTATTGAAATGTACATAGTGGGTAACTTATTTAAGAGGTGAATTGTAAATAGTGGGAATCTTTGAATTTATTTTTTGAAATACTTTTAGGCCAAAAAACGACATGCCTTGTTTCCAGTTACCTCTACAAAAATAATAAGGTCAGTAGGTCAGATAAAAGTGTTTTCTTTTCCAATTGCCACTTGAAAGGCACCATACTATAATTGAGAAGTAAATTGCCCTTTCAAGCTGATTTTTACATAGCTTAATTCACAAACTAAAATCCTGAATTTGACTTGGTTACCAGACCATCAGCTATGTCTGTGAAATTATATATATATCCCCTTAAACCCCACTTTTACATACTGGGAAGCATAGGGGTACACATTTTCCCCCTTATTTTTGCATTAGAAATAGATTGTGAAATACAACCACTTGCCTATCCTCATAGAAGTTTGAAATGTTCACAAAAATGGGTTTAAAAAGTTTCCACCGCAGAAATTGTTTTAAAATTCTTTAATTTTTTGGACACATGGTCAGGTAACTGGAAACTAGATTTTTTTTTCTATTTGGCCTTATTGTTTATTGTACCAAGTGGGCATTCTTATTATTCTCAATCATATTATTTTTTTTAAATTTTAATATATCTGTCAGTAAGTGTACAACAGCATGATTTGGTAATTGTATTTGACCTACCTTAAAGTTTACTCAGGACAGTTAGCATTTCTTTTCCCAGTGGGGAAACTGTTTACGCATATACAGGAACCCTTGATTTTAGAAGAGAGGTTTTGATTTTGAAGGGGGATAAAAAGCACATGTTGTCAAGAAATGTTTAAAATATGAATGAAATTGATAATGGGAATGTTCACAGATTATGAAGATTATTTTTCATCATTGTTGTTTGCACTGTATTTTTGGATAGTTCCGTAATGTCATCTGCAGATTGCAAATATAAAGAAATGATTATTTGCATACTCAAAATTGTATAACTGCAAGTTATCGCTTTGCATATCTGGGGGTGGGGTAGTGTTTAAGGGATCAGTGGTAGAGCATCAGACTACAGAGCAAGCGGACAAGGGTTCAAAACCTACACCTACAAGCACCATGTTGCGTCATTTAAAAAGACACCTTTACTGCTCTTAGTACCAGCTAAGAACCCAAGAAGTGATGACTCTGTTCCAATATAGCTAGAAATTGTTGACTGGGATGCTCAAACAAGCTCATAAACAAATCTTATTACATTACATTTTAGGCCTAAATGGTTTGCAAAATTAATGACATAACTGAAATTAGAATGAAGAGTTTACCATAAACTGGAATATTTTTGCGTCCCCAAATTTTCAGGGGTTTGGGACAAAAACATGAGAATCCATATTCATTTGTTTTTAATATTAGCAATCAAATCAGTGCAGGGGGTAATTATTTTGCTAATTAGGAGTCTTGATATGTCCAATGATACATCAGTTACTCTGTCGCCAGTGAAATTGTATTGTTATGAGTGATTTTCGACTATCTACTTGATGTCACTCTTATGAAACTTCTTAAGGCAGTATATTGAACACTTTGTAATTGTTAGTTCATGTTAGTGGATTTTTGTTTTTATTTTATTAAGCTTTGGAAAATATTCTGTGGAATGGATATTAATTTTCACACATCAAAAAATCTTCCATTTTGTGGTATTTTTAAAGAAGAAAGTTTTTGTTTTTACTATATTATCTAATGTGTATGGGGCTGTGGTTTATTTACTATTTTTTGGATAATCTAAAGGCTTCTTCATGAGAAAATCTATATTAGTATTTTCAGACAGCAAAGATGTAGATGAGCCTATGTAACAAATCAGCGCCTTTGTTTTTTCATATGCAGAATGTTGGTTTTCTCATGATGCAGCTCATATGTGATGTGAAGAGCTAAGCCAGGAAAAACAAAGGTTTCATCTTTTGTGCAAACATTGAAGATGTGGATCAGCCTGAACATCAGAACAGTCTGATCAGTGTCTTCATGTTTTCTGTAGCCTATATATAGCGTTTTCATCTAAATTTCAAATATTGAATCTTATTTTTAAGTTTTTTTGCTAGCATCTGCACCAGTTTGTCTCCATGCTCATCTCAGACAGGCATGGAAAACTGCTCATAACAACCAGTGGAATCAAATGACTTGTAAATTATGCTTAAATAATCCTTGCAGTTATATTTATCCTGCTCATATGTTTATTCTGCTCATCAAGACAGTTTATGATACGAGCATGATAGATTTCATGCTAAATTGAGTTGAGCATGAATAAGTTTTATCATTTTTCCTGGCCTGGTCCAATTACAATTTTAGTATTTTATTTTTTTTTTCTCATTTTCACTGGTGATAAGTTTTTGCACATTATGGTTTACAAAACTTGCCATATTCAACCTTTCTACTGCACAACTCATGAGGGACATTCAGCTCATGAAAAAGATAATAGATAAACACATAATTAAGGGACATCAAACAACCAGTATAAATAAAACCTTTTAATATTTACTAGTCATCTTCATAACTTAAGAACTGGTTTGTTTTCTTTTCTGAAAGCTGTAATTTTTATATAATTTTCTAAATACTTTTGGTGGTAATTTTTGTTAAAAATCTTAAGGCCTTGTCACATATTAGCAGAAATCCCTCAACACAGACTTGTATAACATGTTATTCTGTCATTTTTTACAATTTCTGGACAAAATCATTATCCTTGTGTTCCGTTTGATTAAAAGAGAAGTTTTATAAAACATCTACAAAATGTTTTGACCAGAAATGGAAAAAAAAGACAGATATACCCGTTACACAAGTCAGCCTTGAGAAACTTTTGCTAATGTGTGACGAGGCCTTTAAGCACATAGTGCAGCAAAGGGGTTGAATATGGCAATCCTTAAATGAATCACATCATGAGAAAACCTGTCTTAGAGTGACCAGAGGTTCTAGAGCAGGTCCTACACAAAAACATGCTGTACAGCGACAGGTGGTTTAGAGGCATGAATTTTCAGATTTAGAAAGAAGGAAAAATGTAATATCTTTGTAAGAAAATAAGGCACTAATTTAATAGCTGTGCAGCTAACGTCAATTGCTTAACTGTTGTCTTTTTCCATATTCATAAAATTTGTTTTCTCATAATGTGTCTCAAAACAGTGGCTGTAGAGGATTATATCATCATTAATAAAATTTCACAGCCAAATTTGTTGTTTTGATTTTTAAAAATCCCCAGTCCTCAGTAAAAGTAAGGATAGAAGGACCAGGAATCGAGATACCAAAATTGTACATTGCCAAATGTGCAGAGAAAACTGGCTTTGCCAGAAGTAAACAAATAAATTGTGCAGATCTGCTTTACTACATTCACGCAGGATTGTATTTTTCTGGCCCTTCTGAAATTGACATACATGTACAAAGAAAGTATTGTTTTATGTCCATGTATGTCAGCTTGTAGTGTACTTCCACTAGGCAATGGGTAATAATGCCATGGTTTTATATCGCACCAACAGCAAACATCTTATATACATTGTTCCCGGACAATCCCAAAGAGGGTACCTGTTTAAAGTGGCAAAGGAAAAATGAGCCGCGTCATGAGAAAACCTTCGGGGTTTCCGACCAGGTCCAACAAAAACAGGTCCGTACAGCCACAGAGCAGAGCTAGAATCTTGAAATTTCAGGTATAAGTAGAGGACGAAGTGTACTATCTGTGTAGCAAAAACAAAGGTGCTGAAGGTTACTGCACAGCTGATCTGAGCCTTGTTTTCGCAGGTTGTGGCCCGGTATTCCGAGGGCCCTATAGTCCGAGAGCCCGGTAGTCCGAGGGCCCGATGGTCCGATGGTCCGAGGGCCCGATAGTCCGAGGGCCCGATGGTCCGAGGGCCCGATGGTCCGAGGATTTATGGAATAAATCCAATACCAATAACCTGATTCTCGGACTAGCGGGCCCTCGGATTATTGGGCCCTCGGACTATCGGACCCTCGGACTATTGGGCCTCGGACTATCGGACCCTCGGACTATCAGGATCTGCAACATTTTCCAAGGTTTTCACACACACACACACACACACACACACACACACACACACACACACACACGTCGCGCGCACGCACACACGCACGTGCTTTCATACATACACATACATACCTATACACGAATACAGATACATTCTTACACAATGATACATACATACATACATACATACACACACACACACACACACACACACACACACACACACACACACACACACACACACACACACACACACACACACACACACACACATACGCACGCACGCACACTTTTTAGTTCAGTTTAACGCCCCTGTCAAGATTATTTCACTCATCGAGACGATGCAAATCAGTAGGTGGGTGAAAGCGGGAGAACCCCGAGGAAAACCCCCTGGCACGCCCGAAAGCAGATCTTGGCTTATGCCACTTGTGACCCAATCGAGCACCATAAACATTTTCAGTCTCTGTTTGGGAATCAGACTACACGTATAGAAAATATTTTACATTTTTAAGTCAATATCTCTCTAAACTAAAAAGTTTAAAACAATTCTGTATGGTTCTGAATTCATTCATCTTTTTTCGACGAAGTTTCATTGAAATTAAATAAAAACTGAGTGACATAATTTTGGATCATGGTGTTTAATGTTTGATCTACAAAAGGCTGAAAAATTGATTCCCAGTCTGGAACACAGACAGCGTTTTAAACGCTAAGCGGGAAAAGATATGACGTATTAAAATTAAGCACAGGAAACACGTCATTGATTATTTGACGTCATTTTTTTCTGTTCTTTTTTGTAGGGTCTATATAAGGAAAAGTTTGGTTTACAGGGGTATTCAAAATCTTCCTTGATATTGCTTGAAAACATTCATTGTGGGTCGAATGATTACCCACAATGTATATTTGAAGCATAAATAGGAAAAATATCAACATTTTTCATCTGAAATTCTTCATTTTTGCATCCAAAAATGTTCGTTGTATTCGAATAGGTACTTTTTGGTAATGTGGATAAATACCAATATGGTGCATTTCCATTACCGCGACAGGCGACATGTGGCGTTGGAACTCATTGTTTCCATTAAAGCGTTGTGATATGAGACTGGTCTTAAAAAGTATATAAAATGGATTGATATTTTTGGAATGTATAGGACATCTGCATCATATTAAGCTCGTGTGCTATCTTTGTTTTTGTTTGACGTTTAACAGATTCCATGCACATACAAAACACCAAAACACCCTCCATGCTATTCAACTCCATGTCCAGCATACGATCTGCCGGACTATAAGTAACGTCGAAGCGTCACCGTTAAAATATGTAGAAAGAATTTTCTGATTGGCTAAACTATGAATCGCCTCCGCGACAAACAACTCAAATAGAAACCCGTGCATTGTCGCGAAGTCAATTAAAAGATCGAGGCCATAACGCTTGTAGTGAAAGCAGATACAAAGAAAATATACTTGTTCTATTTTGATCTTGTTGCCCCACATGCAGTTGTCGCGCTAATGGAAACGCACCTTTATATTGTATCTGTTATCCATTTCACTACGAGAGCACGAACCATTACAAATAACTGACTTTGACTGCCTTTGATTTAACTATCACCTGCTACGTAATAGACTGTTCTGATCTTTGATCTTTCAGGAGTCACGGTTCACCTACATGTATATCAGAACCATTTTAAACCCGCCTACGAAGAAGTGTACTATATGGGTTTGGTGCAAAAAGTTGCGAAAGAAGAAGATATTTTCTTTATTAAAATTCATTTGTGACGTATTAAGAAGCTGTTTAGTTTGTGATGAGATTTTACGTCCCCGTCAACACATTATTATGTCATTTTGGAGACATTTGCTTAGAGCCTGTTTAGTTTGTGATGAGGTTTTACGTCCCCGTCAACACATTATTATGTTATTTTGGAGTGGAGACGTTTGCTTTTAAGTTCCTGGGACTTTTACACGACTATCGTGGTGAATGATAGCCCTACCTCCTATGAAACCTCTACATGGGTTTTATAAGTATACACGAACCACTTTGGCCTGGGTAGGTTTAGATCATCTAAACTGTTTACCAGTACCAAAGTGTTCGGTCAGTTTCAGCTCTGCGCGGAAGTACTGTGCAGCCCACCGTATTTCTAAGGCCCCAGTGGGCGGAGGCGCATTAAGAGACTGCTGCATGAGTGTTCATGAATTACTGAATGTTTAAAACGTGTTGAGGGAGTTCGAGGTGTAGTGGAGCATCTTAGCAATTTTCCAAACGCTCTGTTTTGCATACTGACTATTATGGCTCATAATAACCAAACGACGGAGCCCTCCCAACGTGGTAATAAGCAAATTTGCATAAGTAAATCGTCATGGGAAAAGTCTTAAATTCTGTGGTATTCTTTCTGGTATCCACTCTGGAATAAGTGCAAACGTTGCTGTAACGAAGAGAACGATAGGCATGTTTATTTGAAAGAGAAAAATATTGTAGGGGAACTGTCTTCAACATTATCGGGGAACGGACTTGTTCCATTATCGGTAAACTGGTACAATTTGTAAATTACTATAGCTATAGTAGGCCATTGCAAACCCATCCCTTACATGGCTCGGTGAGAATAAACTGATAATATCATACAATATCTTGACACTTTTAAGTTTACAGAAATCGGGTACCAGTCGAGCAGGTGAGATGCACAACACCTGAGCGCGAAACAGCGTTTCCTAAAAGCAGCGCTGGAAAAAGCAAACAACGAAATTTCTGTATAAATATGGGCTTTCAGAGTTCTTCCTATAGAGTTGGTTGTTTTGAAAAGAGGAGGAAATTGAAGTACCCCATGCATGGCGATCACATTCAAATGAATTAATTATTTTCCTTTAACCTCCTAAGAGGAACGCATTGGTAGTGGCCTTCAATTGAAGCTCCGTGATCAGTGGTTGTCAGAGTGATACGTACAGTGTAATTTTCTGATCCTCGGACTATCGGGCCCTCGGACCATCGGGCCCTCGGACCATCGGGCCCTCGGACTATCGGGCCCTCGGACCATCGGGCCCTCGGACTATCGGGCCCTCGGACTAACGGACCCTCGGACTAACGGACCCTCGGTCTACAGGGCCCTCGGAATACCGGGCCTACACGGTTTTCGCATAGGCAAAAATCCAGTTTTCTCATGATGCGGCTCAAATGGAGATGGATTGCACTCATTACATCTGCTTTACAAGAAGTGCCCTTGGGATTGCATATCTGATCACAGCTAATCTCTGCCAGTATACATTTTTAACACTTGTCTCTGATTATTTACATGCGAAAATGTCTAACAATCATCTTATATACATTGTTCCCGGACAATCCTCTCCGAAACAAAGTGCCCAATTGGTTCTACACGTATTAGCACATTGTGGGCTAAGAATTCAAAGATGCCACAAAAATCCTAAAACAATTTTTTCTTCATACTTGACACACACTTAAACAGAAAACAACTTGAACTGCTTGAGTTAGCAGGTCCGAAATTTGAATGGCTAATCAATCTAAGTATTCCAATCTCTGCCGATATGTTTAGCTCACCTGAGCCGAAGGCTCATAAGGTGAGCTTATAGGATGACCATGCTCCGTCGTCCGTCATTGTCGTCGTCGTTGTCCACAATTTTCAAAGATCTTCTCCTCTGGAACCCCTGGTCCAATCAATGCCAAACTTCATGTGGAGCATCCCTAGGAAGGGGGAACTTAAGTTTGTATAAATGGTCCAGGTCACATGACGAAGAAAACATTAAAAAATCTTCTTCTCTGGAACCGGTGGACCGATTTCAATGAAACTTGGTATGTGGCATCAGGGACTCTGGCTCATCCTAATTTATATAAATCATGACCTTGGGTTGGCCTTGGCCTATTTTACGGCAAGGTCAACTTTGGTCACATAGACTTTTCAATGGAAAAAGGTCACATGACCAAGATGGCCGCCATGCCCATATATGTGGTAAAATCCTTTAAAAAATCAACTCTGGAATCGGTGGACTGATTTCAATGAAACTTTGTATGTAGCATTGGGGGCTCTTGCCCTTCATAGTTTATATAAATCATGACCTTGGGTTGACCTTGACCTATTAAACTGTAAATTTAAACAGGTCAAATATTGACAGAAAGATTTTTTAAAAAGTTGGTAGATACAGACAGTTTATAGTGTTAATATGTGAGTATTTGAGGTCAAGTTTACATTTTACGTTGGCCAACATGGCCTTAGCCAAAGGTCATTCATCAAAGACAAAATCTCAGGTGAGCGATATCAGGACCATTGGTCCTCTGGTTTATATAGTAAGACTAAGCATGTGTTCGGAGTTCTCCAATGGTACCATTGGTTGGTAACATTTTTACCATTTGTTACAATTTAATTACCAATGGTACCATTGCTAAAGAAATTGGTGTAAATGGTAAAAATGGTAATGCCATTGGTACAATTGTTACCAACCAATGGACCATTGGAAGAATCCCAAACACACGCTAAGTTTAAATACACCTACTATGATAAATGATGACAAAACTGGTTTTAAACACTGAAATGCTTAAATCTGAATCTGAATAGTTTACTGGTGACACGCCAAATGACATTATTTCACCAGGGGGTTCGGATGGGGGAGAAATTAGCCCCTTGAACGCACGAGTGTGGCGAACTTGGACACACAGTCATCAGACATTTCAGCAGAGGAGATAAGTGAATCAGGGAGGTCATTCCAGTCCCTGATGGCAGACCTGGGTGTGCGGCCGTGCACTTGTTTGATCATGTGTGCTAAATAGAAGGAATATGGTACACATTCTTTTCCTTTTCTTTTTGAATCAGCAGAATAGAAAGAAAAGTGACAAAAATATTTTAATGACATAACTGAAGCATGCTGGAGAGCAGAGATAGTCTTCAATCTTAGATGTGCTTCATTAGTAAATATCTGCAAATTGTCCTCATGAGAGAGTGCTTCAGTATACATGTATATAGAAAAAGAGAGACACTAGAATCAACTGATTTTGTTGATTTTGGAGTTTAATGTCCCACCAATAGCAAAGGTCATATGGTGATCGGACCTTGGTTTAAAGTCTCATCTTACAGACTGGAAAAGCCAGGGATGGAACGTGCGACCCCAGGTTTACAAGCCGAGTAACTTAACCTCTGCACCATCTGAAGAATCAACCCAATCAATGTGTTTTGAGATGGTTTGAATGTGTTATAAGGTGGTTTGGGGTGGTTTTGAAGTGGTTTGGGGTTGTTTGGTGTGTTTTGGGGTGGTTTGGGGTGTTTCCACGGTCCCCTAAATTGACAATTATTAGGTACTTATATTTACACCGTCTATCAACGTACACCGGATATAGCGATTGACCTATCGAGGAAATTAGGACGCGGTGCACTACGAGGTCAGTTTTTGTTCTATTATTTTTCATATAAAATCAAAAACAGAAAACAGTTACCCGAACAGAAACAGGCTTGAAGCAGACTGGACCAGGGCGAATGTCATGCCTGTGTTTAAGAAAGGTGACAAGTCTCTGGCATCAAATTACCGACCCATATCCCTCACCTGCATCCTTTGCAAGGTTCTCGAGCACATATTAGCCTCCAACATCGCAAAGCACCTTGATGAGCAGGGCCTCATGTACGATCTCCAGCACGGATTTAGAGAGAAAAGATCATGTGAGACCCAGCTCATCATGCTGATCGAGGACCTGGCGAGGGCTGCTAGTGCAGGGAAACAAACAGACATAATCCTCCTGGACTTTTCAAAGGCATTCGACAAGGTAAATCATAGTAAACTTTTATGGAAACTACACCAATACGGAATTCGAGGACATGTGCTGAGCTGGATCCAAGCCTTCCTTGGGAGTAGGTCTCAGCAGGTGGTGATTGACGGGGAGGAGTCGGAGTCCATACCTGTTACATCTGGTGTCCCCCAGGGATCAGTTCTGGGTCCGATTCTCTTCCTCGTCTACATAAATGATCTGCCCGATGAGGTCTGCTCCCAGGTGAGATTGTTTGCAGATGATACGGCTCTATACCTCACCATGGAGGGCAAGGACGACAGCAAGGCACTCCAAAACGACCTAGACATTCTAGCAACATGGGAGACCAGGTGGGACATGGAATTCAACCCCTCCAAATGTCAGGTGGTACATGTGACGGGCTCTAAGTCTAAAAGACCAATCAAAACTGACTATATATTGCATGGACAGGTCCTGGAGTCCGTCACCTGTGCCAAGTATCTGGGGGTCGATATCTCCGGTGATCTCACCTGGAACTCCCATGTTGACCGCATAACAGGAAATGCAAACAGGACCCTTGGTTTTATTCGCCGCAATATCAAGACAAAAATGCCAAGAGTACGTGAAACTGCATACAATACCCTGGTCAGACCACAGCTTGAGTACGCCTCGGCTGTCTGGGACCCTAACACAGACAAACTGATCTACCAGATAGAACAAGTCCAGCGTAGGGCCGCTCGCTGGACAGCCAATAACTTTTGCAGACAGGCTAGTGTAACTAGGATGATTGAACAACTAGGATGGAGAACATTGGAACAAAGACGGGCTGATGCCCGTCTTTGCTTGTTTTACAAAGTAGTCCACGGCTTGGTTGCCGTACCCCTCCCGGACCATGTGCAGTACTCAAACAGGATATCACGGTACTGCCACTCCATGACCTTTAGGCAGGTCTCTATATCCACAAATTATTATAAATATTCCTTCTTTCCCCTAGCAATAGTACAGTGGAACTCCCTACCCGAGTCAATTGCAACCTTGCAGAGCCTTGATGCTTTCAAGGCTGAAGTCTGCAAGTTGCAGCACTCACGCCCATAGATCCCTGATGCCTGTTTTTATCTGATTTTAGCTATTCTTAACTATTTTAACCTATCATCTGTTTTTATCCTTTTACTTCCTTACTTTAAACATCTGTACTATAATCCACCTTTTTTCTGTCTGCTACTAACAGACGCTGCGCAAGCCTGCCTAGAATGTCCGCGAGGGCGTGTGGCAGTATATAGAGATAGATAGTTGCAAAATCTCAGTATGATATATATTACACATATGTTTCGTATCACTCCGATTCTGCAAATATTAAAAGATGGCAATCCAAGGAAAAAAAGATACCGGTTCTTGCTAGTAAGTTCCGGCTTTTACACTACTGTATTTAGGTAGACCCGTTGTACATCGACACCGGTAGTTGTTTACATTGACACCGCTTCATCCGGCAAGTGCGTTCATGCTGCTACTATTTTCCGATCTGAACTGTTTATCCAACTGAAATTCATCAACAGAATCATCAAAATGAATTCTCAAACTGGAGGCCAAGTTTTGATGCCAATAGAGGCCGAAGCCGCGATAGAATCTTTGAAGAAATTTGATGTGAAAGACGTTGGAAGCACAAAGTAAGAAATTTTCTTTTGGTTTCCATGGTGAAATTAGTAAATAAGGTAATCCAAAACAATGTTATGATTTTGATTTTAAGCTTTTGGTCTTTGTTAAACAGCTGAGTTCATGTTGCAGTGATGTCGGGATGGTAGGTTAACTAAGACACTGTGCAGCCTTTGTCTTGAAGTCCTGCTTGACGTCTAATTGTCTTGATAGTGTTGAGTTTTAGTGTTTGTATTTTGTCTTGATTTGTTCATGGCACTGAGTATTATAAAACTTTTCACACTCAGCTGAGCATGGAATTCATCCAGCTAATACCAACAAATGATGTCATTTTAACATTTATAAGTAGGATAAATTGTTGCCATTCAATTTCATTGATTTTGGCTTTTTTATATTTGTGAACAATCAATTTAATGCTCAACTGAGTTGTGAATAGTTATACTACCTCTTGGCCAGGCATTTTGCTTATGAATTTGAACTCATTGCTTATACCCTGCCTGTTATATTTAAAGGTATATAGTTAAGAATTTTTGTTCAAGAAGAAATTATGAAAACAAATAGACTGTTTTTTTTTATTTCCATTTATTGATCCTGAATACTAAAAAGTGAGTCAAACATAAGAATATCTAAAGTCGGCAAAATTGACTCACTCTTTTGGAATTTGACTCACCATTCCAAACTCAGTGAGTCAATTTGACTCAACCAGATCCAAAGGTAGATTAATCACTGTCCATATCACTCTATTGCGACCCCTGTTGTTTGATCAATGGTAAAATGAACTGACAATATTTCCAACTTTTTCAAATCTTGAAGATGAATCCACAAAGTATTGTTCAAATCAAAAGTCTGAGTGCTAGGGTATTAAAAGCATGTAGTTCTGAAATTGCTGCCATCTTGGCCTTTATCTACAATGAGTCTCTTGCTCAGGGAACTGTACCAGATGATTGGCGACATGCAAACGTGGCCCCGGTGTATAAGAAAGGTGAGAAATATGATGCAGCTAATTACTGGGCTAATTACAAACTGGTGTCGCTAACTTGCATCTGCTGCAAAACCTTAGAGCATATTATAGTCAGCAACATAAATAAGCATCTTTCCCTTGAAAACATTCTTGCTGACTGTCAGCATGGTTTCGGTAGACAGAGGTCTTGCGAGACCCAGATGGTTCAGTTCTTTCATGACACGGTTAGTAACCTGGTTCGAGCTCTGAACCGGGGTCACAGACAAATTTATGGATGTGATCATCATGGATTTTGCAAAGGCCTTTGACAAGGTACCACATAAGAGGTTACTATACAAACTGCACTACTACAAGATTTGAGGATCTACTCACAAGTGGATTGCTTCATGGCTCTCTGAGCGCTATCAAAAATTGGTGTTAGATGGCCAAGCCTCAGATCCAGTTACGGTCTTATCTGGAGTCCCGCAAGGATCGGTCTTGGGACCAGTCCTTTTCTTGATATTCATTAACAACCTTCCGGATCCAGGACAATATCAGGTCATCTGTTCGTCTCTTTGCAGACAATTGTGTTTTATATAGGAACAAATCACTCACTGATTGCCAGATTCTACAAGAAGACCTGAATAGCCTTGCACAATGGGAGACCGATTGGCAAATGAAATTCAATGTCTCCAAGTGTCACTCAATGAGGGTGACCCGGCACCTCCCTAGCAATCAAATACATTTCAACTACTCTCTACATCAACAAACTCTGGAACAGGTTCGATCCACCAAATACCTTGGACTTACTATCACTGACGACTTGGAATGGGGTCAACATGTTTCTGAAATTTCTTGTAAAGCAACTAGGACATCGGGTTTTCTTCGGCGCAATTTGACTCTTGTGCCTCGGCACACAAAGGAAGTTGCATACAAAACATTGGTTCGTCCTCAGCTCGGGTATGCAGCTCCTATTTGGCATCCCTGGAATGAAACTGAGACAAAAATGATGGAGAAAGTGCAGAAGACAGCAGCTATGTGGACCTGCAGGCAATGGCGGAACAGGAGTAGCGTCAACGATATGTTGGACGAACTCGAGTGGCCATCCCTGGAGGACCGCAGGGTGATGTCCTCCTTAACTTTCTTTTACAAGATTCACAACGGTACAGTGTCTCTTGATAAAGATAAATATCTGACCCCAGCACCCATCTTAAGAAGTACCAGGGCATCTCATGACTCACAATACTCAAGATATATGGCCTATAGTGATGCTCTGAAGAAATCTTTTTTCCCGAGGACTATCCCTTTATGGAAACGTCTTCCCTCTTGATTGGTCTCATCAAAGACTGCTGAAGAATTCAAGGCTCTTATTTAGATCAGGGGTTCAGAGGTATACATTTTAGTATGCCTCTGTTTTGCTTCTTGCATATAGTTTTAATGGCCCATCCCGAATGTTCTCCCCATTTTGCTAAATTCAAAATTTAGCACCCACCCAACACCTGAGATGATGATCAGAAATTGATCGACTCAGTATATGAAGATAGATAGTCTAAAAGGAAGAGCAAAAATACCCTCAGATGACCTTATCCCCAAAAATAGAGAATAATCTTAAGACTAGTAGCCGTTTGTGGAAACTTAAAGGATGGGAACGAATATTCGAACATTCGAATATTCGTATTTCTAACGAATATTCGAATGGGTTTCCGAGTTCGAATATTCTTATTTTTTCATGTTCATAGTTTTCATTCTTCTTTCTCTTGAGTTTTTGCCTAAAATTCGCATTCATTCTCGCGGTGCCTTTCTCTCTTAACGCAGTTTTCCGTGAAAGTCGGTATGTATCATCCTTGCAAATTGCGTTGTCAGTTTGACACTTTGTTGTTTTAACAATTACACTAATTAGTCAAAAGTCGGTCATTACCTGTCTCAGACGAGTTTGTTTTTTGTAAGGTGCGAACGGTTCTGAATCTCAATGAAAACATTGATGATTTCTCTATGATTTCTCTATCCAAATATTCGAATACATTCAAATAATGTATATGAATATTCAAATAGCATATTTGCCATTCGTTCCCATCCTTAGTGGAAACGTCCCTTATAGGCAGAGGAATGTGGAAACATTGTTACTAAATTGAAGATTGATCTTTCCTCTCCAAAACCAAACTAAGATTTGAACGCCTGTGCTAATTAATGTGGAAGGTATTTGAATACAGTTTATACTGGTAGGGGTCAGCGTAGTTTCTGTTGCCATTTTTTTCTTTCTAAACAGTGATCCAAGCATCTGTTTATTAAGATCAGATTTCCAGTTACTGCACATCTGTGCCTTTGTTTTCGCATAGGCAAAATCTGTTGGGTTGTTTTCATGACGTGGCTCATTTTATATTTCAGATGGGGTGTACAACATGAAGTCTTGGAGAAGCTCAACATGCAAGCAGTGCTAAATGCATCAGCTCAAGAAGATGAATTTATAAAGGATTTTCTCATATCATGTGATAAGGTATGGTAGGGGTGATTTTCTTCTTCTTCTCTTTCTTCTGGAAGTGGACAGGATTCTGTCTGATATGTGCTTTGTCCAATGAAGGGATAGCCACCCTCCATCAGTTCAGAAATGTTAGCGAGAACTTTATTTTTGCGAATATTCATGAATTAGTCGCCTCGCGAATTCAAAGTTCTTGCTAATAAAAATCACAAAAAGCTTTAAATCTACATGGATACAACTCTGGGATACAAATTCAAGACCTTGTGAATTACTCAAAAATAGAAAATACGCAAAATAAAAGTCACACAAAGTCACGCGAAAATTTCAGACTTAGCAGTAATCAGTCCAGTTTTATACATGTTTAATCTTAGCTTTTGATAATGGTTGGTGTCTTTATACCCCCCGCAAAACGAAGTTTTAGGGGGGTATACTGTTTTCAGCCTGTTCGTGATTCCGTGATTCCGTGACTCCGTGATTCCGTAATTCCGTGATTCCGTCATTCCGTCAACATTTTGACATCTTTGCTGAATAACTTAAGTAGTTTTTGCCCGATGTTCTTCAAATTTTCAACACACCTGCACCATTAGACAACACATATGTGATATGAATTTAGGGGCCAAAGGGTCAGTTTTGCAAGAGTTATGGGACTTTTTAAACCTATACATAGAATGTTTGCCATAGGGCTAATAGTGCATACTTTGTGAAATCAACTCCTCCTACAGCTTTCAATATTCTCTTTTGATACTTTGCAGATATGTGCCAGATATATTGAAGATATGCATGAAGAAGTATTATGCTGAAAAAATGAATTTTGACAAATTTACAGCATTTTGAACTTAGCCAATTTTCGATAATTGCCATATTCAATAATGGTTGGTAGTGCATAGTTTGTGAAATCAACTCCTCCTAGGGCTTTCAGTATTTCTTTTCAATACTTTGCAGACATGTTCCGCACATATTGAAGATGTGCATGAAGAATTATAATGCTGAAAAAAATAATTTTTGACAAATTTACAGCATTTTTCAACATAGCCATTTTTGACCATTGCTTATATACAATAATGGTTGGCAGTTCATAGTTTGTGAAATCAACTTCTCCTAGGGCTTTCACTATTTCTTTTCAATACTTTGCAGACATGTTCCACACATATTGAAGATGTGCATGAAGAATTATAATGCTGAAAAAATAATTTTTGACAAATTTACATCATTTTGAACTTAGCCATTTTTTGACCATTGCTTATACAATAATGGTTGGTAGTGCATATTTTGTGAAATCAACTCCTCCTAGGACTTTCAGTATTTCTTTTCAATACTTTGCAGACATGTTCCACACATATTGAAGATGTGCATGAAGAATTATAATGCTGAAAAGATAATTTTTGACAAATTTACAGCATATTTCAACATAGCCATTTTTTGACCATTGCTTTTATACAATAGTGGTTGGTAGTGCATACTTTGTGAAATCAACTCCTCCAACGGCTTTCAGTATTTCTTTTCAATACTTTGCAGACATGTTCCACACATATTGAAGATGTGCATGAATAATTATAATACTGAAAAAGTGATTTTTGACAAATTTAAATCATTTTTCAACATAGCCATTTATTGACCATTGCTTATATACAATAATGGTTGGTAGTGCATACTTTGTGAAATCAACTCCTCCTAGGGCTTTCAGTGTTTCCTTTAAATTCTTTGTAGATTTGTTCCAGATATATTTTAGATATGCATGAATAATTTTCATGCTGAAAATTTAATTTTTGACAAATTTACAGCTTTTATTTAACTTAGCCAATTTTTTACCATTTCTCATGAGAAACAATGATCATAGTGCATACAGTGAAATCAACCTCAAGCTTTCAATATATTCTTTTAATATCTTATAGATGTGACTGGCATACTGGGGATGTACATAAAGGATTATAATGCTGAAAAGATATCTTTGAGAAATTTTCTGCATGTTTGACTTAGGAAGTTATTGGCCAGCTTCAGATAATTTTGCGGGGGGTATACTGAAAGCCTTGCTTGCAGCCAATTTCTAGTTGCAGCTGGTAAAGGATGCAAAATAAAGATAAAAATCTGTATTTTGGGTTGTATACATGTGTCATGTATTCTTAAATGGTCTGTTGAATAATGCGGATTACATGTACCTACTGAGCATTCAAAAGAAAATTGTACTATGCTGGGATAATAGGGTCAACACAAACCAGACTGTACACTGTGTACAGCCACTGCAGATAGCTAAAAACTTGAAACTTTGCTTATTTAAGTGAAATTGTAGGAAAAACATTTTTGCTGATCAGCTGCGCATGTTTCAGATGCATATTTTATCTGTATCTTTGTTTTGCACATAAAAAAATAAATAAAAAAAACAAACAAACAAAAAAAAACAAACTGTTTTTTGTCATTAAATTTCAAAATATTTTTTTTGCCTTATTAGATTTTTCATCTGATTCATAAGCAAAATTGAGTTGCCCCATGAGCAAACCAACAATTTGCATAGGCGAAAACAAAGACACAGATCAGCTTCGCGGTAACCGTGAAGCTGATCAGCGCCTTTCTTTTCGCCACACGGATAGTACAATTCCACTTCTACTTATATCCAAAGTTTCAAGCTTCTAGCTTTATTCTGTGACTGCACAGCCTGGTTTGTGTCGGACCTGGTCAAAAACCACATTGTTTGTTTTCCCATGCAGCGGCTCAAATGATTGCTATGTTCCTATTTTGCAGTTATCAGTGATTATCCATGATCTACTAGTGACGGAGGTGTGGAAACAGAAGATCTTCCCAGAGATAGTTGATGCAGAGTTTGAACCAAAAACAACTTTCCCACTCTACATGGCTGTAAGTCTAGGATAATGATATTTGCGCCGTGGCGTGAGGAAACTGGTCTTTGGGGTTTCCGACCAAGTCTGATACAAACAGGTCTGTGTAGTCACTGAAGAAAGTTAGAAGCTTGAAATTTTGGATTTAAGTAGAAGAGGAAATGTACTATCCGTGTAGTGGAAACAAAGGTGCTGATTAGCTGTACAGTTACTTATCTGACCAATCTTTGAGAATGGAATGGCCTAGTTCCAGGTTTTCAAACCACACCAACACCTATTTGTATTCTTGACTAAGACATGTTAATTTACTACCCAAATTACTGGTTAATACCCATGAAGAAGTTGCACTGTTCTGACATGACTAAGAAGCTGTTCCTTTAACATAGTGGACAGGTCCTTTCATGACTGATACTTTGTTGAACAGTCCTTAAGCACAGTCAGAAACAATAAAGCAGGCAGACAACAAATTTGATATCATTTCCGGTCCAAATGAAGAAAGGAACATAGCTTTGGAAATTGACTTTCGGCCTTCAAGTAATCAAACAACTTAAATGTCATAACTAAGCTCATTTTTGTCAGTCATGTATGTATCTGTGCCATATTATTGGTTTCCTGTGGCTCATTACCTCCTTTTCTTTTACAGCTTTACCATCCCAGCAGGCACATGACGTCAGAATGACGTCAGATCGATGTCGATGCGACGTCATGACGGCGCATCGACGTTGATATGACGTCATTCTGACATCATGTGCCCGCTGGGATGAAACTACAATAGTTAATCTTCTTGAAACCGCCATGTTTTATCTATTACAGTTATACCATGAAGCTACAGTAGTTAATCTTCTAGAAACCACCATGTTTTATCGAGAGACATGTGAAGGGACAGAGGACAGTGTTCTAGATCTCATAGATTATTGTTACAGAAAATTAACAGTTCTTATAGCAAGGTATGCATCTTAAAAATGTGGGCACCATTTTTTAACATACGGGCACAGTATTAAGGACTTGATGGAATGACATATTTCCCAGTCACTCTTTAAATTTTTGAAGTTGCACATTTAACTGCAGGAGGAAAAGATAGTCGTAGAAATATTTTCATGATTTTTATGGGCAAGATTGTGACTAATTAAAAACAGGTTTTGACTATGATATTCCAATTTGACTGGTCGCTTGGTTTGAAAACATTATTGTTGTATTAAAACAGTTTTTGACCATATTCTAATTTGACTGGTCGCTTAATTTGAAAACATTATTGTTGTTTTATTGAAACAGTTTTTGACCATATTATGTTCTAATTTGACTGGTTCTCTACAGAAGTGAGGAGAGAGAAGAAGAGAAAGATGAAGATGTTGATGTGAACCAGTCTGTGTCGTCCATGGCAACAGCTTCAAATATGGAGGTATGGCTTAGTGATCTCACTGGTTACTATATGAACCATGACATGATACTACCGGTGGTCTGGATTTCCGACCAGCTCTGACACAATTTGACCTGTATAGTCATAGAAGAAAGCTAGAACCTTGAAACTTTGGATTTAAAAAGAATGGAGATTGTAGCAAAAATCAAAGTCTCGTGCAGTTACTACATTTATTTAACTATTCAATGATACGCCATGATCAAAGATCAGAAAAGTGAAATTTATAAATAAAAAAACAAAACAAAAAAAAACTTAGATCCTTTAAGAGCAGTGAACATATTAATAAGAAAGTGGATGGACCATACCGCGGTTTCTGCTAATGAAGCCTTGTCAGTGACCCTTACAGTTTAACAACATGTAGCCAAAGTGAATAACTGTATCATGCAAATTTCAACAGGATGTTCGATACAAAGACTTTATTTTGCATTAGATCAGTTTCTTTCTGTTGTAGGAATTAGAGAAACAAGATAGAAGATTGAACTTTGAGATCTGTATAAAGGCTGTCTCTTTACTTAGATATATCATTGACCATTTAGAGGGGTAGGTACATTGCTTTTTACACACATGTAAGGCATTCTATTTTGTACATACATCTGGTCCAACTCGGAACATCTGTTGGGCTCCCTGAAATCTACCTTTAGAATTTGTCCCTAATATAGTAATAATAAGTATGTCTATTTTTTTTTAAAAAAAAAGAGTTACTATTTTTTCAATGATTTTTAATATGTCTATAGTATGTATATTCATTTTTCGAGATGAGAGTAGGTTAATTCTGTCCCTTTCTTACTGTTAGGAGGCACACAAAATGTGAAATTTCTGTACACATAATATCCTGTTATACTATTTTGTTTACAGTTTACAGTTGAGTGCCATGACAAGAATCCTGAGTACATATGATATCCCAATACTTCTAATGTTTTGTTTACAGTTTACAAAATCTTGGAGCACACATGATATCCCTATACTTCTAATGTTTTGTTTACAATTTAAAAAATCTGGGAAAACACACACTATTGTTATACACCTTGTATTGTGTTTAAATTGCAGTTTACAGCTGAGTGCCATGACAAGAATTCTGAACACACATGATATCCCAATTCTTCTTGTCCAGTTAGTGGAAACACCACCTTGGAGCCACAAGAAAAATGGTAATATATGAGCCTTCGCATGAGAAAACCTACAATTTGGGTTTCAAACCAGGTCTTGTACAGTCACAGAAGCAGGCTAGAAGCTTAAAATTTCAGATTGAAGAAGAAGAGGAGTGTACCATTTGTGTAGCGAAAACAAAGGTGTTGATCTGCCTCATTGTTTTCGCCTTTGCATGTTTTTGGTTTTCGAATGCAGTGGCTCATTTTTATTATGTTGAATTTCACTGCATATCTGATAATAATTTAGAGATAATTTGCTTACATGTATTTTTTTTCAAAACATCACTGGGAAATTAAATACTGTAACCAAATTTGTTTTTGCTGTTAATAAATTTAGCGATTTTGTCTCCAAGAATATTTTCATGGCGATTATTTTTCAGGGATTGCAGAACTGGCTTATACAAAAAATATCTATGAAACGTTTATCAAAGTTGATGGTGGCAAATGATTTTTGTGAATTCATTTTATTTTCTTCAGATAAAATATGAAATTAAATCGATTGTGAAAATAAATTGGTTTTCAATAAATAATAAATGTCCTTGTTATACCCCCGGCATATACGAAGTATAGGGGGTATATAGTTTTTGAATTTTCTGTGATGTGTGTGTGTGTGTGTGTGTGTGTGTGTGTGTGTGTAAACTTTTTTTCTGTCAAAGATTTCTCTGGAACTGCTTGACATAGGATGATGAAATTTGGTACAAACATTGGATATGGTAAGTTGTATTGTGTAAGAAAGAATCAGCCATCTCCTGCTTATCAGTCCCTTTATTCGTCCATTTTTTAGCTCACCTGAGCCGAAGGCTCCCAGGTGAGCTTATAGTATACCCATGCTCCGGCGTCCGTCCGTCCGTCCGTCCGTCCGTCGTCCACAATTTCAAAGATCTTCTCCTCTGTAACCGCTAGGCCAATCAAAGCCAAACTTCATGTGGAGCATCCTTAGGAAGGGGGAACGAAAGTTTATATAAATGGTCCAGGTCACATGACCAAGATGGCCACCATGGCTATAAATAGCAAAAACCTTTAAAAATCTTCTTCTCCAAAACCAGTGGGCCGATTTCCACGAAACTTTGTATGTAGCATCGGGGACATAGGCCCATTATAGTTTATATAAATCATGACCCTAGGATGACCTTGACCTATTTTACGGCAAGGTCAACTTAGGTCGCCAATGCATTTGAATGGGAAAAAATGGTAAAATGCTATTTAATGGGTAAAACTAACTGGGAATAGGCAAATGGACAGAAGATTAATATTTATCGAAAAATTTTGCCCCCTGTGGGGTGTCTGCCCCTGCCCCGGGGCTATATACATGTAAATTTCCATTATATTGAAACATCTTCTGTTCTAAAACCACTTGGCCAATCGAAGCCAAACTTCACATGGAGCATCCTTGGGAAGCAGCAAAGAAAGTTTATATAAAAGGTCAAGGTCACATGACCAAGATGGCCGCCATGGCTATAAATAGCAAAAACCTTTAAAAATCTTCTTCTCCAAAACCAGTGGGCCGATTTCCACGAAACTTGGTATGCAGCATCGGGGAGGTGGGCCCATCATAGTTTATATAAATCATGACCCTAGGATGACCTTGACCTATTTTACGGCAAGGTCAACTTAGGTCGCCAATGCATTTGAATGTGAAAAAATGGTAAAATGCTATTTAATGGGTAAAACTTACTGGGAATAGGCAAATGGACAGAAGATTAATATTTATCGAAAAATCTTGCCCCCTGGGGGTTGTCTGCCCCTGCCCCTGGGCTATATACATGTAAATTTCCATTATATTGAAACATCTTCTGTTCTAAAACCACTTGGCCAATCGAAGCCAAACTTCACATGGAGCATCCTTGGGAAGCAGCAAAGAAAGTTTATATAAAAGGTAAAGGTCACATGACCAAGATGGCCGCCATGGCTATAAATAGCAAAAACCTTTAAAAATCTTCTTCTCCAAAACCAGTGGGCCGATTTCCACGAAACTTGGTATGTAGCATCGGGGACGTGGGCTTATCATAGTTTATATAAATCATGACCCTAGGATGACCTTGACCTATTTTACGGCAAGGTCAACTTAGGTCGCCAATGCATTTGAATGGGAAAAAATGGTAAAATGCTATTTAATGGGTAAAACTTACTGGGAATAGGCATATGGACAGAAGATTAATATTTATGGAAAAATTTTGCCCCCTGGGGGTTGTCTGCCCCTGCCCCGGGGCTATATACATGTAAATTTCCATTATATTGAAACATCTTCTGTTCTAAAACCGCTTGGCCAATCGAAGCCAAACTTCACATGGAGCATCCAAGGGAAGCAGCAAAGAAAGTTTATATAAAAGGTCAAGGTCACATGACCAAGATGGCCACCATGGCTATAAATAGCAAAAACCTTTAGAAATCTTCCTCTCCAGAACCAGAAGGCCTATGATTTTGAAACTTGGCATGAAGCATCAGGGAGAGGAACTTCACAAAGTATACCTATGATGGATGAAGAACTCAGGCACACCATAGTTTGCTTAAATGATGAGCCTGGGTCGACCCTGACCTATTTCATGACCACATCAATTTTTTTTACTTTAATATCATGGAACTGCGACTGTCTTTGGATCATGTACAATGTAGGTAAATATTACTTTCATTCTATTTTCAGATGAATTGCCATACATTTGAGGTTGAACTGCATGAAAATATGCTAAAAATAGATGGAAAGAAAATAGAGATAGAGATCAAGAAGAGACACTGGTGATGCTGCTGAAGTAACAGATAAGTATCTTAGAAAATAGTGATAAGGTGTCTACCTAGTGTGAACATGATATCCAAACAATGTTAGATCAAAGCCAGTGTGACTTCATAACATCACATTGACATTGATGTGATGTTGTTATATCATGTGCATGCTGGGTGGTTATATGAAATCTCAAAATAAGAAGCTAGAAATATCATACTTTCTGATCTGTTTAAAAAAGAGGCACATCAGCCTGTGTAGTAGAGCAGCCGATCTGCTTCTTTTTTCATACCCAAAGTGTCCTTAGTTCACGTCAAATTCACTACAAGATAAGCTTCAATAGAAGAGAATCTATCTTTTATAATGCAAAGTTGCAAAAAGTGTGTGAGCGTCTTCGTAAATAGCAATTTTGTTCACTTCTTCAATAGTATGATATCTCTACATTCTATTTTGAGGATTTCTTAGTAGGTTGGTATCTAAGCAATTCTACACATGACCTTTTCTTTCTATTTTCAGGTGAGTAGCCATGCCTAGAAGGAAACAGTGGAGGAGGTCAGAGGAGAGAAGATCAGAGTGGAGAAAGAGGTCAAGAACAGATGGAGGAGATGGAGCAGTGTTGGACAGAAAGAGGCCAAGAGGTAAGTATACTGAAAGTCCGGAAAGGATGCCGGCAAAGACAAGTCCTGAAATGATGCAGGCAGGAAGTCCGGAAAGGATGCCGGCAAAGACAAGTCCTGAAATGATGCAGGCAAGAAGTCCGGAAAGGATGCCGGCAGAACAAAGTGAAAGTCCTGAAATGATGCAGACACAAAGTCATGAAAAGAAACAGGCATATGATCAGAAACAGCCAGTTTACCGCATTGAATTAGACATGGAAAATATACAGAATAAACAGACTGAGTTGCAGGATAAGAAGTTGTTAGAGAATGCTTTATTGACAAGTCCTGATTCAAAACATATAAAGGCTAAAAAAGACAAGCAGGCAAACATCAGTCAGTTTAAGCAGTTACTTAATGATCTTAGCAAGCTCATAGAAAATGTTAGCTCAAATGTGCAGACTGATTTTGATGCAGTATTTCTTGATACTTTTCCTGGTGTGGATGTTGATTATCAATCAAGGGTTGTTGAAAAATTGTCTGAAAGAGCAGATATAACAGTTTGTTCACAAAAAACAATGTTCCAACAACATGCATGGCATGACAAAAACAATTTAGCACAGCAGCATTTCAACAGAGATTCATCGGAACCAGGGTTAGATAATGATGTGATGTGTTATGAAGCGGTAAGATCATCTGAACAATTGTGGAATGCAAGTTATTTGGTCTTTGGAAGTTTTCATCAGAATGATGTCAGATTTTCTGAGCAATCCAGAGGATATCAGTGCACATGTAATGCATTATGTATGCTGTCATACTCTTCCTGCCTTGATATTGAAAAGAGCTCTATATTAGACAAGGTGCTTTGTGAAGGAGATGTTCTATATCGGAGTGTTATAAACAAATTAAGAGAAGATGGAAAATTCATTCACCACCTGCTGACTTTAGAAGAAATTCCAGATGATTTTAAAGTAGAGATAGGAAAATTTACATCTGAGAAACTGCCGATTGTAAGTGGCGTGCTTTTAGATACTGAAAATCTGGGTTTGCCAACACTTCATGAAGTATTGCAATCAGTCTTTTTGTATACATCATCAGGTCTTTTA
The DNA here is from genome assembly GCA_964017185.1 of Rugalucina vietnamica. Lineage (NCBI taxonomy): Eukaryota > Metazoa > Mollusca > Bivalvia > Lucinida > Lucinidae > Rugalucina > Rugalucina vietnamica. Next base: position 51,740,401 of record OZ024875.1, on the reverse strand, counting down.
ACCATTGGGGCCATATGCTCTGCTGTATTTAGAAAGAATGGCATGTATGTGTTTTTTGATTCTCATTCTCATGGAGAAAATGGACTTTCATCAAATGATGGTACATCCTGTTTTATAACTTTCACAAGTATCAATGACCTAGTTACATATATGTATGCATTTTATGACAGTTTGAATTTAGATACCAACACCAACTTACAGTTTGACTTCTTACCTATCAAAATTAAAAAGACTGAAGAAACACAGAGCTGTAAAGATCAAATGGAACATAATTTGGAATCTTACTTCAATGATCAAAGGTTGAGGCAAGCTCACAAAGCACAAAGTAGTATGTCAAACATATCAACGGCAGAATCAAAAAAAGCATCAGGGGCAAAAAGAAAAAACAATCGAATGGAGTATTACAAAATTTATAAAAGAAAATGTAGACAAAATGCAGCATTCAAAACAAAAGAAAAACAATCAAAGCAATTTGCAAGGACAAATCCTGTTTTTAAGACCAAAGAAACAAAGTATCAGTTGGAATCAAAGCAATCTGCAAGGACAAATCCTGTTTTTAAGGCCAAAGAAACAAAGTATCAGTTGGAATCAAAACAATCTGCAAGGACAAATCCTGTTTTTAAGACCAAAGAAACAAAGTATCAGTTGGAATCAAAGCAATCTGCAAGGACAAATCCTGTTTTTAAGGCCAAAGAAACGAAGTATCAGTTGGAATCAAAGCAATCTGCAAGGACAAATCCTGTTTTTAAGGCCAAAGAAACAAAGTATCAGTTGGAATCAAAGCAATCTGCAAGGACAAATCCTCTTTTTAAGGCCAAAGAAACAAAGTATCAGTTGGAATCAAAGCAATCTGCAAGGACAAATCCTCTTTTTAAGGCCAAAGAAACGAAGTATCAGTTGGAATCAAAGCTATCTGCGAGGACAAATCCTGTTTTTAAGGCCAAAGAAAGTTTGTATCAGTTGGAATCAAAGCAATCTGCAAGGACAAATCCAGCATTCAAAGCAAGGGAAAGAGAATCAAAGCAATCTGTGAGAACCAATCCTGATTTTAAGGCAAAGGAAACTGTGTATCAGTTGCAATCAAAGCAATCAGCAAGGAAAAATCAGACTTTTAATGCAAAGGAGAGAATATACCAGAATGCATCAAAAAAGAAGGCAAGGGAAAATCCTTATTTTCTTGAATGTGAGAGAATTAAGAAACAACAAGTAAGGCAGGAAGAAAGAAAATTTGAAGATAATTCTGGAATTAATGTTCCTAGAAAAAGATGTAAGCATGACACAGCGTTCCAAAACCTCAGCACAAAGACTTTGAAAATATTGAAAATGCTATCGAACAATTTCATTCAGATATTTCCATTGGACCTTTGTATGTCTGTTCTTGTTGTCACCAGACATGGTTCAGGAAAAGTGTTTCTATGTTAAAAAATACCCATATTCCAGCAGAAAGTAAACGAGAGCATTGTACAAACTTTATATCTGTCAATAATAAAGAATGGATATGTCATACTTGCTTAAGTGCCTTAAGAGATAGTAAAATTCCAAAGCTATCAGTAACTAATGGAATGAAGTGGCCAATCAAGCCACCAGAGCTAAACTTACATCAATTAGAAGAAAGGTTAATAGCACTGCGTATTCCATTTATGCAGATAAGAGAATTACCACGTGGTGGCCAGTACTCCTTGAAAGGAAATGTGATTAACGTACCTGTTGATATTCAGCCCACAATAAACTGTCTGCCAAGGCCAATGGATGATAATTTTACAGTTGCTATCCAGTTGAAAAAGAAACTTTCCTATAAAACAGTTGACTTTAAAGAAAATGTTAGACCATTAAGAGTTTTAACTGCTCTTCATTGGCTTATGAACAACAGCAAACTATACAAGAAATCTGGCATAGTAATTGATGATGACTGGTTTCAAGAAGTTACTGAAAGTGCAGAGGAAACAGTCAGAGAGTTTTTAGGAGTTTCAAGAGAACAAACTAATGACAAACATAGCATGGATAATGAAAAACAGGAACAAATCACAAGTAAAAAGGACACTGATGCACCAACTGATTATGATTCTGATCATTACAGTGAGATAGATGCTAATGACCATGTTGGCAATATAGATACATTAGTGGATGATGCTGATATTGACAATAAGTGTGACAAAGTTTTCACTTTTGCACCAGGTGAAGGGCAACATCCTTTAAGTCTATATAATGATAAAGATGCAGAGTATTTGTGCTTCCCATCCATTTTCTGTGGACAAACACCACCTAGTAAGGAAGAGCGAATTGTTCCAGTTCATTATAGTGACATTGTCAAATGGGAATTGAGAAGTGTTGACAGGAGAGCTGCACAGTCAGTTCCAAATATATTCTTTAAACACAAAAAGCTGCAGATGAAACAAATCAGTGATAAAGTCAACTTGGCTGTTAGAAGATGTAAAAAGCGAGGTCAAAAAATAACTGCAGCTGAAGCTAGAGATGCAAATTATTTGGACAAACTTGTAAACCTTGATGAAGGATATTATATATTTCGCCAACTGAGAAATTCACCTGCCTATTTGGAAATGCGCAAGAAAGACATTTTTGCAATGATTAGGCAACTTTCTTTGCCTACTTGGTTTATGTCATTGTCAGCTGCCGATACTAGATGGACAGATCTGTTGAAGATGTTAGCAAAATTGAATGATGGTATTGAATATTCTGAAACAGAGTTAGAAAGGCTTACTTGGCAAGAGAAAACAAAGCTAGTTCAGAAAGACCCAGTTACATGTTCAAGGTACTTTGATCATAGGGTTCAAGAGTTCCTCAATACAATTCTAAAAAGTAGTTCTGAGCCAATTGGAAAGGTACTTGACTATTTTTATAGAGTTGAGTTTCAGCAACGTGGCTCCCCTCATATTCACATGCTTGTTTGGGTAGAAAATGCTCCAACTCTAGAATCAAAGTCAGAAGAGGAAATAATTGAATTTGTTGATCAATATCTTACATGCAGTAGTGATAATGAGAAAACAGCAAATCTTGTGAACCTTCAAAGTCACAAACATTCTAGAACCTGCAGAAAAAAGGGAAACCAATATGTAGGTTTGGATTTCCATTACCACCATTGCCGAAAACAATGTTGCTGTATCCTCTTGAAGAAAACATTGACAAGTACAAGAAAAAGAATGTAGAGCTCCAAAAATCAATGAATGAGTGTAAAGAAAATGAAGATATACCATTTGATGAGTTTCTAGAAAAAAATGCTAGAATGGATTTCGAAGATTATATTAGTTGCATAAGAAGCTCATTGAAAGCACCAAAGGTTTTCTTAAAGCGAAAAGTGAAGGAAATGAGAATAAATCCATTTAATGAAAACATACTTCTTGCCTGGAAGGCCAATCTTGACATTCAGATTGTTCTTGAGCCATACGGTTGTGCTTCATATATAGTTGGTTATATAAGTAAATCACAGAGAGGTATGAGTGCACAACTTGATGCAGCAGCGAAAGAGGCTAGAAGAGGAAATCTTGACCTAAAAAACAAGTTAGGCATATTGGGAATGTATTTTCTAACTGTGTTGAGGTCAGTGCTCAAGAAGCTGTTTATCTTGATCTGCAAATTCCTTTGACAAAATGTACGAGGGACATTGTTTTCATCAACACATCTATACCAGAAGAAAGAATTTTTCTGTTGAAACCAAAAGCTGTTCTTGATGAACTTCCAGCTGAATCTACAGATGTAGAATCTGAAAATGTTATACAGAGGTATTCTAAAAGACCCAGGCAGCTTGGGAAATTATGTTTAGCTGATTATGTCTCTAAGGTTGATGTTACTTATCCAAAAGGGCATAAGTTTTCAGAGAAAGTTGATGACACTAATGATGATGACAGTTTTGTCAATAGCTCTGGTGATGAAAGTGATGACAGCTTTGATGATAATAACAGTCAAAGTTCAGACCTGTTGTTTGAAGCAAAAAATGGAACAAAATACAAGAAAAGAAAAGTACCAAGAATAATTAGGTATGTAAGATACAACAGAAAAAGGGATCCAGAAAACTACTTTAGAGAGCAGCTTATGCTTTTTGTACCTTGGCGAAATGAACAGAAGGATTTGATAGGTTCTTTTGGAACATATGAAGCTCGGTATAACTCAGTGCAGACATCCCTGGTGTCCAAAAGAAATGAGTATGAGCATCATGCTGAAGAGCTTGAGATTGCAAGACAAATGATGGAAAATGAGGAAAGGGACTATGATCAAATTGCACCAAATGCAGAGCAAGAAAATAGAGAGGCAGAAGAAGAAGGGCCAGCAGAATCAGAAAAATTTGTTTGCTTTAACCCAAGCAGAGTTGTAGAGCAGAGGCATTATGACATTGGAATAGAATTACAGTCAACTTGCTCAATGCCACCAGTAGAAACAAGTGGTATTTTATTACCAGATGATGAATACTTACAACTACTCAGAAGTCTTAATTTGAGACAAAGAGAATTCTTTAACCACATTGTGCACTGGATTAAATGTAAAGATGAACCGGTTTATGCTTTTCTAACAGGAGGGGCAGGTGTTGGTAAATCAGTAGTGATTCGAGCACTTTATCAAAGTCTGTTCAGGATTTTGAATTTGAAAGATGGAGAAAATCCAGATGATAAGAGAATTCTGCTGTGTGTTTACATGGGCTTTGCTGCTTTTAATATTAGTGGCCAAACCATTTGCTCTGCATTCCACAGAAAAATGTATCAAAAGGGCACCAATCATCTTGCAGCTGATGAGTTAAATACATTCAGAATTAAGTATAGACATCTGAAAATTATCATTATTGATGAAATATCAATGGTTGGCAACATGACACTAAGCTTTATTGACACTCGCTTACAGCAGCTGATGGGAACAAAAGAAGTTTTTGGTGGTTTAAGTGTTATCGCTGTTGGGGATCTTTATCAGCTTAAGCCAGTAGGTGATTACTTGATAAGTCTTGATTTGAAAAAGGGAGCATCTTCACTGGGAAGGAACTTATGGAAAGAGCTCTTTACAATGTATGAATTGGTTGATATCATGAGACAGAAAGACGATCTAGCATTTGCACAGTTATTAAACCGACTTCGATTGAATGAAATGACAGAGGAAGACAAGCAAAAGCTGCAGACACGTGTTGTTGACCGTGAAACTGGTGACTATCCAAAGGATGCCCTTCATTTGTTTGCACAGAATTGTTTTGTAGACCAACACAATGACACTATTTTGAGTCAGCTGCCAGGAGAAAAGATTGTCATACCATGCCATGACAGTGTTGTCTCTGCAAACATTCCTGCCAGCATGCACCAGTCCTTGATTGATAAACTCCCAAAAGAGTACGGACAAACAGGCCAGCTAAAGAAATCATTGACAGTAGTTGTTGGAATGATTGTTGTTCATACAGCTAATGTAGATGTAGAAGACGGTTTAACTAATGGTGCTACTGGTGTGGTAAAACACATTGACTTCAGGTGGATGGAAGGAACTAACCGTCCTAGCATTATTTGGGTATTGTTTGATGACCCTCGGGTTGGTAGAGCAACACGTGAGAAAAACAAAAAATTCTACAATGCAAGTATTCATTCAGACTGGACACCTGTATTTGAAACACAACGAACATTTATAGTGAACTACAAGACATTTCAGAGAAGCCAGTTCCCAGTAACACCAGCTTCAGGTAAAACAGTCTGGAAAGCTGAAGGTGCAACAGTTGACAAGGTAGTCGTTAATTTGTCCCAGACACAGACAAAGAAAATACCACATGTTCACTATGTTGCATTTAGTAGAGAGAAAAAGCTGGAAGATTTATATATACTGAATATGAATGAAGCTGCTATCGCGCTAGATGATGATGTGAATATAGAGATGCAAAGGCTACGCAAAGAAGCGTCCTTAGAGCTGTGTTATGTTCCACTGTATAAAATTGATCCTGGCAAAACCAAAATAGCATTCAACAATGCTAGATCCTTACATAAGCATTTTAAGGATGTTGAATTTGAACCAAATGTGTTGGCAGCAGATGTCATTGGATTTGCTGAGACAAGGTTATGTAGTAGGGATGAAAATGTCCATTTTGCCCTGAAACGGTTCAGACTTATTAGACTTGATGACACAGTAAAAGAGACTAACAACAGACCATATCATGGACTTGCATTGTATGTAAAGGAGTACTTGCAGATTCAGAAATTTCTGAAAATGCAATGTAAGTCATTTGAATTTATATTGGCTGACATATTCAACATTCAAAGAAGTTATGTTCAAGTTGTTGTATTGTACAGATACCCCAAAAGTTCACAGACTGATTTTAGAGAGGATATTCACTGTCATCTCAGGCCAGTTATTGACCTGAATGCTAAATTAGTCATATTAGGTGACTTCAACATACAGGTAGATGGTGCCAATACAGGGTTTGTGGATTTTGTAGAAACATTATTTGGGTGTATGCAGCAAATCAATCGATGTACAACTGACACTGGATCAATGCTAGACTTGATTTTTTCAAATTCTGAAGGGTATAGTGATGTTATTGAGGCCTATTGGTCTGATCATAAACTTATATATTGTGCCTTAGGCAAATAGATATTCAAATGTTGTGATGCAGAAGATGAATGAAGTACAAAAGAAATCAGTGCGAAGACATGGCCCATTCTTGACACAAATAATGTTGTTTGTATAATGACAACTTCACAACAAAACAAAGCTGCAAAGCAGAATTTGTAATGAGCTTAATATTTTTGCCCATCACTTTTCTCATTAATTTGCTCACTGCTTTTAAAGGGTCTCAGTTTTATTTTTATTTACTAAGATAAGCTGCTACAATTATTACTTGATTCATATAAAATTGCTGTTTGATTTAGATTAATCTCTTTATCTCTTAAAATCATCCAAGTTGTGTATCATGGCACAGTAGAATTGAGAATCCATGCCCTTTGAATATGCAAAAAAAAAAAAAAAAAAAAGTGCAAATCAAAAGTAAACAATTGCAGGCATAACCCCACTAGATATTAATGAGGTGGTTCAGCTAATTTTGGGGTTGCCACCATTTTTTTTTTTTTTTTTTTTTTTTTGTACTATTGTAAATGTAGCATTCAATCATGCTTATTAATTATTGATGTTATTTTGTATCTGCATTGATATTATGATATTAATTCGCTAGCTTTTCTAGGAGTGTTGAGGCTCTGTGATACACCATTGGATCCAGAGAGGAAATAGCTTTACTCCCAGGAGTATTGATAAAGAACTCAGAAAGTAGTTCTAACTTGACTTACTGAAAAATTGTTGACTGGGACATTAAGCCTTATCCTGAATAAAAACGAAGATAAATGGTTCTTTTATCATTAAAATGCAAGTTGTTACATGAATTAATACTATTTTTATGGCTGATATATGTATATCAAGCCACAATATATTTGTTAAAATATGGTAAAATGCAATTGTTTGAATTTCCTGTAGTTACTTTGTAATTGCAGTTATATATAATGTTTGTAAAAAAATTTATAAACCCACATGTATCTCATATTATAGGTTTTAGAAATAAATAGACTGTGACTATAATGTTGGAGAAAAGTGGACTCTGCAAATATACAGAATATAATGAATTTAATTTCAAGGAAAAGAAACATCTAGATGCATTGTAAAAGTTTTATTATAGTGGTACATTCCTAGCTTGTATGAAGCAAGACTGGTGTGGTGCTGCTATATAGTTTGTTGAGTGATTGACAAAGAGATAAGCTTATAAATGTATATTGTTGCAAATAAGATACTATTGCACAGAGATGAGCATTGAATAGACATATTGTGTTATGATTTTAAACAATCTGGATATTAACATATGGTTACAAGCTATGTACAGATTCTCTCTTTCTGTCATACACATGTATTTACATGCATAGAGCTTATTTTGATGTTGATTGAAATGTATCTACTTTTTATACCCCGCCACTTAAAAAAGTGCGGGGTATTATGTTATACCCTCCAAAAAATTTGCGTTCGAGTGTCCGTCCGTCTGTCCGTCTGTCTGTCCGTCCGTCAGCGTTTCATTTCCGGGCTCTATCTTGAGCATTTATTGACCGATTTTCTTCAAACTTTGTATAGGAGTTTATATCAGGAAGGAGTGGTTTGGGATTGAAGATGGGTAAATTTCGTCAAATAAGTACAGAGTAATGGCCCTTGATTTACGTTAAAATTTCGTTTCCGGGCTCTATCTTGAGTATTTATTGACCGATTTTCTTCAAACTTTGTATAGGAGTTAATACCATGAAGGAGTGGTCTGGGATTGAAGATGGGTAAATTTCGTCAAATAAGTACAGAGTTATGGCCCTTGATTTACGTTAAAATTTTGTTTCAGGGCTCTATCTTGAGCTTTTATTGACCGATTTTCTTCAAACTTTGTATAGGAGTTCATATCAAGAAGGAGTGGTCTGGGATTGAAGATGGGTAAATTTTGTCAAATATGTATAGAGTTATGGCCCTTGATTTGCGTTAAAATTTTGTTTCCGGGCTCTATCTTGAGCATTTATTGACCGATTTTCTTCAAACTTTGTATAGGAGTTTATACCAAGAAGGAGTGGTCTGGGATTGCAGATGGGTAAATTTCGTCAAATAAGTACAGAGTTATGGCCCTTGATTTAAGTTAAAATTTTGTTTCCGGGCTCTATCTTGAGCATTTATTGACCGATTTTCTTCAAACTTTGTATAGGAGTTCTTACCAGGAATGAGTGATTTGGGATTGAAGATGGGTAAATTTTGTCAAATAAGTACAGAGTTATGGCCCTTGATTTACATTAAAATTTTGTTTCCGAACTCTATCTTGAGCATTTATTGACCGATTTTCTTCAAACTTTGTATAGGAGTTCATATCAGGAAGGAGTGGTTTGGGATTGAAGATGGGTAAATTTTGTCAAATAAGTACAGAGTTATGGCCCTTGATTTACATTAAAATTTTGTTTCCGAACTCTATCTTGAGCATTTATTGACCGATTTTCTTCAAACTTTGTATAGGAGTTCATATCAGGAAGGAGTGGTTTAGGATTGAAAATGAATAAATTTAGTTAAATAAGTACAGAGTTATGGCCCATGATTTACATTAAAATTTCGTTTCCTGCCTCTGTTTTGTGCATTTATCAACCAATTTTATTCAAACTTTGTATAAAAATTCAAATCAGGAGGTAGTGGTTTGGGATTGAAGATGGGTAAATTTTATCAATGTATACAGAGTTATGGTCCTTCATTTATGACAAAATTTTGTTCTGCTCTTTATCTTGAGAATTTATTGAGAAACATTTTTGCTAAATTAAATTTGCGTGGCGGGGTATCATGCATGCCTGCAGCGCTTTTATTGACTAAATATGTTGATTGTTTCGTATGTGTATATAAATGTAAACAAACATAAGATACTTAGAAAATGATAGATAGAATAAAAAAAAAGAATGAAAAAAAAAAGAATGGAAATACATGTACAATTTATACTGTTAGTACAAGTGTATTATCTTGATTTGTTTATGAATTTATGAATGTTATGTACAGTTATAATTTGACATCATTGAACCTGTTTTCAATTTGTTGTACTTTATAATTTGTAAGCTTTGAATGTACCACAATGATGGCTTTTACAAGGTATCTATTTAAGTAACAGAAATGTAATGCAAAGCTTGCACTTCTTCAGAGGTTTTAATGTTATAGACACAGTCTCATTATTTCTTCATCAAAGATATTAGATATATAAGCACACATGATATATTAAGTTTCATTTTTATATTTGTTTGTTTCTATTTATTTTTAACTTTTGAAAAGTGGGTATAAGATTCCAATAGTCTTTATGTTTTACTGCTTGGCTAATGAATTATTAAGGTATGTGTTTAATGTAATTGAATAAATAAAATTTTATTGGATTACAAAAATTAGTTCTTTTCACTGGCATTCCTTTTGCAGTCTTATTAGGCTTATAGCTTGTCGAATAGGCTACTGTGTATGATTTGCTAGTCTATCTACTCGAGGAGGGGATCATAGAAAAGTTGAACTCAGTGAACAAAGACCATTGTTACAACTTTACTGTTAGAAATCAGCTATATACATTTTATCTAATGCAATGAATTACTCAGGTGAGCGATATCAGGACCTTTGGTCCTCTGGTCTTTCTCTCTGATTGAAAATTCTGTCACAGATTTCTCAGCTCCTATTTATTCCAGCATGTTTAAAGTTTGTATACATCTCAACAATGCCCAAGTGTATTGTGTAAGAGAAAATCAGATGGCCAGAATTTGTTTTTCCATTCTTTTTCCACTTTGTAGTTTTACCATCTGTCACTCCTGTATACTGAATATGGAAATTTCTGTCAAACATTTCTCAGGAACTGCTCGACATAGGATGATGAAATTTGGTACAAACATTGGGTATGATAAGTTGTATTGTGTAAGAAAGAATCAGCCATCTCCTGCTTATCAGTCTCTTTATTTGTCCATTTTTCTTTCTCTCTTATTGAAATTTCTGTCACAGATTTCTCAGCTCCCATTTATGTCAGCTTCTTCAAAGTTTGTATACATCTAGACAATGCCCAAGTGTATTGTGTAAGAGAAAATCAGATGGCCAGAATTTGTTTTTCCATTCTTTTTCCACTGTAGTTTTACCATCTGTCACTCCTGTACATACTGAATATGGAAATTTCTGTCAAACATTTCTCAGGAACTGCTCAACATAGGATGATGAAATTTGGTACAAACATTGGGTATGATAAGTTGTATTGTGTAAGAAAGAATCAGCCATCTCCTGCTTATCAGTCTCTTTATTTGTCCATTTTTCTTTCTCTCTTATTGAAATTTCTGTCACAGATTTCTCAGCTCCCATTTATGTCAGCTTCTTCAAAGTTTGTATACATCTAGACAATGCCCAAGTGTATTGTGTAAGAGAAAATCAGATGGCCAGAATTTGTTTTTCCATTCTTTTTCCACTGTAGTTTTACCATCTGTCACTCCTGTATACTGAATATGGAAATTTCTGTCAAACATTTCTCAGGAACTGCTTGACATAGGATAATGAAATTTGGTACAAACATTGAGTATGGTAAGTTGTATTGTGTAAGAAAGAATCAGCCATCTCCTGCTTATCAGTCCCTTTATTCGTCCATTTTTCTTTCTCTCTGATTGAAAATTCTGTCACAGATTTCTCAGCTCCTATTTATGTCAGCTTCTTCAAAGTTTGTATACATCTAGACAATGCCCAAGTGTATTGTGTAAGAGAAAATCAGATGGCCAGAATTTGTTTTTCCATTCTTTTTCCACTTTGTAGTTTTACCATCTGTCACTCCTGTATACTGAATATGGACATTTCTGTCAAACATTTCTCAGGAACTGCTCGACATAGGATGATGAAATTTGGTACAAACATTGGGTATGATAAGTTGTATTGTGTAAGAAAGAATCAGCCATCTCCTGCTTATCAGTCCCTTTATTTGTCCATTTTTCTTTCTCTCTTATTGAAATTTCTGTCACAGATTTCTCAGCTCCTATTTATGTCAGCTTCTTCAAAGTTTATATACATCTAGACAGTGTCAAAGTGTATTGTGTAAGAGAAAATCAGATGGCCAGTTTTTGTTTTTCCATTCTTTTTCCACTTTGTAGTTTTTCCATCTGTCACTCCTGTATACTAAATATGGAAATTTCTGTCAAAAATTTCTTAGGAACTGCTCAACTTTGGAAGGTGACATTCAGTACAAACATTGGAAATGATAAGTTGTATTGTGTTAGAAATAATCAGCAATCTCCTGCATTAGTCACTTTATCTATCCAGTTTTCTTTCTAACTGATTGTGTGAACTTTGCTTTTATGATTTTCTTAAATTTTAAACAAATCTACACCAGAAGATACCTTGATTTTCGATCTTTGTAGAAGCTTACAGCACCTAGGTATTCATTAGATGAATAGATGTATACCTTTTTCTATAATCTGCTTTTTGTATCAAAGTGGTATGACTTCTGATGGCTGCAGCTGGGGGTATGTGAGCTTTGCTCACTTTTGCTATTTTTTTTATTGTAGAGCATCCCTAGTCCATATTCTAATTTTGTTCGGTCTTAAGAATATCAACCTTTTATTTCAAATTTTTATAGGTAAACAGTACAAGTATATTGACAGTAAATGGCAAGAAGTCGACTATGCAGACAGTTTGAAAATCACCAAAATTGAAGGACAGGTGAGACATTGATCATTGAATTATAATTTGAGCCGGCTAGTGAGAAAACCAACAATGTGGTTTCTGGACAGGTCCGACACAAACCGAGCTGTAGAAGCATGGAAGATGGCTAGAGACTGGAAATTTTGGATTTAGAAAATAGAGGAATTGTACTATCCATGTAGAGAAAACAAAGGCGCTGATCAGCTTAACTGTAACTGCGAAGCTGATCTGCGCCTTTTTTTCGCATATGCAGATTGTTGGTTTTCTTATGAGGGGGCTCATTTTATGTTTGTGAAAATGGTGAAATGTTTGTTTCACACCCTAATTTTATTCATGTGATGATTTTTTTTTCAATGGTGACCCATGGCCATTTGTGACAAAACTAAGAAAATGATTTTTGTGAACATTTTAATTTTAATATTTATATAAATTGTCTTTTTAACAGTGGTGTTGGCCTAAAATTTCGTACAATATTTGAGCCGAATCAGGAGAAAACCAGATTTTTGCCTATGCTTAAACAAAGCCGCTGATCAGCTGTGCAGTAACTGCACAGCTGATGAGCGGCTTTGTTTTCGCTACATGGATAGTACAATTCCTCCTCTACTTGTTCCCTAAATTTCAATATTCTAGCTTTCTTCTGTGGGTGTATAGGCTGGTTGGACCTGGTAGGAAATTCCAAAGGCCGGTCTTCTTGCATTGCGGCTCATTTGTTACATATTCATTCATCCACTAACACTGCACTCACAAGTTTTCATTTTGATATCATTTCAGGTTTGGTTATCACTGTTCCAACTTTTAATGAGCCCAGCATGCCAACAGAAGTATGAGATGGATTCCTACAGGAAAAATACCATTCTCAAGGTACTGTAAATTTGGAAATGTTCGCAAGGACTTAATTTTTACAAATATTTGTGAATTTGTTGTCTGGCATATTCAGAGTTCTTGCTAATTAAGAGTAACTTTAAGCTGTATAGACTACATGTTCCAGAGTAGTCCTTTGCTATTTCAAGAACTTGGTAATAATTCGCAAGAAACATTGCGAAATAAAAGTCACATTAAAACTTCCAAACATACATTAGGTGCTGTTATTTCCACAAGTTTTAGCAAGTTAATGTTGAATGTACAATTTTCATCTTGGCCAGAGGTTATAAAACTTTTCATGCTCAACAGCTGAGTTTAGAATTTTAAGTGTACTAAAATTGCCATGGTGGTGTAATGGATAGCATATTTGCTTAGCAGTCAAGGGGTTCGAAACCTGGCTGGTACATATGCCTGTCATGTTGGTGACAAATGTTCACCCTGACGTAAGAAAGGCAAACCGCTCGTAGGGGGTGTAACATTTTTAAAATTGCCAAAATAGGTGGAAATTTAAAATTTTAATGACAAAAGCAAGTCATTAATCCTGCTAATAAATTCTAAAATGCCAACAATTGAATAAAGAGTACCGGTAGTGACTTCGGAAGACACCAAACAGAATATTGATGATATACGAGGGGGGTTCAAAAAGTTCGAGGAAAAGTGCTGCCAAATTTGTAATTATCATTGGAAATTTACGCTCTCTGTGTATGTTGTCAATTAACATATAGTTAGCATATGTTCAAAATTTAAATTAAATCGGATGAAAATTAAGCATTAAATCACATGCGTTTCTAGGGTAACTATAGCCAAACTGGCCCAACGTCGTAACAACGTCATGCTAAACGCATTCATGCCGCGGTTAAGCATTTTAGAATCCACCTGGCATACGGACATCTAATTGTTAGTTCTGTGTGTATAATGCGGTGAATTGTGCCGAAACTACACTTCCATATATTGTATATTTCACGAATTCTACTCTTTTCTATCACGACAATCATTTTCGACACTATGACGTTATTTGGCGTTACTCTGTGCGAGTCGACATGGACGCTTTTTTGGACATGTAGAAGTCATAAATACTGCTTGTAGATTGCCGTAGTCTTAATTTCCTTGTCGCCATATGCGTTTTCTGCTCTTAGCAGTGTTCCTTTCTTTTAAAATCCGTTTTAAACACATACTTTATTGAAGACCGTTGTTCCACGCGCATTTTAGGCATACTCACTAAACAATATGGCCGCTTTATGCCTAAAAGATGTCACACATTTATGGGACGTCATGTGCTTACCGCCAACATGTTGAACTTTACTCATACAAAGTTTGGTGAAAATAGCACAGTTAACTATCAAATGCAACGTCGTCATTAAACATCAACATTTTGTAAAATTGAACAAAAGTGGGCCGGTAATTGTGATGTACGGTTTCCATAGCAACCGCTGTTACCGTTGTATTTATGCCAGAGCAGCAAAGTTTGCTGTATAAGTTCAAAATATGTTTGTCTATATACGTGTATGAGTTTAATTCAGGTGGTTTACAAAGTAAGGATATGCTGGCACTTTTCCGCGAACTTTTTGAGCGCCCTTCGTATATGTCGACATTAAAATCTTTGAACAGGCCTTGCAGTATTTGTTTTTGTCAATCTTTGATTTGTTTACTGTTTTCAGTTGCGTTCCTACCTCACAGAGCCAATGCTAGATCAGATCCCTATACTGGGAGAGATGCAGCGGTATCTAGAACATTTATCTATGATGGATCCACCAGCACCGAGGAGAGATGTCATTCTGGAACAGGTGAATTTCTTTCATTTTTATTTTCATTCAGGGGCCACTTGTTCAAAATTAATGATGTTGTTAGCAATTCGTTAAAATTTCAAATGGCAATATTACAAATACACAATGTACAAAGGATTCTCACATGTTTTCAACAAAACATAACTGTGCATTTGCTTTTGAAGTTGATATATATAGCTAACAAATTGAGGGCTTAACAACATTGTTTAGCAAAGTTTTGAATAACTGGGCCCAGGTTATTTTCACCTTCTCTCTCCTCTGCCTTTCACAAACTCTTGCATGTATTTTAATATATTTGAATTTTAGTGGGCTATTTCCATATGTTTCTAAACTCAATATTTCAGGCATCAAACAGATCAACCATCATTGTGTGGTGTGTACTGTATACCAATTTATTTTTCGCGAAACTGATGAATTCATGAAAATAAATTGCTGCAAGAAGGTCCATTTTGATATACTTGTATAGGCTAGTTCCACAATCTATGAAAATATATCACTGTAAAAATAAGCTTTGTAGACAAAGTCACCAAATTTAGTAGCCCTTAAAGATGAATAAGGTTACAGTATTTCCTTGATTTCTCTCTAGGTGCCTGAGATTCGAGACAATATTTTACGCAGCAATGAAGGAAGGTGGAACAAGATAGCCAAGAAGCAGATGAAAACATGTTTTGACCCCTCACAGAGTGACCTCAAGATGCAAGCGAAACGGTAGGATATGAGCCATAATCTGCATATACGAAAACAAAGATGCAGATCAGCTTCGCGGTAACCGTAAAGCTGATCAGCGACTTTGTTTTCGCTTCAAGGATAGTACACTGCCTCTTCTTCTTAAATCCCAAATATCAAGCCTCTAGCCTGCTTCTATGATTGTACAGCACGATTTGTGCCGGACCTGTTTGGAAACCACATTGTTGGTTTTCTCAAGAGACTTCAAGAGACAGTTCATACTGTTGATCTGTTTTGTCTTACAATTAAATTTTCAAACAGTTGCTTTCTGGCCAATCTCACTTTTGAAAGAAATTTGTACGAAGAACTGGCACAGTTTGTTGTGCACCAGACTTAGGGCTGAGGGGTCCCTGGTATCAGTGGTTTTATCCTTTTTGGGGGGCACAGTATATTGTGAGGCAAGTCACATTTCCATACATGCATGTTTTAAATTGTTGCAATAAAATCTCATGTCAATTGTTGATAAACAGAAGCAACTTTAAATACAGATCATAAATATCATCAATTACATTTCTTGCTTAATTGAATGGGATGACCTTTGTTTGGTTGAAACATATTTTAATTCAAGATCAGTTGTATAAATCTTAGACATACACATATTAAAAACAAGTATTGATACATTGTATCTGAAAAATGGATAAGAATGAAAGCAAAATGCTTATTTTGTTCTTCTCCTGTGAAGATATCTTTGCTGCTTTCATAGGTTGTGGATTTCATTTTTTGTTTCATTGTTTTTCATTCAGTTGGGCCGAGACATACAACTTTGATGTCATGGAAGGTCTCCTATCTGACCCACCTAAGTGTGCCAACTGTGGTGAAGCAGCAAGTAAAAGGTGTTCAAGATGTCAGAATGAGTGGTACTGTAGAAGGTAGGCTTCTGTGGTTATATATTTTACCCTTTTTCTCTAGCTAGGCCTAAATGGTTTCATATATTACCCTCCCCTTGTCTGGCCTAGCTAAGTGTGCTAATTGTTGAGAACCAGTTAGTTGAAGATATTCTAGATGCCAGAATGAGTGATACTGCAAGGCCTAAATGGTTACATTACCATTTTCTTATCTGGTCCCCTATGGGTAAAATGATCAGTTTTGCAGTGTCTGTGCTTTTGTTTTTGCCTAGGCAAGGTACATGATTTCTCATGAAACTAGAAACTTAACTTTCACTTATTTATTTCTAGTTCATAATTCTCGCGAATGAAGATTTACTAAATGACTCATGAATTCAAGATTTTGTGAATAATTCAGAAATAGAAAATTGGCGTTATAAATGTCACTAAAGTATTTGAAACTTACGGTAAATTATCTTTAACTAGTATAAGCCTGGCATCCCATTTATGGGACATAAGCAAACACTATAGCCCAAGATGTGATGCAGCAGAATGTGGCATCCCATCTGGATGTTCTGGGGCTAGTCTGTTTGCTTAGGGGAATTTCATCGAAAAATGAAATAAAAATTTAAATCCATTTGTCAAAATTGAGTTAAACTTTATACCTGTGTTTCTTACAGGGAGTGCCAAGTGACCAATTGGAGCAAACATAAGAAAGCATGTGACCTGATGCATGACAGCCTACAGAAGATTAAAGAGATGGAAAACAAATCTTGATGATGTACTACTATAGTTTAGTTGAGCCTTCGCATGAGAAAACCAATAATTTGAGATTTCGACCAGGTCAGACACAAACTGGCCTATACAGCCACAGAAGAAAGCTAGAAGCTTGAAATGTTGGATATAAGTAGAAGAGGAATTTTACTATCTGTTAGCTAAAAAAAAAGGCGCTGATCAGCTGTGCAGTTACTGCACAGCTGATCCGCGCCTTTGTTTTCGCATAGGCATATTGCTGGTTTTCTGTTGCAGCTACCCATTTTTTTATTAGCTCACCTGAGCCGAAGGCTCACAGGTGAGCTTATAGGATAGGTAGGCACCCGGCGTCCGTCCGTCGTCGTCCGTTCGTCCGTTGTCCACCATTTTCAAAGATCTTCTTCTCTGAAACCCCTTGGCCAATCAAAGCCAAATTTTATATGAAGCATCTATAGGAAGGGGGAACCAATGTGTATATAAGAAATCCAGGTCACATGACCGTGATGGCCGCCATGCCCATATATGGTAAAAACCCTTCAAAAATCTTCTTCTCCCGAACCGGTGGACCGATTTCAACAAAACTTTGCATGAAGCATCGATGGCTCAAGCACTACAATGTGTATATAAATCATGACCCTGTGATGACCTTGACCTATTTTACGGCAAGGTCAACATAGGTCGCCAATGCATTTGAATGGGGAAAACTTTTAAAATGTCATTTAATGCGAAAGTCTTGCAGGAAATGGGCAGTAGGACTGAATTTTAATGATTCTGAAAGAAATTGGACCCCAGGGGCTCATATGCCCCACCCCGGGGCAATATACATGTACATTACCATAATATTCAAACATCATCTCCTCTGAAACCGCATGACCAATCAAAGCCAAATTTTATGTGAAGCATCAATAGGAAGGGGTAACCAATGTATATATAAATAATCTAGGTCACATGACCAAGATGGCCGCCATGCCCGTATATGGTATAAACCCTTCAAAAATCTTCTTCTTAGGAACCGATGGACCGATTTCAATGAAACTTGGCATGAAATATTGATGACTCAATTACTACAATGTGGATATAAATCATAAGGCTGTGATGACCTTGACCTTTTTTATGGCAAGGTCAACATAGGTCGCCAATGCATTTGAATGGGGAAAGCTTTAAAAACGTCATTTAAAGTGAAAGTCTTTCAGGAAATGGGCAGTAGGACTAAATATTAATGATTCTGAAAAAATTGGACCCTAGGGGCTCATCTGCCCCCACCCTGGGGCATTATACATCTATATTACCATAATATTCAAACATCTTCTCCTCTGAAAATGCTTGGCCAATCAAAGCCAAATTTTATGTGAAGCATCTATAGAATGGGGGAATCAGTGTGTATTTAAATAATCTAGTTCACATGACCAAGATGGCCGCCATGCCCATATATGGTAAAAACCCTTCAAAAATCTTCATCTTCGAAACAGGTGGACCGATTTCAAAGAAACTTGGCATGAAGCATCAATGGCTAAAGTACTACAATGTATATATAAATCATGACCCTGTGGTGACCTTGACCTATTTTACGACAAGGTCAACATAGGTTGCCAATGCATTTGAATGGGAAAAACTTTTAAAAAGTCATTTGAGGGAAAAATCTTGCAGGAAATGGGCAGTAGGACTGAATATTAGTGTTTCTGAAAACAAATTGGACCCAAGGGCTCATGTGCCCCCACCCCGGGGCAATATACATGTATATTACCATAATATTCAAACATCTCCTCTGAAACCACTTGGCCAATTAAAGCCAAATTTTATGTGAAGCATGTATAGGATGGGGGAACCAATGTGTATATTAATAATCCATGCCCACATATGGTACAAACCCTTCAAAAATCTTCTTCTCTGAAACCAATAGACGGATTTCCATGAAACTTGGAGTGAAGCATTGATGGCTAAAGTACTACAATGTGTATACAAAATCATGACCCTGTGATGACCTTGACCCAGTTTATGGCAAGGTCAACATGGGTTGCCCATGCATTTGAATGGGAAAAACTGTTAAAATGTCATTTGAAGGGAAAAGCCAGCAGGAAGTTGGCAAATTGACATAATATTGATTATTCTGAAAAAAGAAAATGGCCCAAGGGCTTCATCTGCCCCTGCACTGGGGTTAAATACCATAATATTCAAACATGTTTTATTGGTATATGCAGCAGATCTCAGGTGAGCGTTTACAGGACCATTGGTCCTCTGGTTTATTGTTTTATGTCTGTGGTCTACAACTAATGTCATGTTGGGATGGTCAGTCAACAACACTGTTCCTGGTACCCAAATACAGTGTTTCTGTACATAGTGCACATTTCTTTTACTACTGAGTAACAAATTATCTTCTTGAGTCAGACAAAGAGGAATCAATGGCTGTAGAATTATTTTTGTGACCAAATGAGCCACTTCATGAGAAAACCAACAATGTGGTTTTTGACCATATCATTGGGACAAGTTCCTTCATATTGGAGCAGTCACTATAGTGAACAATAGAGACCATGCGCTGCACTATGCCATTGAAGGAGAAATAAAATCCCGAACTTTCTTAATCAACTCTGCAGTCGGTTGTAGATGAGCGCGGTTGTTATTATTTCAAATGGCTTATTGTTATATAAAAGGCACATAAAACGCTTTAAATTGCATGGTGTCTACGTTTTGTCTGTAGCTGACCTTGACAGAACGAAAAAAACGTCTTACACCTTGGTCAAAACACAACTGATCGCAAAAGAACGTAACAGGCCGTAATAGAACATGCTAATAATCGTGATAGATCGTGGTCAACCGAAACGTACCTTAGCACCTCCGTGACACACCGGCTTATCACTACCACGGCTTGTTACTGATATCGTAATGAAATGTAAGAAAACTTAACAAGACGTAAAAAAAACTTGAAAACAGATAAATATTTGACCAAAATTCCACGGCACGCTACGTTTCGAGCAAACGGGGCTGCCGGGGCCGTCGGGAACATAGTGTAAACGCAGTATTAAACTGAATCAAACAAATAAAAAGAAAGCATTGTCGCTTAAAAATGTATAGTTGCACAGTCACTCTGCAATTTCTGATGTCAAGTGATATGATGGCTGTTTGCTTGTTTTGCATAGATTATTTATAAAAGATCTTCGGGACACAACTGGTGTAAAAATGTAAATAATGTTTGAAGTTCATGAAAGTATCAAGACTAAGAATATCATACAAGCTGTGTCATGAGAAATCCAGACTTTTGCCTATGACATAACAAAGGCACAGGTCAGCTGTGCAGTAACTGCACAGCTGATCAGCACCTTTGTTTTCACTACACAGATAGTAGAAGTTAGCTTCTTCTTATATAAAAAATTTCGAGCTTCTAGCCATCTTCTGTGACTGCACAGTCTGGTTTTGTCAGATCTGGTTGGAAACCCCGATGAGCAGCTTTCTCACGCCATGGCTCATATTAATAAGGACCTAATTTCTTGATTATTATATTATATTTGTCAACTTTGAGACCTGGTTTAAACCAAAGGTAAAGGCATATGATTGGATAATGGTTACTGAATAAGGTTGGTAGTTCTCCGCTTTCTTCTGCCAACATCCTTGCCTAAGTACATGTTAATGACTTGTGTGTGAGCTTTCTCAAATTCTGTTTTTGTGTACAATAGAGAGTTTATACAAGAGACACAATGCATTTCATGTTTATATTTCTTGAAGAGAATTTTTCCAGTTTATTTCTGAAAATTTATGATATTGAAACGTTCCATCCAGTTTTATTGAATTTTACCGAATATTTTTCCAGATTTATGTATTTATAGCTGTAAAGTAAAATCAATGTTTGACACAAAATGGTAGTTTGTTTATATTATTCACCCTATTTGTAAATCACTTTCCCTGTAGATCAAATTTATAGGAATCTGGTCCCAACGTTATATAAAACTTTTTTGTGCTCAACTAAGCTGAGCATAAAATTTAAACTGAATCTTAATGACAAAATAGCCCAAATAAATTGAAATTTCAGGTTTAGATCTCAAAAGCCTATAATTTATCCTGTTTATAAATGTTAAAACACCACCAATTGTTTGTGACACCGGTTTGCGTCTGACCTGGTCAGAAACTCCGAAGACCGGTTTGCTTGCGTCGCAGGTAAGACGAAATCCAATCATCAAAATGTTATGCCTTGATTGACCCCTGCAGTGTGCTCGCTTACCACACACAAAAAAAAACATATAATATATCATAATGCAATACAATGTGTCTACATTGTGTAGGCATAAATATCAAATTGTTCCATCAAAAATTGTGGTAAGAATTGATGAGTCAGTGAATGCACTAAATGGTCCTGTAAATGCTCACCTGAGACCTGCTGCATATACCAATAAACATGTTTGAATATTACAGTACTTAATCCCAGTGCAGGGGCAGATGAAGCCCTTGGGCCATTTTGTTTTTTTCAGAATAATCAATATTCTGTCCATTTGCCAATTCCTGCTGGCTTTTTCCTTCAAATGACATTTAAACAGTTTTTCCCATTCAAATGCATGGGCATCCCATGTTGACCTTGCCATAAACTGGGTCAAGGTCATCACAGGGTCATGATTTATATATACATTGTAGTACTTTAGCCATCGATGCTTCACGCCAAGTTTCATGGAAATCTGTCTGTTGGTTTCAAATAAGATATTTGAAGGGTTTTTACCATATATGGGCATGGCGGCCATCTTGGTCATGCAACCTAGATTATTGTGGGCGCCTAGGCGCCCACATTCTCTATAAGTCATACATGTATGTACGCTGGAGCACTTACACAATTTTGACCATACCTGGGAGTGTTTGTTCATACTTTATTCTTGCTACCTCCGGTCTACTCTTGGGATCTGGTTCAACTATTTACCTCTGTCTAGTCATTAGTAGCGCACCACAAGTTGGGGTCACCTCAGTATAACAGCGTATATCAATTTAGGTACACCACACAGTTTGGTCGTGAAAACCACATTTCTCGTGTTTTAGATATTTATGGGACAAATCAAAATCTCTTAATGAAAGTAAAAATTTTCATGTCTTGCATGTATTTGTGACTTGTTGTCATGGGGTAACCTATTGATTCGCGGTATGCAGCATTCATACATGTGATACCTCCCTCATCATCAGGGAGACTCCAGGAAATGAGCCATTAAATTGATCGAAATTCTTCCAAAATATACCTATTTTTCAAACAAAATTCAAGATCTCCCTGAAATGGATCAGGAATTTCCCTATATATTCTATACATTTTTCAAAAACCTCCCTGAAATGAAAGAAAAATCTCCCTGAAGCTCTTTTTCAACTCATCACATGTATGAGCATTCAGTAATCAAAGGTCTACATAAAGTACGAAATAGAACGGAGTGGTTTCATTAATGGCATACCATCAAACCGACCGGATGTTTCCATTAGATGTACAATTAATTTTGTTAATCGAGTGATCCAAAGTATATAGGGTTTATATTCGAAAACAAAAGTGTATATTAAGTATAAAATAGCACCAGATCGGATTGATTAAGATCAATTCACCTTCTTCTTTGAATTATCATTCTGCTGATTTCCAGCTAATAAATTTTCAATATTGACGATACAGGTTATCAGACAATCGTGACCTTATTGATTTTTAAGATAAAGAGTGTATTTGTTTACATGTATTTCATATATTGATCATTTCTAAGCTGGAAATGAGTTTTAATGCAAAATAGTGACACTGTGTATGGCGTGCCGATGGGATCTTCCTGATCTTTGTTAGGGATACCTCTCACAACACGATATAGCACCAAATTATCTATAACTTGCAGTTTGATTTCTTGAAAGGGACATTTGCGCTTCTGTTTTAGATAAGTGACATTTAGGGGTTGAAATCTCCCGTGTGATACGCATACAATCTTTACACAGAATAGGTTTGCTGGATCTTCCTGATCTTTGTTAGGGATACCTCTCACAACACGATATAGCACCAAATTATCTATAACTTGCAGTTTGATTTCTTGAAAGGGACATTTGCGCTTCTGTTTTAGATAAGTGACATTTAGGGGTTGAAATCTCTGGTGTGATACGCATACAATCTTTACACAGAATAGGTTTGCTGGATCACTTACACAATTTGGACGAAGTCCAATGGTTTCTTCTTGCTTGAATGCTGGCCGAACTATTTTTTGTGCAATCTGACACAAAACTGTCATGTGTGTCGGCTGCAATAGATTTGCTTTGAAAACAGTACAGGCCTCTATGAAATATATATTTTATGTCGTTGTAACTCGGACCCGGGTCAACTCGGACGCGGGTCAATTCGGACCCAGGTCAACTCACACCCTTGTCAACTCGGACCCGAGTCAACTCGGACCCGGGTCAACTCGGACCCGGATCAACTCGGACCCTTTGAATTATCATTCTGACTCATGTATTATCAAAATAACTGTTGCAGAGTGTCCAACACAAACATAATTCCTCAAACCCAAATGGAAATAAATTGAAGTATCTGCTCAAACTCAGTAGGTAGAATAACAGCTCCAGGATCGGTAGGTACCGGGTTCTATCCCGGGCCGCGACATACCAAAGTCGATAGCAACGGCATTAGTTGCTCTCCCCTTGGCACTATGATTTTCGGGATGACCTTTGTGTCAATATAATGTGACTATGGGTGATATCAGGTAAAGTGTCTGGGATCTGATACAAAAGTAAGGTCAATGTAAAAGTGAGCACTGAGCTCCCTGTCACAACCAGGCGCCATCATGATATTTCAGATAATGTTGACAACAACGTTAAACTCAACAAAGTATCTAGTCACAACACTACAAGCCTTTTTACACCAAAATTTAGCTAAACGCCCACCAGCTTTTTAGAAAAGCTAATACTTGTTAATATACACATTGGTTCCCCCATCCTATAGATGCTTCACACAAAATTTGGCTTTAATTGGCCAAGTGGTTTCAGAGGAGAAGATGTTTGAGTATTATGGTAATAAACATGTATATTGCCCCGGGGTGGGGGCATATGAGCTCTTGGGTCCAATTTTTTTTTTTCAGAATCATTAATATTCAGTCCTACTGCCCATTTTCTGCAAGATTTTCACCTCAAATGACTTTTTACAAGTTTTCCCCATCCATTGGCGACTTATGTTGACCTTGTCGTAAAATAGGTCAAGGTCACCAGAGGGTCATTATTAATATATACATTGTAATACTTGAGTCATCAATACTTCATTCCAAGTTTCATTAAAATCGTTCTACCAGTTCAGGAGAAGATTTTTGAAGGTTTTTTTTACCATATATGGGCATGGCGGCCATCTTGGTCATGTGAACTAGATTATTTATATACACATTGATTCCCCAATTCTATAGATGCTTCACATAAAGTTTGGCTTTGATTGCATACATGTGATACCTCCCTCATCATCAGGGAGACTCCAGGAAATGAGCGATAAAATGATCTAAAATTTGTCTAAAATACCCCACTTTTTCAAGAAATTTTCAAAACCTCCCTGAAATGAACCAAGAATTTTTCCTATATAATCTATACATTTTTCAAAAACCTCCCTGAAATGAAAGAAAAATCTCCCTGATGCAACTTTCAAACTCATCACATGTATGTGATTGGCCAAGCGGTTTCAGAGGAGATGTTTGAATATTATGGTAATATGCATGTATAATGCCCCGGGGTGGGGGTAGATGAGCCCCTGGGGTCAAATTTTTTCAGAATCATTAATATTCAGTCCTACTGCCCATTTCCTGAAAGACTTTCACTTTAAATGACATTTTTATAAGGTGAGCTTATAGGATGGCCATAATCCGGCATCCGTCCTTCCACAATTTCAAAGATCTTCTCCTCTGAAACCGCTTGGCCAATCAAAGCCAAATTTTATATGAAGCATCAATAGGAAGGGGGATCCAATGTGTATATAAGAAATCCAGGTCACATGACCAAGATGGCTGCCATGCCCATATATGGTAAAAACCCTTCAAAAATCTTCTTCAGAACCGGTGGACCTATTTCAATGAAACTTGGCATGTAGCATTAATGGCTCAAGCACTACAATGTATATATAAATCATGACCCTGTGATGACCTTGACCTATTTTACGGCAAGGTCAACATAGGTCGCCAATGCATTTGAATGGGGAAAACTTAAAATGTCATTTGAAGTGAAAGTCTTGCAGGAAATGGGCAGTAGGACTGAATATTAATGATTCTGAAAAAAACTGGACCCTAGGGACTCGTGCCCCCACCCCGGGGCAATATGTTAAACTTTATCTAAGGAACATTACTGTGCTAATTTACTTACTTAAGTACATTATCTTGATTATCTACCTTAGCACTGATGACGTCATAGACATTACCAAGGTAACGACGTAACGTCTTGAGTAGAGTTGTCATGATCAGTGTATGAATAAACTGCTGCTGCTTATTAAACCCTATTTCTTGGATTATCAAATGGTAGCAGAGCGAGGTTCAGGATCTTTATGTTTGTGGGTGACAGTAATAGGGTAAAGGCCTGACTAGCAGCTGGAGAAAGGAAAAGGAATGCCAGGGAGGACAGATTAAGTGATAAAATGATTGGATAAAGACAGAAAATTAAATACAAGAAAATAAACAGAAATATACAGCTTTCAGTGTCTACAACAGCGTATAGTGGTAACAGCGTATAGTGGTAACAGACTAAGTGTCTACAGCGTATAGCGTTCACAGAAAGGGGTTTCTGAGATTAACTTTATAGCGTCTACAGAGGTTGTTGGTGTTTGGATAGCGTAAGAGAGAAGTGCTTCTAGTGACTGAACATTAGCGTTATAGTGAATACTGTTTCTGTTTGGCAGTTTACAGAGTAATACAGAGGTTGTTTACTGAGAAGTGAGTGTAAAACTTTTGTATTATTGAGCTGGTTATAAGAAGTGTCAGTCATTACAGCATGACAACACGAGTTAACCCACCTTCATTGACAAAGTCTAAAAACTATGAGCGGTTTAAGCAGGAGGTTCTTGCCTGGAGTGAAATAACAGAGCTGAAAAGGGACAAGCAGGGTATAGCTGTAGTTTTATCTTTACCAGAGGAGGATGAGAATCAGATTAAAGACAAGGTCTTTGATCAAATACCTGTAGATGATCTTAAGGATGACAGTGGGCTAGATATTTTACTTGCGTTTTTAGACAAACATTTAGGAAAAGATGATTTGGCGGACAGTTTAGATAAGTTTGAAGATTTTGACGAGTTTAGCAGGAAAGATGGTCAATCAATACAGGAGTACATAGCGATGTTCGATTCAAAGTATAGAAAAGTGGAAAAGAAAAGCATGGCACTTCCTTCTGAGATTTTAGCATTTAAACTAATAAAGAAAGCGAACATCACAAAAGAAGAAAAGATGTTAGTTCTAACTGGGATGAACTTCGAAAATAAGTTAACATTGTCTGAAGAAGCAAAAGCATCACTGAAGAAATTTAAAGGAGACAAAATTTGCACCAATGAAAATCAAGCCATTAAGTTAGAGCCAGCATACCTAGCGGAGAATGAAGAGGTGTTACTGGCTGCTGGGTATGTGAAAAGTAAACCCAGTAGGCGGTTTAACAACAGAACAGGAACCAGCTGCGATCATGGATGTAAAGGACCAGCCAACACACGTTCCAGAGAAAATACCTGTCCAAGAGCAGGGCGAAGCAGGAAAATGAATGCAGTTGGCTCAGATGGACAGATTATGACATGCAAATGCTGTGGATCTTTCCGGCATCTAATAGCAGATTGCCCCGATAGTTGGGAGAATATGGCTAAACTAAGCATTACAGATGATGAGAACATTGTATTGTAAACTCGTCATGATTAAGGTGAAGACTTGAAACGAAACATAAATTTTGCATGATTCAAATTGTGGATTTTATAACTGAACTGAAAGTGTTTCACTTACTTTGATTATTTCAGCATTTTGATTTACCTTTGCTTTTATCAGTATAATGCTAATCATATTAATGCAAATCATGTTTATTTATACAAAAAAAAGAAAGTGTAATGAATGTTAAACTTTATCTAAGGAACATTACTGTGCTAATTTACTTACTTAAGTACATTATCTTCATTATCTACCTTAGCACTGATGACGTCATAGACATTACCAAGGTAACGACGTAACGTCTTGAGTAGAGTTGTCATGATCAGTGTATGAATAAACTGCTGCTGCTTATTAAACCCTATTTCTTGGATTATCACAATATACATGTATATCTTCATAATATTCAAACGTCTTCTCCTCTGAAACCACTTGGCCAATCAAAGCCAAATTTTATGTGAAGCATCAATAGGAAGGGTAACAAATATGTATATAAAAAATCCAGGTCACATGACCAAGATGGCCGCCATGCCCATATATGGTAAAAACCCTGAAAAAATCTTCTTCTCCAGAACCAGTGGACCGATTTCAACAAAACTTGGCATAAAGCATCAATGGCTCAAGCACTACAATGTGTATATAAATCATGACCCTGTGATGACCTTGACCTATTTTACGGCAAGGTCAGCATAGGTTGCCAATGCATTTGAATGGGGAAAACTTTTAAAATGTAATTTAAAGTGAAAGTCTTGCAGGAAAAGGGAAGTAGGACTGTATATTAATGATTCTGAAAAAAATTGGACCCCAGGGGCTCATGTGCCCCCACCCCGCGGCAATATACATGCATATTTCCATAATATTCAAAAGTCTTCTCTGAAACCCCTTGGCCAATCAAAGCCAAATTTTATGTGAAGCATCTATAGAATGGGGGAATCAATGTGTATATAAATAATCTAGGTCACATGACAAAGATGGTCACCATGCCTATATATGGTAAAAACCCATTAAAAATCTTCTTCTCTGAAACCAATCGACTGATTTCAAGGAAACTTGGCGTGAAGCATCGATGGCTAAAGTACTCCAATGTATATATAAATCATGACCCTGTGATGACCTTGACCAAGTTTATGGCAAGGTCAACATGGGTTGCCTATGCATTTGAAATGGGAAAACTGTTAAAATGTCATTTGAAGAGAAAAGCCAGTAGGAAATTGGCAAATGGACAGAATATTGAAGACTCTGAAAAAAGAAAATGGCCCAAGGGCTTCATCTGCCCCTGCACTGGAGTTAAATACCATAATATTCAAACATGTTTATTGGTATATGCAGCAGATCTCAGGTGAGCGTTTACAGGACCATTGGTCCTCTGATTAGTTTTCCCCATTCAAATTCATTGGTGACCTATGTTGACCTTGCCATAAAAAAGGTCAAGGTCATCACAGGGTCATGATTTATATACACATTGTAGTACTTGAGTCGTCAATACTTCATGCCAAGTTTCATTGAAATTTGTCCACCGGTTCAGAAGATTTTGAAGGGTTTTTACCATAAACCGCATGGCGGCCATCTTGGTCATGTGACCTGGATTATTCATATATACATTGGTTACCCCTTCCTATTGATACTTCACATAAAATTTGGCTTTGATTGGCCAAGCGGTTTCAGAGGAGATGATGTTTGAATATTATGGTAATGTACATGTATATTGCCCCGGGGTGGGGGCATATGAGCCCCTGGGGTCCAATTTTTTTCAGAATCATTAATATTCAGTCCTATTGCCCATTTCCTGCAAGACTTTCACTTTAAATGACATTTTAACAGTTTTCCCCATTCAAATGCATCAGCGACCTATGTTGACCTTGCCATAAAAAGGTCAAGGTAATCACAGGGTCATGATTTATATACACATTGTAGTGCTTGAGGCATCGATGCTTCATGCCAAGTTTCGTTGAAATCGATCCACTGGTTCTGGAGAAGATTTTTAAAGGGTTTTTACCATATATGGGCATGGTGGCCATCTTGGTCATGTGACCTGGATTTCTTATATACACATTGGTTCCCCCTTCCTATAGATGCTTCATATAAAATTTGTCTTTGGTTGACCAAGCGGCTTCAGAGAAGAAGATTTTTGATAAGAGCTGTCGCAGGACAGTGTAGCTCGCCTGACTTGTGCTTTGCCACTAAATTTATCAAAATCTATGACCCATGACCTTGACCTCAAGGTCGCTCAGGTGGGTCGTAAAAGCATAAAATTTCAGACCAATATCTACAAACATGCAAAGTATCAACTTGATCCATCAACATGTTCAAGAGATATAGACTTCTAACAACTTTAACGAAAAAAATTAAAAAAATTTCTAAATCTGTGACCTTGACCTCACGGTCACCCAGGGTGGGTCATGATGGTACTCCGTAAAAATTTCAGACTAATATCTTCAAACGTGCAAAGTATCAACTTGATCCATCAACATGTTCAAGAGATATAGACTTCTTAAATCTTTAATGAAAAACTTTAACAGTCCGTGACCTTGACCTCAAGGTCACCCAGGGTGGACCACGATGGTACTGCATAAAACTTCAGACCAATATCTATCATCATGCAAAGTATCAACTTGATCCATCAACATGTTCAAAAGATATAGACTTCTAAAAACTTTAATGAAAAACTTTAACATAAAATTTCTAAGTCTGTGACCTTGACCTCAAGGTCACCCAGGATGGGTCATGATGGTACTGCATAAAACGTAGATATCCAAGATGCAAAGTATCAACTTGATACATTTACATGTTCAAGAGATATAGACTTCTATAAACTTTAACCAAAAGTGTGACGCGGACGTACACGTAAACGTAAACGGGGACGACCGAGGTGACAATAGCTCTGTGCACTTCGTGCAGGCGAGCTAAAAATGGTGGACGCCGGACGGACGAACGACGCCGGACGTAAGCCGAATGCCTGCCTATCCTTTAAGCTCACCTGTGAGCCTTCGGCTCAGGTGAGCTAAAACTAAAGCAAGACAAATTATCGTAGTTTTCATACCTGTCATTTCATCAAAACTATTTGTAAGCACCTTTGTTTTCGCTGCACAGATAGAAAAAAAATCCTCTTCTTGTTTAATCCTAAATTTCAAGTTTCCAGCCCTCTTCTGTGCTTGTACAGGCCAGTTTGTGTCGGACCTGGTCGGAAATCCTGTAAACCGGATATCTAGCATCTCAGCTCATATAATCCGGATGGCAAAGGAAAACTAACTATAGAATGGAGGGACTGCAGATTTATTCCAAGTATCATTTGGCATACATCTTAAGATATAAAGAAACAGTATCAAATATACAAAGTAAAGCCAAATAGTATGAACACACATACATGAAAATGCAAAGCAATACAAAATAATTATACGGTATAACAAACATGGTATAAATTTGTTCGAAATATATTTCATTCATTATGTAGCAAAATTTGAAAGGAAAAAAAGACGGGCAATACTGGTTTTCAGATCTTTTTTGTTTTATTATGCAGGAAGGATTTTTTTTGATTACATAGATTTCTGATTCCTTAAAACATTGTAAAAATGGTGTAATCATTGTGTCCTTTATTGAAAAGTGAGCAATCAATAATTAAGCCCTGATATTATGTGAGCCCCGACGTGAGAAAACCGGTAATCGGGATTTCCGACCAGGCGCGACCAAATCGGCCTGTACAGTCACAGAAAAAAACAGAACATTGAAATTCTTGATTTAAAAAGGAGGGATTATACTATCCGTGTAGCAAAAACAAAGGTGCTGATCAGCTTCGCAGTTACTGCGAAGCTGATTTGCGCCTTTGTTTTTGCCTAGGCAAAAATCCGGTTTTCTCATGACGCGGCTCATGTCTAATCGCAATTAAGTCTAACTGTCTGCCATACGAAGAGCATAACAAGGACAGAAATATGTACTTTAAAAACAGTTACACTGCAGACACCAAACATGCAGTCCCATTAACTTTAACTGGCCCCTAGTACAGAAAGTTTCATTTATCTGGATTTTCATTTATAAGGGTTTTCATTTCATCTGTAAGGGTTATACTTTTTCTTCAAAATGACATTTTCCCCGCAGTAAATGGCCATTCTGATCACGCTATAGGGATAAAATGTTTCTATGTGTGTGAATAACTGAACATTACACTTCTTAATTAAATGATCACAAAATGTTCTCCTGTACAGCTTCAGTCATTGCTAGGTAAATTTAAGATAGTTCAAACCAACATGTATGCACTAATTTTCAAAACATTTTGACATTTCAAAATTGTAAACAAATATGACAACTTGAAAAATTGAAACAAGCCTTGTACATGTTCCATCTTGAACTACTTTGTAATAGAACACATTCTTGAAAAGGTGAGTCATATAAATTAATTACATTTAATCTTCCAATGCCTTCACGCTTCATAATCTAAACACAGACAGAGGACTGGTGTGCATATATTTAATGATACAAAGAGGTGAAATGATTAATCGCAATGCATCGAAAATCTATTACTCTGCTACTGAATCAAAGTGATTCACACTCAACTGGTTTGAATATGATACACAAGCTCTGTCAAAAGGTTGTGTTTTAACCCAAGCCTTCATAAATCAAACACAATTGAGCCACGTCATGAGAAAACCAACGATGTGGTTTTTGAATAGGTCCGACACAAACCCAGCTGTACAAGCACAGAAGATGGCCGGAGGCTAGAAATTATGGATTCAGAAAATAGAGAAATTGTACTGAGTAGTGAAAACAAAGGCGCTGATCAGCTTCGCAGTTACTACAAACCTGTGATCTGCGTCTTTGCTTTTGCATATGCAGATTGTTAGTTTTCTCATGACGTGGCTCAATTGAAGATGTAGTGATTAAACAAAATTGTAACATTCTCCAAAACAATGTGGTTTGAATGCAAGTTAACATTTTGACTTGATTTAGACACAGTTTTGGAATAAAATGGCTTTCTGAAGGTTTGCCTGAAAGCCGTGAATTGTATAGAAAATAAATGAGCGGAGGTGTGTATAATAGAATCAGTCGAATTGTGGCTCCTCTGGATCGTTTCAGACCTAATTAGTGGACTATTTTAGTTAGCTGCAATGGGCAACAAAGGCAATACAAATGAGCCGCCTCGTGGAAAAACCAACAATGTGGTTTCCCAACAGGTCTGACACAAACCGGCCTGTACAGCTACAGAAGCAGGCTAGAAGCTTGAAATTTTGGAGTTAAGTAGAGGAGGAATTGTACTATCCGAGTAGCGAAAACAAAGGCGCTGATCAGCTTCGCGGTTACCGCGAAGCTGATCTGCGCCTTTGTTTTCGCTTATGCAGATTGTTGGTTTTCCCATGGGGTGGCTCAAATGACAAAAATAAATTTTAAGACTATCATCAAACATATGCACACTACCTCCTTACAATGACGACCTATGACACATAGACTTTCGACAAACGGACATGACATAGACGGACATAAATGATGCGTGATTAAATAATATATACTGGCCTTTTTTTCAAAGGTAATGTAAGGGTATAAAAGGACTCTAAACATACAGTAAGTAAGCATTTAGGAATACAAACGGTACATGTAGTGCAGTCCCAGCCAATGACAAATGATACCGGTGATGCAAATTTGATTTCAAACATTTCTTAATGCGGTAAAAGGGATATAAAAGCCTTAGTAGACTGTATCTAAATGCTTCTGAGTTGCCGCCTTTGGCTCTGTTAGCAACCGCAATAGTGTTGATGATAATTCATTAAAACTTACTAGCTCTAATACCTTATATTTGTATCACCATCAATAATTTGCATGGCTGAGTTACAAAACTATTTCAATGTTACTTAAGAAATATATCAGCTCTAGCAGTGAATTGTCAGAGTAATAATTCACTGTTTTGAGGTCAGTTGTAAAGATCAAATCACAAGCGTGTAGCTCGAGCGATTTATAGTCTTACAACCGACCAACAAACAGTGAGTTATTACTCAACAATTCACGTACTTGAGCTGATCTATTTCAATTCTAACGCATAATCAACAGAATAACAGTCGCTGAAACCGTCAATATCGTTCAGCTTTCCGCCATTGCATTATAGATATCCCGCCAAATATTTGACTTAAATGTGGGTATTTACACACACTTATTACGTTTGTTATGAGCTAAAACGACGTTACACCGTCTAACGCTGCTTGATGGGATAGCTGACATCACAAATGGCGCAAAGTCATGTCAGCTTATTCGCCCAGTGAAATTGTTGCACAATATAACACGCTTTTTAACCATTGGCTATATAGGCGAGGTGTGTTAGAAATATACATAGGACCAAGTGCAATCAAGTATTAACAACATTTAATATGCATAAATACAGAAATATACATGGACTGGTGTTTTATGAATAATGGTATAACCAAAAATAGTGTCTGTATAACACAATGCCCCCATAACAAAGCATAATGAATGTACAAGTGTGGATGATTAAAAGGATAATTATGAAGCACATATAAGATTTGAGACATACAAATGAGAGCAGATTTATAAATGAATTTACCTATACTCACAAACAAAAGTAATTCCACATGGTACCAATAATACGCCTATGTAATTCAAACCCATTGAACTCTCATTTTTATAGTAATAACTTGGGTTCAAAGTGAGGTATAGAAACATGTTTTAAGAATATCAGAATTTCTGGTAAAAAAAATTGTTTAAGTTTAAAAATTTGTTTAAGATCATTAAAATCATGTTATGTGGTATTTTCTTGAACAGTTTATACATTTTTTTTCACACAATCATGATAAAACTATCACAAAATGATAGTAGTGGGGATCTGATAAAAATTTATGTTTATCTAGTTTATCGACTGCACTGTCCTCTAAGTTTTCTGCATTGTATCAATAACTTGCAAACTGTATGTTTCTAATTCCACACAGGTTATCCAGAGACAACCAATGCAGCCAAGTACAACCAACACAACTTAAGTACAACCAACATAACTGAATACAACCAATGCCAATGAAATCAATAGAAGATTGTAGAATACCTGTTTGGGAACAATTTACCACATACCAGAATGATCCATGGTAAGTTGTTCCCAGACTAGTACTTCCTCCCTATTTTTGCTGATAATTTTGTTTGGGATGGTTGTACTAAGCTGCATTGGGTGTCCCCAGATAACCGGTGTGATATCTAAACTAAAACAAAGGCTGAACTACGTATATCTACATGTATAAAAGCTGACCTAAAACTATATACAGATTGGCACTCAGTAAATGTTGTAAGATAAATACATGAAGTAATAAATGATAAAACATTGGACCCAGTTGTTCAAAATTAACGATGTCGTTAGTTAACGATTCGTTAAAATTTCAAATGGCAATATTACAAATACACTGCTATTTTTTGTTGAAAAAATGTGAGAATCCTTTGCACTGCAAAGGATTCTCACATTCTTTCAACAAAAAATAACAGTGTATTTGCTTTTGAAGTTGTTATATGCTTAACAAATTGAGGTCTTAACGACATCGTTAAGCTAACGAAGCTTTGAACAACTGGGCCCTTGTTGATAAAGTCACAAATATACATATGAATGGTTGAGAGCTTTCATACATCTTAGATAATGTGTACATAATCATTTGGCGATTAAAGGACAATTTGTCATCTCTCCACAAGCAATCAAATTTGGGAACTCATTAATGCGGACTGCAGAAACGCTTCGCTTGAATTCGGTTGCTTGAATAAAGAACAAACATAATTTTCTCCAATTAACCACCTGTACCCAGTTGTTCAAAGCATCGTTAGCTTAACGATATCGTTAAGACATAAATTTGTTAAGCAAATATCAGCTAAAGTAACAAATACACTGTTATTTTTTGTTGAAAAAATGTGAGAATCCTTTGCAGTATTTGTAATATTATTGTTTGAAATTTAAACTAAACGTTAACTAACGACGTCGTTAGTTTTGAACAACTGGGCCCAAATGAATATCATTGACATACACACACAAATCCTTCTTGAGTTCAGGCATACATCATTCTAAATCACTTAAAATATACAACCATGTATTTCACAATCTTATTTCGTTGTAAGATAAACCTGCTCTCTTCCATTAGCAAAATTATACAATAGTTTTGCTAATGGAAAATCATCTTGTGATGCTGCAATAATATCTGTTTACGCATTATGACACGCCACAGCAACATATGAGCCGTGATGCAAGAAAGCCAGTTTTCCGGGTTTCCGACCAGGTCTGACATAAACCGGCCTGTGCAGCCACAGAAGAAGGTCAGAAACTTGAAATTCCAGATTTAAGAAGAAGAGGGATCATACTATCTGAGAAGCAAAAACAAAAGTGCTGATCAGCTGTGCAGTGAGATCAGCTATAGAGTCACTGCACAGCTGATCTGCACCTTTGGCTTCACATATGCAGATTGTTGGTTTTCCCATGAGGCAGGTCAAAATTATTTGCACTGTCATTCTCAATTAGGCCAAAAAAAAAAAAAAGAATGTTTCCGGTAACATGCCAGAAAAAAAATGGGTCGATTGGTCAGGATTTTTTTTTTTTTTTGAGGGAAGCCTTACCATGTAAAATACCTGAACATAGATATACAGTTTAATCAGAATTAAACTGTTTTCTCCTCCAGTGCACATGCACAGCTTCTTAGTTAAATTTCTTTATTCATTTGCCGGTCTGGTACTTGAAAAACACGATCTTTTTTCGATTTTCAAGTTTTTATTTTCGGAAAACAGGAAAAAAATATTAGAGTCGGGGAGTTTTTGACAGGGTCGGTCGGGTTACTGGAAACATTCCTTTTTTTTTGGGGGCCTTAACAGATATAAAAACAGCAATCACTGCATCAATTTGTGAATCGATACATTTTTGTTCAAACATGAGTATAATACGGATGCATAGTGAGTATGAAGGTATTATGACTGTCTCAATGGGGTTTACTGATAAGCAATTTTATTTACTGATTAGCGATTTTTGGGCCAAAATTTTGCTGATAAGCAATTTTTGGGCCAAATCTTTTTGCTGATTAGCAATTTTTGGGCCAAACCTTTACTGAATAGCAATTTTTGGGCCAAAATTATACTGATTAGCAATTTCAGAGGTACCCCATTGAGACCCTCTATTATGTATAAACTATTACAATATATACACAATTTTGTTGAACAGTTGTCCCAGAAAATGCATTTTATGTTATCAAGGGCATACTATCAAAGCATCAAGGCAATGCAGGTCATACAAAGATACCTTCATTGCCGATAAAAAAACACTACATTGGTAGATAATAACTCTTATCGAAGGTGAAACTTAGCTAAGCAATGAGCTGAGTATAGTCTTTCTATACATGTTGTGGATAAAATATGAGCTGCCTCATGGGAAAACCAACAATGTGGTTTCCGAATAGGTCCGACACAAACCGGCCTGTACAAGCACAGAAAAGAGCTAGAAGCTTGAAATTTCGGATTTAAGTAGAAGAGGAATTGTACTATCCAAGTAGCGAAAAGAAAGGCGCTGATCAGCTTCGCGGTTACCGCGAAGCTGATCTGCGTCTTTGTTTTCGCCTATGCAGATTGTTGGTTTTCCCATGAGGTGGCTCATATGAAAGCTCACTCCCTCATATGATTGAAACTGTTCAACATTTTAACTCGTAGTAAGTTCTCCTAAGTCCCTGACTCTCTTGTAAGCTCATATGAAAAATAGCAGGTTCTGTAATGAGGCAGTTAACTGCCTAACTCTATAACCCAAGAAGCCCTTATGCATCTCCAATACATCAACTGGAGCATAACAAATATACAGATATTTGTTCACCATACACAGCCGTACTAAGTGGATGAAATGAAATGTACATGCCTAATGACCTACATACACTAAATAATACTGTAGTCTAAGTGGTACATATTCTATAGTCATTTGCTTTCTTTTGTATAGCTGCGAGATATGTTTCCATATTGTCATTTAACTCTTGTATTCGCCCGGATAGGCTCACTAGCTGCTTCTCATATGATTCATACTCGGAATTCATATCTGAAAAGGAAAATAAATGTTTGTTAAAATTTGTTTCCACACACAAAAAAAAAATACATGATAAGCATGTAAATGTCCATTAAAATAGCTAAAATTAGAAAACCAATAACAAACTAAACAACCTTTATTGTACATCAGGAAAACATGTCCGTGTAATGTATACCCCCTTATACCCCACTTTTATATAGCAAAACTGGGGTATGCAGGGGTATACCTATTTTTCTTATTTTTGTTCCAAAACATAGATTGTGGGTACTCGTTAGAGCTGCCTCGGCAAGGTGGTTCTAACATGTACCTACATTCTGTTTTGAGCAAATATAAGAAAAATATCAAAAATTTTCTACTCGTGGAGGCGGTTCTAACGTGTACCCACAATCTATGTTTTGAGCAAAAATAAGAAAAATATCAATTTTTTTCAGCTGAAATGTTCAATTTTTACAACTTAAGAAAAATCTATATACTACATGGGCGTGTTTTCGTAATGTACCAATGGTGCCAATGGTGCATAGAGGCAATTTATCCGAACTTGGTGCACATTTCTTTCACCTTTAACTGACAAATTTTCCTCTTGAATCAGCGAAAGAAAGACCTCTGAAATATTTTCATGACCAAATCTTCATGCAAGAAATATGCCAGACATGATGATCAATCACAGGTCACACTTCATTAGAGCCGCATCGTGAGAAAACGGGAATTTGGCCTATGCGAAAACAAAGGCGCAGATCAGCTTCGCAGTAACTGCGAAGCTGATCAGCGCCTTTGTTTTCGCTACCCGGATAGTATAATGCCTCTTCTTCTTAAATCCGAAATTTCAAGCATCTAGCCTGCTTCTGTGACTGTACATGTCGGTTTGTGTCAGACCTGGTCGGAAACCCCGAAGACCGGTTTTCTCACGTCGCGGCTCATTACTAATAGGACCTGCTTCTGATAGAGCTATCACATCAGGGGCCATTTGGTCAAAATTAACAATGTCGTTAGTCAATTCGTTATAATTTCAATTGGCAATATTACAAATACACTGTTATTTTTTGTTGAAAAAATGTAAGAAACCTTTGTAATCAAAGGATTCTCACATTTTTTCAACAAAAAAATAACAGTGTATTTCATTTGCTTTTGAACTCAACATATGAATAAAAAAAATGAGGGCTTAAGCAAACCAAGTTTTGAACGATGATCTACTTACTTCTAAGCCTAGTTAATTTAGCAGTAGTTTCGGTAGCTAGAGTATTAGCTCTCATTCTTAATTTCTCTACCCGAGTCTTGGTATCTCTAGTTGAGTTATAGCGATCGTTTAGACGATTCAACACATCAGGGTATTTTTCTTCAAGAGCTGTAGCATCCTGGTGAAAATATGAATAGAACAAATCAAGCTATGCTTTCAATAGTCAAAATATATGACAAATATTCAAAGCCAAAAACCCAATCTAAACTAATATGATGGATTCGGAAATTTTAATGGGGCTTCTATATAGTTAAATATCTTTTTTCAAATTATTAACAAGTTCATACCCTTGGGATTGAGTCTTTGTAAAGCTTCTTGCATTTGGACATGGAGCTCAGTCATATATATTATATTGATATAAAGGTCCCTGTTAACAATTTTGAAGCTTAAGATACCAGTTAACAATTTTTCTGTAATATCTAGATGGCAATAGCTACCTCTGATGCTTTATTGGCTAAATCTGCTGCGTCTTTGGCCACATCTTCAGCCTGGTTGACCTTGTATTCGTTCTCACCAATCTTTTTCTGCAGTCCCGCCAGGTTCACCTGCAGCGTCTCAACTTTGGTGAGAGTTTCCTGAGATTTCTCTTCCGCAGCTACAGTCTCTGACTCGATCTACAGAGGGTGAAGAATAGACGATAAGTTTATTTACTGACACCAATGACAGCTTTTCTCAGATCATTCCATGTTACCGTACACCACGGTTTTGGATATATATCTATACATTTTACTTGTTATAACACAGATTGGATAGCTAAAACAAAAATTGTCCTGAACCGCAACAACAGAGTTATAAAGAAGTTATGGTGTATTTCCCAAAGCCCCAATAGTTCACATTAGGAAAACTTACCAATGTAATATATAGAGAAGTAATTATTTTAATCATGTTCGCTCAAAACATCAGGTGTTAAAACGAGGCAGTTTTGAGTCCCAAAATCTCTGTTTTAAATCAGAAATTAGAACCAGAGGACCAATGGTCCTGTAAACGCTCACCTGAGATCAGCTGCATATACCAATAAACATGTTTGAATATTATGGTATTTAACTCCAGTGCAGGGGCAGATAAGCCCTTGGGCCATTTTCTTTTTTCAGAATCTTCAATATTCTGTCCATTTGCCAATTTCCTGTTGGCTTTTTCCTTCAAATGACATTTTAACAGTTTTCCCAATTCAGATGCACAGGCAACCCATGTTGACCTTGCCATAAACTTGGTCAAGGTCATCACAGGGTCATGATTTATATATACATTGGAGTACTTTAGCCATCGATGCCTCACGCCAAGTTTCCTTGAAATCAGTCAATTGGTTTCAGAGAAGATGATTTTTGATGGGTTTTTACCATATATGGGCATGGCGGCCATCTTGGTCATGTGACCTACATTATTTAAATACACATTGATTCCCCCATTCTATAGATGCTTCACTTAAAATTTGGCTTTGTTTGGCCAAGCGGTTTCAGAGGAGAAGACGTTTGAATATTATGGAAATATACATGTATATTGCCCCGGGGTGGGGGCACATGAGCCCCTGGGGTCCAATTTTTTTCAGAATCATTAATATCCAGTCCTACTGCCCATTTCCTGCAAGACTTTCACTTTAAATGACATTTTAAAAGTTTTCCCCATTCAAATGCATTGGTGACCTATGTTGACCTTCCCGTAAAATAGGTCAAGGTCATAACAGGGTCATGATTTATATACACATTGTAGTGCTTGAGCCATCGATGCTTCGTGCCAAGTTTCGTTGAAATCAGTCAACCGGTTCTGGAGAAGAAGATTTTTGAACGGTTTTTACCATATATGGGCATGGCGGCCATCTTGGTCATGTGACCTGGATTTTTTATATACATATTTGTTACCCCTTCCTATTGATGCTTCACATAAAATTTCGCTTTGATTGGCCAAGCGGTTTCAGAGGAGAAGATGTTTGAATATTATGGAGATATACATGTATATTGCCCCGGGGTGGGGGCGGATGAGCCCCTGGTGCCCAATTTTTTTCAGAATCATTAATATTCAGTCCTACTGCTCATTTTCTGCAAGATTTTTCCTTTAAATGACAATTTAACAATTTTTCCCATTCAAATGCATTCGCGACCTATGTTGACCTTGCCGTAAAATAGGTCAAGGTCATCATAGGGTCATGATTTATATACACATTGTAGTGCTTGAGCCATTAATGCTTCATGCCAAGTTTGGTTGAAATCGGTCCAGTGGTTCCGGAGAAGAAGATTTTTGAAGGGTTTTTACCATATATGGGCATGGCGGCCATCTTGGTCATGTGACCTGGATTATTTATATACACATTGGTTCCCCCTTCCCATAGATGCTTCATGTAAAATTTGGCTTTGATTGGCCAAGCGGTTTCAGAGGAGAAGATCTTTGAAAATGGTGGACGACGGACGACGGACGGACGGACGGACGACGGACGGACGACGGACGGACGGACGACGGAGCATGGGTATACTATAAGCTCACCTTGTGAGCCTGACGGCTCAGGTGAGCTAAAAATTGCATATCTGTACACACCAGTTTCACTACTTCAAATTGGGGCGCAAGGGGGTATTTATTTGACAGGAATGCTTTCCTGATGCAGCCAATATCGTACCTGTGTAAGGTCAGTTCTAGCATCTTTGATATCCATATCAGCCTGATCTATGGCCATTCTCGCCTTATCCTGAGCTGCTCGAGACCCGTTCAGTGCCGTCAACACCCCCTGGGCTGTGTCCAGAATCATAGCAGCAGCTTTCCTGAAAAAAAAAATTATTCACATGTTGATTTGATTGGTTATGTGGATTACTGTCTCAGTCAACGATTTTTCAGTAATGTTGGGATGAAGCCACCCCTTCTTGGCTATTAACAATTATTTTGAGAGTACATGCATCTTGCTCAAGTGCACAGCACAGCACCCCAGCAGGGTTCGAACCCCAGACCTTTTGCTCCTGAGACTGATGCACATCTAGTGAATCTACCAGACATTTTGCATATGCAAAAGTAAAGCCACAGATTAGCGGCTCTGTTTTCACTCCATGTTAGATCAGAAATTTCAACCTTCTACCCTTATTCTGTGACTGCACAGACCGGTTTGTGTCAGACTGTTGGAAACCCTGAAGACCAGTATTCTCACATCGCAGCTCGTGTAATCTGATTATGTCAAATAACTTACGAAGCATTATCAGCCCTCTCCTTGAGCTGTTGTGCCAGTGTAAGATTGTCTCTCGTGTCCTCCAGGATCCCCTCAATGTTCTGTAGACCCTGAATAGTCTGGTTAATCTTCATGGCCAGTTCAAGGATCTCTTCAGGAGTCAGGGAGATACTCATAGCCAGCACCTCGTCAGCAATCTGGGAATAGGAGAATAAATATTTTATGGCTACGTCATATGACAGTCGTATTAGCTGTAATGCAAACAAGATAGGTGTTGTACCTGTCTTTTTATTTTCATGAACTTTTATTCTGTTCCATATACCTTTTTTGATATTGCGTTTTTTCATCTAAAGACTAAATTACATTTCTACCGCTTTTCATGTATTAACCTCATATTAACTGATTACCTTGATTGATACAAGATTTAATATATCATCTTGCTCTACTTTCTAAATCCAAGCTTTTAAGCTTCTAGCCATCTTCTGTGACAGTCAGACCAGTTTGTGTCGGACCTGTTCGAAAACCACATTGTTGGTTTTCTCCCAACTCAGCTCAAACAGGTGTTGAACTATGGACCTGTATCCCTGTGTCACACTCAACCAGAAGGATGGAGCATGAGAAGACATATGAAGAATTTAACGAAAAAAAAACAAATATTGATCATGTCAACTTACTGCTTCAATGTCTGCTGGTGTAGCCCCATCTTGCTGTAAGAAGTCCCTGATGTTGTTCAGCAAGGCTTCCAGATCCACTCGAGTGCTCTCGGAGATATTTTTAGCCCTGAGGGCCTCGTTGTAGGCCATTGCAGCATCTGACTTGGCCATCTGTGACAGGTCATATGCTGTTGTTACCTAAATAAAAGAAATTGTTTTGCTAAGGTCATATGAAGAAGGGACCTTGGTTTAAAGTCACATCCAAAAGATTGGAGAAACCAAGGACTGAATCCACGACGTGATTTACGGGGCAAGTGACTTCACCATATTACGCTTCAGACGCGTTACTAGGCGCTGGTCGGGGTCCACAAGTCGCGTGCGCATTATAGGTGAGTCGCGTAATACAAATCTACCGAGTTGGACCAGGCTGGTCACAGTTTCTGTAGTTTTTGTGGGTGGGGAAATGCGCCTATAATTATGGCATGTTTATTGGCTTAACCGAGCAGACTGGCTGTTTATCACGAAGTCCTTGTAAAATGGAATAAACAAAAGTGAAACCTTGCATGTTCTGACATTTTAATCTGTTAAAAAATGATCTACAATGATAAAATTTGTTTATTTACAACGTAAAGCGTCCATGACACCGCGCTTATGTTGCTGTTGTTGTTGTATCGTAGAGTTCCGCTTTTGACTTATTGGCGCACCCGGATATTTAACGCGGCCAAGTTTTATATGCCGATACCGTATTTACAATTATTTTATTTCGCTGTTCTTAATCGAGAAAGTACAAATGCATTTTCTGATCGTACAGAATAATACAAGATTTAGGTGTCCCAATGCTTAGACAATCTTTGGTTTGCGTAGCCGTCGAAAATGAGCAACGTCTCGTTACAGTCTATCGATAATCCCCTAGCGCGTTTGGCTTATTTTCACAACTTTTATGGCTAATCTTATGAAAACAATGTGTCATTCACACTTCGCGATCGGTGGATTGTGTCAGTCTAAAAATTACTGAAATGGCAATTATCACTCGTGAATATATACACAGCAGTCAAACAACACATTATGCTTTTTATTAGAAAACGCGATCTTTCAGTTTTAAATGTGCTAAAGATAATTTATATAAATTGTTCTCATTGTACCATAAAGAGAAACTGTAATGAAGACGCACCTTGGCAAACGCCTGACAATGTTTTTTTTTTTCTTGAGTACAGTACAACCTCATTATAACGCTATCTCTGGGATCCATAGAAGCAGACCATGTTATAAGTGAAACCGTGTTATAATGAGGTTGCTTACTAGACATATAGCAAAATAATCAATTTGGGAGCCATCACATGGCCGTGTTATAATGAAAACCGCATAATAATGAGGCACGTTATAATGAGGTAGAAGTGTACCATAAAGAGGAACTAAGAAAACTGAACCTTGGCGAATTCCCTGCAAACGATCTGTTTAACAGTCAACTCATCCGCACATAAATGCCTTTAACTGCAATACAATAAAGGAATATATAAGGGTAAAACGGCACCTTTGTGTCGCCGCGTTTTTTTTTTTTTCTTAAAAGTGGGTGGGCGAAATTTTGGGATCCAAGTTGCCCTCGCGTTATATCCAACACTGCGTTAATTCAAGGCGCGGTATAGCGGGTCTGCCCTGTATCTCACAGGCTTTTCATGTCAATTATGATGCTCCCATGTACGAAAATATTAAATCTTACATACTATTACTCCATTGATGAATAAATGCTGTTTATAGGTTTATAGCTTACATTCATATGAACTCCTTTCGCCTTTCCTTCTTTAGCCTTGAGTATATCTTCAGCCTTCATGGCAAAGTCGAGAGCATTGTCGGCCTTTGTTACGGCCCCGTTGTCACAGCTCGGACCACCGCACCGACCACATCCACCCCCACCACAAACATCATCACAGGGGTTACCCGTCCCATCGCATACCTGCAAGGACATTAAGAACTTCTTTATACAGATCTCTGGAGCCAGTTGTTCGAAACTTTGTTAGCTTAACGTCATCGTTAAGATGTCAAGATGTCAACTTGTTAAATGCCGACTACATAAGCATATACAGTTATTTTTTGTTGCAATGCAAAGAATTCTCACGTTATCAACAAAAACTAACAGTGTATTTGTAATATTCATGTTAACTAACAATGCCATTAATCTTTAACAACAGTTACTCACCCCTGGGAACTTAACTTTTCAAATTTCAAGCTTGCAGCCTTTATTTGAGACTGTATAGGCTGGTTTGTGTCGGACCTGGTCGGAAATTCCGAAGACTGGTTTTCTCACATCGCGGCTTCTATAATTATAAAGATAAAGTAATTGCATCTTCATAGTTCCATTCCCAACATATCTCACCATATTATTGATATCTGTAATCTTGTTACTAAGTTCTGTCACTTCTTCATTCAGGTTGGCCAGTGACTCCTGATTCTCTGTCAATTTATTATTGAACTCTTCCTGGTTTTCTTCCAGCATCTTCTCGACCCGATCTCGGACATTCTCCGAGTCATCTATGATGTCCTTTGTGCTGTCCACGATCG
Source organism: Rugalucina vietnamica (assembly GCA_964017185.1). Lineage (NCBI taxonomy): Eukaryota > Metazoa > Mollusca > Bivalvia > Lucinida > Lucinidae > Rugalucina > Rugalucina vietnamica. The sequence goes on along the minus strand of OZ024875.1, from coordinate 51,695,875 downwards.
CCTGAGCTTCCTCGGACCTTATCTTGGCTTCTTTGGTGATGTTGAAGGCTCCTGAAATTGGATTATGCATTAAAGTATCAAGACGTTTGGACAACTTGAAGAACCGTATGTTGATGATTAGGTTTCTATACTTAGTGGTGAACATTAGTAATAGGGGAAGAATTTCACTTACATCTTACAAAAGACAACTTCAGTAATTTTATATCACTAATCCTTCCAAGGCGATACTTCTGCTCTGGTTCTATTTGTTTAACGTTTTGGAGTAGAATTTTGTGCTGTTTCAACCTTATGTACGCTTTTATATTTTGAGTTAAGTTCAGGTAACTGAGTGGCTGCCTATTGGGAAATAGCTGCTCACTCAGCTTACAATATGTTTTCTTTGTATAAGTATCTGTCAATTTAGTTTTTTCCCACCTCGGTTTTTGGGTGTGAATTTCTGATTGTGCCTTTTCCTGATCATTGCCTACTTGTACCTTTTTAACCATGTGAAAAAGTATTATCAGAATTCACAAACAATACATTAGATGCAATCATGACACAAGTTTGCAATTGGAAATTTATCATCAGAACTCAGATACAACACATTAGCCACCACCTATCCTCAACACCTTTAAACTGTATGTCACTGGCATTATTTCTCAATTGTTCTACCTTAGTCTTAAGAACTTCAACTTCATGGGCAACTATACATTTGAAACATCATTATCAGTAATTAGAAACTACATATTAAATCCCACCTACCTTCAACATCCTTAGACTGTATGTCACTGGCGTTATTTCTCAGCTGTTCTGCCTTAGTCTTGAGAACTTTGACTCCGAGTTCGAGTGCCGCTATACGATTATTGCCGTCCTGAACCCTGCTCATTGTCTGTTTCAAGTCTGAGTCCATCTCGTTCAAATGCTCGACATTGGATGTTATGTTGGCTCTGTAATGAAACAGAAATGACGAGTTTCTCTTGTTAATCAAGAGATAATTTAAGCACAACGCGAGAAAACCGGTCTTTGTGGTTTCCAACCAGGTCTGACACAAACCCACTTGCCCAGCCACAGAAGAGGACTATAAGCTTCAAATTTCGGATTTAGGAAGGAAAGGAATTGCATTGTCTGTGTAGCGAAAACAAAGCTGCTGACAAAGCGCCTTTGTTTTCAAATTTCTCATGATGGTGTTCATTTTGCATTTTTTATGTACTTATTCCTCAAAACTACGATCTTTCTGATTATTATCTCAGGAGCACTTGAATTTGTATATTACAAAAGGCCATAAACAGAAATGTAGATGAGGCCTAAATTAAGTATGGTACCTGACCTAGTTTACATGTTGGTTCCAGTTTTCCACTTACTGCACAGCTGGTCTGCGCCTCTGTTTTCGCCTATGCATGTTGTTAGTTTTCTTATGCAGCAGTTCATTTAAAAATGATGCATGATGATGACATAAGATTTTCTGCAATATAAGACAGCTCATGGCAAAGTTCATGAAATATTAGACATATCTTTATCCTGACCGTCCGTGTTGCATCCATGCTTGAGTTATGATTTAGGAGGAAGTTTCTAAGACTAAAATAAATTGCTAAGAGTGGGCAAAAGTAAGCTAATGAAAATTTACAAAATAAATAACTATACCTGATTTCCTTAAGCATATTTTCCAGTTCCTCTACATCAATAGTGCTAACACCAGCGTTATCTATAATCTTCTTTATCTCCTCCAGGTTGTCCTCCATCACTCGGAACTCCTTGTCAAACGCCCCTCCGGCTCCATGGTACTGGATGTTACGACCTTGGTCCAAGAGTAGCTCTGTTTGACCTGAGAATAATGGAGAACGATTAGTATCTAGGTATTCTAATTTCAGAAATAATGTTTGCTAATGTCTGCATATCCTTTGCCTTGTGAACTAAAAGTTTTCAATTATATAAACTTAAAAGTTTTCCTGTCATGCCCTGGTCACACTGGTCACCTTTTAAACTTCACCATGTAAACCAATTTCTATATAAACCTCCGAGATCCTGAATAATGTGAGAAAACCGGATTTTTGCCTATGCAAAAACAAAGGGGCAGATCAGCTTCGTAGTAACTGCGAAGCTGATCAGCGCTTTGTTTTTCGCTACTCAGATAGTACAATCTCTCTTCTTCTTAAATCCGAAATTTCAAGATTCTAGCTTTCTTCTGTGACTGTACAGGCTGGTTTGTATCAGACCTGGTCGGAAACCCTGAAGACCGGTTTTCTTGTGTCGCAGCTCATATTGTCCCAAATATTGAAGTGGTCCCAGTTTCGAGCCCCTGTCACACTGGTCACATCTGTAACCTCTGCCACCATGTAACTAGAGTTCTATATTTACCTCTAAGATCCCTAATAATCCTGTCCCAGTTATTGAAGCAGTCCCCACAAGGTACACAGTTGGGTAGTTCTCCTGTCGTGCCTCGGTCACACCGGTCACATTTGTAGCCACTGATACCAAGGAGACAGACACACTGACCGGTACGCCGGTCACACTGGGTCTGGGCCGAGCCCTGGGGATCACAATCACACTCTGAAATGAAATATATGGATATCATTTTTAGTATATCGATTGAGCCTTTTTCGGATTCATTTTTCTTTTAAAATGAAGAAGATGAACTTTATAAGCCAGTCATGGCTTTCATTCAAATCCTCCTATTTTGATATTGTATCCCATCCAGAAATTACAAGGTCTCACATCTGTTAAACTATTGTGATAAAAATTAGGTTAACTTCTTGCTGTATGGCTTCCTTCAATTGCTTGCCCAAGCCACACAGACATTAGCTTTATTCACTTCATTGCTTTTTAGAGGTTCAGCAAAATACGTATAAGGTAAATTATTCTTATGGGGTCTATTAACAACATGAGAATGACAAATCCATAACAATGACATGCTCTTAAATAATTAACATCATCTATAAATGCACACATACATACCATAACATTGGTCAGTTGGGTCGCCCCAGTAGTTATCTTCACAATCACTACATGAACGTCCACCTCGCCCTGGCTTACACTCACACTGTCCATCAAACTAAAATTAAATGAATTTAATGTTAAAGTTTAGGTCAGATAAGTTTAAGAAAACACTGAGCAAAGGTGCAAAATACTCTTTTTTTTTTTTGGTACAGTATAAATGAGAAGTATTAGCTCAATAGCTATATGTCGACATAGTGTCTTTATTATATACTTCTTTATAATTCTCTTTTGAGTTATGTTAAATAGTTACAATTTACATCTTTAAATTGGATGTCCAAAAACTGCTTAAGTAAAATTTGGTTTCCATGTACAGTTTGACTGCACCAACAAGAAATGGTAATTTGAGCCACCTCATGGGAAAACCAACAATCTGCATAGGCGAAAACAAAGGCGCAGATCAGCTTCGCGGTAACCGCGAAGCTGATCAGCGCCTTTGTTTTCGCTACTCGGATAGTACATTTCCTCTTCTACTTAAATCCGAAGTTTCAAGCTTCTAGCTCTTTTCTGTGCTTGTACAGGCCGGTTTGTGTTGGACCTATTCGGAAACCACATTGTTGGTTTTTCCACGATGCGGCTCATTTGTTTGTTTGTATTGGTGCTTTACATCCTCGGTCAACAGCTAAGGTCAACCCAAGTCTTCTTGGGGTAGGTTACCAGTCCTCCTTGCACATTTTTTCACCACTATGTGACAATTGCTCTTCCTGAATCAGTGGAAGAGGAAGAAAGTCTGTAGAATATTTTCATGACCAAATTTTCATAAAAGAAATGTGCTCGACACGAGGCATTATTGTGGGTCCCCTTTGTTATGAATCAGACATACTATCAATTGAGCTATTGTGCACACGCCCCTGAAATAGTGAATAAAGCCCTACCTCATTACAGTCAATACCGTAGGACCCCTCCGGATCACAGTTACAGGCCACACTGCCGATACGCTCTGTCATGTTCCAGAAACCTGGAGCTGAGGTGTCACAGCGCATGCCAATCACGTTGGGTAGACACGGACACTGGCCGCTCTCCCTGTCACAGTCTCCTCCCTCTGGGTCCGTGCCGATAGGGTTACATACACACTCTGGAAGAGTATGAAGAAAGATTAAAGATTTTTTTTAAGCTTATTTTGATTGCCTGTCTGTTGTGATGATAGGATTTTCTATACACTCTGCTCTTCATGTGTGTTGTAAAAAATGTGATTTTTGTATTTGAGCCGCCACATGCGAAAATCAACAATTTGCATATGCAAAAATAAAGGCGCAGACCAGCTTCGCAGTAACAGCCAAGCTGATCAGCGCCTTTGTTTTAACTACACAGATAGTACAATCCCTCTTCTTCTTAAATCCGAAATTTCAAGAATCTAGCCTGCTCTAGCCAGTTTGTGTCAGACCTGGTCAGAACCCAGATTGTTGGTTTTCTGATGCAGTGGCTCATTTGTCTTTTTTTTCCACCTTGTGTCTGGGTTGGGGTTTAAATCTAATTGCATGAATTCCAGGGCCTTCTTTCTGTACTTCACTTAAAATATGACACATTTCGTATGTTGACCAAGATGTCATTTAAGAATATCATCACCAAATTGTCTGTACTCATTTGTACTGGTTATGTTTAAGGATTTTTTTTTGAGTATTTATTACCATTTAAATGAATGTTCCATTACATTTTTAACAAGTTGATGTCTTGACAATAGAATTACAAGTCTTGAATATAGGCCCCCCTGGTTGGCATTTATGTTTGGAATTGGATCAAAAATCCTATTCCCAGATTTGTGAAAAAGATTTTCATACATCAATTAACATTTTTCTAACAATCTAATACTTTCTAACACATACCTATGCAGCTCTGAGTCAAAGCATCACCGAAGTACCCCGCCTTACACTTCTCACAGTTGAACCCCTCGGTGTTGTAGATACACTGTAGACACTCCCCCGTCTCATGGTCACAGTTCCCCGGTGCGTCCAGGTCAATGTTGTTGTTACAGTCACACTGCTCACAGGTGCCGTTCACCTCCGACGGCATACCGAAGTAGTTGTCGGTACATGTACCGCAATCTGGGCCTAACCATAGAAAGAAATTATCAATATTAAAATGTGTTGATGATATCTAAATTAATATGGGCCACAACATGAGAAAATGTACCTTCGGATAATTTTTTGAATACTAGAAAAACAATATTTATAGAGTTTGATAGTCTTTATTTGACCAGATTATTGAAGTTTGTTTGTGAGTTACGATAATTTTTCTATGTGGACTCTACAGACGTCATTGTCCTGCAAAATGACGTCAAAGTTGCGTCATGCATTTCTGCATGCTAGTAGTACCTACAAAACTGGGTACATTTTGTCGAGTTGTGGTTCATATAAACCAAAACCTTTTTTTTTTTTTTTTTTTTTTTCAGTAGATAAAGCAAATGCTCTAGGGATCACCTCATCCCTATTGTCAATGCTATGAGCCAGGTTATCAGTTGGATCAACATGGCTCAGTTAGCATTTGGATAGTTGGATGAAGACTTTCGTTTTATCTGTCAATAAGCAGCATGTCTTATCTGTGCAACTATAACATACACAAATATATCAGCAACTTTATGTTCATCCCTACATTAACAAGCATGTGGTAGTCATTTGCCTATGCAAAAACAAAAGGCGCAGATCAGCTTCGCAGTTACTGCGAAGCTGATAAGCACCTTTGATTTTGCCACATGGATAGTACAATCTCTCTTTTTTAATCTAAATTTTCATGCCTCTAGTCCAAAGGTGATCAGCGCCTTTAATTTTGCCACATGGATAGAACAATCGCTCATTTTTAATCTAAATTTTCATGCATCTGGCCTACTTCTGTGATGTACAGCCTGGTTTGTGTCAGACCTAGTCTGAACCCCAAATTGTTGGTTTTCTTATGCATCGGCTCATATATCAGCCACTTTATGTTCATAGCAGCTCTAACAAGCAATGAAGTGGTCGTTCATTACAACTACACTCCTAACACTGAGAAGTGGGGATTTTGGCTGTCGTCCTTCAGCAGTGCACTGCACAGACAGCTTGTTTGTAAAACTTAGAACTGTGTGTGATTAAAATGGCTGGTGCACTTTACCTTGGAATCCTGGGTAACAATCACATTCGACATACTCCAGTCTAGGGTCAAAGTAGCAAGAATCGGCGTGCTGGGCTAGGTGGGTGGGGCCCCCAGGGCACATACACGGTTGGCAGGGCACACGGTAGTCAATACGCGGGTCGCCATGGTAGCCGGGCAGACATCTGAAATGTATATGTTAGGTTATTCAGTAAGAGTTAAACAATGCAAAAAATAAAGTTTCACAGTTCTAGTTCAACTATTTCAGTCTGTTTTGCTTCACAGTATGAGTCCTCTACAAATTCTATGCTTCTAGTCTTTTACTATAGTTTAGCAGACAGAGTAAGACAAATCCATCGACAACAGGTTTCCCTCTAGTCAGACAACTAGACTCTTAGCTACCAATTTAATGCTGTGAAAAAGACTCAGATCACTGGCAAGATGCTCAGACCAATCAGTCTTCTCAGTCCAAAAGCTCTTCACCATTTCATGCATAACCCAGATCCATTATTTTAGAGTTAAATGCACAACCAATTAAGATTCACGATTTTTGTGAGTTTTTAAAAGCTTTTATAAAGTTCTGATACCTATTTCTGAATAAACCAATGTAAAAAAAAAAGTTTAAAAGAAAACATTCTCTCACCTTTCACAGCTGTCTCCAGTGGTAAAGTTCAGACAGTCAATACATCGCCCAGTTAGGTTCTCGCAGGTAGGTGCATTACCGTTACACTCACACGGCTTACAGTACGGGAAACCATAGAAACCTGGGTTACATTCACTACAGGTTCGCTGATACACGTTGGGAATACATAGACACTGGCCGGTAACGATATCACAGAAATTGTCACGCGAACCAATGGCATGGCAGTTACATGCTGAAATAGAAGAAAATAAATGAATTTCAGAGTTTAAGCAGTTAATGAGGCACACTTCCTAGGTCTGACTTGAGGTTCAACTAGAAAAAGTGCCTTGAGAGGCACGTATACCCCCGGCTGGTGGTCACCCAGTCCTCCTTCTCCCTCCCACAACCACCCAGCACATGTACACCCCTGACATTGAATCACAAATCCCAAACAAAAGACAGTACCCTTATCAAATACTTTACAGAAGTGTGCATTCTAAAGCACTTTGACCACAGACATGAGGGAGTGTAGTTTTTAGAGTGACATATCTTCTTTAGAGCAGTACACAGAGCTGACTTGTGTACTCCATCTAGGACTTAATCACGGACATTGAGGGTCAGGTCCTCAGTCCTAGATGGAAAATGAAAATAGAATGTCAGTCTAAATTAAAAAAAAAATAATAGTAATAATAAAAGTATTGATGTCCTAGATCTTGAACTCAAGCGCCCCTAACCCGCACGACATGGACCCTATAGGTACCCTATAGTCCAAATATGAATGGCTTCTGATGATTGGCTCATGAGATATACCCCACTAGAGAAACTTTAACCAAAACTTTGACGCAAATTAAAGGTGACCTAGATTTTGAACTCTAGCCCCACTCCCGGGCATGGACCCTGGGGTCCAAAATCATAGAAACAAAGCTAACCCTATAGGGTACCTATAGTCCAAATATGAATGGTTTCTGATATATAGTTCTTGAGATATACACCAATAGAGAAACTTTAACCAAAACTTTGATGCAAATTAAAGGTGACCTAGATTTTGAACTCTAGCCCCACCCCCGGGCATGAACCCTGCAGTCCAAACTCATAGAAACAAAGCCAACCCTATAGGGTACCTATAGTCCAAATATGAATGGTTTCTGATATTTAGTTCATGAGATATACACCAGCAGAGAAACTTTAACCGAAACTTTGACGCAAATTAAAGGTGACCTAGATTTTGAACTCTAGCCCCACCCCCGGGCAAGGACCCTGGGGTCCAAAATCATAGAAACAAAGCTAACCCTATAGGGTACCTATAGTCCAAATATGAATGGTTTTTGATATATAGTTCATGAGATATACACCAATAGAGAAACTTTAACCAAAACTTTGACGCAAATTAAAGGTGACCTAGATTTTGAACTCTAGCCCCACCCCCGGGCATGGACCCTTGGGTCCAAACTCATAGAAACAAAGCCAACCCTATAGGGTACCTATAGTCCAAATATGAATGGTTTCTGATATTTAGTTCATGTGATATACACCAGCAGAGAAACTGTAACCAAAACTTTGACATTTTAACTGAACTAACGAACCAACGAACTAACGAACCAACGAACTAACGAACATACAAACGGACGAACGGAAAAGCGAAAACTATATACCCGTCGGCATAAATGCCGGGGGTATAAAGAGAAAATCCTATCAAAACCGAATGTACACATCAAGGAGAGAGCAATCACAAAGAAATACAATAAATATGGCAATATTTTACAACCATTTTACCCCAGCTTGACAACCAAGGTGCTTTAGCATACATGCATAGATTCATTTGTTGGTGACTATAAAATGTTCATCCTGACCACCTATGTATACTCACGTTTACAGCCGTCAGGACCAAAGCCGTACGTTCCTGGAGCACACTGATCACATCGTCTTCCGACTACATTTGGTTTACACTGACACTGGCCCCCGGCTGCTTCACACTCAAAACTCAGGGAACCAGTCAAATCACAGTCACATTCTGGAAAATAATTGTAAATTCATTATGTAAACTTGCCCATGCAATATACAGAATTTTTTTTCAGCTGAAAAAACTGAAACTTTCAATGAAAAAATTTGCTATTTTTTTTTATATTCATGCTCAAAACATTGTTGCTTGTACATGTTAGCATGTATAAACTTTAGCATTCACATGGGCATTTAAAGGGTTAATCTTTTTTAAAGAAGTGTAATAAAATTTCACAAGCTCGTGAAATGTTTTCTATATTTATAATCCCATAAGCTACCAATGAAAATAAATAACTACTCTCGTGGTATTCTTAAAACTCATTTGTCTTAATTTCCCGAAAAAAGTTCAGAAAAACTCTTGCAAAATGAGTAAATAACACATCTATTTATAGTTGTATACTTACATTTGAGCCGCCTTATGGGAAAACCAATAATCTGCATAGGCGAAAACAAAGACGCAGATCAGCTTCGCGGTAACCGCGAAGCTGATCAGCGCCTTTGTTTTCGCTACAAGGATAGTACACTTCCTCTTCTTCTTAAATCCGAAATTTCAAGCTTCTAGCTCTTTTCTGTGAATGTGCAGCCTGATTTGTGTCAGACCTGTTCAAAAACCACATTGTTGGTTTTCCCACGAGGCGGCTCATTTCTTAACAAATTTAAGTAAGCCAAGCAAAGGCTACATACATGTACATAAAATGAGCCGCGACGCGAGAAAACCGGTCTTCGGGGTTTCCGACCAGGTCCGACACAAACCGGCCTGTACATGCACAGAAAAGAGCTAGAATGTTGAAATTTCGGATTTAAGTAGAAGAGGAACTCTACTATCCGAGTAGCGAAAACAAAGGCGCTGATCAGCTTCGCAGTTACTGCGAAGCTGATCGTAACTGCGAAGCTGATCTGCGCCTTTGTTTTCGCATAGGCAAAAATCCGGTTTTCTCACGGCGCGGCTCAAATATAGATATGAAGCATGTTTATAATCTATCAGTCAAAAACATACACAAAAACTTTCACAGACGAATATCAGACAAAACTTCACGTACATTCACTAGATAGACAACATATAACATGAACATTACAATGACTAAACATTAAATAAGCAAGGTTTTAAAATGATGCATTATTTTGAAATATATTTATATTACATATTTGAAAACTTGTTGTATATTTAATATGAGATTTTAAAAACCTTATAATCAGAACATGTTTTTCTTATAATCTTGTATGAAAACGTAAAGCATTATGATAATAATATGGACTACATGGAATACAAAAATAGTAGATAGGTATGCATTTAAAGCAGTATATATGAATTTGTATACATTGTTATTACTAAACATTGAAAATAAAGCAAAATCTTTACATGATAGAGCATAGTTTGTATGATTAAGCTGGCAATTTTAAATTATGCTGATACTATGCAAATATCTCTTCATACAAATTAAAGCAAAGCACTGAAACTCTTTGCTATGTTAAACCATTTTACTTTTTTCTTTAAATGTTGTTTTTGTTTTGTTATTTCTGTTTTTTTTTTTTTTTTTTTTTTTAATGAAATCTTGGTTTTAATCCAAAGGATAATATGAAGAATGGTTGCAGACCGAATAAAACTGGGGATGAAGTATTGAAAGATGACAGAAAGAGGGAGCTTGGAATAGATTCAGGTGACCCTCAGAACCTGTCTGAATGGAAAGAGCAGTCTGCGAGAATGAATTATTACATTGTCTGTAAAGTCCAACCATCGGTAGAGGATAACAGACTATAGAGTGGAGATGACGATGATGATGATGATGATGATGAAGCGGTACAATATGAAAGACCTAACATGGGTGCTAATCAATGATGACATTAATAACTTAAACCCTTGTGAAGGTCAAATCAAAGGACCTTTGGTCAAAGTACCAATACTCAACCACACATTAAAGTAGATGTCAGACATTGTTGCTAACTTTGTTTGGTTGCTTTCATCATCCCACTGAACATATAAGGTCATATGGAGATTGGACTTCATTTTAAAGTCTCGTCCAAAAACTAGAGAAGCTTGAGATCAAACCCCATGATGCCTACTTTATAAGACAAGGGGCTAACCACTAGCCCATTGATGCTTCACAACCATAAGGGAAGGTATTGAAATTTCTTAGTGTTTCTTTAAAACAAACATGTCCTCTAATGCCATTTTATTGTGCTTAAGAATTCCCCATTTTGTCCTCATTCAAGTTCCAAAATATTCACTACCTGGCTGGCATATCACTTGAATTCTATCAATAAAAGCAGTTTAAACAAGCATCAACATAAGCAATAAATGTATATGAAAATTTTATGAGAAAGCTGACTGCTGTTGTTTAGTTGATTCAAATTACTTGCTTAATGAGTAAGCCAATTACTGTGATGCTGATTCAAATTACCTATCTTCCTTTTAACAAATTAGTTAAGGTGTGGAAGCAATGCACTGCTTTAGAAAGCAAATACACATATATGAGCTGCTGCATGGAAAAACCAACAATCTGCATATGCGAAAACAAAGACGCAGATCAGCTTCCCGGTGACCACAAAGCTGATCAACGCCTTTGTTTTCACTACACGGATAGTACAATCCTTCTTCTCCTTAAATACGAAATTTTCAGCTTCTAGCCTGTTTCTGTGACAATACAGTCCGGTTTGTGTCAGACCTGGTCGGAACCCAAATTTTTGGTTTTCTCACACACAGGCTCATATTTTTTGCTTTCAAACCTTGAATAGCTTTGGTAACTTTTATTCCGACACGGACAACTTCAGGCTTATGGATACTTATAACATCCCCATTAGGACTAACAATGACTGTATCTTCATCAGGTCTGATAATCCCAGGCCTTAGAATTACTGACCCATCATCTGGCTTGAGAATAATTCTATCGTCATCAGGACTCAGTATAATTCGGTCAATGTCTGGTTTATGAATATCTGTACCCCCATCTGGTCTAAGAATGTTTATATCCTCATCTGGCTTGAAAATAATTCTTTCACCATCTGGTCTGATTATAATTGTGTCCTCATCTGGTCTAAGAACAATTCTATCATCATCAGGATTGAAAATAATTTTGTTTCCATCTGGTATGAGAATAATAGTGTCATTATCTGGTCTTAATATGTGTCTGTCATCATCATCTGGCTTGAAACTGATTCTAAAACCATCTGGTCTGAGAAAAATTCTTTTCTCATCAGGTTCCCCAACACCTCTAACTCTAACTCCTTTAACAGTGACTAGGTCATCATCCGGCTTAAGAATGAATGAGTTATCATAAGGATTGTAAACAATCGTATCATTATCTGGTGCTAGAAAAATTGTACCACTTTCAATCCTAATTATGAGTCTAATATCTGGCTTGAGAAGGACTTTATTATGATCTGGTTTTAGAAGAATTGTATCATCATCCGGTTGCCCAATAATTGTTTTGTTATCAGGTCTAAAAAAGATCCAGCCATCTGGTTTGAAAAGATCATCCGGTTGTAGAACAATTGTATCCCCATCTGGTTTAAGAAAGATGGAACCATTATCACGATTAAAAATAATTATACGCTGATCTGGTCTCAGAATCACTCCATCGTAATCAGGCTTTACAAAAATTCTGTCATTATCTGGACGAAGAATAATTGTCCCTTGCTCTACTCTGACAATGATTTTAATACCATCTGGTTTTAGAATGATTCTATCCTCATCTGGCTTTAGAATTACTTCATCATCTGGTTTTAGAATGATAGTTTTACCATCTGGTTTCAAAATAAGTCTATCATCATCTCTTTCTATTAAGACTGTTTTGTTATCTGGTTTTAAGATGACTGAATCATTTTCTGGCTTGTAAATGATTGTCTGGTCATCTGGCCTAAGCCTGATTAAACCACTGTCTACTCTTATTATAATTCTAATGTCTGGCTTGATATGGACTCTTTCTTGATCTGGTTTAAGAAGTATAGTACCATCTTCAGGTCTTACAATGATAGTTTTGTTATCAGGCTCAAAAACAATCCAGCCATCAGGCTTGAAAAGATCATCCGTTTGTAGAATTATTGCATCTCCATCTGGTTTTAGACTGATAGTGCCATTATTTTGATTAAATATGATTGTCCACTGATCTGGTTTGAGAATAATCCCATCATGATCAGGCTTCAGAAAGATTCTCTTATTATCAGGTTTGAGAATAAGTGTGCCATTTTCTACTCTGACAATTATCTTAATACCAGCAGGTTTAATAAAGATTCTATCATCATCTGGATGCAGAATAACCTGGTCTTCATCTGGTTTTAGAGTAACAATTTCACCATCTGGTTTTAGTATAATTCTATCTGTATCTGGTATTGTGTCCATTCCAGGTTTTATGAATATTTCATCATCATCTGGCATAGGACTTATTCTACCTGCATCTGGTTTGAGAATGATTCTGTCCTCATCTGGTTTCAAAATAATTGTATTTCTATCTAGATCTGTGATGATGGAATCATCATCTGGTTTCAGAATAATTGTACCACCATCTACTATGATGAAGATTCTGGTAGTATCTGGTTCAAAAGTAACTTTATTTTGATCTGGTTTAAGAATAATTGTACCATCATCTGGCTTGAAAATTACTGTTCTGTTATTAGGCTTGAGGATGATTTTGTCATCTGGTCTGAGTGTATCATCATCTGGTTGAATGATGATTGTATGTCCATCTGGCTTCAGAATAACTGAACCATCATCTGGATTGAGAATAGCCAGATTACCATCTGGGTTAATCAAGACTGAATTACCATCTGGTCTGAGAATTATACTTCCATTGTCTGGTTTTAGAATAAGTGTACCATGATCTATTTTGATAACAACTCTTATTCCATCTGATTTCAGAACGATCTTGTCATCATCCGGTTTAAGTATTATCTTATCATCATCCGGTTTTACAAATATCGTATCACCATCCGGTTTAAGTAAAATTTCATCATCATCCGGTTTAAGAACAATTGTATCATCTGGCTTTGGTGTAACTGTATCATCAATAAGGCTGACAATGATGGTATCGCCATTTGGTTTGATTATAATTGCATTGTCATAAGGTCTGAAAGATACTGCAGAGTCATCTACTTTGAGAATGATCAAATCATCTATCTTAGGCAAATGATCTGTGGGTCTAAGAATGACTTTATCACCATCCGGTTTCAGAAGAACTATTCCTTCATTTAAATTGTGTATAATTGTATCAAAATCTGGGTGGAGAATAAATATATTATCAATTGGGTTGTAAAAGATTCTTTTATTGTCTGGTTTTAGAATAGCAATTCCATAATCTAATTTGATCCATATTCTAATACCTTCAGTCCATAGACCTACTCTGTCAAAAGGATCAGTTATAATTTTGGTATCATCTGGTGTTATAATGATTCTAGTATTATCTGGCCTGAGAATAAGTGTGTCATCATCATGATTGTAAATGATGGTATTACCATCTGGTTTAAGAGTGATTCTATCAGTTGGCTTTAGAATATCATCATCCGGAGTTAAAATTACTGTATCTCTGTCTGGTTGTAAAATAAAATCTCCATTATCTGGGTTAAGAATAATTAAATCATTATCTGGTTTGAGAATGACAGTATTATCATGAGGATTGTATATGATTCTATCATTGTCTGGTTTCAGAGAGACTGTTCCATGATCAATTCTGATAATGATTCTAATGGTGCCTGGCTTTGAAATTGATGTAACATCATCTGGTTTGAGACCAATTCTATTTGTATCTAGTCTGAGAATAAGTCTCTTATCCTCAGGGTTGTAAATTATAGTATTGCCATCTGGTTTGAGAGTGATTCTATCAGTTGGCTTTAGAAAACCATCATCTGGTGTTACAATTATTGTTTCTCCATCTGGTTTTAAGATAAATGCCCCATTATCCGGGTTATGTGTGATAGAATCACCATCAGGTCTAAGAATTACCATTTTATCATGTGGATTGTAGATTATTCTTTCACCATCAGGTTTGAGAGAGATTGTTCCATGATCGATTCTGATGATAATTCTTATACTGCTTGGTTTTAGAATGGTTCTATCATCATCTGGTTTGAGACTTATCTTATTATTATCCAATTTAAGAATAATTTTCCCATCCTCTGGTCTGAAAATTACTGTGTTGTCATCTGGTTTGAGAACGATTCTATCAGTTGGCTTAAGGAAACCATCATCAGGTTTCAGAATTATTGTATCTCCATCTGGCTTTAGGATAAATAATCCCTCATTAGGGTTAAATGTGATTAAATCGTCATCTGGACTGAGAATAACTGTATTATCTAGGGGATTGTACATGATTCTATTGTTGTCTGGCGTGAAAATAATTCTTCCATGATCAATTCTTATTATGATTCTTATATTGCTTGGTTTAAGAATGGTTCTATCATCATCTGGTTTGAGACTTATCTTATTACTATCCAGTTTGAGAATGATTTTTCCATCCTCTGGTCTGAAAATCATAGAATTACCATCTGGTTTGAGAGTGATTCTATCAGTTGGTTTGAGGATACCATCATCTGGTTTCAGAATTATTGTATCTCCATCTGGCTTTAGGATAAATAGTCCATCATCAGGGTTAAATGTGATTAAATCGTCATCTGGACTGAAAATAACTGTATTATCTAGGGAATTGTACACAATTCTATTGTTGTCGGGTGTGAGAATAATTCTTCCATGGTCAATTCTTATTATGATTCTTATATTGCTTGGTTTAAGAATGGTTGTATCATCATCTGGTTTGAGACTTATCTTATTACTATCCAGTTTGAGAATAATTTTCTCATCCTCTGGTCTGAAAATTATAGAATTGCCATCTGGTTTGAGTGTAATTGTATCAGTTGGTTTGAGGATACCATCATCTGGTTTCAGAATTATTGTATGTCCATCTGGTTTTAAGATATATAATCCATCATCAGGGTTAAATGTGATTAAATCGTTATCTGGACTGAGAATAACTGTATTAGCTAGGGGATTATACACGATTTTATTGTTGTCTGGTGTGAGAATAAGTCTTCCGTGATCAATTCTTATTATGATTCTTACATTGCTTGGTTTTAGAATGGTTTCATCTGGTTTTAGACCAACTCTATTATTATCCAGTCTTAGAATAATTTTATCATCCCCTGGACTATAAATTATGGTACTGCCATCTGGCCTGAGAGTAATTCTATCAGTTGGCTTAAGGAAACCATCATCAGGTTTCAGAATAATTGTATCTCCATCTGGTTTTAGGATAAACAATCCATCATCCGGGTTATATATGATTAAATTGTCATCTGGACTGAGACTTACTGTATTATCTATGGGATTGTACACAATTCTTTTGTTGTCAGGTGTGAGAATAATTCTTCCGTGATCAATTCTTATGATGATTCTTATATTGCTTGGTTTAAGAATAGTTGTTACATCATCTGGTTTGAGAACAACTCTATTATTATCCAGTCTTAGAATTACTTTATCATCCCCTGGACTGTAAATTATGGTACTACCATCTGGTCTGAGAGTAACGCTATCAGTTGGCATGAGAATTTCATCATCTGGTCTGAGAATGATCGTTTCTCCATCTGGGTTAATGGTAAATGTTCCTTCCTCTGGGTTTAGTATAATCAAATCATTATCAGGAGTTAGAATAACTGTGTTATCCTGCGAATTGTAAATTATTCTGTCATTGTCAGGTCTGAGAATAATTCTTCCATGATCAATTCTTATAATGATTGTAATGTTGCTTGGTTTAACAATCGTTATACTGTCATCTGGTTTTAAACTTATTCTTGCATTATCTAGTTTGAGAATAATTCTATCATACCCTGGGTTAAAGACTATTGTTCTGCCATCTGGTCTAAGTGTGATTCTATCAGTTGGCCTACGGAAACCATTGTCTGGTTTTAAAATAATTGTATCGCCATCTGGTTTTAAAGTAAATGTTCCTTCTTCTGGGTTGAGAATGATTAAAGCATCATCTGGAATCAGCATAATTGTATTATCATGTGGATTGTATATGATTCTGTCATTGTCAGGTTTGAGAGAGATTGTCCCATGATCAATTCGTAAGATAATTCTAATATTGCTAGGCTTTAGAAAGGTTCTATCATCATCTGGCTTTAGAACAATTCTATCATTATCCAGTCTGAGAATGACTTTTTCATCTTCTGGTATGAAAATAATTGAATTTCCATCTGGTTTGAGAATAATCCAATCATCAGGTTTCAGATTTTCATCCTTTGGTATTAAAATGATTGAATCACCATCCGGTTTGATAAAGAGTGTTCCATCATTGTTTAGAATGATTGTATCATAATCTGGTTTGATAATGACTGTATTATCAGTTGATTTATAAATGATTCCTTCACCATCCGGTTTGAAGATGACTGTTCCTTGATCAATTCTTAAATGGATTCTAGCATTATTTGGTACTGTGGTGAATCTATTTCTGTCAATATCTGGCTCGAGTATGATTCCTTCAATTGATGGTTTCACAATGTCTGGTTTCAGAATGTAAATATCCCGATCTTGGTCGAGAATGTTTGTATCAGTATTACCTCCTGATGGCATGTTTACTGAAGTACCTGGGGTACCTTTAGGTCCTGTGGCAAATTAAACCAATCTAGGTTAAGAATGATAAAATATTTGTCATTCAAAAGTGTCTTAAATGGAAATCAAATAAATACACTATTTTGAATTATCTAGATCAGATATTTGGGCAACATATAAGTTGCAATTACATTCACTTAAAACATTAATGTTAAGATTTTCATATTCATTTATACATATGTATGATAAAAATACCTACAGAGATGTAGCCCATTCAATGCCATTAAGAAAAGCGGATTTTTGCCTATGCGAAAACAAAGGCGCAGATCAGCTTCGCAGTAACTGCGAAGCTGATCTCGCCTTTGTTTTCGCTACACAGATAGTACAATGTCTCTTCTTCTTAAATCCGAAATTTCAAGCTCCCAGCCTTCTTCTGCGAATGTACAGGTCGGTTTGTGTCAGACCCGGTCGGAAACCCCGAAGACCGGTTTTCTCCCGTCGCGGCTCATATGATATGATAGCATGAATCTTTCAAGCTAATATGAAAAATATGACCAGAATTGCAGATTATAGAACAGAATCCAATATGGAGATTACAAGATAACCCACATGGTCTAAAGCTATACTTATTCTGTTTACATAGGTATAACAGAACAAACAAACACACATATATAACATGTAATCACAGACACATATAACATTGACAATAAACCTATCAAGTTTCAGGTGCTATTCTGGGAGGTAGACATTGATGCTTATGATACACTTGTCTAAGCAAATATTGTATCCTTATTGTGCTTAAAACCTAACTCAGAAACGATGAGGTCAAACATTAGCATGAGAAAATACTTCACTCTTTGAAAGAAAAGTGAAAGTATTTAAAAACATATACATGTATGTGCTTAATTTTTGAATTTCAATAAGCCATTATGCATTATGCTAGTTTGTTTTATACAGTAAGCTCCCATCAACAGATCCCAAAATAGCAATGAAACAACATAGGTTCAGTCTTTAAAAGCAAAATCTCCTACCTAAAGCAGTCTGATGGATCACAGCTGAGATACTGAATATGTGTTTCTTACACAGCTCGGGTAACTCAGGTCTGTGGACGTGTAACTGAAGCTCCCGACATCGGTAGCGGATATACTCATTTTTCATGTACTCAGGTAGTCCAGGGCCTTGGAAGATTGGGATACTCTCTGTGTTGGGCATTACCACAATCTGACATGAAAATAAAACATAACTGAGTCTTGTCATTAACAAAAACAACAATGTGGTTTTCCAACAGGTCTAACACAAATCGAGATGCACAAGGAAAGAAAACAGCTAGTTGCTGGAAATTTTGGATTTAGAATGTAGAGGAATTGTACTATACGTGTTGCTTGGTTTTCTAATGACGGGCTTAATTAAACATGCTTTTACAGTACACCTCTTAACTATCTAGCTGCATACATGAAACTTAGATTAATGGTTGGTTGGTTGATTTTTTTTATTTCACTTCTTACTCAACAGTTAAGGTCATATGAAGACCTTATGCAATTGTTGTTCATGGACGGTAAATAATACGCAACATGACAAAGCAGATGTTGGTATCGAACCCAGGCCTTTCCACTCTGCAGTCTTGTACAGTACACTACCACTAGTTCATTCCCTAAAAAGCATAAAAATTACTTACAGAATCAATGAGAACTGTTGCATCAGGTGTATCTTCGTCACTCTTGTATCTGGTGAACTCTATCCTTACTGTATAGTTAACATCTCTCTCAAGACAGGACGCAGGGTCAACAGTTACATGGCGGTTGCCTGAAATAATATTATAACTATCAATGATGATGATAATGATGACAAAAATTACGGTAGTGTCAGGTGTTTTCTTATCACCCTTATAATTATCTGCTGAACTAAATTCTCATTGTATAGTTAATATCTATCTCCGGGCAGGATGCAGTGTCAACGGTTACATGGCGGTTGCCTGAAAACCAAATCATCATCATCATCATCATCATCATCATCATCATCATCATCATCATCATCACCACCACCACCACATTGCTGCCGTGGTCTTTGTCATTATCATCACCACCACCACCACCATCATCATCATCACCATCGCTACCGTGGTCTTTGTTGTTATCATCATCATCATCATCATCATCATCATCATCATCATCATCATCATCATCATCATCGCTACTGTGGTCTTTGTTATTATCATCACCAACACCACCATCATCATCACTATCACTACCGTAGTCTTTGTCATATCATCACCACCACCACCATCATCATCATCATCAGCAGCAGCAGCAGCATCACCATCGCTGCCATGGTCTTTTTCGTTATCATCAGCACCATCATCATTATCATCAACATCACCACCGCCACCATCATCATCACTATCACTACCATGGTCTTCATCATTATCATCACTACCATCATCATCATCGCAAAATGAAGGGCACATACAGCAGTGCAGTATTTTTTCGTAAAACAAGAGCAGAAGGATCAGTAATTCAGTATAAGTGTAAGAGATCCTTGCTCAAGCTTGCAATGCTTTTGATTAGCTTTTTCTTTAGCAAACAAACAATTATCTTACCAGGCTGAAGTGAGACAGTTTTGTCATCATCCTGTGGTATGGCATTGGCGCAGGGTCCATCCGGATCTGTGGGGCCAGGTCTGATCACACTCACTCGTACATCTTCCCATTTTTCTGTCATCTGTTAGGCAAAATACAAATAAAACATAAAAAAAAAAACAACAACAACATTTTGCTTCCAAAAATGACCTGCATGGAAACGCCCACCATAAGGTGTTTGTGCCTAATAAGTCTGATAAGCATTGTTGATACTTTTGGGTTGCACAAGTTTGAAGGGGAGACCACTGGATTATTAAGGACTGATAATTATTAGGGCCCAGTTGTTCAAAATTAATGACATCGTTAGTTAACAATTCGTTCAAATTTCAAACATGAATATTACAAATACTGTGAAATACACTGTTATTTTTTGTTGAGAAAATGTGAGAATGCTTTGCAATGCAAAGGCCTTTGCAATGCAAAGGATTCTAACATTTTATCAACAAAAAATAAAAGCGTATTTGCTTATGTAGTCCGCATTTACTTACAAGTTGAGGTCTTAATAATGATGTTAAGCTAACAAAGTTTTGAACAACTTGCCCCATGGCTCTTTCCTGAAACCTATTTGCTAAGGGGCATAATTGTCATTTTATGTTTCTATAAGTAAAGACCTACTGATGAAAAAAAGGCCGAAAGTAATTCTGATTTCCACAAAAATAATTATGGTGTGTCTACAATAAAAAATTTTCCTATCAAAAAAGGTGCTTAGGCTTTGACTTTAGCTAAAACAAAGTCTAGAAAGCCATAAAATATTTACAATAAAAACAAAGTCATACATAACAGCCCATTTTACCTACTGTCTGAACACCATCTTTCAGAAACTGCATTTTTCAAAATCTCACTCTTCTGAAACACCACAAGAAAAATATAACCATGCCATATTTTTGCAACTCGTGAGTCCTAAAAAGTGCCACAAAAAGTTTGAAAATCGGTTCACTAATAAAATATTTATGCCCAAAAATCCTTTTGAATAGGCATTTTGCATGTGCAAGGGAGGTAATCCAAACACCTTAAAACTGAAAATCAAGCTGTGGAATAATTTTAAGAGTTTAGCGCTCAGCTATGCATATAAAACAATTTTGTTTTGGTTTGATGCATTTATGATGAAAAATAATCAATTCAGATTTTTTTCCAGGAAAATATTTACTTCCCTTGCTGGCAATTTTACAATGGAAAAAGCCCTATTCAAAAATATTTTCTTGAATAAATTTTTTATGTGTCAACCGATTTTAAAATTTTTTGTGGCACTTTTTAAGACTTTTGGAATGCAAAAATGATGACATGCTCACATTTTTCTTGAGTTCTTTCAGAAAAGTGAAATTTTGAAAAATGCAGTTTCTGGAAGATGGTGTTCAGACAGTAGACTTCAATAGACATACAAGTAAGCATGCAAACAACAACGAAAAAGAAAAAAAATACCAATACAAGAATTTACCAAGTTAACACCCCTAAGATAAAAGTTTTGTTAGAACTTACCACTTTCCTTCAGAAGCAACAAATAAAGGATATTGCAAGACTAGATTGTGCATTTTGATAAATTCATTTCTTTTCTTCATCTGAATTTATCTTTGAAATTAAAAACTATGGTCACAACTCGAATGTGGCTATTGTTAAACATACACTTTAAATTTGATTTTTTTGTGTTCAGTTTTTGTATCTCCATTTCATTTCTTCATTTAAATCTCATCTCAACCAAAATAAGACAACAAAAAATGGATTCATTATGTCTTCAATCAAGCATTGATTTTTTTCTCAGTTGCTTTAAATTTCTTTTTTCGTATCAATGTATTTTGTCTTACAGACTCTAAAATATCATTATAACAGTTTTTAGCATGTTTTCCTTAAAAGATGAGTATAAGGTGGAAAACAAATGAGCCGCGTCATGAGAAAAACAAATTTTTGCCTATGCGAAATCAAAGGCGCAGATCAGTTTCGCAGTAACTGCGAAGCTGATCGGCGCCTTTGTTTTCACTACATGGATAGTACAATTCCTCTTCTTCCTAAATCCAAAATTTCAAGCATCTAGCCATCTTCTGTAGCTGCACAAACCAGTTTAAGTCAGACCAGGTCGGAAACCCCAAAGACTGGTTTTGTCATGTCGCGGCTCAAATCTCTACAGTACTTCAGTAGAAATTGAAACTAAAAACATCATTCCTTACCCTTGGATCATATCTAATCACTATGTCATAGTACATGGGAAAGTCCACGCTGATGCCGGAGAATTCTATAGCATCACCCTCCATTACCCTCATGAAGCCCGGACCTGTCCAGCTACGGTAACCTGGGATTGGTTCTCTGATGTATACTCTAGTATTCTGCAATATTGAGAAGACAGCAGTGGCATAAGAAAGATGATGACAACCTCATTAAAGTGCTATGTTTGGGGTCAGTGGAAATAGACCATGTTATAAGTGAAACCACATAATAATGAGGTTATTTTCAACAGAAATAGCAAAATTATCATTTTGGAAGCCATGACATGGCCGTGTTATATTGAAAACAGTACTGTAGTGAGGCGTGTTATAATGAGTCAAGTTGTCTATTTTTACATTCCTTTTAGCTTCAAATTGTCCATTTTTTTATCCATATCACTGGATAATTAAATGCAATCAATTTTTGCATGACTAATGAGTGGCAAAATCAGCAAATTCATTTTCAAACACAGATATTTCTTTTTCAAAGTCAATCCAATAACCTATACCTACCCCAAAGCCTTCAGCAAACTCAGCTTCATAAGTGTACCAATCCAGCCTCGTGAAGTAGTATCCGGGCACGACCTGGTGACACTGTCGGCCCTGAATGTTGGGCTTACAGCTACACTGGCCCGTTACGACATCACACTCGTCACCCAGGGCTCCACCCACGTCACAGTCACATGGTCGACAGCCGTTCACATCGTTACTCATACCCCAGAAACCAGGCTGAAATAAAAATAAATACTGCCTTAATCAGTATTTTGCATTTATTTTGGTCGGGCTTGCTTCTGTTCTTGTTTTCAGCTTTTCGTAAGTACCTTCCACATAATTTCAGACTACATGGTTTAAGAAATGATAATCAATTCAATTAAGTGTTTTCCTGACTGTCAATCAATAATACATCTTTGAGGTCACATGATCTAAGTCACATGACTGACAGTGCAAATCACATGATCAGGTGTGATGTCATGCTGGTCCTCTGATGTCATCAATATACCATGTGACCTGACAACTTCCTGTTCTGTGGAGATCCAGTTCTCAGAAGCAAAAAATTGAGCAGCATAAATCTTTGAAAATCGCAGGCATCAGATAAAATGCAAATTAAGGACAAATTCATAGAATAAACTGCAGTTAGTCTCAGAGAAGAAAACTACAGAAGAATTGACAGATGACAGTGCTGCTTCTGCTTTTGAGGCCTTGTCAAACAGAAGCCATGTGGGAGGAGGCAAGCAGTTTTGAAGCCAAGATGAAAAATAAAATAGTGTCTAGGTTTAGGTAAAAGGTTGAAAACTAAGTAGGTAGGGATAAGGTAAGTAGGAGGTCCTCATACTTGTGCAGAGTTTGAGATAGCATGTCAAAATAAGAGTTCAAATGGCCAGGGGTTAAGTGCAACCCCACCCACTCCCAAACGCAGTCATGCCCCCTTTAACTCGCCACTTTTGCAACAATTTTTCAAGCATTTATGTCAGAACTGAGCCAAGAGTATTGTCAATCAGCATCTTTAATCGGGACCGGACCCAGGACTTGGGGTGACATTTCTTAGCCAAGCGTAACGTCAATCAGCATTTGGCATCTCTATTATCGGAATTGAACCCAGAGCTTCGAATGACATTTACTAGCCAAGAAAAGTAGTGACAATCAGCATTTGGCGTCTGTTAGTCGGGACCGAACCCAGAACTTCAAATTACATTTATTGGTCAAGTCAGCAAGATTAGTGTCGATCAGTTGATCATTTTATCAGCATTTGGCATCTCTAATCTGACAGGACCATACCCAGAAATTCAAATGACATGATTTATTAGTCAAGAGTAGTGTCAATAAGCATTTGGAATCTATTTAATTGGGACCGAACCCAGAGCTTCAAATTTAATCATGGCATCTCTAATTGGGACCGAACCCAGAACTTCGAACATTTATTGGCCAAGAGTCGTGTCATTCAGCATTTGGCATAGTTTATCAGGATCGAACCCAGAACTTCAAGTGACATCTTCCTAATTTAAAATCAGTCTGTTTTGACACACACCAAAATATCTATCATTCAGTCACAGCAAGGTCACAGAAACTATCATTTAACTTATGGGAATGGCTGAATAGTTTACAAAGCCAGCAGTATCAAGCATTCAAATTGATTTGTCGCAAGGTGGAACATATTTAGGCAAAATTTCTAAAGAAATTCCAGCTCAACTTGAAGCCTGCATAAGTTTAATGCATGTATGGCTGCAATAATAAATTTAATCAGTCTGTTGCTTTAAGATAAATAGAAATTTCAAAGAGTCACAAAGATTGCCGGTTTGAGGCGAGGGGCATTGGCCAAAGGGTACTGTTTAATGTGAAATGTTTAATGGTTGATGAGTTGTGAGTGAGATACAGACCCCAGTCGATGCCACCTTGGGCCTCTGTCTGAGTATGAAGTGAGTGAAAAGTTTTACATGAAATTATGCAAAGATCGCCTAGTCCAAGTGATTGCAAATGTTGAAAATTAAATGATGCAAAGGTTGCATAAGATGTCATGACTGGAAATACTAAGTATTACGCATTTGATTACGGGATAAAATACTTACAGGCTTCATGGGGGGCTGGGATTTCTCACATAAAACTGACATGGTATCAACCATGCAGTTTTCTCACATAAGACTGACACTGGAATCAACCATGCAGTCTTAAATTCCAGTCAAAGTCCCGTTCATTTAAAACTATCACCTATGTATACCTGTATGACCTTGAAAGGGGAACTGCTTGTGTCGTAGTGCGGAGGTCATTATTACAACATTTTACAAGACCACTCTGCATGAGTCTGTCTAAGTATTGCCAGGTTGTGGGAGATGTACCCATATCCTATTCTAGTGGATGCAACTTTGGTGCCTCTGCCTATGTATATGTGAATGAAAAATGGTGGGAAAAATTGTAAGTGGCTATAAATAAAACCTGGATGGCTTCTATTACGGAGTGCTGTTATTTCTCCCATGAAATGGTAGTCAATTTCTTTCATCAATTCCCAATGATGGGAGCAGTAAAGAAATTCAGCTCCCCTTGAGCCCGGCATAACTTTACTTAATACTGCATGGATGTCTGGAATATAAATTCACCCGTACAGACAAATAGAAAAGTAGAAAAGGTCACAGATATATTTGCATTCGGAGGCGAGGTGCTTTGGCCGTCGGTTTAAAGTGAAATGGTTAAAAGGTAGCAAGTAAAATCTTGCAGGGAGTGAGAAACACCGACATCTATGTCATTGCCACCTTGGTGCCTCAGCCTGAGGGAGATAGTTATACATGAAATGGGCAAGTGTTGCATATCAATAAGTGATAGCAAAAGTAAGTTTTGCATTTGCATGAGGTAAAGTTGCAAAATATGTCTGGGAACTCATTACACACTGTGACAGCTCATTAAAGGAAAAATATTTGCCGGCCTCATGGGGGGCTGGGATTCCCCACATAAAGACAGACATGGTTTGGACCTTGCAGTCTTCTTTTGATCGATCAGCCTTGCACCCAGTCAAATCCATAAATCTTTTGGTTTTATATGGGCACAATTGAATCATAAGGTCGCATTAGAATCTATTGCGGCATACATCTGTTTTACTTTAAACTGAATGTTAATATTTTCAATGTTGATAATACTTAAGCGAAGTTTACAAGTGTGCTGTACAGATCAATACTTTCTATTGACTGGCTTGAAGGTAACACTCAAAATAAACACCTGACGCAAAACCATGAGACATAAAAGTAAATATGAATTATCAAAGACCAGCTCTAATTCTGAAAGGTGTCCTGGCACAATAAACAATGTTCAACAGAACTAGCACCTTGAACTTGTCAGTGGCTAACAACATTTAGTTAACCGTAGGTTGTGAACAAACCTCTAGCTAGCCTGGTCCCTAGGAATAGCCATAATTAGAATAGGGGCCTTGTCCGAAATGAAAGCAAATGTAAGCATGATACCAGATCAAGCACAAGCAGAACCACATATTAAACAGCTCTATAACCCAAAGTGGGAAAATTTTCCAAAATAACAAATGATACACCTTGATTAACACCACAATTAATATCCAGTATATTGAGTTTCAGCTATTCTATTTTCCTGGAGAGCCCCGGCCATACAGAAGTGGGGACTGCATAGAGAAGGCCACTTCATACCAGAACGATGATGCAACAGGAGTGTTCTTAATCCGAGAACAGCGAGGCACTCTCAGGCCCCTGTCGTCATACCCTTAACAAAGGTGAAGTAAAGTTTAACAGCTTTTAAAAACACACACACATTTGGCTGCTCAGTTACATATACAAAGATAAGCACAGCGAAATAAAGCCTTGGAATGCCTTGAAATTTTTGCTATTATTTAAATATGTATCCATCTTTTTCAAAGTGATAAAGTTTTGTGCAAGAATAAGTGTTATTATAAACTATAGTTTCATAATAAACACTGTAAATTACTAAAAGATTTTTCCGAAATGGCTGTAATACTAAATTACTAATTATAATTTCCAGTTTCACGTGGGGGAAAACTTTTTGTCAATGGCCGCAGAGTTAAATTACTTAAGTAGATCTATTTAAACGGTTAATTACTAAATTAACAACAAACTGAATCTTTAAAAAGGTATTTCCCACATGAGAAGAAGCCAATTTTCCTTAGATAAAATAAAAATAATTTAGAATTTGGGGGAAAATATTTTCTTAAATATTTTCGTGGCGGAAATTCTAAATAAATTTTAGCCCCAAAGAAGTTTTAGTGCTTGAACAACTTCTGGGGAGCTAAAATTTCAATGCAAGTCCGACTTGGTATAACCAAGCAGACTTCATTTCTGCTCTGCGGCCAATCAGTTCCATCCAGAAACAACTATCAATTTGCTTTTATTACCCTTATTTATGCAAGATATACTAAGAGCATTAAATAAAAGAATAGTTATATTTTATTTGGTGTTACGTTGATACAGAACAAGCCCATCCTAAAATAAAAATAAATACTGCCTTAATCAGTATTTTGCATTTATTTTGGTCGGGCTTGCTTCTGTTCTTGTTTTCAGCTTTTCGTAAGTACCTTCCACATAATTTCAGACTACATGGTTTAAGAAATGATAATCAATTCAATTAAGTGTTTTCCTGACTGTCAATCAATAATACATCTTTGAGGTCACATGATCTAAGTCACATGACTGACAGTGCAAATCACATGATCAGGTGTGATGTCATGCTGGTCCTCTGATGTCATCAATATACCATGTGACCTGACAACTTCCTGTTCTGTGGAGATCCAGTTCTCAGAAGCAAAACCCACCCACCACTCCCTTATTAAAATAACAATAAACAATGACCAGGAACAAGCACAAACATGTTTCCGACACCAAAAGGTGAAATAAAGTTGATATATAGACATTTCAAGCATATCTTCAACACACAGGAGCAGCTCTTTCCCAGATGGTGTCCACCCAGATGCACTATCCGAACCCAATATAACAGGACAAAATGACTTAATATGTTAACATCAATAAAACACACATTGAAAAGAGAAATTAATATGCCATGACAGTACTACCACCTTTGAACGGTCAGTTATAAATGCACGAGTTAGCGTCATCATTTTCATACTGGAATTCCAGATACTGTTTTTAGATATGTACTTTCAGATGAAGGGTCAGTGGGTGATTCCTAGATGAAGCTGACTGTCTAACAGATTTTGCCGTGCTAAGTGGAGGATTTTACCATGCTCAAACAACTTATGTGGAACCTTCAAAAGACAGGACAAAATCGGACAAAACCGATTACAAACTAAATATGCATGGGACAAAAGCCATGGACAATAACCAGAATCATATTTTCTGGCCAAGAATTATATAGAATGGAATAATTCTCAATGAGCTTAAATGGACAATGACAGTTTCATTTCAAGGAATACATTTATTTGAAGTGAATGAATATGACCACTAAGGAGTATTTCGCAAGAAAACTTTTACTACTGAGTTGACTTGTCGCAGAGCGGAAAAACAGCTTTCATGGTTTTGTTTTAACTCTTCACTGTTTAGTAGGCGGAAATTCTAAATAAATTTTAGCCCCAAAGAAGTTTTAGTGCTTGAACAACTTCTGGGGAGCTAAAATTTCAATGCAAGTCCGACTTGGTATAACCAAGCAGACTTCATTTCTGCTCTGCGGCCAATCAGTTCCATCCAGAAACAACTATCAATTTGCTTTTATTACCCTTATTTATGCAAGATATACTAAGAGCATTAAATAAAAGAATAGTTATATTTTATTTGGTGTTACGTTGATACAGAACAAGCCCATCCTAAAATAAAGGGAAATTGGGCTGTTTGAGAAAAATAGATATCAGGTTAAACTCGGTTAAACAATTACTACAGATTGCCCTGAACATCCATTAAGTGTATGCTGACTGCATAAAAGCAAATTTATTCATTGTAAGCCCCAGCTAACAATTTCAATGAGCAAAGAAAGCATTTTCAGATTGTAGATATTGTAGTAAAGACATAGAAAGATATTGTAGTAAAGACATAGAAATTTGTGTTCTCTTCTAATCATTCAAGTTGTTCAGATTCATAGTTCAAAAGTTATATGTTAGCCACAAAACCACTATATTAATACAATAAGACAAATTGGAATACATGTACTTACATAGCATTGATCACAGTTTTTGCCAGTGACATATCTTTTACATGTACATGCACCTGTGTACATATCACAACCAAATGTCTCCAGGGTTCCCATAGGATCACAAGTACACGCTGTAAAATTAAGAAATCAACTGAATAAGAAATTAAGTATAACAGGTATTACCATAGTTGTTGTTCTATCGTAGAGCTCCACCGCTGACTTTTTGGTGCAGCCGGAAAAAAACGTTAAAATTAGTGACCCAAATTAATGTTTTATTGCATACAAACTGGAACAGAAGTTTTTTTTTCATTTTCCAGTTCAGTTCAATATGACATTATTCCAGTCTTATCAATCTGATCAGAAGTAGATCAAGACCTTCAGCTGTTGTTTACAATCTACATGTATACACTTAGCTTCTGTTCCATGTGTATACTTAGTGGAGGAAAAATCTCCAATTTAAAACACGAAAATCACTGATCAAAATCCTGCTCATCTGCACTTTACATACCGGTAGAAAACATATTATAATAAAGTATGTCGCCAGATAAAGTTTCATAGAAAGTATCTGATTTTTTTTACTTAAAATTCATATTTTCTGTGAGATTTATTCATGCAGCTTGCATCTCAGTGCCTAGAAATGCACCGCTGAAATCCAACCAATCAGAAAGCATTCTAGTGACACATCTCGAAAGTGTATATGTCACACGGAAGCATGCGCTGTGACATCAAGTTTGGCACTCGTCACATGCTAACCATATGTATTCTTTTTATACCATTGGAAACTGTTTTGATCAATTTGAACCAACAAGGTCCGCAACCGAATGTTGTGGAGTGAGGTTTCGTACCTAATCAAGAAGAACATGTATCACTGTAATTAAATCTGGATTACAGTTACAGAAGATGAATTGAAGAATGCTTCGATTTTCAGTACAACTTGACACAAAATAAACTAGGAATTGGCTGCAAGCAAGGCTTTCAGTATACCCCCCGCAAAATTATCTAAGGCTAATAACTTCCTTTAAGTCAAACATGCAAAACATTTGTCAAAAATATCTTTTCAGCATTATAATCCTTCATGAAAATCCTCCGTATGTCTGACTCATGTCTGTAAGGTATTAAATAATATACTGAAAGCTCAGGGAGTAAAATTATTGTTGATTTCACTGTACACTGTTGATCATTATTTATCATGAGAAATGGTCAAAAATTGGCTATGCTAAAAAAAAGCTGTAAATTTGTCAAAAATAAATTATTCAGCATAAGAATTATTCATGCACATCTGAAATATATCTGGAACAAGTGTGCAAAGAATTCAAATGAAACAATGAAAGCACTAGGAGGACTTGATTTCATAAAGTATGCTCTACCAGCCGTATTGTATATTAGCGATGGTTGAAAAATGTCTAAGTTGAAAAATGCTGTAAATTTGTCAAAAAATATTTTTTCACCAATAAAATTCTTTATGCACATCTTCAACATGTCTGTAACATGTCTGCAAAGTATTGAAAAGAATTACTGAAAGCCCCAGGAGGAGTTGGATTTCACAAAGTATGTACTATCAACCATAATTGAATATAAGCAGAAATGGTCAAAATTGGCTAAGTTTAAAAAGCTGTAAATTTGTCAAAACTAAAATTTTCAGCATAAAAATTCTTCATGCACATCTTCAATATATCTGGAACAAATCTGCAAAGAATTAAAAAGAAACAATGAAAGCCCTAGGAGGAGTTGATTTCACAAAGTATGCACTTCCATCCATTATTGTATGTAAGCAATAGTCGAAAAATGGCTAAGTTTAAAAATGCTGTAAATTTGTCAAAAACTATTTTTTCAGCATTATAATTCTTCATGCACATCTTCAATATGTCTGTAACATGTCTGCAAAGTACTGAAAAGAAATACTGAAAGCCCTAGGAGGAGTTGATTTCACAAAGTATGTATGTAAGCAATAGTCGAAAAATGCCAAAGTTAAAAAATGCTGTAAATTTGTCAAAAAATATTTTTTCGGCATTATAATTCTTCATGCACATCTTCAATATGTCTATAACATGTCTGCAAAGTACTGAAAAGAAATACTGAAAGCCCTAGGAGGAGTTGATTTCACAAAGTATGTATGTAAGCAATAGTCGAAAAATGGCAAAGTTAAAAAATGCTGTAAATTTGTCAAAAATTATTTTTTCAGCATTATAATTCTTCATGCACATCTTCAATATGTCTGTAACATGTCTGCAAAGTACTGAAAAGAAACACTGAAAGCCCTAGGAGGAGTTGATTTCACAAAGTATGCACTACCAACCATTATTGAATATAAGCAATTATAGAAAATTTGATAAGTTAAAAATGCTGTAAATTTGTCAAAAATGATTTTTTCAGCATCACAATTGTTCATGCACATCTGCAATATATCTGAAACATATCAGCAAAATATTAAAAGGAAACATTGAAAGCTGTAAGAGGAGTTGATTTCACAAAGTATGTACTTTCAGTACTATGGCAAACATGTTATAGGAAGACTTAAAAAGTCCCATAACTCTTGCAATACTGACCCTTTGGCCCCTAAATTCATACCACACATGTATTGTCTGATGGTGCAAGTGTGGTGAAAATTTGAAACAGATCAGGCAAAAGCTACTCAAGTTATTCAGCAAAGATGTCCAAATGTTGACGGAATGACGGAATGACGGAATCACGGAATGACGGAATCACGGAATGACGGACAGGCTGAAAACAGTATACCCCCCTAAAACTTCGTTTTGCGGGGGGTATAATAAGTCTGTAGAAGTCTTCTTCACTATTTGATGAGCCTGTTTTTAAAACCATTTCACTTGAGAACAATTTCATACCTTCACAACCATCTGCACTGTCCTCTTGTAAGTTCCAGTATCCTTCCTGACACGTGTCACACCGGCGCCCGGTCACATACGTCTTACAGATACACCTGCCGGCAACCAGGTCCAGACCCTCGTCATTACGGTTCTCGCACTCACCATCGTACAGGGAACCGGTAGGGTCACAGTCACATGCTGAAATCATTAGAGTTCAAGTTTTTATAATAATTAGTATGCTTTGTCCCTATTTGTAATATGAAAAAAATCAGCAACTTCATGCAGAATGGCTTTATTTTTATTATTACAGTTAGTTGGGCACAAATGAGTAAAAGACAAAATATTAAATGAAATGTCAGAGAGCCCTTTTCTGCCTAAAAGTTTATGAATAAAGAAATTAAATTTTGAAAACAATTAAGCCTACTTAACAACATTTAACTGTTCAAGCCTTACTACTGTGATCTAGTATTTTTAAACAAACAAAGCTACAAGTAATGGTACATTCATAAATCACAACTTTTACTTCCCACTTACATGAAATATGAATATGGACCATCCATCAGCCCAACCAGACAACTAGCTGTATGAAATTAATGACATTTAAAGTGATAAAATCTCAAAATACCCTGAATGCATCATTTTTTTCTCTACAACTTACGCTGACAAACATTAGGGTCCCTGAGATCCCTGTTAGGGTCCTGATAATAGAAGGGCCGGCACTCTTGACAGTTACGGCCCATCGTGTTGTGCTGACAGTCGTCACAGACCCCACCACTCACACGACCAGTTAACTCGTACACACCAGCGTCAAAGTGACATCTTGTTGCATGGTTATAGCACTCACATTCTGAAAGAAATTGTATATTGTTTAGTACGGAATGAAAATTGTCTATAAAGTCAAAATGCTACAATGGTACTTCATTCTTCTTGAAATTACTTTTAATCAAAGTTCATACAGAATTGCATTTTTATCAAGCATACTTTCTAGGCGCCAAGTAATTGACATCCTAAACATTTCATTACATTTACATGTTTTTAAGAAATAGATCAGCTCTAGCAGTGAATTGTTGAGTAATATTTCACTGTTTGGAGGTCAGTTGTAAAGAAGATCAAATCACGAGCATGTAGCTCAAGTGATTTATATTCTTACAATTGACCGACAAACAGTGAATTATTACTCAACAATTCACGCACTTAAGCTGATCTATTTCGATTCTAACACAATAAATGGAATAAAAGTTGCTGAAACCATCGATATCGTTCAGCTTTCTGCCATTGCATTGAAGATACCCTGCCAAATATTTGACTGTAATTGCGGGTATTAACACACATTTATTATGTTTGTTCATTTCCAGTCTGGGTACTTAACCAGTACTACGAGGAGCTTTGTGTACTGTTTAGGGAAGGTTTCAAACCTTGACCTCTGGCTGGCTATGCAGCCCAACACGCTATCAGTGAGCCACTGTGCACTTTTTTCATAAATGGATAAAAGATCTATGTGCAATACCTTTACAAGCATTAGGTTCTGAAGTCCGGGCAGGTCTCCATGGTAGATCATTGTAAAATTCTTTACACATCTCACAGTTCAAGCCTCGAGTATTGTGGGTGCACAAACACTGACCATTTACCTACAAAACAAGAAAATCTTAGTAGCAAATAAACATTCAGATTTATACTTCAAGGGAAGCACACTTTGGTCTTACACAACTTGCAATTCGATACTTTTTGACTTTTTGAGAGATGTCTCCCTATGGAAATACCTTAAAATGTCTGTTGGATGTCTGAAAATTAGAGTTGCATGCTAATATTAAAAGTATTGTAAATACAAATTGGTTGTGCAATATTTCATTTGCTTCAGTATCTACAACTGAAAATTTCCCAATTTCCCAATATGCCATAAAATCTTAAAGCATTTTCTCTTTCTCTTAAACTATCTGAGCATTTAAAAAACAATTCAACCTCATGTGAGTGCTAAATTCTTCAATTATGCATAATGGATGGAGCATCTTCATTACATGTAGGGCTTCACTACATCTTTTTAACATCATGGTTCATTACTGTATCAAAATTTCTTAATGACCCAAGTAATTAACAACCCAATTAACCTGCTATATTTCCCTGGCAATTGTGTCTGCAATTTTCATTCATTTCAAGAATTAAACAAAATCTCCTGCAAGAAGTTCCCAAGCAAATTAGCCTGGGAAAGCAAATTATTAGACAAAGGGATCTGATATTATACTGGCTTCTGTCCTCTGCACCCTGATTCGTGCACAAATCTATATAGCATCTGTTAAAAGCAGCAGGGATCATTTAAAAGCATGAAAAGCTCTGTTGTAAACCTATCAAAAACCCAGGAGCAGCATTTGGCTACCCACAACCTCATTTATTTTCTTTTGTTGGACAAATTATGGAGGGCAATTTCTGGTAGTTTGGTGATAAATGCATATAGAAGCATGAT
The DNA here is from genome assembly GCA_964017185.1 of Rugalucina vietnamica. NCBI lineage: Eukaryota > Metazoa > Mollusca > Bivalvia > Lucinida > Lucinidae > Rugalucina > Rugalucina vietnamica. The sequence goes on along the minus strand of OZ024875.1, from coordinate 51,661,979 downwards.
TGTGAGGAGAATACAAACACTTATCTCAGCAATGCATTTTTTCAGTAAGAACATACAACGCAATATTATCATCAGAAAATACCCTCCATTGGTTCCTTAGCTCAGTAAGCTCTAACTTTATCTCATTTCAATGTGCACACATTGAAAAATAAGTTAACTTGAAAATATCACTGACAAAAACATGTGAATATTTTTAAAAAAGTAACTAAACTGTGTATTGAACTGTTCCATGTTGTGCCTTTTAAGGGCATGAATTTACAACACCTTTTCTGTAATTTTACTCAAAATCTGAGTATTCAAAGACTGCTGAAAAAAAAACTAGACTGTTTGGTTTTAAAACTAGGATACTACCAGCTAGAGCCTAGATAAGCAGTATTCAATCTCTAAGAATATACACAAATTTAAATTGTAACTGAAAACTAGAAAATCCTAAATGCGAGTATGAAGGACTGTAATGTAATGAGAAAAAAACAACAAACAAACAAAACAAAACAAACAAAATAATCAATCATTAGATTACATGTACTAACTTATTTCAATGAGAAAATTATTAACTTATTTCAATGAGAAGCATTTTCTTCCAAAGCGTTGCAGAATTGTCAGAACATGACATCAACAATATCCTTATTCTTTATTTGTGGCATATATTAGGGTTCTTGAAAGAAGCCAAAATCATGTCCTTTATTATAAAGTGTTTTGTCATTAACAGTACTAAGTGGAAAGTGGATAAGAGCTGTCGCAGGACAGCGTAGCTCGCCTGACTTGTGCTTTGCCACTAAACTTATCAAAATCTATGACCCATGACCTTGACCTCAAGGTCGCTCAGGTGGGTTGTGATGGTACAGCATAAAATTTCAGACCAATATCCACAAACATGCAAAGTTTCAACTTGATCCATCAACATAGAGATATATAGACTTCAAAAATCTTTAACCCAAAACTTTAAACAAAAATTTCTAAGGCCATGACCTTGACCTCAAGTTCACTCAGGGTGGGTCATAATGATACAGCATAAAACTTCAGACCAATATCTACCAACATGCAAAGTATCAACTTGATCCATCTACATGTTCAAGAGATATAGACTTCTAAAAACTTTAACCGAAAACTTTAACAAAAAAATTCTAAGTCTGTGACCTTGACCTCAAGGTCACCCAGGGTGGGTCATGATGGTACTGCATAAAACTTCAGACCAATATCTACCAACATGCAAAGTATCAACTTGATCCATCAACATGTTCAAGAGATATAGACTTCTACAAACTTTAATGAAAAAGTCACTAGAGGACGAAATATAGGTCAAGGTCACTAGATCAAAGTGGGTGCAAAGTCGGGACATTGAGGAGAAGCCATATGCAAGGTTTGATGGTTGTAGGCTTTATAGTTGATGAGATATTAAGGGTTGGCTTAAAAAATGACAAAGTCACTGGAGCATGAAATATAGGTCAAGGTCAGTAGGTCAATGTGGGTGCCGAGTCGGGACATCGAGGAGAAGCCATATGCAAGGTTTGATGGCTGTAGGCTTTATAGTTGATGAGATATTAAGGGTTGGCTTCAAAAATGACAAAGTCACTAGAGCACGAAATATAGGTCAAGGTCACTAGGCGAATGTGGGTGCCGAGTCGGGACATCTAGGAGAAGTCATATGCAAGGTTTGATGGTTGTAGGCTTTATAGTTGATGAGATATTAAGAGTTGGCTTCAAAAATGACAAAGTCACTAGAGCACGAAATATAGGTCAAGGTCACTAGGTGAATGTGGGTGCAAAGTCGGGACATCGAGGATAAGCCATATGCAAGGTTTGATGGTTGTAGGCTTTATAGTTGATGAGATATTAAGAGTTGGCTTCAAAAATGACAAAGTCACTGGAGCATGAAATATAGGTCAAGGTCAGTAGGTCAATGTGGGTGCCGAGTCGGGACATCGAGGAGAAGCCTTATGTAAGGTTTGACAGTTCTAGGCTTTACAGTTGATGAGAAACTAACACAGCATCTGAGCATTGTACAAAGGTGTTCTAGATATTGACCTCTAGCCCCGCCCCCAGGCATGACCCCACGGGTCCTTTCACACTAAATCACAGAGGACCCTCATATGCAGCAATGTTCCAAATATGAATGATTTCTGGTCAGTGACTATCAAGATATAACAATTTTAAAAACTTTGACCGAAAGTGTGACGCCGACGCGGACGTACACGTAAACGCGGACGACCGAGGTGACAACAATAGCTCTGTGCACTTCGTGCAGGCGAGCTAAAAATGAGGCCTCTAAAGATACAGCATGTGTAAATACATTTGTAAATTGAGCTGCGACGCGAGAAAACCGGTCTTGGGGTTTCCGAACAGGTCCGACACAAACCGGCCTGTACAAGCTCAGAAAAGAGCTAGAAGCTTGAAATTTCGGATTTCTTTAAGTAGAAGAGGAATTGTACTATCCGAGTAGCGAAAACAAAGGCGCTGATCAGCTTCGCGGTTACCGCGAAGCTGATCTGCGCCTTTGTTTTCGCCTAGGCAAAAATCCGGTTTTCTCACGATGCGGCTCAATTAAAATACATGTGCTCTTTCTAGACCTTGTGTATTATATTCTTTTTAACACCAACCCCCTGTTGTATATGTTCATCTTTTCAGCCCTTTATTGGTTACATTCTAACATAATTTATATCATATATGTATAAATATGAGTAAACATTTTTGCACCTCATATAAATTATTTATTTTATAAAATAGCAATAAATACTTGTGTATGAATACAAGCTTTAAGCTGCTTTTTTCTCTTTCTTTCTTTCTTTGAAAGCTGTGATTTCACATCGCTCCCAAACAGCAAATCAGTTGCTTGCCCAGTTAATTATAAAAAGCTGTTTTAGGCATTATTTCTTAAAATATTTATATATATGAACATGAATCCTGAAAAATTGTGACTATAAATGAATAAGCAATGGCAAATGGTGTGATGATATTAATCTCCAGTAAAACAAATAGGGTCAGTATTATACACTTTTCAATGTTTAGTGTTGTGACTTTTGGTTCCGTGTTGTGACTTTTGGTTCCACGTTTAGTTAACATAAACAGGACAATGCAGGTCACATAGAAATGACAATAACCAATTCAAGAATTAATTTGCAAATTTAAGTTTCTTCTTTTTGGCCCTACAGCCTGGTTTGGCTTTAGACCTGAGCTAAATGTCATTGTTTTTAGGGAACACAAACTGACAAAATTATCCTTTAAAGATCATAAGATACCAAACCCTATCTGTTTCTCTGTCTATAAGCTAAAATAGCAGATGAGCTGGATTACAGTTGGGCTTTACCTCGTATTTTGTATGCTACAGTCACACAAAGAAAAAGATAAATATATTAAGTAATGGAATGAACACAGACTTCCTTTAAATTTGGTTCTCCATAATAGCACTGTAAGATTGGGCCGTTTTTACAAGCCCCAAAACAAGAAATGTAAAACTCGCACCTTCCAACTCACAACTCGCAACTTTCAACTTGCACCTCGCAACTCAAAACTTGCAACTCACATTTTACTTGATCTCATTCATGATTTTGAGCTCAATCCTAGATACGATGAGCCATAGGCATGAAATGACTTATACCTTCTCAAAGACTCAGCTACGCCTATGGTATAAGTTAAGTTACTCTGCATGTGTACATGAAGATTTCTGTGGTGTTTTTGTCACATAGACTTCATTTGGGTTTAAACTCAGGATCTCTCCTTCTAGCTTCCAATGCTCTACTATCAGCCACCTCCCTCCAAAGTGGTTAGTATTTCAGCCGCGTGATGAGAAAACCAACAATGCGGTTTCATTTCCGAACAGGGCCGACACAGTGCTGTACAAGCACAGAAGATGGCTAGAGGCTGGAAATTTTGGATTTAGAAAGTAGAGAAATTGTACTATCCGTGTAGCGAAAACAAAGGCGCTGATCAGCTTCCCAGTTACTGCGAAGCTGATCTAAACCTTTGGTTTCCCATATGTGAAATGTTGGTTTTCTCATGACTCAGCTCATATCATACTTATAACATCTCAATATTCATTACAAAATTCTGTTACATGTGTTATACCAGAAAAGTTTGCCAACATGAGTGCCTTTGATTCCCAGAGAATTTCTTACAAAACCAGGTAGCAGACTATTCGAACAGACATGAATCTGTGTACCTGAACATAAACCTGTCTTCTGGGTTTCTGACCAGGTTCAACACAAACCAAGCTGTACAGCCACAGAACATGGCTCGAGACTAGAAAAGTAGAGGGATTGTACTATCCAAGAAGCGTAAACAAAGGTGCTGATCAGCTGTGCAATTACTGCGCAGCTGATCTGCAGCTTTGTTTTCGCATATGCAAATGGCAAGTTTTTCTCAAGAAGTACCAGACACATGAATGTGTACCTGGGTGGGAAATCAACACAAGTTTTGGTCTTATCATAACAAGCTATCAAGACCAGGTATACCATACCTATGATAAATATTTCAGTAGCATTCTGACACAGAAATATGCTTAACATTTTTCGTAAACACCCTTTAACCAACCTCCCAAGAATTGAAGGTATTTGCTTGAAATTTGTTGTTCACACCCTTCAAGCAACCTCCCAGGATAAGTGAATACAGTAACTTGTGATTGCAAGAAAAAAAATCTCAAAATTAATCATAATAGAAACAGTAGTTTTGACTGCCAGCTGTCTCTTATTAATGAAAATTGCAACGTAAAGCAGTTTCTGAGTTTCAGCGGTTTGTCTGCATCCTTCCTTTCCACAACTACCTGTGGGGTGTGAGTCTAGTTGCAGAAAGTTCCATGATGAAAACTGTCTTGAGTTTTTTTGGTAAATGAGCCGCCACATAAGAAAACCAAGAATTTAAGTTTCGGGCAAGGTCCGACACAAAGCGGCCTGACAGTCACGGGAGAGGACTAGAAGCTTGAAATTACAGATAAGAAGTAGAGGGACTTTATTATGGTTGAAGCGAAAACAAAGGCGCTGATCAGCGCCTTTGTTTTCGCCTATGCATGTTGTTGGTTTTCTAATGCAGCAGCCCAAATTATGTAAAGCAAGATTGGCAAAGACACACATTTTGATAACTGTCAATGCTGTAAGCAGACTGGACATGTTCTGAGCATGTTCTTTGCTTACAAAATCAGTATTTCATATCTCAAGTTAATTTCTGAGGTTAATAGACTTTTTCTTTACTTCTGAGTACTATGGCTCACATATTTTTATAGCAAACTCAGCATTATATCATAGTAACTTTTAAACAGACAAACCACTTTAGGAATAACCAACAAGGGAATATCTCAACTTTTTTCTGTTTCTCTCAGTTCTGCAATCTTTCTCTAAGAAGTAGCAGTAGTTGCCTGAAAACTAGTTATTAATGAAAACACACAAAAAAACAACCACTGTTACAGTAAATTGTACTTTAAATTTGTGTTTGATGTAAGATAAGTGTTAAACAACATGCCCTACAGACTGCCATGATATCTATATCACCAAAGATATACCTGATCCATACTGTGACATAGTTTAAGATTAATGCACTAGTCATTTGTGACATGCCACCCCCACCCCCCACCCCGCAACCTCCGGGGGAGGCCGAGGATTGCCAAGGAAATGAGAGGGGCTTTGACTGAAGTTCTGCCACGGCAGTGCGGGGGAAATACCCGGGTTTGCATTATATAGACTAAAAGGGCCGTGAAATGAAAAGATAGCAGGCTGCATGGGAAAACAGCAGTGGTTTTACCAACGAGCAGTCCCCGCACGGAGGAGCTTTTAGTGGGGATTTGCTGGATCAAATGTCAAAGTCCCCTCCATTCCCCGGGGGTGGGGGCTGTGGTTACAAATGACTAGTGCATAAAATAACTTGTTTTCTTTGGAAAATTATATTTCTAAATGTATATTAAATATTAACCATTTTTGTTGCTTTTGCTGTCAAAATCAGTCTGCATGTTGTATTCAGCCTGATTCCGACAGCAAATTTAACCAAACACGGTATCCATTAAATTTAAACCATACATACCATGTTAGCGCTACTGGTGTAGGCTCCTGAGACAGGTATACACTGAGAGGCGTGGCCGTAACAAGAACAACTTCCTCTCACCGTCATGTCATACATAGAGTAGTAGTACTTCTCCTTGATGTCGACTCGGCTGTCAAATACAGTGTCACCTGGAATAACAGAATCATAATGTTTAAATGAGCTGCGATGCTAGAAAAACCGGTCTTCGAGGTTTCCGACCAGGGCTGACATAAATCAGCCTGTACAGTCACAGAAGCAGGCTAGAAGCCTGAACTTGTGGATTTAAGTAGAAGAGAAGTTGTACTATCTGGGTAGCGAAAGCAAAGGTGCAGATCAGCTGTGCAGTTACTGCACAGCTGATCTGCAACTTCGTTTTCGCATAGGCAAAAAACTGGTTTTCTCATGGCACAGCTCAAATCAGAAGCATGTTTAAGTGACTCACTGCAGCCACTTACCACCTACAGGCTGGGGGAGGAGATAACACTGCTAAAAAGCAATACCTTTCACATTGTGACCCTCATAATTTGTGGAATATCAAAGTTTAATATTTGGACCTTTATACCTGTGGAATTTTGAACCATGTACATGTAGAACAGCATGCCGCCCATCCCCCAAATGTGCATGTACAGTGAGGATGGATGTTGTTTGTTAGTTTAAATGTTTTGTGAAAAATCCGTCCAGTCAACAATATTTCAGCTATGTCGGGATGGAGCCATTGCATCTTGGGTACTATTCACCAGCGGAATTGTCAGAGCACTGCTTAATGGACAGTAAGGTTTAAACCTTCAAGCTGTCGACCCCGAGTCTGATGCACTAACCACAAGCCAACCATAGTCCCCATTATTTACTGATGTGTGTCAAATCAAATTTTCATTTCATTTCTGACCATATCTTCATCAAACTAGGCACTGTGCTGTAGCTTTGTCCTTTTACTTAATTTGCCTTTTCTTTATTTTAATACTATATAAAACTATCAAAATACAGCCAAGACTTAGTGTCAAATATTGCCTATCTGGTAGCTTCATAATTGAATTTTTGAATCTGTTTGAAAAATGTTTGAAATTTAACCTAAATTAATTGAGATAGACCATGACTTATAACAAGCCATGTTATGGGAATGCAAAATCATTATCTAGCCAGCTGATAAGTGCCCAAAATGTTGATGATAATATTGCATGGGAGGCATGATACTTTTTCCATGGCTAAATTTCAAATCACCTCATACAGGTCTTTGAAACTACATAATAACAGTTTCATCTAAGTAATATTCGGAAACCTGTAAGATTGGTTTTCTTTTAAGGTAGCTTATTTATAAAATACCCAGCATGAAAAAGAAACCTTAAAATGAGCCATGGCAAATATAATAAATATTGAACAATTCTAAATAAACTTTCGAACATGGTCGTCATCCAAAGAAGCTGGATGTCCAAGGTCGCCCGTCTACATTGAAATATGACAATGCAGTTTACCAATTGAGCCGACAAATAAGAAAACCAACAATTTGCATATGCGAAAACCAAAGGCGCAGATCAGCTGTGCAGTAACTGCACATCTGATCAGCGCCTTTGTTTTCGCTACATGGATAGTAGAATTTCTCTTCTTCTTCTTCAATCCAAAATTTCAAGCTTCTAGTCATCTTCTGTGACTGCACAGGCCGGTTTGTATCATACCTGTATCAATCTATGCATAAAATTCTCCGACATCTCACCTTAAAAAAACTTTGATCATGGATGTGGATTAAATGAACAGACAATATTTGATCATTGAAAGCATATCTTCACAGCTGCATATTTGCATATCCTCAAATTTTTGGATCCCACTGTGAAATTTAAAGTATGGTAATCGTCTTACAGTTCATATAGTTGAGCCTTTAATTTTTCATAGGAAATAGATGAACCAAAAGATTTTAGACACTTGCAAATATTTTACAAATGGAGCTGTGCAGTTCGTACAAAGACTAATATGTATGTCCAAACATGACCATAGCTGTTGCCTGGGACGTGAACTTTGCGACGCAACAATTCATTCAATCAATCAATCAATCAATCAATCAATCAATCAATCAATCAATCAATTAAAATTGTCAGCACTCACATGATCCATGTATGAGGACAACATTAGTTATTTTTTTTTATTCAGTTTCAGATCCATCTAAAATTATTTCAACCATAATAATGAATTTGGGCCAAATTGGTTTGTTGGGGCAAAAACAGGAGTATATTCTGAGAAAAAAACACCTGGCCCCAAGGTTATAAAACTTTTTTCATGCTCAACTCAGATGAGCATGGAATTTCAATTTCTCATAATTACTGAACATCTCAAATGGATTGAAATTTCAGGTTTAGATCACAAAATCCTGCCATTTATCCTGAAGAGCTGTCACAGGACAGAGTAGCTCGCCTGACTTGTTCTTTGCCTATAAACTTATCAAAATCTATGACCCATGACCTTGACCTCAAGGTCGCTCAGGTGGGTTGTGATGGTACAGCATAAAATTTCAGACCAATATCCACAAACATGCAAAGTTTCAACTTGATCCATCAACATAGAGATACACTTCAGACCCGTTATAAGGCACTGGTCGGGGTCCACAAGTCGCATGCGCGTTATAGGTGAGGCGCGTAATGCAAATCTACTGAGTCGGACCAGGCTGATCGCAGTTTCTGTAGTGTATTGGTGGGTGGGGAACCTATACGACGTGTGTATTGGCTTAACTGAGCTTGGCGGTTTATCGCAGAGTCCTTGTAAAATGGAATAAAGAAAAGTGAAGTATTGCGTGTTCCACAGTTTTATCAGTTAAAAACGATCTACAATGATAAAATTTGTTTATTTACAACGTACGATTTTATGTAAAAAGAGCGTCCATGACACCGCGCTTATGTTGCTGTTGTATTGTAGAATTCCGCCTTTGACTTATTGGCGCACCCGGATATTTAACGCGGACAAGAGTCTTTTGCCGATACGGTATTTACAGTTATTCTAATTCGCCTTTCTTAATCAAATTTTCTGATCGGATAGAATTATACAAGATATAGGTGTCCCAATGCTTAGACAATCTTTGGTTTGTGTCGCTGTAGAAAATGAGCAACGTTGCGTAACAGGTGTCATCAATAGCCTACAGCAACCTGTGTTTACGGTCTCGTTACGGTCTATCGATAATCCCCTAGCTTGTTGGGCTTATTTTCACAACTTTTATGGCTTATCTTAAGAAAACAATGTGTCATCCACGCTTCGCGAACGGTGGATTGTGTAAGTCTAAAAATTACTGATATGGCAATTATCACTCTTGAATATACACGCAGCCGACACGGTTCGTAAACACATTATGCTTTCTATAAGAAAACCTGTTCTTTCAGTTTTAAATATGCAAAAGATAATTAACATTAATTGTTCTCAATGTATAATATAGAGAAACTGTTAGAAAATTTAGTTTTTATAAGTAAAACTTATTTTAACGAAGATACTCACCAATAGGCTTAACTATAGCAGTTTCCCTTACTCCCCGCAAAGTTTGAGGACCGTTCTGTATGTTTCGGTAACTAGTAGTACCTATAAGCACTTTGGCGCCAAACCGGAACAACCGCTATCGCGGGAAAAGCGCACGTGCAAATCAGAAATTCCTTTGCCCCATCAAGAATGAGGGGTAGGGAGGAGGGTAATCGAAGTTAGCCTATTGGTGAGTATCTTCGTTAAAATAAGTTTTACTTATAAAAACTAAATTTTAACTTCATCCCCTCACCAATAGGCTTAACTATAGCAGAATCACTCTTGGAGGGTTGGATTCTTGAAACATACAGAAAATACAGAACGATCCTTTAATCCAGGGATTAATCCTGTTGAAACTTATGATACCAATCATAAGAAACAGAAGGAAATAAAAGAGAAAGTATCTAAATTTCCACCATTTCAATCCCTGGATTGAGTGAACCATCATTTCAAGTACCTTGATCTGGTATTGCTAGGCCTCAGTTGATAGTTCCTCAAGATTAGCAATCCTGGATAGGCAGACCAGAGCGGCCCCCCACCACTTTTTGAGCAGATACCACTGGACCCAGTAGTCTGAGGTTGTCTCCTTGCCCATTCTGTAAATCTCTCAGGTAGAACTTAGCGAAGGTCGAACTAGATGACCATACTGCCGCCTTAATAATATCCTCAACAGGAGTTTTATTAAAGTAAGACCATGAAGCAGAAAGAGCTCTAAGCTCATGTGCTTTTATCTTAAGTAAAGCTACCTTAGATTTTGATACATTCTTATAAGCTAATCTAATTGTATAAGTAATCCATCCGGAGATAGATCCCTTAGTAATATCATGATTTCCCTTCAAGGGAAGAAAAAGCCTTTTCCGATTCAAACGAATAGGCTCTGTTACTTTCAAGTAACGTTTCAGAGCTCTAACAGGACACAAAAGCCTGTTAAAGTCATTCCATTTTACAGTTTTTGACAAATTTTGAACCAAAATATCATCCGGACAAACGGATGGTAATTGATTTTTGGCTAGAAAGCCTGGTTGTGTTCTTAAAGAAACAGAGCCATCTGACTGGTTGAATCTGAGATATCCTGAATCCATTGAAAGAGCGTGAATCTCACTAACCCGCCTTGCTGTTGCCAATGCAAGCAGAAAAACGGTTTTCAGAGTGAGATGGAACCTGGACGCACGGTGTAAAGGTTCATATGGTTCAGAACATAACGAAGAAAGAACACAAGAGAGGTCCCATTTCGGAGCTAAAGACCTTTGAACAGGCCTCTGTAATTCCATGGACTTAATAAGTTCAGAAATGATAGGATCAGATCCAACGTTTTGGCCAGACTTGAATTTCAGAGTGTTAGAAATAGTCGATCTGTAGCCCTTTATAGTACTGACTTGGCTTTTCTTCTCCTGAAACAAGTGTAGCAAGAAGTCTGCTACGTTTGCAGAAGTTGCCTTGTCAGGAGGAATTTCCCTTTTAAGACACCAATCGGAGAAAACATTCCATGTAGCATCATAGACCTTCCTGGTGGATGCTCGTCTTGCTTTTGCAGCGAGGTTGGCAACTTCCTGCGAAAAGCTCTTATCTCTGATTGACTTGCGCACAATACCCAAGCGTGTAATCGAAGATTTTCCACGTTTTCCCTTACAAAGTGGACTTGAGTTAGCAAATTCCATTCTGCCGGAAGTTGAATTGGAAGTGCTACGAGTAACCGAAGTAATTCTGGAAACCAAGACATTTCGGGCCATAATGGTGCTACCAGAACAATTCTGCACTGATGTTGGTGAATTTTGTTGAGAATCGCCGGAATTAGAGCAAAAGGCGGAAACGCATAAGCGTGCATTCCGTCCCAGTTCATTGACAGAGCATCTATCCCTAGAGCTCTGTCGTCTGGAATCGGGGATACATACACAGGAAGTCTGTTGTTCAACCGAGTTGCAAACAGATCTATGTTCGGAAAGCCTGTCATCGCCAGGATTGAATTGCAGATCGTCTGATCCAGGCACCATTCCGTTGGAATAGGTTTGGAAAGACGACTCAACCTGTCGGCCAGTACGTTCGTTTTGCCAGGAATGTGACGAACAAGAAGATTTATGTTCCTCTTGTCGCACCAGAGAAGAGTATCCCACACCTCCATGCAAAGAGATGGGGAGTGGGTACCTCCCTGTTTCTTCAGATAAGCGACCACTGATGAATTGTCCGTGGCTATCATTACAGTGGTATTTTTGACATACTGATGGCACTGTTTTAGAGCTAAGAAAATCGCTTTCATCTCTAAAACATTGATGTGTAGAGCAGATTGATCCTGAGACCAAACTCCATGACACAGAAGTCCCTCCGGTTCGAGATGGGCACCCCAACCGGAAAGACTCGCGTCCGTGAAAAGAGTGTGAGTGGGAAGAGGTGGTTTCAGTGTTACACCCCGAAGAAAACGATCTTTGTTGCTCCACCATTCTAAGTGACTCCTGATCTGAGTACTGATCTGAATGGGATGTTCTAATGGCAGAATATGCGGTTTCCATTGTGCAAATAATGCCATTTGTAGAGGGCGTAAATGAAGTCTGCCCAAAATAAGAAACTGGGCAGCTGCACTCAGTTTCCCTAATAGAGACAGATACATCCTTGCTGACACAAGGTTCTGTCCCTTGAACCAAAGTACAAGACTCAGGATGTCTCGTACTCTGTCCCATGGTACCCGAACAATATTTCTGTCTGTCAGAAATTCCATTCCGATAAACACAAAATTCTGGGAAGGAATTAACTCCGACTTCTCTTCGTTGATAATCAGTCCTAGGGATGTTATCAACATGACAGTGAAATGTTGGTCTTTGAGGATATCTGAACGAATCTGATTCCTGACCAACCAATCGTCCAGATATGGAAACAGAACTATGGACCTCTTTCGCAAATGGACTGCTATGGCAACCATCATGCGAGTAAACACAAAAGGACTTGTGGCTAATCCGAACGGGAGAGCCCTGAACTGAAACACCTGACCCTTGAGACAGAATCGTAGAAATTTCCGAGACTGTCTGTGAATGGGTATGTGTAAATAAGCATCGGTCAGATCCAGAGAGAACGCCCAATCGTTGGGTTGAATTGAGTGTCTGACTTTGTTTGCTGTTTCCATTTTGAACGACTGAATGTTCAGAAAAGCATTCAGTCTGGATAGATCTATTATGAGTCGTAATTTCCCGTTCTTCTTGGGAACTAGGAAAATACGAGAATAAAACCCTGGACCTTCCGGATTTATTTTCTCCACTGCCCCTTTCAATAGGAGTTTCTTGACCTCTTCCTCCAGGACAAGACTTTCGGTCTGTTGAAGGAAAACCGGCGTTGGGGAAAGAGAGGGTTTCCTTAAAAAAGGAATCTTGTATCCCTTTTTTACTACAGAAAGGACCCACGAGTCCTCTGTTATTTCTTCCCAACGTTTTGAAAGTGGGCCAATCGTCCTCCTACCGGAAGATCCTTTCGAGGACGAGGCAGTGGAGTGGCATTTTCATTGACTGGAGACGTTAGAGGCACCGCCTCGGGAGGGGGCCTAGTGACTCCTTCCCCGAGCGTTAGTGCCGCCACGTCTAGAACCTCTCCTAGAACCACCTTTGTCACGTTGAATAGGTTGTCTAGAATTGGCAGAGCCTTTCTGATCGTGTTTCTTAGCCGGTCGTTTAGGGATCTTGAAGGAATCAGAATTTGCAGGTTTAGTGTTCTTATTCAAAGAAGAGGCAATAAACTTCTGCTGTTGAGCTTCTGCATTAGATTTCTGAATCTCAGTAACTTGACCTCCAAACATAGACTCTGCAGAAATTGATACTGAACGAAGTTTATCCTTCGAAGCATCAATCAAGATTTTTGACTTTTCAATAGCAGCCTCTCTCCTGGCTTGTAACAACTCTACAGCCAAAATTACTGCCATAGATGTAGAATGCTTTATACAATTAACAAGAGTATTCAGCATTCTCTTCAAGAGAAGAGCATCAAGATCATCAGATTCTAAGGATTTGACTGATGCTGCGGCAAAAAGATCGGCATAAGAATTAATTGTAACCATGTTCCGAGCTTGTCTCTCCATGGTTTCAAGACTCTTAATTGGAATATTGGTATTACCAGAAGAATACAAATCCAACAGAGATGCATCCTTATCTAGTTTAGGGATGACAGCAGGAAATAATTGACCGTGTGTACGGTAATATTTCATTGAGACACCAAGATCTTTCTCAATAGATTGGTTTGTTACCCAACCAGGTTCAAGTTTGATCTTTTTTGAGATCAAATCCTGAAACAAATTAACAGTATCTTTGATTAACAAATACTGGGGTAACGATGCCGAATCCTTGTCGTCTGACGGATTTAGAGCATCAAGAGTAGATCTCGGTTTATGAGAAAAATCAGAAGATTCTTTCCTCGGACAAACATCAGGTGGTAACAAAGCCATTACCTCCTTGATGGCATCTGCAAAAGAAACAGTAGGTTCTTCCTCTCCGTTGGAGTCGGAACCATGTTTTTCAGAAGATTGTTTCTTGGATTTACAATTGATCTTGGTAGGTGAACCGGCTATGCTGTCACCGTCAAAATCATTGTGTTCCACATTTAGTGAAAGAGTATCATCTCTATCGGAGGACACACTCCCCGACGTAGATGAGACACGAATCCTCTTACGATGAGACCTAGGAGTAATCGAACGAGAACGTTTTCGCCCCCTAGATCTCAAACTTCTAGACTCAGACCTTCTATGGCGAGAACTAGAAGAATGTTTATGTTTCTTATGACGCTTATGTCCCGAATGGGGCTTACGACGATAAGAATGCTTCCTCTTATGGTGTCGATCTCTCCCTGAAGAGGAGCTGTATGAAGAGGATCGTGATCTAGACAAGTCAGAACTACTAGACCTAGAACGCCTAGAAGTATGACTGTACTTGGAACGAGATGACCTGAAAGTAGGCCTACAATCTCGAACCTGTTTAGGCCGTTTTGACCGGTGCCCGGTTGACTGGTGTTTAGATGACTGGTCAACTCTACGATCATCAATGTCAGACCTTGAATGGTTGTCAGAAGAAAGTGACCGACCATTCGATGATGTATAACAAGGAGAACCACTATCTGACCGGTACCTAGTTGTCTGATGACCTGGTGACCGGTGCCTGGTGTCCTTGTGGACTGGTGACCGGTACCGGGCATTCTGACGGTCTTCTGACCGGTGCCTGGTCCTCTGATGGTCTGGTGATTGGACACCTGGTTGCCGTGAACCTGGCGACCGGGTGACCGGTGCCTGATTGACTGGCGACCTTGAGGTTCTATCAGAGTTACCAGTCAAATGACCTGGTGAACTCTGTGCCCTCTTGTCCTTAGACACTACGGTAGCAGAACTACCTGACCGGTCAGGTGATGAAACCTTAGACCGGTGAGTGTCAGTCAGGGAGTTTTCTCGATTCTCTCGATACTTCCCCCCTGACGAGGACTTGTCAGTAGAAGACAAAGTCTCCGACTGAGACTTCGTGGAAGTTCCAGAGCCGGAATGACCCTCGACAGACGGAATGACTGTCTCTTGATCCCCTGGCTCATTGTCCCTCTTCTTTTCATCTGTAGTCTTCCTGCGACCCATGTGTGTACGTCTACACGCCACCAAAGTCCAAACCGCTGAAGTCCACTTCTTACAAGTAGAGCATCTATTAGCGAAGCTACAACCAGAACATGAAAAGCAAGATAAGTGGTTATCCCATGACGCCTTCAAATGGCCACACGAACCACGAATTTGGGACATACTTAGTGATAAACAAGTCACAACGTGACGAAAAAAAACCGGAAAATAAACAAAGTTCAAACGAGATAAATAATATCAACGTAGAACAAACCGGTAATAAAACACAACAGTAAACAATGAAATAAATACAATTCAAAGCGGGGAAATACGCGAACAAACCATACGGAGTAGAAAAGAAAAGTTGAAAATTATATCCAACTTCAAAAACACATCCGTTTCGGTACTCGCAAAGGAAATTTCTGATTTGCACGTGCGCTTTTCCCGCGATAGCGGTTGTTCCGGTTTGGCGCCAAAGTGCTTATAGGTACTACTAGTTACCGAAACATACAGAACGGTCCTCAAACTTTGCGGGGAGTAAGGGAAACTGCTATAGTTAAGCCTATTGGTGAGGGGATGAAGTTAAAATAGCACCTTGGCAAATGCCTGACAACTGCTTTTAATTTTTTTTTTCTCGAGTACCATAAAGAGAAACTGTAAGAAAACTGAACCTTGTTGAATTCCCTGCAAACGATCTTTTTAACAGTGAATTCATCCGCACATAAATGCCTTAAACTGTAATACAATAAAGGAATATATAAGGGTAAAACGGCGCCTTCGCGTCGCCACTTTTATATTTTTTTTTATCTCAAAAGTGGGTGGGCGAAATTTTGGGATCCAAGGTGCCCTCGCGTTATATCCAACACCGCGTTAATTCAAGGCGCGGTATAGCGGGTCTGTCCTGTATATAGAAATCAAAAATCTTTAACCCAAAACTTTAACCAAAAATTTCTAAGGCCATGACCTTGACCTCAAGTTCACCCAGGGTGGGTCATAATGGTACAGCATAAAACTTCAGACCAATATCTACCAATATGCAAAGTATTGACTTGATCCATCTACATGTTCAAGAGATATAGACTTCTAAAAACTTTAACCGAAAACTTTAACAAAAAAATTCTAAGTCTGTGACCTTGACCTCAAGGTCATACAGGGTGGGTCATGATGGTACTGCATAAAACTTCAGAGTCGGGACATCGAGGAGAAGCCATATGCAAGGTTTGATGGTTGTAGGCTTTATAGTTGATGAGATATTAAGAGTTGGCTTCAAAAATGACAAAGTCACTAGAGCACGAAATATAGGTCTAGGTCACTAAATCAATGTGGGTGCAAAGTCGGGACATCGAGGAGAAGCCATATGCAAGGTTTGATGGTTGTAGGCTTTATAGTTGATGAGATATTAAGGGTTGGCTTCAAAAATGACAAAGTCACTGGAGCATAAAATATAGGTCAAGGTCAGTAGGTCAATGTGGGTGCCGAGTCAGGACATCGAGGAGAAGCCATATGCAAGGTTTGATGGTTGTAGGCTTTATAGTTGATCAGATATTTAGGGTTGGCTTCAAAAATGACAAAGTCACTAGAGCACGAAATATAGGTCAAGGTCACTAGATCAATGTGAGTGCAAAGTCAAGACATCGAGGAGAAGCCATATGCAAGGTTTGATGGTTGTAGGCTTTATAGTTGATGAGATATAAAGGGTTGGCTTAAAAAATGACAAAGTCACTGGAGCATGAAATATAGGTCAAGGTCAGTAGGTCAATGTGGGTGCCAAGTCGGGACATCAAGGAGAAGCCATATGCAAGGTTTGATGGTTGTAGGCTTTATAGTTGATGAGATATTAAGGGTTGGTTTCAAAAATGACAAAGTCACTGGAGCATGAAATATAGGTCAAGGTCAGTAGGTCAATGTGGGTGCCGAGTCGGGACATCGAGGAAAAGCCTTATGTCTGAGCATTGTACAAAGGTGATCTAGATATTGACCTCTAGCCCCGCCCCCAGGCATGACCCCACGAGTCCCTTCACAGTAAATCACAGAGGACCCTCATATGCAGCAATGTTCCAAATATGAATGATTTCTGGTCAATGACTATCAAGATATAACAATTTTAAAAACTTTAACCGAAAGTGTGACGCGGACGTACACGTAAACGCGGACGACCGAGGTGACAACAGTAGCTCTGCACTTCGTGCAGGCGAGCTAAAAATGCCAACAACTGTTGGCATTTTAACATTCATGAGCAGGATAAATTTTAGTCTCAGCTGAGCTGAACATGAAAAAAGTTTCATAACCTTGGGCCTGGTACACATGCAAACAAAACTTGGCTTGTCCCAAACGTGCCCTACCTGTATGTAGGACTCGAACCCACACTGGACACAACATTGAGATGATCAAATGATTATGCATGGTCATCAAATCAGTGCCCTAAAGTTTTTAACCCCACCATATTAATGTACTCTTACCTAAGGTGTGTAGTTCTGTGAAGACTACCCTGAGATTGGTGAGTTTGAGGAGATCTTGTACTTCTTGACTGTACGGATCCTGGATTCTTATAAATGGTGGCAGCACTCGGAAAATAACCTGGAAGCATAATAACAAAACAATTATCAGACATAGAAATACGTGTAAAATTAACAAACCAGGCAGGAACCTCTTTGGTCAGGGGGTAAATTCCATGCCTCTTTTAAACCAGGCCCTGCTCATAAATGTTAAGATGCCAACAATATCCGCACTCCCATACATTTTAATTTCTCTTAGACACTGATTAGCTATCCGATCTGTACTATTTTTAAAATTCTGTGTCATATTATGTACAGGCATTAAACATTTCTCTAACTGCAGTCACACTTGTTGGACACCTATATCTAGGTAGTCCAAAACAATGTTTCAGTTCTTGAAAAATTCAGAACATTAAAATTGGCACCAAAAAGTGAGGAACCTTCTTATTTACAAGGCAAGGCGAGACAACATTTCAGCTAGAGTCAGGTAGCAGTTTTTGTCTGTGTATAACATGAATTAGCAGCAGTCTCAGCATGTGTTTTATCTATCAGTGTAGGAGATCAGAATATTTCTCTGATCAATCATACATAGATGCATACATCATATTTCAAAAGATAAGAAAACTAGATAAACATTTCACACCTGCTAACAAGATATTCCCATTAGCTGCTGTAATCATGCTGAAGATTCAATCAAATCTGAATGCATAAACTTCAAATTTTCAGAGGCACAACATTTCTGTGCTTCACTAAATCCTAACAAGGTAACATGGCAGGGTGGTGGTTGGGAATGTGTGTGTGTTGGGGGGTCACCCTGTATACCCGTGATGCAACCAACTGATGCAACAAATTTAAGCAGAAATGGTATCACAAATGGTGAAAAGAGGCCATGTATATGCTATAAATGATTTTCCTTTTCAATGAGTAGAAATAATCATCCTTTGTGTATCAAGAAACAACAAATCAGACAGGCGACTTTCTCCAATTTGACTTATCTAGAGCTCTACACTTCTCTGCAAACTGGTCATATATCATGAAATCGGCAGTGATTTGTTTACATGTAACTACATGATAGTAAAAGAGTGATGTTAAAAGCAGCAGACTGGCTGTAATACTACCTGTCTTATAAGTAGATTTAAACTGAAGGTAATTAAACTGCAAGAGCTGTTGAGATAAAACAAAATCAGAGAGATTTGAGAACCCCAAAATTGGGGGAGATTGGTGGAGAAAGTCGCCAGTGTGAAATACCATAATCTGACAGTAATGGGACAGAAATTTGCCAGTTTACAAATTTGTATGGGTTTGTATGCAGTTTTAAGATTAAGGGCCCTCTAATCTGAAGTGTGTAATGATTACATCACAACATGACTTCAGAGATAAGCCCTTTCTTACATCATAAATGTTTAATCCTCTTCAAGTTTACAAATAAATGTTATGAGCTGTAACATGAGAAACCTTTAATTAATTATGTGTATCTATCATCAAACGACATAGATCTATCTAAACATGAGTGGGCAATTGCATATGAAGTGAACGAAATCTTTGATGCTCACATGCAGTTACAAGCATCTTAAAGTTTTGGCTTTTTATTTTAGGCAATCTAAAAACTAATGGTCTGAATTCAATTCTTTGTTTGGTTAATACTTTGTTGGTTTTGTCCTTTTGATGCTCACAATATTTGGTTAAAGACAGTTATAAAGTAGAGACACACTTGCGATTTTCTTACCTTTATAAATAATGGGGGTCAATGTTTCATTAATTTATTTGAGTTGACCGATTTATGCACACCCTGGTATAAATTTGTGGCCGTGGAGAGTATTTATTTGCCCTTATTAAGTGAAAAATATAGACCTTTCCAAGCATAGGATGTAAGTCAATTCATCGGGAAAACATGTCCATGAAAAGTATACCCCCTTGAACCCCACTTGTACATGTATATAGTAAAACTATATGCTAATTCAGTTTGTTTGTAAAACTGGGGTATACAGGGGTATACCTATTTTTCTCATTTTCTTGTCAAAACATAGATTGTGGGTACTCATTAGAACCGCCTCACCCTGAGGAGCGAGGCGAGTTCTAATGTGTACCCACGATCCATGTTTTGAGCAAAAATATTAAAAGTACCAAAAAATTTCGCCTGAAAAATTGTGGCTAAATTGTTAAAAAATTTTGTCCAGTCTCCGAAAATGAACAAACAGATTAGGTGGAGAGGGGGGGGGGGGGGGGTAAAAAATAATGAAATAAATAGTAAATACATTTATAGATAAATGTGAAATTCAAGTTGACAAAACTTCACCAAAATTTTTATAAAAAAAAGACTTGAACTAGACACACCAGCTATCCAGAGACAACAGACGCAACACGGAACAACAACAGACTCAGATAAAATCATTACAAGACTGTATTATTCAAATACCTGTCCAGTCTATAGACTAAGTCCTTTTCAGAGCTCAGATTTGAGCCCATAAATCTCAATAGAAAAGATATTGTCAAAATATTTTTCTCACTATCTTGAAGGCTTTCTGGTTCAGCCACTGTTCCCATCACTACTGGTTTATAAGTCACAATCATCACGTATGTTCAGTTCATTTATTTTTCCCATTTGCAATATGTGAATTGGGTATGTCAGTGTAAAAAGAATGTGACTAGACTGTCCATGCAAGTGGTGTTCTTTGTATGCACTTTTATATTCAAAAGGACTCATTTTATGTCAAATGCAGCATTCAAATGTTTCAATTTGATAAACTGTTTTCATACCTAAAATTTTCTATGCAAAGGTATATGGCTATCTAATAGCATTATCTTTCTGTTCTTGAAACATTGTAATTGTTTTAAGATTAAGACTGTCAGGCGAGTTGATTTATTCAATTGTGGCTTGGGCACTTAGTCTCTAGACTGTGTCTGGGAACAACTTTGAAAGTTGTCGCCAGACATGTATTTAACAGCTATTGTCGCATATTGATTTTATCCACGGTGGTTGTTCTCAGTCGCATTTGTTGTTTTCTGGATAACAAGTGTGCTCTAGGCACTATTTTGATAGTGAGGTTGAAAATGCCAAATTGTTTGTTTTTTCATTGTCAATGTCATTTATGCAATTTGGCAAGCTTATATAAACTTATACCTTGCCATTCTCCCATGTTTTCAATTCTTTAGGCAGCAGAATTTATTAGGAATGTATTCTATATGACCTAGACATAAATAATACTCATTGTAAAATGGAAAACATAAATCTCCCAGTCAAATATTGTATGTCTGACATACTTTTTGGAATGTACATTGTACATTGTATGTAAAAGTGTGCCAAAGCAACATTACATTTTTGCATTGTCATGACAAAACCTTTTGTATATACACATACCATCACGAAAACATGTCCGTGTAATGTATACCCCCTTGAACCCCACTTTTATATAGCAAAACTGGGGTATGCAGGGGTATACCTATTTTTCTTATTTTTGCTCCAAAACATAGATTGTGGGTACTCGTTAGAACCGCCTCGGCGAGGCGGTTCTAATGTGTACCCACAATCTATGTTTTGAGCAAAAATAAGAAAAATATCAAAAATTTTTAGCTGAAAATTGTCAATTTTTAAAGCTAAAAAAATATGTGTATATTGCATGGGCAATTTTCGTAATGCACAGCGCTATTGTGTAAGAATGTGTTTGTTTCCTACCTGGGAGATTCATATCAGCCTGCACATTTATAGAGAAGCTAGAATAAAATTCAAAATATGTTGTATATTGAGACACGAAAGTGACCAGTAAAATGCAGGAGGGGTGGGGTAAAATATTATTCTATCTCCGCAATCACATACATGTATATTCATTTTATGTGCCAATGCTCAACTTATCATGTGACAAGAAGTACAAATTACATGTTACCAGTTTTTACACATGTAGATGAATGATGCAGTCAATCAAAATTACAGTTTTAAAACTATCATAATTTTATTTTGAGGATGTCCTTTTAAGGCTACCATCCAAAGCCATATTTCAGCACTATATGGGGTTCCCAGCCAGAAAAATTTCAAGCTCAATGTTATGCATAAATGAATTCAAATGACGCTTTCGCGCTTGTTAATTTTATCCCGCTGTTTCAATGGTCAGCGAGTGTGACTCGTCTTTGTGTGTCGGTCATGATCTTAAAAGCTCAAGCTCCATTACCGCTTATAGGTAAACCAAAACGATGGCTATCCGATTATCATCTGACCATAAAATTGGACGGATCGTGTCGCATAAAATGACTACATCAATATTACTGTCTTTCTCTTGTAGCTATCTAAACATGCCTTTTTCATTTGGTTAAGAATGAAAATACTTCGGAGTTTATTTATACTACCCAAACAACACAAATGTCTGGCTTTTTTTTTAAAATACATGTACAGTACAGTCATGTAGATGGGAATCAAAATTAAGATATGTGGTTCATTAAAACAGAACTCAATGACCATTCAAACCGTGTATATAAAGGTCATGCTTGATGCCTCTCAATGTGAAACATTAATCTTGTAAAACATAATTTTGTGATAAAAATCATAAAATGAAAAGGCTTTTATTTAAGCTTGAAACCTAAACCTACAGAGCTGTCACTAAATGTTACTTTTTAATTTTTCATAAAATTTATTGCCATGTTTGTGTACATCTGAATTTTACTTTTTATTTGCTAAATCAATGTATACATTCCTGCTACCTGAACTTTATCTGAACAATGACAAGGCACAAAGAAAGCCCAATATAATAAGAGACTGCTAAAGGAAGTCTAACTTAAAAAACCTCATAGCCCAAAACCATGACTGATCCCAGAATTCTTGCAATCTTTATGCTGCATAATTTCTTTATATCCAAAATTCACACCGGTTAACCAGAGAGACCTAACGAAATTGAGGGCAACCACCATACGACTGCAGTACACAAATACCTGTCTGGAAACAAATTTTCTATGATCATTGCAATCCATGGAAAGCTGTTTCCCAAACAGGGTATGTATTATTCTATTGATTTTATCTATGTTAGTTGTTTGTTCTCTCTGAATAACCAGTGTGAAACTGGAGGGATGCAGATGTCTTGAAATTTGTAAATACAAGCACCACACCAGTTATAAGGAGACAATCAATGCAGTTGAGACCAAACAACACAGATATAATCAATAAGTGACAATAAAGAGTAAATCCCTGTCTGCAGGTAAAAAACTTATGAATCATCTGTGGTAAGTTGTTCCCAGACACACATTTGTATCCTCCTATAGCCTTACATATGCATTGATTTCATCTGTTCTCAGCTATGTTGCTTTTTCATGTATGTTCTGTGTGTTATGGTTTGTTGAAATAAAGCCATTGATTCCTGGGTATCAACCAGTACTATGGGAAGCTTTAAGTGTCTTGCTCAGCAGAGGTAGGCCTCTCACTCCTGTGAGTGGTACTGGACCACTACACCACTGCCAATGCCCATCAGTTGTGCTGGTTGGCTCTGGATAACAAGTGTGATCACACCAAAGCAGAACCTGTGTTAGGGTCATTCTGGTACTGAACTGATAATCATGATGAATAACTAACTCAGCAAATTATGTAGATCAGAAGAAAATAGTTCCAGGTAAAAATATTTGGCTGATATTATTAGACTACACCCTCATAGACTATGCATGCAGCAGAATATGAGCTGCTACATGAGAAAACCTGTCTTTAGGGTGTCTGACCAGGTCTGACACAAACTGGCCTGTACAGTGACAGGAGAAGGTTAGAAGCCTGAAATTTTGGTTGAAAGTAGAAGAGGAACAGGACTATCTGTGTGGCAAAACATAGGCGCTGATTAGATGTGCACTTACTGCACAGCTGATATGCACCTTTGTTTTTGCATATGCAAAAATCTGGTTTTCTCATGATGCAGCTCATATGTTTCAAATGTTGAAACTGGCACTGGTTCAAACAAAGATCAACATAGAATGTTATTGTGTGTGAATCTCTTGCTTTTATGTTTTACCAGACTGTGTGAGACAACTAGAGTTTCTATCAAACTGACTTTTTACCTGTTTACCATTTCTGAATTCTATTCCAAAAATTTCTTGTGTTTAATGTCTCCCAAACAGACAAGGTCATAGTACAGAGATGGAGTGACTATAGCTAAAAGAGTGAATGTACTATCAATGTGCTAAAAAGAAAGGCAACCCGGCTACACATTTACTACACAACTAATCTGCAGCTTTGTTTCTGTGTGATTTTTCCTCATAAAGTAGCTGTAGAATACAGACATGGGGTAATCATAATCAGTAATTTAATCATCAGTAATCGATTACAAATTTTTGAATAATCATGGATAATCAGTAATCACAAAATTTCAAAGCAATTTTAATCATAATTCAATCATAATCATGTTTTATTAAATAGGCCAGTAATCATGATTATTTATGATTACTTTCATGATTACAGTTAAAACAATTACAATATCAATGTCATTTAGAAAATATGCCTAAAACAAGTTTGCATTGATGCAGCTTCACACTGAGTATAAATGAATGAAACCCTGTGTCATGCATTCTATATATACTGGCGTAACCGAACTTCGAGGACATAAGCACATTGGGTTTCCCTGATTTCTATAAATAACATCAAAAAATATAAATTTAGAATAAAATAAGTTTTTAAAATCAAATCAATAAAATGTCCACAAAAAATCAAAAAAAACTTTTAAACTCTAACCAGAACTTATCAATTTTTCCAGTGACCTAATTTATCTGCCATTTTGTAAAAACACAAAAAGTTCGAGGACCCGGATGTATTGAACTTTAAAGAGGCACCATGTGGGACAGAAAGAAAATTATGGTGAACAATCAATAACATATATATTTTTATCAAACTATAAGATTTTACTATAGTTACTTTATTATACATTTTATAACTTTCACAATTGTCAGTTTTCTGTAATGGTACTGGTGCCAGCTTATTTTTTTTCAAAGATCATAACTTAAAGATATTAGTTTACATTGAATGGCTGAAATACAGGGATTTTTTTTCCTAAATGTAAGGACCAGTCTGACCTCATGATTTGCACACCTTCAAAAAAGCTATAGCAATAGCTTGATGTGCCTGGACCATTCTATACAAAATCTCAACTTGAGTGTAGTAGTAATTCTTTACTTATTCACCTTAAGTTTCATAGGAACAGTTTCCTTTTAAAAGGAAACAATTCCCCCATTTGAGGCCTCAAACGAATATCCAATGGTAGCTGACCTTGAATCTGGGTCACAATGGCTGAAGCAGACGATCAGTAGGCATGAGTTTGGAAATCAAATGATTTGGAAATATTGCCTTAGACATGGGGGTAAGGATTCAATGGACCAGAGTTTTTATCACCTGGGACTGGGCAGTTGATCTTCATCACAATGCGGTAGGTTTAGGATATACACTTTTTATTCTAGAATGTACATCCTTTGAGGGGGTGCCTATGGTGAAACTACGATTCATGGAGATTAAGGATAAATACACCATGCATCGTTGCTAGTGTCAATAAATATAGAAAAATAAAAATGAAGTGGAGAAATGAGTTGTAGTGATCCAATTCAAATTGTCTCTTCATTATTTAATTTAAAATTCAATGGTACATCTGTGTAATGATCAGGGCAGATATAACTGTTATGTTTCTGTTGTACCAGATTAAGTGTCTGGATCTTGTTAACAACAGAAAAAAATAAATAAAAAAGCGCAACAACACAACATCAAAAATCGTATTAATCATAATAGTAATCTGATTACTTTTTCACATTAATCATAATTTAATCAATTACTCTTGAAAAAATGGGTAATCATAATCATAATTTAATCATACAGACAGCCCAGTAATTGTAATTTAATCACTACTGATACCCCAGTAATCGCCCCATGTCTGGTAGAATAACATGTTCTTACCTCTCCTAGATTTGATGGCACCACATCGGAGTATCTCGTCTCGCAGATCACATCAGTAAGACTCCGCACAGGACCTACTGGGATTCCGGGGAAAGACTTGGCACAGTCATACGCAAAATATCTATACGGTTTCCAAGTATTTCCAAAGTCAAATGATCGTTCCACATACATTGCCTTAGGCCTGAAGGTCTTAAAGGTCATGATTAAGTGAGTAAAATGAAATTCCGCCTCCAGGTCTAACTGAATATAAACATTTTGAACACCATTCTCGGCCTGCCACCACTTAAACTTTCGCTCACGGAAAGAAGACACAATATTTTCTATCCTATGACTGTCCCTGTACTGTCCGGACCAGGGTTGCCGTGAGTCACATACGAAGCACTTTTTCTCATCTTCGAGATGGCTGACTATACAGTATCTCTCCGGTCTGTCCATACCACATGTTGAGTTTGCCGTGAGGTTGGCCTCTCGACCTATCAACAGGTCCCCTGTCCTAGGATAACAACTTCCCCGCTCACACTGTGGTTGACGCTGACCGATTGCACCTGCAAAATTTGATACATGTACATATAAACATTAATTCATTTAAACAGCGATTGCAATTATCAAACTGATTTTTACTTTTTCAAAACCCAGAGATAAAAATTAATTTTCCTGTTAATTCACCAGTCATGTGTAACCACAGCCTCCCAGGCCCAAGGGAGGGCAAGGGATAGTAGTAGAAATAAATGGTATTTTTTTGTATTGTTCCTGCAGTATTGGAGTCTTTGGAGAACACTATCCCTGGTTTGCACAATACAGACAAAAACAGCAGTGCAAAGAAACCTTAAGAGGAGAGGTGTGTGTGTGTGGGGGGGGGGGGGAGAGAGAGAGGGGCCTCAGGGTTTTACCAAATGACTGTCCCAGCATTGCTGAGCTTTTATCAGTGGCTTTGCTGGATGAAAAGCCAAAGTCCACAGAATCCATGGGCCCTAAGGGACCATAGTGCTTAATTCATGCACACTGTTATATGTAAGCAGCATTGTTGCCTTAATATAGTTTTGCAGTAGCTTGTAATTAAATCTGGAGTCTGTAGCAACATGTAGCTTCTGTTACTGTATATGGCTATACAGACCAGTGGCCCATACATCTTACTTATTTCTGGCAAGTCAAGCAGCAAGCATGCAGGTCATTTACCCCCAAAAAGAGCTAAACCCAACCATATGTTTAATTATCCACTTTTATGGGGTTTTATGATTATTTCACATCATTATTGCAAATGGTTTTGAATATTTTATTTTGCACAGATATTTCATGGTCTATTTCCCAGGGAAATTAAATCCACGTGTGTTTGATCTTATTTGACTTAGTTTTAGGGCTGATTCATTTATCATGAAAGCTATGCAAAAACAGGGCCCTGTATAAAAGCAAGTTTATTTGAACATGGAAATTCCAGTGAGTGTAAAAACAGTCAGTTGTTGAGTTAAACATCCTACCAACAGCTTAAGTTATACAGAGACACAACCAGTATTATGGAAAACTTCGTCTTCCTATAGGACACTAAATAGCGAAGGACCAAAGACCTCTCTCCCTATTGAGTCCTGGGGCCAGTTGTTCAAAACTATGTTAGGTTAACATCATCGTTAAGACCTCAACTTGTTAAGTAAATGATGACTATATAAGCAAATACAGGTCAACCTCATTAGAACACTATCTTTGGGGTCCATAGAAACAGACCGTGTTACTGTTATAAGTGAAACCGTGTTATAATGAGGTTACTTACTATAGACATATAGCAAAATTTTCAGTTTGGGAGCCATGACATGGCCGTGTTATATTGAAAACCACACTATAATGAGGTGCGTTATAATGAAGTTGAATTGTACACAGAATCCCTGCATGGCAAAGGATTCTCACATTTTATCAACAAAAAATAACTGTATATTTGTAATATTCATGTTTGAAATTTTGACGAATCGTTAACCAATGATGTCATTAATTTTGAACAACTGGCCCCCTGTACGCCTTTGGTTAAATGGTGCTTGGACTATTTATGTTTCATATACATGTACATGTACCTATAAACTGTGTCTGAAATGTATAGCATTAAGTATATTTTAACAGATAAATGGATTTATGTTCAGATTTTTACTGTTCATATTCAAAACTGTCTAGGTACAACTTAAGTACAGACAATGATAGTATCAGATTAAAATTTTCACTGTAAGGTGAGAAAACTACTTGAAGATTAATATGACCTATGCCCAGCAAATTTATTATCACTGTCAATGCGAAAATACAAGCAATTCTGTATTATTTGACAACATGTCTGACCAAAAAACTTGCCTTCTTAATTTGCATATATCACATGTACAGACCCAAGAGAAAAAGGCTCCCCGTTTTCAGAAAGCTTAGTGCAATTACATTACAAAAGTCACTAGTCTAGGTAATTGAGTTCTAATGTCTAGCCCTCCCCCCTCTGGACTGGTGCATTTATGTTGCTTGTAATCCCACAGCTGCGTGATTAAGGGCCCCCACCCACTAGAGCCCTGAGAAATAGATGGGCTGCTTGTGCCTCCACCCAAAGCTTATATACTATAGACTGACCAACTATTTTTTTTTTAATAATTACTGGTTAGCCGCTCATATCTGAGCATGCCCAGGAAAAGCGGTTCAAGTCAAACCATCCATTCATGATTTTCAAGCAATAATTGTTTACATGGGTCGTTATATTTTCAAGCACATTTTGGGTGTCGTGACATCCGAATGTTGGATAGAAGTCCCATACCAGAGGATCAATGGTCCTGTAAACGCTCACCTGACATCTGCTGTATATACAAATATTATAGAAAATAGTCCCAGTATAGGGGCAGATGAAGCCCTTGGGCCATTTTTTTTCCAGAATAATCAATATACTGTCCATACAAGTTTTTCCCTTCAAATGACATTTTAACAGTTTACCCATTCAAATTCATAGGCAACCCATGTTGACCTTGCCTTAAAATAGGTCAAGGTCATCACAGGGTCATGATTTATACATACATTGTAGTACTTGAGTCATTGATGCTTCATGCCAAGTTTCTTCAAAATCGGTCTACCGGTTCCGGAGAAGATTTTTGAATGGTTTATACCATATATGGTCATGGCAGCCATCTTGGTCATGTGACCTTGATTATTTATATACACATTGATTCCCCTATTCTATAGATGCTTCACATGAAATTTGGCTTTGATTGGCCAAGCGGTTTGAGAGGAGAAGATGTTTGAATATTATGGTAAAATACATGTATAATGCCCCGGGGCTGGGGCAAATGAGCCCCTGGGGTCCAGTTTTTTCAGAATCATTAATATTCAGTCCTACTGCCCATTTCCTGCAAGACTTTCACTTTAAATGACATTTTAAAAGTTTTCCCCATTCAAATGCATTGGTGACCTATGTTGACCTTGCTGTAAAATAGTTCAAGGTCATCCAAAGGTCATGATTTATAAAAACATTGTAGTACTTCAGTCCCTGCTTCTTGCCAAGTTTTGTTGAAATCGGTCCATTGTTTCAGGAGAAGAAGAATTTAAAAGGGTTTTTACCATATATGGGCATGGCGGCCATCTAGGTCATGTGACCTGGATTATTTATAGACACCTTGATTCTCCCTTCCAACAGATGCTTCCTATAAAATTGGGCTTTGATTGGCCAAGAGGTTTCAGAGAAGAATATCTTTGAATATTTTTGTAATATACATGTTTATTGCCCCGGGGTGGGGGGCAGACCAACCCCTGGGGTCCAAATTTTTTTCAGAATTACCTACCTTCAGTCCATTTGCCCATTTCCTGCAAGATTTGCCATTCAAATGACTTTTTAACAATTTTCCCCATTCAAATGCATGGGCGACCTATGTTGACCTTGCCGTAAAATAGGTCAAGGTTATCCAAAGGTCATAATTTATAAACACATTGCAGTACTCTAGTCCCCGATGCTTCATGCCAAGTTTCATTGAAATCTGTCCAGTGGTTCCGGAGAAGAAAAATTTTGAAGGGTTTTTACCATGTATGGGCATGGCAGCCATCTTGGTCATGTGACCTGAATTATTTATAAACACATTGGTTCCCCCTTCCTATAGATGCTTCATATAAAATTTGGCTTTGATTGGCCAAGCGGTTTCAGAGAAGAAGATCTTTGAAAATGGCCGACGACGACGGACGGACTGACGCCGGATCATGGCCATCCTATAAGCTCACCTTGTGAGCCTAACGGCTCAGTTGAGCTAAAAATGGAGGCAATATCCAGACATGACCATAGCTGTTGACTGGGATGTAAAGCAATAAATCAAACTACATGTAATCAGCTGTGTGACTGGGTTTTTGTTTGTTTGAATTGATACTTAATGTCTCAGTCAACAGCTATGGTCATGTCGGGATGTTGCCTCCATTTTAACCTTTAGCATGCTGTAGGCGACTGCGGTCGCCCGTGGAATACCTATCTGTGCCAACTAGAGGCGACTGCGGTCGACAAGAAAAACCGCTTTCAAATTTCCCGCACTTTTCGCCCACTGCCTACTTATGACTTAATGAGCGATGCCCAGACAGTTGCGCATGAAAACAACATGGCGGCTTGTGGTTTTGGGACCGATTTGTCGGCCGATTTTGATCGGATTTTTCGTTATTTTTGCATTAGAAATGCATTTTCAGCGCTTTTTTCGCTGGTAAATGGAAAATTGGGTGCATTTACACCCAAAATATGACATCGTAACGGTACATATGATGAATTTTTACGCTAGAAATCGGCGTAACAAAGACTTCCGAAACCGAAAGTAGATTTGTTTACTGCGTTTGTTGAATTTATTCAGCTGTTTTTATGGCTCAAAAATTAAGAAAACACGGAAAAAAAATTGGAAAAAACGTCAGTGGGCTGCCATATTGATTTCACTATATTGCTCAGCATGCTAAAGGTTAAGGGACTTTCACCCAAAATAGATGTCAAGATGTCCAAAAAGTGCTTCAAATATAACAACCCAACTAAGCCACTAAGGCTTATATGTATGGATGGTTTGACTTTAACCACTTAAAATTCCTGGGCAGGCTCAGACCTGAGCAGTTAACCAGTAATCAGATGGTCAGTCAGTGTCATAGAGGCTTTGCCTGGAGGCACAAGCAGCCCATGTGTGAGTGGGTTTGCCGTAGAGGCCAACACAGCAACAACTTAGTCTGAGAAGGGCTAATTGGCCTTAAAAATGAAGTCATCTCATTTTATAGTCTGTGATTTATCTTTTTTTTCTGCCTCATCATCATAAATTTATGAGCCAAGTCATAAGAAAACCGGAATTTTGCCAATGCAAAAACAAAGGCACAGATCAGCTATGCAGAGTACAATTACTCTTCTTTTTAAATTCAAACTTTCAGGCTTCTAGCCTTCTTCTTTGACAGTACAGCCCAGTTTGTGTCAAACCTCATTGGAAGCCCCGAAACCGTTTTTTACTTGTGTTGTGGCTCATATAATTATTTCATAGGTTGAACAATTTTTTCACAGATAATGCGAAAAAGTCTCAGAAAATGACACTAATTTCAAATGCCATCCAAGATGGGAATGTTAGCATATCAGGTATGATCAAGCCATAGGGCAAAATCTAAAATACTGAGCCCACTATACTGCCCCCCCCCCCCTCAAAAAAAATCAAATTTAACAGAAAAGGAAATTGATGTAAGTGCAGACTTTTGAAACTGATCCTGAAGCAGCTGCCTATTCATTAGCACATGCTTCATTGCTGAGAAGCCTTCATGACATAGTGGTTTAAGTCACTTGCCGAGTGTAAACCAGGGGGGTGAGGATCAAATCCTCGGGGCAAGTTTTAGGAGGAGACTTTAAACTGAGGTCCACTTGCCATATAAAGATAACTGTTGAGTGGGATGTAAAACATGAAATCAACCAACCAACCAAACGCTTCATAGCTACTATACTGTTCATATGAGCCGCATCATGGGAAAACCAACAATCTGCATAGGCGAAAACAAAGGCGCAGATCAGCTTCGCGGTAACCGCGAAGCTGATCAGCGCCTTTGTTTTCGCTACTCGGATAGTACAATTCCTCCTCTACTTAACTCCAAAATTTCAAGCTTCTAGCTCTTTTCTATGCTTGTACAGGTCGGTTTGTGTCGGACCTGTTCGGAAACCACATTGTTGGTTTTCCCACGAGGCGACTCATATGTTTCAGTGCACTGCTGCACACACGATGTCATATGAACTGGCTCACAGTGAGTTTGACTTTTAGAAATACAAACATGTGAAGTACAGCATTATATTGATATTTTTTTCATGACTAATCTGTCTCCAAATAAAAATTTCACTCAATGATCATACCACTATTATCAGTCTATATATGGTCGTGTAGGTGTTTGGTGTTTGCATATTAAATTTATACCGAGTTTCAAAGGCAGTAAATATCCTAAAATCATATATCCTTAAACTATACATGTACATGCATATTGCTTTATTATAAATTATAACTTCTAGATTCCCCGCCTCAAGTCGTCTTAACATTTTGATCAGACTCGGCACTAGGCAGATAGAGACTGGAGCTATTAATCTTGATTTTTTTTTGCATTTTTATTTTTTATGACATGCCATTGCTCATCATGGCTCAATGCAGCTATGAAAGGAAGTAATAAATTCCTGTATAACTCTTTTATCAATGGAGTATTTTCTGGAGTCAAGTTTATAACACTTAAAACATCAATAGGCATAAATAAAAAATGGCCAGACCAAGGGAAAATGTGACTTATATCAACTGTTAATGTCAACATTATAAAAGACAAAGAACAGTTTTAGCATTTGTGCAGTATGCTAGAAACATTACTATTGGTTCCTTAAAACTCTCCAATACAGGGACTCTATGAATCATTACATTAAATGGGTTTTTACTGCCATGAGCGATTTTCTCATTTTTGTGGCTCAAATACTTTAGAAAGGCAAATATTTATTAGCTCAGCAGTTAATCTTAAAGAATAAAATTCCTTTTTACCACAAATAACTGGGCATTTTATTACTTGAGCCGCCTCATGGGAAAACCAACAATCTGCATAGGCGAAAACAAAGACGCAGATCAGCTTCGCTGTAACCACGAAGCTGATCAGCGCCTTTGTTTTCGCTACACGGATAGTACACTCCCTCCTCTACTTAACTCCAAGTTTTCAAGCTTCTAGCCTGCTTCTGTGACCGTGCAGGCCAGTTTGTGTCAGACCTGTTCAGAAACCACATTGTTGGTTTTCCCACGAGGCGGCTCACTTTTAAGTTATTATTGGGTCACAAAATTAGGTGAAACCAGTATACTACAATTATTATAAAATACTTAGCAAAACCCTTCAATTTTGTTAATGTACATTAATGTACCGGTAATGTGTTTCTTTATTTACATTTATTCACCTTTTTTAGCTTTTCCAGACAGAATTCAAAATTTATATGTGAACAATTCTTTGCAAAAATATCTTTCTACTGAGAGTACAGAGAGAGAGAGTGGAGTTGGGATTGGGATAAAAGGGCAAATTGTTCATACATGTATAACTTATCTATAAGCCACATGAAAATTAGAACACTTGCCTTTTTTTTTTTACAAATTTCTTAAAGCAACTAGGCACACATGTTCATAACTTTTGGCTGCAGATGTCATAGGTGTACAGAAAGGACAATGCCACTACTCCCCTAATTCTAAAATTTCAACCCCTCTGTGTCCTATGTTGGACCTAGTCCCGAGGTTATAATACTTTTTTAATGCTCAACTCAGCTGAGCCTGAAATTTATCTTGCTCTCATACATCTTAAAATGCCACCAATTAGCAGGATAAATGACTAACTTTGATTAATTGTACATGTAATATCTACTAATTTTATTTGATATATTTCTGAGCAGTTGAAAAAATTTCATGCTCATCTAAGTTGAGCATGAAAAAAGTTTTATAACCTCACATCCTGGTCATAGCATAAAGGCAGGTTTTCTTGACTTAAAGCTTGACTCATAAAAGTCTGCAACTCTTCATTTCATCTGCTCTACCAGCAAGAAAACATGAAATATGAATTAACGCCAGAAGAAACTGCAAGACTTTTTCAGTATAAGTAATTATAAAGATGATGACGTTGTTATTTGTATGAAACGTTGGTTGGTGGATTTGGCCATCATTATCATTTGGGGTTATACGTCCCACCAACAGCTATGGTCATACAGATATAGGGACCTCAGTTTAAATTCTCATCCCGAGGACTAGGAAAGCCCAGGATTGAACCTGAAATACCTCAGTCCTGGTTTACAACTCCACCACTGAGGCGGCTTCATCATTGCTAAAATTCAATTTAATTTTAAATTAGGGTAAAAAAAAGCAAATTCAGACCAGAACTTTTTCTGAGAGTTTTATGGTACTGCTAAGTAAAAGCTGAGCTTTCCAGAACTTTTTTTTACAGATATTTTATGGTAGCTATGCAAAATATAGGTGTATTAAATTAGCATATGTTCTACATCTCTATCAGATTCTGACAGAATCTCAACAGGAGGCCTGCTACTGTAACCAGACACATACACAAAATCAGGGGTATTCTCAAAATTACCTTGACAGCTTAAGACTAAGATTTATGTAACATTTATCCAGCAGAGGATTATGAAATTATATAAGCAATATTTTTCATTTGCAAGATGAAACAAACCCTACCTAATGTCACAATTACAAGCAGACTTTTAATACATATACACTTCTAAGTGAGAAACCAAACATGTATGCAGCCTTCTCATTAGCTAAATTGCCTTCTATTATGAATGTTCAGCCTCCTACTTTTCATATATTCACAGTGTATTTCTTTTAAATGACCCTATTTTTGCCTTCTACTTGAAGTTTTCAGCCTGTTACTTCAAAAGTTAGTGAAAAGGCTGTGTATGTTGCAAAAAAGATATGAAAAATAAGACAAAGAGACAGATTTATATATTAATTGTGTTAACAGAACACTGTAGTTGTAAACCACAATATTTCCAGACATGAATATTTAGTTAACAGTGCAAGGAAATCTGATATGGGTCGTCGGTGTCTGTCATTCCTGGAGATGTACATTGTAAAGCATCATTGCAAAACCTTGCATAAAATTTCAAAGATTCTACCAAAGTGAGTTAATACACAAAAAAAATTAATGCCTTTAAATATTTACCATACTTACCCTGTATTATAATCACAGACAATAACAATAATCCTATTGGTAAAACCTCCATCATGGAAGAGAATTTAACACCTCTTCCTCTTTTGTCATATAATCTCTGGCTAAAGCTTATAATCTGGAAATCTTGAGAACTTAATCCAAACACTTCTGACAAAAAGTAAGAGGATTTGCTGATGGTTTAGGAATGTTCTAAAGCAAGTTTCTCACATCTTTCTAGCTGGATTCTTAGCAGTGGAGCAAAAACACTGGAACATAGAAAAGAACTTTAAAAGCATGAATAGAACTTTAAAACATGATAATAATTGAAACACCAAGTTGGATGAATATGGAACAAACTGGCGCTGTGGTAGATTGTAGGAGACAGGTCCCAGATTCGATCCTCAGCCTTAATCCAATTTTTTGAGTCCGCATTTATTTTCTTTAATCGGATATTGTCAGTATGAATGCGAATTCAGCCAGGTAACATGATATATAAATATAAAATGTATATATTCAATACATTTTTCAAAAACCTCTCTTAAATAAAAGAAAAATCTTCTTGAAGCTCATTTTCAGCTCATCACTGCAACACCCTCGTTACTAAGTATTACAAGTATTATTATACATTAGACTATATTTTAACTTGTGCGAGTTTAACACACTCGAGAAAAAAGAAAGACAGGCTGGCTGCCGACTGGCGCAGAGTGGTTGACTCTGGTCCCAGAGGTTCCGGGTTCAATCCTCAGCCAACATCCCGGATTTCTGAAGAGGAGGTTCAAATATAGAAAAAGAGGCCCCGGGTTCATCAGCTTAGTTTCATAGAAAATTTATTAAATTTTTCATGAAAATGAAATAATTTGTCTCCAGAAGCAGACCCTTGAATCCCCTCTAAATCCGCCACTGGTTGCCTTTCTTTGTGGCTTTGAGCAAGTCACATTTCCACAGCTCCTGAGGCTGAGGTATTAATGGGAACAAAAAAAAAAAAAGCCAAGGAAATAAATGCAAATACGTCTAAACAGGAAATTAAATAAATAAGAAGAAGCAACAATTATTTTCTCTCATAAATTATAACAAATTGTTTTGCATGTCAAATTTTAGGGTGTTTACAGCAGTTCTAATCAGGCTCAGGACAAGTCAAAATTTAGCTACATAGCTCGATTTAGCTATAGTAGCTAAATGGAGCTATAAAAATTGTGTATATTTCATATATATATCATCATAAAAAGACTCATTGAAAAAATTGCAAGTAAATGATTAATAAAAATTGTTAACTACTTTTTATGGGTTGTGTAAACATCAAATTTGAGAAAATCCAGCCAAGAATTTTTTGCAAAAACTTCATTTTATAATTGCAGGAAATGAGACGCTAAAAAATACCTCACTGTGGCAGTCAGTGCAAAAAATGGAATGCCAAACGCAGAACACAATTTATGCAGCAGAAAAAAATATGTTGTTGATCGAGTTCATATGAATTCTCATTTTCTGAAATAAACAAAAATGGTGTTTTTTTGCAGAAAGTTCTTCTCTCGATTTTCCCCCAAATGTTGTTTACATAACATGTTTAAAGTTGTTAACAATTTTAATCGAGTGTTTGCCTGCAATTTTTTCAATGAGTCTTTTTATGATGATATATATATATGAAATATACACAATTTTTAAAGCTCCTTTTAGCTACTATAGCTAAATCGAGCTCTGTAGCTAAATTTTGACTTGTCCTGAGCCTGCTAATTGCATCCAATTAGTACACTAAAAGTGCAAATTAAACATGGAATCGATTGGATTTGAAGATGACATTATGCAACACGATAAATAAGATATCATTTACACTTACTTAACTTGAAGAAAGTATCCTTGGGCTTGCTCAACAAACTTTTAAATCAACTTTTTCAACTTTTTTTTATTTTGCTCCAACCTGAATCCAAAGTCAGCACAATCAAGAGCTTGCAGTGGAACAGCCTTGAAAGCGTCTGTCGATAGACTACGAAAAACGCTAAGAAACAATGCAATAGATCATATTAATTGATTAAAATGCATCAGTGTTGACGGATAAATATTTTAACAATTTTGTATTAAGATGCCAATATACAAATAATTTTGAAAATCACGTCTTTAAACCGCAAATATTTGGAAACGGTCGTAAATTTGGATAAGTCACTTGTTGGAACAGCCACGGTCTGTAAACTTACCGAAATATAGACTGCTCCACTGCGCATGTGTCGGATTTGAAAATCCAATAACACAAGCATGATAATGAACTCGCTCAGCCTAGCGGGCTAACCGAAATAACCCGAATGGCTGAGGCTATCCGCACGACGGTCGTGCCGATAAGCGGCGTTATCCGCACGACGGTCGTGCCGATAAGCGGCGTTATCGGCCCGACTGTCGTGCGGATAGCCAATGCTACAGGTATTGGCTATCGGCACGACGGGAGTATAAGATTTTCTAACAAGCTTACGTATGCATTAAACTTTTAATTTGTCATTAAATAAATTAATTATGTGTTTAGCTATTGAAATACATTCAAAATTGACATTTTTGTTAATTATGAATAAGAAAACTAGTTTGACTTGATTAATCCAGCTGAGGTAAACTGAATCAAAGTAGATTTGTAACAGCGGATAAAAATATTATAATTGCATTTTTTAAATTGTGTTACTGAAATGCTTCCATACTCCATTGTTAAAATCAAAGGCTGTTTACTCTTTTGGATTACTACATTAATCATTATTTCATTATTTAGGTAACGATAATTACTGTCTCAGGACTGATTTTTACAGGTAAATTTACAGGTAAGCCATTTCAGCAAAATAACAATTTTGTTAATTAAAAAGTACCAAATCCTGCATGTGTAATATTCTGTTTCAGTTTTGAAGCCAGTGTAATATATTTTTCAACTTAAAATGTATCAATTTCAAAACATATTTAACATTTGGATATCGATTTCCCTGTCGTGCGGATAACGCCGCTTATCCGCACGACGGTCGTGCCGATAAGCGGCGTTATCGGCACGACCGTCGTGCGGATAGCCAGTGTCAACCCGAATGGCAAATAAATGACAGGAATGAACCGATGGATGGTCCAGTCGTGATATTACGTCTACTCTGTTCTCCACAGACGTCACTCATGGAGGCTCTCATGATATAGGGCGTAATATATCTCTTTAGATCAATGTATTTTTTCTAAGCATATTTTCTCTTTACAAATTTACATAATTGATCATAATTGTGGTGAAAAAATCGTCCCGAGTTATTGGTAGTATACAGCTACAGGTATTACCATATTGCCAAAGTAGACTGAAAAATAAAGTTAAATGATATAAAACAAATGAGCCGCCCCATGGGAAAACCAACAATCTGCATAGGCGAAAACTAAGACGCTTCGGTAACCGCGAAGCTGATCAGCGCCTTTGTTTACGCTACACGGATAGTACAATTCCTGTTCTAATTAAATCCAAAATTTCAAGCTTCTAGCTCTTTTCTGTGCTTGTACAGGCCGGTTTGTGTCTGACATGTTCGGAAACCACCTTGTTGGTTTTCCCACGAGACGGCCCAAATCATGGGACATGCAATTAATAATTTCGAAATGTATATGTGTTGGTGTATTTGTATGTGGGTAGGATTTCAGATAGACTGGCTTGGAATAGACTGATGGATATCATGATCATGGACAGGCGGGCGACCCGGGACAGAAAAACACTTAAATAGGTTTATCACCTGAAGTTTATCGCTTTATTATCTCATTAAAACGAAAAAGAACGCTTTTGATCCAGTATACTAATGCTTTTGGTCACCTTCTGGGAAACAGATGTTCATGTGTTCTTTTTCTTTCTTTCTTCAGATACTGAGTCGATCAATTTCTGATCATCACCTCAGGCGTGAGTACTTTTGTATCAGTACTACTCTGGGTAATCCTGTTCCACTTTGGTTGGCTTTTAGGAGGTGAAAAACTCTGGTTGCTTTAAAATTTACAGTTTTTTCTCCATAGGCTCTGTACTAAGCCTATAGGATAAAGTGTGGATATTTATTTTCTTCTAAAGTTATAAAACGTAAGCAACAATATGGTACAAACAATATTTGTGTTTTCATATTTTTTCACTGCCTGCCCTTCAATACTAAATCTCCATGTTTTGTATATAATAAAAAGAAAATTTACTTTTTTGTAGATAAAACCCAAATATATTTCATCTCATATGATGAAAACATCATAATTGTCAACACAGTCGATGAAATACAAAAGGCAACGACTGCATCGCGAGTATCATATTAACTACACGAATGTTTCAACTGCTACAACACTATCTCTTTTATCATTTGGTAATTTTGACTCTGAAATCAACAAACACGCAGAACATCGCAGTTGAACACATAACCAAAGTTTAAAAAATCGGTACACTTCTGACATCACAGATATGAAAAAGTGATGCAATTAGAACCTTGCCGACACTGAATAGTTTATCTATATATAAGTCTTCCTGAAAGAAAAGAAAAAAAGAAAAAGAAAAAGAAAAAGAAAAGTACAAGTATTTATCTGCATATTGAAGGATGGTGATCCAACTCCGAGTTTCACTAGCACCCCGTTTCATGTATATACAACGGCTTGGCGACCATTGCAACTTTCAGCAGTTATTGACAGTCACCGATTTTACCGCATATATAAGTTCACCATTATTGCACCGACCCCACTAAACCTAACATATTTTACATACTCTCGAGACCCTATTATATTTAGTCCATTTCGGTCTATCCTGGTACTTACATTCCGTTTCGATCAGTTTCGGTAAGGTTAAGAACCTAATGACAGTTTATATTAAAGCCCGGTATTTTGGCGAGTACCGTGTTTACCAGCCAAAGGGACTGCATAGTGTTGAAAAGACTACAAGTACATGTACATCACAGTTATGCTCATCTTAAAGAACAGAAATTCGTAGAACCCATCAAATAGGACAAACGTTAGAGGGTATGGGGGTAATCTCTACAGAATGGTTTAATATGGAATACCTGGCTGATAGACAACAAGTTGTTACCATTAATGGCACCACATCAAGCCCATGCTATGTAAACTGTCCCTCAAGGGAGCATATTAGGGCCTTTGTTGTTCCTTTGCTATGAGAATGACATGTTCACCAGTGTCAGTGCTGACTGTAAACTAATTCTATATGCAGATGATAGTGCAATATTATTCTCACATAAAAACCCAGAGTTAATTTTACAAAAATTGTCTGAAGTAATGGAATCAGGCTCTAGTTGGTTAGTAGACAATAAATTGTCTCTGCATTTAGGGAAAACTGAGGGTGTACTCTTTGGTCCCCATAAAAAGTTAAAGACCATTAAAATGTTAATTTTAAATGTAAGGATCAAGTCATCAAGTCGCAAGATAGTGTTAGATATCTTGGACTTATTATTGATAAGCACTTAAATTGTGAAAAAATTGTCAACTCTATAATTAGTAAAGTTAATTCAAGATTGAAGTTTTTATACAGAAATTGCAAAAAATTGAATGTTACAACTAGGTTAAGTCTCTCATCAGCTCTTATACAATTTACTTTGACTATTCATGCTCCTCCTGGTATGGTGGTTTAAGCAAAACTCTCAGAAATAAACTACAAGTGGCTCAAAATAAAGTAGTTAGGTTCATTTTAAATCTCAAACCTATGACAAGAATAGATTATTCTGTTCTATCAGATATCAACATACTTAAAGTAGAGGATAGGGCAAAACAGTTGAGGCTGAACCATGTCTATAATATTTTTCATGAGCTTGCTCCTCAATATCTCAATCAAAATTTTTTAAGAGTATCAGAATGCCATTCGTACAGTACTAGAGGAAGTGCATACAATTTTAAAATACCCCCTTTAAAGGGCTGTGACTCCCAAACATTTTATTATAATGCAATTTTAGACTGGAATAATCTACCAGATGACATTAAATCAATTGAGAACAGAACAACATATAAACCTGCAGTCAAGAGGCATCTTTTTACAACTGGTCAGTCAAATGAAGCGAGCAGTGTTATTTATTTTTAAACCTCATTGTATTATATAAATTTTCCTGTGATATATTTCTTATTTAGGTATAATGATCAGAGTTTTTAGTATGGATCTTTTTTAAAACTGGTGTTTTAAAGTAACAAATTTTGTAATAACTAAAATGTTAATCTCAAACTCATAAAACTATTTATTTATTTATCTATTTAAAGGACCCCATTGGAAATAAGCCATTAAATTGGCTTTATGGGTTATCCTAGGTTTTATAAGATCAACATCAATTTTTACTGATTACATCTATTTTATAGAGTATTTTTTGTATTACAAAGATGATATGTTTTATGTACATGTCATTAGTCTATATATGTATTTGATCTTATACCTGAATAAACTTGAATTGAATTGAATTGAATTGAGTTACTGTTTTTTTTTTTTTTTTTTTTTTTTTTTTTTTTTTTTTAAATACGTTCATATCAATAGATTTTCTAGATAGCTAACATAAATAAGCCTCGCTAAACGATCCTGTTCTCATCTAGTGATCTCTAGTCTTATGCTGGACTATTCTGTAATCAGTCGGACAATGATAGACCAGTACGAGTTTTCGGTTACAAAGGTAACCATTCTTTTAGCGCATCTCTGTCAATTGATCAGCTGGCTATCCTTCACTTCGCTGTCGGTGACTTCAGTACTTCAGTTCAATTTTTTGTGAAGGTATCACTAAACACCGACGAGAACGTCCCGTCTACCTCGTCCAACAAAGCATTTCTCCAAAGTCACCGAAGTTACGCATGGACGGTTGTTTTTTTCTTCAGATTGAGCAACTCGATATAATCAAAACATTTGAATGTGTCGACCACGAACGACGGTTTTGCTATACTAATATAAGCTCACCTTGTGGGCTTTTTGAATCAGGTGGAATATCTGTCACTTAAGAATGGCATCAAGGTATTGCCAGGATAATTACATGTATGAGAGCCCTGTAAAATCAAAATTTCTCTCTTAAAACTGACGCAGGTGTTTTTGCTTTAACAAACCCAGTGTGAATATGTAACTGAGTTGCAGGTAGTTTTACGTAGGGCTCTATATTATGGAATGTTTTCTAGACATTATTAGAAATCCTTTTACCTACGGCCAAACTAGACATTTGAGCCGCGCCATGAAAAGAACAGCAATGTGATTTCCGAGCAGGTCCGACACAAACCGATCTGTGCAGTCACAGAAGATATCTACAGAAGCTTAAAATTTTGGATTTAGAAAGAAGAATTGTACTATTCGTGTAGCGAAACTTAAAGCGCTGATCTGCTTCGCAGTTATTGCGAAGCTGATCTGCGCCTTTGTTTTTTGCATAATGCAAAACGTTGGTTTTCTCATGACGCAGCTCATTTGTTTAATGCAAGACAAATACAACATTTGCATTTAAAGGCTATACAAGAAATCTAATAAGACATAGCTGAATGTGAATATCATAAGGCTATACTAAAATCGTTTTATTTTCTAAAAGCATATTGAAGAACCTGTTTGAGTTACAACAGTGTTGTCAACTGGATGCCGTATTCGCTTTGCATTCAGAAGGTTGCCTGGCATATTGACGATTAATACTCATCCTGACCCAATACAGACAAAGCGCCCCATATGAGTAACACAAACATATCGACGAGGCAGTCGATTCCAAGAAACCCTCACAAACCCAGGTATCCATTCATCCAGTTAAAGGTAAGCTATGACCAGGAAGTGTTGCAAGCAGAACGC
This sequence comes from Rugalucina vietnamica, assembly GCA_964017185.1. Lineage (NCBI taxonomy): Eukaryota > Metazoa > Mollusca > Bivalvia > Lucinida > Lucinidae > Rugalucina > Rugalucina vietnamica. The sequence goes on along the minus strand of OZ024875.1, from coordinate 51,619,668 downwards.
AAGTCTCACCCTAAACCAAAGCGGGAAGGGAAAAATGCAGATATTAGCTGATGCCTTACTTGATGTACCATAAAGATAGACTATATTAGTATGCTTTAGGTAACTGAGTGGCCACCTATTGGGAAAATAGCTGCTCATTCGGCTTACGAAATGTTTTCATGGTATAAGTACCTTATTGTTAGTTTGGTTTTTTCCCGCCTCGGTTTTTGGAATGGGAATCTTTTTCTGATTGCGCCTTTTCCTGATCGTTGCCTACTTGTACCCTTTTTATAAGGTTTATTAAAATTCTTCCTTGTTCACGTTTTAGAACCTCTTTCTTATTCAATGTTTAGAACCATAGCACATTTTGGCTACTTCAGAGCGGCATTGCAAAACAGCTACTTTTGCTCGCCCGCTCTTAATCCCATCCATACTCGGGTTCTCGACAGACGGATGATATAAAATAAAAATAAAGTTGAGATCCTTTAAGAGCGGTGAACATATTAATGGGAAATGGGATGGGCCATACTGGGGTTTCGGCTACTCAAGCCTCTTCAGTGACCCTTTAGATTTGGCAAAATGGAGCAGCAAAGAGAAACATTGTTATTTTGCAACTTTCAACAGGATAGTCGTTACAAAGACTAGTATTATACAAACATAGCCAAAATGTAAAACGTTGGTAAATGAATCTAAACCGATCCTGAATTTCTAATTTCTCAGAATGACAGAAAAGCTTTTTCCACTTCCTCTGACCAAAGTCGATATACACTTTGGTCATGTCAGAATGTATGCGATGCCTTATCCTATCTCCTGGATAAAATTTATATTAGATTCGGAACCAAATTGTCGGAATTCCGATGGGTACAAACTGCGCGCCTCTCATAGCTGATTTATTTTTATAATGCTACGAAAGAGATTTCGTGGATTCTCTTAATCATGACAATCTAGCTGATGTTATCGCGGCATTTAATTCGACTGCTAGGTACCTCGATAACCTTTTGAACATTGACAATCCAGTTCAATCAAATTTATCCACATGAACTACAGTTGAATAAAGCCAACACCACACATACCGAAACCCCCTTTTTGGATTTACATCTTTCTTGTTTCTTCTAAAATATATGATAAACGTGATGACTTTGATTTTGATATAGAAATTTTCCGTTTTTGAATGGTGACGTTCCTCGCCGTGCTTCGTATGGTGTATACATTTCGCAACTTATTAGGTTTGCTAGAGTCTGCAATCATGTAGCGGACTTCAATGCGCGAAATAAATGTTTAACAGCCAAACTTCTCCAGCAGGGCTATCGGTACCATAAACTTCGAAAAACATTTTCTAAATTTTATCGCATACACTATGAATTGATTTCCACATTTAATGTTGGGCTAAAGACGCTTTTACGTGAGGGCCTTTCGGAACCAGAATTTTATTGTGACTTGGTTTACAAATTTAAGAAACTTATAGGAAGGAATAATTTTTCTTTTCAGTTCAGAAAAATCATAACACGTTACAGACGTACATGCATAGGTTATAACTTGAATGCTATGCGACACTCTGCATGCTTAGTTTTTGACCCAGTCATGTTTGATAACTGTGCTGCCTTCTTTAATTGCACGCCGGTGGGTCGGGCGTCAGACTCTATGATGGCCCCGACATAAAGCCATTCATTTTAGTTGGTTGGGGGCCCAGCTTGTTGTCTGTTGCTTGGACCATCGGGGTTCAACTGGTGTTTTACTTTTGCTCCGGGTTTCAGTACGTTATTCGGCGCCCAGGGATCTCCATCGTCGGGCAGCTTACTGAATCTGTTGAGTCCTCGTTTTTTATTCATCATGGTGGTTATCATGATTTATTCGTTTGTCCATGATGATTCATTGACTAGTCAGAGATTCACCATGGGGACCGAACAACTAACTAAATGTTGTGAACCACTGCAGAAGATGAGAGTGAGGTTAGGCGCTTGTAAAACCGGTTTAAGCCCCCAGTAATTTTATATTACTTATCTTTCGAAGGCGATACTTCTGTTGTGGTTCTTACTGTTTTGTATTTTGGAGTCGAATTTTTGTGCTGTTTGAGCCTTGTGTACGTTTTCATATTTTTAGTTAAGTTCGGGTAACTGAGTGGCCGCCTATTGGGGAATAAATGCTCACTCGGCTTATGATGTGTTTTCTTGGTATAAGTACATAAATGTCATTTTGGGGTTTTCCCACCCCTCTGTTTGTGGAGTGGGAATTTCTTTCTGATTGCGCCATTTCCTTATCATTGCCTACTTTTACCTTTCGACCGAATAAATTTGATTCAATACAAAACAAGCATACGGTAAGCCTACTGAGCAGCCATTTCCCCAAAGATGGCCACTCGGCTATATTAACTTAAATAAATAATTGGAAGAAGACGCACATAAAAGCTGTAGGAGAAGCAAACCGGACAAAATGTGACAACTTAGCATAAAACAAACTTAAAATTACTGAAGTACTGCTTTGGAATATGAGTAAAATAAAATCAGAGAGACGGTTTAATAGATCTAAACTTGTGAAGTAGTTTAATAACTCAACTTTCCACGAAGAACCTTTTGACTAAAACGTAGTTGTGACCAAAATGAAACATCTGAAATTATACATGAAAGTCGTAAATAACAACAAGAATAGATAATGACTCATTAATTTTCAACTTATCAATTTCTGAAGTCTCTGAATATTTTCACTGATGACAACATTATGGACACTCTATCATAGATGAAATACTTGGAGATGTACGGTTTATATCACCTCAGTTTGCTTTAAAAGACATCAATCTCATAAGTTAAGTGCGTGAGTAAGGAAACAAACTCTTTTAAGTACTGATGTCCAATGAGTAGGGCACACGTAAATACTGAAAATCTGTTCTTGGAAGTATTGTTCGGAAAACAGAAACGATTTATTATTGGAGAAAAAGACCTGAAGTAATCTCTTAATCATATCTTTTGTGAAACAGCTATCCGCTGATATGTCAAGATGAGCGATTGAAAAAGAAAGTATCCAGTTGAAGAAACTAATCAATGTAATTATATAGGTGAGGCGTCTATTTTTGAAAATGGAGACAACCATGTAAACACCAACTTGAAGAACAATTTAACCGACTTAAGCAGTATTCAGAAACTTTTCTTACAGAACCAAAACACTATTCTCCTGGAAAAATGATCAGTGACTGGAGAATTATATTTCTTGTGTTGGTGTCAGTTTCATTAACCGGAACTTCAACAATTGTGTTCAATGCTTATGAAATTTGCCTTTACCGTCACCCTTTCTGTATTTCTTGGTTGTTCCAAAAGCCTTTTTAAATGATGGCTTTTTTAAATTCATCGTATCAAGTGCTTGAGGCCATGTTCTTGTAATTTAAATGAAAGAACTCAAAGATAAGCAAAAATATATATAACATAAAATGATACATTTATTGTGCATAGTATAGTTTGTTGTATTTCCCCTTGTTGCTTACAATGACTTGTTAGGAAAAACTTGTCATCTTGCTCTTCATGTGTGTTGTAATATTTTTGTGATGTTTGTGCCGTACTTGTGTCTGGATTGGGATTTTAAATTTTTATTTTTATTTTCTCTGTGTCTACTTCTATTCCTACTGTAACGTACGGCCGATCCTAGCCACAGCAAACCCCGTCGGTGGAAAAGCATGCTCATCCACCAAGGGTGGTTTACTGCGCTATATACCTAACACTTACTCTAATCACAAAGTTTCGAGTTTCTAATTTGCATATTACCACCCGCTAATATGCCGCTAATACGTTGCACCAACGTATTCTACAAGGGAGACTATCCCGTTACATTACCTTCGACAAGTAAACAAAAATGTACTCTGGAATAATCAGCAATTAGTGCATTCTACAAGCACGTATTTCTTGTTTTGATGTCAGTTTCATTGACCAGAAGTAATTTGTTAATCATATCTTTCGTGAAACGGCGATCCCGCCGATATGTCAAGATGAAAAATTGTAAAAGAAAGTTTTCTGGATGATCAAAACAATAAATATATATAATTGTATAGGCTAGGCATCTATTCTTGAAAATGGAGTAAAACATGTAAAAAGGTACAGGCAGGCAATAATCAGGAAAATATGTACACATCAATAATATTGTTGAAATATGAAAACAACGTAACTAATTTTACAGAACCAAAACCAAAACGCCGCTCTGTGTGATAAAAAACAACAAAAAACGAATGCATTTAACCACAAAAAGATATACCATAAACAGATAGAGCGGATACGGTTGAGTATACAGCTTTCCAAAAATACACCTCATTGACAAAGCTTCACATTTATCTACAACACGGGGACCCAACTGTTAATCGTGATTATTGATGCGACGTGGACTGTTAATGCATGCTATTTATGAAGTTTCGTATGCGTCGGCGAGATCGTTACGAATGCGACGTTCCACATCCTGTGCCCTTGGACCGTAAGTAGCACATGTTTTGCTCTCGTGAAAATAAACAAAGCCGAGTTTGCAAAATCGGCGTCCACTATGATCTGCAAAATTCTTCTATGTTCCCACTTGAAGTCAATTGGAGTACTTACGGCACTTGTGTTTTTCAGCTAATGGTTTATAAAGTTGACATGTAGATACAATTTTGCCACGGAAACTAATTACATTCTTCAAGTCCTTTTGTTTTTCTTTGTCTTGGTCGTAAACTAAGAAGTATAACACAGTTCTGTGTGTGTCTTTATTGAAATATGTATCCAAACGGCTTTGTAAATGCACATTTATTTACTGAGCGTCAAAAACAGTAAGATAAACATCTTTTATATGCATCGAAGACGAAGGTACGTTCTACTAGAATGAGTCATGGAAGAATTAGCATTTTTGTTGTGCTCTTTCAAAAGTTATTTACGTACATGCAGAAGCATAATGAGTGCCTTTATCAAGCGAAATATTGCATGGCGTTTTTTCCTTGGACTACACCCACTTCGTTGAGTGAGCTTCAAAGCATATACCACTTTTATTTTGAATGAGGTCACAGAGTGGGGTTTCTGATTCAGCTTTGTCAACAATCGAGTGACACAACTGATTTATTCTTGTCTCGAAACAGCTACTGATCATTTTCGGACATATCCGTGACAGAGCTTATATGTTTCCTTACATTAAATGAATCTGAGGTGAGATCTGAGGCTAAACCAAATAAATTTTGATCATTGAATATGGGTGGCTCCATGCATTTCTGATAAGCAGGGGGTAAAACACAGAATTAAAGGGGTTTATGCGGTTTTTAGGTGCGGTTGCGAGGCATTTTCCATTGAAATGGTGTGTTATACAAGAACAGCGATCAACTATGGTTTTTCCATTGCATTTACATAAATAGAAGAATCTTCGGGAGCACTTGAACCCTCGGCCTCGGGCTCAAACAACTTTCTACAGCCTCTGCAAGTAATAATTCAGTAGAAAAACCATGGTTGACCCCTTTAACATGTATCTAAAGATATTTGTTGAAGAAAATGCATCACTGTCTCCATACCGCAACATTTGCTATTTAATTTACTGAATCATCGGTCTCATTCTTCCACGATGCATTTCTGTGTCGCATATTAAATTTTATCAACGTCTTCGATGCATACAACAGATGCTTATCTTACTGTTTTTCACGCTCAGTAGATAAATGTGCATTTACAAAGCCGTTTGGATACATATTTCAATAAAGCACCCACAGGACTGTGTTCTACTTTTAAGATTACGACCAAGACGAAGAAAAACAAAAGGAATTTAAGAATGTAATGAGTTTCCGTGGCAAAACTGTATCTACAGGTCAACTTTATAAACCATTAGCTGAAAAACACAAGTGCCGTAAGTATTCCAATTGACTTCAACTGGGAACGTAGAAGAATTTTGCAGATCATAGTGGACGCCGATTTTGTAAACTCGGCTTTGTTTATTTTCGCGAGAGCAAAACATGTGATACTTACCGTTCAAGGGCAGATGATGTGGAACGTCGCATTCGTAACAATATCGCCGACGCATACGAAACTTCATAAATAGCATGCATTAACATTCCACGTCGCATCAATAATCACGATTAACAGTTGGGTCCCCGTGTACAAGTACACAAATGAAAAACACAGAACCAAGAACGGTAAATGAAAAAGACAGCGGCATAGAATTTCACAACTGAACAATAAACTTTGGAATGATCAGTGATTGGGGAATTCTATTTCTGGTGTTGGTGTCAATTTCATTGACCAGAACTTTAACAATCTATCTATTCACATCGTTCGTTCATTAGCGTTCCTGCTGATACATCACGATGTCAATTTGAAAAAAAAAATAATAACACAACATAACATAATTTTATTCAGCAAAATTAAGCAACATACATTGCTTCTAATACAACAGTTGTGCATACACAAAATACATACACAAAATATCAAACATACAGTCAATTATAGAGTATAAAGATTGATTGACTAAACAAAGGTTATTACGTATGTACACATTTTTGTCAATTATTAAATTCATTTCTTAGTTTGTTGGCAAAATAAAACAAATTGGCAACATGTAATCGAGTTGATCAAATTTGTTTAAATTTGGCCATCTACAATAGTATGGTTTCAGAAATTTGCGTCTAAGGTCATAATATTTTGGACAGACCAATAAAAAGTGATATTCATTTTCAATTTCATTAAGGGTGCACATTTTACATTTCCTTTCGGGGCCCCCGCCAATTGGGACCTAGAAGATATAGATGGGCTGCTTGTGCATCCAGGCAAAGCTTCTAATCTACTGACCGACCATCTGATTACTAGTTAACCGCTCATGGCTGAGCCTGCCCAGGAAAAGTGGTTTAGTCAAACCATCCATACATATAAGCCTTATTGGCTTAGTTGTGTGCTTATATTTATAAAAGCACATTTTGAGTGTCATTACATCCTAATGTTGGGTAAAAGTCACATAAAATGGAGGCAACGTCCCGACATGACCACAGCGGTTGACAGGGACGTAAAGCATCAATTCAAACAAACAAAATTTTCTTTCATCGCTACTTATATCGTGATGGCCATCTCTTTCAATTTCTAATTCGTAAAACGCCGCGTAAGCAATGACATAATCTTACAGATCTCAAGTGTAGAAACACCAACAAACAACAAAAAACCACGGTGATGATCATAAAAGGAGAAACATGTAAAACATCAACACGTTTATTTAGTTTATTTTAAGTGTCACATATCAAATACAGACAATATATACAGATTATATCAACAGCAATTAAATGGAATTAAATGAAATGTGAAAAGAACGTAGGCAGTGATCAGAAACCAATCTTACAGGACCAAAACGCTATTCTAGTGGAATAAATGGCAAGCCACAAAGTCCCTGACCAGGGACTTCTATCATAAGAAGGAAACAAACGCAACATTATCTAAATACACTTATTGAAGTGAACAACACCGTAACGTGAGCATAACGGTTAGGTTTGCTAGAGTCTGCAATCATGTTAGAGTCTGCAATCATTTCGCAACTTATTAGGTTTGCTAGAGTCTGCAATCATGTTACAGACTTCAACGCTCGAAATAAATGTTTAACGGCAAAACTTCTCCAACAGGGCTATCGGTATCATAAACTTCGAAAAACATTTTCTAAATTTTATCGTAGACACTATGAATTGATTTCCAAATATAATGTTGGGTTAAAGACGCTTTTAAGTGAGGGCCTTTCGGAACCTGAATTTTATGGTGACTTGGTTTACAAATTTAAGAAACTTAAAGGAATTAATGATTTTTCTTTTCAGTTCAGAAAAATCATAACACGTTACAAACGTATAGGTTATAACTTGAATGTCATGCGACAGTCTGCATGCTTAGTTTTTAACCCAATCATGGTTGATAACTATGCTGCCTTCTTTAATTGCACGCCGGTGGGTCGGGCGTCAGACTCTATGATGGCCCCGACATAAAGCTATACTTTTAAGTTGGTTGGGGCCGGAGCTTCTTGTCTGTTGCTTGGCCCACCGGGGTCCAACTGGTGTTTTTCTTTTGCTCCGGAGTTAGTAGGTTATTCGGCGCCCAGGGATCTCCATCGTCGGGCAGCTTACTCAGTCTGTGAGTCCTGGTTTTTGATTCATCAGGATGTTTATCATGATTTATTTGTTTGTTCTTGATGATTCATTGACTAGTTAGAGATTCACCACGAGGACCGAATAACTAACTAAATGTTATGAACCACTGCAGAAGCTGAGGGTGAGGTTATGGCCATGTAAAACCGGTTTAAGCCCGCCAGTAACTTTGTGTTACTGATCGTTCCAAGTCGATACTTCTGTGGTGGTTCTTTTTGTTTTATGTCTTGGTGTTTAAATTTTTTTGTGCTGTTGGCGCCTTATGTATGTTTTCATATTTTTAGTTAAGTTAAGGTAACTGAGTGGCCACCTATTGGGAAAATAGCTGCCCATTCGGCTTACGATTGTTTCATGGTATAAGTACCTGATTGTTAGTTTGGTTTTTTCCCACCTCGGTTTTTGGAGTGGGAATCTTTTTCTGATTGCGCCTTTTCCTGATCTTTGCCTACTTGTACCTATTCTAGTAAACTACGAAAGCGAAAAGCGGACAGATTTTGAAAATCTGGAATCTTGATATAATTATAAGAGAACAGTCTCATTAATAGTGACCTTACTACACTAGTTATAAAAGCTGTTCAAATGCCTCTGGTTTATTTTCCTTGGAAAAAATAACTAATTACCAGCTTACAAAACAACACGCTGTTCTAATTGTCGTAATTGAACTTAATAACATGTCATTGACCAGAGTAGAAAACATTTACTCATTAATTATCGTCAAGGATCTGAAATAAGAAGTAATTTTTGCTTGAAATGCTTCGCTTGAAAAACAATAATTAGGGCCTACCTATATTTGCATGCTGGGTAAATATTAGCCGCCTCATGAGAAAACAAACAACCAACACATGCGAAACCCAAAGGCGCAAATCAGCGCAGTAACTGCGAACCTGATCAGCGTCTTTGTTTTCGCTTAACTGATAGTACACTTCCTTTTACTTTCTAAATCCAAAATTTCCAGCCTCTAACATCTTCTGTGAGTGTGCAGCTTGGTTTGTGTCTGACTTGTTCGGAGACGACATTGTTGGTTTTCTCATGACGTGGCTCATATATCACTCGTGTTTCAAAGTCATGTTTTGTGGATTATTTTAAGAATGGTATAGAATATCAAACATCGTTGTACATGATATGGCCGGTTTCTGACTTCTAACTAGTGGCCCATCTATTCTTTTTCGCTCCAGAATTTCCTGGGGGGTTGAAACAAGACGATTTTTTTCGGTTTGGCTCCTAGACCAATTGGCATTGCATAGTCTAGTGGCGTTGCCAAACATTTCAGAAAAATCCAGCTGTCAAGATCCGATGTATTAGCTTCCTCTAACTTTATCAGAGAAGCCAAAGATCAAATTTCACGATCATGTGATTACTACGACCTTACACTCATCACAAAAAGGTTGTACACCGGTCATCCAGCACCTGGAAACCGTACAATGAAGCAACCATCACTATGAGTGGATAAAAACTGAAAGGTGTTGATAAATTCACCTACCTGTGGAGCACTCAGTTCACATTGATAATGAGATCAATGCAAGTACTGCAAAAGCTAGTGCGGAGTTTCGAAGATACCTAGCTGAAAGTCTTCAAGGCTGTGACACTGTGCATGTGAGACTTGAACAGTACATCAACGTCATGCAAAGAGTCTGTATCATTTCCACTTAAAGCTGTTTGAGAAAATTGTAAAAGATCAAGGGCAAAACAAGATTCCAGACACAAAGGTCCTAAAGAAGGCAGGGATGCAAAGATAGCTCAGCTAAGATGGAGTTGCTGTGTTAGAAGAATGTCTGATGAGCGACTTCCAAAGAAAATTTGCCACGAAGAATTACAGAAGGAAAGCGCTTTCAACGTAACCAGAAGAATCACTACAAACACACAGTTAAATCCGTACTGAAGGACTTAGAAATACCAATAGAGTATTGGCAACAAGCTGCACAGGATCGATCAGTGATGCTGTCTCGTCAACAAAGGAGCAGCTTAATATGAAGAAAAAAACCTAAAATCTTTGAATCTGAAAGAAAGCACAGAGTTCGCAAAGCCAGAGTCGATGGACCATCACCAGTTTCTTCAATATTAACGTGCTCAACTCCCAAAACGACAGTTTAGAGTAAAAATGAGCTTAATCAGTCATCAAAATATTCTCCGACATATATATGAGCCTTCGCACGAGAAAACCAACAATTTGCATATGCGAAAACAAAGACGCAGATCAGCTGTTCGGTAACTGCACAGCTGATCAGCGCCTTTGTTTTCGCCACACGGATAATACAATTCCTCTACTACGTATATCCAAAGTTTCAAGCTACTAGCTTTCTTCTTCCCGTGGCAATTTTTTGCTAAAAGTAGGAAACATATGTTTGTGTAGGAAAATTTATTTTGTTTAAGAAAAAAGATGTTTCCAATTTTTCCGTTACGTTTTAACGTCAAAGTGACGTCACGTAACAGGGCACCTATTTCTGCGACGTAAAATGCCTATAAATGGAGTTCTATGAGCCCGTGATGAATATAACTTGTAACATTTGGCCACTTAAGCTAATATTTAACAGATAACATCATGTCTGAGCTTTACAACTCTCATGTAGAAGTGTTTGACACTAATAATGACGTTAAAGTGACGTCAGTAGGTGAAACATTGACTTCAGAAGGTGACAATATAATGTTAAGAAACTAAAGATTGTATTTGAGACTAAAAAGTCCAAAGAAAGGTATGTCCATAATGCTATTATTTTTCTGTGAATACGCTGTCATATAAAAAAGAGGGTACACCACCATCTCGGTATCTAAAATGCACTAAATGACCTTTTCAAAATGACTATGACGTACTGAATTTCAACATTGATTTTTTCAATGCAATGCTTTAATTAAAATAGTGGCTACCTGCCATTATTAACTCTGTCAAAAAAAAAAAAAAAAAAAAAAAAAAAAAATATGATACACACCGGTCCGTGGATAAATATTCCAATACAGGTGTTCGTCATCTATTGTCGCATATAGACTTCATCCGCGTTGGTTGTTCTCAGTTACGTTGGTTGTCTCTGGTATGATTTGATGCAATATTAATTCTAGTGTACAATCATGAAACTATGAGAACAACTATGAAAAATGTAATGGTTTCACGGGGACCCAACTGTTAATCGTGATTATTGATGCGACGTGGAATGTTAATGCATGCTATTATGAAGTTTCGTATGCGCCGGCGAGATCATTACGAATGCGACGTTCCACATGCTCTGCCCTTGGACCGTAAGTACGAGTATCACATGTTTTGCTCTAGTGAAAATAAACAAAGCCGAGTATGAAAAATCGGCGTCCACTATGATCTGCAAAATTCTTCTATGTTCCCACTTGAAGTCAATTGGAATACTTACGGCACTTGTGTTTTCCAGCTAATGGTTTATAAATTTGACCTGTAGATAGAATTTTGCCACGGAAACTCATTACATTCTTAAAGTCCTTTTGTTTTTCGTTGTCTTGGTCGTAAACTAAGAAGTATAACACAGTCTTTATTGAAATTTGTATCCAAACGGCTTTGTAAATGCACATTTATTTACTGAGCGTGAAAAACAGTAAGATAAGCATCTTTTGTGTGCATCGAAGACAAAGGTACTGTACGTACTACTAGAATGAGTCAGGGAAGAATTAGCATTTTTGCTGTGCTCTTTCAAAAGTTATTTACGTACACGCAGAAGCATAACGAGTGCCTTTATCAAGCGAAATATTGCATGGCGTTTTTCCTTGGACTACATGCACTTCGTTGAGTGAGCTTCAAAGCATATACCACTTTTATTTTGAATGAGGTCACAGAGTGGGGTTTCTGATTCAGCTTGTCAACATTCGAGTGACACAACTGATTTATTCTTGCCTCGAAAAAGCAAATCATTTTCGGTCATATCAGTGACAGAGCTTATATGTTTCCTTACATTAAATGAATCTAAGGCTAAATCAAAAAAATTTTGATCATTGAATATGCATTTATGCATGCATTTTTGATAAGCAATGGGAAAACAACATAATTAAATGGGTTTATGCGATTTTTAGGTGCGGTTGCGAGGCAGTTTTCCATTGGAATGGTGTGTTATACAAGAACAGCGATCAACTATGGTTATTTCATTGCATTTACATTAGAAGAGTCTTCGGGAGCACTTTGAACCCTCGGCCCCGGGCTCAAATAACTTTCTCCAGCCTCTGCAAGTAATAATACAGTATAAAAACCATGGTTGACCCCTTTAACATGTATCTAAAAATATTTATTGAAGGAAATGCATCATTGTCTCCATATCGCAACATTTTCTATTTTATTTTACTAAATGATATCATCGGTCTCATTCTTCCACGATGCATTGCTGTGTCGCATATTAAATTTTAACAACGTCTTCGATGCATACAACAGATGCTTATCTTACTGTTTTTCACGCTCAGTAGATAAATATGCATTTACAAAGCCGTTTGGATACATATTTCAATAAAGACACCCACAGGACTGTGTTATACCTTTTAGTTTACGACCAAGACAAAGAAATTCAAAAGGAATTTAAGAATGTAATGAGTTTCCGTGGCAAAATTCTATCTACAGGTCAAATTTATAAACCATTAGCTGAAAAACATAAGTGCCGTAAGTATTCTAATTGACTTCAAGCGGGAATATAGAAGAATTTTGCAGTTCATAGTGGACGCCGATTTTGTAAACTCGGCTTTGTTTATTTTCACTAGAGCAAAACATGTGGTACTTACCGTTCAAGGGCAGAGCATGTGGAACGTCGCATTCGTAACAATATCGCCGACGCATACGAAACTTCATAATAGCATGCATTAACATTCCACGTCGCATCAATAATCACGATTAACAGTTGGGTCCCCGTGGGTTTGCAATATGGAAATAATGAGCGCAAATGAGCATATGAAATGACTGGCAGAGTGATGAAATTGCAGAATGGTATTGTATGATATGAAGTTGAAAGTGCAATGCATAAAAACAATGAACTGCTCATAGAAACGCACCAATGCTACATGTTTCCTTCATCTGTTTTGATTTAAACATTAGTCCCGCAAATTCGACCATTTAATCATCATCCTCAGAATCATCTACATGTAAGTCAGCTTCTTGGATACCTTCAATTTCTGATAATGCTACTGTATCGGAAGCATTTCACAATCATCGGTACAGCCACACAGTTCTGTACATTTCATGTTTGCATGCAAGCAACTGCATTTTGAACTTGTACAGTTCGAAGCTTGGCATGAACACTTTTATCAGAACGACTACAGATTGTGGTGCAGGTAAACCGGAGGATCTAACAGGCACAAGTCTACCATCTTTAAGTACCCATCCATAATTTGTTGGTGGTGGTAGTTCTTGACAGGGTTCATCAGCTTTCTTCCAGATCATAGTAAAAAAGTGAGCCCTGTTTACGTGTTGACGCAGGGTCACAAGAGTTGGTGGTAGTTTTTCTCCCTCTGCGTGTTTCTGTGAGAACAGGTACCATCTACACTGCGGAATAGTTACAGTGTCTGATCCTTTTGGACAATACGTCGGCAAACAAATCTTTCCAAAGCGCCAAGTGTTTCTGGCGATGGTAGATCAACTACAGTTCCAAGGCTCCCAAAAGCTCTTAACTCGTCAGGAGAAACAGTCATAAATGTATTGAAACACCTCTTCTTTGTCTTGCCTGCAAAACGACCGGATATGTCGGCACCAGTAAATGCATGGAAACCAAGGAGTCCATCTGCCTTTTCTTCGCCGAGCTGTTCATGAATGTCCCTCAGTGGTATTTGTCTTCGTGTTTGCCCGCGACCTGTTATGAAGGCAGTGTTTGGGCAGAGCTGTGGGTATTTGTTCAGCAACAGAAGAAATACATCTGTATCTGGTGAAAATACATACAGGAGTTGCACTCGTCTATATGAATTACTTGCGTCTATGGAATGAAGCACTATCAGGGTGTCTGCTTCTTCATGGTCATGTTGTTTGAGATCTTCGGAGAAGTCTTCAAAATTGCTTTCAGCAACTGTGTCGTGGACTACAACAAATCGTTTGTCTCCTTTGTTCTAAAAATGACAGAGCTTTCTCTGAAAGATATGTTGTCAGTTCGGCTTTGGTATCAATGTGGGATAAGAACTGCTTTGCAATGTTTGTATTATCGCTCACACGAAATTTGATTTCGTTCCCAGCAGTCCGCTTCTCTCTAGTCTTCTCTTTCAAAGACGTGGTCAAATATCTGTCAAAAATGAGTCTAACCTCAGAATAAGATGATGCTTCACTACCCAGTCTTCTGATAAATGCTTCGGCAAATTCTTGACAGTTCTTCATGCTGGATTCATCTTTCATTTGAATGGCATTCACCAAAGCCATTCCGTCCACGATCAGCACTTTATTCCCTTCATTTCCACCACTAATCTCAATTTCTGCATCAGAGGCCGTATCTGCCTCAGGTTCTTGTCCTCGTTGGTTCTGCGTTCTCTTTTGGAAACCCTCCAATGCATGGAGGATATTCGCTTTGTCTGTTGTGATTCACCTTCATGTTTTCTGTTTAACCTGCCTACTTTTCTGTTGTACTCGTCACCTTTGGATTTGGTTGGTGCTAGTCGGATGGCTGCCTTGTTGGGAAAAAAAAACTTGTCATCTTGCTCTTCATGCATGTTGTAACATTTTTGTGATGTTTGATAAAAAAAAAATGGTTGTAGAACTGAAAATTTTCATTGGAAATATTTTGATAATTTTCATTGGAAATGTTTTGATAATTTTCTTATTTTTGCTCAAAACATAGATTGTGGATACACGTTAGAACCGCCTCGGCGAGGCGGTTCGAACGAGTACCCACAATCTATTTTTGGAGCAAAAATAAGAAAAATAGATTTACCCTGGCATAACCCAGATTTGCTATATAAAAGTGGGGTTTGAGGGGGTATACATTACATGGACATGTACTCCGGAACGATCAGCAATTAGTGCATTCTACAACCACGTATTTCTTGTTTTGATGTCAGTTTCATTGACCAGAAGTAATTTGTTAATCATATCTTTCGTGAAACGGCGATCCCGCTGCTATGTCAAGATGAAAAATTGTAAAAGAAAGTTTTCTGGATAATCAAAACAATTAATATATATAATTATATAGGCTAGGCATCTATTCTTGAAAATGGAGTAAAACAGGTAAACATCAATAACAATGTTGAAATATGAAAACAACGTAACTAATCTAACAGAACCTTCACAATTATCTACAAGTACGCAAATGGAAAACAGAATCAAAAATGATTATTTATAAAAAGGAAGCGGCATAGAATTTCACAACTGAACATTAAACTTTGGAATGACAAGTGATTGGGGAATTCTATTTCTGGTGTTGGTGTCAGTTTCATTAACCAGAACTTCAACAATCTGTTCATATATTTCGTTTAACAGCGATTCTGCTGATACGTCACGATGCAAATGTAACGAACAGCCGAGCCAAGCCACAGAAACCCCGTCGGTGGAAAAGCATGCTCATCCACCAAGGGTGGTTTACTGCGCTATATACCTAACACTTACTCTAATCACAAAGTTTCGAGTTTCTCATTTGCATATTACTACCCGCTAATATGCCGCTAATACGTTGCACCAACGTATTCTACAAGGGAGACTATCCCGTTACATTACTTCCCCCTCCGAGAAGACTAGACTCGTCCCGAGTCTATGCCTGGGGACTACATGGGTAAGGCAACACCGTTCTGGCAGTTGTCATCATCCCACCGCTGCCACCAAATGTAACGAACAGCTGAGCCGAGCCACAGAAACCCCGTCGGTGGAAAAGCATGCTCATCCACCAAGGGTGGTTTACTGCGCTATATACCTAACACTTACTCTAATCACAAAGTTTCGAGTTTCTCATTTGCATATTACTACCCGCTAATATGCCGCTAATACGTTGCACCAACGTATTCTACAAGGGAGACTATCCCGTTACACAAATTTGAAAAAAAAAAAAAAAAAAAAAAAAAAAGAAATAACATGACATGACATGACATGACATGACACGACACGACACGACGCGACGCGACACGACACGACACGACACGACACGACATGAAATGACATGACATGAACAACATAACATAATTTAATTCAGCAAAATAGCAATACACGTTGCTTCTAGCCTACACATAAATATAACAGTAGTGTGCACGCACAAAATATCAAACAATTGAGGCTTATAAAAGATTGATTGAATAATCAATGGTTATAATATGTACATTTTTTGTCAATTATTTAATTCATTTCTTAGTTTGTTGGCAAAATAAATAAATTTGGCAAGATGTGAAATTTTGGATTTACTACTTGATGAAACGAGTTGATCAAACTGGTTTAAATTTGGCCATCTACTATTACCCCGGGAGCTAATTTGACCTACCTTGCACCCCCCAGGACAATTTTTCATGGGTGCCAAATCATTCATTGGGACCCC
Organism: Rugalucina vietnamica; assembly: GCA_964017185.1. Taxonomy (NCBI): domain Eukaryota; kingdom Metazoa; phylum Mollusca; class Bivalvia; order Lucinida; family Lucinidae; genus Rugalucina; species Rugalucina vietnamica. The sequence goes on along the minus strand of OZ024875.1, from coordinate 51,603,177 downwards.
AGAAATGCAAAGAATTTTTGTCCTCAAAGATAAACTCAATTGCACTATGAAAAAATGCATGGTTTCCATGGCAACCGTTAACGCGATTCTTGAGCATGGGGATGTACATAGAAAATTGACCATATCTCCATTGTTGCTTATCCTAGACCACTGAAATTGGTCTCATTTTAAAGCTGAGATATAGCCCATTCATCCTATAGTGAGTAATGCAAATTTTTGAATCTGCATATTCATGAATTTTAATGAAAACATTAAAAATGACAGAAAAAGCCTTAAAATCCATAAATAAACTAATTTCAGGTCCAAACTGCCATTCAGACACTTTGTTATTGAACCAGTAATATTATATGACAAATTTATTGATGATCTGGGCCTATATGAAAATTATCTCATTTGCATATTCATGAATATTAATAAAAATGTCAAAAAATGAGGGAAAAAAGGGGAAAACTATATCCATTGCAAGGATTTGGATAGGTTATGAGGTCTATCTTGCATCCATTTAACCAATTCCCATGGCTGCCAGTGTGGTCAGAGGGACCACATAAATGACATAAAATATTGTCCTCAATGATGAACACATTTGCATGATGTAAAATGACATAGTCTTCACCCACCCCTTGTGCGATTCTAAAGAATAGGAGGTACTTACAAAAATACTCACATCCCACCAATAGCATGCTCTAGGATACTATAATTGGTCTGATAGTGATGCATGAACCTAACAATTTAACCTTGATACCATATATTTATATCATAGAATTTGCTTATTCATGAAAATAAATAAAAAAAAATAATAAGAAATAGAGAAATATTGTGGAAAAATAGGGGGTATACATACAAAATCGCTTGTATAAGAGCTATTAATAAACCCAAGATGCTGAAAGAGGTTTCAGTACCTCTTTAAGTACCTGATTGTTAGTTTGGTTTTTTCCCACCGTGGTTTTTGGAGTGGGAGTCTTTTTCTGATTGCGCATTTTCCTGATCTTTGCCTACTTGTACTTTTTTTCAAACGAATGCTATTGCAATGTACTATGGCCCTGAAGTATGATTTAAGAATAATCTGATTTTCAGTTTCATGAATTCTCATGGAAACTTAAGAAATTTTAGGGAAAAAGTTGAAAACTTAAATGGGTAAACCTACAAAATGACTTGGATCTCAGCAATAAAAAGCCCTATAGTGCTAAAAATGGTATCAAATGGCTGCTATGGTAATATTATACCATCCTGTACTACAATATTTAAGTTATTTGATATTTTGTTTGAAGAATATTAACAAAAATGTTTCAATTATGTGAAAAAATACAGAAAAATAAAGGGGGTATACATAGAAAAACGCACATATCTTGGCTACTGAAAGACCTAGAGAGCTCTAATTGGTATCAAATAATTGCTAGGACAATGTTCTATGTTTATTTAATCAGCAATATATAACATCAACTATTGTTGTTGTATGGATATTAATGATATCATCATAATTAAGAGAAAAATCAATGAAAAATGACGGGGTACACCAACCAAATCGTCAATATCTCATTTACAAATAGCCATAGAGAACTCAAAATGGCATCAATTTATTGCTAGGACAATGTATTATTGCCAGGTACTCAGATATATGAATCATCTTCGCTGGCAAGCAAGATTTATTAAATTTTGTTTAAGCACAGCCTTCAATTTTCTATTATTTTCACAATTTTTCAAAACTTTATGTAACATTCAGAAAATTTTGTAACATTTTGTTAAACTATCAGACCACATGGCAGTGTTTTCTCCTAGCTATCTATTGGTACCATTTTCAGCACTCTAGGGATATTGGCAGTTGAGATATAAGCAATTTTGTTGGTGTACCCCTTCATTTTTCGTCGATTTTTCTCTTATTTATGACAATCTCTTTAATATACATACACCAACAATAGTTGATGTTTTATATTGCTGATAACATGGTTATAGAACATTGTTTTAGCAATCATTTGATACCAAACAGAGCTCTCTAGGTCTTTCAGTAGTCAAGATATGTCCCTTTTTCTATGTATACCCCCATTATTTTTCCGTATTTTTTCACTAAATTCAAAAGGTTTTGTTAAAATTCTTCAAACAAAAAATCAAATGACTTAAATACTGTAGTACAGGATGGTATGTTATTGCCATAGCCACCAGTTGATACCATTTTCAGCACTATAGGGCTTTTTATTGATGAGATGCACGTCATTTTGTAGGTTTACCCATTTAAGTTTTCAACTTTTTCCCTCAAATTTCTTAAGTTTTCATTAAAATTCATGAAATTGAAATCAGATTATTCTTATATCATACGTCAGGGTCATAGTACATTGCAATAGCCTTCATTTGAAACCTCTTTCAGTATTCTGGGTTTATTAATAGCTCTTATACAAGCGATTTTGCATGTATACCCCTATTTTTTCCACGATTTTTCTCCAAGTTAGAATGTTTTTTATTAGTTTTCATGAATAAGCAAATTCTATGATATAAATATAAGGTATCAAGGTTAAATTGTTAGGTTCATGCATCACTATCAGACCAAATATAGTATCCTAGAGCATGCTATTGGTGGGATGTGAGTATTTTTGTAAGTACCTCCTATTCTTTAGAATTGCACGAGGGGTGGGTGAAGACTATGTCATTTTACATCATGCAAATGTGTTCATCATTGAGGACAATATTTTATGTCATTTAGGTGGTCCCTCTGACCACACTGGCAGCCATGGGAATTGGTTAAATGGATGCAAGATAGACCTCATAACCTATCCAAATCCTTGCAATGGATATAGTTTTTCCCTTGTTTTTCCTCATTTTTGACATTTTTATTAATATTCATGAATATGCAAATGAGATAATTTTCATATAGGCCCAGATCATCAATAAATTTGTCATATAATATTACTGGTTCAATAACAAAGTGTCTGAATGGCACTTTGGACCTGAAATTAGTTTATTTATGGATTTTTTATGGCTTTTTCTGTCATTTTTAAGGTTTTCATTAAAATTCATGAATATGAAAATTCAAAAATTTGCATTACTCACTATAGGATGAATGGGCTATATCTCAGCTTTAAAATGAGACCAATTTCAGTGGTCTAGGATAAGTAACAATGGAGATATGGTCAATTTTCTATGTACACCCCCATGCTCAAGAACCGCGTTAACGGTTGCCATGGAAACCATGCATTTTTTCATAGTGCAATTGAGTTTATCTTTGAGGACAAAAATTCTTTGCATTTCTGGGGTCCCAATGAACGATTTGGCACCCATGAAAAATTGTCCTGGTGGGGGGTGCAAGGTAGGTCAAATTAGCTCCCGGGGTAAATAGTATGGTTTCAGAAATTTGCGTCTAAGGTCATAATATTTTGGACAGACTTATAAAAAGTGATATTCATTTTCAATTACATGAAGGGTGCACATTTTACATTTTCTTTCAGGGCCTCGCCCATTTAGGCATAGAAGAAATAGATGGGCTGCTTGTGCATCCAGGCAAAGCTTCTAATCTACTAACCGACCATCTGATTACTAGTTAACCGCTCATGGCTGAGCCTGCCCAGGAAAATTGGTTTAGTCAAACCATCAATACATATAAGCCTTATTGGCTTAGTTGGGTGCTTATATTTATAAAACACATTTTGAGTGTCATTACATCCTAATGTTGGGTAAAAGTCCCATAAAATGAAGGCAACGTCCCGACAGGACCACTGTGTTGACAGGGACGTAAAGCATCAATTCAAACAAACAGAATTTTCTTTCATCTCTACTTATATCACGATGGCGATCTCATTCGTAAAATGACATATATAGTCTTACATATCTCAATGTATAAACATCAACAAACAACAAAAACCACGGTAATGATCATAAAAAGGAGAAACATGTAAAACATCAACACGTTTATTAAGTTTATTTTAAGTGTCACATATCAAATACAGACAATATATACAGATTATATCAACAGCAATTAAATGGAAATAAATGAAATGTGAAAAGAACGTAGGCAGTGATCAGAAACCAATCTTACAGGACCAAAACGCTATTCTAGTGGAATAAATGGCAAGCCACAAAGTCCCTGATCAGGGACTTCTATCATAAGAAGAAAACAAACGCAACATTATCTAAATACGCTTATTGAAGTGAACAACACCGTAACGTGAGCATAACGGGTCTATCCTAGTAAATTACGAAAACGAAAAGCGGACAGATTTTCAAAATCTGGAATCTTGATATATAAGAGAACATTCTCATTAATAATGACCTTACTACACTGGTTATAAAAGCTGTTCAAATGTCTCTGGTTTATTTTCCTTGGAAAAAGAACTAATAACCAGCTTACTAAACAACACGCTGTTCTAATTGTCGTAATTGAACTTAATAACATGTCATTGACCAGAGTAGAAAACATTCAATCATTAATTATCGTCAAGGATCTGAAGTTAGAAGTATATTTTTCTTGAAATGCTTCGCTTGAAAAACAATAATTAGGGCCTACCTATATTTGCATGCTGGGTAAATATGAGCCGCCTCATGAGAAAACCAACAACCAGCATATGCGAAACCACGGGCGCAGAACAGCTTACTGCGAAGCTGATTGCGCCTTTGTTTTCGCTACACGGATAGTGCAATTCATCTACTTTCTAATGTTACGTCTACACTGGACCACGTTCTCACTACGTCCTTACCACGTTCTAAAAATTCCAGAACGTGGCGAGGACGGGGTCAAAATGAAACAATTTCGGATTTCTAAGTTCCCACTACGTCCTTACTACGTCCCCGCCACGTTCTTATTACGTCCGCACCACGTCTTTACTACGTCCTTCACGTTTCCACTACGTCCTCAATACGCGCTCACCAAGTTCATCCCGTTTCCACTACGTCCTTGCTACGTCCTCACAAAGACCAAGCAGTTCATACCACGCGCGAACTACGTTTCCAGTACGTTCTAACTGTAAATATATTAATCAGTCGTGTATTAAGAGTCAGAAAAGTTGCGAAACAGCTTGAAATTGCAGTAAGAAAATGGCGGGCGGACAACATTTCCGGTGGTATTCGCATGAAATTGAAGAATGCCTCTATCCTCAACTCCGCTAGTAGTCGGTCGTAATGCCCATACTGAAGCCTCCTTTCAGCTGATAGCCAAGGGCGCACCCAACAAGATCTCGCCCTTCTATTCCCCCTCCTGTGAAATAGCACAAGTGCAGCCTGTGCACCATCCTTGAAGGAGAGCAAGTTACAAGAGTACTTCTCTGTTCATGTTTCGATTTCGCTATGATTTAAATAAAAGCGAAAGCAATTGCTTGAGGGTACGGGACAATTAAAACAAAATTAATAAAACGTGGGGGACGTAGTTCGAACCTGGTGTGAACGTGATTAGAACCTACTAAGGACGTGTTAGGAACCGCTAGGACGTGATAAGAACGCAGTGCAGTCTTCTAGGACGCGGTAAGGACGTACAAGAAGCGTGGTATGGTCTTGTCGAGAACTTGATGGACGTAGCGAGGACGTAGCGAGGACGTAGTAGAAGCGTAGCGAGGTCTTGATGGTCTGCAACAAATTTGCATCGCGTCCACGAAGACCGCACTACGTTTGCGCCACGTTCTTTCTACGTCCTACAAGTTCCTACTACGTCCTTACCACGTCCTTACTACGTCCTTACTGCGTTCTAATTCCACCCCGTCCTCGCCACGTTTCTTTTGAGCATGTTCAAAATTTGACCAAGACCTCCGCGTCCATCAAGACCTCACTACGTCCTTACTACGTTCCTACCACGTCCTACAAGACCGTACCACGTCCTCACTACGTCCTTAATTTTTTTAGGACGTAGTAAGGACGTAGTGAGAACGTGGCCCGGTGTAGACGTAACATAAATCCAAAATTTCCAGCCTCCAGCCATCTTCTGTGAGTGTGCTGCTTGGTTTGTGTCGAACCTGTTCGGAAACCACATTGTTGGTTTTCTCATGACGTGGCTCATATGTTACTCGTGTTTCAAAGTAATGTTTTGTAGATTATTTTAAGAATGGGGATAAGATATCCATCAGGAAAACATGTCCGTGAAGCGTCTACCCCTTTAAACCCCACTTTTATGTAGAAAAACTGGGGTATGCAGGGGTATACCTGTTTTTCTTATTTTTGCTCAAAAACATAGATTGTGGGTACTCGTTAGAACCGCCTCGCCAAAAATATCTTTTTTTTTTTCAGGCGAAAATTGTGAATTTTTAAAGCTCAAAAATTCTCTGTTTATTGCATGGGCAAGTTTTCGTAATGAAACATTGTTGTACCTAACATGGCCGGGTACCAGTGGTCCACCATGACTTGAAATTGGAGATCCTCTCTCGCTACAGAGTTTAATTGGCATTTGCATAGTTCAGTGGAGTTGCTAAACTTTCCAGTAAAATCCAGCTTTCGATGTATTAGCTTCCTCTAACTTTATCTGAAAAGTCAGAATCGGGCAATGTATCAAGTGTCACGATCATGTGATAACTACGACGTTACACTCAGCACAATAAAAGACAAAAGTTGTATACTGGCCATTCAGCAGGTGGAAACCGTGTAATGTGGCAATCATCACTGGGAATGGACAAAAACTGAAAGTTGTTGATAAATTCACCTACCTGTGAAGCACTCAGGTCACATTGGTAATTAAATCAATGCCAGAACTGCAAAAGATAGTGTGGAGTTTCGAAGATACCGAGCTGAAAGTCTTCAAGGCTGTGGTACTGTCTGTGTATGTGAGACCTGAACAGTACATCAACGTCACGCAAAGAGACTACTATATCATTTCCACTTAAGCTGTTTGAGAAAATTGTTAAAAATTCAAGTGGCGAAACAAGATTCCTGACACAGAGGTCTTCAAAAAGGCAGGGATGCACAAATAGCTCAGCTAAGATGGAGTGGCTATGTTAGAAGAATGTCTGATAAGCGACTTTTGAAGAAAGTTTGCCACCTGAGAGATTTGCTCATTGTAAGCTTAAAGGTCAGATGATGATACCAAAATGTACAAGTAGGCAACGATCAGGAAAAGGTGCAATCAGAAAGAGATCCCCACTCCAAAAACCGAGGTGGGGAAACAATCTAAATTAACAATCAAGTACCCATACCATGAAAACACACCGCAAGCCGAATGAACAGCTATTTTCCCAATAAGTGGCCACTCAGTTACCAAAACTTAAGTACAAATAAGAAAACATACATTAGGCGCAAACAGCACAAAAAATTTACACACCAAGACATAAAACAATAAGAACCACCAGAGAAGTATCGCCTTGGAACGATCAGTAATATAAAATTACTGGCGGGCTTAAATCGATTTTACAGGGTCCTAACCTCACCCTCAGCTTCAGCAGTTGTTCACAACATTTAGTTAGTAGTTCGGTCCTCGTGGCGAATCTTCAACTAGTCAATGAAACATCATGGACAAACAAATAAATCATGATAACCACCATGATGATTCAAAAACGACCAGGAAAGGGCGCGATCAGAAAGATAGTCCCTTTCCAAACACCGAGGTGGGAAAAACTAAATTAACAATCAGGCACAATAAGGCGCAAACAGCACAAAAAGTTTTAACACCAAGGCATAAAACAAGAACCACCACAGAAGAATCGTTTTGAAACGATCAGCGGGCTTAAATCGATTTTACAGGTACTTAATCTCACACTCAGCTTCTGCATTGGTTCACAACATTTAGTTAGTTGTTCGGCCCTCGTAATGAATCTCTAAGTGGTCAATGAATCATCAAGGACAAACAAATAAATCATGATAACCACCATGATGAATCAAAAACGAGTAATCACTGATTGAGTAAGCTGTCCGACGATGGAGTTCCCTGGGCGCAAAATAACTTACTATCTCGGAGATAATTGAAAAGGTACAAGTAGGCAATGATCAGGAAATGGCTCAATCAGAAAGAAATTCCCAGGGGTGGGAAAAAAACTAAAATGACACTTAGGTACTTATACCAAGAAAACATATCGTAAGCCGCATGAGCAGCTATTCCCTAATAGGTGGCCACTCTGTTAAAATATGAAAACATACATAAGACAGAAACAGCTCAAAATCAACTCCAAAACACAAAGCAATTAGAACCACAACATAAGTATCGCATTGGATCGATCAGTAATATGAAATTACTGGGGAGGGGGGGGGGGGCTTAAACCGGTTTTACAGGCGTCTAACCTCACCCTCATCTTCTGCAGTGGCCCATAACATTCGGCCCTCGTGGTGAATCTCTAACTAGTCAATAAATCATCAAGGACAAATGAATAAATCATGATAACCACCCTGATTAATCAAAGACAATGACTCAACTGATTCAGGAAGCTGCCCGACGATGGAGATCTCTGGGCGCCGAATAACTTACTGAAATCCGGAGCATAAGAAAAACAGCAGTTGAACCCCGGTGGGCCAAGCAACAGAGAAGAAGCTCCGGCCCCAACCAACTAAACTGGATAGCTTTATGTCGGGGTCATCATACAGTCTGACGCCCGACCCACCGGTGTGAATTTAAAGAAGGCAGCATAGTTATCATCCATGATTGGGTTAAAAACTAAGCATGCAGACAGTTGCATAACATTCATTTTATAACCTATACCCATTTTTATGCTTTGTTTTTACATTGTAAGAATATGGAAACTAATGGCATGGGATGGGGCGAATATTGACTTCAGGGCTATGATTTGCAGGATTTATATAAAGCTTCATATAACATTGCTGCATACTAAATATAGAAGTTATGGGTCTTGTGGCTTCAAGGAAATTTTTTTCGTGTACATGTATTTTCAATTATGAGTATGTTGCAAAAATGACATCCCGGGGCATAGTGTGTATGGCAGGTAAGGGACACAGTTGGCTGAATTTACAAAGATGAGTTTTTGCTACACAAAAGTATGAAAGCTTTGTGCCTTGTGGTTTCGGAGTAGATATTTTTTGAGCTCTCTGTTGCCATGAAAACCAGAGTTCTAATCCAACGCGGCCAAAACCTAATGCAACCCAATGATGCTTCAGATAAAATTTCATTGCCACTGGCTCAGTGGCCTTAGACATATTCATTTGTTTGAAATTGTTGACGGACGCGCGCACGCACGGACGCACACAAGCTCGAGTATCATCATATAAGCTCACCTTGTGAGCCTTCGGCTCAGGTGAGCTAAAATGTTAAAAAAAAAAATCTGTCTTATATTATCCATTTTTCAATATAGGGATCAAACATGATTTTCCATTTAATTAACATTCGCTAGGCCCCGAGGGAAGTGTTGAAAACCGAGTGCGCGCGTGAATTGCAATATTAATGCATGGCTTTCTCTAATATCGCGTGACACAGGTATTAATGCAATAAGATAAGTTATGAGTAGTTAAAAGCCTCTGGTTAACCCAAATGTCACCCGAATTTGGTGGTCGGCAGCAATTTATAGAAGATACATTTTGTACACGTCATACACTGAATTCATTAATGTCCCACCAGGACAAGGCACAGTATAAATAATATGCTTTTTCAAAGTTGATATCCATCATTCCTTTTATCAGATAATTTAGAAATGAAATTTTATAATGAAATCAGTCTATGTCGGTCGGTGAACTGCATGCATAAAGTACAATTCATGCCAAAATAGGAAAGTTAGATATGCGAAAGGATACACAAAAGGTAAAAATGTATGTTACATAAATTTATAATATAACTACTCACTGTTACTTTTAGTTCTAAATAACACAAGACTGGTGATTAATAGATTATCATTTAAGCGCGGATCTGAAAAAATACTTTAGTTCTGCAATTCTTAAAAGTACACGTTTGTTTATAAAGTGTAATTGCTATGCTCGCATTGCGCAAGTAAAGTTGATACACTCGCCTCCAACACGTGTGTAATACCCTATCTTTCTACATGTAACACCCGATTTTCTCCTCTTCAGCTATTGTCAGTGATGCTGTCCCTTCGTGCAAACGACAGAAACATATTAAATAGAATTAGTAAGCCTGAAAGTTTGTCACTAATTAAATTCAAGGCAATTAAGAAAGTATGTAGTAGCCACACCGACAAGACTAAATCATCTGATGTTGACCCGGTTCATGAAGCGTGTACAAATACATGTAAAACGAGAACATCTTACGCTACACCAAAGCATGACTATGAAAACGTTTTTGAGACCAATTTCACACGAAACGTTGGCATCAAAGCGGAGAGAAAATTGACGACGACAGTTTCTAGATCTAAGGACGCAAGTATTGCACGAAGAGCGGAGATGTCAAAAGATTACCTTAAAGGAAATACATTCGACTACAATAGATCTTTTCGAGAAGGAGTTGAGGAAGATAACCGAAACCTGAGTAGGTATTGGGTAATGCAAAAAGTTGAGAAGAGTAATTCATTTCCCTATGCAGAAGAACAAACAAATGGAAACATAAAAGTTAGCGTTTGGTCGGGAAATGATTATTTAGGAATGAGTTTTCATCCTGATGTAATTACTGCTGCTAAAGATGGTCTTAACAGACATGGGACAGGCTCTGGAGGGGCGAGATATATCACTGGAAACTCTCCACTACACGAAGAACTCGAGCGTGAAATTGCTGACTTTCACCAAAAGGAAAAGGCTTTATTGTTTAGTTCGTGTTACATCGCGAACGATTCGACGCTTATCACACTTGGTAAGCATTTGTCAGATATTCAGATATTCTCGGATGCTGGTAACCACGCTTCTATAATACAGGGCATTTTGAATAGCCGCGCGCCCAAGGAAATATACCACAAGAATGATTCTAAACACCTTCGTCAGCTATTAGAAAAGTGTGACATTGGTATTCCAAAGATTGTAGCTTTTGAAACTGTGCACTCTATGGATGGGACAATTTACCCGCTAAACGAAATTTGTGATATATCACATAAGTACGGAGCACTAACATTTGCGGACGAAGTCCATGCTGTGGGTTTGTATGGAGATCAAGGAGGAGGAATTGGAGAAATGGAAGGATGCAGAGACAAAATGGACATTATAACTGGTACTTTAGGAAAGGCATTTGGTAATTTCGGGGGTTACGTTGCCAGTTCCGCAAACGTAATCGGAATGTTAAGACGTAAAGCTGCTGGTTTTATTTATACAACCAGCCTACCACCCGCTGTTTTGGCTGGATCACTTGCGGCCATCAGAATTTTGAGGAGCGAAGAAGGAAGGTGCCTGCGGAAAAGCTATCAAAATAAAGTGAAGTATATGCGCAAGAAACTGATAGACAAAGGCATTCCAGTTAACAATTGTGCAAGTCATATGATTATCATTCATGTGGGGAATGCAACGCTAGCTAGAAAATTAGCTGATACTATGTTACAAAATTACCAGATGTTGGTGCAGTGCGTTCACCACCCGGTTGTTGCACTGGGTACCGAACGTCTTCGTGTCTCACTGACTCCACACCATACGTATGAAATGATAGATAACTTTGTTGATTGCCTAGAAGCCGAGTGGAGAGCTGCAGGACTTGATCGGTTATAAAGTGCACACAATAGCACATCAGTTTATTATGTGTATCAAGATCGTCTGCTGATACATGTACACTATTTGCATATAACGCTGATGGTCATGCTGAAAGTGTTTATACTATGGAAAACATCTGGCGCCAATACTGTCTGCGAAGACAAGAAAAATATGAAGTTTGATGAACTATAATATTAGAATAACGGATTCAGCAAGAATTCACAGATTTGCTAGTACCTACAGGAAAAGTTTATAACCTATGTGGCCGCTCACCTTATAACTTGTTAAAGTCTGAGCCTACCAATAAAAATGTGTTTTTGTCAGACCGTTCATACATTTTAGCTTAGTTGGTTACTTTTGGTGGTTATGTTTGGAGCGCATTTCGGGATGCCATGACATCCTAATGTTGGGCCAAAGTCCCATTAAATGAAAGCAACATCTCGACGTGGTCACAGTTGTTGACTGGGACGTAGCGCACCAATAAGCAAAAACTCAAATATTTTGTTGACGACACCCTTTGATCCTTTCAGAATAAAAATTGACTCATAAATGCACGTTATGATTTTGTTGATAATCGGACTATTCGGCACCACTACGAATTTGGCACCTAGACAAATCGGACCCTAGTCAAATCGGGACCAGTGCCAAATGGGCACCACTTTAGAAAAGTACCATAGTCATTTCGACCCCTAGTCGTTTACCCCCTTAAACCCCACATTTTCATAGTAAAACTGGGGTATAAAGAAGTTTACCTATTTTTCTTCATTTTGATCCAGAACATGAATTGTGGGTACTCGTTAGAACATATATATTAAAATACGTATCGATTTTTTCCAACGAATGTTGAAATTTGAAGAAAAAAATCTCTGTATATTGCATGGGCAAGTTTCCGTACTGCTCTATCTAGCTCAATTTGACGTTAACGTAACAATGTCACTGAATATTTCAGAAGCTTTAATGGTTGATATTCAGTGTACTGACTTGAAGGAGTTCCGAATAACGTCTTTTCTGTGTTGAACGTTTACGTCAGTCCTTTTTTTCAAAGTTTGTCAAGTGGTGATCTTAATTGATAATTTAAATTTATGCACGTTGAAAAAGTAGCGGTTTGATTAAATAATATTTTTGAACCTAAAATGTGTTAAATATCATTTATGTTCAGTATATATTCAGTGACTGCACTTTCCCCTGTAGAAAAGTATGACCTTGATGTCGTTAGAGAAATATTTATCACGATAGATATGAAATCGTACTGAAGATAACTGCACTATGCAATAAAAGTGCAGCTGCACAAGGTCAACGTAACTTTCTTTTCTTGTGAAAGTACGTATGAATCTGAAATTATAGCTTATTTAGTCTAGAAGACCTCCAGAGTCGAAGCATGTTGAAAACTATTTATAACGCACACACTGGACAACACCAATCTCGTAAATGGTAAGGTATGGAACGCCAAAGCTGTCTGATGGTAAGGAATAAAAACATTTGATGCATCATCGTCATTATATCCTGCTCACATTTGATTATATGTTGTATAGTGTGCATTATATGATGAGAAAAGTCCATTATATGTTGGACCAGGCTCTTTATATTATGAAAATTTTCATTATATGATGAGTAAACATCTTTATATTATGGTAGACTTACATTATATGATGGGTAAACATCTTTATATTATGGTAGACTTACATTATAATTATGCTGATACAACCTCATTATATGATGTGACAACTACATTATATTATGGGCTATTGTCTTTATATGCATCAAGTTCATTATATGGTTCGATAACTTTATTATATGCGCAAACTTCATTATATGCGCAAACTTCATTATATGATGTGACAACTACATTATATGATGTGGACGATTTTGCGAGAAGAAGAATTACATTGACACCGTTTAGAGAGTTATTGTATACATGCCGGGACTACCGGACATACTGCTGAATCTATCTATCTATCTATCTATCTATCTATCTATCTATCTATCTATCTATCTATCTATCTATCTATCTATCTATCTATCTATCTATCTATCTATCTATCTATCTATCTACCCATAATCATCATGATCATGATCGATCATCACCATCATCATCATCATCGTCATGATGATATATCATCATCAATATCGATCATCATCATCATCATGATCGAAAGTAGTATAGAGGGTGGATTTTTAATCTACTTTTCTGGTCGCCTGGTGTTGTTCGGTTGTTCAAGATGGCGGCCTCGATGGGACCGATATTGCGCAATATTTCGTAAGATCCACGAATCATTCTATTTCCGTTTCCGTGCCACTTTCGATATCTGATCCGGTTTCTTATTGGCATTTTAAGAACGGCTAGCGTCATCCTGGCCACCACTAGCAGACTTCCAGGATACCGGTGCCAATTAGATTAAGATTTATCTTTTACCTCCTTAACTGTCCTTTAAGCCTTTGAAACAGGGTATCCAATAATTCTATTGAAAGTATGTCGTGGTTTCAGCCGACAATGCCACAATACCCTCCAAATACCCTCACGAGTCGAAAGCGTCGGTCTGCGACACTACCAGACCACTCGCAGACTTCCAGGATACCGGTGCCTATTAGTTTAAGCTTAGATGATTTCGACCCCAAGGCCCTCCCGAGTCGAAAGCGTTGGTCTGCGACACTATCAGACCACTCGCAGACTTCCAGGATACCGGTGCCAATTAGTTTAAGCATATATTTCGACTCCCAAGACCCTCCCGAGTCGAAAGCGTCGGTCTGCGACACTACCAGACCACTCGCAGACTTCCAGGATACCGGTGCCAATTAGCTTAAGCTTAGATTTCGACCCCCAGTACCCTCCCGAGTCGAAAGCGTCGGTCTGCGACACTATCAGACCACTCGCAGACTTCCAGGATACCGGTGCCAATTAGTTTAAGCATATATTACGACTCCCCAGACCCTCCCGAGTCGAAAGCGTAGGACTGCGACACTACCAGACCACTCGCAGACTTTCAGGATACCGGTGCCAATTAGTTTAAGCTTAGATGTCGACCCCAAAGACCCTCCCGAGTCGCAAGCGTCGGTCTGCGACACTATCAAGCCACTCGCAAACTTCCAGGATACCGGTGCCAATTAGTTTAAGCATATATTTCGACTCCCAAGACCCTCCAGAGTCGATATAGTCGGTCTGCGACACTACCAGACCACTCGCAGACTTCCAGGATTCCGGTGCCAATAAGTTGAAGCTTAGATTTCGACTCTCAAGACCATCCCGAATCGAAAGCGTCGGTCTGCGACAATATCAGACCACTCGCAGACTTCCAGGATTTAGCTCGGATTGGAGTTTATGGAGCTATTTTATCTTCATACCTCCCCAGTTCCTCATTCTGACTCCTCGCACCATATAAAATGGCTATTTGACACTTTTCGGTGACTGTCATTCTCAGCGAAACCCCCACCCCCACACCCGTATATTATATGGTTTATGCGCAGTTGTGTGCTACATACATTGGATATAGGTGTATTTGGACGAACGATAGTCAAGGTTTGGTAGCAACAGTTGTGTCACCGGATTCCTGGAAGTCTGCGAGTAGTCAAAACTTGTCGCAGACAATTCAAATGGTCTTATAGGGTCTAACAAGGTCAAATCAGATTTTAACTCTATTGACATCGGAATCCTGGAAGTCTGCGAGTAATCAAAACGTCTCGCAGACCGTTTCAAATGGTCTTATAGGATCTCAGAATGTCAAATCATGCTTTTACCCTATTGGCACCGGACTCCTGGAAGACTGCGAGTAGTCAGAACGTCTCGCAGACCGTTTCAAACCGTGTTATATGGTTTGAGAAGGTCAAATCAGGCTTTTACTCTATTGGCACCGGACTCCTGGAAGTCTGCAAGTGGTCTGATATTGTCGCAGACCGACGCTTTCGATTCGGGATGGTCTTGATAGTCGAAATCTAAGCTTAAACTAATTGGCACCGGTATCCTGGAAGTCTGCGAGTGATCTGATAGTGTCGCAGACCGACGCTTTCGACTGGGGAGGGTCTTGGGGGGGGGGGGGTCAAAATCTAAGCTTAAACTAATTGGCACCGGTATCCTGGAAGTCTGCGAGTGGTCTGGTAGTGTCGCAGACCGACGCTTT
The DNA here is from genome assembly GCA_964017185.1 of Rugalucina vietnamica. Classification (NCBI taxonomy): domain Eukaryota; kingdom Metazoa; phylum Mollusca; class Bivalvia; order Lucinida; family Lucinidae; genus Rugalucina; species Rugalucina vietnamica. Next base: position 51,587,608 of record OZ024875.1, on the reverse strand, counting down.
CGACTCGGGAGGGTATTGGGAGTCGAAATTTAAGCTTAATCTAATCGGCACCGGTATCCTGGAAGTCTGCTAGTGGTGGCCAGAATGACACTAGCCGTTCTTAAAATGCCAAAAAGAAACCGGATCGAAAGTGACATGGAAACGGAAATAGAATGATTCGTGGATCTTACGAAATATTGCGCAATATCGGTCCCAAGGAGGCCGCCATCTTGAACAACCGAACAACACCAGGCGACCATGAAAGTAGATTAAAAATCCACCCTCTATACTACTTTCGATCATGATGATGATGATGATCGATATTGATGATGATATATCATAATGACGATGATGATGATGATGGTGACGATCGATTGATCGAGATAGATAGATAGATAGATAGATAGATAGATAGATAGATAGATAGATAGATAGATAGATAGATAGATAGATAGATAGATAGAATCAGCAGTATGTCCGGTAGTCCCGGCATGTATACAATAACTCTCTAAACGGTGTCAATGTAATTCTTCTTCTCGCAAAATTGTCCACATCATATAATGTAGTTGTCACATCATATAATGAAGTTTGCGCATATAATGAAGTTTGCGCATATAATAAAGTTATCGAACCATATAATGAACTTGATGCATATAAAGACAATAGCCCATAATATAATGTAGTTGTCACATCATATAATGAGGTTGTATCAGCATAATTATAATGTAAGTCTACCATAATATAAAGATGTTTACCCATCATATAATGTAAGTCTACCATAATATAAAGATGTTTACTCATCATATAATGAAAATTTTCATAATATAAAGAGCCTGGTCCAACATATAATGGACTTTTCTCATCATATAATGCACACTATACAACATATAATCAAATGTGAGCAGGATATAATGACGATGATGCATCAAATGTTTTTATTCCTTACCATCAGACAGCTTTGGCGTTCCATAGTACACTGTAAGGAGTAAAAACTGAAATGCAATGTATAGAATTGTTTTTTAAACACCAAGACATAAAACAAAAAGAACCACCACAGAAGTATCGCCTTGGAACGATCAGTAACACAAAGTTTAGATAAGTTATACTAATCTTTTACCTCCTAAACTGTCCTTTAAGCCTTTGAAACAGGGTATCCAATAATTCTATTGAAAGTATGTCGTGGTTTCAGCCGACAATGCCACAAACAATTTTGTTGTTTGTAGGCTTCATTATGTTAATTAAACAGTAGCTTGATGGTACCAGGGCTTATCAGGGATACTTGACAACATCCTCTTCAAACATCAACGTCGAGGGAAAAGGCTGTACATCTGTGAAGCGTGACGTGCTCCAACATTTTCCTAGTAAACTGATGTCACACAACACCATAAAACAGTACAATGACCAACATGTATTTACACTGTACAGTAACTGATTCTTTTATATATAGGATGGTACGAGCGGGACGTCCGGACTCGCAGAGGCAAAACTGGATTCCGGTATCATATTCCAGGTGGTGACAGCTCTTGGGAAAAATGAATGACGATAAGTATTAATAAGTGCCTGAATAGGGATGAATTTCATGCTGTGGCTTCTTCTTGTGGCGGCCCTAAAAAGTCCCCCGTACATCATCCATAGTGCAGATTATATTTTCCTTTTGGTCCTTTGAGATCAGCGGGGTTATTCTGAGAAACCAGGCAATTATTAACGGTTTAGATTCATTTTCTAAACAACATTATACATTTTTGGCCTCATTTGGATTAGACTAGTCTTTGGAACGACTACCCTATTGAAAGTTGCAAAATAACACTAATTCTCTTTGGCTCCATGTTGCCAAAGCTATAGGGTCACTGAATAGTTTTTATTTACGATTGTTTTGACAAAGCCCTACTCAACCCAGGATAAAACACTGCAGTATGCCACACACGCATACAATAATGTGACTAGCCACAATAAAACGTGGATGCATTTTCAAGTTAAGGTGTCTGTCATTCCGAAAGATCCTTTTATCATATAATTAAGAATTAATTTTTTATTATCTACAATCGATTTGCGCTGTGTTATTCATTGATCGGGTTTACGGCTAGTTTTCACATACTGATCGGCAGTGGAAATGCGACACTTTTTGTCATAATATAAACGTGTATGCTTTATTTTGAGCATCTCTAAAATTGGCTAATCGAGAATTGTTTAAAGAGTCCAATCATTTGATAAAAATTAAAATCATTGAAAGGTGCACTTTAAGCATTATTAGCTCATGCAATGCTATGTTTCAGTGGCAACATGTCAAAATATGTACATGCTTAATTTAACAGATATTTCGTTATCGTGATTTCTTTGGATTTTCTCTGCGACCCCTCAGTATGGGTCGAAGAAGTCAAGCTGTTAGATTATTATTAGCCGTCTTTGTGCCAGCTGTTTTTGACATTATTTTCAACCAGTCCGGTATCGTTAGGAGGTTATAATTGTGTGTTTAGATGACCTGACCCGCTTTACACTTCCACTTAGGACGATTCCTTTGTTAGATGTCTTTATCCATTCGCGGTGCAAGTTCTCTTTTTAACTTTTCCTGTCATTACAAGAAAGTGTTTTACCTTCACGTCATAAGAAGAAATTCAGCATGCGGTCGAAATGGCCATTACACAACAATTTGTTAAATTCAGTTTAACTGACTATGTGAAATCTCAGCGTAGTGGTTAAGACATAGGTTTTAGGCTTGTTGTTTTAAAGTTGAGCCCTGCTTTAATCTTTGTGTGTTAAAAAGGGGGTTTTATTGACAAAAGTTGATTTCTCTTTATAAAATGATGTGAAAATGAGTTGCCTTGAGTGCAATTAAATAATTATTATTATTTTATTGTACATTTGTTTTCGCTATTTTTCCTCCAAATGTAAGTGTCGAGTTTCTTTTGTCGGTCAGTATATTAAAATATATAAAGTGACATAGTTTTGATGCAATTCACCGTGAGATGCCAAATGAATAAAAGGTAAATATATTACATGTTTCATAACTATTTTAGCAAGAGTAAATGGGCTGTTAAAATTAAAGCCCGTGGGGGCAGTTAGTTAAGCTAAGTTCACACCAACAAAGCAAGACATATAATCGCTATTTTTAGAAAACGTAAAAGTAAGTAATGATCAAGAACTGGTGAAATCAGAACCAAAGTCAACCTAAAAAGCAAGGTGTGAAAGACAAATCGACAATCAGGTACTGATACTGATAGGTACAGAGAGAACATAAATTTAGTTGAGTGAAAAGCTAATTCCCTAGCCTATATCTGGCCACTCTGTTCTCCTTAAGTGCCAGTCCCACTGAATCGTAAGCAATCATACGCTTGTCTAATCATAGATTTATTGATAAGACTGCGTATGCAAAATCTGTAAAATGTATTTTAATGTGTTTATTTTTTCTTATTTTGCATATCGAGGTCAAAGAAATAACCCTCAAATTAATATTACGACAATCGTATTGCAATCTTAAGCGATCGTAAGCGCAGTGGGACTGGGATTTTACTTAACTACAGGTGCTTCACAAATTTTTATAGGTAGCGAGTTTTCTCATTATTATCAACAGATCCCAATGTGATAAACAGGACAGCCATCCGCTTACTTTCGCAAATATCAAAAGTTTTATTGCATGGTATGTTTAAACGATCACCATGCTTAAACAGAGGAAAAATTCAAATTGACCAGTTGCCCCTAAATATTTTATGAACCATGATAAAAATTAGACAACAAAAGTGTATAAAACAAACGGCAATTCTTGTTACGTGATAGGGTGTCCAATATTCCTGCTCATGTTTTCCTGGGACTCTTCTCTTAATTTCACGCAGTATCTTGAATACCTTAAGTTTTAGGAAAACCTCCTGTGGGTTGAACATGAAGGGGTTAGAATGTAGATGGCAGAAGATCAATTTTGATGCCATCTATAGTATTAAAATAAATGTATTAAATAATGGAGTATTAAAATAAAAATACATGAATTAATTAATGGAATCAAGTTTTTAAAGCATTGTCAACAGATCATGATATAATATGCAATAAATCATAGCCAAATACCTAGAAATACAGTGCATGTTAAGAACAGTTGCGGGTTTAACTTTAAAAACTACAGTCAACGCCCCTTAATGAAATCGATCAACTCGAATATTTAAGGCATAATGGGCATTTGGCTGATATATTTAAGAAACTTAATGTATTCCTGATACTGGATCTTCTTACTAATTTCGGTATAAGATATGTTTCATCCTTAAGATATCCTAAATTTAGTCCTAACAATAGGACACATCTTATGATTTATCTTATTTAATAGTAAACTAAAAATGGCGACCGTGTTTATGGGAGGACAAAAACATCAAAATATTACCTAGACTGGATACGTACTCGGATCGCCTGGACAGAAGACAACCACTGAGCCACCGAGTCATAAGTTTCCTTCAATGATTCAGTATTAATAAAGACCAATAAAATATATTTTATTTTTAGTTTGTTTGAATTGATGCTCAACAGCTATGGTCATGTCCATTTTATGGGACGTTTATACAAAATTGTAATGTCATGGCTTCAAATATACTGAGCCAGAACTTATAACGCAACATCTACTTATTTGTAATACATATTTTCACATGTGAAATATAAAATATAAACTTTTTTCAAATGTGAAAATAAAACCTTTTCAAATAAATATCATATTTGATGAATATGTTTCTATATTTCATGACTTAGCATATAATAAAACATGTTGGTCATTATAGTCATTATTTCGCCATCTTTTTTTCCAGATGGTGTATCTTCGTGTGATGGGCAGAAATTTACTATCTTTGGTGAAGAAAAAGGAAAAGTATTCACGTAGGAAAATCGGAGAAATCAATAATGTATGGAGAAGACTTGAGCATTTAAACAAGATTAAATCGCCTGACATTGTTAAGGCCGATGGAGCTTGCAATAAAGACACGAGAAAATCTTGCACAGAAGGCAAGGTCGACTACAATAGAATTTTCCTGAAGATTGTCCAGGAGAGTAAACGTAACAATACCTATTGGGAAATGCAAAGCGTTCAGAAGAGTCATTTATTTCCCTATGCTGATGAATATACAGATAGGGGAAGGAAAGTTAGCATCTGGTCAGGAAATGATTATTTAGGAATGAACTTTCATCCTGAAGTTATCACGGCGGCTAAAGCTGGCCTAAGCAGGTATGGGACAGGCTCTGGTGGGGCTAGATATATCACTGGCAATTCTCCACTTCACGAGGAACTTGAGCGTGAATTAGCCGCCTTACACCAGAAAGAAAGCGCGTTATTGTTTAGTTCGTGTTATACAGCCAACGATTCGACGCTTATCACCCTTGGTAAGCAATTGCCGAGTGTACATATATTCTCCGATGCTGGCAATCATGCGTCACTGATACGAGGTGTGTTGAACAGTGGGGCCACGAAGCATATATACCACCAGAACGACGCAAAACACCTTCGTCAGCTACTAGAAAAGTGTGAAATTTCAACTCAAAAGATTGTAACTTTTGAAACTGTACATTCTATGGATGGGACAATTTGTCCGCTGAGCGAAATTTGTGATATTTCACATAAATTCGGAGCACTTACATTTGTGGACGAGGTACATGCTGTGGGTCTATACGGAGATCAAGGGGCAGGGATCGGAGAAATGGAAGGATGTCTTGATAAAATGAATATCATCACTGGAACTTTAGGAAAGGCATTTGGTAATTACGGGGGTTATGTTGCCGGTTCCGCTAACTTGATCGACTTGCTACGAAGTAAAGCTGCTGGTTTCATATATACAACCAGTCTACCACCCGCCACATTGGCTGGATCATTGGCAGCTGTTAGAATTCTGAGAAGCGAAGAAGGGAGGCAACTGCGGAAAGGTCATCAAGAAAAAGTGAAATATATGCGCAAGAAACTGATAGACAAAGGCATTCCAGTTAGCAATTGTGCAAGTCATATGATTATCATACCTGTAAGTAATGCATCTTTAGCTAGAAAATTGACTTCCGCTATGTTACAAAAGCACCGGATGTTGTTGCAATGCGTTCATCACCCGGTTGTTGCCGTGGGTACTGAACGTCTCCGTGTCACACCGACACCACATCATACGTATGAAATGATAGATAACTTTGTTGATTGCCTTGAAGAGGAATGGAGAGTTGAAGGACTCAAGATGTTGTAAAGACCACAAACTAGCACATCAGCATTGCCGTCTATTTATCCTGAAAGTGTTTATTATGGAAAACATTCGACACCATCCTGCCCGCGAAGAAAAAAGGGATTTCGATGGATTATAATATTAAAACAACGCATTCAGCAAGAACTCAAATATTTTTGTTGACATCTCCTTTTGGTTCTAGCAAAATAGGAATTGTACAATACATTTGCACATCAACATATTCTGTTTCAATATTCATTTCTGTTTTTAAACAAAAAATCAAATGCTGAATATTATGAGCCGCATCGTGAGAAAACGCGGATTTTTGCCTATGCGAAAACAAAGGCGCAGATCAGCTTCGCAGTAACTGCGAAGCTGATCAGCGCCTTTGTTTTCGCTACTCGGATAGTACAATTCCTCTTCTACTTAAATCCGAAATTTCACGCTTCTAACCATTTTCTGAGCTTGTACAGGCCGGTTTGTGTCGGACCTGGTCGGAAACCCCGAAGTCCGGTTATCTTTATATACTTAGAAAAAAACTATTTTCCAACAAAATTATAAATGAATCTGGTATCCCGGACGATCGTAGTAGACTTACGTCACATAGTTACCGTTATACATATGAATGAAATTATGTTGAAATAAGTTTGTATTAAATTGAATTAAATTGAATTAATAAATGTGATAGAATGGCCAAAATTAAATATCCTTCAATTGTGTATTTTACTTTATAGACGAACAACAAATATTTATGAAAATACTGGGATAATAACAAGACAACAGCTCTTGCATTTGCATACTGTAGAAATATGAAAGTCAATTCTTGAGCACCATTATCATTTGGATGAATCCACTGTGATTTTAGGGGCATTAGAAGTGATTTTGAAATTATATTACATTTGGGGACGCCGCGGCTCCCATCTGGGCCTATACTGTTTGCCCACAAAAAGGACGCAAGGCTTATACGAGTAGAAATATTGACACTAAACAGATTCTTAAAATTATACGTGAAGTCGTACTGAAGATAATTGCTCCAGGTAATAAAAGTGCAGCTGCACAATGTCAACGTATCCTTCTTTTCTTACAAATGCACGTATAAATATGAAACTATAGCGTAATTAGTCTAAGAGACTTTCAGAGAGAAAAACATTGAACACGATTTATACCGCACAGACTAGACAGCGCATATCTATATAATTGGTAACAAACCCGGACTTTTGCATATGCGGAAACAAAGGCGCAGATCAGATGTGCAGTTAGCTGATCAGCGCCTTTGTTTTCGCTGCTCGGATAGTACAATTTCTCCTCTACCTCTACCAAAAATTCCAAGATTCTAACTTTATTCTGAGACTGTACAGGCCGGTTTGTGTCAGACCTGGTCGGAAACCCCGAATACCGGTTTTCTCGCATCGCGGCTCAATTATGTCCTGTAATATAGACGTCTAAATTGTTTGAAATTTGAAATAGCAGGAAGCAAAGCAAAACAACTTCGCGAAACAGCTCATCGTTTTGACGTAGTATTGTTTACAAGTGACTAGGTCATCTAAAGTGCAATTTCTTTGGCCATGCCGGTTTACCTTTGTCCACGTACTTCACATGGCACATGAAAAACGTCTAAAGCAAGTAAGTACCCGTTTTCTATTGCTTACAAAACGTAATCACGTGAGATTAACCGGCACACTCAAAGTGTTTTTACTATAAGTGGGGACAAATTTAGCTATTTGCTGACGTTTTCATTATTTTTGATGGACCGTGATGATTCGTTGGCTAGTTGTCGAGATGAGGACCGAACTAATGTTGTAACCATTGCAGAAGGCGAGTTTAGGCATTTGTAAAACTGGCATAATAGTAGAGCATCTGGTGTTGCAGCGAAAGGCCGGAGTTTTGAAATTTACAGCCGACGTTTTATGTGATTGAGCACGACCCTTTAGCTCTCCGTCGTTCTAGTTATGATCACGGTAAGTTGTATACAGTTTCGACTTTAAATGGTGGATTTAGCAATATACACTCAAGTGTGTGTTCTAGCTTCGGAAAATGTATTGTGCAGATATTTTCTATGTTATGACGAAATGCTTTTCTCGGCAAACTTGAGCTCTAAAACAATTTTGAATAGGGGTTTCCGGTTTGTGGAGAAGAGGTAATATTCCCACAAAATTTCTTTCCAATTTCTTAAGTGTTTTACCATGAAGCGCAAACAATGACTTTAATACCTGGGATCGAATCTTTAATTTCATGCAAATGTTTCTTAAAAATATCAATTTTCATGACCCTTGATTATCCCCACTCCAAAACCCATATTCAAAAGTAATTTTTGCCATAAAACTTCTTAACGAAAAAGTCTCCCCAAGCATCGCCCACAGTGCAGATTATATATATTTTTCTTTTGGCACAAATAGATTAACTGATTACGTAATCACTTGTCCCTCCATGTTGATAGTGTGTAAACAATGATTACACATATTCGTTTGTATTTTGGTAGAAACAGTTCCACGGTTTTTCACGGTATACCGGCTTTTCTTCACTGGGGCGAACCGAGGCAGTGAAAACGGGGCAGTGAAAACTAGGCAGTGAAAACGGGGCTTTAAATGTTTAATACAACCGGGGCGAACCGTGAGAGATGTCAAAACCGGGTAAAACCGGGACGACACCGTAACAAACCGTGACAGCACTGGGATTCGACCGTGATAAACCCGGATGATCCGGCGCAAACCGTGGTTAACCGGGACGCTACCAGGGTGAACCTGGGTGCCACCGGGGTGAACCGGGACGCCACCGGGGCAAACCAGCCCCGTTCTCACTGTCCTGGTTCTAACCCGGTTCGCCCCGGCGAATACAAGCCGGTATACCCTGATAAACCGGGGAACTGTCCCTACCAAAATTGATCGTGTTCTCACAGTCATGGTAATACCCCGGTCTTGGTCCCGGTTCAGTTATCACGGTGTCGTCACGGTGCAGGCAGGTGTGTCCCTGTTTTACAACGGTGGCGTCCCGGTTCACCCCAGTGGTGTCCCGGTTCACCCCGGTCCCGACACGATTATGCTCCGGTGTTTGCCGGTATTGAAAATGTTAGCAACCGGGGTGAACCTTGACGGCATCGGGGTGAAAGATATATCCACAGGGTTGAACAGGGACGCCACCGGGATGAACCGGAACGCCACTGGGGCAAACCGGGGTTTACCGTGGCCAAATCCTTAAAGACGGTTTCCACCCCGTTTAACTCTGGTTGACCAATCCGGGGACCGGGACCGAACCTTGGATCAAAAAAATAATAAATAAAATAAAATGCCATTGTACCCCTGCATACACAATGCTGACGTTCTTAAGTCCCTTTCTCACCACCCCATTGAAGACAAGCCGATACACCATGTTAAACCGGGGAACTGTTCTTACAAAAAATATCGTGTTCTCACAGTCACGGTGTTACCCCTGGTTTACCCCGGTCTTGTTCCCGGTTCAACCATGGTGTCGTCACGGTGCATTTCGTCCTGCGTGACGCATGGACCTTTAAGCGCCACGGTTTTTGTGGTTCTTTACCTTAATTCACTCCGGCTGCGCCGTCGTGAATTAATACATCGCGATCTGCCCTCCAACATCCCGAGTTAATCACGATAATTCACCGTAAAGTAAAATTATTTCTCTGAAGTGATGTGCATGAAGATAATGGAAAATGCAGAGGCAATCAAAAATGTTTTATTTTCACATGTAAAATATTTAATAAATAGGCTAATGGCCAGTTGGGCAAACCCTCCCCCCAGGGGGAATTTTCTGCACCATGATTTTCTGAAAGTGTAGTGAAAAAGCTATCAAATCCTGTTTTCTGCCATCTGGAAGTGGAAGCGTTTGCGTTTTACGCTACGTTTTATTATATGACCTGACACCATCTTTTGTATAGAAATAATGGGGGTAGGCGTGGAAAATCGATCATACCTCTGCTGTTACTAATCCTAGACCATTGAACTTGGTCTTTTTTTAAAGCTTAGACATAGCCCTTTCATTCTATGATAAGTAATGCAAAATATCTACTTTGCATATTCATGAATATTAATGAAAACATGAAAATTGTAGAAAAAATCATTAAAAACCCATAAATTAACACATTTCAGGCCTAAACTATAGTTATGACACATTTATATTGCACCATTTAGACATATTTCATAAATTTATTGTTGTCATGAGGCTATGTGAAAATTATCTCATTTGTATATTCATGAATATTAATTAAAAAGTAAAAAATCCTGGAAAAATAGGGTGTATACAACTATATAGTATCATTTGTACCTGGGCTGTTGAAAAACATGGAACACTAATGTGGAATCAAATGAATGCTATGGCCATGTTCTATCACCCTTCTACATATAATATATGTGTTTAAGGATATAAAGCTCATCTATTTTTCATGAATATTAATGAAAAGTAGAAATCGCAGAAAAATAATGAAAAAATGAACTGGTATACCTACATAATGACTTTTATCTGATTATTTCTGTTATTTTTTATATTTTTTGTGTATAGAATATGATCCTATCAATCAATTATTATCCTAAAACTATGTATCTATATTAATGAAATTCTAAAAATTAAAGATAAAGAGTACAATATATTAGCTCCAATAACGTGAATGGGATTTTGTTTAAACACAACTCCATATAGTTGCATTGTAATATGTATGTTTTGTATTGTGGGCCGGTGGCCTTTATTTACTCAATAAAATTCTTGTTCTATTTAATTGATACCAATTTTAGTTCTCTAGAGCTTTTGGTTGCTGAGATACTGTCAATTCTATTGGTATATTCCCTTCATCTGTCTATGTTTTTCTCTGATATCTAAAGTTTTTTTTTTTTCAAATTTTGGCCAAAATTCAACTTTTTCCTATATCTTATTATATGATTATCAATAATCGTCATATCTATCATTTGATACCAATTTCAGCTCTCTAGGTTTTTTTGTTGTTGAGATATAAACGTTTCCGTTGGTATACCCCCTCTATTTTTCTGTGTTTTTATATAATTTTTAAAGTTCTTGTCAATATTCGACAATAAGAAAGTTTAAGTATTTATTAATCATATCATATGATGATTAAACATTATTATAGCAATCATTTGATACCAATTTTAGCTCTCTAGAGCTTTTGGTTGCTGAGTTATTAACCTTTTCATTGGTATACCCCCTCCATTTTTTGTGATTTTTCCCTTAAATTTAAAGTTTTATCAATATTCGAAAAAACAAGAAAGTCAGAATGTTTGTGTTTCTTACCACATGGTTACAGAACATAATCCTAGCAATGATTTGATACCAATTTCAGCTCTCTAAAGCTACTGGTCACTGAGATATTAGCAATTTTATTGGCATACCTCCTTCCTTTGGCAGTGATTTTGTCTGCTATAACTTATGTTTTCTTAAATATTTGAGCAACAAGAAAGTAAGCTTGTTTATATATCTTATTACATGGTTTTAGAATATTGTCATAGCAATCATTTGATACCCATTTCAGCACTCTAGGACATTTGGTTGCCGAGATATAAACGTTTATATTGGTATACCCCCTCCGTTTTTCTTTGAGTTTTATCTAATATTAAAAGTTCTCATCAATATTTGAACAACAAAAAAGTTCGATTATTTATATGTCTTATCACATGGTTATAGAACATTATCATACCAATTATTTGATACCAATTTCAGCTCTCTACAGCTATTGGTCACCAAGATATTAGCAAATTTACTGGTATACCTCCTTCCTTTGGCAGTGATTTTTCTGCTATATCTTATGTTTTCTTAAATATTTGAGCAACAAGAAAGGAAGCTTGTTTATATATCTTATTACATGGTTATAGAATATTGTCAAAGAAATTATTTGATTCCCATTTCAGCACTCTAGGACATTTGGTTGCTGAGATATAAACGTTTATATTGGTATACCCCCTCCATTTTTCTTTGAATTTTATCTAATATTTAAAGTTCTTATCAATATTCGAACAACAAGAAAGTTAGATTATATATTTGTCTAATTACACAATTATAGAACATTATCATACCAATCATTTGATACCAATTTCAACTTTCTAGAGCGATTGGTCACTGAGATATTAGCAATTTTATTGGTATACCCCCTTCCTTTGACAGTGATTTTTTTCTTATATCTTAAGTTTTAAATGTATCTTATTTCAGGGTTGTAGAATGTTATCATAGCAATCATTTGTTATAAGTTTCAGCTCTTTATGGCTTTTGGTAGCCGAGATATAAACATATCTGTAGGTATACCCCCTCCATTGTTCTGTGATTTTTCTCTTCTATTGAAAGTTCTTATCAATATTTGAACATCAAGAAAGTCAGATTCTTTCTGTATCTTATCACACGATTATAGAACATTATCACAACAATCATTTGATACACATTTCAGCTCTCTAAGAGTTTTTGGTCACTGAGATATTAGCAATTTTGTATGGTATACCCCCTTCCTTTATCTGTTTCTTTTCTAATATCTGAACTTCTTTTTAATATTTGAGCATTAAGATAGCCAGTTGTTTATAAATCCTATTACATGCTTATAAAACATTGCCAAAGCAATCATTTGATACCTATTTCATCTCTCTATGTCTATCAGTAGCCAAAATACATGTGGTAATAGAGGTGTACCACATTAATTCCTCTGCTTATTAGGGGTGGGGGTGATCACTCAAATGGACATTAAAGTGATCCTCTGACCAAATTGGCACCCAAGAACATTTGGTCTAAGGTTGCAAGGTACATCCTACAACCCACTCAAACCCTTAAATGGCAATAGAGTAAATTTTGATTTTCGTCATTTTCATTACTATTCATGAAAATGCAAATGAGAGAATTTTCATTAAGGTCCATGGCGTCAACAAACTTGTCAAATAGTATTATTGGTACAATAACAATGAGCCACAGTGATAGTTTAGGCCTGAAATTAGTTTTTACGGGGATAATTAATTTTTAAATGTTTCGTTTTTCATTTTAATGTTTTAATGAAAATTCATGAATGAGCCAACTAGATATATTCCATTACTTATTATTGAATCAAAGGGCTATGTATAAGGATTAAAATGAGACCAAGTTCAATGGTCTAGGATAAGAAACAACTGAGATATCTTCTGTTTTCTATGTGTACCCCCATTATTAAAACGCAATAAATGAATATTTAGGGTAATATAATGAAACATGGCATAAAACGCAAACGCTTCCACTTCCAGATGGCAGAAAACAGGGTTTGATAGCTTTTTCAATGTACTTTTAGAAAATCATAGTGTAGAAAATTCCCCCTGGGGGGGGGGGAGGGGGGTATAGGTAGCCAGAAGACTAAAAATATTATATTTTCACATGTGAAATATAAAATATAAACTTTTTTCACATGTGCAGAAAAACCCTTTTCAAATAAATATCATATTTGAACGATATTTTTTCTATATTTCATGACTTAGCATATAATTAAACACGTTTTTAACCATTGGCTATATAAGCGAGGCGTGTAAGAACAGTTGTGGTCATTATAGTCGTTATTTCACCATCATTTTTCCAGATGGTATACCTTTGTGTGATGGGCAGAAATTTACTATCTATAGTGAAGAAAAAGGAAAAGTATTCTCGTAGGAAAATCGGAGAAATCAACAATGTATGGAGAAGACTTGAGCATTTGAACAAGATTAATTCACCTGGTATGGTTAAGGCCGATGGAGCTTGCAATACATATACGAGAAAATCCTGCACAGAAAGCAAGGTCGATTTCCTGAAGATTGTCCAAGAGAGTAAACGTAACAATACCTATTGGGTAATGCAAAACGTTCAGAAGAGTCATTTATTTCCCTATGCTGATGAATATACAGATAGGGGAAGAAAAGTTAGCATCTGGTCAGGCAATGATTATTTAGGAATGAACTTTCATCCCGAAGTTATCGCAGCGGCTAAAGCTGGTCTAAGCAGACATGGGACAGGCTCTGGTGGGGCTAGATATATCACTGGAAATTCTCCACTTCACGAAGAACTCGAACATGAAATTGCTGGCTTACACCAAAAGGAAAAGGCTTTATTGTTTAATTCGTGTTACATCGCGAACGACTCGACGCTTATCACACTTGGTAAGCATTTGCCAGATATTCAGATATTCTCTGTTAAATTCTGCTGGTAATCATGCTTCTATAATATAGGGCATATTGTATAGCCGTGCGCCCAAGCAAATAAACCACAAGAATAATTCTAAACACCTTCGTCAGCTATTAGAAAAGTGTGACATTGGTATTCCAAAATTTGTAGCTTTTGAAACTGTACACTACATGGATGGGACAATTTACCCGCTGAATGAAATATGTGATATTTTACAAATGTATGGAGCACTAACATTTGCGGGCGAAGTTCATACTGTGGGTCTGTACGGAGATCAAGAAGGAGGAATTGGAGAAAAGGAAGGATGCAGAGACAAAATGGACATTATCACTGGTACTTTAGGAAAGGCATTTGCTAATTTTGGGGGATACGTTGCCAGTTCCGCAAGCGTAATCGGAATGTTAAGACGTAAAGCTGCTGGTTTTATTTATACAACCAGCCTTCCACCCGCTGTTTTGGCTGGATCACTTGCGGCCATCAGAATTTTGACGAGCGAAGAAGGAATGCGCCTGAAAAGTGAAATATATGCGCAAGAAACTGATAGACAAAAGCATTCTAGTTAATAATTATGCAAGTCATATGATTATCATCCATGTGGGTAATGCATCGTTAGCTAGAAAGTTAGCTGACGCTATGTTACAAAATCACCAGATGTTGGTGCAGTGCGTTCACCACCCGAATGTTGCCCTTGGTACAGAACGTGTTTGTGTCTCAGTGACTCCACATCATACGTATGAAATGATAGATAACTTTGTTGATTGCCTATAAGCCGAGCGGAGAGCTGCTGGACTCGATCTACTGTAAAGACCACAAACTAGCACACCATTTTATTTTGTATACCAGTTTGTCGCCTGCTGATTATGCTCATTATCCAAAAAGTGTGAACACATTTGACACCATCCAGGTGGCGAAGAAAAATAATATGGATTTTGACTGATTATAATATCAGACCAACAGAATCAGAAAGAACCCATATAGTTTTGTTGACGGCTTCTTAAAAGGCTTAAGTAGCCGAGACCGCGGTTTGACCCACCCCCTTTCTCAGTAATATGTTCACTTCTGTTTAGGGTTTCTTTGGATTTCATCAAAATAAGAATTGGACGTCAACAATTGAAGGATATTGAACTTCGTTTGGTAGAACGGTGAAAATGTTTTCCATCATAGTTATAAATGAATCCGATATAGCAATGCATATACAGTTGACGAAAGTGCAAAAAGATTTACGCATCACTGGTTACAATACAGTAACCCGCTATATGTACCTACTCTCTACACCAAAAAGTCAAATGCATAAAATTTCCAATTGATTTTGCTAATGGAAACCCTTTCCAGAATATTGCTTACATTTTTTATTTGAATAGTCGAATAACTTTATAGCCCTGTTGTGTTCAAAACACAACCATAATGCACAAAGCTTGCGGAAAATATGGGTGCATTCCGCTAACTTTTGTATATCTTACAAACGTTTGGCCACAATACATTGGTATCGTAGCAGAAGTTAGGTATGTAACTTGTTGTGTAGGAGAATCGGTGATTATTTGAACCGTGACGCGAGAAAACCGGTCTTCGGGGTTTCCGACCAGGTCCGACACAAACCGGCCTGTACAAGCTCAGAAAAGAGCTAGAAGCTTGAAATTTCGGATTTAAGTAGAAGAGGAATTGTACTATCCGAGTAGCGAAAACAAAGGCGCTGATCAGCTTCGCAGTTACTGCGAAGCTGATCTGCGCCTTTGTTTTCGCATAGGCAAAAATCCGGTTTTCTCACGATGCGGCTCATTTTGCGAGCTTTTGATTTAGGGGATTGTTAACTGAGTGGCCGCCTATTGGCAAATGGCTGCTCACTTAATATATTTGGCCTCATTTGGATTATACTAGTCTTTGTATCGAATACCCTGTTGAAAGAGGCAAAATTACAGGAATTGTCTTTGGCTCCATGTTGCTAAATCTATAGGGTAACTGAAGAGGCTTAAGTAGCCGACACTCTGGTACGGCCTATTCATTTCTCAATAATAAAAGGATCTCGATTTTAGTTTTATTTAAAAAAAATAAATAAAAATAATAAAAAATTGTGTGTATAAGAGTGTGGATATATGTTTAAAAGGTATGTGTAAATGTGTATGTATGTTTAAATATGTGTGTGTATGCTATGAGGATTTCCATAGCTGATGATTAAATAACCATATAGTTCGTATGTGTTCTTTGCAGATTACACTTGTGAGTCATTATTTTGACTATATCTGTAATAGCTTTGACCTGAAGGTTATCTCGGCTAAATGTGGCCTTGGAACAAACAAACAAATAAACAATCATCAGATGATTTAGCAATGAAATTTTATTATTTACAATGAAATCAGTCCGTATTTTCAGTCAATGAACGGTTTGCATAAAAGTTTATAAATCATGTTCAAAATAGGAAAATAACATATACATAATGATACTCAAAAGGGAAACAAATGCATGTACATACATTTAATTGTTGAAAAAAAAATACATATCTACTCACAATCACTTTTTTTAATAACACAATACTGATAATGCCTAGTTTAACATTTGTGCTCATTCTGAAATAAACAATAATCACTTTAGTTCTTCATTTCTTTAAAGTACATGTTCGTTAATCGCCGCAATCACGTGGTTAATACATGTACCTTTCATATAGCCATAACAGTATTCTTATTCTTATCTTCCTAACTCCTAATGTTTTCCTCTTCAGCTATTGTCAACGATGCTGTACCTTCATGCAAAAGTCAGAAAAATATTAAATCGAATTAGAAAGCCTGACAGTTTGTCACTAACTAAATTCAAGGCAATTAAGAAAGTATGCAGTAGACACTCCGACCAGACTAAATCATGTGATGTTGACCCGGTTCATGAAGCGTGTACAAATAAGACGAGAAAATCTTACGCTACTCCAAAGCATGACTATGAAAACTTTTTTGAGACCAATTTCACACGAAACATTGATATCAAAGAGGATGGAAAATTAACGACGACAGTCTCTAGATCTAAGGACGCAAGTATTGTACGAAGAGCGGAGATGTCAAAAGATTACCTTAAAGGAAAAACATTTGACTACAATAGATCTTTCCGAGAAGGAGTTGAGGAAGATAACCGAAACCTTAGTAGGTATTGGATAATGCAAAAAGTTGAGAAGAGTCATTCATTTCCCTATGCAGAAGAACAAACAAATGGAAAAATAAAAGTTAGCGTCTGGTCTGGAAACGATTATTTAGGAATGAGTTTTCATCCTAGTGTTATTGCTGCTGCTAAAGATGGTCTTAACAGACATGGGACAGGCTCTGGAGGGGCGAGATATATCACTGGAACTTCTCCACTTCACGAAGAACTCGAACGTGAAATAGCTGACTTACATCGAAAGGAAAATGGTTTATTGTTTAGTTCAGGTTACATCGCGAACGATTCGACGCTTATCACACTTGGTAAGCATTTGCCAGATATTCAGATATTCTCAGACGCTGGTAACCACGCTTCTATAATACAGGGTATTTTGAATAGCCGCGCGCTCAAGCAAATATACCACAAGAATGATTCTAAACACCTTCGTCAGCTATTGGAAAAGTGTGACATTGGTATTCCAAAGATTGTAGCTTTTGAAACTGTACACTCTATGGATGGGACAATTTACCCGTTGAACAAAATTTGTGATATTTCACAAAAGTACGGAGCACTAACATTTGCGGACGAAGTCCATGCTGTGGGTTTGTATGGAGATCAAGGGGCAGGAATTGGAGAAATGGAAGGATGCAGAGACAAAATGGACATTATCACTGGTACTTTAGGAAAAGCCATTGGTAATTTCGGTGGATACGTTGCCAGTTCCGCAAGCGTAATCGGAATGTTAAGACGTAAAGCTGCAGGTTTTATTTATACAACCAGCCTACCACCCGCTGTTTTGGCTGGATCACTTGCGGCCATCAGAATTTTAAGGAGCGAAGAAGGAAGGCGCCTGCGGAAAAGCCATCAAGAAAAAGTGAAATATATGCGCAAGAAACTGATAGACAAAAGCATTCCAGTTAACAATTGTGCAAGTCATATGATTATCATCCATGTGGGTAATGCATCGTTAGCTAGAAAGTTAGCTGACGCTATGTTACAAAATCATCAGATGTTGGTGCAGTGCGTTCATCACCCGGTTGTTGCCCTGGATACCGAACGTCTTCGTCTCTCAGTGACTCCACACCATACGTATGAAATGATAGATAACTTTGTTGATTGCCTTGAAGCCGAGTGGAGAGCTGCTGGACTCGATCTGCTGTAAAAACCACAAACTAGCACACCATTTTATTTTGTATACCATTTTGTCGCCTGCTGATTATGCTGATTTATCATAAAAGTGTGAACACATTTGACACCATCCAGTTTGCGAAGAAAAATAATATGGATTTGACCGAATATAATATTAGACCAACGGATTCAGAAAGAACTCATATAGTTTTGTTGACGGCTTCTTAAAAGGCATAAGTGGCCGAGACCGCGGTATGATAGCCCACCCCCTTTCTCAGTAATATATTCACTGCTCTTTAGGGATCTCTGTTTTATTTTTCTTTGGATTTCATCAAAATAAGAACTGGACGTCAACAATTGAAGGATATTGAACTTCGTTTGGTACAACGGTGACAATGTTTTCCATCAAAGTTATAAATGAATCCGATATAGCAATCCATATACAGTAGGCAAAAGTGCAAAAGCGATTTTACGCATGACTGGTTACAAATAAAAATAATTGTTAGATCCTTTGGAAGCAGTAAAACATTCAAAGCTAGAAGATGGGCCATATTGTACAATTTCGGGTAATGAACTTTCATCCGTGATCCTTTACAAAACTGGCAGTGAAAGCCAGACCTTTTTGCTGCAATTTCAATAATTTACATCATTGTAGTCTAAATCAAAGACTCATAATCCCAAAGGGGCCATATAATCAAAATACAGTTAAGAAGATGATTCTTAACTAACAATATATTTGAAATACTCCAAATATATTCACTGATCCCAAAGGATCAAAAGAAAAATATAATCTGCACTATGGATGATGTACGGGGAGACTTTTTAGGGCCGCCACACTGCACAACACCAGCTGCAGTAATAGCAAATAAAAATAATTGTTAGATGCTTGGGAAGCAGTGAAACATTCAAAGCGAGAAGATAGGCCATATTGTACAATTTCGGGTAATGAACCTTCATCAGTGACCCTTTACAAAACTGGCAGTGAAAGCCAGACATTTTTGCTGCAATTTCAATAATTTACATCTGTGTAGTCTAAATCAAAGACTCATAATCCCAAAGGGACCAAATACTGTACAATACTGTACAGTAACTCGCCGAAAATATATGGACTCATTTCACTCACTTTTGTATATCTTACAAACATTTGAGCCGCCCCATGGGAAAACCAACATTCTGCATAGGCGAAAACAAAGGCGCAGATCAGCTTCGCGGTAACCGCGAAGCTGATCAGCGCCTTTGTTTTCGCTTCTCGGATAGTACAATTCCTCCTCTACTTAACTCCAAAATTTCAAGCTTTTAGCCTGCTTCTGTAGCTGTACAGGCCAGTTTGTGTCGGAGCTGGTCGGAAACCACAACGTTAGTTTTCCCACGAGGCGTCTCATTTGGTCACAATACATTGGTATCGTAGCTTGTTGTGTAGGAGAATCAGTGATTATTTTGCACCCATACAATATGATAAACAGATGTTTGCGAGCTTTTGGTTTAGGGGATTGTGCCTTTTGAAACTGAACTGAGTGGCCGCTGCTGCTCACTCGGCTTACGATGCGTTCTCTTTGTATGAGTACCTGATTGTCAATTTAGCTTTTTTCCCCATCTCAGTTTTTATAGCGGGAATTTCTTTCGGATTGTGCCATTTCCTGATCATTGCACATTTTACCTTTATTTTCTTGATAATTTAATAAAACTGTTGCATAAACTTGACAGGCGGGTTCACTTGAAAAAGACTCACTTGACATACTTCTTAAAGATGAGCAGATTAAGACTGGACAGTCAGAAAGTTTTGGAAATTATTATCAACAAATCTCTTACATGGGACAAACAAATTGATGCAGTTTGCTTAAACCCGGAATAACATTACTAACAATAGTTTCGAAATACGTGGATCAAAATGCTTTGAAATTATATTACATATGAACCTCAACGCGACAAAATGTACCTTCGGACATTCTGACATTTCTAGTCGAAAGCAGCAAAAAGCGGAAAAAAGATGTAATATATGTTATAGAAATAACACTGTATTTGTAATCTTTGAACACTGGGCTACCAAATGAATGAGATTTAAAACATATGTATTGTCAATATTTTGAGTTATCTGCCCTTGTTTTAGCCCATAATACCCAAAATTTTCCTATTTATTGTTAAACGGTAACCATAGCAACCGCATCATCATAAAAATAGACAAAATAATTACGACAGATTGCTTGTAAGGATGGTATGCTTCTATCTTAGCAATAGGTTCTGACCAGTGCTTAAACAGTTTTAAGCAAATGCATCGAGTTTTGTAAGCTATAATAACATGCAGAAATGCATTACGCAACTTTGACGTCATTTTTTTTTCAGGACAATGACGTCTGTAGGGTTCATATAGTAAATTGGTCATAAATCACAAAATAACTGAAATAATCTGGTCAAATAAAGTGTAACAGACTCTAGAAACATCATACATTCAGCGTAAATTTGTTTTTCTAATACTTAAAAAAGTGTCCAATTTTCAAACATCAGAGTCGCACCGCGAGGACAGCCGTAAGATAATTTGATTCGCCCTTTCATGATCGTTAAAATTTAGCTTCAGCCACCCTCACACCGTGTCTCAGTTGCTAGTAAAAATATCTGGACAGTTCTGCAATTTCTGCTACAAAAGGTCAAAACGTCATTTTCTTGCCTAAAATATTGTCTTACTTCGAAAAACATTTCGTCGGAATTTGCTTGACCTTCTTTCTTTCTTTCTTTCTTTCTTTCTTTCTTTCTTATAACTTGTTTATGATTCAAGTTAGTTATTATTTGTTATCATGTATATCTTGTAAACAGTGTGTGGACAAAATACATTATTTATTGTTGTGAATTAGTATATAGTTTAGCGTCACATCAACAGCTAGGGTCGTAATGAGACGGAAGTTTAAAATCTCAGATAACAGACTAGAGGAGCGCGGGATCCAAATTAAGGACCCCGGATTTACGAGGCGCTTTACTAAACCACTGCACAGGGGAGGCTTCGTAGCATTATATAGCATTTTAAAATACTACATGTATATTAGAAGCGTCACATAGCAACACGTTTAAAACTTCATTAATGTTTCCTGTCATACCATCGGGAAGTGCATCTTATCAGATTGACAAGAGTCACATCCCGTGGTATGCACCACACATCGTAAGAACCGATTTCTGCATCCCAAATCCCAGTCTTGCCGAAAACGAAACGTGGGTGACAGAACATCACGGAATCATATCATTGAAGTTCCAAATTTAATACGGCCTCTTGACCGTATTAGCATGTAAATGGATTAATATTGGGTTTGTGTCATGAGATGGTCGGTCAGATAAAATTTGCACCTTTACCGATGTTTTATTATGAATAGAGCTATAGTTCGTTCTAAACAATATAAAACAATCATTCTCAATTCATGTACAATCATTGATCTTGACGTGCTCCGAGAAAACCTATCTTCATGTAGTGGGTCGGCAAAAGCACGTTCCAGAGGCCATGCAATAGGTCATATGATTCGTAAAATATGTCAGTTTTAATATAATATATCGAATGTCTGGTTTGTGTCGACTTGGTCGAGTATCGTTCGCTGTTTGCACAGGCTTATGCTTAGAGATACGAATACTTATATACCAAAGGTACTTTGTAACGCTCATTGTCTTGTAATTGGAAGGGATCCCTTTCATAAATATCAACAATAAACATGTATACTGCTCAAAAATAAAATGTGCGCCCAGTAGATAGTTTTTATTGTACTTGTAGTGATTTAGGGTATGGTGAGCTTATTCAAAGGAACTAAACTTTAACCGGCACTTTTGATGGTCTGAATAATTAATTCATCCACTGCATATGGAGCTTGAATTTTGCTGATTTTAGTATTGCGTGCGTATTTCTTAATCGGTTTAACCAGGTCGAGTTTTGTCTAAATATAAAGTTCGTTTGTTTTGTCGAATATAATTTACACGCATATATGGAAAATGGATTACTATCTATTAGGCACACAGATAGTGCAAGCGTACAAACAATCATACCACACTCTTGCTTCTTTTAAGAATTATCAAACGTATATACAGTGACATTTAAATAATAATTTAACATCTTAGAAAAATCATGCGTGCGCGTAAGTGTACCGACAACCTCGCGGCACCGTGGGATGCGGGGCGTTTTTGCTCTACCGTTCCCACTATGTCGCCGCACAGGCCCAGCGACACCGCATATACAC
Source organism: Rugalucina vietnamica (assembly GCA_964017185.1). Lineage (NCBI taxonomy): Eukaryota > Metazoa > Mollusca > Bivalvia > Lucinida > Lucinidae > Rugalucina > Rugalucina vietnamica. The sequence goes on along the minus strand of OZ024875.1, from coordinate 51,564,903 downwards.
GTTCGCGCACGTCTTATACACAGCGTAAGCTTCGATGGACAGTCTTTACGCTTATGTCAGTCCGGTTGTAAAAGCAGTTGTATGCGGTGTGCTGGGATGACGAATTTGCTGTCTGGACATTTGTTTCCTCCACAAATTCGTTTTTCCATGTGGTTTTCGCTGCTAGTTTCCGGGAGCAACGACTCCCAATCAGACAGTTTGCTCACAGATGCTCCCAGTGATTCTAATGTACCACATGGTATATCCATACATAATATAAAATTGATTTGTGTAAACTTTCCTGATTCATTCACCTTATTGTTGTCTTAAAATAATTATTGTATTTCACCTTGAAATTTCATCAAAATGCTTTGATATATATGTAATTCGATCATACTATGTTTATCACTCTTAGTATCTAAATGATCTCACTATAATGCAATAGCTTTACTTTGATGTAACATGATGTAACGGCATTCATGTAATAATTTGTACACTCATCTCTGTTTTGCTTTTAGAAATCTTCTACGTAATATCAACCGATGTCTATATGTACATATATCCGTGTCACATGTTAATGTTTTTGAGGACCATAAGTCAGATTTGTATGTTATGCTAATTATCTTATCCTCTTGAATTAAAGACAATATCATTATCATTATTATTATTACTTTTAAAGTCTCTTGGTATGGCGTTGGTGTACTGTCCAGTTCTGATATGGTTCAGAACCACTGTTTTGTAAACTTGTCTTGTCAAGCTTGAATTTTTTTCCATCCATTGTTGGCGGAGTCTTCAAAAATGACACACTCGGATTCTCAGTCATCAGACCTCGTCATCAATGAGTTTCAATTAGTGTTCCTCTCGAGAAATTGCTTTCGGGTAGGTGAATTTATCAAAAAGCACTGAGTAAGCAATGAATAATTTGGAACCAGAATACAGAATGCCAACAAGATTTAGAATTCTTACAACTTTGGACGACTTGTTCTAGTTGAGGATGATAATATTAGGGTGTGATACTATGATAGGCGCGTTTACTCTTTATTTCATTTTATCTGACACCCCCACCCCAACACGAGAAAGGTTGTTTTTATTAACGATTTGTTTTGACAAAGCCCTAATCAACTCAGGATAAAAACACTGCAAGTATGTCACGTATACAATAATGTGACTAGCCACAATAAAACGTGGATGCATGTTCAAGTAAAGGTGTCTGTCATTCTGAAAGATCCTTTTATCATAAAATAAAAAATGAATTTTTTTATCATCTACAATTGATTTACTCTGTGTTAGTCATTGAAGGGTTTTTGACTAGTTTTCATATACTGACCGGCAGTGGAAATGCGACATTTTGTCATATTTTATTTTTGAAAAAAAGGTACAAGTAGGCAAAGATCAGGAAAAGGCGCAATCAGAAAAAGATTGCGCCTTGAGCATCTCTAAAATTGGCCAATTGAGAATCATTTAAAGAGTCCAACCATTTGATAAAAATTAAAACCATTGAACGGTGGACTTTAAGCATTATTATACCTCATGAATATTCATTGGCTGAGTGTGGATTTTGATTGGTCCAGAGCAGGTCACGAGAAGGGTGTTATTCTGTCATGTCGCATGATCGTATGACCCTGTGACGTCATATCTGCCTTAAAAATTGCAGGCGCACTTATAGTCACATTCTTTTGCTTACAGTGCACGTGGAGGGTGCTATTCTGTCATGTCGCATGATCATATTACCCTCTGACGTCATATCCACCTAAATGTGAAGTTGCACGTGTAGTAACATGCCATTGTAATGTGGCATGTCACTAATTTGTTTCAAAAGTGGTTCGGTATAATAAAACAATTGTTGCCCTTGAGCTTCGCCCTCGGGCAATATCACCTGCCTCGGGTGAACAAATCGCCATGTCACCCTCACTCAAGGGCAACAATTGTATATTATTAGCTCGTGCAATGCTATGATTCAATTGCAACATGTCGAAATATGTACATGTTTAGTCTAACAAATATTTCGCCATCGTAATTTCTTTGAATTTTCTCCACGATCCCTTAGTATGGGTCAAAAAAGTCGGGCTGTTAGATTATAAGAATCTTACATGAGTGTCAGGTATGGATAGACAAATCTGTCCCGAGGGTCACATTTTGGCATCACGAGGCTTGCCGAGTGATGCCAAATTGTGACCCTCGGGACAGATTTGTCTATCCATACCTTACACGAATGATGGATTCTTTTTCTTGCACGATTTAATGCGGCGAAGCTTGATTTTTATGTTATTTACCTAGAAAAAATGCTACAATCGCGGCGTCCGCCATTTTGAATTAAAACGTTTTGACGTCATTGTGACGTGTGCGCTTAGCGACGAAATTACGTGACGTCCTATACAACCAATGTTAAAGAAGAACACTTGAACGCAGGGTGCGACCGGGGTGAGATAACGAGGGTGAGATAAGAATTTCTCACATGGGGTAAAACGTATCTGGTGTGCAAGAATATTATTAGCTGTCTTTGTGCCAGCTGTTGTTTGACATTATTCTCAGCCAGCCCGGTATAGTTAGGAGGCCATAATTGTGTGTTTAGGTGACCTTATCCGCTTTAACCACTTCCACTTAGGACGATTCCTTTGTTAGATGTCTTTATCCATTCGCGGTGCAAGTTCTCTTTTTAACTTTTCCTGTCATTTCTTGTAAAGTGATTTACCTTCACGTCATAAGAAGAAATTCAGCATGCGGTCGAAATGGCTATTACACAACAAATTCAGTTAAGTGATATCTCAGCGTAGTGGTTAAGACGTAGGTTTTAGGTTTGTTATTTTTAAGTTGAGCCCTGCTTTAATCTTTGTGTGTTAAAAAAGGGGTTTTATTGACAAAAGTTGATTTCTCTTAATAAAATGATGTGAAAATGAGTTGCCTTGAGTGCAATTATAAATAATTATTAGTATTTTATTGTACAGTTGTTTTAGTCCATGTCGAATGGGAATCTCGCGCGATTTTTTTGACGATTTATGACGACCTATATAAAACTTATCTGTGGGGTATATGTATAACATTAAACCTGTTCGTCGCACTTACATCCGCGTGAGAGTCGATTTATGACGTCATCAATATGGCGGCTATCTGCCTATATATGAATTATTCGTATTTCCATCAAAATCAATTGAAAACATCGCATTTTTACTTAGTTTGCAAAGAAAATGTATGGAATGCATATGAATATACACACGATAGACGAATTAAGTCGATGGGTCAAAGGATATTGCTTTATCCGGCCGTGCGTCCGTTCGTGCATACGTTGGACATACGTTTTTTTCTTCTTCTAGAACCGCCCACAACCTAGGTAACCCGGGAGCTAATTTGACATACATTTTACCCCCAGGACAATTTTTCGTGGGTGCCAATTCATTCATTGGAACCACAGAAATGCAAAGAATTTTCGTCCTCAAAGATAAACTCAATTACACTATGCAAAATTGCATGGTTTCCATGGCAATCGTTAACGTGATTCTCAAGCATGGGGGTGTACATACAAAATTGATCATACCTTCACTGTTACTTATCCTAGACTACTGAATATGGTCTCATTCTAAAGCATGGACATAGTCCTTTCACCCGAAGGTAAGTAAAACAAATTATCGCATTTGCATATTCATTAATAAATTATAATGAAGAATGACAAAAAACCACAAATGAACTAATTTCAGGCCCAAACTGCCATTATGATACTTTGTTATTAAACCGGTAATATCATATGACAAATCTATTGATAACTTGGTCTTATATGAAAATTATCTTGTTTGAATATTCATGAAAATTAATAAAAATGTCAAAAAGTGAGGCAAAAAGAGGGAAAACCTATATCCATTGCAAGGTATTGCATATGTTATAAGACCTATTGAATCCCTGGGACAAAGTCTCAATGCTACAAGTGTTGATAGAGGAACCTTCTTAATGCCATAAAATATTGTCCTCATCAATGAAAAACATTTGCATGATGTAGAATTACATAGTTCCACACCACTTCTCATGCGATTCTAAAGCATAGGCTTTACTTACAAAAGTACTTATATCCCACCATTAGAATGCTCCAGAATACTATAATTGGTCTGATAGTGATGCATGTACTTAAAAATTTAACCTTGATACCTAATATTTAAATCAATGAATTTACTATTCATAAAAAATTGATTAAAAATAAAACAATAAATGGAGAAGAATTCTGGAAAATAGGGGGATATACGTACAAAATCGCTTGTACCAGAGCTGTTTATCAACCCACGATGCTAAAAGAGGTATCAAATGTATGCTATAGCATTGTACTATAGTCCTGAAGTATGATTTAAGAATAATCTGATTTTTAATTTCATGAATTTTAATGAAAACCAAAGAAATTTTAGAGAAAAAAATGTAAAAATTAATTGAGTTAACCTACAAAATGACTTGTATCTCGGCAATCAAAAGTCCTATAGTGCTGAAAAGGGCGCCAAATGGTGTACAGGTCAATATTATACCATCCTGTACTACAACTTATGAGTCATTTGGTGTTTAGTTTTAAGAATATTAACAAAACCTTTTGAATTAATAGAAAAAATGCGGAACAATTAAAGGGGTATATGTAGAAAAACGCATGTATCTTGGCTACTGAAAGACATAGAGAGCTATAATTGGCATCAAATGATTACAAGGACAATGTTCTGTAACCAAGTAATCAGCTATTTTTGTTGTATGGATATTACTGAGATCTTCATAAAATTTGTTGTATGGATGTTACTGAGATCTTCATAAATAAGAGAAAACTCAACGAAAAATGAACGGGTACACTACACAAAATCGTTCATATCTCAGCTGCCAATATCCTTAGAGTGCTGAAAATGATACCAATAGAATGATAGGAGAATGCACTACTGCCATGTAGTCCAATAGCTTATTCACACGTTATCAAATTTTCTGAACGTTACATAAAGTTTCGAAAAATTGTGAAAATAACAGAAAAGTGAAGGATGTGCTTCACCAAAATTTACTTAATCTTGCTCGCCAGAAAACATAATTTATATATCTGAGCACTTGGCAGTAAAACATTGTCCTAGCAATAAATTGATTCAATTTTCCAGTTCTCTTCGGTTATTGGCCCCTGAGATATAAGCGATTTTGTTGGAGGACCCCTTCATTTTTCATTGATTGTGCTCTTATCTTTAAGATCTCATTAATATCCATACAACAAAAATGACTGAAGCTTGAGTAGCCAAAACCGCGGCATGGCCCATATACTTACTCATCCATATGTTCACTGCTCTTAAAGGATCTGTTTTACTAGTTTTATACTTTATATATCTGATTATATGGTTACAGAACATTGTCCTAGCAATCATTCATTCACAACTATAGCTCCCTAGGTCTTTCAGTAGCCAAGATAGTGCGTTTTTTCAAGGTATGCCCCTTGTTGTTTCCGTATAGTTTTCTCTAAATTCAAAAGGTTTTGTTAATATTCATAATTCTTAAAACAAATGACCCATATTTTGTAGAACACGATGGTGTAATAATGCCATAGACACCATTTGATGTCATTTTCAGCACCACATGACTTTTGATTGCCGAGATACAAGTCCTTATGTAGGTTTACTCATTTATTTATTGTTTTCTCTCTCTCTAAAATTTCTTTGGTTTTTAATTAGAATTCATGAAATGGAAAATCAGATTATTCTTATGCCATACTTCAGGGTCTTAGTACAATGTCATAGCATTCATTTGATACTTCTTTCAGCATCCTGGGTTGATTAACAGCTCTGGTACAAGCGATTCTGTACACAGACCCTCTATTTTACCACATTTTTTCTCCAAATCCTTATGTTTGTAATTTTCAAAGTCAATGATTTAATATTAGGTATCAAGGTCAAATTGTTAGATTTATGTATCACTATCAGTCCAATTATAGTATTCTAGAGCATTCTATTGGTGGGATTTATTTTTGTAAGTACATCCTTTTCTTTAGAATCGCATGAGGAGTGCTGTGGAAACTATGTAATTTTACATCATGCAAATGTTTTGTTGTTTTTTTTTTCATTGCTGAGCACACTATTTTATGGCATTAAGGTGGTCTCTCTGACAACACTGACAGTCTTGAGTATTTGTCCCAGGGATGCAAGATAGATTAGATCTGATAACCTATCCAATACCTTCCAATGGATTTAGTTTTCCTCTCGTTTCTCTTCACATTTTGACAGTTTTATTAATATTTATGAATATGCAAATGAGATAATTTTCATATAGGACCAGGTCATCAATTAATTCGTCATATGATATTACTGGCTCAATAACAAAGTGTCACAACTACAGTTTGGTCTGAAATTAGTTCAGTTATGGATTTTTGAAAGATTTTTCGGCCATTTTTCATGTTTTCATGAAAATTAATGAATACGCCAATTAGATAATTTGCATTACTTACCATAGAAAAAAGGGCTATGTCTAAACTTTAAAATGAGACCATGTGTAATAGTCTAGGATAAGTAACAGTGGAGATATGGTCAATTTTGTATGCACACCCCATCCTCAAGAATCACGTGAACGGTTGCCATGGAAACCCTGCAATGTTTCATAGTGCAATTGAGTTTATCTTTGGGGACAGAAATTATTTGCATTTCTAGGGTCCCAATAAATGATTTGGCACCCGTGAAAGATTGTCTTGGAGATGCAAGTTAGGTCAAATTAGCTACTGGTGAACTATGCACTTTTTTAGCACTTTGTATGCAGATTTTTTCATGACGTGGCTCATATTGTCTGTGCTATGCTCCTTGTGAGAGATATTTTGTGCTCAAATAGCTTTTATAAATACAATTGGTGAGATCCATTCATTTAAAAACAGCGAGAAGCTGGAAAATCAAATTTTATCTTTCAAGCATAGTATGAAAATGGTTGTTTAAAATGCATATTATGAGTGCGCTGGTCGCCATTTTGATGACGTCATAGCTCAGCCCATACGCGGGTCTCAGGGCGACGAACTGGTTTAAATTGTTGCATATGCCCCAAAGTTTGATTTAAGGTAGGTCGTCATAAATCGTCATGAAATTCCCACGGGACGACTTTTTTGGCCCATTCGACATTGACTATTTTCGCTATTGCAAGTGTCGGGTTTCTTTTGTCGGTCAGTATATTAAAATATATAAAGTGACATAGTTTTGATGCAATTCACCGTGAGATGCAAAAAGAATAAAAGGTAAATATATTACATGTTTCATAACTATTTTAGCAAGAGTAAATGGGCTGTTAAAATTAAAGCCCGTGGGGGCAGTTAGTTAAGCTAGGTTCACACCAACAAAGCAAGACATATAATCGTTATTTTTAGAAAACGTAAAAGTATGCAATGATCAAGAACTGGTGCAATCAGAACCAAATCAGGTACTGATACTGATAGGTACAGAGAGAACATAAATTAAGCTGAGTGAAAAGCTAATTCCCTAGCCTACATCTGGCCTCGCATCTGGCCACTCTGTTCTCCTTAGGTGCCAGTCCCACTGAATCGTAAGCAATCGTACGCTTGACTAATCATAGTTTTATTGATAAGACTGCGTATGCAAAATCTGTAAAATGTCTTTTAATGTGTTTATTATTTCTTATTTTGCATATCGAGGTCAAAGAAATAACCCTCAAATTAATATTACGACAATCGTATTGCAATCTTAAGCGATCGTAAGCGCAGTGGGACTGGGATTTTACTTAACTACAGGTGCTTCACAAATTTTTTATAGGTAGCGATTTTTCTCATTATTATCAACAGATCCCAATGTGATAAACAGGACAGCCATCCACTTAATTTCGCAAATATCAAAAGTTTTTTTGCATGGTATGTTTAAACGATCACCATGCTTAAACGGAGGAAAAGTTCAAATTGACCTGTTGCCCCTAAATATTTTATGAACCATGATAAACATTAGTGTATAAAGCAAACGGCAATTGTTGTTACGTGATAGGGTGTCCAATATTCCTTATAAAAAGCACATGCTCGTTTTTTCCTGGGACTCTTCTCTTAATTTCACGCAGTATCTTGAATACCTTAAGTTTCAGGAAAACCTCCTATGGGTTGAACATGAAGGGGTTAGAATGTAGATGGCAGAAGATCAATTTTGATGTCATCTATAGTATTAAAATAAATATATTAAATAATGGAGTTTTAAGATAAAAATGTTAATTAATGGAATCAAGTTTTTAAAGCATTGTCAACAGATCATGATATAATATGCAATAAATCATAGCCAAATACCTAGAAATACAGTGCATGTTAAGAACAGTTGCGGGGTTAACTTTAAAAACTACAGTCAACGCCCCTTAATGAACTCTAATGGGCATTTGGCTGATATATTTAAGAAACAATGTATTCCTGATACTGGATCTTCTTACTAATTTCGGTATAAGATATGTTTCATCCTTAAGATATCCTAAATTTAGTCCTAACAATAGGACACATCTTATGATTTATCTTATTTAATAGTAAACTAAAAATGGCGACCGTGTTTATGAGAGGACAAAAACAACAAAATATTACCTAGACTGGATACGTACTCGGATCGCCTGGACAGAAGACAAGCACTGAGCCACCGAGTCATAAGTTTCCTTCAATGATTCAGTATTAATAAAGACCAATAAAATATATTTTATTTTTAGTTTGTTTGAATTGATGCTCAACAGCTATGGTCATGTCCATTTTATGGGACGTTTATACAAAATTGTAATGTCATGGCTTCAAATATACTGAGCCAGAACTTATAACGCAACATCTACTTATTTGTAATACGAGTACATATTTTCACATGTGAAATATAAAATATAAACTTTTTTCAAATGTGAAAATAAAACCTTTTCAAATATATATCATATTTGATGAATATGTTTCTATATTTCATGACTTAGCATATAATAGAACATGTTGGTCAGTATAGTCGTTATTTCGCCATCTTTTTTCCAGATGGTGTATCTTTGTGTGATGGGCAGAAATTTACTATCTTTAGTGAAGAAAAAGGAAAAGTATTCACGTAGGAAAATCGGGGAAATCAATAATGTATGGAGAAGATTTGAGCATTTAAACAAGATTAAATCGGCTGACATTGTTAAGGCCGATGGAGCTTGCAATAAAGACACGAGAAAATCTTGCACAGAAGGCAAGGTCGACTACAATAGAATTTTCCTGAAGATTGTCCAGGAGAGTAAACGTAACAATACCTATTGGGAAATGCAAAGCGTTCAGAAGAGTCATTTATTTCCCTATGCTGATGAATATACAGATAGGGGAAGGAAAGTTAGCATCTGGTCAGGAAATGATTATTTAGGAATGAACTTTCATCCTGAAGTTATCACGGCGGCTAAAGCTGGCCTAAGCAGGTATGGGACAGGCTCTGGTGGGGCTAGATATATCACTGGCAATACTCCACTTCACGAGGAACTTGAGCGTGAATTAGCCGCCTTACACCAGAAAGAAAGCGCGTTATTGTTTAGTTCGTGTTATACAGCCAACGATTCGACGCTTATCACCCTTGGTAAGCAATTGCCGAGTGTACATATATTCTCCGATGCTGGCAATCATGCGTCACTGATACGAGGTGTGTTGAACAGTGGGGCCACGAAGCATATATACCACCAGAACGACGCAAAAAACCTTCGTCAGCTACTAGAAAAGTGTGAAATTTCAACTCAAAAGATTGTAACTTTTGAAACTGTACATTCTATGGATGGGACAATTTGTCCGCTGAGCGAAATTTGTGATATTTCACATAAATTCGGAGCACTTACATTTGTGGACGAGGTACATGCTGTGGGTCTATACGGAGATCAAGGGGCAGGGATCGGAGAAATGGAAGGATGTCTTAATAAAATGAATATCATCACTGGAACTTTAGGAAAGGCATTTGGTAATTACGGGGGTTATGTTGCCGGTTCCGCTAACTTGATCGACTTGCTACGAAGTAAAGCTGCTGGTTTCATATATACAACCAGTCTACCACCCGCCACATTGGCTGGATCATTGGCAGCTGTTAGAATTCTGAGAAGCGAAGAAGGGAGGCAACTGCGGAAAGGTCATCAAGAAAAAGTGAAATATATGCGCAAGAAACTGATAGACAAAGGCATTCCAGTTAGCAATTGTGCAAGTCATATGATTATCATACCTGTAAGTAATGCATCTTTAGCTAGAAAATTGACTTCCGCTATGTTACAAAAGCACCGGATGTTGTTGCAATGCATTCATCACCCGGTTGTTGCCGTGGGTACTGAACGTCTCCGTGTCACACCGACACCACATCATACGTATGAAATGATAGATAACTTTGTGGATTGCCTTGAAGAGGAATGGAGAGTTGAAGGACTCAAGATGTTGTAAAGACCACAAACTAGCACATCAGCATTGCCGTCTATTTATCCTGAAAGTGTTTATTATGGAAAACATTCGACACCATCCTGCCCGCAAAGAAAAAAGGGATTTCGATGGATTATGATATTAAAACAACGCATTCAGCAAGAACTCAAATATTTTTGTTGACATCTCCTTTTGGTTCTAGCAAAATAGGAATTGTACAATACATTTGCACATCAACATATTCTGTTTCAATATTCATCTCTGTTTTTAAACAAAAAAATCAAGTGCTGAATATTATAATAATAGTTATCTTTATATACTTTGAAAAAACTATTTTCCAACAAAATTATAAATGAATCTGGTATAGATCCCGGACGATCGTAGTAGACTTACGTCACAAAGTTACCGTTATACATATGAATGAAATTATGTTGAAATAAGTTTGTATTAAAGTGAATTAAATTGAATTCATAAATGGGATAAAATGGTAAAAATTAAATATCTTTCAATTGTATATTTTACTTTATAGACGAACAACAAATATTTATGAAAATACTGGGATAATAACAAGACAGCAGCTCTTGCATTTGCATACTGTAGAAATATGAACGTTCATTTTTGGCGAATGGTCTTGAGCACCATTATCATTTGGATGAATCCACTGTGAATTTTAGGGGCATTAGGAGTGATTTTAAAATTATATTACATTTTGGGACGCCGTGGCGTGTCCACACAAAAAAGACGCAAGGATTATACGAGTAGAGATATTGACACTAAACAGATTCTTAAAATTATACGTGAAATCGTACTGAAGATAATTGCCCCAGGTTATAAAAGTGCAGCTGCACGATGTCAACGTATCCTTCTTTTCTTACAAATGCACGTATAAATCTGAAACTATAGCTTAATTAGTCTAAGAGACATTCAGAGAGAAAAATATTGAACGCGATTTTATACCGCACAGACTAGACAGCGCATATCTATATAATTGGTAACAAACCCGGACTTTTGCAAATGCGGAAACAAAGGATCAGATCAGCCGTGCAGTTAGTGATCAGCGCCTTTTTTTCGCTGCTCGGATAGTACAATTCCTCCTCTACCTGTACCAAAATTTCCAAGATTCTGACTTTATTCTGAGACTGTACAGGCCGGTTTGTGTCAGACCTGGTCGGAAACCCCGAAGACCGGTTTTCTCGCATCGTGTCTCAATTATGTCCTGTAATATAGACGTCTAAATTGTTTAAAATTTGAAATAGCAGGAAGCAAAGCAAGACAATTTCGCGAAACAGCTCATTGTTTAGACGTAGTATTGTTTACAAGTGACTTAGGTCATCTAAAGTGCTATTTCTTTGGCCATGCCGGTTTACCTTTGTCCACGTACTCCTCATGAAAAACGTCTACAGCAAGTAAGTACCCGTTTTCTATTGTTTACAAAACTTAATCACTTGTGGTTAGCCGGCACATTCAAAGTGTTTTTACTATAAGTGGGGATAAATTTAGATATTTGCTGACGTTTTGATAATTTATTTGATGGACCGTGATGATTCATTGGCTAGTTGTCGAGATGAGGACTGAACTAATTGCAGAAGGCGAGTTAAGGCATCTGTAAAGCTGGCATAATAGTAGAGCATCTTGTGTTGCAGTGAAAAGGCCGGAGTTTTGAAAATTACAGCCGACGTTTTATGTTCTTGAGCAAGACTCTTTAGCTCTCCGTATTTCTAGTTATGAACACGGGAAGTTGTATATAGTTCTGTCTTTAAATGGTGGATTTAGCAATATACACTTAAGTTTGTGTTCTAGCGTCGGAAAATGGTGTTGTGCAGATATTTCTATTTGTCTAGGTTAAGACGAAATGCTTTTCTTGGCAAACTTGAGCTCTTATTTTTCGCAAGATAATGATCAAGTCCTGACTAAGACAATTTTGAATAGGGGTTTCCGGTTTGTGGAGAAGAGGTAATATTCCCACAAAAATATCTAAATTCTTAAGTGTTTTACCATGAAACAGTGCAAACAATGACTTCAATATCTGGGATCGAATCTTTAATTTCATGCCAATGTTTCTTGAAAATATCAATTTTCATGATCATTGCTTATCCCCACTGCCAATGCAAAACCCATATTCAAAATTATTTTTGCCATAAAACTGCTTACCGAAAAATTCTCCCCGTGCATCACCCACATTGCACATTATATATATATTTTTTGCACAAATAGAATTGTGAGACCTCAAAAATTTATTAGCTCACCTGAGCCGAAGGCTCACAAGGTGAGCTTATAGGATGGCCATGCTCCGGCGTCCGTCCGTCCGTCCGTCGTCGTCGTCCGTCGACAATTTCAAAGGTCTTCTCCTCTGAAGCCGCTTGACCAATCAAAGCCAAACTTCATGTGGAGCATCCTTAGGAAAGGGGAACCAAAGTTTATATAAATGGTCCAGATCACATGACCAAGATGGCCGCCATGGCTATAAATAGCAAAAACCTTTAAAAATCTTCTAAAATCTTCTTCTCCAGAACCTGTGGGCCGATTTCCACGAAACTTGGTATGTAGCATCGGGGACGCGGGCACATCATAGTTTATATAAATCATGACCCTAGGATGACCTTGACCTATTTTACGGCAAGGTCAACTTAGGTCGCCAATGCATTTGAATGGGAAAAATGGTAAAATACTATTTAATGGGTAAAACTTACTGGGAATAGGCAAATGGACAGAAGATTAATGTTAATGGAAAATTTTAGCCCCTGGGGGTTGTCTGCCCGAAGGGCTCGGTGCATGCTTTTGGCTGGACAGGTCAGGAAAATATCATGCCCACCTGTCGCGAAGCGGGTAATTACTACATAATGTGACTAGCCACAATAAAACGTGGATGCATTTTCAAGTTAAGGTGTCTGTCATTCCGAAAGATCCTTTTATCATATAATTAAGAATGAATTTTTTATTATCTACAATTGATTTACTCTGTGTTAGTCATTGAACGGGTTCTGACTAGTTTTCATATACTGACCGGCAGTGGAAATGCGACACTTTTTGTCATATTTTATTTTTGAGCATCTCTAAAATTGGCCAATTGAAAATCGTTTAAAGAGTCCAACCATTTGATAAAAATTAAAACCATTGAAAGGTGGACTTTAAGCATTATTAGCTCGTGCAATGCTATGGTTCAATGGCAACATGTCGAAATATGTACATGTTTAGTCTAACAAATATTTCGCCATCGTAATTTCTTGGATTTTTCTCTACGACTCCTTAGTATGGGTCAAAAAAGTCGGTATAGTTAGGAGGCCATAATTGTGTGTTTAGGTGATCTTATCCGCTTTAACCACTTCCACTTCCACTTAGGACGATTCCCGATTCCTTTGTTAGATGTCTTTATCCATTCGCGGTGCAAGTTCTCTTTTTAACGTTTCCTGTCATTTCTTGTTAAGTGTTTTACCTTCACGTCATAAGTAGAAATTCAGCATGCGGTCGAAATGGCCATTACACAACAATTCGTTAAATTCGGTTTATACTAAGTGATGTCTCAGCGTAGTGGATAAGACGTAGGTTTTAGGTTTGTTATTTTAATGTTGAGCCCTGCTTTATTCTTTGTGTGTTAAAAAGGGGGGGGTTTTATTGACAAAAGTTGATTTCTTAATAAAATGATGTGAAAATAAGCTGCCTTGAGTGCAATTATAAATAATTATTAGTATTTTATTGTACATTTGCTTTCGCTATTTTTTCCTCCAAATGTAAGTGTCGGGTTTCTTTTGTCGGTCAGTATATTCAAATATATAAAGTGACATAGTTTTGATGCAATTCACCGTGAGATGCAAAAAGAATAAAAGGTAAATATATTACATGTTTCATAACTATTTTAGCAAGAGTAAATGGGCTGTTAAAATTAAAGCCCGTGGGGGCATTTAGTTAAGCTAGGTTCACACCAACAAAGCAAGACATATAATCGTTATTTTTAGAAAACGTAAAAGTATGCAATGATCAAGAACTGGTGCAATCAGAACCAAATCAGGTACTGATACTGATAGGTACAGAGAGAACATAAATTAAGCTGAGTGAAAAGCTAATTCCCTAGCCTACATCTGGCCTCGCATCTGGCCACTCTGTTCTCCTTAGGTGCCAGTCCCACTGAATCGTAAGCAATCGTACGCTTGTCTAATCATAGTTTTATTGATAAGACTGCGTATGCAAAATCTGTAAAATGTCTTTTAATGTGTTTATTATTTCTTATTTTGCAGATCGAGGTCAAAGAAATAACCCTCAAATTAATATTACGACAATCGTATTGCAATCTTAAGCGATCGTAAGCGCAGTGGGACTAGGATTTTACTTAACTACAGGTGCTTCACAAATTTTTTATAGAATTAGGTAGCGATTTTTCTCATTATTATCAACAGATCCCAATGTAATAAACAGGACAGCCATCCACTTAATTTCGCAAATATCAAATGTTTTTTTTGCATGGTATGTTTAAACGATCACCATGCTTAAACGGAGGAAAAGTTCAAATTGACCTGTTGCCCCTAAATATTTTATGAACCATGATAAAAATTAGTGTATAAAGCAAACGGCAATTGTTGTTACTTGATAGAGTGTCCAATATTCCTTATAAAAAGCACATGCTCGTTTTTTCCTGGGACTCTTCTCTTAATTTCACGCAGTATCTTGAATACCTTAAGTTTCAGGAAAACCTCCTATGGGTTGAACATGAAGGGGTTAGAATGTAGATGGCAGAAGATCAATTTTGATGTCATCTATAGTATTAAAATAAATATATTAAATAATGGAGTATTAAGATAAAAATATTAATTAATGGAATCAAGTTTTTAAAGCATTGTCAACAGATCATGATATAATATGCAATTACCTATTTAATAGTAAACTAAAATGGCGACCGTGTTTATGAGAGGACAAAAACAACAAAATATTACCTAGACCGGATACGTACTCGGATCGCCTGGACAGAAGACAACCACTGAGCCACCGAGTCGTAAGTTTCCTTCAATGATTCAGTATTAATAAAGACCAATAAAATATATTTTATTTTTAGTTTGTTTGAATTGATGCTCAACAGCTATGGTCATGTCCATTTTATGGGACGTTTATACAAAACTGTAATGTCATGGCTTCAAATATTCTGAGCCAGAACTTATAACGCAACATCTACTTATTTGTAATACATATTTTCACATGTGAAATATAAAATATAAACTTTTTTCAAATGTGAAAATAAAACCTTTTCAAATATATATCATATTTGATGAATATGTTTCTATATTTCATGACTTAGCATATAATAGAACATGTTGGTCAGTATAGTCGTTATTTCGCCATCTTTTTTCCAGATGGTGTATCTTTGTGTGATGGGCAGAAATTTACTATCTTTAGTGAAGAAAAAGGAAATCGGGGAAATCAATAATGTATGGAGAAGACTTGAGCATTTAAACAAGATTAAATCGCCTGACATTTTTAAGGCCGATGGAGCTTGCAATAAAGACACGAGAAAATCTTGCACAGAAGGCAAGGTCGACTACAATAGAATTTTCCTGAAGATTGTCCAGGAGAGTAAACGTAACAATACCTATTGGGAAATGCAAAGCGTTCAGAAGAGTCATTTATTTCCCTATGCTGATGAATATACAGATAGGGGAAGGAAAGTTAGCATCTGGTAAGGAAATGATTATTTAGGAATGAACTTTCATCCTGAAGTTATCACAGCGGCTAAAGCTGGCCTAAGCAGGTATGGGACAGGCTCTGGTGGGGCTAGATATATCACTGGCAATACTCCACTTCACGAGGAGCTTGAGCGTGAATTAGCCGCCTTACACCAGAAAGAAAGCGCGTTATTGTTTAGTTCGTGTTATACAGCCAACGATTCGACGCTTGGTAAGCAATTGCCGAGTGTACATATATTCTCCGATGCTGGCAATCATGCGTCACTGATACGAGGTGTGTTGAACAGTGGGGCCACGAAGCATATATACCACCAGAACGACGCAAAACACCTTCGTCAGCTACTAGAAAAGTGTGAAATTTCAACTCAAAAGATTGTAACTTTTGAAACTGTACATTCTATGGATGGGACAATTTGTCCGCTAAGCGAAATTTGTGATATTTCACATAAATTCGGAGCACTTACATTTGTGGACGAGGTACATGCTGTGGGTCTATACGGAGATCAAGGGGCAGGGATCGGAGAAATGGAAGGATGTCTTGATAAAATGAATATCATTACTGGAACTTTAGGAAAGGCATTTGGTAATTACGGGGGTTATGTTGCCGGTTCCGCTAACTTGATCGACTTGCTACGAAGTAAAGCTGCTGGTTTCATATATACAACCAGTCTACCACCCGCCACATTGGCTGGATCATTGGCAGCTGTTAGAATTCTGAGAAGCGAAGAAGGGAGGCAACTGCGGAAAGGTCATCAAGAAAAAGTGAAATATATGCGCAAGAAACTGATAGACAAAGGCATTCCAGTTAGCAATTGTGCAAGTCATATGATTATCATACCTGTAAGTAATGCATCTTTAGCTAGAAAATTGACTTCCGCTATGTTACAAAAGCACCGGATGTTGTTGCAATGCGTTCATCACCCGGTTGTTGCCGTGGGTACTGAACGTCTCCGTGTCACACCGACACCACATCATACGTATGAAATGATAGATAACTTTGTTGATTGCCTTGAAGAGGAATGGAGAGTTGAAGGACTCAAGATGTTGTAAAGACCACAAACTAGCACATCAGCATTGCCGTCTATTTATCCTGAAAGTGTTTATTATGGAAAGCATTCGACACCATCCTGCCCGCGAAGAAAAAAGGGATTTCGATGGATTATAATATTAAAACAACGCATTCAGCAAGAACTCAAATATTTTTGTTGACATCTCCTTTTGGTTCTAGCAAAATAGGAATTGTACAATACATTTGCACATCAACATATTCTGTTTCAATATTCATCTCTGTTTTTTTAACAAAAAATCAAATGCTGAATATTATAATAATAGTTATCTTTATATACTTAGAAAAACTATTTTCCAACAAAATTATAAATGAATCTGGTATAGAGATCGGACGATCGTAGTAGACTTACGTCACATAGTTACCGTTATACATATGAATGAAATTATGTTGAAATAAGTTTGTATTAAATTGAATTAAATTGAATTCATAAATGGGATAAAATGGCCAAAATTAAACATCCTTCAATTGTGTATTTTACTTTATAGACGAACAACAAATATTTATGAAAATACTGGGATAATAACAAGACAACTGCTCTTGCATTTGCATACTGTAGAAATATGAAAGTCCATTTTTGGCGAATGGTCTTGAGCACCATTATCATTTGGATGAATCCACTGTGATTTTAGGGGCATTAGGGGCCCATCTGGGCCTATACTGTTTGCCCACAAAAAGGACGCAAGGCTTATACGAGTAGAGGTATTGACACTAAACAGATTCCTTAAATTATACGTGAAATTGTACTGAAGATAATTGCTCCAGGTTATAAAAGTGCAGCTGCACAATGTCAACGTATCCTTCTTTTCTTACAAATGCACGTATAAATCTGAAACTATAGCCTAATTAGTCTAAGAGAGCTTCAGATAGAAAAATATTGAACACGATTTATACCGCACAGACTAGACAGCGCATATCTATATAATTGGTAACAAACCCGGACTTTTGCATATGCGGAAACAAAGGCGCAGATCAGCTGTGCAGTTAGCTGATCAGCGCCTTTGTTTTCGCTGCTCGGATAGTACAATTCCTCCTTTACCTCTTCCAAAAATTCCAAGATTCTAACTTTATTCTGAGACTGTACAGGCCGGTTTGTGTCAGACCTGGTCGGAAACCCGAATACCGGTTTTCTCGCATCGCGGCTCAATTATGCCCTGTAATATAGACGTCTAAATTGTTTAAAATTTGAAATAGCAGGAAGCAAAGCAAAACAACTTCGCGAAACAGCTCATCGTTTAGACGTAGTATTGCTTACAAGTGACTGAGGTCATCTAAAGTGCAATTTCTTTGGCCATGCCGGTATACCTTTGTCCACGTACTTCACATGGCACATGAAAAACGTCTAAAGCAAGTAAGTACCCGTTTTCTATTGTTTACAAAACGTAATCACGTGAGATTAACCGGCACACTCAAAGTGTTTTTACTATAAGTGGGGGCAAATTTAGCTATTTGCTGACGTTTTCATTATTTTTGATGGACCGTGATGATTCGTTGGCTAGTTGTCGAGATGAGGACCGAACTAATGTTGTAACCATTGCAGAAGGCGAGTTTAGGCATTTGTAAAACTGGCATAATAGTAGAGCATCTGGTGTTGCAGCGAAAGGCCGGAGGTTTGAAATTTACAGCCGACGTTTTATGTGATTGAGCACGACCCTTTAGCTCTCCGTCGTTCTAGTTATGATCACGGTAAGTTGTATACAGTTTCGACTTTAAATGGTGGATTTAGCAATATACACTCAAGTGTGTGTTCTAGCGTCGGAAAATGTATTGTGCAGATATTTTCTATTTGTCTATGTTATGACGAAATGCTTTTCCCGGCAAACTTGAGCTCTATAACAATTTTGAATAGGGGTTTCCGGTTTGTGGAGAAGAGGTAATATTCCCACAAAATATCCTATTTCTTAAGTGTTTTACCATGAAGCGCAAACAATGACTTTAATACCTGGGATCGAATCTTTAATTTCATGCAAATGTTTCTTAAAAATATCAATTTTCATGGCCCTTGATTATCCCCACTCCAAAACCCATATTCAAAAGTAATTTTTGCCATAAAACTTCTTACCGAAAAAGTCTCCCCAAGCATCGCCCACAGTGCAGATTATATATATTTTTCTTTTGGCACAAATAGATTAACTGATTACGTAATCACTTGGCCCTCCATCGGATGTTGATCGTGTGTAAACAATGATTACACATATTCATTTGTACTTTGGTAGAAAAAAAAAAATAAATTATAACTGAGATCCTTTAAGAGCAGTGAACATATTAATGAGAAAGGGGATGGGCCATACCGCGGTTTCGACTATTAAAGTCTCGTCAGTGACCCTTTAGATTTGGCAACATGGAGCCAAAGAGAATAACTGAAATTTTGCAACTTTCAACAGGGTAGTCGATACAAAGACCAGAATTATCTAAATGAGACCAAATATATTAAAAATTGGTTAAAAAATGAAATTTAACCAATAATAAATTTCTGATTTCTCAGAATATCCTCGCTGATCTCAAAGGACCAAAAGGAAAATATAACCTGCACTATGGATGATGTACGGGGAGACTTTTTAGGGCCGCCACACAGCACAACACCAGCTGCAGTAATAGCAAATATAATTATAACTGAGATCCTTTAAGAGCAGTGAACATATTAATGAGAAAGGGGATGGGCCATACCGCGGTTTCGACTATTAAAGTCTCGTCAGTGACCCTTTAGATTTGGCAACATGGAGCCAAAGAGAATAACTGAAATTTTGCAACTTTCAACAGGGTAGTCGATACAAAGACCAGAATTATCTAAATGAGACCAAATATATTAAAAATTGGTTAAAAATGAACTTAACCAATAATAAATTTCTGATTTCTCAGAATATCCTCGCTGATCTCAAAGGACCAAAAGGAAACAGTTCCACGGTTTTTCACGGTATACCGGCTTTTCTTCACTGGGGCGAACCGGGGCAGTGAAAACGGGGCAGTGAAAACTAGGCAGTGAAAACGGGGCTTTTAATGTTTAATACAACCGGGGCGAACCGTGAGAGATGTCAAAACCGGGTAAAACCGGGACGACACCGTAACAAACCGTGATAGTACTGGGATTCGACCGTGATAAACCCGGATGATCCGGCGCAAACCGTGGTTAACCGGGACGCCACCAGGGTGAACCTGGGCGCCACCGGGGTGAACCGGGACGCCACCGGGGCAAACCAGCTTTAAGCCCCGTTCTCACTGTCCTGGTTCTAACCCGGTTCGCCCCGGTGAAGACAAGCCGGTATACCCTGATAAACCGGGGAACTGTCCCTACCAAAATTGATCGTGTTCTCGCAGTCATGGTAATACCCCGGTCTTGGTCCCGGTTCAGTTATCACGGTGTCGTCACGGTGCAGGCAGGTGTGTCCCTGTTTTATAACGGTGGCGTCCCGGTTCACCCCAATGGTATCCCGGTTCACCCCGGTCCCGACACGATTATGCTCCGGTGTTTGCCGGTATTGAAAATGTTAGCAACCGGGGTGAACCTTGACGGCATCGGGGTGAAAAATATATCCACAGGGTTGAACAGGGACGCCACCGGGATGAACCGGAACGCCACTGGGGCAAACCGGTGTTTACCGTGGCCAAATCCTTAAAGACGGTTTCCACCCCGTTTAACTCTGGTTGACCAATCCGGGGACCGGGACCAAACCTTGGATCAAATAAATAGGTAAAATAAAATGCCATCGTACCCCTGCATACACAATGCTGACGTTCTTAAGTCCCTTTCTCACCACCCCATTGAAGACAAGCCGATAAACCATGTTAAACCGGGGAACTGTTCTTACAAAAATATCGTGTTCTCACAGTCACGGTGTTACCCCTGTTTTACCCCGGTCTTGTTCCCGGTTCAACCATGGTGTCGTCACGGTGCATTTCGTCCTGCGTGACGCATGGACCTTTAAGCGCCACGGTTTTTGTGGTTCTTTACCTTAATTCACTCCGGCTGCGCCGTCGTGAATTAATACATCGCGATCTGCCCTCCAACATCCCGAGTTAATCACGATAATTCACCGTAAAGTAAAATTATTTCTCTGAAGTGATGTGCAGTAAGATAATGGAAAATGCAGAGGCAATCAAAAATGTTATATTTTCACATGTAAAATATTTAATAAAATATTATATTTTCACATGTGAAATATAAAATATAAACTTTTTTCACATGTGCACAAAACAACCCTTTTCAAATATATATCATATTTGATGAATATTTTTTTTCTATATTTCATGACTTAGCATATAATTAAACACGTTTTTAACCATTGGCTATATAAGCGAGGCGTGTAAGAACAGTTGTGATCATTATAGTCGTTATTTCACCATCATTTTTCCAGATGGTATACTTTTGTGTGATGGGCAGAAATTTACTATCATTAGTGAAGAAAAAGGAAAAAGTATTCTCGTATGAAAATCGGAGAAATCAACAATGTATGGAGAAGACTTGAGCATTTGACATAATTAATTCACCTGGTATGGTTAAGGCCGATGGAGCTTGCAATACATATACGAGAAAATCCTGCACAGAAAGCAAGGTCGACTTCAATAGAATTTTCCTGAAGATTGTCCAAGAGAGCAAACGTAACAATACCTATTGGGTAATGCAAAACGTTCAGAAGAGTCATTTATTTCCCCTTTGCTGATGAATATACAGATAGGGGAAGAAAAGTTAGCATCTGGTCAGGCAATGATTATCTAGGAATGAACTTTCATCCTGAAGTTATCGCAGCGGCTAAAGCTGGTCTAAGCAGACATGGGACAGGCTCTGGTGGGGCTAGATATATCACTGGAAATTCTCCACTTCACGAAGAACTCGAACATGAAATAGCTGGCTTACACCAAAAGGAAAAGGCTTTATTGTTTAATTCGTGTTACATCGCGAACGACTCGACGCTTATCACACTTGGTAAGCATTTGCCAGATATTCAGATATTCTCTGTTAAATTCTGCTGGTAATCATGCTTCTATAATACAGGGCATATTGAATAGCCGTGCGCCCAAGCAAATAAACCACAAGAATAATTCTAAACACCTTCGTCAGCTATTAGAAAAGTGTGACATTAGTATTCCAAAATTTGTAGCTTTTGAAACTGTACACTACATGGATGGGACAATTTACCCGCTGAATAAAATATGTGATATTTTACAAAAGTACGGAGCACTAACATTTGCGGGCGAAGTTCATACTGTGGGTCTGTACGGAGATCAAGAAGGAGGAATTGGAGAAAAGGAAGGATGCAGAGACAAAATGGACATTATCACTGGTACTTTAGGAAAGGCATTTGGTAATTTTGGGGGATACGTTGCCAGTTCCGCAAGCGTAATCGGAATGTTAAGACGTAAAGCTGCTGGTTTTATTTATACAACCAGCCTTCCACCCGCTGTTTTGGCTGGATCACTTGCGGCCATCAGAATTTTGAGGAGCGAAGAAGGAATGCGCCTGAAAAACGAAATATATGCGCAAGAAACTGATAGACAAAAGCATTCTAGTTAATAATTGTGCAAGTCATATGATTATCGTCCATGTGGGTAATGCATCGTTAGCTAGAAAGTTAGCTGACGCTATGTTACAAAATCACCAGATGTTGGTGCAGTGCGTTCACCACCCGAATGTTGCCCTTGGTTCAGAACGTCTTTGTGTCTCAGTGACTCCACATCATACGTATGAAATGATAGATAACTTTGTTGATTGCCTAGAAGCCGGGCGGAGAGCTGCTGGACTCGATCTACTGTAAAGAGCACAAACTAGCACACCATTTTATTTTGTATACCAGTTTGTCGCCTGCTAATTATGCTCATTATCCAAAAAGTGTGAACACATTTGACACCATCCAGGTGGCGAAGAAAAATAATATGGATTTTGACTAATTATAAAGATTATATCAGACCAACAGAATCAGAAAGAACTCATATAGTTTTGTTGACGGCTTCTTAAAAGGCTTAAGTAGCCGAGACCGCGGTTTGGCCCACCCCCTTTCTCAGTATTATGTTCACTTCTCTTTAGGGATCTCTGTTTTAGTTTTCTTTGGATTTCATCAAAATAAGAATTGGACGTCAACAATTGAAGGATATTGAACTTCGTTTGGAAGAACGGTGACAATGTTTTCCATCAAAGTTATAAATGAATCCGATATAGCAATGCATATACAGTTGACGAAAGTGCAAAAAGATTTACGCATCACTGGTTACAATACAGTAACCCGCTATATGTACCTACTCTCTACACCAAAAAGTCAAATGCATAAAATTTCCAATTGAATTTGCTAATGGAAACCCTTTCCAGAATATTGCTTACCTTTTTTATTTGAATAGTCGAATAACTTTATAGCTCTGTTGTGTTCAAAACACAACCATAATGCACAAAACTTGCGGAAAATATGGGTGCATTCCGCTCACTTTTGTATATCTTACAAACGTTTGGCCACAATACATTGGTATCGTAGCAGAAGTTAGGTATGTAACTTGTTGTGTAGGAGAATCAGTGATTATTTGAACCGTGACGCGAGAAAACCGGTCTTCGGGGTTTCCGACCAGGTCCGACACAAACCGGCCTGTACAAGCTCAGAAAAGAGCTAGAAGCTTGAAATTTCGGATTTAAGTAGAAGAGGAATTGTACTATCCGAGTAGCGAAAACAAAGGCGCTGATCAGCTTCGCAGTTACTGCGAAGCTGATCTGCGCCTTTGTTTTCGCATAGGCAAAAATCCGGTTTTCTCACGATGCGGCTCATTTTGCGAGCTTTTGATTTAGGGGATTGTGAACTGTGTGGTCGCCTATTGGCAAATGGCTGCTCACATAATATATTTGGCCTCATTTGGATTATACTAGTGTTTGTATCGAATACCCTGTTGAAAGAGGCAAAATTACAGGAATTGTCTTTGGCTCCATGTTGCTAAATCTATAGGGTAACTGAAGAGGCTTAAGTAGCCGACACTCTGGTATGGCCTATTCATTTCTCAATAATAAAAGGATCTCGATTTTAGTTTTATTTAAAAAAATGAATAAAAATAATAAAAGGTGTGTGTATAAGAGTGTGGATATATGTTTAAAAGGTATGTGGAAATGTGTATGTATGTTTAAATATGTGTGGGTATGCTATGAGGATTTCCATAGCTGATGTACAGCTCCGTTTCATAAGTTTAGTACATACCGATTTGTTTCATAAGTAATGGCATAGCAGTACCCGTACTTGAAGCTTGGCCAAATGTAATTGGGTGTTTGCAGATTTAAACGGATTTGGTTATGTCAAACTTAATACATAAAACTATTCACTGATTGTAACATTTTAGATTTTAATCAATTGATTTATCAATAGTAACACTTTTAAATGACAAGCAAAATATCATAACTTCAGAGATACAAACATCAACTTTAACGTTGATTTCATACACTTGAAGAGAGTTTTAACCACAATCAGATTATATCGTTAAATTGGCATATTACCCGGCATACTACACCTACCATAATATTTGGTCTACCCTTTGAATACTCAAGTTTATTGAAGCTTGAAATATTGCACCCAAATAGCCGTGGTCCACCAAAGTAAACAGAAAGTCAGCGTTTGATACATAATTACACATACGACCGTTTGCTTATTACAAATAACACTGGTCAAACAGTTGAATATAGATATATAATCCAAAGAAAAGGTTCTGGGACACCGGATGGCAAAACGACAGTCCAAACAAAGTGAAGCAGTCTAGTATGATGCAAGATTTCAAGCTACAATAACCTCGACTGTACATAGGGTAGACCAAATATAATGTAAGGTTTAGTCTCCTGGATGCTCTGTCATTTTATTGGAATAAAAAATTTTTAGTTCAAAGTGTCCTGTAATTTGAGAAATTAATGTTAACATTGATATTTGTGTCACAGAAGTTATGTTATTTCGTTTGTCATATTCAATGTGTTATTATCTATTTATAAATCGATCAAAATCTAAATTGTTACATTCATTGAATAATTCTATGTATTAGGATTGACTTAGCGAAATCCGTTCAAATCTGCAAACACCCAATAAAATTTGGCCAAGCTTCAAGTACGGTACTGCTACGCCATGACTTATGAAACAAATCGGTATGTACTAAACTTATGAAACGGAGCTGTACCTAAATTACCATGTTCGTATGTGTTCCTTTGCAGATTACACTTGTGAGTCATTATTTTGACTATACCTGTAATGGCTTTGACCTGAAGGTTATCTCGGCTAAATGTGGCCTTGGAACAAACAAACAAATAAACAATCATCAGATAATTTAGAAATGAAATTTTATTATTTACAATGAAATCAGTCCGTATTTTCAGTCAGTGAACGGTTTGCATAACTGCTTCCAAAGGATCTAACAATTAATTTTATTTGCATAAAAGTTTATAAATCATGTTCAAAATAGGAAAATAACATATACATGAGGATACTCAAAAGGTAAAAAATGCATGTTACATAAATTTAATTGTTGAAAAAAAAATACATATCTACTATGACTAGTTTAACATTTGGGTGCATTCTGAACAAACAAAATAAACACTTTAGTTCTTCATTTTTTTAAAGTGCATATTCGTTAATAAAGTGAAATTGCTATATACTCATGATGCGCAATTAAGGTTGATTCAATCGCCGCAATCACGTGATTAATACCTTTCATATAGCCATATTAGACATTTTCACTTAGGCGTGAACTACGATATGGACACCTACACTGACTAAATTTAACAAGGGGATATTTCATGTGTATCCGATGTAAATACTGTCTTCTAAAATGCTAATGAGCCGCGTCAGACGTTCAATAAAGCTGTGTCATACGAGGAACAAAGTAGCATAAAATGAATGAGATTGCCTTAAATAATCGCTTGAGTACTAAAGCCTAGGTTACAATTGGCGAACGATTAGCTTGCGATGATCGTACGATGCCATTTTTTTGCATTTTCGCGCGAACTCCGCAGGGTGACCCTAACGATGTCCCTACGATTCTACGGCTTCCTACGGCTTCCTCCGTAGCCTCTACGATTTTGTAGAAGTCTGCACTTTTACATTTTTTTAAAAAATCGTAAGACCGTAGCCCGTAGACATGTCGTAGGTAGCATCGTGCGGGTGCCGCACGGAAATTCTGTGATGATCGTGCGGTCACCGCACGGCTTTATGATCATTTTGGGACTAAAATCGTAAGGTAATCACAGACCTTGAGGGTGATCGTACGGCATCCGTACGGCTATATCGCAAGGTTATTAAAATCGTGCGGATATCGTGCGGTCATTATACGGTCATACCACGGCGTCCGCACGTTTATCGTGCGGCCGCCATGTGATTGCTGTCTATTTTTGATGGGATATGGTTGCATTTCACCATTAGGTTTCAATAGGAGCGCTTGTCTTTTCTTTCGGGGGAACCATGATGCACTGTGAGGTTGTTCACGTATGGTCGTGCACGAAAGACAGGCGGACACCTAACATCGCACGGCTATCGTAGGGTGACTGCAAGGGCTCAGTCAGAAATCTTAGGGACTCCTACGGACATCGCACGGGAAACTATGGATTTCCGCTATAAGTGTGCGGAGACCCTACGATTTCCCTACGATCTCCGTACGGTTCTGACTCGGAACATTGAAGAAAGCCAGAACAAGAAATCGTATGATGCCCGCATTATTTCATAAACCTACGTCGTAGGCCATTATCACCTACAATGTCAAAAATATCGTAGGGAAAATCGCAAACCGAAAATCGTACAATGATTGGGGCATTAACCTACTAGGCGGAGCCCGCACGAAAATGCAAAAAATTGCATCATACGATCATCGCCAGCTAATCGTAAATGTAACAAAGGCATCAGTCAGAATTCCAAGGGACTCCGTACGATATCCACTTTAAGACTGCGGAGACCCTACGACTACCTTACGATCGCTTTGCGTTCTGTATCAGAACGTATAGGGACTCCATACGGACATCGCACGGGCCTCGTACGATATCCACTTAGACTCTTCGGAGACCTATGACTATCGTACGATCGCCTTGCGTTTTTGTATCAGCGTCGACAAAAGGCAGATCAAGAAATCGTACGATGACCGTATGAATTGTAAACACATCCGTCGTAGCCCACGATCACCTACGATGTCTACAAAATCGTATGACAATCGCAGACCGAAAAAATCGTACGATGATCGGGGCAAATGTAACCTAGGCTTAACTATAAGGAAGTCAACGAGAAACCTTAATATGTGTGAGGCAAACTGAGAGACCATGCGTCGACAGCAAAATGTCTGAAACATTGTTTTCTTTTATTTATTTATTTATTTATTTATTTATTTATTTATTTATTTATTTTTTTTTTTTTTTGTGCAATGGCCGAGTAAGACATTCTTCGCTTTACGATGGGTATCCAGAAACAGGTTGGGGACGTCTAGGGTGCATTCACAAAAAGACCACGTACACATTTCGATTCTGTAGTGCCCTCATTACGATACACATTTATGAACAAGAAAAAAAGATACATTAGGTCTGAAAACTAATACTTAACAAGACTGAGTCGTCGCGAGACAAAACCAACAATTTGGTATCCGACCAGGCACCGAAGTTACAAAACTTTTTTCGTGCTCAACACAGCTGAGAATAAAATTTAAACTGCTCATAAATACTAAAATAGCTTATATACTGTATACTAGAATTGAATGTTTAGAATGCCAAAGCCTGTAATTTATCCTGTAAATAAATGTTAAAATGCCAACAATTGTTGACATTTAACATTTATGAGCAGAATAAATTTTAGTATCAGCTGAGCTGAGCTTGAAAAAAAGTTTTATAACCTCGGAGACATGTCTTAGACAAATCGGGCTGTACAGCCACAGGAGAAAGCCATAGGCATAAAATTTGGATTTAGAAAGGGGAGGGATTGTACCATCCGTGTCGAGAAAACAAATGCGCTGGTCAGCTTCGTGGCTACCGCGAAGCTGATCTGTGCCTTTGTTTTCGTATATGGCAGATTGTTGGTTTTCTCGTGCGACGGCTCAAATATAAGTTGAAGCTTTTGAAAATCTTATAAAATTAGCCCAAGTTCTTTTTTTCTGCAAACAATTCCGGCACATATACATGTTCCCGAAGATAGATATGAGCGCGGGTGTCGCCACAGAGATCCAACAGATTTATATGTTTTTAATTCTGCAATGGCATGTTCTACCCCTATCCTGTATCGCTGAACGAACTAGTTGAATTTTAAGCAGTTCCTTCTTTAATTCCCTGGCTTTCGAGCAATTTGCTGTACCGTAAACTGTGTAACAACGTTTCCTCGATTTGGGTAAATCTTATCACCCAGTAAATACAGCCCCTTTCACTCGAGTTTGCCGTTTGGGCATTTAGGTCAATCAAATTTGTTCACTCGAGTGTGCCGTTTGTTTGTAAATCAGGTATATTTTTATTCTATTTTAAAACTGAAACAGTGTCCCAGGTGCCAGATGTTCTTAAAATCTATTCAGCATTTATCTGTAGGTAAAGATGTCACCTCGTCTGATGAAAACATTGTAATTGCTTGGCTAAGGCACATTTTTATATCAAAATTCTTTGCACAACATATACAATGCATATTGAGAACACACATTTGTAAGAGGATAGAGAGAAAAGCAGAATTTTATCAATTTAAGCAGTTACCTGATCGGTATCTTCATGGCAAAAAATCCACATAGGAGGTTAAAATTTCACTCGAGTTTGCTGTTTTTAAAGGTCATTTAGTTTGAAGCTGTCACTCAAACAAGCAGATCAATTAACCCAGATGTCCTTGAGGACAACATGAAAAGAAACTCAGATCTTCGGAACACATGGTCTTCCTTCTTGTGTGATGGAAATGCTCAAACGGCAAACTCGAGTGAAAGGGGCTGTAACAATTATCTGGAAACTCCAGATCTGTTCCAAGCTGATCCATTAATGCAAATTGTTGAGCGTCATTTAAATGTCCAAGAAACCCACTCTGTATATACCTGTCTGCCTGCCTGCCTGCCCGCCCGCCGGTCTGTCTGTATGTCTGTCCGCGCATCCACCCCTGTCACTCCGTCTGTATTTATGTATGTCCGTCTGTATGCCCGATACTGCATATACAACATGGACAGGATAAAAAGTGTCCTAACTGTTTTGATGAAACTGTGCCCTGGTCAAATAAGTAGGAAGCGTCGTGCCCGTCACAAATTAACTAACGTCTAAACATGACATTACATGCTGAAAAAATAAAAGAAGAAATATTGACCTGGTAATTCCGGGGCGCTGCCCCCGGGCCGAGTGGTTAACTTGAGGTCTAATTTCACCGCTCTTAATCATTCGATCATCTCATCGCCTTTTCCAGTTCGTTTTCGGGACACATGTTGGACAAGCTCATTTCTGGTTGCGGGTGGGCCAGGTGTTTTTTCGGAGCACTCGCGTTTTTACCCAACCTACTGATTGACCGATCTCATATGACTGCATAAATAGTAAAAGGGGCGTAAAAATTAAACAAAAGAGAATTTTCCCAGGCCGTACCACCTTAAACACAGTGTGATCCAGATACCTAATATAATTTGGACATTATCACAGCTGAGAAACACGTGGTATTGTATACCAACAAATCGATAAATGATCAGATGACGCACAATGAAATTCTGTTCAATGTTGAGATGAGAAATTTGAGTTTTCTCCCATTACGTTTACTCTATTGACTCATAGATAGGTGCAGTCAATGCAGAAATTGAACATTTATTGAATGAAAGTAACATATGCAATCCAGATTATTTCGTTTTCACAAACACTTCCGTCCCATGAACATATAGTACTTTCCATACCGTAGTACTGAAGTGTTTGCGAAAACGAAATAATCGGGATTTCTTATGTTAGTTTCTTTCAGTACATGTTCAATTTCTGTATTGACTGCACCTATCTATCAGTCAGTAGAAGAAACGCTGTAGGAGAAAACTCGAAAATCTAACGTCAAATTCATTCTCATTGTAGTGTGTGTCACC
This sequence comes from Rugalucina vietnamica, assembly GCA_964017185.1. Lineage (NCBI taxonomy): Eukaryota > Metazoa > Mollusca > Bivalvia > Lucinida > Lucinidae > Rugalucina > Rugalucina vietnamica. The sequence goes on along the minus strand of OZ024875.1, from coordinate 51,534,884 downwards.
CGATCATTTACCTGTTTGTATGTAAACAATACCACGTGATTCCCAGTAGTGATTATCCCGCCACAATAAGTACGCAAAACAGTCAGCATATGTGTCCGCGTCGGAGTCCACGCTTAAGTGAGAATGTCTATTAGTATTCTTATTCTTATCTTCCTAACTCCTAATGTTTTCTTCTTCAGTTATCGTCAATGATGCTGTATCTTTATGCAAAAGTCAGAAAAATATTAAATCGAATTAGAAAGCCTGATAGTTTGTCACTAACTAAATTCAAGGCAATTAAGAAAGTATGCAGTAGACACTCCGACCAGACTAAATCATCTGATGTTGACCTGGTTCATGAAGCGTGTACAAATAAGACGAGAAAATCTTACGCTACACCAAAGCACGACTATGAAAACATTTTTGAGACCAATTTCACACGAAACATTGATATCAAAGCGGATGGAAAATTAACGACGACAGTCTCTAGATCTAAGGACGCAAGTATAGCACGAAGAGCGGAGATGTCAAAAGATTACCTTAAAGTAAAAACATTTGACTACAATAGATCTTTCCGAGAAGGAGTTGAGAAAGATAACCGAAACTTGAGTAGGTATTGGATAATGCAAAAAGTTGAGAAGAGTCATTTATTTCCCTATGCAGAAGAACAAACCAATGGAAAAATAAAAGTTAGCGTCTGGTCGGGAAATGATTATTTAGGAATGAGTTTTCAGCCTGAAGTTATTGCTGCTGCTAAAGATGCTCTTAACAGACATGGGACAGGCTCTGGAGGGGCGAGATATATCACTGGAACTTCTCCACTCCACGAAGAACTCGAACGTGAAATAGCTGACTTACACCGAAAGGAAAAGGCTTTATTGTTTAGTTCAGGTTACATCGCGAACGATTCGACGCTTATCACACTTGGTAAACATTTGCCAGATATTCAGATATTCTCAGACGCTGGTAACCACGCTTCTATAATACAGGGCATTTTGAATAGCCGCGCGCCCAAGCAAATATTCCACAAGAATGATGCTAAACACCTTCGTCAGCTATTGGAAAAGTGTGACATTGATATTCCAAAGATTGTAGCTTTTGAAACTGTACACTCTATGGATGGGACAATTTACCCGTTGAACGAAATTTGTGATATTTCACAAAAGTACGGAGCACTAACATTTGCGGACGAAGTCCATGCTGTGGGTTTGTATGGAGATCAAGGGGCAGGAATTGGAGAAATGGAAGGATGCAGAGACAAAATGGACATTATCACTGGTACTTTAGGAAAGGCCATTGGTAATTTCGGTGGATACGTTGCCAGTTCCGCAAGCGTAATCGGAATGTTAAGACGTAAAGCTGCAGGTTTTATTTATACAACCAGCCTACCACCCGCTGTTTTGGCTGGATCACTTGCGGCCATCAGAATTCTAAGAAGCGAAGAAGGAAGGCGCCTGCGGAAGAGCCATCAAAATAAAGTGAAGTATATGCGCAAGAAACTGATAGACAAAGGCATTCCAGTTAGCAATTGTGCAAGTCATATGATTATCATCCATGTGGGTAATGCATCGTTAGCTAGAAAATTAGCTGACGCTATGTTTCAAAATCACCAGATGTTGGTGCAATGTGTTCATCACCCGGTTGTTGCCCTGGGTACAGAACGTCTTCGTGTCTCATTGACACCACACCACACACATCAAATGATTGACAACTTTGTTGATTGCCTAGATGCCGAGTGGAGAGCTGCTATAAAGGGCACAAACTAGCACATCAGTTTATTTTGTGTTTCAAGATCGTCTGCTGATACATTAATTGCATGTAACGCTGATGGTCATGCTGATAGTGTTTATAATATGGAAAACATCTGACGCCAATACTGCCTGCGAAGACAAGAAAAATATGAAGTTTGATGAACTATAATATTAGAATAACGGATTCAGCAAGAACTCACACATTTGCTAGTGCCTACAGGAAAAGCTTATAACCTACTGGCCGCTCACCTTATAACTTGTTAAGGTCTAAGACTACCAATAAAAATGTGTTTTGTCAGACCGTCCATACATTTTAGCTTAGTTGGTTACTTTTGGTGGTTATGTTTGGAGCACATTCGGGATGTCATAACATCCTAATGTTGGGCCAAAGTCCCATAAAATGGAAGCAACATCTCGACGTGGTCACGGTTGTTGACTGGGACGTAGCGCATCAATTCAAGCAAACACTATAAACAAGAACTCAAATATTTTATTGACCTTTGATTCTTTCAGAAGAAGTATTGACTCGTTACACGTTATCATTTTGTTGGTAATCGGACTATTCGGCACAACTACGAATTTAGCACCTAGACAAATCGGTTCCTAGTCAAATCAGGACCAGTGCCAAATCGGCACCTCTTTAGAAAAGTACCATAGTCATTTCGGCCCCTAGTCATTTACCCCCTTAAACCCCACATTTACATAGTAAAACTGTGGTATACAGGGGTATACCTTTTTTTCTTCATTTTGATCAAGAACATGGATTGTGAGTACTCGTTAGAACATATAAGTTAAAAATAAGTATCGATTTTCTTCCCCACGAATGTTGAAAGTTGAAAAAAATTCTCTGTATATTGCATGGGCAAGTTTCTATAATGCTCTATCTAGCTCAATTTGATGTTAACGTGACAATGTCACTGAATATTTCAGAAACTTTAAGGGTTGATATTCAGTGTACTGACTTGAAGGAGTCCCGAATAAGGTCGATAGATATTCACATAAAAGACATGTAAACGGTCCAGACAACAGAATACAGTTCAACGTCTTTTCAGCATTGAACGTTTACGTCAGTTATTTTTTCTAAGTTTGTGAAGTGGTCATCTTAATTGATAATTTATCAATAAACGTTGAAAAAGTAACGGTTTGATTAAATAATATTTTTTTTGTACCGAAAATGTGTTAAGTATCATTTTTTATTCAGTATAAATGCAGTGACTGCACTTTCCTGCAGAAAAGTATGACCTTGATGTCGTTAGAGAAATATTTATCACGACAGATATGAAATCGTACTGAAGATAACTGCACTATGCACTAAAAGTGCAGCTGCATAAGGTCATTGTAACTTTCTTTTCTTATGAAAGCACGTATGAATCTGAAATTATAGCTTAATTAGTCTAGAAGACCTCCAGAGTCGAAACATGTTGAAAACTATTTATAATGCACAGACTGGACAACTCCAATCTCGTGAAAGGTAAAGAGATCGTTTTAATTACCTGCAGTCGCTTTGAGATAAATATGCCTTGTAATATAGACGTCTAAATTGTTTGAAAATTTGAAATAGCCGGAATAATGTCAACAAAATTACCTCTTGAAGTACGTAGTATTTTTTTTACAAGTAGCTAGGCAGATTAAATCAGTTTTAATGAAAAAAGAGACAATAAGCAATGCTTATTAAATAGCCCCCGCAGCGTAACTGTTTACCACAAAAATTATTTTGGCAATAAAATTTCTTCATGCAAATGTCCAATGGGTGTACATCATGTAGGCATGATAGATATCAAATTGCTCCATTACATCAAAAAAAGCCTTTAACTGTAAAAAAAAAAAAAAAAAAAAAAAAAAAAAAAAAGACAACTAAAAAATTGTCTAAGTTCTCATAGCTGTCATTTTATCAAAAATTATTTTTTCACAATAACAATTCTTCATGCAAATGTCCAATGGGTGTACATCATGTAGGCATGATATCAAATTGTTCCATCAAAAACTGTGGTAGGAGTTGATCGGCCCGTGAAAGCCCATGCCTGTAAAAAAACTAAGAAAAATTGTCTAAGTTCTCATTGCGGTAATTTTAACAAAAATTATTTTTTCACGATAAAATTTCTTCATGCAAATGTCCAGTGGGTGTACATCATGTAGGCATGATATCAAATTGTTCCATCAAAAACTGTGGTAGAAGTTGATCGGCCCGTGAAAGCCCTTACTTGTAAAAAAAAAAGTATAAAAATTGCCTAAGTTCTCATAGCTCTCATTTTGTCAAAAATTATTTTTTTGAGATAACATTTCTTCATGCAAATGTCCAATGGGCCTACATCATTTAGGCATAATATCAAAAAGTTCCAAAAAAAAAACTTGTTGTAGGAGTTGATCGGCCCGTAAATGCACTATCTTCACTGTATTCAAAAGCCATCAAGAACTATAAAGGGAAGTAACTCAAAAGGGACTGGCCTCTAGCCCTTACATTTTGCATGTACATATTTGCCCCATAGATATACAGATGCCTGCAAAGTTTCATGAAATTCCATCGATGGGTCTTCAAGATATTAAAGAAACAAAACGTTACGGACGGACGGACGCACGGACGGACGCATGCACGGACGGACGGACAACGTGAAAACAGTATACCCCCATAAAACTTCGTTTTGGCGGGGGTATAATAAGAATCGTGCATTTGGTGAAACAATCATGAAATTTGGCATGTAGACTCAGAATACCCAACTGTTTTGAAAAATCAGTGGCCACGCGAAAATTAAAAATGGTCGACAAAAGTGCCGCCATCGAAGTTAGTTATCTAAAACTTCACTGCATTGACCGATTTATATGTCTTTGGTGACAATGTCCATGTTTATGAACCCAATGAATCTACATTTTCGCTTATTTTTCATTAAAGCTGACGTTTTGTGTTCTTAAGCAACACACTTTAGCTCCCCGTAGTTCATTACGAAAACACGCCCATATAATATACAGATTTTTTTAAATTGTAAAAACTGAAATGCAATATTATAGAATTTTCTTTTTCTGTTAAAATATTCCAACGCTACCGATAGAGTTTTTGCTATAATGTCAAAACTACTCAAGATATTGAATTGAAAACTGTAGGGTCGATAGAAAAATTCATGTGACGTATAAAAGCATGCCAGCGAACCTTTATCAATAAACATCTCGGGCGTTTAGACAAACTACACTTCATTTTCAAAAGTAGCAAAACTTGACGGATTAAGCAAAACATAATTTCAGCAATAAACCTACAATATTTATTGGCATATTGTATTTCTTTTTCCATCTTTTATTCATGAAGAACGAAGAAACACAAAACAACAAACAAAACAATTTAAACTAAACTATCACACTAAAATATTCATCTGATCCGATCAAACCTAGTCAGGCCACCATTTACTCGAATGACAGCTAGCTCACAACTACGCATCGAAGCCACGTACCACATACAAGTACGCTGCACTATATCATTCCACCCATACCTTACAAATTGCTAAAACTGTATAGCATTAGCGGGGTACCTCTACACAGCTGATAATATCCCGAATATGGGACAGATATGGTCGATTTGATTTAGGTCGGTGATTTGGATGGCTAAATGATTAACTCTGTTTACTTGCACAAGCTTTACAGTCTTACGTGCTGTATGAGACGCCGTACCGTCGTGCATCAGACGCATACCCCTGTGGGACCGTGCATATGATTTGTTTTTATGAGAAATGTTCTTCCCTTCATGTGCTGTTGCAAAAAGAGAAAACAAAACGAGATTGGAAATGGAGGAACTGTTGTAACGATCTTTGTTCGCTACACATGTTTTTTGTGACTTTTGAAAATGAGGTGTGGTGTGTCCAAACGCCCGGGTCGTTTCTTTATAAAAGTCTGCTGGCATCATTTTGCCTTCAGTACACGTCTCATGAATTTTTCTATCGTCCCGTTCAATATCTTGAGTAGTATTGAAATTACAACTACTTTACAGTTATAAGTGTCTCTTTCAGGCATGTCCATAAAACGAATTGGGGTTCAGAGCACAAAAGTATATATTATATATTTCTTGTTTTTGTTTATAGCTTTAATAGTGGTTACAGATTAGAACCACCTCGGCGAATAACCACAATCTGTTTTGTGGATTAGCAAAACGCAAACTTTTTTACCCCTCTATACCACAGCTTCACTACATAAAAGTGGTGTGTAAGAGGACAAGTTTTCCTGGTGACAATGGGGGTTTAAGTTTAAAAATGTCGCAAACCTACGACAAAGCACGTAGGAAACAGATAAGCAGAAATAATTATCAAGAATTAGTTAAATGACTGGCTCAGTGGCGTCACATTACTGTCCCTTCATGGCAATCAAGGAAAGACGAAAGTTAAGAAATTCGTACAAGTAAATAACAAGTGACCGATTTTTGTAGTGTTGGTGTGATAACTTTAAAATACTATTATAGAAAATTTAATCCGGATCAGACTGGTTCGCATCAATAGCTAATTTGTATATTTCTAGTGTGTACGCATATTTTACCACGATCCGTCTGATCCTGATTAAATTTTTGCCTGGTGTCTGGCATTAATCCGGATCAATTTTTCTATTGTGAGCACACCCTTAGTTGACGTCTTGTAGACCGACCTAAATATACTGTCTGTTTTGGAAAAAGGCAAAATACCGTTTTCGTTCTAATCAGCGCACATGGTCCAATAAGCGCACACCCTGGTCGTTTTCGAAAATCGTGTGCATAAGCGCACACTGCTCGACAAGCAAACTGACATTTTGCACCAATGCTACACATTAATACCATATCTCCCGCATTCAAATTTAACCTTAGATAATCAAACACTATTTTGCAACGATTTGAACACTAAATATAACGACAGTTTATATGTTGTTTTCTTTATTAGTGTGCGCTTATTAGAACGATATTTTGTCATCTTAACTTAAAGTTTAGCTCACTGTGCGCTAATTAGAACGAATACGGTAAACTACCTGAACTACAGATAAATAAGGCTAGTACCACAGAGTTTAGATTTACATCTTTCTGTTGCAAATTGATTCGTTTCTTCTAAAATTTATGATAAACGAGATGACTTTGATTTTGAAATAGTAAATTTTCCGTTTTTGGTTGGTGACATTCATCACCGTGCTTCTTATGGTGTATACATTTCGCAATTTATTGGGTTTGCTAGAGTCTGCAATCATGTCACGGACTTCAACGCGCGAAATAAATATTCTCCAGCAGGGCTATCAGTATCTGTAAATTTTATCGCAGACACTATAAATTTTTTCCAAATTTAATGTTGGGTTAAAGACGCTTTTACGTGAAGGCCTTTCGGAAGCAGAATCTTATGGTGACTTGGTTGATAAATTTAAGAAACATATAGGAACAAATGATTTTTCTTTTCAGTTCAGAAAAATCATTACACGTTACGGACGTATAGGGTATAACTTAAAATATGCGACAGCCTGCATGCTTAGTTTTTAACCCAATCATGGTTGATGACTACGCTGCCTTCTTTAATTGTACGCCGGTGGGTCGGGCGTCAGACTCTATGATGGCCTCGACTTAAAGCTGTTCATTTTAGTTGGTCGGGGCCGGTCTTGTCTGTTGCTTGGCCCACCGGGGTTCAACTGGTGTTTCTCTTTTGCTCCGGACTTTCAGTAAGTTATTGGGCGCCCAGAAATCTCTATCGTCGGGCAGCTAACTGAATCTATGAGTCCTCTTTTTTTATCTATCATGGTGGTTATCATGATTTATTTGTTTGTCCTTGATGATTCCTTGACTCGTTAGAGATTCACCACGATGACTGAACAACTAACTATGTATAGTGAACAGGGTGAGGTAATGGCCATGTAAAACAGGTTTAAGCCCGCCAGTAATTCTGCAATACTGATCGTTCCAAACCGATACTTCTTAGTACAAGTATCTGATTGTCAATTTAGTTTTTTCCCCACTTCGGTTTTTGGAGTGGGAATTTCTTTCTGATTGCGCATTTTCTTGATCATTGCCTATTTGTACCTTTTTAGTTGGTTGGGACCGGAGCCTCTTGTCTGTTGCTTGGCCCACAGGGGTTCAACTGTTTTTTTTTTCTGATTTCAATATGTTGTTTGGCGTCTAAGGATCTCCATCGCCAGGCAGCTTATTGTGTGTGTGGTTATCATAAATTTGTTTTTGTTTTCCATGACGATTCATTGACTAGATACAGATTCACCACGGGGACAGAACAAATAACTAAATGTTTTGAACCACTGCAGAAACCGAGGGTGAGGTTAGGCGCCTATAAAACTAGTTTACGCCCCCCAGTAAGTTTTATTATTGATCGTTCCCAGGCGATACTTCTCTAGTGGTTATTACTGTTTTATGTTTTGGCGTTGAATTGTTGTGCTGTTTGCACCTTATGTATGTTTTCATATTTTAGTTTATATTTGGTAACTGAGTGGCCGTCTATTGGGGAATAGCTGCTCACTCGGCTTACGATATGTTTTCTTAGTATAAGTACTTGACTGGTAACTTAGTATTTCTCCACCTCGGTTTTTGGAGTGTGAATTTCTTTCTGGTTGTGCAATTTCCTGATCATTACCTACTTTTTACCTTTATTTATTACATCTGCTTAAATCTGTAAATGTCGAAATAATTTTTTCGAGCAACTGTAAAAGCTGAAGGGTTTGAAACTCCTTGCTATAAGGCATGTACCGAGAAATACTTGATAAGAACTCTAAGAGCACTGACCCAAATCCGTTGTTCTATAATTTCAAATCAAACGCTTTTTAGGAATAAAAACCTGACATGTGTAAAATAAAATCAGGTCAAATAAGCTAGAAAATATTTACAAATACTATCACACGTGAACCAAGGACTCATTAAGAGACTTGATATAAAGTTGTTTTATCAGTTAATCATATCTCACTTATGATAAGCCTCTTGTGGCAAACGGTTTAATGAGGATTTGATCAAACAAAAACCTAAACCACTGTAGCTTAGACGAACAAAAGAAGGTGATGATCTGAGACTACGAGTATCTCTACAGTCTAGGGACTAAGTGCCCCAGTCACAATAGCGTAAATCAACTCAGCTGACAATTTTTATCTTGAAACAATTACAAATTTTCAAGGCTATTAGATAGCAATTTACCCTGGCAAAAGTTCTAGGTATGAATACAGTGTATCAGCTGAAACACTACAAGCAGCATTTGACATAAAACGAGTCCTTTGGAATATAAAGTGTATAAATGATGGCCCACCGCCAATTGGGGACAAGGAGAAATAAATGGGCTGCTAGTGCCTCCAGCCAAAGCATATTAACTACTGACAGATCATCTGATTACTGGTCAACCGCTCAAGTCTGATTCTGCCCAGGAAAAGTGGTTTAGTCAAACCATCCATACATTTAAACCTTATTGGTTTGCTTGGGTGGTTATGTTTATGAAGCACATTTTGAGTGTCATGACATCCTAATGTTGGGTCAAAATCCCATTAAATGGAGACAACCTTCCGACATGACCATTACTATTGATTGGGACGTAAAAGGTACAAGTAGGCAACGATCAGGAAAAGGCGCAATCAGAAAAAGATTCCAACTCCAAAAACCGAGATGAGGTACTTTTACTATGAAAACATATCGCAAGCCGAATGAGCATCTATTTTCCCAATAGGTGGCCAACCAGTTACCTAAACTTAACTAAAAATATGATAATATACATAATGCGCCAACAGCACAAACATTTTTAAACACCAATACAAAAAACAAAGCGGGCTTAAATCGATTTTACATGGCCATAACCTCACCCTAAGCTTCAGCAGTGGTTCACAACATTTAGTTAGTTGTTCGGTCGTCGTGGTGAATCTCTAGCTAGTCAATGAATCATCATGGACAAACAAATAAATCATGATAAATATATACCATGATGAATCAAAAACGAGGACTCACAGATTGAGTAAGCTGCCCGACAATAGAGATCCCTGGGCGCCAAATAACTTACTAACTCCGGAGCAAAAGAAAACCACCAGTTGAACCCCGGTGGGCCAAGCAACAATCAAGACGCTCCGGCCCCAACCAACTAAAATGAATAGCTTTATGTCGTGGTTATCATCGAGTCTGACGCCCGACCCGCCGGCGTGCATTTTTTCTAAAGTTTGAATTTTGACAAAAACAGTGGTTCTTTTGAAAATTAGCACACACATGGTCATTGCAAGCAAGCCATTATCCAACAATGCACACATCTGCCAGTATACATTTCAGACTGACTTTCACAGAAAAAGTTGAATTTTTGTGCGCCTGTGGACATGTAGAGATAATACCTTAATTTTAAGATTTTTAGAAGCAAAATACCCAGTGGGCTATGGTAGGACATTTGCTGTTTCAAATTTCGTGTAGTCAGAAACTTCAAGGCGTTATCTAAGTTTAAAAGCAAAACAAATGAGACCGACATTCTTGCTCCTTGGTCATAAAAATTGAATCAAACTCAGTGTTTTACACAGTGCTGTAGGGATAATACTACCTAGGTGCTTATGAAATTTTGAGCAGTATGCCAAATTATAAGGTGTACAACTGTAAAAAGAAGTGAAATTATTCGCTGCAATACTTTTTGTTTGAAAATAAAGTAGAAGCAGTAAATTCAATGTCATTTCTTTAGAAGAAAGCACGTTTGCTTAAAACCTGAGAAACATATTGATTATGTTATTTTGACAAATTTATGACAATTTTGTTTATTTCATGAGTTATCTCGTCATAAATTGAAAGATAAAGACACTTTTCATTCTATTGGTATTCATATCGTGAAGTCACAAAAAGGCTTGTGAAAGCATTGATTTCATATTGACCAAAAAGCTTTAAGGCATTAAGGTCATTAAGCATTCAACAAGAGTGGAATTAAGAGGATCATTAGAAAGCTGAGACTGTCCCACTATAGAGACAAAGTCTTTACCGTTATCGTTAATGCCACAAACAAAATGGTATTTGCAAGCGTCCGTTTCGGTTTGAAAGGGTAATTATGAATGTTTAATGGTTCTCGTCTAAATTCGCTACAATAGTCTATCTGGGAAAGAGATGATCAACTTGCTCTTCGATCCTGTTGTTTTGATTTCTGGGTTACAATTTGAACTGCTGCATTAGAAAATTAACAATCTGTATATGCAAAAACTAAGGCGCAGATCAGCTGTGCAGTTACTGCACAGCGCCTTTGTTTTCACAAGTTGGATAGCACAATCCCTCATCTTCTTAAATCCACAATTCCAAGCTTCTAGCCAGCTTCTGTGACTGTACAGGCCGATTTGTGTCAGACTTGGTCTGATACAAATTGTTGATTTTCTCACGCGAAAGCTCATTTAATTTTGCTGATTCAATGACTTTGTATTCTTGTTTTATTCTTACTTTCCCTATAACCAACCATGGTAACAATTTTGTCAAGATTAATATCATGTAGATTGAAAACATACTTTCGCATAAACTACCTCGTTACGGTATCTCAGTTTTGGGATTTTAAATTTTAATCAGGGTTTTGGTCTTGTTTGTTCGTTACCTGAATATCTGTCTTGATCATACAACCATTCTAGCATTCTAGCAATTATGTCTCAAGTATAGATCTAACGAGATGATTGAAAGCGTGATCGTGTCAAGAAACTGATTACAACATGATCGTCAGTGGAACACCGCGGCTTGGAGTTTGGAGCTGCATGTGTACACACACATTATTCTTATCAAGAGTGGCCACCTATTAGGAAAATAGCTGCTCATTCGGCTTACGATATGTTTCATGGTATAAGTACCTGATTGTTAGTTTGGTTTTTTCCCACCTCGGTTTTTGGAGTGGGAATATTTTTCTGATTGTGCCTTTTCCTGATCTTTGCCTACTTGTACCTTTTTATCGAACACGAATGTATGTATTCGTCGTATAGATGCTGACGTTTATGGGTCTGGGGCAAATGGTAAGATGAATTTTAAGACGCCAGACATTAAAGAAGCATTTTAAACAAGAAAGAAATGCCGGAAGGGTATGCATGCAAAATTCGTTTCCATTGAAAACAATGCGAACAGTTAATTTTTGTTTTGTCCATTAATCCTCTCCTTTACATTTTTTGATTAAGCACACTGTTGACTATGTGTCAGATGAGATTCGGCTTTAACTCCGAATAACTTTCTTTGTCGTCATTGACGTAAAAAGTACCGTCATATGGTCAAAGGTGTCGTGATTTCTGGTACTTTGTTTCCATGGATTATCAGATATAAAAAACATAGCAAACACGCCAGAATGTCGCCATTTCCATTGTTAGTGAAACTTGAAAGTTTCTGATCCCTCCCACAACATGCTAATGAGATAACGCTGACTTTAGACTCATTGATTAAGCCCGAGTTCTGTAGCCGCGAAAACGAATTTTGCAAGAACTCTTTGTTTTATACTAGGCAATCGCACTCAATGTCGTCTTTTCCGGGAATCCCGCTCAGAAACAGAACTGCAAGGTGATAACGTACGATCCACGTTTGATCTTTGTTTTCCGACGATACAAAATTCGTTTCTAAAACTTGTTTTGCTAAATTTTTCATTGTATATATTTGTTTCCGACGATACATGTTTTGCTAAATTTGTTTTGCATAGTGTACATGTATATGTATTTACATTGAATTTCAGACTGACATTCATTAGAATACTGTTTTGCAATGCATACTTAGTCAAGGAATTCCTTGAAATTAAATTGTCTGTCACTCTGTGTAAATATTGTCGCCGAATCTCTACGTTTGTCGCTTAACCTCTCAAGGATTTGAACACACATAGTACTAGTTAGTATGGTAGATAATATTTTTCATCTTTCCAAATATCAGTTGATGACTTGTAGTTTGAAGGTCACAGACATCTTCAAAATGTGTACAGCGCCAATGATACTAAGCCATCTAGAGTGGTGTGGTGGGGGTCATCTAGGTAAGAATTGGAACTAGCACTATTAACAAGTGATTTGGGATTATTAACTCTACACTGTATAGTAACAGTTAATTGCTTCTCGGCTCAACAGTAAGCTGTTTCTTCATTTTGAGAATGATCTACCTCCTTAATTAATTAGTATAAAGGTTGATAAGACTATACAGAGGAGTGTGCTTATCGAATGAAACCAGACATAAAATGAACTTTGCCCATGAATCAACATAAAACACATCAGCCAAATTGAAATGTGGTCATTATGTTTTTATATCCTCTGCGCGGCTTTACTGACGATAACAGATGAATACTGTGAAGACCCTTGAATCTATATCATTGTATGATTTCTCTCATTTAAACATAGGTTCTGCTTTCGAAAAATTACGAACTTAAGTTGTCAGCTTTGTACACAATGTTCAATTAATCCCGGACATTCCATCTCTTAGACAAAATATAGCACACAATATACTAAATAGGAACCATGAGGCGTATGTCCAAAAGCCTTTCAAATAACTCCTTCACCATCTCTTTTTTCTATCAGCGCAGTTTTATTATGACAGCAGTCAGCATTTCTATGGGCAAAAATGAAGACAGACTCTCTTATGATACTAGTAGGTTGCATCGGGAATTTCTAATAGCATTGTACAATTTTACCTATTCCCGTGGCAGCACGAAAAGGAGACAGGCAATGATAATAAATACTCTCGAATGATAATGGTTAAATGCAAACTGACATTTCTAGGAAAACAATCAAGGTTGTATATTGCCTGCCGAGACGTAATGACTGAACGATAACTGAACCTAACAGAGTTCATAATTGTGAAATGGTAAGCACGATGGAAGAAGAAATATACGTACTCGGCAAACACCATCACCCACGCCTTTAGCAAATTCCAAATGCCCAATGTGACGTTGGCACTGATTGCAACAGTTCCTTGTCATTTTATATTTTAAATTAAAGGACATGTTTTTTTTCTGGTTTTACCAAGTCGTAACTGCTACTTTTTGTCCTGAGTCATTTCATTTGTCTTTTTCAATATTTATAACTCAGTAGAATTGTCTGTTTCTGTTGAAATTGAAAAAAGAAATCAGCTATTCAGTCTTAGGACTAGATCCTTTACAGAGCACAGATTTGTGCCCGTAAATCTCAATAGAAAAGATATTGTCAAAATATTCTAGGGTAATCTTGAAGGCTTTCTGGTTCAGCCACTGTTCCTGTCACTACTGGGTTATAAGTCACAATCTTCATTTATGTTCAGTTCAATGAGTTTTCTCTTTTGCAAAATATTATAGCATATTTAAGTGTAAAAAGAATGTGACTAGACTGTTCATACATGAGGAGTTCATTCTATACACTTTTATATTCCAAAGAACTCGTTTTATGTCAAATGCAGCTTGTAGTAATTGAGTTGATAAACTGTATTCATACCTAGAACTTTTCTATGCAAGAGTATATGGCTATCTAATAGCAATAGAGAGGTTGAGAAAATGAACTTGTAACTTGTACGTGTACGTGTAGAACAGTTTTATCCCCAAACTTCGTCATTTATTACAAGTTCAAAATACTCGCTACACGTTGAGAACCAGTTAGGCTGTGAATGAAATAAATTTGCGACTTGTAAGTTTTCTTTATATGTTTCCATCGATAGGTCAGGTAGGTTCAAGCAGAAACGAAGTTCGATGAAGCGTTGCCAAATCGTTTTGCACGTGCAGCCGAAGTATATCTGACCAAAGGCGAATCGACGTACATGTGACCATATATGTATGTAGGTATGTACTTTCTGACGTTTGGATTGCTCTTCCGTGTAGATGTCTAGGTCGAAACCCTTTTCAAAAGAGGGCACATCGGAGCCGGAACAAACTTGCGACAATAAAATTAACTCATCATCGTTGTCTAAAAGTCCGGCTAACAATAAATCATCCATATTTACTTTCATATATCAACACATGTATAAACAATAAAAAATTTAGCTGTATATACTTTATGAAATCTACACGTACACGTTCGATTTTCTCAAACGATTTTACACTCAAAACGATCGTGTACGGGTAAATAAAGCTACAAGTACACGTACACGTTACACGTTTATTTTCTCAACCTCTCTATTATCTTTCTGTTCTTGAAAAAATGTAATTGTTTCAAGATAAAGATTGTCAGCTGAGTTGATTTATACAATTGTGGCTGGGGCACTTAGTCTCTAGACTGTATTCAGCTTTTTGTATATATGTTTTTCTTGTTTTTGTTTATAACATTAAACGTGGTTACAAATTAATTGTGGTTACAAAAAAGAATAACCACAATTTGTTTTGTGGATTAGCAAAAAAGAAAAGAAAGATGCATTCCCTTGTATACCCCAGCTTCACAATATACACGGGGGTGTAAGAGACATATATATATATTCCACATACAAGTTTTCTTCAGTTCAAAAATGTCGTAAACCTACGACAACGCACGTAGGAAACAGATAAGCAGAAATAATTATCTGACTGGCTCTGTGGCGTCACATTACCGTCCCTTCATGGCAATCTAAGAAAAATGAACATTAAGAAAGTCGTACAAGTAAATTATAAGTGACAGATTTTTGTAGTTGGTTTGACATCTTTAAAAGACTATTTTAGAAAATCCGGAACCGACTGGTCAGCATCAATGGTTAATTAACGGTTTGCCTGGTGTGAACGCAAATGTAAACCGGACCAGACTGATCTTGATTAATCTGATCAGGATTAAAATCTATTTCTGATCCGGACTAAGGACATTGTCTAGTGTGAACGCATTAATCCGGATTAACTTGTCTAGATAAGTTATACTAATCTTTTACCGCCTAAACCCAAATCGTCCTTTAGGCATTTGAAACAGAATATCCAAGAATTTCATAGAAAGTATGTCTTGGTTCCAGCAGACAATGCCGCAAATAATGTTGTTGTTTATAGGCTTCATTATATATATGAATAAAACAGAAGCTTGATTGTACCCGGGCTTATCAGGAGACAGATAGTGATGAAATGTCTGAAGTTAATGCTCACTTCAACGAACTTCAACTTCAATGGGGATACTCGACACCATGAACATCGAGGAAAAGGCTGTACATCGGTGAAACGTGACGTTATCCAACATTTTCCTAGAAAACTGATGTCACACAACACCACAAAACAGTCCAATGACCAACAAACAGTAACTGGTTCTTTTATATATACAGTCAGACATAAGTTAAGCATCACCTTTATTTTTCTAAATGTGCTTTTCAAGTAAATCTTTTGCAAAAAATAACATTCAATTTGTAAGGGTCTTTAATTCGCGTCTATCCCTGACTTGTTATGTCTTTCTGAATGACATTTGACCTTGTAGCTCATTTATATTTTTATACTGCTACGAAAGAAATTTCATGAACCTTTCCATTGATTCTCGGAACCATGACAATAAAGCTGATGTTATCGAGGCTTTTAATTCGACTTCTAGGTACCTCGATGACCTTTATCCTTATTTTGAAGGTATGGTCAGTCAAATTTATCCACCTGAACTATAGTTGAATAAAGCCAACACCATAGATATATATTTGTTATAGACTACTGAAGTAATTTGGGTTTTAAATGCAAGTCTTATAGGGTAGGTTGTATTATCGTTTCGTGTGCATTAGTAAATACGGTAAATGTTCAGTGATTTGAGCATGAGTATATCGCTTCAAGTCGATGATATAATATCATTTAAGCTCATGAATTTCGTGAATCTAGAGTGAGTACTGTTCAATTAGGGTATAAATAATGATTGCATAAGTCTCAATGTCATTCGAAGCTTGGCAGACGATACGGAGCAGTTGAGTTAGGTTTAGTGCGCTTGCCTCCCCTCCCCACCATATGTTTGATATAAATGTTGTAGTGCAAGTTTAAAAGAGCTTGCTCGTTTCCGCTGTACCCATAGCGCATGGTATACTGCAGTGTACAGTGAAACGTATACATGTATCTAGTGGTCAGTTCTGATCAAAACCTGAATGTACCAAATGTGATGGGTCGTGTTGCTACAGACCGATGACGCAAGTCGTGATAGTTTCTCAAATGTAATTTGTTATTGGTTGCACCATGATTGTGGCAAGGGGATGGTATTTAGTACAGCTGTTTGGAAAATAATTTTTCGTTCATGAAAGATGGTTTAGGACTAAAATAGTGTGAATATCGAATGCATAGACCATTTCAGATTATTTTGTTGAAACTTGTCTCTTTGTTTCAAAGGCACCTGTTCAAATGAGTGATGCTGTTTGAAATGGACATATCATATCTGTTCAACCACATGCACTAGGCTTTATGCAATACATAAAGTAGGGATCACGCAACGTTCGTTAAAACTTATGATCGGTGTTGTCAATCAGTGTTTAATTTCAAAATACCAATGTTACAAACTTTCATATGTAATATGCAATAGTTGAATCAAACCGAATTTTTTATGTGAGTTTTTGAGTACACAGAACTTGGGCAAAAATTTATTAACATGGTGTTTATCACATTTTTCGCAATTTTCAGTTATAACTGTTGATTGGAGTAAGAATTTTATTTCTGTTCAGTCACGTGAATCACGATGAAATGTGATTAGTCAGTCTAGTTTGTCTAGTTTATGTACGTGCCAAAAGTCCCGTTACAAATACATTTTACTCTGAACGCATAGCAGGAACCAACAATAGTAACTCATGCAGAATAATTGGCCATA
The DNA here is from genome assembly GCA_964017185.1 of Rugalucina vietnamica. NCBI lineage: Eukaryota > Metazoa > Mollusca > Bivalvia > Lucinida > Lucinidae > Rugalucina > Rugalucina vietnamica. The sequence continues at coordinate 51,517,572 of OZ024875.1, read as the reverse complement.
TTGGAACTTATTTTACTGTACAAAATGATACTCACTTCAATGACCTCACTGCTACAGTTACCTTGGTTACCATAAGTAGGCATGACCGGAGCAAGTCAAATTATGCAAAATATTTTCTAAATTTCTATTTTTCGCAATCTGCTAAATCAACATTGGTATGATATGATAATTTAGCTTTTTAGTTTTTAACCCAATCATGGTTGATAACTATGCTGCCTTCTTTAATTGCACGCCGGTGGGTCGGGCGTCAGACTCTATGATGGCCCCGACTTAAAGCTATTCATTTTAGTTGGTTGGGGCCGGAGCTTCTTGTCTGTTGCTTGGCCCACCGGGGTCCAACTGGTGTTTTTCTTTTGCTCCGGAGTTAGTAGGTTATTCGGCGCCCAGGGATCTCCATCGTCGGGCAGCTTACTCAATCTGTGAGTCCTGGTTTTTGATTCATCAGGATGTTTATCATGATTTATTTGTTTGTTCTTGATGATTCATTGACTAGTTAGAGATTCACCACGAGGACCGAAGAACTAACTAAATGTTGTGAACCACTGCAGAAGCTGAGGGTGAGGTTAGGTACCTGTAAAACCGGTTTAAGCCCGCCAGTAACTTTGTGTTACTGATCGTTCCAAGTCGATACTTCTGTAGTGGTTCTTTTTGTTTTATGTCTTGGTGTTTAAAATTTTTTGTGCTGTTGGCGCCTTATGTGTGTTTTCATGTTTTAGTTAAGTTGAGGTAACTGAGTGGCCACCTATTGGGAAAATAGCTGCTCATTCGGCTTACGATATGTTTCATGGTATAAGTACCTGATTGCTAGTTTGGTTTTTTCCCACCTCGGTTTTTGGAGTGGGAATCTTTTTCTGATTGCGCCTTTTCCTGATCTTTGCCTACTTGTACCTTTTTAGAAACTATACCAGCCTAACTACTATTCTATGATCATCATTTAGTGATAATTTTATGAAATTTGAGGAATATTTGATAGTTTGGGAGACAAATAAAGAAGCTTACCTATAAAAATTCGACGACAAAAATACGACGTCGGCAAAAACATGCGGAGCAAACAAACAGGGTCGTTATATTTAAACATTTAAAATAAGTTCTTTAATGGAAACCAAGCAAATGTTCAGCTTGATATTAGTTGGTGGCTTCAATACTATAACACAGCACCTACTTTTAAAACGATATATTAGCTAACAGTAATATTACTTGACCTAATGATACATGGGCAGTAGTTAACAGTGGATAGCATTTGGTTAATTATTCTTATTGTGCATGTATGATCTTTATTACATTATCATGACGATTTGGTTATAAATATTTTACTCAGATTTCCAAATATATACTACAGTATCGTTTAGCTAAATATAAATTTAATTTTGAAATAGATTTGTTTGTTTGTAGTGTATTTATCCAAACGGCAAAATATTAAGAAAAAAATCAAAATTAACGACAACGTCATTAGACCTGCTCCGTTGAAGTAGGAGAAGAAGGGATCAAACCTCCACTGCATTTTAACAAATGCACGTAGCAGTACGAAAATTTGCCCCCAAAGTTCTTAGATATAGTACTTGGTGATCATAAGTGTTGTAAGCTCTGACTTAATGCTATTGTGGCAAAACAGTGAGTGTAATGGAACTTTTGGGACAACCCTCGTATATGTGCGAAGCGTTCACAAAGCTTTTGTGTAAAGCTTATACGTGTAAAATTAATTCTTGGTTTGTTTTAGTTTCAGATTTGGCATGTATAGTATACGAGATGGATGGATGTACTTCATTTACACTGTCGGAGAGAGTCATGATAATGGACCGTATCCAACTTAATGTGTTTAAAGCTTTCATAAACACACTTTGAAAAATTAATCTGGCTGTCATTTGATTGTTTGTGAAATTTGTATTCGAATAAAGATAACGTGCTCCGGTCTGTGCTCGCCATCACACACGTATATGTTGTTGCGTTTTCTATTATGTATCAAGGTATAACGCTGCATGTATGAATGAATATGCTGTACATGAAATGCTAGATGATTCAGTGGAATTAAGACGGGTTATATACGTATGTCATGTTCATTGTTGTGTTTGGTGTGTTATACCTCGTTTCTCAAATAAGGTAGATTTACATCTTTCTATAACAAATGCATTTGTTTCTTCTAAAATTTATGGTATACGCGATGACTTTGCTTTTGGTGTAGTAAATTTTCCGTTTTTGGATGCTGCCGTTCCTCGCCGTGCTTCTTATACGTTTCGCAACTTATTAGGTTTGCTAGAGTCTGCAATCATGTTGCGCACTTCAACGCGCGAAATTAAATTTTAACAGCCAGAATACTCAAGCAGGGCTATCGGCATCATAAACTTCGAAAAATATTTTCTAAATTTTATCGAAGACACTTTGAATAGATTTCCAAATTTAATATAAGCCTAAATGCGCTTAAGTCAATGGCCTTTCGGAACGAGAAACTTATGGTGACTTGTGATACAAATTTAAGAAACTTATAGGAAGGAATGATTTTTTTTCAGTTCAGAAAAATCATTACGCGTTAAAGACGTATATGTTATAGCTTAAATATTATGCGACAGTCTGCATGCTTAGTTTTTAATCCAATCATGGTTGATAACTATGCTGCCTTCTGTAATTGCACGCCAGTTGGTCGGCGTTAGACTCTAAGATGGCCGCGACTTAAAGCTATTCATTTTAGTTGGTTTTGGCCGGAGCTTCTTGTCTGTTGTTTGGCCCACCGGAGTTCAATTAGTGTTTTTCTTTTGATCCGGATTTCAGTTTGTTATTCGGCGCCCAGGGATCTCCATCGTTAGGCAGCTTACTGAATTTATGAGTCCTCGTTTTTATTCACCATGGTGGTTATCATGATTTATTTGTTTGTCCTTGATGATTCACGGGGACCGAATTACTAACTAAATATCAAGACGAGTGTGAGGTTTCGGTCCAGTAAAACCGGTTTAAGCGCCCCACCCAGTAATTTGATATTACTGATTGTTTCAAGGCGATACTTATTTTTGTGCTGTCTGGGCCTTATGTACATTTTCATATTTTTTGTTAAGTTCGGGCTTACGGTATGTTTTCTTGGTGTAAGTACCTAAATGTCATTTTAGTTTTTCCCACCTCTCGGTTTGTGGAGTGGGAATTTCCGTCTGATTGCTCCATTTCCTGATCGTTGCCTACTTTTACCTTTTTATGTTGTGGTTCTATTTGTTTTATGTTTTGAAGTCGAATTTGAATGTTGTTGGAACCTTATGTATGTTTTCATATTTTATTCAGTTAAGTTTTGGTTACCGAGAGGCCGTCAATTGGGAAATAGCTGCCCAGTCGGCTTACGATATATTTTCTCACTATATGTACCTAATTGTCAATTTAGTTTTTTCCCTCCTTGGATTTTGGAGTGAGAATTTCTTTTTGATTGCGCCTTTTCCTGATCATTGCCTGCTTGTCCCTTTTTTGATCTAAGCATTCTACCTTTTTGAACAAAGCAAAATAAAATTTAATTGTTTATTACATCGGTTGAAAATCTTGGTTGTAAATTTTGAAATACATAATTCGAGCAACTGCAAAATCTGAAGATGTATACAGTCGATTGTGATAATAATTCATACATTTTAACCCAATCATGGTTGATAACTATGCTGCCTTCTTTATCTGCAAGCCGGCGGGTTGGGCGTCAGACTCTTTGATGGCCCCGACATAAAGCTATTCATTTTAGTTGGATGGGGCCGCAGCGTCTTGTGTGCTGCTTGAACCAACGTGGTTCAACTGGTGTTTTTTTTTTTTTTGCTCCGGGTTTCTGTAAGTTATTCGGCGCCCAGGATCTCCATCGGACAGCTTACTGAATCTGTGAGTCTTCGTTTTTGATTCATCATTGTGGTTATTATGATATATACTGAAAATCAAAAATCTTGCACCACCCTATTTTTGTTATTTTTTATGACCAAGTAGAACTATTTTTATTTCTAACATTATTTTTGGTTAATTTCAATAACAAAACTTTGACTTTGCAGCAACTTCAATAATGTGGATGATAGTGCAAAAATTTTTGGGCAAAAGGTGTAAAATTTGATTTTTTGGAAAAAAATGATTATCAATGAAAATTTTCAATGAGGTTTCATTGTACATGTGATCTGCATCATGGCAGTAACGGAAAAGCAATAAAACATATTGCAATTTAGGGAATTTGGAGTTTTTACAAAATTTTGAAAATTCGCATTTTCGGAAAATTAACAGGTGGTTTTGAAAATTTCCTTTAAACAGCAAAGAAAATCAAAAATGCATTCTTAGGCTATGGCAGGTAAGCACATACCCCACTTGACTCTTTTGACAAATTTCATAAACAGGAGTCATATCCGTTTGCTGTACTTCCGGTTTGCATGCAGGATTTTTTTAATTTTGATTTTACAACTATCAATTAGTAATTTTGGATTTTTGATGTGCCATTGTACTGTTTTGATATTGAACAACTTGCCCTACACAACCATTTTTGGGGGACCAAACAAACATTCCCAGCACAGCAGCGTAAAGATGGTGCTTTATTTTGGTACAGTTTTAAAACAAAGTCAAAACGCGCTAAATAAAGCATTAACTTTAAGCTGTTTTCCTGCGATAATTTGTTTTGGACAAGTTGTTTTGTCCTCACTCATTACAATGGCACATACAAATTAAAAGAATATGAAAATGGTAACTGTAAAATCAAAATTAAAAATTCTTGCATTCTGACCGGAAGTACAGCAAACGGATATGACTTCTGTTTATGAAACTTTTCAAAACAGTCAAATGGGGTATGTGCTTACTATGTGCTGCCATGATGCTGATCACATGTACAATGAAAAGTCATTGAAAATTTTCATTGATAATCAATTTTTCCCAAAAACTCCAATTTTACACTTTTTGCCGCAAAAATTTTGCATTATCATCCACATTTTTGAAGTTGCTGCAAAGTCAAAGTTTTGATATTGGAATTAAACAAAAATAATGTTAGAAATAAAAATAGTTCTACTTGGTCATAAAAAATACCAAAAATAGGGTGGTGCAAGATTTTTGTTTTTCAGTATGTTTGTTTGCCCTTGATGATTCATTGACTAGTTAGAGATTCACCACGAGGACCGAACAACCAACTAAATATTACGAGTTACCCCCAGTAATTGTATTTTACGGATCGTAACAAGGTGGTTCCATTTGTTTTATGTTTTAGAGTCTAATTTTTGTGCTGTTTGAACCTTATGTACTTTGTCATATTTTGGCCGCCTTTTGGGAAATAGCTGCTCACTCGGCTTACGATATGTTTTCTAAGACTTAGTACTTAATTGTCAATTTAGTTTTTCCCACCTCTGTTTTTGGAGTGGGATTTACTTTCTGATTGCACCTTTTTCCTGATCATAGCCTACCTGTACCTTTCTATACATAAATTGTTCTTCTGATATGTTCTTGTATAATCATTTGGAGATCGAAATGCATTTATTTATTATGAGCATTTATCTATTATGAGCATTTATCTATTATGAGCATTTATCTATTATGAGCATTTATCTATTATGAGCATTTATCTATTATGAGCATTTATCTATTATGAGCATTTATCTATTATGAGCATTTATCTACAAGTCGCTGAATGGATTTTTACGAGGTACAACTAAATTCTACAAAAATAGGACACCTCAAAGGCTTATAGAGTCCCTGATGAGCATCGAATCATGTATAAACAGTAGTATTGCAAAGTCAAACTTATACGTTATGAAAGCGTTCACTACTTTAAAAAGGGACAGGTAGGCAATTATCAAGAAATGGTGCAATCAGAAAGAAATTTCCAACTCCATAAACCGAGGGGTGGGAAAAAACTTAAATGTAAACTGATTGTAAACAATTTTCATGATTGAAAACAATGTTCATGATTTTATTTTACTATGCGTATAATTAAGACATGTGAATCATGTACCAAGAAGTACTTGATAAGAGAACGTTGACCCAAATTCGTTGTCGCCGTTATTTTAAATCATATAGTACCTTTTTAAGGAAATAAACTAACATTATGTCAATTATAGAAATACTATCACTCGTGAACCAAGGACTCATTAAGAAACTTGATATAAAGTTGTTTTACCAGTTAATCATATCTCACTTATGATAAGCCTCTTGTGGCAATTTGTTTGACGTGGAATTAATCAAACACAAAGCTTAAACAATTGTAGCGTCAACGAAGAAAGAAAAACTTGAATCCGGGACTTTAATCAAGGCGACGATCATGATCTTTCCTTTGCAAGATATTTTCTTTGCAAGACATTGACATTCCAGGCATTACCTTGGAACACTCATCATACCGAATGAGCAGTTATTTTCCCAATAGGTGGTCACTCAGTTACCTAAACTTAACTAAAATATGAAAACATACACAAGGCATTAGATATATAGGTACCAACGTATAACATGTATAACGGAAAGCAGGATGAGCAGCTGAAGATATAGGGTGAGATATAAATGAGAATTTGGTAAAACAAAAACAGAATCTTATTGGTGGTTCTTATTTTTTATGTCTTGGTGTTTAATTTTTTGTGCTGTTGGCGCCTTATGTATAATTTAGTTAGGTAACTGAATGGCCACCTATTGGGGAAATAGCTGCTCATTCGGCTTACGAAATGTTTTGATGGTATAAGTTCTTTATTGTTAGTTTGTTTTTCCCGCCTCGGTTTTTGGAGTGGGAATCTTTTTCTGATTGCGCCTTTTCCTGATCGTTGCCTACATGTCATCATGAAAACATGTCCGTGTAATGTATACCCCCTTGAACCCCACTTTCATATAGCAAAACTTGGGTATGCATACCTATTTTTCTTATTTTAGCCCCAAAACATAGATCGTGGGTACTCGTTAGAACCGCCTCGCTGAGGCGGTTCTAACGTGTACCCACAATCTATGTTTTTTTAAAGCTAAAAAATTCTCAGTACACTGCATGGGCATGTTTTCGTAATGTACCTTTCTGTGTGGTCACTCTGAAATCATCATCTATCTGTCTGTTCGGAACAAAGACCAACATTCTAGCAGAGGTTTACAAGCGATTTTCGTAAATCATTTAATGGTTGGCTCTATATTAGAAAGCCTTTAAAATCATTCTGCCTGACTGACACTGTAACTACAAGTCGATCTTTCAAAAGAAACTTATTATTAGACTTTTAAAACATCTCTTTAAAATGCAATATTAAACAATTATAGCTTGTGTGAAATTATACGCTGAAATAAGTTTTGTTTTAAAATAATGTAAAATAGGTAGAATCGGTAAGTTCAGTGTCTTTTCTTTACTCGATGGCACGTTGGCTTCAAACCTAAGAAATAAACTGATTTTGCAATTTCGATTTTATATCGATTTTGTTCATCTTCTAAGAAATTGACAGATTAAAAAAATAATTATCGGTTTAGATTCATTTTCTAACCAACATTTAATATATTTGGCTCTATTTGGAAAGTAAAAATCTTTGCAATGACTACCACATAGTCATTGCAAAGACTTTTATTTTCCAAATAGAGCCAAATATATTAAATGTTGGTTAGAAAATGAATCTAAACCGATAATTAATTTTCTTCAAATTTACTGTAATTCTCTTTGGCTTCATGTTGCCAAATGTAAATTGTCACTGATTAGGCTTGAGTAGCTGAAACCGCGGTATTGCCATTAATATGCTCACTGCTCTTTAAGGATTATTTGCTACTACTGCAGCTGTTTGATTTTTCCGTAATCTCAAAGGGTATTCTGAGAAATCAAAAATTTATTATCGGTTTAGATTCATTTAATAAATTTGGCTCCATATGTATAATAAAAGTCTTTGTATTGACTACCACACTGAAAGTTTCATATTAACTGTAATTCTCTTTGGCTTCATGTTGCCTAATTAAGGGTCACTGATGATGCTTGAGTAACTGAAACCGCGATATGGCCCATCCATTTTCTCATATATATGCTTACTGCTCTTCTCTTAAAGGATCTCAGTTTTATTTTATTTGCTATTACTGCAGCTGGTTTTTTGCCGTGTGGCGGCCCTCTAATGTCTCCCCATACATCATTCGTAGTGCAGATCATATTTTCCTTTTGGTCCTTTGAGATCAGCAAGGATATTCTGAGAAATCAGAAATTTATTATCGGTTTAGATTCATTTAATAAATTTGGCTCCATATGGATAATAAAAGTCTTTGTATTGACTACCACATTGAAAGTTTCAAATTAACTGTAATTCTCTTTGGCTTCATGTTGCCTAATAAAGGGTCACTGATGATGCTTGAGTAACTGAAACCGCGGTATGGTCCATCCCTTTTCTCATTAATATGCTTACTGCTCTTCTCTTAAAGGATCTCAGTTTTATATTTATTTGTTTTATTTGATATCACTGCAGCTGGTGTTGTGCCGTGTGGCGGTCCTAAAAAGTCTCCCCGTACACCATCAATAGTGTAGATTATATTTTCCTTTTTGGTCCTTTGAGATAAGCAAGAGTATTCTGAGAAATCAGAAATTTATATCGGTTTAGATTCATTTTCTAACCAACATTTAATATATTTGGCTCCATTTGGATAATAAAAGTCTTTGTTATGACTACCACATTGAAAGTTTCAAATTTACTGTAATTCTCTTTGGCTTCATGTTGCCAAATGTAAAGTGTCACTGATGAGGCTTGAGTAGCTGAAACCGCGGTATGGCCATTAATATGCTCACTGCTCTTTAAGGATCTCAGTTTATTTTATTTGCTATTACTGCAGCTGTTTTTTGCCGTGTGGCGGCCCTTTAATGTCTCCCCATACATCATTCGTAGTGCAGATCATATTTTCCTTTTGGTCCTTTGAGATCAGCAAGGGTATTCTGAGAAATCAGAAATTTATTATCGGTTTAGATTCATTTAATAAATTTGGCTCCATATGGATAATAAAAGTCTTTGCATTGACAACCACATTGAAAGTTTCAAATTAACTGTAATTCTTTTTGGCTTCATGTTGCCTAATAAAGGGTCACTGATGATGCTTGAGTAACTGAAACCGCGGTATGGCCCATCCCTTTTCTCATTAATATGCTTACTGCTCTTCTCTTAAAAGATCTCAGTTTTATTTTTATTTGATATCACTGCAGCTGGTGTTGTGCCGTGTGGCGGTCCTAAAAAGTCTCCCCGTACATCATCAATAGAGTAGACTATATTTTCCTTTTTGGTCCTTTGAGATTAGCAAGGGTATTCTGAGAAATCAGAAATTTATATCGATTTAGATTCATTTTCTGAACCAACATTTAACATATTTGGCTCCATTTGGATAATAAAAGTCTTTGTTATGACTACCACATTGAAAGTTTCAAATTTACTGTAATTCTCTTTGGCTTCATGTTGCCAAATTTAAAGTGTCACTGATGAGGCTTGAGTAGCTGAAACCGCCCATCCCTTTTCTCATTAATATGCACACTGCTCTTAAAGGATCTCAGTTTTATTTTTATTAGGAGGCGGCCCCCGTGGCCGAGCGGTTAAGAGCGCTGTCTCTTAATCACTCGATCATCTCACCGCTGTGTCTGGTGTTGGTCCGAGCCCCGCTCTGGCCACATGTGAGACAAGCCAAGTTCTGCTTGCGGGTGTGTCAGGTGGTTTTTCTCGGGGTTCTCCCGTTTTCGCCCCACCTACTGATTGGCCCGTCTCATATGAGCTGAAATAATCTTGAAAGGGACGTAAAACTGAAATAAAAAAAATATTAGGAGTAAATATACTGGAAATCACAAGTCTTTTTATTACTGATCGTTCCAAGGCGATACTTCTGTGGCGCCCAGGGATCTCCATCGTCGGACAGCTTACTGAATCTGTGAGTCCTGGTTTTTGATTCATCAGGATGTTTAACATGATTTATTTGTTTGTTCTTGATGATTCATTGACTAGTTAGAGATTCACCACGAGGACCGAAGAACTAACTAAATGTTATGAACCACTGCATAAGCTGAGGGTGAGGTTATGGCCATGTAAAATCGATTTAAGCCAGCCAGTAACTTTGTGTTACTGATCGTTCCAAGGCGATACTTCTGTGGTGGTTCTTTTTGTTTTATGTCTTGGTGTTTAAAAAAAATTGTGCTGTTGGCGCCTTATGTATAGATAAACATCCTGATGAATAAAAAAACGAGGACTCAACAGATTCAGTAAGCTGCCCGACGATGGAGATCCCTGGGCGCCGAATAACTTACTAACTCCGGAGCAAAAGAAAAACACCAGTTAGACCCCGGTGGGCCAAGCAAAAGACAAGAAGCTCCGGTCCCAACCAACTAAAAGGAATAGCTTTAAGTCGGGGCCATCATAAAGTCTGACGCCCGACCCACCGGCGTGCAATTAAAGAAGGCAGCATAGTTATCAACCATGATTAGGTTAAAAACTAAGCATGCAGACTGTTGCATAACATTCAAGTTATAACCTATACGTCTGTAACGTGTAATGCTTTTTTTGAACTGAAAAGAAAAATCATTCCTTCCTATAAGTTTCTTAAATTTGTAAACCAAGTCAAAATTAAGTTAAGGTAACTGAGTGGCCACCTATTGGGAAAATAACTGCATATTCGGCTTTCGATATGTTTTCATGGTATAAGTACCTGACTGTTAGTTTGGTATTTTCCCGCCTCGGTTTTTGGAGTGGGAATCTCTTTCAGACTGCGCCTTTTCCTGATCTTTGCCTACTTGTACCTTCTTATTGTTTTATGTCATGGTGTCTTTTTTGGCTGTTGGCGCCTCATGCATGCTATCTATTTTTAGTTAAGTTAAGGTAACTGAGTGGCCACCCATCAGGAAAATAGCTGCTCATTCGGCTTACGAAATGTTTTTTCATGGTATAAGTACCTTATTGCTAGTTTGGTTTTTCGCGCCTCGGTTTTTAAAGTGGGATCTTTTTCCGATTGCGCCTTTTCCTGATCGTTGCCTACTTGTACCTTTTTTGTGGTTAATTCCAAAAAACAATTCTTGAACTTGCTGCAAAAGCAAAGATTTGATATTAGAATTAACCCAAAATTATGATAGAAATAAAAATAATTATTTTTAATCCAAAAATTACCAAAACAATCAGGGCGGTGCAAGGCTTTCGATTTTTAGTATATATGAATATCACTCTCTTGAAATAATAAAGAAGGTACAAGTAGGCAAAGATCAGGAAAAGGCGCAATCAGAAAGAGATTCCCACTCCAAAAACCGAGGTGGGAAAAAACCAAACTAACAATCAGGCACTTATTCCATGAAACATATCGTAAGCCGAATGAGCAGCTATTTTCCCAATAGGTGGCCACTCAGTTACCTCTTCTTTTGGATTAATGCTTGAGAAAGCATTGATTTTTATATTAAACAAAAAAAGCTTTAAGGCATTAAGGTCATTAAGCATTCAAGGAGTGTGGAATTAAGATGATCATTAGAAAGCAGAGGCTGTCCTACTATAAAGTCAAAATTAAACCGTTTTCATTAATGACAAATGAAATCTGGTAATTGCAAGCATCAGCAACTGCCTAGGAAGCTTTAGGCCTGATTTCGGCGTCAGATTTTGGTAAAAGATAATTGTTTTAATTGAGATGAGAAAATTATTCTTGAAAGCAGCCACATGCCTCCTTTTTTAAAATCCAGAACACATTCTTCATCCATCCAACAAGTGTTGCCATGTTTACGCACAGAAGAATTATAAGTAGAGCACAAACGAAATAGTAATTGCAAATTTCGTTTCGGTTTGAAAGGGCCATTATAGATGTGTCTCGTCTAAATCAAAACTATAAAAGTCTATCTGGGGAAAGAGATGATCAACTTGCTCTTCGACATAGTTGTTATGTCTATGTTGCTTGTTTGTCTCGCGGGTTTATGGGTTGCAATATGATTATGTCAGTTCATTTACATTGTCAATTTTTTTATGCTGTTGGCGCCTTATGTATGTTTTCATATTTTTCGTTAAGTTAAGGTAACTGAGTGGCCACCTATTGGGAAAATAGCTGCTCATTCGGCTTACGATATGTTTCATGGTATAAGTACCTGATTGTTAGTTTGGGGTTTTCCCACCTCGGTTTTTGGAGTGGGAATCTTTTTCTGATTGCGCCTTTTCCTGATCTTTGCCTACTTGTACCTTTAGTGTAATTTTGCTATATGCCGTCTTTCCTTATATGAACCAACCATGCTAACGATTTTGTCAAGAATGACATGTAGATTGAAAACTTAGTCGCGTTAACTACCTCGTTACGGTATCTCAGGATTAGGATCTTAAATTTAAATGTGTCAAAAGCAGGGTTTGGTCTTGTTTGTTACCTGAATAGATGTCTTTATCATACAACCATTCTAGCAATTTTGTCACAAGCATAACAAGATGATTGAAAGCGTGATCGCGTCAAGAAACTCGTTACAACATCTCAGTTCTTTCATTGACAGTTTTGAAGGATCGTCAGTTCCGTTGTTTGAAATTTTTACGCGCAAGTAATGATAAAAACCTGAAAATATGCAACGGATAAACCAGATATTACGTGATGTTATTCATTTGTAGTATGATAGTCATTATATCGTTTTTTGAAACATTCTTTGTGATTTTGTGATTCTTGTCTAAAAGTATCTCATCTTCAGTTCCGTGTCAAAGACTAATTAAGATTGTATGAAGCAGCAATACAAAGGGACTGTATGGGGAGTGACAGCATGTACATTTATACAGCCATGTAATATCTTGGCTAGGTGCTGGATGTGCACACACACATCATTCTTCAAGACAGGCTTATCGAACACAAATGTGTGTATTCTTCGTATAAAGGTTGACGTTTATGTGGGTATTCTCTTAAAGAAAATAGCAAAACTTAGGTCATCTTAGAAATCAGAAAATTATTATCGGTTTAGATACATTGTCTAACCAATATTTAATATATTTGGCCCCTTAGTCATTGTGTAGACTACCCTGTTGAAAGGTGCAAAATTACAGTAATTATATATGTTTGGCTCCATTTTGTGAAATCTAAAGGGTCACTGAATAGCCGAAACATTGATATGGCCCATCCTTTTCTTATCAATCTATACTGACCGACAAAAGAAACCCGACACTTACTTTGGGTGGTAAAAATCCGTAAAACAAGTGCTCAAGGGAAATCTGGTTTATACCACATTTAAGACAAATCATTTTTCTACCATTTCATGCAAACATTTAATTTTTTCAGTCAAACGCCTATCAGTAATTAAGTAAGATTAAAGGTAGGGGTCGTTTACAAAATTCACAAACCTAATCTTTAGAGTTAATGATGTATTGACTTGGACAATAAATGTCCCAGGAATGAAATCACACGATTAGCTTAGATATACACCACATAGAAATGGATAGAGTCCTCAATAGCGAGTTTGGCCACTCCATGCTCGCCCAGTTCAACCACAGACTATCCGCCATTTGGAAATTGCTTTCAGGCAGGAATGGGCAGGTATTCCTCAGAACATTGTTCGCCGTTACGTTTTGTCAATGCGACGACGTTGTGTAGCTGTAACTGGTGCGTTAGGTAGCCACACCCGCTATTGAGGACTCTATCCATTTCTTACTTTTTAATCTTACTGATAGTCGTTTGATTGAAAGCATTAAATGTTGGCATGAAATGGTAGAAAAATAATTTGTCTTAAATGTGGTATAAACCAGATTTCCATTGTGCACTTGTTTTACGGATTTTAACCCCCCCCCCCCCAAAGTAAGTGTCGGGTTTCTTCTGTCGGTCGGTATATTTACTGCTCTTTGAGTTTTTATCTTAGATCATCGATAACATTTATTTTGATACTTGATCTGAAAATTTTGCTGCTGAAATGCGCAAATGACAATTATTAAAGAGGCTCTGTGACTAGTCCATCATTCTCAGGTGACGCACAGAATGAGAACCTGGGATGTCATCAGTCTATCTGTCATTGTCTGTGAGAAATATGGTACTTCATATATGTATTACATTGACTTTCAGACTGACATTCAATAGAATACTGTTTTGCAGATAAAAATTAAACTTGATCCTTTAAGAGCAATGAACATATTGATTAGAAAGGGGTGGGTCATACTGCGGTTTCGGCTACTCAAGCCTCATCAGTGACCCTTTAAGAGATTTACTGTTAATTTACAATGTCCAATAGCGTAGTCAACACAAAAACTAGTATTATCCAAAGGTGGCAAAATACATTAAACGTTGGTTAGAAAATGAATCTAAGCCGATAAATTTCTGATTTCTCAGAATATCTTCGCTGATCTCAAAGGACCAAACGAAAAATGTAATCTGCACTATGGGTGATGTATGGGACACTTTTTAGGGCCAACACACGGCACAACACCAGCTGCAGCAATAGCAAATAAAAATTAAAACTTAGATTCTTTAAGAGCAGTGAACATATTAATGAGAAAGGGGTGGGTCATACCGCGGTTTCGGCTACACAAGCCTCATCAGTGACCCTTTAGATTTGGCAACATTGAGCCAAAGAGAATACTTAGTATACTTAGTATAGTAATTCCTTGATAATAAATTATCTGTGACTCTGTATATATTGTCGCCGAATCTCTACGTTTGTCGCTTAACCTCTTAAGCATTTGAACACGCTCAGTACTAGTATTGTAGATTATCATACCAGTTGATGACACGTAGTTTGAAGGTCACTTTCATCTTAAAAAAGTGTACAACGTCAATGGTCAATGTCAGGGGTTGGTCATGTGGGTAAGAACTGGAACTAGCACGATTAACAAGTGCTTTGGGATAATTAACTCTAATGTAACAGGCTCGACAGTAAGCTGGGGCTTTATTACTTGAGGATGGATCTACCTTCTTAATTAATTATATAATAAGGCTATACAGATAGCCTAAGAGGATTGTGCTTATCGAATGAAACCAGACCTATAAAATGAACTTTGTCCATGAATCAACATAAATCACAAAAGAGACCACTATGGTCTTTATATTCATGGGCTCGGCTTTACTTACGATAAGTTAGAAATCTCGGGCTGCAAAAGAATAATAGAAATTATGATAGTATGATAGAAATTTAAAACTGTACGGTTTAATATGCATTTGGTTTAACTAAAGGAATTGTGAGTTGTTCAAAAACGACCGTGAAATATGCAAATGTGTGGCATTTAGCTTAGCTTGAACTCCAGTAACCATATTATTACAATATATTACGTCAATGAACAAAAATGGAAACTTAAAAAAATGGTTTTATGTATGTTTTCATACTTTTGGTTAAGTTTAGGTAACTTGGTGGCCACCTTTTGGGAAAACAAGTGCTCATTCGGCTTACGATATGTTTTCATGATATAAGTGCCTGATTGTTAATGTAGTTTTACTGCCTCGGTTTTTGAAGAGGTATTCTCTTTCTGATTGCGCCTTTTCCTGATAGTTGCCTACTTGTATCTTGTTTGAGAAAAAACATAGAACGGAATAGCATTATTATTCATAGTAGTGGTAGTATTGATCTATCATCAATCTACCAAAACGGGTAACTGCAAACAATTGCCAGATTTAAATTCTCTTAAGTCTCAGTTTTACAGAATGAGATTGTATTTTTCTGAGAAAAGTGCAAGTTGAATAAGCAAGGCAAAAATGAATGTCACTTCGTTCAGGTTTAATTTTAAAAATATGTCGCATGTTTAAAAAGAATCTTTATGAGATTTACTGTCGCGTCATAAGGAAGTTGTTTTCTAAAAATGCCATCTGAGAAGTTAATATCTGATTTCATGCTAATAAACTATATGCTGTTCCTATTAATGAGTATGTATGTGTTATATAATCGCATTTTGATATTTTCCTTCCTAAATGCTAACTTAACTGAACCTAAGGTTCACAAGATAAGTGTATATGTTAGGGCTGATCCAGCGTCCATCCATGATCATTGCGGCTGGTCAAACTTTCAAACATGAACATATATTAGACCAGTAAAGGTGAATGTAGGCAATGATCAGGAAATCGACAATCAGAAAGAAATTCCCACTCCAAAAACCGAGGTGGAAAACCTAAATTAACGATCAGGTACTAAGAAAACATAACGTCATTCTTAAGCATATCTTATCTGAGCATCATTATTATAGGGGATTGCTCGCGTGATGTTTTGAAGCAGACAAGACCAAACCTCTGTTTCCACGACAACAGATAAATCTCAAAATGTAGAATCTGACAATGTGTGAAATTATTATTGTGTCTGCTAGTCCACTATGCTAGAAGCATTTGTAATAATGGATTGGAGGCAAGACGTGGCATCTTGGACTGAGTGTCGGCAACTTTGGAGTGGCTATATTTCCTCTTTGTTTCCTGATAAACGAACGCACTGTTGAAATCAGGATCCTAGAGCATGATCGACTTGCAGTATTTCTTTTTAGAATATTTGTGAATGCAGATAAGCTGGGTCATCTTTAAAAATTATTTGAATGTATTGCCTACCCAGTGGATTAAAGAGTGAGTAGGTAGGCCGATTTTTTCACAGGCTGGAAATGTACAAAATGTCTTATTATATAATATTGCATATTGCATTGAATATAATCAAACATATGTAAAATTCATTAAGTTAGGTAGATAGCAAGTACAGTAGAACTAACATGCATAAAAACACTTGAAATACTAGCCGATTGAATGAGGAAAATTTAAGACAAAACTGAGATCCTTTTAGAGCAGTGAACGTATTAAAGAGAAAGGGGGTGAGCCATATCGCGGAATCGGCTACTTAAGCCCCGTAAGTGACCCTAAAGATTTAGCAACATGGAGCCAAAGAGAATTACTGTAATTTTGCTCCATTCAAAAGGGTAGTCGATACAAATAGTAGATAATTCCAAAAGGGACCAAATACAGGTGCGTTCAGTTACTGATATACCCCTGCGATATTCAGAAATAAATTGACAACTTTTCTGGGTTTTTAACAATCGTCACTGGCAAGAAATGGAAACCTGGATAAATGTGTTTATATAATCTGTTAGGTATGAGTATAATTATTTACTCTGTATATAAAACTTCCAGATCTTATGATTTTGTATGCCTGTACTGATTACATAACATAAGGAACCAAATTTTTAACAAAAATTTCGCTGGTAATCAAGTTTCAAAGATTCTTCAAGGAGCCATGGTTAATGGATTGTAATTATATTTGTAATTTATGATAGCATAATCATTTTTGTACTCAGGCTGAAAATTTGGTGTCCTTATGAACACTATTTGTACAGTTACACCCTGATTTTCATTCATTGTACATTTTAGAATTTCATGGTAAAGCGGATGATACAATATAAAACTAAGCATGTCATGCAAGGAAACTGATATTCTATCAAAGGTTTTTACGACTAAAGATGAGCTGTGAACGATAGCCTAACAATAAAAGCCTCTCTGTGAAAGTACCAGTCCTATATGGTATTCTGTGCAAATCATGAATTGTATGATGAAATGCCAACCCACGTTTTGGCAGAATACAAAGCCATTGGTGACTTCATAGTGCTTTTAGACATGCTTACCTCAGCACGAAACTCACTAGCAAGCTTTTAGCAGTTTTAGGGGAATCAGGAGTGATTTTAATTCTTTATTCAATTTTTCAATGATTTTTTTTCTAGACAAACAGAATAGCTTCAGATGGGACGCCGCGTTTGGTGGCGTCACATCTGGCGCCATTATGTTTGGCTATGTCCCACAAAAAGGACGACAGGCTTATATGCGTTAAGCATTATTAGCTCGTAGTTAGTTAAACGTTTTTATCAAATTGGAGAACAATTTCATTCTCATTTTGGCGATGCATTTCCATGAATAAAAATAAAACTGAGATCCTTTAAGAGCAGTGAACATATTTATGAGAAACGGGATGGGTCATACCGCAGTTTCGGCTACTCAAGCCTTTTCAGTGACCCTATTAGATTTGGCGACATGGAGCCAAAAAGAGAATTACTGTAATTTTGCATCTTTCAACATATTAGTCAATGCAAAGACAAGTATGAGTCCAAATAGGACCAAATATATTAAATGTTGGTTAGAAAATGAATCTTAAGCGATAATGATTTTCTGATTTCTCAGAATACCCTCGCAGATCTCAAAGAACCACAAGGAAAATATAATCTGCACTATGGATGATGTACGGGAAGACTTTTTACGGCCGCCACACGGCACAACGCCAGCTAATAGCAAATAAATATTAAACTGAGATCCTTTAAGAGCAGTGAACATATTCATGAGAAAGGGGGTGAGAAAGGGGATGGAAACATGTCTTTCTTGAAGTCATTGAAAGAAATGAACTGGCCAATGCAATAACAATTGTTTTGATTCATCTTAAACTCACCGATGTCTCAGCGTTAATGGTTAGATTTGTGATTTTCAAATTGACTCCCTTACTTAAATGTTCGTCTGCTACAGAAAGAAAGTTGTGTCGTTTAATATGTATGTATGTATGTTTTCATATTTTTAATTAAGTTAAGGTAACTGAGTGGCCACCTATTGGGAAAATAGCTGCTCATTCGGCTTACGATATGTTTCATGGTGTAAGTGCCTGATTGTTAGTTTGGTTTTTTCCCACCTCGGTTTTTGGAGTGGGAATCTCTTTCTGATTGCGCCTTTTCCTGATCTTTGCCTACTTGTATCTTTTTAATCAAACTGTGTTAAACGATTTGCATTCAATGCTTTATAAAACAGTATTTTATTGTACATTTGCGTTTGCGGGTTTTACCTCCAAATGTAGATGTCGGGGTTCTTTTGTCGGTTAGTATATTTCAACCTACGCAATGACTTTGCTAATTTATATTTGTCTTGAAAGTTCGCTTGCAGATTGCCACGGTAATAAAACCTCAGTAAATGTAGGAAGCATTTACGAAGAACTGTGGGAAAAAATCTGATCTTTACTTTTATGAAATGATTTTTGTTAAAATGCACAATTTAATGTTTCAGAAATTGCAATTTTATATTACTTTCAATATTATGTGAATGCTTTTATTTTAGACGCTTTAAGGGACTTTATATCCGTAGATCTAAATGTTTATGAAATAAACGTCTTTCATGAAATGTAATTATTCTTTCTTTCTGAGCAGCTCTTTTCCCAATAGGTTGCCAGTCAGTTCCATAAGTCTAATATACACTATAAAACTGTGTAGATTCCAATTATTACATTGCGCATTCCAACGGATACATTAGCCTCGTACATTTAACTTCACTGCATGTACATGTACATAAGAATTGAAGATCTAAATCTAAATCTGAATCGTCGTCTCGTGTTTGTTTTCCTCAGATTGTTGTCCTTTCATTTTGCCAGACCTTTTTAGGCGGCGGACGATTATTATCTGTTTCGGGTGTGATGTGGTCGGGTGATACAACATTTTGCTTTCCACATGTCAGAATGTATTTATAAGCCTCAGCAAAGCGTTTGTTTGTCAAATAATAAATCAACCAATTCAGAGACGGATGCAGGTGCGCAAAAGCAGTTGAAAATACGTGCAGCTGATGTGCAAATTTATCCTCTGAATCAATGACGATCAGTAAAGCATACGGTACCCAACATGTCATAAACACTGCATAAATAAGAAATAAAGTTTTAGCCAACTGGATTTTCTGTTTACGATGAGAATTTGCAATTGTGCCGCTTAGTTCACTATGTTCCGCGATTTTGCGACGTTGTGTTCGGACGTAGGTAAATATCCTGAGGTAGCACGTGCCGGTTACAACCAATGGAAGCCAAACTAGTGCGATTGTAAAAACGACAGTATATGGAAATGTTGCCATTCGGTCCCATATGCATTCCAGACTCTTCCTGTCAAACGTATGGTCGCCAATATCAGCCATATTCAACAGAACGATGAAAGTTCCCGTCAAGTAGAATGTAAAGCAATACAAAATACAGTTTCGCTGCCTGAAGATTCGTCTGTAATTATCCTGTCGACAGATGTAGAAATATCTATTGACACTCATGGTAGCTATGGTCATTGAAGAAGATATGCAGGATACTGTACAGATGCTAGCCAGGGTCTGACATAGACCAGGAACGGTGTCGAAGAAATGCTCGCCTTCTAGTTTACCTGAAATAACCAAAACAAAAAAAAATATAACGAAACAAGTCAGAAAAGTAAACATTCTATATTCTTCATCATTTTGTGTTCAGTTATATCATTTTATGGGCGTAACCCATAATGAGGAATGGTATACACAGGGTTCTTAAAACTTACAGACAAATTGAATTGAAATAAATCTTGGTTGAAAATTGATGATGGTTTCTTGCATTTAAAAATCTTTAGGCGTAGCGAACAATATCTTATATGTCTAGTGTTTGATTCTAGAAACGGAATCGTATAAGCATGTGAGACATGAATCTACTTCAAGTTTTGTTTATTCATTACCCTCAGCTTTTTCATTATAATTGGGACGCTATTTGTTTACAAAAGACTTGGAATGGCAATTACTTTGAAAGTCTATATAATTCTGATAACACCCTTACGTATCATAGACCACATTACCCCCACTTTCCATACGCTGTTATAAAATTCTACGTCATTATATTATGCAATAAATATGATATGAACACATGTGCATGAACACTTGCGCGGGAGTTCGTAACGTCATGTCGACGTTCGTTTTTTTTTTCAATAAAATTATGCCCACTTTAACGCCCTCTGCTTAAAGCTCATATGATGAAAAGAATCGTATCCTTCACTTTTTAAACGTACAAGTCAAGTCAAGGCTTACACTTTTATTATAATTTTCTGATTTTGTTCTAAAATGCCTTCGTAAATGTGAAGCAATAATATAGCGCGCTCATAGGCTTGCAATTTTTAAACTTCAGTTATCAAAAAAAATCCCTGATAATTGTCATTGCGAGCCTTTTGAAAATCACAATAATTCATAGGTATACTCTTCATTGATTATAGACGGGCTGATGGTAAACATTCTGTGAGAACAAAGAGAATCTGGTATTTTACGATAACAAATACATGTACGAATGAGGGTAAAATAGTGTTATTTGTACTGTGAGAATATTTTTGTGCGTTTGTAAATAACACAGTCCACCCGACAAGTAGACAGCTGCATGAACTCCAATAATCATTTTGTCATTTGAATAAAACAACAGAACTGCCTAACGAAGACAAATCGGGTTTGAAAGAGATTGCAATCTATTCTATTTTACTTGTTAGACTTTTAGTCACACAGTGTTACGTGAGATCTGACGACAAAATATAATTTGGCATTTAAATGACGTCGGCGACATTACATTTCTGTTATAAATGAAACAAAAATGTGTACATTTCAAAAGTACATGTATTCCATTGTGTGTTAAACCATTAGTTAGGCATCCGAATTTTTATTCAGAGGCAGCAGTATCAACAAGAAAAGATATGACACAAGTGTCATATCAATAGCTTCAATTTTCTATCGCAGTCAATAACGTATAAGACAAAGCGCGCACCGAGCGTGTGGAAAAATATGCCGCAAATTCAACCAATGTATTTCCATAGACATACATACGTGGTTTGTCAGAAAAGTTCGTGTACACCATTTATATTTTCAACAGAAAAATGAATATATCTGCTTTTGCAAAAGTATTTTATAAGCAAATATACAAGAAATTTTATTGAAATCTGACAAAAACACGTCATCTACAGCCTTTTCCCTGCTCTTCCGAACCGAGTGCGGGGCAAAGGTCAACGTCTCTATATGACGTTACTTGACATTTTAAGCCGCCAGCACGTTATACATTTGTTTCAGGGTTTTTTTTTTTTTTTTTTTTTTTTTTTTCTTTTTTTTTTTTAACAAAAGATCCTTGGCTATCAACATTTTTATGTCTGTGTATCCAGCTGTCAAATGCAGATACGCCGTACCAATTCTCGCAAAATTGTTCGTCCACCTGTTGAACATGTGTAACAATTTCTTGAGGCGAGCATGCCAGACAGGTGATCTTCCGTTTATCATCATAGGTGGACTTCTGAGCAGCTGAAAATCGTCTGTGCCACAACTACTGAGAACTAAATAGTAACTGACAGACCGATGACGTTTCTGTTGTTTGTAACATTTTCATCGTATCTGTGGGTGATTTCCTTAACGAAACATACAATCGGCGTCGGCTGTTCTCCGACGTCAAATTACGCCATTATTTCAAACAGATTTTTCGGTCTGCTTCTGATTTTTTTCACATAAATCAAACAACACTGCCGCCAAGTCAGAATCTTTCTGAAACTGAAGTCAGTGTTATTTGGTTTTAGGACGAAATGTTTTAATGTTATAACATATTTAAGTGCCGTTTGACAGGGAAAAAACACAATATGAAAATCGTCACATTTTGTTGACGTTTTGGCACCTGTCCCGTGTGGCCCTACGTACGCTTAAGTAGAAAATATGTCATATTTAACGTGTTGATACTTCAAACTGAAACAAATTCCTCAAATATGCTCATAAGATATTGCTGCTTATATTTATACAAAAACAAAAAAAAAACTAAAACAACAGCACTTTACTTTTCCTGCTAGCCAAGGTGTCCACAAACCTCGTACATGTGCGTTCTGTACGCTTGGTGTACGTTAAAGTATTTTAAGCATGCAGCATGCTTAAAGCTCGACGTGTCTCGGGTATGTGTCTTATACGAATAAGTTCAACACGCGTTACATTAAACGTTTGATACGCGCCTATACTGTATTGTGTGCTTAACATAACTGTACAAAAGTACATGCAATCCAAAATTTTCAGCATGCTGAGATCATTATACGACCTGTACACACCTTAGACACACGCTAATCATTTGTGACTGTTATTTTCACCATAGAGACTATGGGCCCCCCTCCCATTGGGGCCTAAAGAAATAGATATAGGCTACTTGTGCCTTCAGGTAAAGCTAAATACACTGCTGACTGAATACTGGTTAACCTCGCTTGTCTGAGCCTGCCGAGGAAACATTTCAAGTCAAACCATCCATACGTATAAGCCTTTTGTGTCTTAGTTGGATAGTTATATTTCAAGCACTTGTTGGATGTGATGACATCCTCATTTTGGGTAAAAGTCCTGTAAAATGGAGGCAACATCCCAACATGACCAGTCCCCGAAGCAGCATAGAAGCTTGAAATTTCGGATTTAATAAGAAGAGAAAGTGTACTATCCGTGTAGCGAAAACAAAGGCGCTGATCAGCTTCGCAGTTACTGCGAAGCTGATCTGCGCCTTTGTTTTCGCATAGGCAAAAATCCGGTTTTCTTGTGACGCGGCTCATTTGATAATGCAACATTCATCAGTCTGGGTCTACCAGTTATCGCCAGTACTGAACAACTTTTTTCAGCGTACTGCTAAATAGACTCCATAAAAAAGGAAGAATAAAAACGAATGAAGAAAGAAAAGAGGCTTATTATGATAAAAAAAAAAAAAAAAAAAAAAAAAAAAAATGAATAGCGGATACTCGGCGAGATTCGAACCTATAAGAGTCTGATTAGAAGATCGATGCTTAACACACTGAGCTAATGGGGCCGACGGACTTTTAACGGCATTACTCATGTTATCATTAATATTTATGGTCTATAAGTAATAATCTAAAAATAGTTGCCATTATCGGCTGGTTTCCCGTTATCAGGTTTATGTTATATGTAAATACATTCGGAATAGGAACCAGTGCCATGCTTAATTGATACCGAATCATTTTCCCGCCCTTGATTAGAAGAGAAAAGAGAATCAGGCTATCTCGGCTTCATTCGTACCTTCGAGGTTATCATAAAAAAAACTATTGAAGTGACCACGGCAGTGTAGCGCTAAATACAAACCGCAATGAACTATTATTATTATGAAGAACAGACAGGCACTACAGGCATAATCAATGATAGAAATCATGTCTTAAGCATGTCGTTTATAGATTAGAAACCGAAATAACAATTTGTATCGAAATAATTGGGGACGAATATGCCTAAGGCTTGCAAAGACCGCAGAGTGATGACCGCCGACCGAATCACTACCCATGGCCTCTAAGCAGTCTTTTTAATTTGAAACGTTAGTAACTTTCAAACTTTTAAGTGTCCCAGTTGAAAAAAACAATCTATTTACTTTTTGTATGTCTACAGCTTTACATCCTAAAATAATCATATTGACGAATAAACAATCTTTTAAAACCGGACTTCTTTTTTTCTCGGATGGATATCTACATGGAACTTTTCCATTACAGTTATAGCTATAGAATAATACATTGAAGGGTTGAAGCTATAAAAACAAGCTCTGAAGTCTCATAACAATTTAACACTGTACTTTTAAGTAGACAACAGTCCAAGTAAAGACATAATTAACCATTGGTTATTTGATGAATATGCCACAATGTTATCAGTGGTTATATCCAACACAATATTCAGTGTAAACGGATACCTTTTTTGTATGTCCTAAAGATTGGTTTCATGTGACGCGTTTCCCCATTCTATTTATTGAAAAGGCAGACTGGAAAATTAGAGAACAAATTCAAGAATCACCGGGGGTAAACAACAGACAAATCACACCATGAGAAAACATCACGCCTGGTCCAACGAAAACTGGGCTTCCAGAAACAGAACATGGTAAGAGGCTTGAAATTTCCAGATTAACAAGTGGAGCGTTTGTACCAACTACGTGTATTAATGTAGTTAAATAAAAGTGCTGTACATAGCTGAGATATTTTGCGACTTTAATTGGCCGTGCATATACAATAAACCAGATTTTCTCATCCGGCGCTTATGAACATCGTGACCTTTGAAAGACACCAAATGCAAGTGACAGACAGAAAAAATGCAATTGTTTGCATTGTCTTTGAGATTACTGAGAGTGTATCTATCTTATATTACAAAATAATCGCAATGTCCTTTGTAAGGCGTTCAAGAAAGCAAGTTTCTTGCGAGAAACTATATTATGGTTCATCATATCAACCAATGGCACTTATTTTATTTCATGTATGCTGTTTTATTTGGTTAATGTAGCTTTGTTCCCATCTTTTGGGATACACACTCTGTTTACCATCTCTCCCCAATGTATCTTGCAATTTATGGTTTTCGTCATTTCCTACACGTTTTTCATGGTCGGTGTTTTGTTTTATCGCAGTGTCATTTTGCCATCGCTTTTGTTTGACTTGTTCGTGAATTTAAGTATTTAGAAATAAGAATACGGTTTCAGAAATCAAAGTAATTATTTGACATTTTAATGACGATGATGAAAGAATGCATTTTAGGGTTTCAACAATTCCGTGATAAAACTTTGAATAACTAGTAAGGTTTGGCGAAGTTTATTTTTCCAGTTGTTTTATAGACTAAGATTGCATGTCACGATTCTAATAGTTTGTACGTGCTGTGTCTCATGAAATGTGGAATATGTCATTAAGCGTATATAAATTGTTTATTGCATAAATCAGATGCCCTTTTTAATCTTGTCATTAAATAAAAAAAGGTATGGCTACACGTTACTAAGTAACAATCCATACAAATTTTAAATACAGCATAAATATGTGCAGTGAAATTATATAAAAAAAATCTGATATAAAAATAACATATCTTGCCATTCACAAGTGTCACAATGTTTTGTTCATTATTCTTTAGGCCGATAATGTTGTGATGTAAGCTTTTCCCTTTCCATTTTTTTTTTTTTTTTTTTTTTTTTTTTTTTTTTTTTTGCTTTTTGAGATGCTGAGTTTCAACTTAACAAACTTTAACCTGATGCTTTAGGACTTTGGAAAAATAAACCCAATTAAATGCATAGAAATCAAATATGCAAAATCATTTAGATTATTGCGTTATCTCGCTCATGCAATTAGAAGTGACAATTTATTATATATGCACCAAAGTAAAATATTAAAATAGAAGCAGAACAATACATCCAGGAAAGAAACAACAATACAAGACTTACAGAAACACGAAAACGAATAATAAAATATAAAAGATTGACCCTTTGGAAGCAGTAAAAACGTTCAGAGGGCCATACTGCGCAATTTCGGGTACTGAACCCTCATCAGTGACTCTTTATAAAACCGGTGACGATAGCCAGATACATGTAAATATACAGCAATTTCAAAACTTTATTCAAGGAATGTCAAAATAAAAGAGACGTTCCTAAACGGGATCGAATAATTAAAAAACATGTAGAAGATGACTCCAAATATACAATTTTATTACTCTGAATATTTCCACTGATCTCAAAGGACCGAAAAAAATGTAATCTGGATTATGTACGGGGAGACTTTTTAGGGCCGCCACACGGCACAGCGCCAGCTGCAGTAATAGCAAATAAAATGAAAAGTTTGATTCTTTGGAAGCAGTGAAAACGTTCAGAGGGAAGTAGTATGGGCCATATTGCACAATTTCGGGAACACTGAAACCTCATCAGTGCCCCTTTATAAAGCCGGCGACGAATAAGGTCATTGTTAACCATTGGCAAAAAAAAAAAAAAAAAAAAAAAAAAAAAAAAAAAAAAAAAAAAAAAAAAAGAAGAAAAAATAATAATAATAATAATAAAATGAATAAACATGAGACCTGGATCATGAAAATAATTTTTACTGGTTAAAACGCATACTTGTACTAATACATTGTTGAGAAATCTCTAAACCTCTCACAGAAAAGCATCCCAGAACACTCAAAAAGAAGAATGGAAAGAGATAAAAATATTAAGCCTTTTCATGGAGTAAGCCACAGTAACGCCATTTGATACAGTGAGGGAAATAGTGGAGATGGAAATGACATGAATCCTGCACTTCCGGATACAAGCATGAAACTTGGCAGATATGTTTATAAGCATGAACTATTTGATATTTTCTCGTTAGCCAATCAAAATTACTCCAATTTTCAAGATGGCGGCTCGAAATTCAAAGATGGCTGCCAAAATAAATATTAAATTAGAAAATGGTGATCTAGTCAGTGAGAAAAACTTAATAATGCTGAAAATAATATTTCTGGATTATTTGCAAATAAATAAATATTTAATTGAGTCAATATTGCCTTTGTGGGATTTTAGAAGGGGCCCACAATGGGGAAAAGTAAGGCAATTTAGCTGAAAAAAGCTGTTTTGCAACAAAACTCATTTTATACTTAAGTGAAAAAAAAAACAAAAAAAACTAAATTCAATTGTCTTACTGCCTTTACTCAAGTCATGAATAACACAGTTTCAGTTTTAATGGGTACTGGAAATAAGGTCTATTTGAATTATGGGGTTGCTGAGGGGCAAAATTTGAAACTGATTAGAATGGCTTTTATGAAGAATCGTGAAGTTTCTAACCTTTACTGGGAAATATGAAAATTTATAATGCAAATACACTTTGCTCTACACATTTTGATAATACAATTCTTCTTCGTTTACTTCTTCTTCTTCTTCTTCTTCTTCTTCTTCTTCTTCTTCTTCTTATTATTATTATAAAATATCATGATGAACGATTTAAACATGAAATGAACTATATACAGCCAAAAAAGTGCTACTTAGGATTGCAATAAACTTAAGCTGGCTACTGATGCTTTCAAATAGTTTTCGTTCACACCAACAACGACAACAGAAACAATAACAAGTGCATGTACTACTAATACTTTTCATCTTTAATGTACATTCTGTGCACATTTTTAATCTTTAGTTGTACATTTTAGATAGTGGATGAATAGGACAATTTAAGCTCTAACCTCCCGCTTGAAAGTTAAGAAAGTCTATTAGAAAGTTTTCATTCATTCTGGATTTCATCTATATGCTTGCATCGTCACAGATTCTATTTTCTTCATAATGTGCTGCTGTTCTATTGGAGGAGTAGCACCAGCTTGATCGTTTCATGAAGCCTGGTCGCTAGACTCTATCGGTGTCTTTAATTCTTAATGAGACTTAACGGGTGTCTTTATAGCATTTCCGTTTTTTCGCCTTGAGAGTGGATTCCATCCTATAAGTCTCTGTAGAAAACCTTTCTTTAGATGTTGCTCATCAGGCATTCCTATATAAAGTTGGTGCATCCTAGCTGTGAAACTATAATACCATTTGCATTTTTGCGTCCTTTGATTTCTCCAGACCACTGTGTCTGTAAGCTTGTTTTAACGCTTGATTTTAAGTTTTCTCAAGCACCTTAAGTAGACATGGTGATCTCTTTGAATGATGTTGATATAATAGCCATGCCACGCGTGAATATAGGAGAGTTGACTGAGCCATGTAGACTTTCAGCTTGGTATCGACCTTTGTTTCATTTCGCTTATAACATTTGCACATATTCATCCAAATGCCACACTGGCTTTAGCTGTTTTAGTCATCAATACGCACTGTTCTGGAGAAACTGCTTCTCATGTAGATGAATGTATTAAACAAATCAGTATTTGTCCTCTGTGTCTGGTGTGGGTTCGAGCCCCGCGCTGGCAACATGTGAGACAAGCCAACTTCTGTTTGCGGGTGTGTCAGGTGTTTTTCCTCGGGGATCTCCCGTTTTCTCCCACCTACTGATTGGCCCGTCTCATATGAGCTGAAATAATCTTGAAAGGGACGTAAAACTGAATTAAAAAAGTATTTGTCCATTCGTAGTGATTCGCGGATTATTGTACAGCTTTCCGGTGCCGATTGGAGCACAACATTTGTCTTTTTTGTTGATTGTAAGGTCATAGCTATCACAGGTAATCCATGTGGATCTGTTGCACCATGCATTTATGCCTATGAGCTGGTATTCTTCGCAATTTCCCTTATCTTTGTCATCTGCATAGAACATCTGTGTGCACCTTAGTTTTAGTTTTTAACTTCCGTTGGTCGAATAACTTTCCATCAAAAACGTTCCTGATTGGAAAATGAGTATCACAGATTTAAATGGCTTCAATGAGTATCGCAAATGATATCATACACAAAGGTGTTGTCCCCTAGCGCAACCCTGTTTGGCCTCATTTGTCATATCACAAGGTTAATAGAACTCCCCATCGTCCTGTGCATGCATATCATCATTCCCGGATGACCATTTGACCATGATTTACTTTTACAGCCCATATCTTCGCAAGTCTCTCACAACTTTGTTTAAATTTTTGGTGAAGTTAACAAGCGCCATGTATAGGTCTGCTTTCTGTTCTTGACATTTCTCATAAAGTTGTCTTGCTATATGAATAAAAATTAAAACTGAGAAATTAAAAATTAAAATTAAAAATCATCTATTGTCTTCCTGTCATCTCTGAATCAGCATTGACTTTCCGGAATAAATCCTGTCTGTCAAAGACTTCAGGATTTCCTTTCTGTGTGCAAAGATGAATGTCTTGTGGGGATTCTTCCTTCCTCCACGCAGCCACGGTGAAACAGCTCTTTCAGTCTCTCTGTCATGGATAGCCCCCAGACGGTAGCGGAACTTGCATTTGAACATAGAAATTTGCCAGCTGAGAGTCTGTTGAACTGCTAGAGATTCCTTTAAACTATCCTTGCATATTTGATTTTAATTTGAAGTATATTTTTCTGGTTATCGTTGCCGATTTATAAGAGATCACTGATGACGATTTAGTACTTTATTAGTATTTTATTGTCTTTCATCTATGACGGTTTGGTATTTATCAAGCAAACAAACTGAATTTCTTCTATTTTCTTTCAAGAGTCTTGCTTGTCTCTGACTTTTGATATAGATTGACACATATTGCTGCTGGTTTGTATTCTTGAATAAGGAGCTAGTATCATCTTAATGCTTGTGCTGTTCCTCAAGATTCTAGAAGCCTCCGAATATCTTAACCAGTCTCATCAAACCAGTACTTGAGTTTTCGAGATGGATGTCCTTAAAGTTCTATAGCTAAAAAGGTACAAGTAGGCAAAGATCAGGAAAAGGCGCAATCAGAAAAAGATTCCCACTCCAAAAACCGAGGTGGGGAAAAAACCAAACTAACAATCAGGTACTTATACCGTGAAACAATCGTAAGCCGAATGGGCAGCTATTTTCCCAATAGGTGGCCACTCAGTTACCTTAACTTAACTAAAAATATGAAAACATACATAAGGCGCCAACAGCACAAAAATTTTTTAAACACCAAGACATAAAACAAAAAGAACCACCACAGAAGTATCGACTTGGAACGATCAGTAACACAAAGTTACTGGCGGGCTTAAACCGGTTTTACATGGCCATAACCTCACCCTCAGCTTCCGCAGTGGTTCATAACATTTAGTTAGTTATTCGGTCCTCGTGGTGAATCTCTAACTAGTCAATGAATCATCAAGAACAAACAAATAAATCATGATAAACATCCTGATGAATCAAAAACCAGGACTCACAGACTGAGTAAGCTGCCCGACGATGGAGATCCCTGGGCGCCGAATAACCTACTAACTCCGGAGCAAAAGAAAAACACCAGTTGGACCCCGGTGGGCCAAGCAACAGACAAGAAGCTCCGGCCCCAACCAACTAAAATGAATAGCTTTATGTCGGGGCCATCATAGAGTCTGACGCCCGACCCACCGGCGTGCAATTAAAGAAGGCAGCATAGTTATCAACCATGATTGGGCCAAAAACCAAGCACGCAGACCGCCGCACAACACCCAAGCCACAACCCACACGCCCGCAACGTGCCATGATTTTTCTGAACTGAAAAGAAAAATCATTAATTCCCTCAAGTTTCTTAAATCCGCAAACCAAGTCACCATAAAATTCAGGCTCCGAAAGGCCCTCACCTAAAAGCGCCCCTAACCCAACACCACATCCGGAAACCAACCCATAGTGTCCACGATAAAACTCAGAAAATGTTTTTCGAAGTCTATGATACCGATAGCCCCGCCGGAGAAGCCTTGCCGCCAAACACTCACCTCGAGCGCTGAAGTCCGCAACATGACCGCAGACCCCAGCAAACCCAATAAGTTGCGAAATGCACACACCACAAGAAGCACGACGAGGAACGCCACCACCCAAAAAAGGAAAATTTACTATATCAAAACCAAAGTCATCGCGCTTATCACAAATTTCAGAAGAAACAAACCCATTTGCAACAGAAAGATGCAGATCCAAAAAGGGGGCCTCAGTATCTGAGATATTGGCTTTGTTCAACTGAAGTTCAGGTGGATAAACCCGATTGACCATACCTTCAAAACAAGGGTTGTCAATGTTCAATAGGTCATCGAGGCACCCAGATGTGGAATTAAAAGCCTCGATAACATCAGCTCGATTATCACGGCCAAGAGAATCCACGAAATCCCCCCCGCAGCAGCACAAAAACAAACCAGCCACGAGAGGTGCGCAACCCGCACCCACCGGAACTCCAACAATCCGCCCGCACAACTTGGTCCCAAATCTAATACAAACACCACCAAGGAGATAGGATAAGGCGCCGCACACACCCCGACATGACCAAAGTGCATACCGACTTTGGTCAGAGGAAGTGAAAAAAGCCCCTCTGTCATTACATGCCAAATAAAGTGAACCATAGTTTTTTAATGCCCCCTTGAAGGTCCACCCCACCAAACCCAGAAGTTTTTCTTCAATTAGATTATGTGGTAATGTTGTATACAGAGTAGAAAAATCATATGTGGACAAGCTTGTCGCACGGAACCCCCCACACCCCAACTTACTGAGCACCTCACCAGAATTTTTAATTGACCAAAACCAATTGCCATCCGAAGCTTCATACACTGCCTCACAGCATCCCACAACACGAGACCCGACAGCAGCAAGACAGGAAGTCAACAACTCAGAAAGCCCAGCGGCAGCACAAGAGCTAGAATTTGCAATAAATCTAGCTCTGCATGGTCTCCTGTGAAGCTTAGGCAACCAATACATCGTAGGAAGTCTGTCTTGGCCTTCATTGACACAAACAGAAAACTCAACAGGCAAATCGTTCAAGTGGGCATTAACTACAGACACCTCATCAGCACCCGTCTCCAGACAAGCCCCGGCACCACCAAGCTCCCGCCTTAAGGTGCCAACGCACCTTAACGCACTAAAGAATGTTCCAGTTTTCTTCTGTGTCTTCCAAACTGAGATTGATTGTACCCAGTTGGATGCAAATGTACATTCTATTTTGGTTCAATTTCGAGACACCCAGTCTCTATGGTGGTTTCTTGCTTAAAAGTCGCCTCTAAGGCTTGTGTTTGATGACACCAGTCTATAATCTATCCAGCACCCTGCTCTACATTACATTTGTCACTCTGACACCCTGTCTGTCTTTTTCTCCACACCATGACATACAGTTTATGAGACGCCCGTGTTTGGATCGCAGATGCACCCATGATGTTCACTTGTATATCACTTCATCTGGACTGATCATGGTCGGTGTATGAGATGGACAATATTGACATATTTATCGCCCGTCAGAGGAAGTATCGAAGTCATTAGGTGGTCATTGATGCCTTATGACAATCCTGACAGCTTACACAAAGCCAACTCTTCTCACTTTGGCCTCCACACTAGGAGAAAGTACAGCCGGCACCAACTCTTTTTCCATAACCTCTACAAACTAAGTCTCACTCAGTACAGCTATCTGCTTAACTGTGACTAACAAGTGACTGTTCTACGCTGTTGTCCAGTCGACCAAGGATTATCTATTAAGGGGCGAACATTCCTCTGCCGATCTTCAATGGTGTTACTAACATCTCAGTATTTGGGAGACAATATTGACTGCTTAATAAAGGTGCTTTACATAAATTCATGTTAAATATTATGTTTTCCTACAATTATGACCAGGGGAGAGTGGTAGCCTTGCGGTAAAGCGTCGGACTGACTGCATCGAGAGATCCTGGGTTTGGTCACCACTGGGGGCGTCGTGTTGTGTCATTGAGCAAGACACATTTACTCACCACAGAACTGAATCATACCAAGTAGTGTTAGTTCAGTGCAGGCATGACTGCAAAAAATGTTGACTCAATACAAAGAAGAAAAACAATATTGACCATCCGTACATGTTGACTGTAGCTAAATATACCCCTATACTACTATGATTAAAATAAAAAATATCAGTTGTTCAACTTTGAAAGATCAGTCAAGTAGATAATAAATATTTGTAATGCTTAAATCATATTTATCTTGTGTCTTTTCACACAGGAGCCCGTAATGATCCATATGAATGTGTACTTGTTGAGTGATGCTTAAATTATGGCAATTTACGATATCATATTTTCACAAAAGCAGTTTTATGGCATTGGTGGACACGTTGATGAGTCCCAGAACAATGGTTTTAGCAATGAAAATCAGTAGTGCAATAAAATCCACCCATTTACAAATTCCAGTAGTATAGTTTGTCAATTAATCGTAAAATCAAATGATTTTGACGGCCATCTTGAAAATTGCGTTAGCCACCTTGAAAATTGAAAAATTTGAGATGGCTAACGAGAAAATATTTATAAGAAAGGATTAAAGAACATATTCTGAAAGTCTCATACTTGTATCCGGAAGTGCAGGATTGTCTCAAAATCCTGACGTTTCCATCTCCACTAAAATACACGTATTACAATGAATTAAAACCAGTCTCAAAAATATTTTCAGCTCCTAACATGGATTTAGGAATTTAAGGTAGATACCCTTGTAGAACATAAGCACAAGTAAATTAGGAATTTAAAATACTCCCTTTTGGTTTAAACAGTGTACCACTAACCGTTCAAATTTTATGGGGCGACATTCAGGTGATCTAAATTGGTGTTGTGTCATTTTGTCTGGGCGAATGAAAGATTTTCCCAATTAGACTTGTAACACAAGTAACTAGATTCAAGATACTAGGGAAGCAGCAGCTTTCTTAGATGCTACTTGCCTTGACATTTTATAAAGGGTATAAGTAGGCAAAGATCAGGAAAAGGCGCAATCAGAAAAAGATTCCTACTCCAAAAACCGAGGTGGGAAAAAACAAACTAACAATCAGGTACTTATACCATGAAAACATTTCGTAAGCCGAATGAGCAGCTATTTTTTCAGTTACCTTAACTAAAAATTATGAAAACATACATAAGGCGCCAACAGCATAAAATATTTTAAACACCAAGACATAAAACAAAAAGAACCACCACAGAAGTATCGACTTGGAACGATCAGTAACACAAAGTTACTGGCGGGTTTAAATCGATTTTACATGGCCATAACCTCACCCTCAGCTTCTGCAGTGGTTCATTACATTTAGTTCTTCGGTCCTCGTGGTGAATCTCTAACTAGTCAATGAATCATTAAGAACAAACAAACAAATCATGATAAATTTCCTGATGAATCAGAAACCAGAACTCACAGATTGATATAAACTACATTCTTTCTTGAGCTAGTTATATTCCTTACAAGAACAGTAACTAGTATGTCTGATACGTTGATTTCTGAATATTATTTTTGGAACAATGAGCTTAAATTTTGTATACATTTCTATTACGACAAAAATGAGGAATCACAACTCACATATACAAATATACATTTACTTTCAGTCAGTTTCACAGATATAAATCATGTTTTAAAGTGATTTTTATAATTTGATGCCCATCCTGAAGCGGCTCGAATGCTGGTTAGTACATAAAAGAGGGTCTGGATGGGGTATAATGATTAATGAATAATGGCCTTAATTTTTTAATGAGAGTGAATAAAGAGCAAAAAATTGAATGATTAGTGAATAATGAGGTCCTAAAGAATAATGAATAAATTTTAATTTTTAATGAATAGCAGAGTAATATAATGAATAGTGAATAATAACATTTTAAAGAATAATGAATATGCTAAAATTTGGCTATGGAATTGTCTGAGATGGCCTCATTCCAGAGTTTCATTTTTTTTCTGGGGTCTGAACGCCCCCAGACCCGATTTAGTTCAAATGTTGTATTCATATTTCAGAAATCCTTGAATGTTTGGTAAGACATATGTCTGGAAGCCAAGCATGTAGGGGCTTACCTCATGGACCAATTGAAAAAGAAATGTGTCATTTGAAGCCAGAGAAAAATAAATTAAATCATTCTGGATGTTTACTGACCCAGATACTATTTCACTGTTTTGTTTGCTTATGTACATGCATATGTATTTTCTTTTTATTCTATTACCCCACTTTGTCCTTATTATGTATGTTCCAATACTATAATGATAATCTTTTCTGTGGATGGACATCATCTTGCTTTTTTATATGGCAGAACTTAATAATAGTGTCTTTTGCAATCAGAAACAAGGCAGCACTAAGAACGTTAATGCAAATCTACCTGGCAATTTGTATGACGCTACATTATTTTTTCCTCGCTCGCTTCGCTCAATCGGTATTTAAGACATAAATAGAATGTATTGTACAATCAGGCACAAACACAAATCCATACATCATATGTATATTACTCCTATCCTAACTAGTGTACTAAATAAAAACAAGAGCATTTTATAATAACTTGTACCCCTGAAGTTACAATTTTCTTAAATAACCTTTAGTATTCATAATTGAATAGAAAGATTCAGGGTAAAACTTACGGCGTATTCAGTAGTTAATTAAGGTGGAGGGGATTATTCTCCCAACAGATTTAAAAGGGGATTTGCGGGGGGGGGGGGGAAACGGTATACTATTTCGGAAAGTTTCTATGAGGCTTTGTGGTCTAGCAGAGTATAAATGTTAATATCAAGGTTGCACTCAGCACTCTACAATTTAATATCATAGAACTAGTCCTATTGGCTTGTGATAAGGGATGCCTTAGGTGGGGAACACCTATTTGCTTATGGATATTAGCTGGGTGAAGAAGGTTTGACTATACTGACGTCAACAAAAAAACGCCTCAGTCAACTTTGACACGTCATACTGCCAATATTAACAACTTTGATTTATTTTAAATATTAGTTATATCTTTTGCTACCCTTTTACGCATTCGGAAATGCTGAAATGGAATTATTCAGAAAGCTGCTTAAAAAATGACATGCTGTTGAAAAAACACACCCCTCGTAAAATCACTATTCTGTTCATGAATCGGTCTATCGGGCATCACTTCTTTCGATTACTGAAAGTCTCCTTTACAATACCAACACATAAGACATAGAGTTGAATATCCATACGTGACTATAGGTTGTTGAAACACATTTTTTTTGAAAACCGAATTTCGTTCTCTAGCGTTATTGACGTCACTGCAGCTAATGACCAATGCTTAAATGATAATCACCGTCAAAATGGTCAAAAAGTTTTCAAAGGCTATTCTGTCATGGCTATTTGACAAAGAATAGTTTCTATAGTTACTTCTACTGCCTTTCAGTTTGAAACGAACGTCCTTACGGATAACGTGTATTTGACGTCTAGGGAAATAAGCGTCAGAATACCATTGCTCCATTCTTGGCTATTCATTTGAAATAATGCGACTACTTTATGAAAATTAACTCAAGGTGTACATCCGAATATAACTGCATCGTTTCTGAAATGTTCCATCATTAGGATTCGTAAGCAGAGGAGGCGTCGACGTCAAAAAGATTTTGCTACAGAAGCGTCAGCGAAAGAGGCTACGGTAACAAAAATCGATAGAAGGAATCTTATGTCTAAGCGAACGATGGTCCCGACTATGGAGTCGTTTCGAACGCCAGAAACCGAACATCATCATGTTTTCGTTCCGTCTGATTCTTTTCTTGTGAAAAGTCCCTATGTTATTTTCAGTATTTCAACTTCACGTAGTCCAGTAATGTAACGTTTCAAAATTTTGACGTTCTTTAGTTTTTAAAACGACTTTGCACGGCTTTCAAGAATTTTCACGTCAAAAACGTCTGTATAATGATGTCAGGGTGCATTTTTAAAAATGGTGCACCCATGAAAGTTTTGAGAAAAGTGCGCATCTTAACCAAATTCGGATTATGCTATACCACGAGAGAGAACGTAAAAATAAGGAAAATGCAAATTTCGTTCATAATGTGTATCTATTGGCCAAGTTATGCAACATTTTCGGTGAGGCGTTTTTTATTGACGTCAGTATATATTAATTATGATATTTTAATGAATAATCGAGCTAATTTTAATGAATAAGCCAAAATTTTAATGACAGTGAATAAATGGCTAAATTTTTAGTGATTAGTGAATACCAGGACCCCCCATCCAGACCCTCATAAAATGTTTATTATGTTCATTAAAACCACTCGTAATGTTGGGTTGATACTACCGTAAAATTGTTGAAACAGTTGCATGTACTTGTACACGATAAAGATAATTGCAGTAGTAGTAATCATCCTGCAAACGTGTTTTTGTAAAATATATCCCCAAACACCTACTTTTATATGGTAAACAGTGGTGTAAGGGGTATATATTTTTTTCTTCATTTTTTGCACTAGAACATAAATTATGAGTATTCGCTAAGGCAGTTCTTATGCGTATCCACAGTCATTATTTTTGCAAACGTTCAGAAAACTATCATTTAAAAAATGAAATTTATCATTTTTACAGCCGAAAAAAAAATCTTTGTTCATAATATGTGTGTTTCCGTCGTTACTTACCTACAATACTAAAAGGGTCTGCAATCAGTGTGACGAACATATCTGATAACGCCAGGTTAACAATAAACGTCGACTCCACTGTTCTCACTTTCTTATAAAACAACACTGACAAAAATATCAAAATATTCCCTGAGGTTCCCACTAGAGAAGCAGCAAACAGAACTAGAACAACCGGGAAGGCAAGCCATGGGTTAGTCTGTACAAACTCATACTTGGCAAACACAAAATGTTGTTGTCTTGAATCCGGTTGAAAATTATCTCCACTAGTTGATGTAGTATTCATGAATTCTGTTATTGTACTTGTTCCATTCGACATTCTGCAAATAATCTATGAAGAACGTATCTTATTGAAACGTGGTTAAGATAAAATAATTGTTAGAATCAAATTCTGTCCAAACATTATTATTATTATTTTGCTTTTGTTCTGTTTAGAACTGATATTGTCGCGGCTCATCAAAGCTGGCATGAAATTGAAAACTGTCTTCTTGCTTTGTTACTAAACACACGCATTCTCTAATAATATAGAAACAAAAATCTTACGCTATTATCTAAAGTCACGCAATTGTTTCGAAAGTCACATTCTCCGAAGCTCTGGTTTTAACTTGAAAATAAAACCATCATTACAGGGCCGTCGTCGGCTTTTGAAAAGTGGTCCGGCCATAAAATATAAGACGCTTTACGAGTGCCGAAGGCACGAGTTGGGGAGAGCACGAGAGGGGGGATTCCCCCTCTCGTAAGGGGGGTTGGGGGGATCTCCCCCGAAAAAAAAAAAATATTTCCGGACGTCCGTTCAGGCGATTTTAATGCACTTTGGGAAAATTTTTGCCCTTGAAGCGCTGCTGATTTTATAGGTTTTATTATGATAAAGCCATGTCCTGGTCGAAAACCATGAAGCCTGAAAGCTCCTTTTCACAGGATTTGCCTTGCCGAAGGAACGCTGAGGGAATATGAAAGACGTCGGTTGATTAGGAACCGGCGGTATATCCATGATGGAAGAATAACATGCACGTTTTAACAAATTTTGGAATATAAAGAAAATAATGTTTACGAAAATTTTGTACGTAAACGATTTTTCGCCATGTTGTTTGATAATATTTAATGCAATAATTATAAACAGTGATTGGGTTATCGTGAAATTATGTTTAACTTAGTATTTTCAGCTGTGAAATAGGCCTACTGCTCTTCACTTTTTTAAATTGTTTAAGATCACAGAGAATCGGTTTTATACACTATGAATTTAAGAACACACTGATGCACGATAATCCGTCACAATTCAATAATAACAATACCTGTCTTTAATACAGGTGTCATTTTCATGATTGTTTTTATAACGACTGTCTTTCACACCCTCGGACAGATGGTCAAGTACGCTTAGTATCAATTGAGTCATCACACTTCAAAACTGTCGAAAAGGCTAACACATTTTTGGCCGAATAATCGAAAATTGTGGTCCGGCCGAAAACATTTTCGGCCAAAAAAGTGGTCCGGCCATGGCCGGACCGGCCGGACCGCCGACGACGGCCTTGCATTATTTACTTTAAAATGAATCACTTCATTTGTACACATAAATATTTTCACCAGTCAAAACATTAAGATCTATCGAAATATTAAATGACTTCTTTCCACTATACTTGTGTTTGTCAATCTGTCACGAATCTTCTCTGCGATGGCTAATTAAACGCATCTTAAAGCTTATTGTAAGCAAACGATACGTTAAAACCAATAATTGATCTCTACAAAGAAAGCAATTTATTCAAGAGCTCTATTATCATCGTGGTCGCAGATGTCACAGCAATGAATAAAAATAAAACTGAGATCCTTTAAGAGCAGAAAGCATATTGATGAGAAAAAGGATAGGCCATACCGCGGTTTCGGCTACTCAAGCCTCTTCAGTGACCCTACAGATTTGGCAAAATGGAGCCAATGAGAAATACTGTAATTTTCAACAGGACCGTCGATACAAAGACTGATATTATCCAAACAGAGCCAAATGTGTAAAACGTTGGATAGAAAATGCATCTAAACCGATAATGAATTTCTGATATAATCTGCACTATGGATGATGTACGGGAAGACGTTTTAGGGCCGCCACACGGCACAACACCAGCTGCAGTAATAGCAAATAAAAATAAAACTGTGATCGTTTAAGAGCAATGAGGATATTGATGAGAAAAAGGATGGGCCATACCGCGGAAAACAGGGGTTATACGGAAAGCACATGTCATTTCACATAACTCTGCAGATCCGGAAGTGACAAACCTTCAAAATTAATTAAATGCACCATGCATGCTAGGGGATTAATGCTAATCCTCGTTGAAAGATATATCTATTCAGAGATATTTACAGATTTTTTTTAGATAATCTTTAGTTTTGAAGAA
Source organism: Rugalucina vietnamica (assembly GCA_964017185.1). Classification (NCBI taxonomy): domain Eukaryota; kingdom Metazoa; phylum Mollusca; class Bivalvia; order Lucinida; family Lucinidae; genus Rugalucina; species Rugalucina vietnamica. The sequence goes on along the minus strand of OZ024875.1, from coordinate 51,477,995 downwards.
AATCGATAAGATTTAAGTGGCCTGTTAGAACTTTTGGTTATAACAATATCCTCGAAACCGATGTATACATACTTGCTGCCGAACTGTTTTCATTGAGAGGGCGATGTATGAAGTATCCCTGATCCAGACCGACTTCTACGAACAGTATGATGTTTAATGGTTCGAATGAATTAAAACAATAATTATTTGATATTTTGTTGTGTGAATGATGTGCGTGCTAAACTGAACGCCTCCAACAAAGAAAGGACTAGATCATTAAGAAAACAAGCCCATATGATATACATATTTATAAAAAAATGTAAAAAAAAAATTTTTTTTTTCTAAGTTTCAGTAGATTTCTTTTTATATTTTTATAAGTTTTGCTCAAAACATAGCTTTTGGGTACATGTTAAAATCGCTTTGCCAAGGCGGTTCTAACGAGTACCCACAATCTATGTTTTGAAACAAAAATAAGAAAAAATAGGTATACCCCTGTAGACCACAGTTTTGTTTTACACAGAGGCGGTTTTAACGAGAACCCACAGTCTATGTTTTGAAACAAAAATAAGGAAAAAATAGGTAGATCAATATCCCTGCAAAACCCAGTTTTGATATACAAAAGTAGGGTGCAAGGAGTACAAGTAGGCAAAGATCAGGAAAAGGCGCAATCAGAAAAAGACTCCCACTCCAAAAACCAAGGTGGGAAAAAACCAAACTAACAATCAGGTACTTATACCATAAAAACATTTCGTAAGCCGAATGAGCAGCTATTTTCCCAATAGGTGGCCACTCAGTTACCTTAACTTAACTAAAAAATATGTAAACATACATAAGGCGCCAACAGCACAAAAATATTTTAACACCAAGACATAAAACAAAAAGAACCACCACAGAAGTATCGACTTGGAACGATCAGTAACACAAAGTTACTGGCGGGTTTAAATCGATTGTACACGGCCGTAATCTCACCCTCAGCTTCTGCAGTGGTTCATGACATTTAGTTAGTTCTTCGGTCCTCGTGGTGAATCTCCAACTAGTAAATGAATCATCAAGAACAAACAAATAAATCATGATAAACATATAGGTATACATGTCCCAGACATGTTATCCTGATGTGACATTCCACCCTTCTCCGGTATCATTGCGCAGATAGTGTCCATGCACTGTAATTGTTTACTCTTCAATGTTGTAAGCCAGAAACAAAACACAGAAAAACGTGTTAAAATGTGAGTTACAGGCTCCGTTTTCATATTTTGAAAGATCATCATTTCCTGAAAAGCGATCCCTCTAAAACAATCAATATCTTCCCGAATCGCACGAAGTCCATTAAGTCATTATCATCTTATAATGACTGAAATCATCGTGCATACGTCCTGTTACTTGTCTGTAAAGTATTTATGATCCCATATTTTATTACGATGTAACTTACATAATATTGAAATTTAGCAAGACTTTGGCGGAACTTACTGCTTTCATGAGCGCAAACACAAGAAAATTCTAGTTTTGTATTCTGAATTCACCTGACAATTACCAATGACCCTATCCCGTATCCGACATTTCATACTTATTATTACATAAATATCCGTGTCACACGATATTAACAGCCGTTTATTAAACGAAGAAAAAACCATGCATTTATATTGCAATTCACGCGCGCACGTGCTGTTAATACATGGTTTTTTCTTATTGTCGTTACCGGGCGCCACAAAAAGCACGTGCTAATACAGAGAAACTGAAGTCTGCCCGGAACGATCATAAAAACGAACGCTTTTACGTGTATGAAAGTGTGATGAGGCTGTAAAGTATAGTGTACCATTATTTCTTTCGTTTCTGTAGAATTTATGCAATAATAGGCTACGCCCTCGGTTTTCAACACTCCCCTCGGGACCTAGCGAATGTTAATGAATGGAAAATCATGTTTGGTCCCTATAATGTGACCAGTCATAGTCATATTTAGTGTGATACATTCAACAAAGTGTTTTTGTGTACAACAATCTCGGAAGTTATCATTATATTTACTTATATGCAGAGTACCTATAAACAGATTCAATAAAATAAAGATTAAAAAAAACTTTTCTTTCTTTAAACATTAATCTTTAAACATTCCTCTTTAAACAAATCAGAATTCACTCAGCCCGTAAAATTTGTCCAGCTTTAGTGCAAGGGATTTTACAATGTATACATTTTAATTGAATGCTCGTATTTTTTCTACGAATGTCTTCTGCAAATACCATAAGATACAGATCCTTAAATATTGTAAGTACCTACATCACAAATTGCTTTTTTATACTTCTTACTTGTTCAATATGACGACATTGTCTTTGAGTTCCCGGATTAGGGTTCATCTAAGCTACTAGGTCGTTATTGCGTGTATCATGTTTCTCGCATTTCCTATTTATAAACTATGCTAGTTTCAGTTTTCTCTATTTCTGAATGTCAATGTAGGCAATATTAATCCTTGATTGTTTTCTTAGAAATACATTCTTAGAAATGTCAGCTGGTATTTAATCGCTTTTGTGCTGTCACGGGAATAAGTAAAAAGTCATTGGTAGAAATTCCATTATATCATTATGAGCCTGATCAGTAGATAGTTTGTTTTCGTTGTTTCCGCAGAAATACTGGCAATGGTGTCGCATATATAGCGCAGCTTTTGACCCTTACAAATATTACCCAGTTTATGCTACTATGTTAATTATAATCATCCCTTAACGTTAATGAAGACCTGAGTTAAAGTGACGAATTTCAGCACCCAAAAAGATGCATTCAAAACATACTAAAATTAAACTTATAGGTTTCAATGTGTATTTTCGTAAAGCCAGTCATTGAGTTTAATGGTAAAATATCGAGTTAAAATTTGTCACTTTAACTAAGGTGAGCCTTAACTTTAGGGAAGCATTGTAATTCTGGGCCCAGGTATTTAACAGTTTAATATAGTCTGTTGTTCAGGTTGAACAGTATAAAAAAACTTTTTTATAATTTTATGTCTGAGTGTCTTTAGACTTCTCCAACAATCGTTTCGTAAGCATACATGCTTTCTGAGAAAGGAGAATACATTGCCCTTGCGCATCTGCACTTTTATTACAAAATGCAGTTATTTTCAACCCGATTTCACGTATACGGTTTGAGTATCTGTTCAATATAAACGTCCTGAAAACAATCTAATAATACACTTCTACAAGTAAGTGCACTGTCACTGAATGTATTAAGAAGAATATTGGTTATACGACAGAGCTTCAAATAACTTAAAAAGTAAGATATTTTACGAAATGGCGCATTCAGAAAGAAATTCCACTCCAAAATGACAACCAAGTACTAAAACAAAGAAAACATATTGTAAGCCGATTGAGCAGCTATTTCCCAATAGGTGGTAACTCAATTACACGGAGTTAACTAAATATGACAACACACATAAGATGCAAACAACACAAACATTCAACACCAACACAACCAACCAGAAGTATCGTCTTTGAACGGTCAGCAATGTTAGATTACTGGGAGACTTAACTTTTTGTTGCAGGCATCTGACCCAATCCCGGCTTCTGCAGTGGTTGTTCGACCCTCGTGGTAAATTTCTGACTGGTAAATTAATCAACACGGACAGACAAATGAATCAAAACACAATGATGAATAAAAAATGGGGACTCACAGATACAGTAAGCTGCCCGGCAGTTGGAGAGCCATGGAAAGCCAAACATCCAGACTGAAAATCTGGAGCAGTTGAACCCTTGTGTAGTTAACCTAGCTCCGGTCACTAGGTTTATTATATTTGTAAACCAAGTCACCATAGAATTCTAGTTCCGAAAGGCCTTCACGAACATAAAGGGAAGTCAATTCATAGTGTCTAGCATAAGATTAAGTTAAAATGACCAGGGCTTTTTCAGAAAACACCATGTAACATCTCCCTTGTCTATAAATGCACTTCTATGATGGCCACAACCGGCATTTCTGCGGAAACAACGAAGACAGACTTTCTAATGATTATGCCACAACGGTATTTCTTATTGAAATGTACGATTTTACATATTCCCGCGAGACAGTCAATGATTATAAATATTCTTGTACGAAGAAGGTAAAATACAGCTGACATTTCTGGCAAAATCCTAGGTTAAATATTGACCTCAACGGCGTAATAATTTAGAGAAAGCGAAAACCGACAAATAAACATACAGTTTATAGCTGAGAAATGCGGTTAAAATGATAACCAGAGGATCAATGGTCCTGATATCGCTCACCCGAGATTTGGTCCTCGATGAAAGACCTTTTGCTAAGGTCGTATTGGTCAAAGTAAAAAGTAAACTTACCCTCGGATACTCACATAAATATTAACACTGTAAAGTGTCTGTATATGTTAATTTTCAGGTCCAATGTTTCCACTTTTTCATATTAAAAACCTATGTAACAATATTTGACCTTGTTGTTTAATAGGTCAAGGTCAATATATGATGGAGCAGAGACCCCGATGCCACATACCACGCCTTATCATATTTCCTGGATAATGTTTATATTAGATTTGGAACCAAGGTATACAGACAAATTGTTGGAACTCCGATGGGTACCGATTGCGCCTCTCTCGTAGCTGATTTATTCTTATATTGCTACGCACCAGATTTTATGGATTCTCTTAACCATGACAATCAAGCTGATGTTATCGAGGCTTTTAATTCGGCTTCCAGGTACCTCGATGACCTTTTGAACATTGACAATCCTTATTTCGAAGGCATGGTCAATCAAATTTATCCACCTGAACTACAGTTAATAAAAGCCAACACCACAGATACCGAAGCGCCCTTTTTAGATTTACATCTTTCTGTTACAAATGGATTTGTTTCTTCTTAAATTGATGACAAACGCGATGACTTTGGTTTACATATAATAAATGTTCCTCGCCGTGCTTCTTATTGTGTATACATTTCGCAACAACTTTGTATTATTTCTTTCGGTCCATTGAGATCAGTTAGAATATTCAAAGTAATAAAAATGTACGTTTAGAGCAATCTTCTAAACAATGTTTTAGTTATTTGACCCTGTTTAGGCATGTGTCTTTGATAAAGTCTTACCTTGTGTAAAGTTTTGAAATTGCAGTATATTTATCCTTTGACCAAAGTCGATATACACTCTACACTTTGGTCATGAGAGCGACGTTTGCGACGCCTTATCATATCTCCTGGATAATATCTATATTAGATTCGGAACCAAGTTATACAGACAAATTTTTGGAATTCCGATGGGTACAAATTTCGCCCCTCTCGTAGATGATTTTCTATACTGCTACGAAAGAGATTTCATGGATTCTTTTAACCATGATAATTAAGCTGATGTTATCGAGGTTTTTAATTCGCATTTTAGGAACCTCGATGACCTTTTGAACATTGACAATCCTTATTTTGAAGGCATGGTCCATCAAATTTATCCACCTGAACTGCAGCTGAATTAAGCCAACACCACATATACTAAGATTTAACACCTTTCTATTGCAAATGGATTTGTTTCTTTTAAAATTTATAAAGGCGATGACTTTGATTTTGGATGGTGACGTTCCTCGCCGTGCTTCTTATGGTCTAAACATTTCGCAACTTATTAGGTTTGCTACAGTCTACAATCATGTAGCGAACTTCAGCGCGCGAAATAAATGTTTAATAGTCAAACTTCTCCAGCAGGGCTATCGGTATCATAAACTTCGAAAAACGATTTCCAAATTTAATGTTGGGCTAAATACGCTTTTACGTGAGACCCTTTCGGAACCATAATTTTATGGTGACTTGGTTTACAAATTTTAGAAACTGATAGGAAGGAAGGAATTTTCTTTTCAGTTCAGAAAAATCATAACACCTTACAGACGTATAAGTAGTAACTTGAATGTTATGCGACAGTCTGCATGCTTAGATTTTAATCCAATCATGGTTAATGTCTATGCTGCGTTCTTTAATTGCACGCCGGTGGGTCGGGCGTCAGACTCTATGATGGTCCCGACATAAAGCTATTCATGTTAGTTGGTTCGGGCCGGACTTTCTTGTCTGTTGCTTGGCCCACGGGGGTTCAATTGGTGTTTTTCTTTTGCTCCGGGTTTCAGTAAGTTATTCGGCGCCCAGGAATCTCCATCGTCGGACAGCTTAGTGAATTTGTTGAGTCTTTGTTTTGATTCATCAGGATGGTTATCATTTATTCGTTTGTCCTTGATGATTCATTGACTAGTTAGAGATTCACCACGAGGACCGAACAACTAACTAAATGTTGTGAACCACTGTAGCCTGTAAAACCGGTAATGCCCCCCACGGTAATTTTATATAACTGATCGTTCGCAGGCGATACTTCCGTTGTGGTTCTTATTGTTTTGTGTTTTGGATTCGATTTTTGTGCTGTTTGAGCCTTATATACATTGTCATATTTTAGGTAAGTTCGGGTAACTGAGTGAACGTCTTTTCGGGAATAGCTGCTCACACAGTTTACTGAATCTGTTGAGTCCTCGTTTTTGATTAATCAGGGTGGTTATCATAATTTATGTATTTGTCCTTGATGATTCATTGACGAGTTAGAAATTCACCACGAGGACCACTGCAGAAGACGATGGTGAGGTTTGGGTCCAGTAAAACCGGTTTAAGCCCGCCAGTAATTCTATATAACTGGTTGTTCCAAGGAAGTACTTCTGCTGTGGTTCTACTTGTTTTTTGGAGTCAAATTTGTGTGCTGTTTGAACCTTACGTATGTTTGTATGTTTTTATATGTTTAGTTAATTTCTGGTTACTATATGTTTTCTTAGTATAAGTAACTTATTGTCAATTTAGTTTTTCCCCAACTTTGTTTTTGGAGTGGTCATTTTTTTCTGATTGCGTCTTTTCCTGATCAAAGTCAAACTTATACCTTTTGAAAGTTTTCACTACTTCAAAATTAATTTTCTTGATTTTTTTTAGTATGTATATAATTAAGACTTGTGAATCATGTACCGAGAAGTACTTGATAAGAGAACTTTGACCAAAATTCGTTGTCGCCGTGATTTTAAAACATATAGTACCTATTTTAAGAAACAAACTAACGCGTGTAAAATAAAATCAGGTCAATTATAGAAATACTATCACACGTGAACCAAGGACTCATTAAGAAACTTGTTTTATCAGTTAATCATATCTCACTTATGATGAGCCTCTAGAGGCAATTGGTTTGAGAGGAACTAATTAAACAGAAAGCTTAAACAATCATAGCGTTGACGAAGACAGGAAAACTAATCCGGGGTTGTAATCAAGGCGACGATCATGCCATCTGCTAAGCCTTATGATCAGGATAATATATCCGTGTAATATTTACCCCCTTATACCACACTTTTATAAAAGAAAAACTGCGATGTGCATGGGTATACCTATTTTTCTTATTATTGCTTCAAAACATAGTTTGTGTGAGGCGGTTCTAACGTGTACCCACATTCTATGTCTTGAGCAAACATAAGAAAAATATCAAGATTTTTCTGATGAAATTTTATATTTTATTACTGAAAAAATTCTCTGTATATTGCATGGGCATGTTTTCATAATGCAAGATATTACCTTTGCAAGACATTGACATTCCAGGCACTGATTACCTTGGAAAAATCATCGAACAAAACCTGATCGGAATAGATGGATCAATAGGTTTGCCCCTCTCACTTAAGAGTTCTTGAACCATGAGATATAAATGAGAATGCGGTTTAAAAAGTGGATAAATATACATATAACTACAGAGACTCTGTATGGTCACTCTGAAATCATCATCTATCTGTCTGTACGGAACACAGAGCTACTCTTTAGCAGAAGTTTACAAACACTTTTCGTAAATCATTTAATTGACTTTATATTGGAAAGGCTTTAAGTAATCATTCTGCCTGACTGACACTGTAACTACAAGTCGATCTTTCCAAAGAAACTTATTATTAGAATTTTGAAACATCTCTTGAAAATGCAATATTTAACAATTATAGGATGTGTGAAATTATACGCTGCAATACGTTTTGTTTTTAAATAAAGTAGTATGGGTATAAGCGTTAAGTTCAATGTCACTTCTTTACACGAAAGCACGTTGGCTTCAAACCTGAGAAATTAATTGATTTTGTCATTTCGATAAATTTATATCAGTTTTCTTCATCTTCTAAAAAATTGACAGATAAAGAAACTTACCTACATATATTAGAAATCAAAAGTCTTTTTTGTCCATTCCAAACAATTGCTGGAACTTGCTGCTTAAGCAAAGATTTGATATTGTTGATATTGAAATTAACCAAAATTTCTGTTTTTTTTAAAAAAAAAAAAAAAAAAAAAAAACAAATATAAATATAATTCCGGCGTCAACGCGCGAAAATTAATATCAAAGAAACGTAACGTATTTTAGTATTTTATAATTGTTTATAGAAATATTTTATAACAGGAAAACATTCATATGGGTACGCATCAAGCTGAATAGCTATATAGTGTCACTATATACAGGGACTAGCATCCATTTATGGATCCGGTGCTACCGACAGGTTTGTCTGTTTGATGTATATTACCCAAATCTCATACTATATATATATGTATATATATATACCAAACAATCGGGGCGGTGCAAGACTTTCGAGTTTTAGTATAATTGTATTGTTATTCATATCACTCTTATAAAAAATAAAATAAGTCATTGAGGTCATTAACCATTAACCATACAACGAGAGTGTATTTGAGAAGATCATTAGAAAGCTGAAGTTGTCCTACTATAGAGACAACATCTATACCGTTAACATTGACGAGAAAAAAAAGGTAATTGCAAGCATCTGTGAGTTTCGTTTTGGTTTGAAAGGGTCATTATACAGGTTCCTCGTCAAAATTCGGTATAAAAGTCTATCTGGGGAAAGAGATGATCAACTTGCTCTTCGATAGATGTTGCGTCTATGTTGTCTGTTCGTCTCGCGTAATTTCTGGATTACAATTTAATTTTGCCAATTTCTTGACTTTGTATTCTTGCTTTATTCGTACTTTCCCTATTTGAACCAACCATGATAACGATTTTGTCTAGGGCTTCATGTAGATTGAAACCGTATTCGCATAAACTACCTCGTTATGCTATCTCAGGATTAGAATTTTAACAGTTAAATGTATTAATGGCAGCGCTTTGGTCATATTTGTTACCTGAGTAGCTGTCTTTACCATACAAACATTCTAGCGATTTTGTCACAAATATAACAAGATGATTGAAAGCCTGATTGTGTCAAGAAACTCGTTACAACATCACAGGTCTTTCACTGACAGTTTTGAAGGATCGTCAGTTCCGTAAATGTTGTTTTAAGTCGTTCATAATGATAAAAATTCCTGAAAATATGCAGCAGATAAATCAGATATTACGTGATGTTATTCATTTGTAGTATGATACTCATTATATTGTTTTTGAAAAATTCTTTGTGATTTTGGGGTTCTTGTCATAAAACTATCTCATCTTCTGTTCCGTGTCAATGACTGATTATAATTGTATGAAGCAGCAATACGGTAAAGGGGCTGTATGGGGAGTGGCAGCATGTACATTTATACAGCCATATTATATCTTAGCCGGGCGCTGCACGTGTACACTCACATTATTCTACAAGACAGGCTTATCGAACACGAATGTGTGTATTCTTTGTATAAAGGTTGGTGTGTATGTGCGTATTCTCTTAAACAAAAAAGCGAAAAGTAGGTCATCTTAGAAATAAAAAAAATATTATCGATTTAGGTACATTTTCTAACCAACATTTAATATATGTGTAACGATCATGTGTGTAAGAACTGATGTGTATAGGTGCAAAATTACAGTAATTTTATATCTATAAGGTTACTGACGAGGCGTAAGTAGCCGAAACACTCGTATGGCCCATTCCTTTCTTATTAAAATATATTTACTGCTCTTAAAAAGATCTCAGTGTTAATTTTTTATCTTAGATCACCGAGGGCATTTATTCTGATTTTAAATCTGAAAATTTTGCTGGTGAAATGCGGAAATGACAATTCTTAATAAAGCTATGCGACTAGTCCACCATTCCCTGGTGACAAACACATAATGACACACAGAGAACCTGGGATGCCATTCAATTCCAGACTGTCTGTGAGAAATGCAGTACTTTCATGTATGTATTTACATTGACTGTCAGACTGACATTCAATAGAATACTGTTTTGCAGTGCATACTTAGTCTAGTAATTCCTTGAAATTAAATTGTATGTGACTCTGTGTATATATTGTCACTGAATCTCTACGTTTGTCGCTTAACCTCTCAAGCATTTGAACACCCTACTGTACTAGTATGGTAAATTATTTTTCCTCTTTCCAAAAATCAGTTGATGACGTAGTTTGAAGGTCACAGACATCTTTAAAGTGTGAACAACGTCAATGGCCAATGTCAAAGTCTTCTAGAGTGGGGTGGAGTCATGTGTGTAAGAACTGGAATTAGCAAGATTAACAAGTGCTTTGGGATAATTAAATCTTAAGTAACGATTATTTGCTTCTGGCTCCACAGTAAGCTGTTTCTTTATTTGAGAATGGATCTACTTCTTTAATTAATTAGTATAAAGATTACAAAGACTATACAGAGGATTGTGCTTATCGAATGAAACCAGACCTATAAAATGAACTTTGTCCATGAATCAACATAAAACACATCAGACCATTTGAAGTGAGAACACTATGCTTTTTTATATCCATGGGCGCGGCTTTACTTACGATAAGGGCGAAAGAATATGATAGAAAAGTACAACTGTACGGTTTAATATGCCTTTAGTCTTACTAATATGCCTTTAGTTTTAAAAGGAAATTTGAGTAGTTAAAAAAACGACCGTGAAATACGTAAATGCGTGACGTGACAGAACTCCATATTATTACAATATATTATGTCAATGAACAAAAATGTAAACTAAAAAATGTTGGTTTGAGCAAAACAATACTACATTTAACATAGAATGGAATAGTATTATTACTTTTATTATTATTACAAGTAGTAGTAGTTTGATCTATAATCAAACAATTGCCAAATTGAATAAACAATGCATTTATTAAATGTCATTTCGTTCGGGATTAATTGTTACAATTTTCTAAAAAATATGTCGCATGTATAAAAGGATTCTTTATGCGTTTTGCTGTCGCGTCATAAGGAACTTATTTTCTAAAAGTGCCATCTGAGAAGTTAATGTCTGATTTCATGCTAATAAATAATATGATGTGCCTATAAATGAGTATTTATATGTTATTTCATCACATCTTGACATTTTCCTTCTTGCATGCTAGCTTGCCTTAGGTTCCCAAGGCGAACTCATAGGCTAGACCAGATCCGGCGTCCATTTGTCTGTGCGGCTGCAGGGCCACACATTCAAAAGACCAGTAAGTCATTCACAATCAAATCTCATCTGAAGCACTATTATTATAGGGGATTGCTTCCTTGGTTTCCATGGCTACAGATAACTCTCAAAATGCAGAATATGACAATGTGCCATAGTATTACTGAGTATAGTCCGCTATACTAGAGGCATTCGTAATGGTTAATTAGAGACAGGGACTGCCGTCTGGTGTAAAGCGTAGTCACAGGTTGGAGTGGCTATTTGCCCTCTTTGCTTCCTGATAAACGGCCTCCAAACATAAAACGCACTGCTTGAATCAGAATCCTGGAGCATGATCGCCTTGCAGCATTTCTTATAAGAAACATTTGTGAATGCAGAGCCGGGCCATCTTTAAAATGATTTTTATGCAATTGCCTACCCAGTGGAATAAAGAATGAGTAGGAAGGACGATTTTTTCCGCAGAATGAAAATGTACAAAAGTTGATCTTAATATATAAAATTGCATTACATATAATCAAAGATAGAAAGCAAGTACAGAAGATCTTACATCCTTAAAAAAACTTGCTACACTATTGTATAATAATTGAAGAATGATGTTTTGTGCATTTGTATTGTGCCAAAAAAAAAAAAAAAAAAAAAAAAAAAAAAAAAAAAAAAAAAAAAACATTATTTAATAATAAGTCTTCCCGGGTTCCGTATTATACATGTAAAAATACTTTGATATTATCAATGTGTTGGACCCTTTTGTTTTACTAGTATAAACAAAAAAAGATTATATGTTGAAATTGGCCGAGGATCTAACTAAAAAGTAAGACACTTTGAATGTCAATAATGTTTTAATATTATTTATTTTTAATGAATGATATCTCCACGTGAACAAAATATCATATTATAATCACGGCCGAATATTACATATATTTCAACCTACGCAATGACTTTGCTAATTTATATATGTCCTTAAAGTTCGCTTCGCAAATTACCACGGTAATAAAACTTTGGTAAATGTAGGAAGCATTTACGAAGAACTGTAGGAAAAATCTGATCTTTACTTATATCAAACGATTCTCTTAAAATGAACAATTTAATGTTGCAGAATTGTAATTTTATATTAATTTCAAAGTTATGTGTATACTTTTATTTCAGACGCTTTAAGGGACTTTATATCCGTAGATCTAAATGTTTATGAACTTAAATATTAGACGTCTTTCATAAAATGTAATTAATGAGTACGCTTTATTCAGATAGTAAGCCAGTGCACTATGGCATAGATGAAATTCCGGTTGACGTCTTGAAGAATGAAAATGCTTGCCTGTTTCTAATTAAGCGTTTTAATATATGTTTTCAGTGGGAAAGGTGCCACAGGAGTGGTCAAAGTGCGTGCTAAACCCTATTCCAAAATCGTCGAATTTAAACAAGAATGATCCACTGTCCTATAGAGGTATAGCTCTAGCACCCTCATCATACAAGTTGTTTTGTGCGTTAATAAATAATTGACTGACGAAATGGGCAGAAAGTAACGACATTTTAGCAGATGAACAAAATGGCTTTCGTACTGGAAGGAGCACCATCGATCATATTTCCACTTTAACTAATATAATCGAAACCCGTAAATTAAAACGTAAACAGACTTTTAGTGCTTTTATCGATTTCAAGAAGGCATACGACTCAATCAATCGCAATTTAATATGGTCAAAACTGGAAGATATGGGTCTAGCAGGGAATATTTTAAATGTTATTTAAGTAATTTATAAAGATGTCCGTTACTGCATCCGTCTAAATGGTCTTCATACAGATTGGCCCAATGTAGGAACAGGCCTCAAACTGTTTGCTCTCTCCACTTTTGTTCAATCTATTTATAAACAACTTAGTTCAAATGATCAAATCTTTGAATGTAGGTGTCGATATTGACGGCGAAAGGGTGGGAATTTTACTTCATGCTGACGATTTAGTTTAAATAGCTGAAAATGAGTTGGATTACAATTAATGTGTATGGTGCAGAAACAACAAAATTAGTGTTAACAGTGAAAAATCAAAAGTCATCCACTTCAGAACGCCGTCTGTTCAAAGATCCTCTTACAAATTCAAATGCGGGGAACTTAACTTAGAATTCATTCAGCAATACAACTACCTAGGCCTTACTCTTACTGAATTCCTCGATTATGATATTATGGCATCAAATGTTGCGAAGTCTGCAGGAAGAACACTTGGTTTAGTTATTCATAAAAGTAAACAGAACGGTGGCTTTCCATTTGAATGTTTAACGAAATCTTTAGTATGGCCTGTCATCGATTATGGATCAAGTATTTGGGGAACCGGCAAAAGGTCATGTATTGAGGCAGTTCAAAATAGAGCTTGTCGTTATTTTATGGCTGTAGGAAAGTATACTCCAAATGTTGCAGTTGAAGGAGATATGGGCTGGACCCCAACATCTGTCAAAATTTGGAAGTCAGTAGGAAGCCGATGGGTTAGATTTAGGGACATGGACGACAATCGTTTATAGAAACGTATTTTCAAATGGTGCATGAAACATGGAGAAAATAGGTGCAAGAATTGGTTTTATAAATCTCGAAATCATATGTCATTGTTGGAATTTGACTTTATATTTTATGATTACATATATTACACTAAAGAGTATGTTTTGCCATTGCTACAAGAAAAAGAAGTTGAATTGTTTAAACGCAATTGGTCATATGATCTTAACAACGTAAATAGGACAAATGGTACTCAAAGCAAACAACGTTCTTATAAACTTTTTAAGTCACAATATGAAAGTGAATCCTATATAACTGAAAATCTTCCAGTTCAACACAGAAGTGCACGAGCAAAATTTAGATGTGGGGTTGCACCAATAAGAATCGAAACGGGAAGAAATGAGCGACTTGCATTAAATATAAGATTATGTAACCATTGTAATTCTATCGAAAGCGAAAAACATGAGATATGTGAATGCCCCTTATATGATGACTTACGAAATTCTTTATTTGAAAAAGCTAAACTTGTAATTCAAAATTTTGATTCATTTAATTCAGAATAGAAAATGATAGCTGTGCTCTCAAATAGGCAATTAGTACGAATAACCGCCAAAATCCTTTGTGACATACTTTCACGCAAACGTTCCTTTACATACAATCAAATTTGAAGTTTTGTGTCACGTGGTTTGTGTTTCGTGGTCGGGGCAGCTTTGGTGTGGTGCACACTGTCTGGGCATTGGTTTCCGCCATGTGTTCTTCTGCCGCGGCTGCGATCGGCTCTGAGACATGAACTATCTGACAATATATAGTGTATATAATATCATCTCGACAGTAATTAAACTATATATTGCTGCGAAGTTACAATGTAAATAACCAGTATACAAGCCCAGTAAAAAGTCCTTTACTTGTTTTGCTTTTATTTGGTTTCCACAACTTGACGCTCTGTTCAAACATTGTTCTCGTAAATTTGTAAATTAAAATGTATATAGATAATTTCAAGACTATGGCTTTTTGGACTATATGTATTGAGTGTAGATATGCCATCACTCGCTGATGGACCCTTAACTGCGAAAAATTATATGTGTTTCAATTGAAATGAATATTAATAAGCTATTGATTAAATCCAGACCTTTGTGTGTGTCGGGGACGGTCTTTGTAGGACCACTCCCTATAAGACAGTTTCTCGGCGCACACCTGGTGTTCTGTTGATACTTTAACATATCCATACTAGATCTTGTGGGGTTGAGGTGCGCGTTTGTGTGTGATGGAGGCACAACATCACTGCTTTTCGGTTCCTTTTATTCGTGCCTTTATGAGTGTATATACCTGATTTAGATACAATGTATATTTTTTGTCATTAATGTCTAAAAAAGATATTTTATGCTTGACGATGCCAGTTTTATGTTAATGTATTGAAATGCTTCTTAAATTTTCATCAAAATGCAGAAATATCATTATATTATGTTAAAATATAGAAATACCATCCTTCAGAATAATTATGTTTATATGAATGTGTAAATATTATATCTCATTGCTGTATGTTCTATGTATAGATGTGTTTAAACTGTATTCATAGTGTCTCGTAAGCCAAATTTTGGCTGGGTATCAACGTTTAAACTTCATAATTATGCTGCATATTTGTGATGTTGATATGTGACACTTTAATAAACCATTACTTACTTACTTACTTGCAAAGTTTACATAGGTTTGCCAAAGATGCTAAAATTTTGTATATGTCTACTATACACTATAAAGTGAGCCTCTGCACGAAAAAAAACAACAACAACAATTCGGTTTCTGATCTGGTCCGACACAAACCGGTCTGTACAGTCGCAGAAGCAGACCAGTAGCTTGGAATTTTGGATTTAAACAGCAGGCACACATTAGCGTATAACCCAAACGCGCGCCGGGCGTATGAAAAATGTCAACACGCCGAAAATTTTGGACGTATAAAATTAATTTGTACTTTTAACTCGCTTTAGCAGTCACACATTAGTGCGCGACTGAGGCGTGTGCCGGACGTATAAAAAAATCAAAAGTTTTAGAGTATGTTTGCCGTACGTCCCAGACACGCTAAGCACACGCTCTGGACGCGCAGCGAACGTTCAGCGCGCGCCGCCGCACACACGCTTGGGGCACGCTACTGAAGCAATATCCCATAAAATCGGAACTCGCGTGGAGCGTACACTGGCGTGCCTCAAACGTGCTCCAAACGCGTTCGAAGCGTATTCAACGCGCCTGTAGCGCGCGTGGAACTTATTCGAAACGTATCAGTCACACGCCCGGGACACGCCGAGCTTCTAGAAAATTTTTTAGCATGTTAAATTTTTTTTTTTATCCCAAACGCGCACGAAACGCGCGATGATTTGTAGCGACATACAGCGACGCGCACCGGACGTACACCAAGCGTACACAACGTACTCGTTACACGTTTCGAACGTGTCTCCGACGTGTGTCTGGCGTACGTGGAATTTCGCAATTTTTCAACACGCCCGGCGCGCGTTTCACTTATACGCTAATGTGTGACTGCTGTTTTAAGAAGAAGAGGAATTGTACTATCCATGTAGCGAAAACAGAGGCGCTGATTAACTTTGCAGTTATCTGCGCCTTTGATTTTGCTTATGCAGATTGTTGTTTTTTCCATGCAGCGGCTCATGTAGTTTCCAATCATATTGCATGTCCTTTCAAACCTCGTGCATTGACCTTCACTGCAACTACATTAGAATTAAATATTGTTGCCAATTTCAAATCGTCGTCTCGTGTTTGTTTTCCTCAGATTGTCGCCCTTTCATTTTGTCAGACTTTTTTTCGGCGGCGGACGATTATTATCTGTTTCGGGTGTGATGTGGTCGGGTGAAACGACATTTTGCTTTCCACATGTCAGAATGTATTTATAAGCCTCAGCAAAGCGTTTGTTTGTCAAATAATAAATCAACCAATTCAGAGACGGATGCAGGTGCGCAAAAGCAGTTGAAAACACGTGCAACTGGTGTGCAAATCTATCCTCTGAATCAATGACGATCAGTAAAGCATATGGTACCCAACACGTCATAAAGACTGCATAAATAAGAAACAAAGTTTTAGCCAGCTGGACTTTCTGTTTACGATGAGAATTTGCGATTGTGCCGCTCAGTTCACTATGCTCCGCGATTTTGCGACGTTGCGTTCGGACGTAGGTAAATATCCTGAGGTAGCACGTGCCGGTTACAACCAATGGAAGCCAAACTAGTGCGATTGTAAAAACGACAGTATATGGAAATGTTGCCATTCGATCCCATATGCATTCAAGACTCTTCCTGTCAAATGTATGGTCGCCAATGTCAGCCATATTAAATAGAACGATGAATGTTCCCGTCAAGTAGAATGTAAAGCAATACAAAACACAGTTTCGCTGCCTGAAGATTCGTCTGTAGTCGTCCTGTCGACAAATGTAGAAATATCTATTGACACTCATGGTAGCTATGGTCATTGATGAAGAGATGCAGGAGACTGTACAGATGCTGGCCAGGGTCTGACATAGACCAGGAACGGTGTCGAAGAAATGCTCGCCTTCAAGCTTACCTGAAATAACCAAAACAAAAAATAAACAGTCAGGCATAAGTTAAGCATCACCTGAACATATTGTGTCATAACTTTTGTAGTAGATGGCATATCTTCATCGTGTATGTTTTGAAATCGGGCGTTATTCAGGAGTAAGGGAGTATTTAGCAGCTGCCAATGACATGTAAACAGTTGTCGTACTGTCCTACCCTCCATTAATTCAAAACACAAGTTTGGTACATGTACTGTACCTTGCTTTATATGGTCCCGCTATACACCATGTAGAGTGCTTTATGACCTAACTGCAAAGAATATGTTTCAGAATGAGGTAGATAAACCATTCGACCTGTACCATTTATGACATTTGATAAATCAATGACACATATAATTGACAACAAATCTTGATACACCTTAAGGCAATGTAAACATACCTAACTTTCATAAAAATGTTCAAATCGCCAAAAAGTGTAAAATGTACAAATGCCATTTTGTTACAATGTTAAATCCACCCTAGCCACCATGAAAATGCGAACTGATATCTGTGAAATGAAAAGTTATAAAAGGTTCACGAATGGCATTTTACATAGTGAAAACTTGATACACAACAAACGAATTAGTTTGGATGGCTATTCCTGTAACCTATAAAACATTGAGCATAACAAAATGTCTGCTGAATATTGTTTATTTTTAACTCTAGTTTATTTTCGAGCTTATACAAATACAACTCGAATAGTTTTTGATGAATTATACAATGACTAAGGGCATACCCCCAGAATAGTGGTAAGTGTATAAATGAGCCGCGTCGTGAGAAAACGGGATTATTGCCTATGCGAAAACATAGGCGCAGATCAGCTTCGCAGTAACTGCGAAGCTGATCAGCGCCTTTGTTTTCGCTACTCGGATAGTACAATTCCTCTTCTACTTATAGCCAAAATTTCAAGCATCTAGCTTGCTTCTGTAACTGTACAGGCCGATTTATGTCGCACCAGGTCGGAAACCCCGAAGACCGGTTTTCTCGCGTCGCGGCTCAAATGGTCCAATAGAATCGAAGCGATTGGGTCAAATGTGATTCTGACAGTTCTAACAGATCATGAAAAGACACTGGTAAAATGTCGTCACGAAATAATTGTTGCAATGAAGTAATTGTTACCTCAAAACCGTTTCCAGAATTATGTTAGGGTGATGCTTAACTTATGTCTGACTGTATAATGAAACAAGTCAGAGAAGTAAAACTTCTATATTTTTCATCATTTTAGGTTCAGTTATATCATTTTATGGGCTTAACCCATAATTAGGAATGGTATACACAGGGTTACTTAAAACTTTCAGAAAAATGAATGGAAATGAAGAATAGTTAAAAATTAATGATGGTTTCGTGCATTTATAATCTTTAGGCAAAGCGAACAATACCATATTTCTAGTGAATGTTTGATTCTAGAAACAGAATCATATAAGCATGTGAGACATGAATCTACTTCAAGTTTTGTTTATTCATTACCCTTAACTATTTCATTATAATTTAGACGCTGTTTGTTTACAAAAGGCTTATAATCCTGATAATACGTATCTTAGATCCCATTACCCCAACTTTTCATACGCTGTTATAAAATTCTAAATCATTCTTTTATGTAATAAATATGATATGATCACACGTGCATGAACACTTGTGCGTATGTGTATTTTTAGCTCACCTGAGCCGAAGGCTCACAAGGTGAGCTTATAGTATGGTAGTCGAATGCGTCCGCGCGTCCGTGCGTCCGTCCGTTCACACTTTTAATCTTGAATATCTCTAAGACAACAAAGCCAATCGCAATCAAATTTTATCTGAAGCATCATTGAGGAGAGGGAAAGGTTGCATTAGGTTTTGGGCCAGGTCTGATCAGAACTCTGGTTTCCATGGTAACAGATGGCTCCCATTGTGTTATAATGGGGAAAATATTGTGGCCACTCTCGCAACTTCATTTTTGATTGGATCTTCTTCATTCTTTGGGATAACAAGGACAACCATAATATCTCGGATGAGTTCGAATTTCGGCCAGGTTCAACCTCAGGTTGTGGAGTTAGCTGCCCTTGAGCGTCTGGAAAAATCCCCATAGACTTATAATGGGAAAATGTTGTGGCCACTCTAGCACCTTTATTTTTCATTGGATCTTCTTCATTCTTACAAGTAACAAGGACAACTGTAATATCTCGGATGGGTTCGAATTTCAGCCAGATCTGACCTCTAACTGTGGAGTTAGCTGCCCTTGAGTGTTTGAAAAATCATTATTTTGTGTTGTGGCCACTCTATCGCCTATAATTTTGATCGGATCTTCTTCATAGTTAGAAGTAACAAGGATAGCCATAACATCTCGGATGAGTTCGAATTTCAGCCAGATCCGACCCTTGACTGAAGAGTTATCTTGACTCTGTGAAAAATCAGTATTTAGTGTTGTGGCCACTCTAGCGCCTTCACTTTTATTCTGATCTTCTTTATTCTTGGAAGTAACAAGGACATCCATAGCATCTCAGATGAGTTCGAATTTCGACCAGATCCGACCTCCGACTGCGGAGTTATCTGTCCTTGAGTGTTTGAAAAATCAATATTTTGTTTTGTGGCCACTCTAGCATCTTTGTTTTTCAGTGGATCTTCTTCATTCTTGCAGGTAACAAGGATAACTACAATATCTCGGATGAGTTCGAATTTCGACCAGATCGGACCTCTGACTGCGAAGTTAACTGCCCTTGAGTGTTTGAAAAATCAATATTTTGTGTTGTGGCCATTCTAGCATCTTTTGTTTTCAGTGGATCTTCTTCATTCTTGTAGGTAACAAGAATAACTACAATATCTCGGATGAGTTCGAAGTTTGGCCAGATCCGACCTCAGACTGCGGGGTGAGCTGCCCTTAAGTGTTTGAAAAATCAATGTTTTGTATTGTGGCCACTCTAGCGCCTTCAAACTTGATCGGATCTTCTTCATTCTTGTAAGTAACAAGGATAACCATAACATCTTGAATGAGTTTGAATTTGAGCCAGATTTGACCCTGGACTGCGGAGTTAGCTGTCCTTGAATGTTTGAAAAATCAATTTTTTGTGTTGTGGCCATTCAAGCATCATCAATTTTAATCAGATCTTCAAAAAAAAAAAAAAAAAAAAAAAAAAAAAAAAAAAAAAAAAAAAAAAAAAAAAAAAAGAAAGAAAAAGAAAATGTCCAGTGACTGTACTTGTTGACTCTCAGGTGAGCAATCGTTGCCCTTGGGCTACTTGTTTTCAATGACATTATACCCTATTTAACTCATACGTATAAGCCTGGCGTTCCTTTTGTGGGACATAGGCAAACAGTATAGCCATAGATGTGACGCCGCAGAACGCGGGCTATCTGGGGCTATTCTGTTTGCACAGAGAAATTTCATTGAAAAATGAGATAAAAAATAAAAATCACTCTTAACACCCCTAAAAGTGAAAGTGGACTCTCGTCCAATTGATAATGATGGGAGAATCCATTCGTCAAATATGGGTTAAAGCCCTCTTTTTAAAACTTATATGATGAAGAGAATCGTACAATCCTTGTCATTTCATATGAAATTTATAAAAATCTCCAAAGGTTAGTTTATTTGATTTCCAGATCATTGCCTACTTGTACCTTTTTAACCATTTAATATTAAAAAAACTAGTGTAAGATTCTCTTTATGTGTATCCTTTTACGTTTTAAAAGTACAAGTCAAGTCAAGGCTGTGCACTTGATTATAATTTTCTTATTTTGTTATAAAATCACAACATAAACGTGAAGCAATAATATAGCGCACTCATAGGCTTGTAATTTTTAAGCTTCATATATTGCAAAATCTCTTATAATCTCCATTTCGAGTCTTTTGAAAATCACAATAATTATAGAAGGTAAAAAAGTCAATTTTACGATAACAAATACATATGATGGTAAAATAGTGTTATTTGTATTGTGAGAATAATTTTTTGCACTTGTAAATAACACAGTCCACCAAAAATACATCCAGCTGCATGAACAATAATAATTTGTGATTTTAAATAAACAACAGAACTGCCTTACGAAGACAATCGGGTTTGAAATAAAAAAAAAACAAAAAACAATCTCGCAATCTACTCAAAAATGTGTATATCTCAAAAGTACATGTATTCCATGTATTGTGTGTTAAACCATTAGAGGTATTCAATCTTAGGCATCTGAATTTTTATTCAGAGGCAGCAATATCAAAAAACGAGCTCTGAAATATCATACCAATTTAACACTGCATTTTAAGTAGACTACAGTACAAGTAAAGACAAACATTAACCATTGGTTGTTTGATGAATATTTTGTACATTTTTCAGCTAGTCAACACAAGAGTCAAAATTGGGACTATGGATACACCAAGTGGAACCTTGTTTGTATATCCTATAGATTGGTTTCCTTTGACGAGTTTCCCATTCTATGTATTGAAAATTCTAGACTGGAACCAATTTTAGAATCCCCAGGAGGTAAACAACAGACGAATCACAATATGAGAAAACATCACACCTGGTCCAATGAAAACTGGGCTTCCAGAAACAGAACGTGGTAAAAGGCTTGAAATTTCAGATTGAAAAGTAGAGCGTTGGTACCACTTACAGGTATACATGTAGCTAAATTAGAGTGCTGAACATAGTTCAGATATTTTGCGACTTGTCTTGGACTTGCATATACAATAAAGCGGATTTTCTCTTCCGGCGCTAATGACAATCGTGTCCTTTGAAAGACACCAAATGCAAGTGACAGACAGAAAAAATGCTATTGCTTGCATTGTCTTTGAGATTAATGAGAGTGTACCAATCTTAGATTACAAAATAATCGCAATGTCAGACTTTTCTATCAATCAGCCTAAAAGCATTTGTCATTTGTTAGGCGTTCAAGAAAGTAGGTTTCTTGCGAGAAACTCTATTATGGTCCATCCTGTCAATGAATGACACTTATTTATTTTTTATGTATGCTGTTTTATTTGGTTGATACACACTCTATGTACCTTTTCACTCCAATGCAATTTATTGTTTTAATCCTTTCTTACACGTTTTTCATGATCGGTGTTTTGTTTTATCGCAGCGTCATTTTGCCATCGCTTTTGTTTGACTTGTTTGTGAATTAAAGTATTCAGAAATAGGAATACGGATTAAGAAATCAAAGTAAGTCTTTGGCATTTTACTGACGATTAAAGAGTGCATTTTAAGGTTTCAACAATCCCGAGATAAAATATTGAACAACTAGTAAGATTTGGTGAAGTTTTATTTTTGCAGTTGTTTTATAGACTAAGATTGCATGTCAAGATTCTAACAGTTTGTACGTGCTCTGTCTCATGAAATGTGGAATATGTCATTAAAAGTATATGAATCATGTTTATTGCATAAAGCAGATGCCCTTTTTTTAATCTTGTTATTAAATAAAAAGGTATGATTTCACATTACTAAGTAACAATCCATACATATTTTAAATACATCATAATAATGTGCAGTGAAATGATAAACCATTCCCGCTACCCATGAATGCTCCTCATAAAATTTCACTTTGATTGGCCAAGCAGTTTCAGAGAAGAAGGTCTTTGAAAAGTGTGTATAGACGACAGACTGTCCAAGGTCAAGAGATGACCTTGACCTAAATTAATTACACACCTTCATCCACTCCACTAGTTGTTTGCATCTACCACTTTTCAGGTCTCAGGCTGCAACAATTTTCAAATAAATCCATAGTTTCACTTTTTCCCATGTAAAAGCCTATGTTTCTAAAATTGACCTTGCTGTAAAATAGGTCAAGGTCATCGTAGCATCATCATTTGATCAAAGTATAATGGGCTGAAGTCCCAAATGCTACATACAAAGTTTCATAAAAATCGGCCTGCCGGTTCTGGAGAAGAAGATTTTTGAGTGTTTTACCATATATGGGCGTGGCGGCCATCTTGGTCATGTGACCCGGATTTCGCGATCAAACTTTCATTCCCCCTACCCATGGATGCTCCACATAAAATTCACTTTGATTGGCCTAGCAGTTTCAGAGAAGAAGATTTTTCAAAAATGTGTATGGACGACAGACTGGCCAAAGTCAAGAGATGACCTTGACCTAAATTAATCACATACCTTCATCTACTCCATTATATTTTCCTTTTGGTCCTTTGAGATCAGCGAGGATATTCTGAGAAATCAGAAATTTATCATTGGTTAAGTTCATTTTTTAACCAATTTTAATATATTTGGTCTCATTTAGATAATACTGGTCTTTGTATCGACTACCCTGTTGAAAGTTGCAAAATTTCAGTTATTCTCTTTGGCTAAAGGGTCACTGACGAGACTTTAATAGTCGAAACCGCGGTATGGCCCATCCCCTTTCTCATTAATATGTTCACTGCTCTTAAAGGATCTCAGTTTTAATTTTATTTGCTATTACTGCAGCTGGTGTTGTGCCGTGTGGCGGCCCTAAAAAGTCTCCCCGTACATCATCCATAGTGCAGGTTATATTTTCCTTTTGGTCCTTTGAGATCAGCGAGGATATTCTGAGAAATCAGAAATTTATTATTGGTTAAGTTCATTTTTTAACCAATTTTTAATAAATTTGGTCTCATTTAGATAATACTGGTCTTTGTATCGACTACCCTGTTGAAAGTTGCAAAATTTCAGTTATTCTCTTTGGCTCCATGTTGCCAAATCTAAAGGGTCACTGACGAGACTTTAATAGTCGAAACCGCGGTATGGCCCATCCCCTTTCTCATTAATATGTTCACTGCTCTTAAAGGATCTCAGTTTTAATTTTATTATCCATTAGTTGTTTGCATCTACCACTTTTCAGGTCTCAGGCTGCAATAGTTTTCAAAAAAATACAATTTTCCTCTTTTCGTCTTATAAGTCAATGGAAACTTTAAATAGCCATAGCAACCAAAGTAGTGGGACAAGGACAATAAAAACATAAACTATGTAGAGGCTAATATCATAAGCATGTATGCAAAGTTTCAGCTTCATCCGCCTTACAGCTTCTGAGAAGAAAATTTTTGAATATTTTTTCGAAAATTTACCCTTTACGTTGCTATAGCAACCAAACGAATAAAGCGATTTTGACAAAAGTTGTCTAAAACTGGGAGGACTACTCAATAAACATTTATGTAAAAACTAAATTTCAATATCCTCAATGAAACGGCAGAAATTGCAAATTTCCACTTTTTGCCTTATAAGTCAATGGAAACTTCAAGTTACCATAGCAACCAAAGTAGTTGGACAAAGAAATAAAAACACAACTTTGTACAGGCTAATGTCATAAGCATGTATGCTAAATTTCAGCTTCATCCCCCATACGGCTTCTGAGAAGAAGATTTTTGAATATTTTTTTCGAAAATTTACCGATGTTGCTATAGCAACAAAACGAATAAAGTGATTTTTACAAAAGTTGTCTTAAACTTGAAGGACTACTCAATAAACATTTATGTAAAAACAAAATTCAAATATCCCCAGCCTGACAACGGAAAATGCCAATTTCCACTTTTTTCTCCATACCAGTCAATGGAAACTTTAAATTGCCATAGCAACCAGAGTTCTTATCCGATCAAAACAAAAAACACAAATATTCGTTCCCCTTGCCTGTAGATGCTATATGTGAAATATGAAAAGATTCGGCCTGGCAGCTTCAGAGGAAAAGTCGTTTGAAAATGTTGACGACGACGGACGACGGACGACGACGACGGACGACGACGGACGACGCACGGACGCCGGCTCGACTACTATACTATAAGCTCACCTTGTGAGCCTTCGGCTCAGGTGAGCTAATTAACAATCAGGTACTTATACCATGAAAACATATCGTAAGCCGAATGAGCAGCTATTTTCCCAATAGGTGGAGGATCTTACACGAGTAGTAATTTCATATGAAATTTATTTAATGAGCCTTCGGCGAGTTTAATAAATTTCATGTGAAATGGCCACTAGTGTAAGATTTGTTTCATCATTTGACTTTTAAAAATGATTTTTTCGCTTTCAAAGTGGACATATCTTCAATGAAAATTTACATTGTTGTTACGGACGTCATCAACGACGGTACGTATTCCCGCAAACGTGTTAATACACGTGTGGTCATAACACATTTTATAACATGACGTTATCCACTGGACGTCATGATAAATATGTTTCCGTAGTAACTTACCTACAATACTGAAAGGGTCTGCAATCAGTGTGACGAACATATCTGATAACGCCAGGTTAACAATAAACGTCGACTCCACTGTTCTCACTTTCTTATAAAACAACACTGACAAAAATATCAAAATATTCCCTGAGGTTCCCACTAGAGAAGCGGCAAACAGAACCAGAACAACCGGGAAGGCAAGCCATGGGTTATTCTGTACAAACTCATACTTGGCAAACACATAATGTTGTTGTCTTGAATCCGTTTGAAAATTATCTCCATTAGTTGAGGTAGTATTCATGAATTCTTCTATAGTACTTGTTCCATTCGACATGCTGCAAATAATATTTGAAGAACTTATTTTATTGAAACGTGGTTAAGATTAAATAATTGTTAGAATCACATTCTGTCCAAATATTTTTATTCTTTTGCTTTTGTTCTATTTAGAACAGATATTCAGTTTGTCAGAGAACATCAAAGTTGTCATGAAATTGAATAAAAATAAAACAGATCCTTTCAGACAACTGTCTACTTGCTTTGTTACTAAACACACACGTTCTCTAATAATATAGAAACAAAAATCCTACGCTATTATCTAAAGTCACGCAAATGCTTCGCAAAAGTCACATTTCCTGAAGCTCTGGTTTTAACTTCAAAATAAAACCATCATTATTTACTTTTAAATATTTCACTTCATTTGTACACGTAAATATTTTCATCAGTCCAAACTTTAAAATCTATCTAAATGATAAATGACTTCTTTCCACTATCCTTGTGTTTGTCAATATGTCACGAAACTTCTCTGCGATGGCTAATTAAACGCATCTTAAAGCTTATTCTAAGCAAACGATACGTTAAAACCAATAATTGATCTCTACAAAGAAAGCAATTTATTCAAGAGTTCTATTATCATCGTGGTCGCAGATGTCACAGCAATGAAAACAGGGGCTATACGGAAAGCACATGTCTTTTCACATAACTCTGCACATCCGGAAGTGACAGACCTTCAAAATTGGTTAAATGAATATATGACGATATAAGAAGTAATCCTGGCCCCGAGGTTGTTTTTTTTTCAAGCTCAGCTCAGCTGAGCATGAAATTTCAACTGCTCGTAAATGCTGAAATAGTCAAAATCAGTGGAAAATTCAGGTTCAAACCTCAAAAACTGGTAATTTATCGTGCAATTGTTGCCATTTTAATATTCATGAGGAGGATAAATTTCAAGTTCAGCTGAGTTGAATTTCTTATTTTTCCTCCAAAACATTGATTGTGGGTACACGTTAGAACCGCCTCGGCGAGGCAGTTCTAACGTGTACCCACAATCTATGTTTTGAGCAAAAATAAGAAAAATAAATAATAAAAAAATTCTACTGATTTTTTCAATTTTTATATATTAAAAAATCTCTGTACGGGCGTATATTGCATGGACGTGTTTTCGTAATGAGACGGTCTGTGACTTGGTCTACTACGATAATAATGCAGGATCTAAAAAAGTTCTGACCGGCCACCGAGGTATTTTTATAGCTTCAACCCTTCAATGTATTATTCTATAGCTATAACTGTAATGGAAAAGTTCCATGTAGATATCCATCCGAGAAAAAAAGAAGTCCGGTTTTAAAAGATTGTTTATTCGTCAATATGATTATTTTAGGATGTAAAGCTGTAGACATACAAAAAGTAAATAGATTGTTTTTTCAACTGGGACACTTAAAAGTTTGAAAGTTACTAACGTTTCAAATTAAAAAGACTGTTTGGAGGCCATGGGTAGTGATTCGGTCGGCGGTCATCAGTCTGCGGTCTTTGCAAGCCTTAGGCATATTCGTCCCCAATTATTTCGATACAAATTGTTATTTCGGTTTCTAATCTATAAACGACATGCTTAAGACATGATTTCTATCATTGATTATGCCTGTAGTGCCTGTCTGTTCTTCATAATAATAATAGTTCATCGCGGTTTGTATTTAGCGCTACACTGCCGTGGTCACTTCAATAGTTTTTTTTTATGATAACCTCGAAGGTACGAATGAAGCCGAGATAGCCTGATTCTCTTTTCTCTTCTAATCAAGGGCGGGAAAATGATTCGGACCCTATCAATTAAGAGCATGGCACTGGTTCCTATTCCGAATATATTTACATATAACATAAACCTGATAACGGGAAACCAGCCGATAATGGCAACTATTTTTAGATTATTATTTATAGACCATAAATATTAATGATAACATGAGTAATGCAGTTAGTCTGTCGGCCCCATTAGCTCAGTGTGTTAAGCATCGATCTTTTGATCAGACTCTTACAGGTTCGAATCTCGCCGAGTATCCGCTATTCATTTTTTTTTTGTTATCATAATAAGCCTCTTTTCTTTCTTCATTCGTTTTTATTCTTCCTTTTTTATGGAGTCTTTTTAGCAGTACGCTGAAAAAAGTTGTTCAGTACTGGCGATAACTGGTAGACCCAGACAGATGAATGTTGCATTATCAAATGAGCCGCGTCACAAGAAAACCGGATTTTTGCCTATGCGAAAACAAAGGCGCAGATCAGCTTCGCAGTAACTGCGAAGCTGATCAGCGCCTTTGTTTTCGCTACACGGATAGTACACTTTCTCTTCTTATTAAATCCGAAATTTCAAGCTTCTATGCTGCTTCGGGGACTGGTCATGTTGGGATGTTGCCTCCATTTTACAGGACTTTTACCCAAAATGAGGATGTCATCACATCCAACAAGTGCTTGAAATATAACTATCCAACTAAGACACAAAAGGCTTATAGGTATGGATGGTTTGACTTGAAATGTTTCCTCGGCAGGCTCAGACAAGCGCGGTTAACCAGTAATCAGTCAGCAGTGTATTTAGCTTTACCTGAAGGCACAAGTAGTCTATATCTATTTCTTTAGGCCCCAATGGGAGGGGGGCCCATAGTCTCTATGGTGAAAATAACAGTCACAAATGATTAGCGTGTGTCTAAGGTATGTACAGGTCGTATAATAATCTCAGCATGCTGCAAATTTTGGATTGCATGTACTTTTGTACAGTTATGTTAAGCACACAATACAGTATAGGCGCGTATCAAACGTTTAATGTAACGCGTGTTGAACTTATTCGTATAAGACACATACCCGAGACACGTCGAGCTTTAAGCATGCTGCATGCTTAAAATACTTTAACGTACACCAAGCGTACAGAACGCACATGTACGAGGTTTGTGGACACCTTGGCTAGCAGGAAAAGTAAAGTGCTGTTGTTTAAGTTTTTGTATAAATATAAGCAGCAATATCTTATGAGCATATTTGAAGAATTTGTTTCAATTTGAAGTATCAACACGTTAAATATGACATATTTTCTACTTAAGCGTACGTAGGGCCACACGGGACAGGTGCCAAAACGTCAACAAAATGTGACGATTTTCATATTGTGTTTTTTCCCTGTCAAACGGCACTTAAATATGTTATAACATTAAAACATTTCGTCCTAAAACCAAATAACACTGACTTCAGTTTCAGAAAGATTCCGACTTGGCGGCAGTGTTGTTTGATTTATGTGAAAAAAATCAGAAGCAGACCGAAAAATCTGTTTGAAATAATGGCGTAATTTGACGTCGGAGAACAGCCGACGCCGATTGTATGTTTCGTTAAGGAAATCACCCACAGATACGATGAAAATGTTACAAACAACAGAAACGTCATCGGTCTGTCAGTTACTATTTAGTTCTCAGTAGTTGTGGCACAGACGATTTTCAGCTGCTCAGAAGTCCATCTATGATGATAAACGGAAGATCACCTGTCTGGCATGCTCGCCGCAAGAAATTGTTACACATGTTCAACAGGTGGACGAACAATTTTGCGAGAATTGGTACGGCGTATTTGCATTTGACAGCTGGATACACAGACATTAAAATATTGATAGCCAAGGATCTTTTGTTAAAAAAAAAAAAACACCCTGAAACAAATGTATAACGTGCTGGCGGCTTAAAATGTCAAGTAACGTCATATAGAGACGTTGACCTTTGCCCCGCACTCGGTTCGGAAGTGCAGGGAAAAGGCTGTA
Source organism: Rugalucina vietnamica (assembly GCA_964017185.1). NCBI lineage: Eukaryota > Metazoa > Mollusca > Bivalvia > Lucinida > Lucinidae > Rugalucina > Rugalucina vietnamica. Next base: position 51,448,545 of record OZ024875.1, on the reverse strand, counting down.
GATGACGTGTTTTTGTCAGATTTCAATAAAAGTTCTTGTATATTTGCTTATAAAATACTTTTGCAAAAGCAGATATATTCATTTTTCTGTTGAAAATATAAATGGTGTACACGAACTTTTTCTGACAAACCACGTATGTATGTCTATGGAAATACATTGGTTGAATTTGCGGCATATTTTTCCACACGCTCGTTGCGCGCTTTGTCTTATACGTTATTGACTGCGATAGAAAATTGAAGCTATTGATATGACACTTGTGTCATATCTTTTCTTGTTATTGATTTTCTTCCAATCCAGAGAATTACATTAATTCTTTTTGCTTCAATGAATTTATCCGCATACAATATCCGTAAAGCTTGCGGATGAAAAGTTTGACACATTTCAAATGCACGCACTACAACGGCCTTGCCGAACATGAGTACCATAAATTTAAAAACATGACAAAAAATTGCACAAGCTTGGCGGGTAAGTTTTCACATTTTGTCCGTAAGCGACGAAATAACTGTATGGGTATGTTTTATATGAGTTTGTCTTTAGAAATATAAACGTTTGGAGTTTCGAAAAATCACATCTCGCAAAATTACGCAATTTGTGAATTTTAGAAATAGGAGTACCGATATTCAGTGGGGACACCCTGCATGCTAGGGGATCAATGCAAATGTTTTCAAATCCTCTAAGTCGTTGAAAAATATTTCTATTCAGAGATGTTTACAAATTTCACAGATTGTCTTTAGTTTTGAAGAAAATTCTTAAGTTTTGAAGAAAATCGATAAAATTTAAGTGGCTGGTTAGAACGTTTGGCTAGAAAAAAAATCCTCGAAACCAATGTATACATACTGACTGCGAGTGTACTACCCAACTCTTTTCATAAAAAGGGATATGTATGAGGCATCCCTGATCCAGACCGGTTTTGACGGGTAGTGGGAAGTTTAATGATTTGAATGAGTTAAAAATATATTTCGTGTGCGAATGATGTGCGTGCTAGACTGAACGCCTCCAACAAAGTAAGGACTAGATCATCAAGAATACAAGCCCATATGATATACATATTTATTGTAGAAATTTTTAATTTTCGGTAGATTTTTTTTTATATATTTTTCTTAGTTTTGCTCAAAACATAGATTGAACCGAGGCGGTTCAGATGAGTACCTACAAAAATAAAAATAAGAAAAATACCCCTGCAAATCCTAGTTTTGTTATACAAAAGTGGGGTTCAAGGAGGTATACATGTCACGGACATGTTATCCCGATGTGATATTCCACCCTTCCCCGTAGCCATTTCGAAAATAGTGTCCATGTAGTATTATCATTTACTCTTCAGTAATGTTAGCCAGAAAACAAAACACAGCGTGCTAAAATGGGAGTTACAGGCTCCGTTTTCATATTTTGAAAGATCATCATTTCCTGAAAAGCTATCCCTCCAAAACAATCAATATCTTCTCGAATCGCATGATGGTAGTCCATTAAGTCATTATCATCTTATAACGACTGAAATCAACGTGCATACGTCCTGTTACTTGTAAAATATTGTCTGTAAAATATGTCTGATCCTATATTTTATTACGATTTTACTTTCATGATATTGAAATTAAGCAAGACTTTGGCGGAACGTATGCTTTCACGAGCGGCAACACAAGAAGATTTTAGTTTTGTATTCTGAATTGACCCGACAATGACTCATTAATGTCGCGTTCCCGTATCCGACATTTCATTCTTAATGTGACCAATCATAGTCATATTTAGTGTGCCACATTCAACAAAGTGTTTCGGAAGTTATCATCATATTTACTTATATTCAGAGTACCTATAAACAGATTCAATAAAAGAAGGATATACATGTAACTTGTTTCTTTTAACATTCTTCTTTAAACACCCCTCTTTAAACAAATCAGACTTCACTTAGCCCGTGAAATTTACCCCCAGATTCAGTGCAATGGATTTTACAGTGTATATTGTTCATTTGAATGCTCGTATTTGTATTCTACGAATGTCTTCTGCAACTACCATAAGCGAATTCTGATACCGATCCTGAAACATTGTAAGTACATAAATCACAATTTGCTTTTTTATACTTTATACTTTCAATATGACGACTTTGTCTTTCAGTTTCCGGATTAGGGTTCATCTAAGCTACTGGGTCGTTATTGCGTGTTTGAAGATGCTTTTATATCATGTTTCTCCCATTTCATTTATAAACTATGTTAGTTTCAGTTTTCTATATCTCTAAATGGCAATGCAGGCAATATTAATCCTTGATTGTTTTCTTAGAAATACATTCTTAGAAATGTCAGCTGGTATTTAATCGTTTTTGTGCTGTCACGGGAATAAGTAAAAAGTCATTGGTAGAAATACCATTATACATAATGAGCTAGATCAATAGATAGTTTGTTTTCGTTGTTTCCGTAGAAATACTGGCTATGGTGTCGCTTGTATAGCGCAGCTTCTGACCCTTACAAATATTTACCCAGTTTAGAATGCGCCGGATGAGAAAATCCACTGTCCTGTATATGTACAGTCAGCGTGATGTTTATATCCCTCACGCTTACGAACGTGGAATCTCGCATGTCACGTGACTTTTTTCCGTGGATTTTGCGTGGAATTAGCGTGGATTTTGCGTGAGTTTTGCGAGGAAGTAGCGTGAGTTATGCGTGGAGCGTGGACATGAAACGAGGAACTGCTCAACTGTAACGTGAAAAGAAACGTGGAAAGGATTAAGAGAGTTGCGTGAGATATCAACAGTCCCACGCTCGCTCACGCTTTCCACGTTCGTTTCACGCTCAGGAAAAAGGGGCTTGAAAAAAGTGATTCTTTTCACTTTTTATATATTTATGTAGTATATGTCTCTTAATTAAAGAAGTAAAGTCATTTGCGCCGCTGAAAGTCTTGAATTTTGCCGTGTACGGACATGTACATGCACTGATCAGCATGTTGTATTACATTTCCTCATCAATGAAGACACCTGCAAACGAACTTTTGTTTGTATTTTCTATAGTTTCTTTTGTTTTCGTTTTTTAAGTTATTTTGCTATTTTGTTTTTCTAAAGTTTCAAATCTCAATAATCGGCTTGACTTTTATCACTTATCACACAAACTGAATTGTTTGTGTGTTTTATTAGGATAATTTATAACTTTATGCACCAAATTAGAGTTGTTGATCATAACTAAGAGGCTATGCCGCTTATAAATCCTGTGTACAATAATTGTGCCGATACAAGAATAAAGAATTCCTTGATTTTGTTGACTTTGGTAAATGCTTGAAAGATAAAAGAACAGGTTAAAGTGAATCAGATTTCTCTCAGGGGCATTGTACCGACTCTTAAGATGAAGTTAAGATGAATTAATTGCATGTAAATTTAATTGTAACGTACATGTATGTAATTTATTATTACATGATACATGTACATATAGCAAGGTGCTTAAACCGTATTACATGTAGGTCGAACTTTAATAGACTTGGGGCATCTAAGGAACACGAAAGACGCATTTATTTGTAAGATGTTCTGAAAAACAACAAACCGGGGTGCTCACATTCTCTTATGGCAAAAGTATCCGAATGTACAATGTTCTGCATGTAAAACCGCGGCAGTCAAAAATGCACCACACTGCAAAATACATATTGAAACGTGCAAATTTTGTCATCACTTAATCAACGATGATAATTAAATCAACACTGAATAACGTATTGCTCAGTCTGCAACTCGTCGAAACATGCGTATGTACGAGGTCTGTTCCGGGAAATCATAAAGATGTATGATATTTCGTGAACGGTTCGTTGAAATTTAAAGATATGTTCTTGCTTTTAAAATACATTTGTACTGAGCAATCTGTGAAAATATTAGTTCAATCGCTTACAAATTGCAAAAGTTATGGAGATTTATATGATGGTGTATCGGCGTTTACGGCGCACGTTGAAAATTATTTTGCTACGTTTTTGTGGAGGGGTGGTTGAATGTTTTGTGTGCAGTCTCTTTATTAGAGCCGTAATGGTGATGAATATTGTCATCTCAGCATTGATTAAGTCTCCTTAGTTAAAATTATAGTCAATATTTGAGTTATAAGTGATAATTAGAAAAAATAGCATGATCAGTTTCATTTAATATGAAGGAACACTAATTTTATTTTAGACTGAAATAAAACAAACATATGTCGCTTGTTTAAAATGACAACAAGAGACGAGCATTTAGAATATTTAAAGAAAAAATGCATACAGAATTATCAATGGATTATTAATGACACAATAGAAGGTTGATTTTATAAATTATTTTTGTTAAATATACTTAAACTGGAAAGAAAAGCTTGGGGAAGGTCTAATTTTGCGCCGCAAATCTTACATTACGTCACTATTTTCCAATATAATAATTGCAGTAGGTTTAAGAAAATTTCTATAAAATCAACGCTGATGATGGAAATTATTTCAAACTTTCAAAAACTTATCTTTAATAATTACTCGTGCAACCGATAGTTAGAATTGTGTAATATCACCTCAACTCGCAATTACAGGAACTGTTGAATTTGATCTTGATGAATTTCAAAACAGTGTTTTTGACGTGCGCCGTAGACACCTACCCCTCTTGGAATAAATGCATATAAATATGTTGTTTAAGGGGTGAATTTATCCATATTTGTACGAAATGTTTATTAGATGTATGCAAACAGATCATATAAATTTCATGAAATTCTGCAGACACATTACTGTTTAATCACAAATGTCTACGTATTTCTGGGACAGACCCCGTATTCACGTGCAGGCGCTTTGTCGCACAGGAGCATGTGTTTGTACAGGTTTACCGTCATCATGCTAAGTTGCCGTCCTCGTACTTAGGACTAATAAATAAATAAATATAATATATATTAAATTTGGTTACAAAACTCATACAATGTTACCTTTTTGAACAGGCGAAACGATAATCCTTTTCTCGCATGTCTCGTAATCCTTTCCACGCTTCTTTTCCTTAATGAACGTGGAAAGCGTGAGCAAGCGTGAGACTGATGATATCTCACGCAACTCACATGCTTCTTGTGAGGAATGAACGTAGATATAGCGTGGAACAAGCGTGGATTTTGCGAGGAATAAGCGTGGGTTTTGCGTGGAACTTAATCCTTTTTTCTTTCACGCGTGAACGCGAAGGATATAAACATCACGCTGACTGTACTGTATGTTAATTATAATAATTCCTTAACGTTAAGGAAGACCTTATTTAAAGTGACAAATTTCAGCATCCAAAAAGATGCATTCAAAACAGACTAAAATTAAACTTATAGCTTTCAATGTGTATTTTCGCAAAGCCAGTCATTGAGTTTAACTGTAAAATATCGAGTAAAAATTTGTCAGTTTAACTAAGGTGAACCTTAACTTTAAGAAAGCATTGTAATTCTGGGCCCAGGCAATTAAATTGTCAATTTAACAGTTTAATAGCCTGTTGTTTAGGTTGAACGGTATAAAACTTTTAAAACTTTATGTCTCTAAATGTCTTTAGACTTCTCAAAAAAAAAAAAAAGAAAAAAAAAGTTTTTCGAAAGCATACGTGCTTTCTGAGAAATGAGAAAGATGAGAAAGAAAGATACATTGACCTTGTGCATCTGCACTTTTATTAGCTCACCTGAGCCTAAGGCTCACAGGTGAGCTTATAGTATACCCATGCTCCGGCGTCCGTCCGTCGTCCGTCCGTCCGTCCGTCCGTCGTCCGTCGTTCACAATTTCAAAGATCTTCTCCTCTGAAACCGCTTGGCCAATCAAAGCCAAACTTCATGTGGAGCATCCTTAGGAAGGGGGAACGAAAGTTTATATAAATGGTCCAGGTCACATGACCAAGATGGCCCCCATGGCTATAAATAGCAAAAACCTTTAAAAATCTTCTTCTCCAGAACCAGTGGGCCGATTTCCACGAAACTTGATATGTAGCATCGGGGACGCGGGCTCATCATAGTTTATATAAATCATGACCCTAGGATGACCTTGACCTATTTTACAGCAAGGTCAACTTAGGTAGCCAATGCATTTGAATGGGAAAAATGGTAAAATGCTATTGAATGGGTAAAACTTACTGGGAATAGGCAAATGGACAGAAGATTAATGTTAATGGAAAATTTTAGCCCCTGGGGGGTTGTCTGCCCCTTCCCCGGGGCTATATACATGTATATGACCATAATATTCAAACATCTTCTTCTCTGAAACCGCTAGGCCAATCAAAGCCAAACTTCATGTGCAGCATCCTTGGGAAGAGTGAATGAAAGTTTATATAAATGGTCAAGGTCACATGACCAAGATGGCTGCCAGGGCTATAAATAGCAAAAACGTTTAAAAATCTTCTTCTTCAGAACCAGAAGGCCTATGATTTTGAAACTTGGTGTGAAGCATTTGGGAATGGAGCTCTACAAGGTTTATATAAATCATGACCCTGGGATGACCTTGACCTATTTTACGGCAAGGTCAACTTAGGTCTCCCATGCATTGGTATGGGAAAAAATAGGACAATGTAATTAAATGGCAGAAAACTTGCTAGAAATGAGCAAATGGACAGAAGATTTATGTTTAAGAAAATATTTTGGGCCCAGGGGGTTGTCTGCCCCTGCCCCGGGGCTATATACATGTATATGACCAAAATATTGAAACATCTTCTTCTCTGAAATCGCTAAGCCAATCAAAGCCAAACTTTTTGTGGAGCATCCTTAGGAAGAGGGAATGAAAGTTTGTATAAATGGACAAGGGCACATGACCAAGATGGCCGCCATGGCTATAAATAGCAAAAATGTTTAAAAATCTTCTTCTTCAGAACCAGAAGGCCTATGATGCTGAAACTTGGTATGAAGCATCTGGGAATGGAGCTCTACAAAGCTTATATAAATCATGACCCTGGGATGACCTTGACCTATTTTATGGCAAGGTCATCTTAGGTCGCCCATGCATTTGAATGGGAAAAAATAGGAAAATGTTATGTAATGGCAGAAAACTTGCTAGGAATGAGCAAATGAGCAGAAGATTTATGCTTATGAAAATATTTTAGGCCCAGGGGTTGTCTGCCCCTGCCCCGGAGCTATATACATTTAGATGACCATAATATTCAAATAGCTTTTTCTCAGAAACTGCTTAGCCAATCAAAGCCAAACTTTATGTGGAGCATCCTTAGGAAGAGGAAATGAAAGTTTATATAAATGGTCAAGGTCACATGACCAAGATGGCCACCATGGCTATAAATAGCCAAAAATTTTTAAAATCTTCTTCTTCAGAACCAGAAGGCCTATGATTTTGAAACTTGGCATGAAGCATTAAGGAACGGAGGTCTACAAAATTTGTATAAATCATGACACTGGGATGACATTGACCTATTTCACGGCAAGGTCAACTTAGATCACCCATGCATTTGAATGGAGAAAATTGTTAAAATGTCATTTGAAGGACAAAACTTGCAGTTAATTGGCAAATGGACTGAATTTTTATGATTTGAAAAAGACATTGACTCCAGGAGTTATTCCGACCCTGCCCTAGGGTTATATACATGCATTGTACCATTCTAGTCTAACAAGTTTATGTATATATCTCAGGTCTCAGGTGAGCGTTTACAGGACCATTGGTCCTCTGCTTACAAAGTGCAGATATTTTCAACCCGATTTCACGTATACGGTTGGTGGATCTGTTCGATATAAACGTCCTGAAAACAATCTAAGAACACGCTTCTACTAGTAAGTACACTGTCACTAAATGCATTAAGAAGACCATTGGTTATACGACAGAACTTCGAATAGCTTAAAAAGTAAGCAATGATCATGAAATGTCGGATTCAGAAAGAAATTCCTCTCCAAAATGACAATCAAGTACTAAAACAAAGAAAACATATTGTAACCGATTGAGCAGCTATTTCCCAATAGGTGGTAACTCAATTACACGGATTTAGCTAAATATGAAAACGTACATAAGATGTAAACAACACATAAAATCAACACCTACACAACCACAACAGAAGTATCGTCTTTGAACGGTCAGCAATATAAGATTACTGGGAGACTTAAGTTTTGCAGGTATCTGACCCTACCCCGGCTTCTGCAGTGATTGTTCGGCCCTCGTGGTAAATCTCTTACTAGTCAATTAATCAACACGGGCAGACAAATGAATTAACATCTGTTGAACGCTTGTGGACCAAACAACAGATAAGAAGCTCCGGTCACTAGGTTTATTATATTTGTAAACCAAATCACCATAAAATTCTTGTTCCGAAAGGCCTTCACGAAAAGCGCCTGTAACCGAATATTAAAGGGAAGTCAATTCATAATTGCATAAGATTTTGTTAAAATGTCCACGGTCTTTTCAGAAAATATCATGTAACATCTCCCTTGTCTTTAAATGCACTTCTATGATGTGCCACAACCAGCATTTCTGCGGAAACAACGGACAGACTTTCTAATGATTATGCCACAACGGTATTACTTATTGAAATGTACGATTGTTCATATTCCCGTGACAGCACGAAAACGAGACAGTCAATAATTATAAATAATCTTGTACTAAGAAGGTAAAATACAGCTGACTTTTCTGGCAAAATCCTAGGTTAAATATTGCATGCAACGGCGTAATAATTTAGAGAAGGCTAAAACCGACATATAAACATACAGTTTATAACTGAGAAATGCGGTTAAAATGATAACCAGAGGATCAATGGTCCTGATATCGCCCACTTGATATTTGGTCTTTGATAAATGACCTTTCCCTAAGGTCGTATTGATCAAAGTAAAAAGAAAACTTGCCGTCGTATACTCACATAAATATTAACACTATAGACTCTCTGTATATATTAATTTTCAGGTCCAATGTTCCACTTTTTCATATTGAAAAACCTGTGCAACAATATTTGACCTTGTTGTTTAATAGGTCAAGGTCAATCTATGATGGAGCAGAGACCCCAATGTTAAAACCATGCCTTATCATATTTCGTGGATTATGTTTATATTAGATTTGGAAGCAAGGTATACAGACAAATTGTTGGAATTCCGGTGGGTACCGATTGTGCCCCTCTCGTAGCTGATTTAGTTTTATACTGCTACGAAAGAGATTTTATAGATTTTCTTAACCATGAAAATCTCAACATATCTACCATATGTACTGGACAAAGGTTTCTTAAAGGATTTTAAATGTTATTCTCTTAAACTTTGGATTTGTGGACTTTTTAATGCTATTTGCCCTCCAAGGAGATGTTTTTAAGAACTTTTGTTTTAAATTTTGTATTTTAGTAACACACTTACGCTTCGGCGGTGACTCTATATAGGGTGGATTTCCTTTTACATGACAAGACAAGAAAATCAAACTTTTAATTCGACTTCCAGGTACCTCGGTGACCTTTTGAACATTGACAATCCTTATTTCGAAGGTATGGTCAATCAAAGTTAACCACCTGAACTACAGCGCCTTTTTTGGATTTACATCTTTCTGTTACAAATGGATTTGTTTCTTCTTAAATTTATGACAACCGCGGTGAATTTGATTTAGATATAGTAAATTTTTTGGATGGTGACGTTCCTCGCCGCGCTTCTTATGGTGTATACATTTCGCAACATTTTATATTATTTCTTTCGGTCCTTTGAGATCAGTAAGAATATTCAGAGTAATAAAAATTGTACGTTTGGAGCAATATTCTAAACAATGTTTTAATCATTTGACCCTTTTTAGGCATGTGTCTTTGATGAAGACTTACCTTGTGTAAAGTTTTGAAATTGCAGTATATTTATCCTTTGACCAAAGTCGATATACACTTTGGTCATGTGAGGATGTATGCAACGCCTTATCATATCTCCTGGATAATATCTATATTAGATTCGGAACCAAGTTATACAGACAACTTTTTGGAATTCCGATGGGTACAAATTGCGCCCCTCTCGTAGCTGTTTTTTATACTGCTACGAAAGAGATTTCATGGATTTTTTTTAACTATGACAATTAAGCTGATGTTATCAAGGCTTTTAATTCGACTTCTAGGTACCTCGATGAACTTTTGAACATTGACAATCCTTATTTTGAAGGCATGGTCAATCAAATTTATCCACCTGAACTACAGCTGAATAAAGCCAACACCACAGATACCAAAGCTCCTTTTGTTGGATTTAACACCTTTCTAATGCAAATAAAATTGTTTCTTCTAAAATTTATAAAGGCAATGACTTTGATTTTGATATAGTAAATTTTCCGTTTTTGGATGGTGACGTTCCTCGCCGTGCTTCTTATGGTCTAAACATTTCGCAACTTATTAGGATTGCTAGAGTCTACAATCATGTAGCGAACTTCAACGCGCGAAATAAATGTTTAATAGCCAAACTTCTGCAGCAGGGCTATCGGTATCATAAACTTCGAAAAACGGTTTCTAAATTTTATCGCAGACACTATGAGTTGAATGCTTTTACGTGAGCGCCTTTCGGAACCAGAATTTTATGGTGACTTGGTTTACAAATTTAAGAAACTTATTGGAGGGAATGATTTTTCTTTTCAGTTCAGAAAAACCATAACACCTTACAGATGTATAGGTTATAACTTGAATGTTATGCGACAGTCTGTATGTTTAGATGTTAACCCAATCATGGTTGATGGCTATGTTGCCTTCTTTACTTGCACGCCGGTGGGTCGGGCGTCAGACTCTATGATGGTCCGGAAATAAAGCTATTCATTTTAGTTGGTTTGGGCCTGAACTTCTTGTCTGTTGCTTGACCAACCGGGGTTCAATTGTTGTTTTTCTTTTGCTCCAGAGTAAGGAAGTTATTTGGCGCCCAGGTATCTCCATCGTCGGACAGCTGTTGAATCTGTTGAGTCCTTGTTTTGATTCATCAGGGTGGTTATCATGATTTATTCGTTTGTCCTTGATGATTCATTGACTAGTCAGAGATTCACCACGAGGACCGAACAACTAACTAAATGTTGTGAACCACTATAGAAGATGAGGGTGAGGTTAGGCGCCTGTAAAAAGGTACAAGTAGGCAAAGATCAGGAAAAGGTGCAATCAGAAAAAGATTCCCACTCCAAAAACCGGTTTAAGGCCCCAGTTATTTTATATAACTGATCGTTCCAAGGCGATACTTCTGTTCTTGTGGTTCTTATTGTTTTGTGTTTTGGATTCGAATTATTGTGCTGTTTGAGCCTTATATACGTTTTCATATTTTAGGTAAGTTTGGGTAACTGAGTGGCCTCCTTTTTGGGGAAAAGCTGCTCACTCCGCTTACGATATGTTATCTTGTCATATGTACCTGATTGTAAATTTAGATTTTTTCCTACCTCGGTTTTTGGAGTAGGAATTTCTTTCTGATTGCGCCATTTCCTGATCGTTGCATACTTTTACTTTTTTTTATCATTTTCGTTGGTTGGGGGCGGAGCTTCTCGTCTGTTGCTGAGCCAACAAGCGTTCAACTGGTGTTTTTGTTTGCTCCGGGTTTCAGTAAGTTATTCAGCGCCCAGGGATTGCCATCGTCGGGCAGCTTACTAAATCTGTTGAGTCCTCGTTTTTGATTAATCAGGGTGGTTATCATGATTTATTTGATTGGACTGATGATTCATTGACTAGTTAGAGATTCGCCACGAGGACCACTGTAGAAGGCGAGGGTGAGGTTTGGGACCTGTAAAACCGGTTTAAATCCGCCAGAAATTTTATATTACTGATCGTTCCAAGGCATACTTCTGCTGTGGTTCTATTTGCTTTATGTTTTGGAGTCGAATTTGTGTGCTGTTTGAACCATATGTATGATTGCGCCATTTCCTGATCATTGCCAATTTGTACTTTTTTTTCATATGTTTAGTTAATTACTGGTAACTAACTGGCCGCCTATTCGGAAATAGCGGTTCACAAGGCTTACTATATGTTTTCTAAGTATAAGTAACTTATTGTCAATTAAGTGTTTTCCCACCTCTGTTTTAGGAGTGGGAATTTCTTCCTGATTGCGTATTTTCCCTATCAAAGTAAAACTTATACATCTACTTAAAAAGTAATTTTCTTTATTTTATTTTGCTACGTATATAATTAAGACATGTGAATAATGTACCGAGAACTACTTGATAAGAGAACGTTGACCCAAATCCGTTGTCGCCGTGATTTTGAAACATACAGTACCTATTTTAAGAAACAAACTAACGGATGTAAAATAAAATCAGGTCAATTATAAGAATACTATCACACGTGAACCAAGGACTCATTAAGAAACTTGATATAAAGTTGTTTTATCAGTTTATCATATCTCACTTATGATGAGCCTCTAGAGGCAACTGGTTTTAGACGAGTAACTAATCAAACAAAAAGCTTAAACAATTGTAGCGTCGACAAAGAAAGGAAAACTTAATCAAAGTGACGATCATGACCTCTCCTTTACAAGATATTATCTTTGCAAGACATTGACATTCCAGGCATTACCTTGGAACACTCATCAAATAAAACCTGATCGGAATATATGGATGAATAGGCTTGCTCATCCCGCTTACGAGTTATATAAGCAGTGAGATATAAATGAGAATGTGGTTTAACAATGGATAATATACATATGACTACACAGACTCTGTATGGTCACTCTGAAATCATCATCTATAACACAGGTTAACACTCTAGCAGAAGTTTTCAAGCACTTATAGTAAATCATTTAATGGTTGACTTTATATTGAAAGGCTTTAAGGACAGTCAGACGTCACTGACACTATTTTTTGCTCTTTTTTCAAAACTGATAGTTTATAAATACATTAAGTGTATACTACATCATGTGCAAAAATTAAAATCATATCTTTGTCAGAAATGCTAGAATTTGATAAAATTTCCAAAGTAACTGTAAAATGTGGATCAGTTTGTTCTATCAATTTACCCCTGATTGCCAATGGCCAATCGATTTCACACACTATAAAGATTTTTCTGTACCAGGAGGCTGAAGGGCCAGTAGGCTATTAATCAACTTAGACAGACAAGAACTGTCTTGCCTTGAGAAAACCTGTGTTAGTTCTTGCACAAGACATAAAAAATAAAATGAAACAAATAAAATAAAGAAAAGATGAGCTGTGTTTCTGCTGCAAAGTTCAGGACTTTGTTTTACACATTTAAACATCCCTATTACTAGAAACTGGTTAGTTTGTGTATCTGTTAAATGGCCGAGACACCTGTAATTCTCACAGTGGGGCATTGTTCTTTTTACATAGCATCATTCATTGCTCATGATATTATATTTGAACCGCTTCATGAGAAAACTGGACGTTTGTCTATATATATACGACAACAAAGGCGGAGATCATCTGTGCAGTAAATGCACAGCTGATCAGCGTCTTTGTTTTCGCTTCACTGATAGTACAATTCCTCTTCTTCTTCTTCCTAGATCCGAAACTTCAAGCTTCTAACCATGTCATGTAGCTAAATAGGCCGGTTTGTGTTGGACCTGGTCCGAAACCCTGAAGATCAGTCCATGTATTATCTTAGCTTATCTTTTTCTCAAATTGGTTGCATAAGCTTGATCAGAACTTTTTTTCTTTTCTTTCTTTTTTTTCTCTTTACTGTATATCTAGTATAATCTTACTACATGTAGTTGATGAATTTCAAATTTCAATGTAAAACGTGTAATGTAAACTATGAAACTCTAAGTCATGGTTTGCATCCAACCTCTCGGGTTTGGATGTACATAGGTTTTCCCAAGACAAGGCTAACATCAGAAGTACTGAAGACAGTTAAAAGGCAATAAACTTGCCCCAATCTATTCATTTCCTGTAACAGTCATCATTAAGTGATAGCAGATTATGCCTCCCTTTTGAAGATTTCCAGGAGAATGTTCCACTACTTAGGACAGGTCATTAACTAATGACCGTGAAATGTATTCATGACTGGAGATCAGGCTATTGGTTAAAATAAACAATAATTTCATAATTTTGGCCTACTATGATAAAGCAGACCAGCCCAAAAGGTGTGTAGCAAAGTCTCCCAGAGTGCTGATTGGATGTGTGAAGATGCCATGTTCTAGAATCTACCTATTCAAGAGGATTATAGACATTTTGTATCATCAAACAGCAATAAGGTTTATCTGACAATTAGATTTTCAAAAGAACTTCGATTTCAAAGTGGTATAACTCTTTTATTTATGAACGGATCTACATAATATTTGGTGGGTGGGTGGTTTGAAGTATGACAAAGATAAATGTATCACAGATTTTCTTAAGTTTGAACGGTTCTTGATCTATCAAGGATTTTGTTAGGGATGACCAATTAATTATGAACTGCATGACAAAATGTGCTGTATTTCTGCTTTGAGACATTATTTCGAAAATCCCTGATACATTATTGTAGATCTCTATTAACTGATGACTGTCACAGAAAAAGGTACCTCTAACTCAAAAACTTAAAAAGAAGATGCAAATAAACTGCAAAAAGACAATTTAAATTGTCTCATTGAGCCAACAAAAGGCTACAAAATATTCTCAACACATACATATATCAGTAGAAAGAACATCTTCTCTTCTTTCAGCTGACATGCAGATTATGCTTGTAACATTTTCCTAAGGTAGGCTAAATGCCTTGCAAACATGACTACTATCAATATATCAGCGATGGGAATGACTGTCCTTAAGTAATCATTCTGCCTGACTGAAACTGTTACTACAAGTCGATCTTTTATTAGTTTTTTGAAATATCTCTTAAAAATGCAATATTTAACAATTATAGGATGTGTGAAATTATACGCCGCGATAAGAACGTAGAATGGGTATAAGCGGCAAGTTCAATGTCACTTCTTTACACGAAAGCACGTTGGCTTTAAACCTGAGAAATAAATTGATTTTGTCATTTCAATAAATTTATATCAGTTTTGTTCATCTTCTAAGAAATTGACAGATCAAGAAACTTAGAAAATTTAATATCGGTTTAGATTCATTTTCTATCTAATATTTAATATATTTGGCTCCATTTGGAAAATAAGAGTCTTTTGTTTTGACTACCACATTGAAAGTTTCAAATTTACTGTAATTCTTTGCGGCTTCATGTTGCCAAATGTAAAGGGTCACTGATGAGGCTTGAGTAGCTGAAACCGCGGTATGGCCCATTCCTTTTCTCAATAATATGCTCACTGCTCATAAAGGATCTTAGTTTTATTTTTATTTGCTTTTAACTGCATCTGGTGTTGTGCCGTGTTGCGGCCCTTAAAGTCTCCCCGTACATCATCCATAGTGCAGTTATATTTTCTTTTGGTCCTTTGAGATCAGCAATGGTATTCTGAAAAATCAAAAATTTATTATCGGTTTAGATTCATTTTCTAACCAACATTTAATATATTTGGCTCCAGCTTTGTATTGACTATCACATTGAAAATTTCAAATTTACTGTAATGCTCATTGGCTTCATGTTGCCAAATTAAAAGGGTCACTGATGAGGCTTAAGTAGCTGAAACCGCGGTTTGGCCCACCCCTTTTCTCATTAATATGCATACTGTTCTTAAAGGATCTCAGTTTTATTTTTATTAGGAGTAAATATACTGGAAATTTTTTTAGTTAATTCCAAATTTTTTTTCTTGAACTAGAAATAAAAATTATTCTATTTAATCCAATAATTACCAAAACAATCAGGGCGGTTTTTAGTATATATTATTATGCATATCACTCTCGTGAAATAAAAATATCTTCTTTTTGATTAACGCTTGAGAAAGCATTGATTCTTATATTAAACAAAAAAGCTTTAAGGCATTAAGGTCATTAAGTATTCAATGAGAGTGGAATTAAGATGATCATTAGAAAGCTGAGGCTGTCCAACTAGAGCGTCAAAAAAGGTACAAGTAGGCAAAGATCAGGAAAAGGCGCAATCAGAAAAAGATTCCCACTCCAAAAACCGAGGTGGGAAAAAACCAAACTAACAATCAGGTACTTATACCATGAAACATATCGTAAGCCGAATGAGCAGCTATTTTCCCAATAGGTGGCCACTCAGTTACCTTAACTTAACTAAAAATATGAAAACATACATAAGGCGCCAACAGCACAAAAAATGTTATATACCAAGACATAAAACAAAAAGAACCACCACAGAAGTATCGACTTGGAACGATCAGTAACACAAAGTTACTGGCGGGCTTAAACCGGTTTTACATGGCCATAACCTCACCCTCAGCTTCTGCAGTGGTTCATAACATTTAGTTAGTTATTTGGTCCTCGTGGTGAATCTCTAACTAGTCAATGAATCATCAAGAACAAACAAATAAATCATGATAAACATCCTGATGAATCAAAAACCAGGACTCACAGACTGAGTAAGCTGCCTGACGATGGAGATCCCTGGGCGCCGAATAACCTACTAACTCTGGAGCAAAAGAAAAACACCAGTTGGACCCCGGTGGGCCAAGTCTACATGTATACCGTTATCATTAACGACAAATGAAATGGTAATTGCAAGCATCAGCAAATTTCGTTTCGTTTTGAAAGGGTCATTATAGAGTCTCGTCTAAATCAAAGCTGTAAAAGACTATCTGGGTGAAAGATTATGAACTTGCTCTTCGACATAGTTGCTGTGTCTATATTGTCTAGCGCGATTTCTGGGTTGCAATTTAATTATGTCAATTCCTTGACTTTGTATTCTTGCTATGTTCGTACTTTCCTTTTATGAACCAACCATCCTAACAATTTTGTCAACAATGTCATGTAGATTGAAAACTTAGTCGCGTCAACTACATTATAAAAGTATCTCAGGATAAGGATGTTAAATTGAAATGTATCAAAAGCAGGGTTTGGTCTTGTTTGTTACCTGAATATCTGCCTTTATGAAACAACTTTAGTAGGAATTTTGATATAAGTATAATAAGATGATTGAAAACTTGATCGCGTCAAGAAACTCGTTACAACATCACAGTTCTTTCATTGACAGTTTTGAAGGATCGTCTGTTCCGTTGTTTGAAATCGTTCATCGCAAGTAATGATAAAAAACCTGAAAATATACAGCGGATAAACCAGATATTACGTGATGTTATTCATTTGTAGTATGATACTCATTACATGTATATTGTTTTTGAAACATTCTTTGTGATTTTGTGATTCTTATCACAAAACTATCTCATCTTCAGTTCCGTGTCAAATACTAATTAAGACTGAATGAAGCAGCAATACAAAGGGGCTGTATGGGGAGCTTTGTATTCTGCCAGAACGTGGGTTGGCATTTCATCATACAGTTCATGGTTTGTTTGCTCGGCACATAATACCATAGGGGACTGTTACTTTCACAGACAGGCTTTTATTGTTAAGCTATCTTTCACAACTCATCTTTGTGATATTCCAATCCTCTTTTATTGGCTTTAAGTCAAGGGAATCACAAGGACATTCACAGACAGACATTCCTCTAATATCAATAATGTGTTTTTCGGATTTAAGATAAATACAAAGGATATTGCCTTGCATAAATACGCATTCCTTATTGGCATGCTCATTTTCATGACTTAAACACAATAGAAGAGGTATGGAATATCACTATGGGGAGATGTGAGTCATTGCCTAACAATCAGTGTAGCACATTATGGTATTCGATGCGGAGGAACAAATCATGAAACTGTATGATTAAATGCCAACCCACGTTCTGGCAGAATACAAAGCCATGGGTGACTCCACAGTGCTTTAAGACATGTTTACCTCATGAGGGAACTCACTAGCAAGCTTTGGTCGTAAAAACCTAGTTGTCTTGCAAAATAACACTGACATGCTTAGTTTTATATTGTAACAACCGCTTTACCATGAAATTCTAAAATGTACAGTCAATGAAAATCAAGGTGTAACTTTGTCAATAGTGCTCATAAAGACACCAAATTTTCAGCCGTAGTACAAAAATGGTTATTCTTTCATCAATTACAAATTTAATTACAATCCATTAACCATGGTTCCTTGTGGAATCTTTGAAACTCGAAAATCAGCGACATTTTTGTTTAAAATTTGGTTCCATATGTTATGTAATCAATTTAGGCATACAACATCATAAGATCTAGAAGTTATATATACAAAATAAATATTGATACTCATACCTAACACATTATATAAACAAATTCACCCAGTCGTCCATTTCTTGCCAGTGACAATTGTTCAAAAACAAGAAAAGTTGTCAATTTATTTCTGAATATCGCAGGGGTATATTAATAAGAGAACGCACCTGTATAAATATCTATGCGCATAGCTGTTTGAAATCGTTTTTAATTGGACTGAAAGCCGTGTTAATTAATTAATTAGTATACAGATTAATAATACTATACAGAGGAGTGTGCTTATCAAATGAAACCAGACCTATAAAATGAACTTTGTCCATGAATCAAGTTAAAGCACACCAGACCAATTGAAATAAATTGGCTTCTTTAAAAATAATCCGATAGAAAGGTCTGCTGCTAGTTGATAGAGGTGGTTCACTAGTAAAACATTTTAGAGATTTCAGAGGAAACAAGAAATTGGCTGCAAGCAAGGCTTGCAGTATACCCCCGCAAGGGGATAACTTGCAAACCCGAACTTTTTGTGCTTTTTGCGCTTTATGTATGTTTTCATATTTTATGTATGTTTTCATATTTTAAGTTGAGTGAAGGTAACTGAGTGGCCACCTATTGGGAAAATAGCTGCTCATTCGGCTTACGATATGTTTTCATGGTATAAGTGCCTGATTGTTAATTTAGTTTTTTCCCCCACCTCGGTTTTTGGAGAGGGCTTCTCTTTCTGATTGTGCCTTTTTCTGATCGTTGCCTACTTGTACCTATGCTAGTTACAAAAAGGTACAAGTAGGCAAATATCAGGAAAAGGCGCAATCAGAAAGAGATTCCCACTCCAAAAACCGAGGTGGGAAAAAACCAAACTAACAATCAGGCACTTATACCATGAAACATATCGTAAGCTGAATGAGCAGCTATTTTTCCAATAGGTGGCCACTCAGTTACCTTAACTTAATTTAAAATATGAAAACATACATAAGGCGCCAACAGCACAAAAAATTTTAAACACCAAGACATAAAACAAAAAGAACCACCACAGAAGTATCGCCTTGGAACGATCAGTAACACAAAGTTACTGGCGGGCTTAAACCGGTTTAACAGGATCCTAACCTCACCCTCAGCTTCTGCAGTGGTCCATAACATTTAGTAAGTTCTTCGGTCCTCGTGGTGAATCTCTAACTAGTCAATGAATCATCAAGAACAAACAAATAAATCATGATAAACATCCTGATGAATCAAAAACCAGGACTCACAGGTTGAGTAAGCTGCCCGACGATGGAGATCCCTGGGCGCCGAATAACCTACTAACCTACAAAACAACAGTTGGACCCCGGTGGGTCAAGCAACAGACAAGAAGCTCCGGCCCCAACCAACTAAAATGAATATCTTTAAGTCGGGGCCATCATAGAGTGACGCCCGATCCTCCGGCGTGCAATTAAAGAAGGCAGCATAGTTATCAACCATGATTGGGTTAAAAACTAAGCATGCAGACTGTCGCATAACATTCAAGTTATAACCTATACGTCTGTAACGTGTTATGATTTTTCTGAACTGAAAAGAAAAATCATTAATTCCTATAAGTTTCTTAAATTTGTAAACTAAGTCACCATAAAATTCAGGTTCCGAAAGGCCCTCACTTAAAAGCGTCTTTAATCCAACATTATATTTGGAAATCAATTCATAGTGTCTACGATAAAATTTAGAAAAGGTTTTTCGAAGTTTATGATACCGATAGCCCTGTTGGAGAAGTTTTGCCGTTAAACATTTATTTCGAGCGTTGAAGTCTGTAACATGATTGCAGACTCTAGCAAACCTAATATGTTGCGAAATGTAAACACCATAAGAAGCACGACGAGGAACGTCACAATCCAAGAAAGGAAAATTTACTATATCAAAATCAAAGTCATCGCGCTTATCATAAATTTTAGAAGAAACAAATCCATTTGCAACAGAAAGATGTAGATCTAAAAAGGGGGCTTCGGTATCTGAGATATTGGCTTTGTTCAACTGAAGTTCAGGTGGATAAATTTGATTGACCATACCTTCAAAATAAGGGTTGTCAATGTTCAAAAGGTCATCGAGGTACCTAGATGTGGAATTAAAAGCCTCGATAACATCAGCTTGATTATTATGGTTAAGATAATCCATGAAATCTCTTTCGTAGCAGTATAAAAAATAAATCAGCTACGAGAGGTGCGCAATTTGTACCCATCGGAATTCCAACAATTTGTCTGTATAACTTGGTCCCAAATCTAATATAAATATTATCAAATAGATAGGACAAGGCGTCGCACACATTCTGACATGACCAAAGTGTATACCGACTTTGGTCAGAGGAAGTGAAATAAGCCTTTCTGTCATTACATGCCAAATAAAGTGAACCATAGTTTTTAATGCCCTTTTGAAGGTCCACTCTATCAAATCCAGAAGTTTTTCTTTTATTACGAGGGGGTTTCAAAAAGTTCGCGGAAAAGAGCCGTCATATTCTTATTTTGTAAATCAGCTGAATTAAACTAATACAGTTATATAGACCAACATGATTTGTACGTATGCAGCAAATTTTGCTGCTCTGGCATGAACACAATGTTAACAGTGGTTGCTATGGAAACCGTACATCACGATTACCGGCCCACTTTTGTTCATTTTTGCAAAAAGTCGATGTTTAATGATGAGGTTGCATTTGATAATTAACCGTGCTTTTTTCACCAAACTTTGTATGAGCAAAGTTCAATATGTTTGCGATGAGCCCGTTGCGTCATATAAGTGTGTGACGTCATTTGGGCGGTAAGCGCCCATATTGTTTGGTGGGTATGCCTAAAATGCGAAGGGAACAACGTTATTCGATAAATTGTGTGTTTGGAACGGACTATAAATGAAAGAAACACTGCTAAGAGCAGAAAGCGCATATGGCAACAAGAAAATTAAGAAAACGGCAATCAACAAGTAGTAAGCATGAGTTCTACACGACCAGAAAAGCGTCCATGTCGCAGCGTAACGTCAAAAAACGTCATACTGTCGAAAACGATCGTCGTGATAGAAAAGAGTAGAATTCGTGAAATACACAACATATTGAATTGTAGCTTCGGCACATTTACCGCATTACACACACAGAACCGACAATTAGACGCCCGTGTGCAAGGTTGATTCCGAAAATGCTTCAGAGCTAGCCAACAGCGGCATGAATGCGTGTAGCATGACGTTGTTGTGACGTTTGGCCGGTTTTACTGTTGTTACCTTAGAAACGCACGTGATTTAATGCCTAATTTTCATCCGATTTTATTCAAATTTTGTGCATATGTTAACTATATGTTAATTTACAAAATGCACAGAGAAGGTAAATTTCCGAAGACAATTACAAATTTGGCAGCACTTTTCCTCGAACTTTTTGAACCCCCCTCGTAGATTATGTGGTAATGTTGTATACAGAGTAGAAAAATCAGTATTTTAACGGTGTCAAACTTCTTCATAGAGCTGCAGTTTATTCATATTCTTAACAATAATTGTTTCTTCAAGAAAAATCTTCATGCACATCTTCAATTTGTCTGAAAGATAACTGCAAAGTATTAAAAGGATATACTAAAACTCTAGGAGTGGATTTCACAAAGTAGGCACTAGATCCCATTATTCAATATGTTAAGTGAACGAAAATCGGCTAAATATGACTGAAAGCTAACTGAAAAGTATTAAAAGGATATACTGAAAAGTCTATGAGGAGTTGATTTAACAAAGTAGGCACGATATGCCATAGTTCATTATAAAGTGAACGAAAACTGGCCAAGTTCAAAACGCTGTAAAATTGCTAAAACTATTTTTTTCACCAAGAAAAATCTTCATGCACATCTTCAATATGTCTGAAATGTATCTGCCAAATATTTAAAGGATATACTGTAAACTCTAGAAAGAGTTGATTTCACAAAGTAGGCACTACATGCCATTGTTCAATATGTAAAAGTTCATGAAAATTATTCAAAACGATGTAAAATTGTTAAAATTGCTACTTGGGTTACTCGGATAGACTTCTCTAAAATGACCGGAAGGCTCATAAAGATCATGCGGTGCGATAACTCTTTGACACAGTTTTGAACAAAGTACGGAGAATATATCATGAACGAGTTATCCACTTGTCATTTGTAACCATGCTCCCAAACCTCGCAGAATAGCGGGGACTTTGACTTTTGATCCAGCAAATCCCCGCTAAAAGCCCCGCCTTGCGGGGACAACTTGTTAGTACTAGAGGACCATTGGTCCTGTAGCTCACCTGAGAGATTATCACATTGTAAGCTCATGAGATTTAAATTAATTGAGAATCGACCAATGAAAGTCTATGCATGGACACTATTGACCCCCTGGGCATGGCCAAATTTGACCCAGGGGCATGACTGGCACAATTTATAATGGGGACTACCAAACATTGCTACATACAAAATATAGAAGCTCTGGGCCTTTTGGTTTCAGAGAAGAAGATTTTTGTTAGTTTTTCCCATTGTAAGTCTATGGAGACTATCGACCCCCGGGGCGTGGCCAAATTTGACCCCGGGGACATGATTGGCACAATTTATGTAGAGGACCATTAGCCTTTGCCACATACAAAATATCAAAGCTGTGGGCCCTGTGGTTTCAGAGAAGAAGATTTTTTATTTTTTTTCCCATAGTAAGTCTATGGAGACTATCAACCCCCGGGGCGTGGCCAAATTTGACCCCAGGGGCATGGCTGGCACAATTTATGTAGAGGACCATTAGCAATTGCCACATACAAAATATCAAATCTGTGTGCCCTGTGGTTTCAGAGAAGAAGATTTTTTATTTTTTTTCCCATAGTAAGTCTAATGAGACTATCAACCTCCGGGGCCTGACCAAATTTGACCCCAGGGGCATGAATGGCACAATTTATGTAGAGGACCATTAGCCATTGCTACATACCAAATATCAAAGCTGTGGGCCTAGTGGTTTCAGAGAAGAAGATTTTTTATTTTTTTTCCCATAGTAAGTCTATGGAGACTATCAACCCCCGGGGCGTGGCCAAATTTGACCCCAGGGGCATGAATGGCACAATTTATGTAGAGGACCATTAGCCATTGCTACATATCAAATATCAAAACTGTGGGCCTAGTGGTTTCAGAGAAGAAGATTTTTTTAATTTTTTTCCTATTGTAGGTCTATGGAGAGTATCGACCTCCGGGGCGTGGCCAAATTTGACCCCAGGGGCATGATTGGCACAATTTATGTAGAGGACCATTAGCCATTGCCACATACAAAATATCAAAGCTGTGGGCCCTGTGGTTTCAGAGAAGAAGATTTTTTTATTTTTTTCCCATAGTAAGTCTATGGAGACCATCAACCCCCGGGGCGTGGCCAAATTTGACCCTTGGGGCATGAATGGCACAATTTATGTAGAGGACCATTAGCCATTGCTACATACCAAATATCAAAGCTGTTGGCCTAGTGGTTTCAGAGAAGAAGATTTTTTTAATTTTTTTCCTATTGTAGGTCTATGGAGAGTATCGACCTCCGGGGCGTGGCCAAATTTGACCCCAGGGGCATGATTGGCACAATTTATGTAGAGGACCATTAGCCATTGCCACCTACAAAATATCAAAGCTGTGGGCCCTGTGGTTTCAGAGAAGAAGATTTTTTAATTTTTTTCCCATAGTAAGTCTATGGAGACTATCAACCCCCTGGGCGTGGCCAAATTTGACCCCAGGGGCATGAATGGCACAATTTATGTAGAGGACCATTAGCCATTGCCACATACCAAATATTAAAGCTGTGGGCCCTGTGGTTTCAGAGAAGAAGATTTTTTTAATTTTTTTCCCATAGTAAGTCTATGGAGACTATCGACCCCCGGGGCGTGACCAAATTTGACCCCAGGGGCATGAATGGCACAATTTATGTAGAGGACCATTAGCCATTAATACATACCAAATATCAAAGCTGTGGGCCTAGTGGTTTCAGAGAAGAAGATTTTTTTAGTTTTTCCCATTGTAAGTCTATGGGACCTATCTGTTGCCATGGAAACCACAATTTTGATACAATCTGCTCCAAAACCTAATGCCATCAATCCCCCAACCCAATTATGGTTCACATTAAATTTGATCAAGAACGGCCCACTAGCTTCCGAAATATTCTTCTTTGAAATTGTGGACGGACGACGACGGACGACGACGGACGACGGACGACGACGACGGACGACGGATGCCTGCCTATCCTATAAGCTCACCTGTGAGCCTTCGGCTCAGGTGAGCTAAAAACCACTGCTATTTTCCCCCGCAGTTTGCTATGTTTTCATTTTACTGCCGTTTTTGAATATATAAAGCAAACCCCAGGTACTTCCTCCGCACGTCGTGGCAAAAACGTTGGTCAAAGCCCGGACCATTTCCACATTGTGTCATTAGAAGACTTTAAATACATGAATTAATTTGAGCAGATTAAAAACCGAGACTTTTAACTGTCGTTGTTCTATCGGAAATGTATACAACGGGTCGATGGTGCGGCTTGTTGGTGAACTGTCTTATCTCCATTATTTACAGGATATGTATTGCCGGATTCTGTATAGTGAATTTGGAGACTGATTTCTTGTATCGATCGTGTTTTCGATGTCAGCGATGACCAAGTTAGATGTAAAATAAATGGAACTGGCTCAAAATTTGATTACAGTGGAAAGGTCTGAGGACCTTTCCAATGAGGCCTCTATGTTTTTTTTTATACCCATGGGCGCGGCTTCACTTACGATAAGGTAGAAAAATCCTTCTAAAAGGAAATCTGAGTAGTTAAAAAACGACCGTGAAATACGTAAATGCGTGACATTTAGATTGAACTCAAGTAATCATATTATAACAATATATTACGTCAATGAGCAAAAATGTAAACTTTTTTTTTTTTTTTTTTTTTTTTTTTTTTTTAGCAAAATAAGACTACATTTAACACATAATGGAATAGTACTATTACTATTATTATTGTTAGTGGTAGCAGTATTGATCTATAATCAATCTACCAAAACAATTACCAGATTTATTTTTTCTTAAGTCCCAGTGGGCGTGTATTTTTCTGAGAAAAGTGCAAGTTCAATAAGCAACGAAAAAATTTAATGTCATATCGTTCAGGATTTTTTTTTCTTAAAAAATATGTCGCATGCTTAAAAATATTAATTATGTGGTTTGCTGTCGCGTCATAAGGAAGTTATTTTCTACAAAATGAAAAAGCCATCTGAGAAGTTAATGTCTGATTTCAAGCTAATAAACAATATGATGTTTCTGTTAATGAGTATTTATATGTTATTTTATCACATCTTGACATTTTCCTTCCTGAATGCTAGCTTACCAGCTTACCTGAGCCTTAGGTTCACAAGGCGAGCTCATAGGCTAGAGCTTATCCGGCGTCCATCCGTTTGTGACAAATATGACAATGTGTCATGCTATTACTGAGTATAGTCTGCTATGCTAGAGGCATTCGTAATAATGGATTAGGGACATGGTGTGGTGTCTTGGCCTGAAGTCATGGTGTAGAGCGTAGTCACAGGTTGGAGTGGCTATTCGCCCTCTATGCTTCCTGATAAACGGCCACCAAACATAAAACGCATTGCTTGAATCAGGATCCTGGAGCATAATCGCTTGTGAGGAGTAAATTATTTTCTGTTATTTGAGCGTCTCTTACTTTTGGCTAATGATTCTGAAATTGTTTTAGCGCTCAAGCATTTAGTAAAAACTGTCAAAGAGCAAAGTGTTCTTTAAATATCATTTACTCGTACAATGCTATGGTTCAACGGTTGTATGTCAAAGTCTACACATGTTAAGTCCAGTGTTAGATATTTCGCCATCGTAATTTCGTTGGAATTCTCTCCGTTCATCGATCAAAGAAATCGCGCTGTTTGAAAACTATCAGCCGAATTTTCAGCCAGAGGTTGTTTGACGTTATTGTCTGCCAGTGATGCCTCGTTATCATAGAGAAGCTGTAATTGCTTGTTTTGGTGATCAGGCTCGCTTTAAAGAATTTCACCACTTCCATGTTGGACAAGGTGTTAGTTAAACGTTTTTATCAGTTCGAAGAGTACCTGATTGTTAGTTTGGTTTTTTCCCACCTCGGTTTTTGGAGTGGGAATCTTTTTCTGATTGCGCCTTTTCCTGATCTTTGCCTACTTGTACCTTTCTTTTTTTGCCGACGTATTTCCATGAAACATGTCTGTCTTGAAGTCTTTAAAAAGAAATTCAGCAAGCGGTGGAAATGGCAAAGTCAATAACAATTGTGTTAATTCAGCTCAAACTCACTGATGTCTCAGCGTAATGTTTAAAAGTTTGATCTGTGATTTTCAAAATAATCCCCTTGCTTTAATCTTTGTGTGCTGCACAATTATTTTATTGACAAAGTGGAGTTTTTATCAAATTGTGTAAAACAGTTTGCCTTCAGTGCTGTATAAATAAATAATTTATTGTACGTTTGCTTTTGCGGGTTTTACCTTCAAATATAAGTGTCGGGGTTCTTTTTTCGGTTAGTATATTTCAACCTACGCAGTGACTTTGCTAATTTATATATGCCCTTAAAGTTCGCTTCGCAAATTACCACGGTAATAAAACGAAGCATTTACGAAGAATTGTGGGAAAAAATCTGATCTTTACTTATATCAAATGATTTTCTTAAAATGAACAATTTAATGTTGCAGAAGAATTGTAATTTTATATTAGTTTCAATGTTATGTGAATACTTTTATTTCAGACGCTTTAAGTGACTTTATTTACGTAGATCTAAATGTTTATGAACTTAAATATTAAACTTCCTTCATGAAATTTAATTAATGAGTACGCTTTATTCAGATAGTAAGCCAGTGCGCTAAGGCATAGAATTTTCATTCAAATTAATAAGGAACAGAGTCGTTTCGTTTGTTGCAAAGTTTACATTGGTTTGCCAAATATGATGAAAATTTGTATATCGGCTGAGACACAATCAGGGTTGCCTTTTGTGTTGCACTTGAGGCAAAAATGTAACCTCTTTGTATTTTCATTTTTCTTGGTTTATAATAACGTATGAGCTATCAGGTTTATATTCCAGTAATAATTCTTTTGGCTCTCGCGTTTTTCAAATTTCACCATAGTGGGTAATGGGAATAGTTCAGAAAAGGAGCTTCAAACCAGTGTTTTGGGCTGCTTAAATAAGATCATATGCAGCCTACATAAGTCATTGTTCCATGGTGCAGTTAATTTAATACAATGTAACATGTGTGGTTGCATATGAAAAATTGAAGGAAACCTTGACTGCAACACACATTTTATTTCTAGGGTGTCTCTTAACATGGGGCTACGGACTCTACAGGCCATAGAAAAAAATAATTGTGCTATATCTTCTGTCCTAAATAATTTCTGGAGATATCATTTTGATGGGTTGTACTAGACCACAGTCTGAAAAACAATCAGGCCATATCAACTCATTTAATCGGAACCTGATCTTTTAATCTCATTTCAAACCTAGGGGCTACGGACTCTACATAAAATGACTATTTTTTTGAAAATCATTGCTCTTCTCTGAGAAGTTAATTTCAATTTTTGTTGATTCTAATCTGTCATTTGGCTTCATCAAGAAAGACTAGATACAAAATAAAACTATTTAAAGCATTTGTCCAATTATTTCAGCATGTGAACTGTAGACACCAAGAAAATCTTAAAATACTACAAATGAACAGTTTCACTTCATTCTCCATATTTTCATTAATTTTAGTCCAAATTCAAAGCCGTAAAAAGTATATTACAGGGGGCATATGTCTCCTTAGTTTTAGAGCCATATGCAACATATTTCATTCATGAATACTAAAGCAAACATGTTTACAAAACACCCAAAATAAAAGTGCAACATCATAACATGTGAAAAACAGTGTGTTTTTTAGCATATAATCTCTCCCTGACGCAAAATATTGTATACAATATGGTATCATTATATATCGCCAGAAAGCTTATTATCCCAGTGTTATAATAGAATAAAAACATTAGGTATTGGATAATATCACACTGAATTACAGATGCATAACATGACCAAGGTAGTAAAGGCAACCCTGATTGTGTCTCAGCCGATATGTCTACTATACACTATAAAATGAGACTCTGCATGAAAAACCAACAATTTGGTTTCTCATCAGATCCGACACAAACCGGTCTGTACAGTTACAATAGGAGGCTAGTTGCTTGGAAATTTGGATTTAAGAAGAAGAGGAATTGTACTATATGTAGCAAAAGCAAAAAACACTGATCAGCTGTGCAGTTACTGCAAAAATAAGAAAAATAGGTATATCCCAGTTTTTTTTTTTCTAAATAAAAGTGGGGTTTATGGGGTATACATTTCACGGGCATGTTTTTTGATGCTTGATCGTCGTGTCGTGTTTGTTTTCCTCAGATTGTTGTCCTTTCATTTTGCCAGACCTTTTTAGGCGGCGGGCGAGTATTATCTGTTTCGGGTGTGATGTGGTCGGGTGATCCAACATTTTGCCTTCCACATGTCAGAATGTATTTATAAGCCTCAGCAAAGCGTTTATTTGTCAAATAATAAATCAACCAATTCAGAGACGGATGCAGGTGCGCAAAAGCAGTTGAAAATACGTGCAACTGGTGTGCGAATTTATCCTCTGAATCAATGACGATCAGTAAAGCATACGGTACCCAACACGTCATAAAGACTGCATAAATAAGAAACAAAGTTTTAGCCAGCTGGACTTTCTGTTTACGATGAGAATTTGCTATTGTGCCGCTCAGTTCACTATGCTCCGCGATTTTGCGACATTGCGTTCGGACGTAGATAAATATCCTGAGGTAGCATGTGCCGGTTATAACCAATGGAAGCCAAACTAGCGCAATTGTAAAAACGACAGTATATGGAAATGTTGCCATTCGGTCCCATATGCATTCAAGACTCTTCCTGTCAAATGTATGGTCGCCAATATCAGCCATATTTAACAGAACGATGAACGTTCCCGTTAAGTAGAATGCAAAGCAATACAGAATACAGTTTCGCTGCCTGAAGATTCGTCTGTAGTCGTCCTGTCGACAAATGTAGAAATATCTGTTCACACTCATGGTCGCTATGGTCATTGATGAAGAGATGCAGGAGACTGTACATATGCTGGCCAGAGTCTGACATAGACCAGGAACGGTGTCAAAGAAATGCTCGCCTTCAAGCTTACCTGAAATAACCAAAGCAAAAATATATAATGAAACAAATCAGATAAGTAAACCTATATTCTTCATCATGTTGGGTTCAGTTATATCATTTTATGGGATTAACCTATAATGAGGAATGGTATACACAGGGTTACTTAAAACTTTCAGAAAAAAAAATGAATGGAAATGAAGAATGATGGTTTCGTGCACTTATAACAATTAGGCAAAGCGAACAATATCTTATATGTCTAGTGAATGTTTGATTCTAGAAACAGAATCATATAAGCATGTGAGACATGAATCTACTTCAAGTTTTATTTATTCATTACCCTTAGCTTTTTCATTATAATGTAGACGCTGTTTGTTTACAAAAGTCTTGAAATTACAATTACTTTGTAAGTCTATATAATCCTGATAACACTCTTACGTATCTTAGATACCATTACCCCAACTTTTCATACGCTGTTATAAAATTCTACATCATTCTTTTATGTAATAAATATGATATGAACACACATGCATGAACACTTGTGCGGGAGTTCATGTCATGACGTTCGTGTATTTTTTTTCAATGAAATTATACCCACTTTAAAGCCCTCTTTTTAAATTTCATATGATTAAGAGAATCGTACAATCATTGTCATTTCATATGAAATTTATAAAAATCCCCAAAGGTTAGTTTATTTGATTTCCTGATCATTGCCTTCTTGTACCTTTTTAACAAAACAAACTAGTGTAAGATTCTCCTCATGTGTATCTTTTTACGTTTTTAAACGTAAAAGTCAAGTCAAGGCGGTGCACTTGATTATAATGTTCTTATTTTGTGCTAAAATGACTGCGTAAACGTGAAGCAATAATATAGCGCACTCATGGCTAGTAATTTTTAAGCTTCATATATTGCAACAATCTCTAATAATTGTCATTTCGAGCCTTTTGAAAATCACAATGATTCATAGGTATACTCTCCATTGATTATAGACGGGCTGATGGTAAAAAAAGTCAATCTGGTATTTTACGATAACAAATACATATGATGGTAAAATAGTGTTATTTGTATTGTGAGAATAATTTTTCTGCACTTGTAAATAACACAGTCCACCAGAAATGCATCAAGCTGTATGAACAATAATCAAATTTTGTGATTTTAAATAAAAAACAGAACTGCCTAACGAAGACAATCGAGTTTGAAATAAAAAGATCGCAATCTACTCTATCCATATGCCGTGTACGTTTAAGGTTTTCAGTCACACATTGTCACGTGAGAACTGGCGTAAAAATATAACTCACGTCGGTGACATTACATTTCTGTTATGAATGAAACAAAAATGTGTATATCTCAAAAGTACTTGTATTCCACGTATTGTTTGTTAAACCATAAGTGGAAATCAATATTAATCATCTGATGTTTTTTCAGAGGCAGCAATATCAAAAACGAGCTCTGAAATCTCATACCATTTTAACACTGTATTTTTAAGTAGACGACGGTACAAGTAAAGACAAAAATTAACCATTGGTTGTTTGATGAATAGTTTGTGTATTTTTAGCAACAGTGTTATCAGTGGTTATATTCAACACAAGAGTCAAAACTTGGACTACATTTCAATGTAAATGGATAGACCAAGTGAAATCTTGTTTGTATGGCCTAAAGACTGATTTCCTATGACAAGTTTCCCATTCTATGTACTGAAAAGGCAGACTGGAAAATTAGAGAACCAATTCCAGAACCAACAGAAGGTAAACAACAGACAATTCACAACATGCGAAAACATCACACCTGGTCCAACGAATACTGGGCTTCCAGAAACAAAATATGGTAAGAGGCTTGACATTTCAGATTAAAAAATGGAGCGTTTGTACCAACTCTGTGTATATATTTAGTTAAATAAAAGTGCCGAACATAGCTCGAATATTTTGCGACTTTGCATTGGCCTTGCATAAACAATAAAGCGGACTTTCTCATCCGGCGCTTATGACAATCGTGTCCTTTGAAAGGAACCAAATGCAAGTGACAGAGAGAAAAAATGCAATAGTTTGTATTGTTTTTGAGATTAATGAGTGCGTACCAATCTTAGATTACAAAATAATCGCAATGTCAGACTTTTCTATCAATTAGCCTCTAAAAGCTTTTGTCCTTTGTAAGGCGTTCAAGAACGTAGGAGCAAAACATGTCCACGAAAAGTTTATCTCCTCTAACCTCACATTTTTATAGAAAAAATGGGGTTTGCAGGAGTATACCTATTTTTGCTCCAAAACATAGATTGTGGGTACTATTTAGAACCGCCAGGCTCGCCGCGGCGGTTCTAACGTGTACACACAATATATTTTTGAGCAAAATAAGAAATAAATATCAAATTTTTTCTCCTGAAAATTTTCATTTTTTACAATTTTAAAAATCCCTTTGTACATTGCAATGGCGTGTTTTTGTAATGTCTATTATGGTTTATCCTGTCAACCAATTACACTTATTCTATTTTCATGTATTCTGATTTATTTGGTAAATGTAGCTTTGTTCCCATCTTTTGGGATACAAAGGCAAAGTATTCTCTTCTCTGGCCATTCACAAGTGTCACAATGTAATATAAATGTGTATTATTTTAGCAGACCAATAATGTGATGTAAGCTTTTTTTCGTCGTTTTTTTCTCGCCATTGTAAGATGTGAAATTTCAACAAAAGTTTACCGGGTGCGTTAGGATTTTGGAAAAATAAAACCAATTAAATGCAAGAAATCAAATATGCAAAATCATTTAGATTATTGCATTATCTCGCTCATGCAATTAGAAGTGACAACTTATTATAAGTGCACCAAAGTAAGATATTGAAATAGAAGCAGAAAATCCAGGAAATGATACAAATTAAATACACAAGGAAATAAAGAACAATACAAGGCTTACAGAATAAGATTAAAACTGAGATCCTTCAAGAGCAGTGAACAAATTTATGAGAAAGAGGATGCGCCATACCGCGGTTTTGGCTACTTAAGCCTCTTCAGTGACCCTATAGATTTGGCAACATGGAGCCAAAGTGAAGTACTGTAATTTTGTATCTTTCAATAGGGTAGTCAATAAAAAGATCTAGTATAATCAAAATGGTGCCAAATATATTTAACGATGGTAAGAAAATGAATCTAAACCGATATAATAATAACTTCAGATTTCGCAGAATACCCTCACTGTTCTCAAAGGACCAAAATGAAAATATAACCTACACTATGAATGCTGTACGGGGAGACTTTTTAGGGCCACCACACGGCACAAACCAGCTGCAGTTATAGCAAATGAAATTAAAACTGAGGTCCTTTAAGAGCAGTGATCATATTAATGAGAAAGGGGATGGGCCATACCGCAGTTTCGGCTGCTTAAGTTTCTTCAACGACCCTATAGATTTGGCAACATAGAGCCAAAGGGAATAACTGTAATTTTGCAACTTTCAACAAGGTAGTCAATAAAAAACAAGCAAACAAACAAGACCATTGGTAACCATCGGTGCCAAAATTCAACAATTTTACATTATATTTGCAAGCAGGAAGAAAGGTTGTTGATTTTGTTAAACATAAGACCTGGTTCATGTAAATGATTTTATACGTTAAAACGTATACTGGTACTAATACATTGTTCAGAAATATCTAAACCTCTCACAGAAAATAAAATTAAAACTGAGATCCTTTAAGAACAGTGAACATATTAATAAGAAAGGGGATGGGCCATACCGCGGTTTCGACTATTAAAGTTTCATCAGTGACCCTTTAGAATTTGGCAACATGGAGCCAAAGAGAATAACTGAAATTTTGCAACTTTCAACAGGGTAGTCGATACAAAGACTAGTATTATCTAAATGAGACCAAATATATTAAACATTGGTTAAAATGAACTTAACCGATCATAAATTTCTGATTTCTCAGAATATACTCGCTGATCTCAAAGGACCAAAAGGAAAATATAACCTGCACTATGGATGATGTACGGGGAGACTTTTAAGGGCCGCCACACGGCACAACACCAGCTGCAGTAATAGCAATTAAAATTAAAACTGAGATCCTTTAAGAGCAGTGGACATACTAATAAGAAAGGGGATGGGCCATACCGCGGTTTCGACTATTAAAGTCTCGTCAGTGACCCTTAGTATTTGGCAAGATGGAGCCAAAGAGAATAACTGAAATTTTGCAACTTTCAACAGGGTAGTCGATACAAAGACTAGTATTATCTAAATGAGACCAAATATATTAAACATTGGTTAAAATGAACTTAACCGATCATAAATTTCTGATTTCTCAGAATATACTCGCTGATCTCAAAGGACCAAAAGGAAAATATAACCTGCACTATGGATGATGTACGGGGAGACTTTTAAGGGCCGCCACACGGCACAACACCAGCTGCAGTAATAGCAATTAAAATTAAAACTGAGATCCTTTAAGAGCAGTGGACATACTAATAAGAAAGGGGATGGGCCATACCGCGGTTTCGACTATTAAAGTCTCGTCAGTGACCCTTAGTATTTGGCAAGATGGAGCCAAAGAGAATAACTGAAATTTTGCAACTTTTAACAGGGTAGTCGATACAAAGACTAGTATTATCTAAATGAGACCAATTATATTAAACATTGGTTAAAAATGAACTTAACCGATCATAAATTTCTGATTTCTCAGAATATCCTCGCTGATCTCAAAGGACCAAAAGGAAAATATAACCTGCACTTTGGATGATGTACGGGGAGACTTTTTAGGGCCGCCACAACACCAGCTGCAATAATAGCAAATAAAATTAAAACTGAGATCCTTTAAGAGCAGTGAACATATTAATAAGAAAGGGGATGGGCCATACCGCGGTATTCCAGCGTATTCAAGAAGAATGAAAAGGGGTAAAAATGTTCAGCCTTTTCATGGTGTAACATACAGCAAAACCATTGAATACAGTGAGGGAAGTTTACAATGACCAGTCCCAAAATTATTTACATTTCAAAACATGAATTTAGGAATTATAAGGTAGAGGTCCTCGGGGAACATAAGCACAAATGGAATAGGAAAAGGTACAAGTAGGCAATGATCAGGAAAAGGCGCAATCAGAAAGAACTCCCACTCCAAAAACCGAGATGGGAAAAACTAAATTAACAATTAGGTACTTATACTTAGAAAACACACCGACCGAGTGAGCAGCTATTTCCCAATAGGCGGCCACTCACTTACCCGAACTTAAATAAAAATATGAAATAAAACTGATATCCTTTAAGAGCGGTGAGCATATTTATGAGAAAAGGGATGGGCCATACCGTGGTTTCGGCTACTTAAGCCTCTTCAGTGACCCTTTAGGTTTAGCAAAATGGACTCAAAGAGAAATATTGTAATTTTGCAACTTCAAACAGGATAGTCGATACAAAGACTTGTATTTTCCAAACAGAGCCAAATATATAAAACGTTGGTTGGAAAATATGATTCTATAAATATGAATTTCTGATACTTGTATCTCAGAATACCTCGCTGAAAGAAAATATAATGTACACTATGGATGGTGTACGGGGAACCTTTTTAGAGTCGCCTTACGGCACAACACCAGCAGCAGTAATAGGAAATAAAAATAAAACTGATACCCCTTAAGAGCAGTGAGCACATTAATGAGGAAAG
Source organism: Rugalucina vietnamica (assembly GCA_964017185.1). NCBI lineage: Eukaryota > Metazoa > Mollusca > Bivalvia > Lucinida > Lucinidae > Rugalucina > Rugalucina vietnamica. The sequence goes on along the minus strand of OZ024875.1, from coordinate 51,413,877 downwards.
GGATGGGCGATACCGTACATAATATAAATAAGGTTCAAACAGAACAAAAATTCGACTCCAAAACATAAAACAAATTGAACCACAACAGAAGTATCGCCTTTGAACGATCAGTAATAGCAATAAAATTGCTGGGTTCTTAAACCGGTTTGACAGGCGCCTTACCTCACCCTCATCTTCTGCAGTGGTTCACAACATTTTGTTGGTTGTTCGGTCCTCGTGGTGAATCTCTAACTAGTCAATACTTTATCAAGAACAAACGAATTAATCATCAAACCACCCTGATGAATCAAAAACGAGGACTCAACAGAGACAGTAAGCTGTCTGACGATGTAGATCCCTCGGCGCCCAATAACTTACTGAAACCCGGAGCAAAAGAAAAACACCAGTTGAACCCTGTGGGCCAAGCAACAGACAAGAAGCTCCGGTCCAACTTACTTAAATGAATAACTTTATGCCGGTGCCAACATGGAGTCTGACGCCCGACCCGCCGGCGTGCAATCAAAGAAGGCAGCATAGTTATCAACCATGACTGGGTTAAAACTAAGCATGCAGACTGTCGAATAACAATCAAGTTATAACCAATACATCTGTAACGAGTATGATATTTTCTGAACTGAAAAGAAAAATCACTCTGTCCTACAAGTTTCTTAAATTTGTAAACCAAGTCACCATAAAATTCTGGTTCCGAAAGACCCTCACATAAAAGCGTCTTTTGCCCAACATTAAATTTGGAAATCAACTCATAGTGTCTGCGATAAAATATAGACAATGTTTTTCGAAGTTTATGATACCGATAGCCCTGCTGGAGAAGTTTGGCTGTTAAGCATTTGAAGTTGAAGTCCGCTTAGTAGATTAAAATACTTCCCTTTCGTTTAAACAGTGTATCATCAACCGTACAAATGTTTATGGGGGAGACTTTCAGGTCTGATCATAAGAAAGCAAATTAAAATCTCTAAAATATCAGGGTGTTGTTGAACAAGTATTGGAAGGTACAAGTAGGCAACGATCAGGAAAATGTGCAATCAAAAAGAGATTCCCACTCCAAAAACCGAGGTGGGCAACAACTAAATTAACAACCAGGTACTTATACCATGAAAACATATCATAAGCCGAATGAGCAGCTATTTTCCTAATATGTGGCCACTCAGATACCTAAATTTTACTAAAAATAACACGCAAGGCGCAAGCAGTACAAAACATTTTTACACCAAAGCATAAAACAATAAGAACCACCAGAGAAGTATTGCCTTGGATAAGTAATATAAAATTACTGGCGGGCTAAAATCGTTTTTACAGGTTCCTAAACTCACCCTTATCTTCTGCAGTGGCTCACAACATTAAGTTAGTTGTTCGGTTCTCTTGGTGAATCCCTTACTAGTAAATGAATAATCAAGGACAAACAAAAAAATCATGATAGACACCATGATGAATCAAAAACGAGGTCTCGCAGACTGAGTAAGCTGCCCGACGATGGAGATCTCTAGGCGCCAAATAACTTACTATCTCCGGAGCAAAAGAGAAAACACCAGTTGAACCCCGGTGGGCTAAGCAACAGACAAGAAGCTCCGGCCCCAACCAACTAAAATAAAAACGGCAGCATAGTTGTCAACCTTCAATGGGTGAAAAACTAAGCATGCAGACTATCGCATAACATTTAAGTTATATCCTATACGTCTGTAACGTGTAATGATTTTTTGAACTGAAAAGCACCATAAAATTCTGGTTCCGAAAGGCCCTCGTGTAAAAGGGTCTTTAGCCCAACATTTAATTTGGAAATCAATTCAAAGTGTCTGTGATAAAGGACTTTATAAAGGCAACCCCAATTTGACGTATCAAAATAATTATTGCTCTTATTTTGAAACTCTGCATACAATGCCACTATAATCCAAAACATTCGTTGTAATACCCAAACAAACATATGTTAAATCCTAATAAAATGATACTATCAAATTCAAGATACTGGTCGTTAATCAAGGGAAGCAGCAGCTTGCTTAGATGCTACTTGCCTTGACAGTGTATAAACTACATCCATTCTTGAGCAAGTTCTTCGGGCTTTATTCAGTTGGTGAGTGATTCGCCTGAGTTAACACATCGACAACATCATCAAAAATAAAATTCATTCCTATAATGTCAGCAAATCTTGAATGACCCCAATCAAGAACACTACAGGTCTTTCTGCAAACATGATAGTGACGCGTTGGAACATACTATGATAGAGAGGGTAGACAGGTTACACCGTTATATACCGTTATTAACGGTGAAGTAACGGAGACAACCTACGTGGCATTTAACTAGTAGTATAAAAATGCAAGCGATGTTGTCTACCCGTCATAGCTCAAATGGTAGAGGATACGACATACATAATGTTTATTCGGCGTTCAGGAAAGTTATGATGAGGGTTCGAATCCCTGTATTTCATTTAATTTTTATCATCTTTGTTGCTTTTTTGTAATTTCATTGTTTGTCTGTTTGTTTTTGTTTTGGTTGTTTTTGATGTTGTTGTTTTACACCAGTGTTTTTGTTTTTTGTTTTTTTTTCAAATATGTCAATGTTCTTTTTTTTTCATCTTGATATTTTATTTATTTTTCGTACACATTTAAAATTCATTTATCTGTTTTCTGTATTTTTATTCAAATTTCGGTGTCAATGAATAGATGGACAATTCAAACTGTCATGACAGAATGGTTTCTTTTCAAGAGAGTTTAAGATGTTTCATTGGCTGACTCAGTATCTGAATAGTCCGAACACTCTGACGCCGTGTCTGTATCTTCGTCCCTAGATGTCACCTGGATAACTATCTTCTCTATTTCCTCTTTGATAGCAATATCCGATTTCCAGTACTTTTCTTCGATGCCGACAACATATCTACAACATTTCATACAGTCGTCAGCCGTCACCCTCGCAATTGCATCATGAGTCAGCTGCACCACATCTGCCATCTTGAAAGTCACATTGTGCCTGGCTACATATCCTTTAATGTTTGCCCAGATCAGTTCGATGGCGTTGAGGTCAGCGTGATATGCTGGGAGCCTGAGGCAGTCATGACCATGTTCTTTAAGAAGAGCGTCGAGGATAAAACTTGGGGCGGGTTTCTGCTGCTTACACAGCTGTAGTAGCTCTGCCTTCAACATAGTAGCTTCAAAATTTATCTGATGTCGTGTTATCCATGCCTGAATTTCTGCTTTCCTGGAAGCTTGCGTGGGACACTTGTCTTCTTGGAGATTGTGATAGGGCGCATTATCTACAACGAGGACTGACTTTGGTGGCAAATTTGGAATTAATTTTTCTTTAGAGTAGACACGGGCATATTTGAAAAGAAAGCAGCAGCATCAGCTTGTCTTCGTCTTCTCATCTTTCTTTCAAAATAACTGATTGGCAAACAAAAAGTAAAAATCAAAACGCAAAATAATGATAATATTAATAATGAATAAATAAATAAATAAAATAAAAAAGATATTCGTTAAGCGGGATTCGAACCTGCGACATCGACACTTCAGCGAAACATTATATACATGCATTGGGTCTAGCACTATACCACTGCGCTAATGTGATAACGACGAAAATTTAGGTTAAAATAGTTGAGTTAACAACAGTAGAAAAACTGGATTACCTATTTACAACAGTCGGCAATGCCCATTTACCGTTACATTCTCTGACGTCACTATCATGTTTATTGCCGAGACCTGTAACTATTAAGTCTGATAAGCTGTTTTCTGATTGTTGTTTTAGCCCCACTTAGGAACAATGAGCTTAGATTTTGCATACATTTCTATTAAGATAAAATGAGGAATCAAAACTCGCATTTTAATATTACAATTTAACAGATACCAGTAAATCATGTTTAAAAGTGATTGGGCTCAAGTCCATTATATTATAAGACTAAAATAGTTCGGTGATCTAATGTATTAATGTGCATGGTTGATTTACTAATAATATATAACTGCATATGGCTATTACTAGTTATGTAAATTGCTATGTATAAATGCGCATAATTTATACGGCAGATAAGCAGAAGCCCAAACATAAAATGCGCAATCATACACTTACTACGGCGAACTATTTTAACAGGTTGACAAGTCGACAGGGTTGACAGCTCGACAGGTTGACAGGTAGACAGGGTTGACAGGTTGACAGGGTTGACAGGTCGACAGGGTCGACAGGTTGACAGGTCGACAGGGTTGACAGGGTCGACAGGTTGACAGGGTCGACAGGTAGACAAAGTTGACAGGTCGACAGGGTTGATAGGTCGACAGGTTGACAGGGTCGACAGGTTGACAGGGTTGACAGGTCGACAGGGTTGACAGGTCGACAGGGTTGACAGATTGAGATTCCACGCTATTGGGTAACATATTTTCCCGCGACGTAATGAACGTTTGACGTCATCTTAGGTAATGTATTGTTGCGGCAACATGTAACATAGTATTTATAGCTGTCGACCTGTCAACCTGTCGACCCTGTCAACCTGTTAACTTTGTCGACCCGTTAATCTTGCAAATTGTTAACTATGTAAACTATGTAGTGATGCAAAAACAAAAAAAAACAGGTAGACAGGGTTGACAGGTTTGACAGGGTTGACAAGGTTGACAGGGTTGACAGGTCGCCAGAGTTGACAGGTTGACAGGGTCGACAGGTCGACAGGGTTGACAGATTGAGATTCCACACTATTGGGTGACTTTTTTTTCCGCGACGTCATTAAGTAAAGTATTGTTGTGGCAACATGTAACACAATTTTTATAGCTGTCGACCTGTCGACCTGTCGCCCCTGTCGACCTGTCAACCTCGTCGACCCGTCAATCTTGCAATATGTGACTATATAAACTATGTAGTTATTATATAAAAATAAATGATAAAAATAAATAATAAAAAAATAAATAAAATAAACAAAACCGATTTACGTATGAACGTGAAGAAAACATCCTCAAGGGACTATTTTAGTCTTATACTGGACTTGACCCAGTGATTGTTATATTTTGATGCCCATTTTGAAGCAGCTCGAATGCTGGTTAGTACACAATATGTTTATTATGTTGGTTAAAACTACTCGTTATTGTTGGGTTGATACTACCGTAAAATTGTTGAAACAGTTGTTAAGCAAGTGGCGCATGTACTGGTACATGATAAAGGAAAATACTGAAGTATCAGCCATCCTGCAAACGCGTTTTTGCAATTTACATCCCCTACTTTTATATGGTAAATGGGGATATATATTGTATTTTATCTTCTACTTTTGCACTAAAACATAAATTTTAAGTATTCGTTAAGGCAGTTCTTATGTGTATCATTAGTCATCTTTTTAGCAAACGTTTAGAAACCTAACATTTAAAAAACAAAACTGGAATTTATCATTTTTACAGCCACAAAAAATCGCCGTTCAAGTATACATAGAGGATCTTACACGAGTGGTCATTTTATATGAACTTTATTTAATGAGCCTTCGGTGAGTTTAATAAATTTCATGTGAAATGGCCACTCGTGTAAGATTCGTTTCTTCATATGAAAATTTACATTGTTGTTATGGACGTCGTCAACGACGGTACGCATTCCCGCAAAAGTGTTAATGCACGTGTGGTCATAACACTTTTTATTACATGACGTTATGCCACTGGAAAACAGCGACGTCATGTGATAAATATGTTCCGTAGTAACTTACCCACAATACTGAAAGGGTCTGCAATCAGTGTGACGAACATATCTGATAACGCCAAGTTAACAATAAACGTCGACTCCACTGTTCTCACTTTCTTATAAAACAACACTGACAAAAATATCAAAATATTCCCTGAGGTTCCCACTAAAGAAGCGGCAAACAGAATTAGAACAACCGGAAAGGCAAGCCATGGGTTGGTCTGCACAAACTCGTACTTGGCAAATACAAAATGTTGTTGTCTCGAATCTGGTGGAAAATAGTCTCCATCAGTTGAGGTAGTATTCATTAATTCTTCTATAGTACTTGTACCATTCGACATGCTGTAAATAATCCTTGAAGAATGTATTCTACTGATATAGGTGCGATATGTGGGGGTTGTTAAGATTCAATAATTGTCAGAATCGAATTCTGTTCAAACATTATTATCTTTTTGCTTTTGGAATGTTCTGTTCAGAACTGATATTGTCGGAGAACATCAAGGCTGGCATGAAACTGAAAACTGTCTAATTGCTGTATTACATAACACACGCATTCTCTAAGAATATAAAACAAAAATCCTACGCTATTATCTAAAGTCACGCAACTGTTTTGCAAAAGTCACATTTCCCGAAGCTCTGTTTTTAACTTCAAAATAAAAACATCATTATGTACTTTTTTTTATAATTCACTTCATTTGTAAACGTCAGTCAAAACATTGAAAAAACTATGAAAATATTAAATGACTTCTTTCCACTTTACTCGTGTTTGTCAATCTGTCAAGAAACTTCTCTGCGATGGCTAATTAAACGCATCTTAAAGCTTATTCTAAGCAAACGATACGTTAAAATCAATAATGATCTCTACATTGAAAGTAATTTATTCAAGAGATGTATACACATGGAAATAAGTTAGGAAGCACTTTTAGCCCTTGGGGAAAGTTTGAAAAAATCCATTTTCCCTTTTACTGGCGATACTGAGATTTTTATCATATATAGTATATACCTTGGCCTACTTACAGACCAATTTATGGAAATTTACAACATGTTGTCTTTGTGCTACGGAGGATACAATATGCCATATGTGAAAAACTCCACTTTTACTAAATACAAGTTTGCCATTTTGCTTCTGCACTCCGCAAAACTCAAGTTTTGAAAACAAAACAGGAATTAAATGTTGAAGCTGATCGTTCTGAGTGAATAAACGACTGCGGACCTAAACTTTCATCCTTCATCTCCAAACCAACCAATCATACAAAATCTTCAGTTTGCAATGATTTCTATGGAACGCAAAATTCTTGGATATTTTGCAAATACAGCCGTTAAAGAATAATTTCGCTAGGACACTATAACCAGAACGTACATTTTAAGATTCCTAAAGGGTCATATCGAATATCTGGCCCAACATTTACAACCTGCAAAATGTATACCCAAAGAACAAAACCTGGACATCAAACCTACCCCCGGAAAAGTATGGACCTACCGCCGACAGTCGGTCAGAAAATAAAGAATTTATGATCTAAGTTCCACGAGCAGTGTCTCAGCTTTATGCTTACGAAAAATTACAACAATGTGAGTTCAAATAATGAAGTTATCGCAAAGACTAGCAGTGCGTTTCTTAAATTTAGCAAACATTTTCTGAATCAAAGATGGCCGCTCTCCGTTGCAGTTTATGTATGATGCTAACCATTTTCACACAGAAGCAACTTTGGAGACTACAGAGTCTAACAAGTTGTCAAAACATTCTTAATAATTTTTACAAAGAGGGATATATACAGGCCAAAGATGGTAGTCACATTATTACAGGTGTTCCCTAACTTATTTCCATGTGTATATATTATCATCGTGGTCGCAAATGTCACAGCAATGAAAACAGGGGTTATACTGAAAGCACATGTCGTTCCACATAACTCTGCATATCCGGAAGTGACAAACCTTCAAAATTGATTAAATGAAAACATCGCGATATAAAAAGGCCCCGAGGTTATAAATTTGTTTTCAAGCTCATCTCAGCTGAGCATGAAATTTTAACTGCTCATAAATTCTGAAATAATGAATAATTAGTGGAAAATTCAGATTCAAACTTCAAAAACTAGTTATTTATCGTGCTCATAAATGTTAAATGCCAACAATTGTTGGCATTTTAATATTTATGAGCAGGATAAATTTCAGGCCCAGCTGAGTTGGGCATGAAAAAAGTTTTATAACCTCGGGACCAATATACGACGTATATAATAAAACTACTCAAAACAAAAGAAAGTGCGACTTCAGAATCAACGCCTTTGAACTAGAGTTTTTGACGTGAGTCTACTACGATAATGCAGGATCTAAATTATATACTAGTTAAAATTTCTAACCGACCACTGAGGTTATTTTTATCGATTTTTTTCGAAGCCAAGAGCATAACGTTAATTCTTTTTGCTTCAATAAATTTATCCGCGTACAATATACGTAAAGTTTGCCAATGAACAGCTTGACACAATACAAACGCACGCACCACAGCGGCCTTGCCAAACATGAGTACCATCAATTTAAAAGATGACAAAATTTTGCACAAGCTGGACGGGTAAGCTTTCACATTTTGTCCATAAGCGACAAAATAAATGATCGGGATATCCAAAGTTTTGCATGAACATGTTAAATATGAGTTTGTCTTTAGAAATAGAAAGCCTTTTAGGTCTGACGGACGAAAATGGGCGTTTCGAAAAATCACATCTCGCAAAATCAGGCAATTTGAGAATTTTAGAAATAGCGTAGGCGTACCGATATTCAGTGGGGCACCCTGCATGCTAGGGGATTAACGCAAATGTTTTCAAATTTATTTATTTAAGTCGTTGAAAGGTATATCTATTCAGGGATATTTACAGATTTTTCAGATAATCTTTAGTTTTGAAGAAAATCGATAAAATTTAAGTGGCCGGTTAGAAGTTTTGGCTAGTAAAATATCCTCGAAACCGATGTATACATACTGACTGCGAGTGTACTACCCAATTGCTTTCATTAAGAGGGCGATGTAAGAAGCATGCCTGATCCAGACCAACTTTTACGAAGAGTGGGATGTTTAATGGTTTGAAGGAGTAAAAACAAAAATGATTTAAATTTTGTTGTGTGAATGATGTGCGTGCTAAACTGAACGTCTTCAACAAAGTAAGGACTAGATAATTACGAGAACAAGCCCATATAATATACATATTTTCTTAAAAAAGGTTGTAAAAATTAAAAATTTTCAGCATATTTGTTTCATATTTTTCTTACTTTTGCTCAAAAGATAGATTGTGGTAAGACGTTAGAACCGTCTCGGCGATAACGAGTACACACAATCTATGTTTTGGAACAAAAATAAGATAAATATCACTGCAAATCCGAAAATTGCTATATAATAGTGGGCTTCACGAAGGTATACATGTCACGGACGTGTTATACTGATGTAACATTCCTTCCTTCTCCGGTGCCATTCCGAGGATAGTGTCCATGCAATTTTATCAATAACTCTTCAATAATGTTAGCCAGAAAACAAAATACAGAAAAACGTGCTAAAATGTGAGTTACAGGCTCCGTTTTCATATTTTGAAAGATCATCATTTCCTGAAAAGAGATCCCTCTAAAACAATCAATATCTTCTCGAATCGCATGATGGTAGTCCATTAAGTCATAATCATCTTATAATGACTATAAGCATCGTGCATACGTCCTGTTTCTTGTCTGTACAATATTTCTGATCCCATATTTTATTACGATGTAACTTACATAATATTGAAATTAAGCAAGACTTTGGCGGAACTTATGCTGTCGTGAGCTGCAACACAAGAAAATTTTACTTTTCTATTCTGAATTCACCTGACAATTACCAATGACCATATCCCGTATCTGACATTTCATTCTTAATGTGACCAACAAGGATAGCTTTTAAAAAAGCTAGAAGCGGCTCGTTTAGCATTTTGTATTATGACCACACCATTTTGGAAATCTATTCATTTTTAAACAAATAAACTTGTAGAGAGAGAGAGAGAGAGAGAGAGAGAGAGAGATTCCGTTACACTTTTATAGGCTAGAAACGGCTCTGTGTGCATAAACATAATGGACAAGTGGGATAAAAATATGTTGATTTCCGACCCACACTAATCAGTCATTAAGGCCACAGTACTGCTTGTAATGAAATAGCTATAGAAATTAGAGGTGTTTCGGAGGCGAACAGACACGGTCCAATGTATGGAAGTCGTGTACATGGTTTACTTGGTGTGAACTGTGTCAGTGAAAGTGGGGTCCCTTTGATCACGGTGCGAGACCTTCTGCTTGCGGTTTGCCAGATGTTTTTTCTTGTCGACCTCCCGTTTTCGTACCACCCACTTATATGAGCTGAAATTATCTTAAAAGGGACATAAAATTGAATTAAAAAAGAAAAAAAGGCCGGGTGGACTTGGTAAGACCGAAAAGTAAAAAGGCAGAGATGACCTGCTTCCTGGATTTCCTGTTCGGTAATTAGTCGACCCTTACGGCCCCGACATCAGCATACGCAAAATGGTCTACATCCGAACTTTGCTTAAAAGAAAAATGATGATTGGCTGGATTTCATTAAACCAATCACTGCTAACGTTTAAAACATCACATGTTTTCGGCTTATCGGATGACTAATTAGTGTAGATCGGAAACCAACCTGTGTAGTCATGCGGAGTGTTCGGTATTTTTCGTAGGTTCCCAGCCAAAATCCTATCGTATATTCGGCTCGTCGAGACGAGCCGAAATCATAGTCATATTTAGTGTGCCACATTCAACAAAGTGTTTCGGAAGTTATCATCACATTTTCTTATGTTCAGAGTACCTATAAACAGATTCGTCGGGCAGCTTACTCAATCTGTGAGTCCTTGTTTTTGATTCATCAGGATGTTTATCATGATTTATTTGTTTGTTCTTGATGATTCATTGACTAGTTAGAGATTCACCACGAGGAACGAAGAACTTACTAAATGTTATGAACCACTGCAGAAGCTGAGGGTGAGGTAAGGATCCTGTAAAACCGGTTTAAGCCCGCCAGTAACTTTGTGTTACTGATCGTTCCAAGGCGATACTTCTGTGGTGGTTCTTTTTGTTTTATGTCTTGGTGTTTAAAATTTTTTTGTGCTGTTGGCGCCTTATATATGTTTTCATATTTTTAATTAAGTTAAGGTAACTGAGTGGCCACCTATTGGGAAAATAGCTGCTCATTCGGCTAACGATATGTTTCATGGTGTAAGTGCCTGATTGTTAGTTTGGTTTTCCCACCTCGGTTTTTGGAGTGGGAATCTCATTCTGATTGCGCCTTTTCCTGATCTTTGCCTACTTGTACCTTTCAATAAAATAATGATAAAAACTTGTTTCTTTAAACATTCCTCATTAAACATCCCTCTTTAAACAAATCAGAATTCACTCAGCCCGTGACATTTGCCAAGCTTAGTGCAACATTTGCAGGGATTTTACAGCGTATAATTTCAAATGCTCGTATTTGTTTTCTATAATGTCTTCTGCAAATACCATAAACAAATTGAGCCGCGTCATGAGAAAACCGGATTTTTGCCTATACAAAAACAAAGGTGCAGTTACTGCACAGCTGATCAGCGCCTTTGCTTTCGCTACTCGGATAGTTCAATCCCTCCTCTACTTATACCCCAAATTTCAAGATTCTAGCTTTCTTCTGTTACTGTACAGACTGGTTTGTGTCAGACCTGGTCGAAATCCTAGAAGACCGGTTTCTCGCGTTGCGGTCCAATTCTGTTACAGATCCTTAAACATTGTAAGTACATACATCACAATTTGCTTTTTTTTTACTTGATACTTGTTCAATATGACGACATTGTCTTTTAGTTCCCGGATTAGGGTTCATCTCCATCTATAGCTACTAGGTCATTATTGCGTGTTTGATGACGTTTTCTATCATGTTTCTCGCATTTCTCAATTATAAACTATGCTAGTTTCTGTTTTCTCTATCTCGTGAATGTCAATGTAGGCAATATTAATCCTTGATTGTTTTCTTAGAAATTTATTCTTAGAAATGTCAGTTCGAATTTAATCGCTTTTGTGCTGTCACGGGAATAAGTAAAACATTCATTGGTAGACATACCATTATACCATTATTGCCTAGGTCACACTAGCGCTTACGGATGCCGCGAATAGTTGCGAATACTGTACGTAGCGATCCGCAGAATTTTGTGGGCGGGGCTAACGGTTCTTAATGAATTTATTACTTTTAAATGCGAATAAATACGGGTAGTTCAGGAAAGATACGGATACGTTCGTAGATAGTTACGGATAAATTCGAATACATACGGTTAAGATACTTAACTACATACCTTTCGATACCATCTGTTACGTTTAGATACGGACATACACCTTCAGGTACGTAATGTTGCGTTTTCTTGCGTATATAACGGTGAAATCTGATGCAAGAAAACGCAGGTTTTGGTCAAACTACAGTCACACTAGCACATCCGGATGCTGCGGACGCTGCGGACTGGCATTTCGTATCTATCCGTCATACCCGTAACAATTCGTATCTTTTCCGTATATGTCCGTATCTTAACGTATTGTATATGCAAGTACGATTCCATCCGCGCCCAAATTTTGAAAAAAGTCAAAAATTTGGCACGGATGAAATATCCGTAACAATACGTAATGACATGTAACTGAAGGCATTGATTCGAATCGTTCCGTATCTTAACCGTAACACAAACGTATCTACACCGTAAATGAACGCATCAACCCACAATAAAGCAATGGCTGCCGACAGATACGACACGAGTGCGCAGCACGAGTGAAAATTTTTATGTTTTCAACTCACGAGATGAAATATATATGTACCGGTATCTGGTATTCACCGAAAAAAAATATTTTTATTTTATACAATATACGGGCATTTTCCAGTTCACAAGGCAGGCCTTGAAAAACAGATAAATAAAATAAATAAATAAAAAAATAAAAATAAATATAAAAAATTGAAAACACAAATAATTTTGGTACCACATTGTTCCTTACGTTCTAACTAAGAAAATGAACACCCACACTATGTTTTCGTTCATAACGGAGTTATAGGCGTTTGAAGTGAGACACATTTAATGACGTCAAGTAAATTGAAACGTCAGAAGTTATCCAAAATCTACAGTGAAGATAAATAGAAATTATCATATGACAATTTTCATATCGTACCTCGTATCAACCCGAGAATCCCGCATCAGCCCGAGACTCTCGTGTCAGCCGAAGGCCCGAGGGCTGATGCGAGAGTCGAGGGTTGATACGGGATTCGAGGGTTGATACGTGGGTACGATATGAAAATTGTCATATCGTAATCTTTTTATCATATATTTTAATTCATGACCATTTTTTCCCTTTCT